>CM031242.1:259812812-262212812 GCA_018340775.1 Taxus wallichiana var. yunnanensis | reverse complement strand
TACGTGCTAGTCTTAGTGCTCGTCTTGGGGAACCCATGGTCTGTGTCTCCACCACACTTGGAATCTTCTTTTTGGTCCATTTTCCTATTGTTTGGGTGTGGGTATCTTCCTACTAGTTGGGTCTGAGGTAAGGACAACTCATTTTCTAGGCACATACCCTTTTTGATTTGAGTTGTATGCGAATGTAGACACATGCCACGGATCCTTCTGCAATGGGTAGAGTCACTGGCATTGTCATTTGCACTTCCTGTGATACGTACCATTCTATGTACATGCACATGCTTGCCAGGGTAGACTAACCCTTTGTGCATTTCCCTGTGGTCTTTTCAGATTGCCAAGATCTAACTTAAACTTCTTGGACTCCTTGAACCTGTTTACTCCTACTTGGAAGTATTGAGCTATGAAGGCAAAGGGGAGCTTGCACCATGGGCTCCATGTCTCATCCATTAGTTTGAATCTGCCTAGGTAGAAATGCTGGTACATAGCAAATTTTACTTCTCCCAAGGTGGTTGCTGGAAGTTATTAGGAATTCTCCATTCTTCCCCAAACGCATTCCTCAAGCGCGTATACCACTTCTCCAAGCATGCCTTATGCACTGTTGTCATAGTGTCACAAGCATATTTCTCAAACATTTTGGCGGTGAGGGTATTCAACAAGGTAACCCCATTTGAATTTTTTTGATGCATCCGATACTGTATTTCGAAAACACAATGGTTAGCAACACATTTCCAAAAAGGATCCTATCTCCCTCCTTCACGCAGTTGATAATTTCATCCGTGATGAAAGTGGATAAATTGTAGATGGTGCCCTCTAAGATCTTCCTACATACATTCAACCAAGGCTTACAGACTTGGGTCCATCTCTCCTAGAAATTTAGCTTTAACACACGTGTGCGACCATCTTCATTACTAGATCCTTGATGTCTGCGACATCATAATATATTGACCCCTTTTGTAGAAAAGTGGCGATAGTTTCCTTAATCACTTCCTTGTCTATAAAATCATCTTCTAATCCATCTCCTTCATAGATGAGGCTTGTGAAATGTGAAATGTGTTGAGGAGTTAGGAGTATCTTGCACCCCGCAAAGTGGAAATAGTCCTCATGCACACATGACATTAGCCACTGGTACAATCGCTCAGGTTTCTTGAAGTAGGGAAACTCAAAGAGTTGTAGTAACCTTGCCTTCTCCAACTTGTCCTTCACATCATCATTATATATAGGAAAACCTTCTGGCATCCTCTTGTTTTTCAGGTGCAATAAATCTAGTGCCAACTCCTTTTTAATTGTGCACGTTTAATGATTATAATCATTTACCGACATATCCCTAACATGGGAATCCCACTCCTTCCCCAACAACACTCCATCTGGGTACTGCATTTCCACATACCACTCCTTATTTATGGGTGAGTCAATTTCTTGTTGTTTTCCCTTGCCCTTTCCTTTTCCCTTCTTTGGTGTACTAGATGGTTTCTTGGGTACTATTGTTTAGGTCTTCTTCCCACTTCAACCACTTCTGTTATTTTGTTCTTCCACTCCCTCCAACCCCGGATCTCGAACTTGTGAAGAAATTTACTTAACCTAGTGACCTAGTTCTTCAAACCCTAACTGGGATACTCCCTTCACAAGATAACGTCTTCTCACACTTTCTCCCATGCCCGTGAAATCCCTTCCTCCTGGTTTGCAAATCTGAACTAGCTACTTACGCTTCGATTTCTCCAAATTTTTCTTCGCACGGATCATTTTTTTGGAAGCCCTAGTTTGCAAAGGTGTGAAAAGAACTTCATTCTCCTTATACGCAAAGTGAAAAATGAAGTTTCCCGACCCCATTATTTATAGTTTTTTAATCATTAAATGATACTTCACCTACCACCATACTTTTTTCATTTAATGTAGATTTTTCAAACAAATCCTAACTTCAAGTGCTTTCACTCACCCGCCTCATCTCAAGGCGCGGACATTGCTTCAACCTTCTTGCGCACAACCAAAACAATATGACAGGAGACTCTTATGCACATGTAACCAACATCGAAGGCACTTCTTTTGTCCTAATTTTTGCTCTCACCTACCTCATGTTGCTTAATGCACTTTCTCCTTCTTAGTTCGTGGGATCTAAAAGTAGCTTTATCCTAGCACCAACCATCCTTCTTCCATCTTTTCTCTCCATACACATCTTCAACCATGTAATTTAACTAGGATTTTCGAAATAACTTCCTTAGCACTCTAACCATGTGCTCCTTCACATTACTCCACCCCACAGTTAAAACGATGCATGGTCCTCTGTGCAATCCCAAATTCTCAAAAGTAGTAATAAGGTTAATGGTGCGCAAGGTGTAAAACAAAACAAAAACACAAAAGAGAAACACAAGAAAGGGAATGAATAAAGGAAATTTCTAAACTAACTCATAAAACTACCTTATTTACAAACACCAAGAAGACTTATTTATAGTAGGGCTTTAGCCTACTCCCATTGAATTTTCTAGGTAGCTTCATCCCATCCAACACTTATAACTAGCACACGACTAAATCAAGGATGTACGAGATTGTGTAAGGACCCAACCAATGGAATTTCAACTTCCCAGGGTGGTGTAGAAACTTAGAATCATATAGTAAAACCATCTTCCCAACCTCAAACTTCTTGTTTCTAATGTGGTGATCATGCCAAGATTTCTACTTTTCTTTCTGTTGTTTGGCTTCACTGGTGAGTGATCATCTTTCATCCAATTTAATTAACTCCTAAATTATTTCTTCTAGTGCTTGCTCATCGGCCAACCCTCCTGTGTGTGCATTATTCAAAAATAAGGTAACATGAATTCAACCAATAGAACAAATTCTACACCAAACATCAATTGAAATGGTGTGGCTTTGTTCAACCTTTTATACGTTGTCCTGTAAGCCCATAATACTACCGATACTTTTTCATCCCAATCTTGTCTTCTGACATCACAAATTTTGGTCAAGGTATGACTCAATATTCTATTGAATACTTCCGTGGTTCCATTCACTTGTGGGTGATAGGGCATAGTATTTTGATGAGCCACCATGAATTTCGATAACGGGATCCTCATAGTATCATTCGAGAAATACGTACCCTATCACTTTGGTCAAACTCAACAGGCATCCATACCTTGTGATAATGTTCTCCCATAAGAATCTTTCCATTGTGACTAATGTGCAATCTTTAGTCGGGGCTGCCTCTGCCCACCTTGTCAGATAATCCATGTAAGTGATGACATAACATGACCCAATCCTATGTCCAGTTGGTGTAATAGGCCTAAAAATTCTATTGCCCACTTTTCAAAAGGATCCGTGCTAGGGATAGGGTGAAAAGGCATTTCATCTCTCCTTCCTAGTTTTCCAATGCACTGACAATGGTCACACACTTTACAATAGTATTTACAATCCTTGTATAGGGTTTCCCACCACAAACCTACCATTAATATCTTATACGTGGTGGCATCACTGCATAATGTCCACCCATACTTCCTTCGTGTGCTTCCTCCATGATGGCGAGGTGCTCATGGTCTAACACACACATGAACAAAACTTCATCATGTCCCAAATTTTATAAGTCTCCATTGATCAACATGTAGGTTGTGGCACGTATGGCTAGCTATTTATTCTCTAATGTCTTCATTCCTTTTGATGCCACACCTTCCTTTAAAAATACTGCAATCTCTTCCAAATATGAGGGCATGTGCCGTAACCTAAACAATTGTGTGTCTAGCATTGTCTCCTTAATACTCTGCACATCCTCCCCTGAATCAATTCTCAATATATGAACAGGTCCACAATTGATTTTCCTAGGCTTCACTACTACGGTGAACTCAAACTCTTGAAATAACAACACCCACTAACATATGCACCCTTGTAGAATAGGCTTGGTAAACAAATACTTTAATGCCATGTGGTCGGTGTAAAACACAAATGGTGTTGCCAACATATACTGTCTAAACTTGAAGAGTGCGTAGATCATTGACAATGCCTCATGCTCAGTTGTGGTATAGTTTTTCTCTGTTGGTGTCATCTTCCTACTTGCAAAACATAGAGGATGATCAACAATCCCTTCACTTGGCTATGTAAGCACTACTCCAATAGCGTTCCCTGAGGCATCTACATGGACATGAAAGGGCTTGTCCCAAGAGGGAAAACGTAATATGGGCACGGTGGTGACAAGCCTCTATTTTAATACGGGCTTGTCCCAAGAGGGAAATCGTAAAATAGGTGCGGTAATAATCCTATCTTTTAAGGTGTAAAATTCCCTCTATTGTACTCTCTCCTAATGGAAGGAACTCTTATGTCTAAGAATCTCCTCTAAAGGTGTAATGATCTTGGCATATCCTTGTATGCCCAAGGAATCTGCATACTACACTCGGCTAGTAGTAGGCTCCCTAATCCCACAATAACTACAACTTTAGTGGGATCTACCAACAAGCCATCCCTACATATGATATGCCCCAATAAATTCCCAAAGGGTGTATCAAACACACACTTTCTAATGTTGAGGGATATCCTCAACCGCCTACAACTCTCAAACATTAACCTTAAATTGTCACAATGGTCTTTAACCAGACCATACATTGTCCAATCATCCAAATAGACCTGAAGAAATTTATGGATTAAGTCATGGAATGCTTGCACCACTATGCATGAAAAAATAGTAGGTGCATTCTTTAACCCAAATGGAATGACCGTATATGCAAAGCTTCCCCACTCGGTGGTGAAAGTTGTCTTCCCTGGTCCTCCTTCGCAATCTGGACTTGGTGGTAACCTGAAAATCCATCTGTAAAGGAATAGATTTCACGCCCACTAACTCCTTCCAAAATTTCTTCAGTGAAGGGGGTTTGAAAAGGATCGATGACACAAACCGCATTTAATTCCCTATAATCCATACAGATCCTAATCCGCCCATCCTTCTTGATGTTGATTACCATCGAACTTATCCACTCGATTCCTCACTATCTTAATGATCCCAGAAGCTAGAATTTTGTCTATCTCCTCCTTAACCTTCATAAAAAAATTTGGATTCATCTAGTAGGGCCTTTTCCTAACCGGGTGCGCACTATCCTTTAGTTTTATCTTCATCTCCCCCAAGGAATGGTGAATGCCTTTGAGCTCATGGTACCCGTGTGGGAATAAATCCTCAAATTCACACATCAGATCAATGATCTTAGATACTTCCTTCTCCGATCATTAATCTCCAATAATAGCTTCCTTAGGTTCTTCTCCTAAACTAATGTTAACCTTCTTTATTTTTAAGGGCTCATGGTAGGTGCACACGTGAGTATTAGCACTGTCCACTACTTCTCGTGTCCCTATAAAATGGCTAACATCTAAGCTTTTTTATTCCTCACCATTGATCACATACACCAAATTTCCCTTCTCCTTTTCTAAACATACACACTCAAGATGTAACTCTTATGTTTCCTCTACTTCTTCTTCAAAGCATTCCCCCAATCCTAGTTCACCTAGTAATTCCAATAACCTATCCTCCATTATGGCACTATCCCCCATGGTAAGGCACTTGATACCCTAGAAGGACTTATCAATTAACATCTTGGTACTCTGATACTCAAAGGTGTCAATAAGATTAGACACAAGCTCTTGCCAATTTCTTGTCTAGCGGTGTGTCTTTGAATGAATGTACCATGCACGCGCGTAACCCTGCAGTGTAGATTATAACTTGTGCACCCAGAGGGATGGTGGAAAAGATTCCACACCTTCTCTCTAGATCCTCTCACACTCCTAGATATGGGAAGAGGTGGGATCCTTCCCATGGTAGTCCTTGATGGTGGTGGGTATGTTGCTCCTAGATAATTTGACAGAGAAAGCAATGCTTACCTCACGCCATTCCAAAAGGCTCTCTTAATGTATAGCCCACCATCGTGCTGCTGTTCTGAGTAGGACATAACTTAACATCCCCCTTCATTCCTTCTCATCCTTCCATTGAACTTCCACTTCCTATAGAAATATCTCAAGGAAGGCTCCTCCTGAATACTTGGGTAGTTCTTTTCCTCCTAGGTGCAACTGTGCATGCCCTTTTTTACCTTGGTCACCGAACCTCTCAACTATCATTCCATCAATTCATAAGTCCCATGAACCCAATTGTCACATGCTAGACTGGTGGTATCACTTACTGACTAAGCATCCTCAAACTGGATAACTCCATTAGTAGGATGTATTATCTTTGGGTTCTGATTGAGCCCACGTATATCCTATCTAGAACTTCTTCCCTAAAGGTTCAATATAGGGTGTCAACTTCCCATCAACCAGGGGTATAACAACCTACTCCTCCTTATTTTCAAATCTGATGTACCCTTTGTTGAATCGAAGGTCCGCATTGTTCTTGTAACACCATCCGCGCCCCCAAGTAGGTTGGGAAATTGTCTTCCTCGGCGAGCACCAAGACTTCAAGTCCCCAAGAAACTTATCTCCTAGATAGTAATAGTTGCATCCTTTAAGATGACAATGGGAATTGTCTTAGTCTTGTTTTTCATATACAACATAGACAAAGATGGCTCTAACACAGGTCTTCCCATCTGATGCCACGCATCCAAAGTTAGAACATTAACCTCCGTGCCAGTGTCAATGAGGATATTACTGAGGATCCATCCATCTACAACTATATTCAACATGATCTCCTTGTCATAGTCAAGGCTATGAGGGGGAAGGTTTACGTGCAATTCATACCTCTCACACTCTCCTCCAACATGTGGTACCTTCTCTCTAAACCATGATACTAGCAAGGGAATGATATTATCTTGCCTTAGCATTTTACACACCTCCTTGACCTCATTTAGGTCATCCTTTGGCACCTCAACTCTCCTTCCTTGTTCCTCCCTCATAAATTTCTCCTTTAAACATTGGATTTCCCCTTGTAAGCTCCAAATGACATCCATATTGTCTTGATATACCTCCTTCTGATGTACAAGGTCTGGATACTTTCCATGAACTAATTCTTCCCTTGAGACCAGGTTCCTCTGTCTTGGTATCTCTCTTGCGTACGTGGCTTCTTCCCTTGTTGTTGCAAGAGGGATCCAAACCTACATCCCGTGTTACCCGAGGCATCTACCTTGAGTGTCTACCTTCTTAATACTCGACCATCACAATGCCCTTGTCATTCCAATGCTGCTAATTCATGTGTTCAAACAATTCAGGTACTCCTCATACTTATGCTTCTTTCCGCACCACGAGCACCGCAACAGTCAGGTATTCACATTTACAATGATATGTAGATCCACAGTTAAAACAAGTTCCATGTGGGAGCTTAGTCCTTCCTCCTCTACGGTTACCATGACCATGGAAAACCTCTTCCACACTCGCCTCCATCTGTGCATTCCTCATAATGGAGATCATCACCCTTGGAACTACTGGCAATGTTGGTTTAGCACACCCTATGATCAATGGCCTAATTTATCTAATTAATGAGCCTATAATGCTTAGTATCATGGGTTGTAGAGGTGTAAATTTTGCAATAATAAGATACATTCTTCTGGATTGTGCACTATAGAAAGGGGCATCTACTTGCATCATGGTCCCCATAACAAATTTCACAATCTACTACCACAACACGTACTATCCTATAGGGGAAATTATCCTTAACATGCCCCTCTATTTCACAATCTGTGCACCACAAACCACTACGAGTCTCATGGCCTGAGCTCATAGACAATTTTTCCAACTGCTTGGCCATAGCAGTAATCTGAGCCTCCAAGAATGGGCTAATGCTAGTATCAACGCTACCAAGCTGACACTGGGTGTGTAGAGAAACTTCTAATGCCTCATGCGGGTCTGCAAAAGTTTCATGAGATAAGGCCCTTCTAAAAGGGTGATCAACCCTCCAAAAAACCACTGAGCATGTTGTGAAGGGTGAATATCATATGATAATTTAGACAAGAGAGTTTTAAAGCGTGCATCATACTCCCACACACTCTCTGTCATTCCTTATTGAATCTCCTTCAAAGTGTTGATGCTCTTTTGCTCAAATTCAAGAATGTGGAATTATGTCAAGAATGCATTCTTTAAAGTAGTATAGTACACCACTATTTGATGAGGGTCATATTTCCTATACCAGTTATGTGCATGCCTGTGCAACATGGTTGCAAACTGACTAGCCTTCCAATCTAGGGTTGTGACACCCTTTACGCACCATAGCATTTGTGAACATTTTTTGCAACATCCTCAATACCTCTATAATCAAGAAAACGTAGAGACATTTCAAAGAAAACTTGTGGGGGTGGCTAGGGCCCAAATCCTCCTACAACAGATCCTTGTTTTCCACCTATGTTTCCTCGTCCACCTGATCCACTAGGTCCACTAGGTCTTGAACCACCAGATCCACTAGGCCCACTAGATCCACTAGACCAACTAGCTCCTACTCCTCTTGAACCACCAGACCCACAAGGTCCTAAAGTGGTTATGCCAAGGGTCCCCATAGTACCACTGAGTTGTGCACCTATGGTCTGTGACAATGCCCCACTTTTAATAGTATCCCCCATGCCACTCCCATATGTGAGACCAAAATCTAGTGTGTTTGTACCTTTCTGAAAAGTCCTAACATTGGGCTAGTGTTTGCAGCCATAGAAGTCCCAAACAAGAAATTATACCTCCTGGGCATAGACCAATCACCTCTAATGTAACCAACTAGACTAGCAATATTATCCCCCTGATCTAGAAAACCAAGCACCATGGTTCGGTCACTAGGTGGGCTCAGATATGTGCTAATAGTTCTTCTTTCTCCACGTGATAAAATCTCATCAGAATCCTAAAGGGTTTCTCTCACGCGCTTGCCAAGATGGGGTCGCATACAAACTACTCGATTCCACATCCTTAGCATGAACCTCAAATCCTTCCCATAACGTCGCCACCATACATCCATCACACCTACAACCTCGCATCATCTAGCAATGTCCCTTTCACATGCTTCACCATACTTGAGTCATCTTTCCTCCCTATCCTTCTCTCGTCGTGACATTTTCCATCTTCCTCCACCCTATCTTCCTCACCTAGTGCTCATAATGGTTTAGCCGACCATTGGAAATGTCTCTAAACTCATGGTAACCATCAGATTTTTATAGCTAAAGGGACAACATGTAGAAATGATCCTCTAGGTTCTCTTTGAAACTCAAACTCATCAACCTCTAGATAAGTATATGTGGAAATGGCATACTCCACGTAGTGTAGCTATACAATACTCCTTTCCACCAATGATCCACAACATAGGTCCACGTCATATCTACATCTTACATCCTTTGGTATTCTTATTAGGTCCACAAATGTGATCAATAACATAAACTTGATCTAGATGTGTAGGTGAGAGCCATTTATCTGAGTTCCACAGGAAGAGGAAGAAAAGAGTTTCATACGAGATCATGGTAGAGATTCTCTTCTACCCATCTACGTGCATTCAACTTAGTTTCAGTGTTGAATATCGATGAAATCATGCTTCATGCTATTAAACCACAATTTAATACTTCCCAAAGTTAACCACTCTGTCATTACTCCACTACAACTTCGAAAAGAGGTCTTGATAATGGAACCAAGATGTAGTCATTTTTACCCTTAACATAAAGAAAGGAACCCCATGCACACTAGGCTATCACCTAGTGAAAGTTGGGGCTCACCGTGAGGCACGCGTGGGTACCGAGTCTCTCTTGTATGTGAGTTTAGTGGAAAACATCATCTATGATTTTTGTTAGAGATTTTAGAAGGGAAGTTAGGACATATAAGAACCATAGGGATCATAACAGCCTCTATATCCTTGCAGTCATTTTAGACAGAGTACTTAACAGCATCCATAATGTGTATCATGATAGAAAGAAACATACAAGCACCCTTACTTAGTATGAAAGGAAAGAGAACTCGTGAGAGAGAAGTATGCATCATAATCATATTTATTCATGTATATATATAATAGGTAACCTCATTACATCCATTGAGCCATTATATAGTGTCATAGAGAAGGAGACCGCAGTCATGCATTGCACTAGACTTATGTAACTAAGCTACCAAAAAGAAAAATTACAATCCCCTTGCCTCATACATCCTTTCCCTCATAAAATTACCCACTAATAGAGTTCTTACATCATTTTTGTAGAGCTCGCCCACACTCTCTCTCTCTATCCCTTTTACTCTATAGGTGCTTGTATTTATAGCTTTCCTGGACTGCCAATTCACCCTCCAAAGTGCCCTCAGATCTAGTGCCAAGTGTCTGAATGTGGTCCTCCATGCGAGCATGCTTCTCTAGGCCTGAGCTTTCCACTTTATCCCATGATGTGCTTCTAGAAGCTTCTAGCATGCTCCTTCTTAGGCCAACCTATCACCAGGATAGCACCTTATCCATGCACAACCGGGTCATGATTTTCACGTGTTCTACTCCAGGACATCCAAATTGACTAAGTCCCAAACCCTTGGTTCTATCCGCGTGCATTACGCGCACCATGAACTTCCTTAAACCCTTTTAAAAAACCCTACCTTGTGCACTTTGTGTTGCACACCTTTTGTACTTAGTTAATATTCCAAGGGCCCAATGGTATCACCCATCACCATTGTTTCATACTTTTTTGTTCTGTCTAACATTATTCTCACTCTCTCATTCACTTTCTTGAGATCTACTTATTGTGCTATCCGGTACAACCTCGTATCACAAGATTAATAAATGTGGTCAGTCAACTGATAATTATTAGTATTATGGGTGTTTACATCACAAATATTGTAATACATCAACACCTTCTTCTATGTGGTGCACTAAAAAAGTGTGAAGTCTCGAAACTATGGTTCTTATGATAAATATCATAAGGTGAGAGTAATACACACACATAATCCTACATGGAAATATATCCTTTATGTGCCCATAAACATCACAATATATGCATGAAATGCATTACGGGTGTCATATACAAAGTTAGAATATAATCTCTCTAAATAGGAAGCCACTCTTTGTAATATGATATTCAAGGGATGGGGTCACTTTGGTGTCTACATTTCGACCACCTTTACACTAAGTATTTCCTCCAAATCTCCATGTAGGTATGTGAATGTTTTGTGTGATAATTCCCTTTGGAGTCGTGTCAACTATCATTATATGAACCATTAAACATGTTAAATGTGGTGGATGTCAAATGAAAGCTTAGAAAATAAGGTTTTGAAACATGTATTATATTTCTTCACACTCTCACTAATCCTTATTTAATATCCTTGAGTGTCTTGGTACTCTATTGCTAAAACTTAAGCATGCTAAATTGAACTAAAAAGGTGATGCCAAATGTTTCATAGTCCACTCGATGTTTGATGTGGGTCATAATTCATGTACCACTTGTGCACGTAACCTTGAAATGTTATGGATAACTAACTGAACTTTAGGTTTGAGGTTGTTATTCCTTTGGCTATCCATAATATTTTGTATTTATGTACATGCTTCTCTTCATCTTCTACACCTTGATATTATGGCAAATAGAGTGAAAACTTAAAGAAAATATGAGGAGGTTACTATGGTGATGGGTTATTTCCTTATCTTGGATTGTTACCACTTGAGGGAGGACCAGATCCTAACTCCAAACCTCTACTAGGGTATCCTTCACTTGGGGTATGACAAGAGCTTCTCGAGCCTCTTGTTGTTTGAACAAATGGTGGTCTTAAAGAAGAACTAGTCTTTGTGAAGTTCTACACGGCTGTAGTATAACTAAACTGTGCATCAATCATTTTACTTGATATTCAACCAATTAGATTACTTGTAATGAATAGAGTGACAATGTTTTTAAATGATGTTGCACATACTAGACTATTCCTAAATAAATATTATTATCTAGCCATGGGAGCCTGTTGCACTACCATATGTGCTACTTTTACCTATTGCACCTCTTGAGATGATACTAATATGTTTCTACATATATTTCCAACCCAACATGGTGATCCCTAATTAACTTCTTTCTCCCTGCCACTTTGATGATATTCTATTAAAAATTATATATTCCAAACACCATGTGTAAGGGCTAGGGGTCCAAGGTGTGTTAGATGTGAGCATAAAGCTCTTAATATTTCATAAGACTCTCTCTCATATAATTCCAAAGGGTTCCTTTTGATGTGCTTCCCTAATATCTAAAGGGACATGGTATTGCATGTCCCTCACCTTCTTCTGGGGTTATCATCAATTTTTCTTGGCCCCATTCCTCAACTAACCTCTCTCATGCATCGTTATATTTTTAAGTATCTCTTCTCTCTCTCTTCCACTTATAAAAATTCCATCCTTCCCAAGCTCTTTCCTTCCCTGTGCTTTATGGGGTTTTAGCATAATATAGGGAGATTCTCCAATATGATCTCAATCATCACAATCTTGATAGGAAATAGAAGCACGGGTAGGTAAAACCTTCTAGGTTCATGTAGGAACTAAAATTATGCCTCCTATAGACACTAATGCATTAAGATTGTGTACCCCAACATGCAATTTCTCAAAATACTTGCCCACCGGTGATCTACTATTTACATTCAAGGTTCATCCAAATTTTAGAGTGAATGGTAATTATCCTAGCTCCACATGGGTCTTAATCCTAATCCAATCACTTTATCCCAAGAATATGCTGCTAACCATTCATATAATTCACTCGAGAAAGAAACTAAAGAAAGTCTCATACAACTCATCATACAGGTTATCCTTTACCCATTTGTGTGGATCAAAACCAATTCTTGTGTTGTACCTCGAGAAAAATCATCCGGACCGAGTCATGTGCGTGATTCTTAATATTCTCCATTGACAATCGAGAATTCCATGCACATGTCAAATCTTGATGAATGGAATCAAAAGAGGTATCGAAAACAAAACCAAAATTTTATCTTAAATATTAGCACCACTTAGTTGGGCATGTTGACACATCACTCGAATAATGTACAAGTGCTCACTTGAAGTGCATACAACCTACCGGGTCCTTCTTTATTTATCTCATGCAATATATGTAGTCAACATAAAACATTGTGCAAGGTAGAATAGAGGAAAACATAATAATAATCATGAAAAATTTAATAACAATAAGTATATTTAATCATTCAATCCATAACATATATAATTAAAATCATAATTTGTATTCCGGTGACACCACGCTCATCTCTCCTATCCTTGGCAGCCCAAATTAGATCATTTACTGCAAGACATTACAAACATAGTATGACTCTCATACAATCTATTATAATGTATATCATTGCACTTACATCTATGCCTCTCTTTTTACCAATAGAAATGAAAACTATATATAGGTGGTGAGAACTTGTCCTTCACCACTTTCCAATGCTTTAAGCTATTAATATACTCTTATATACTTAGGTTGCATGTATCTTTGATCTGTGATTGGTCTTCATCTGGATGTTTTTCTCCATGTGTGTTATTACTAGATTACTTGAACTATATTTAGTTACATTTGCACATTCATATTCTATCTTTATCTAGTGACCAACATGTGCTTTAACATTGATTTTATCCATGTTTTTATCCTTTTATAGCCTTTCCTTACTTGTCATGCCAACCCATACTTTTCCTATATTTATCCCATTCATAATTTTTGCTAAATCCTGTAATTTTCTTCCCTCGTACATGATCCTTTGCACTTCATATTATCCTTTCCTCTATGTGCACCTTCACACACTTTGTATTATACTTAAGATATTTCCCTTTTCACTTTCATGCACACCTTCACATGTAGCTCATACTTAGCCACTTTTATCAGTCCAAAAAACCATCACCTTCACAATTATTTACAAAAAATTAAAATCCTCATCATATCACCCCTAACATATACTCTTGATTCAAGGCTCAAATTTTCCATCCTTTTATCTTTAATATTCTCTTGTCAATTGTTTTTATACATATAGTATCACTTTTTACTAATGAATAACATTGAACGTGGTCAAATTTTTCATCTACAAAAGTTCACAACTTTAGGTTATGTTACCATATAAATAGCATAAATTTTTCCCTTTGTATCAATAAAACATACACATTTATTACTCTACATGTAATCACAAATCTACTCTTAAGGTGTTATAGGTTTAGTGGAAGTCATACTTGGGATTCAACTTTGGAGAATTGAGTTATTAGGAGTGAAAAGAATATGATTTACATAAAAAATGTCCACCAAGTCTTTGAAGTCTCTAAGTTTGGTCTACTTAGGTATTTGAGATATAATTCTTATTCTCTACCCAACCTCTCTCTCACACATGGTGCTACTAACATAGTGGGAGGTTAAACCAATCGAAATATTTATAAAGTAAGTCTTTTTGACCTTTCCTTTTCCCTTATTTATTTAGTGTTTTCCATTGTGTGATTTTGTTATCATTTATGTCAAGTCCATTAATGGAAAAGTGTGTTATGAGTTCATATGTGTCTCCATGAGGTATCACTAAAGTGTCACACATGAATTTTGATTAGTAGTGTTAGGATTTAGTCGGTTCTACGTTGTCTTGGAGTATGGTCTAGTGAGATAAGTCATAGTATGAGTCTTCTTGAGTCGGGTAGTTGATGTCATGAGGTATGTTACATATTTATATGAGTCTAAATAATTTCATCATGGTTATTTCATGAGTTATATGGTTCGACTCGGGTCATACTAGACCTATTCCTAACCCCAGAGCATGTAGAATTGTTGGGGGTTTAAAATTAAGTGGGAAACTACTTATTATAAAATCCACCAAATGATCCAGTCAGCTATTAAAGAGTGAATCATGACCACCCACCTTGTATATAAAAATATGATCCTTTAACAATTGGTTACACATGGTTATAACATTCCATATGAACTATATGTGAGAATAGTTTTGTAAGTCTCATGAGAAAATGGCTGAGGTAGTTCATAAGTCTTCATTGAAGGTGTAATTGCATGTGAAATAGTGGGAGTGTTAGGTAAAAGTGTATTCTCAATAAAGATAAGTGATTTCTCAGTGGTTTTTACCTTTCATGGTTTTCCCACTTAAATCTAATGTTCCTGTGTCATTTACATTTCTCTATTTACTTTACTGTTTATGTTATGTAATATGCAATGTAAAACATATTAATCTATTACTAATTTCACTACACTTTGTAATCTAAAATATTCAGAAATTATATTGTGGATTTATAATTTGTTAATTATTCATCCCATTAATTTCCTAACATGGTATCAGATTTGGTGGTTATGCTTGTGCAGAGATAGATCTGGATGTTTTTTATTTGCATGGGTAAAGAACTTGAAGTTTTTTTTCAGATTGGCGAAACCCTATTTTTCCATCATCAACTTTAATTTATTCGGGTGCAAAAATCCAATTTCTTCCTAAATATTATAAGAATATTAAAGGACTGGTTGTTTATATCTTGCTTGTACATTTAGTGTGCATACATATGTGAATTTTTCTCTATCTATGACTCGTTCTTCGTATTTCATGGTTTAATCCATCATATGCACTTTTTAAAAAATATTTCATGTTTATTTATATATAGTCATTATATATGTGCATATAATTTGAATAATTCATTCTTGCGAAGGGGTCCCTCTCTCTATCCTTTTCCACCGCGGACCCAAAAATTAGCTATCTTCTTTAGCTTATTCCATAGGTTTGAGTTCCATTGAGTACATATCTACTTGAAGTGATGAATTCCTCCACGTGCCCTCTTGTGTTATGAAACATGTCACCCCTAATATTTTTGTGTGTTTTTACCTTCTTCTACTCAGAGTGTCAGACCTTATTGGTTTCATTGGAATACGGTTGATTCTGTGGTTCTACATCTACCTCTACATTAAAAAGTAATATATTATCATTGCAAAGTTCTGGCCAATAAGAAAATTCTAGGTAGTTTCTTTGTGTTAGAGATTTAATAGATCTTTTATTTAGTTACAAAGTGCAAACCAATTATTTCATTCCATGCTCTTCGCAAATTAATTATTTTGCTAACTTGTTTTTGTCTAATGCAAAATATGATCCAATAGAAAATTTCCAAGCCTTTTCACATTTCAAATTGTCATTCTATTGTTAAACATAGTAGTTGCTAACCAATAAGAAAAAAACCACTATTTTCACTACTTTATTTTAAGACTTTGTCATATTTAGTCGAGATGTGAACCAATAGAATATGTCCACTTTCTTTCGCATATTGTTTATCCTTTGTCATAACCATGTCAGAGTGTGAAAAAGTGAGCCATTAAGCTAACTACACATATATATGGTTTAATGGTCTATTTTTACTTTTAATTAGTCTTCAAACTTGTATGTAGCACTACGAAGTGCAAGCGAATAGAAAATAACCTTGTATATATTATTTTTTGCGGTGTCATACTTTTTATATCTTTTGTTGCATGGTTCTCTATTTGTTCTTTGTGTATTTTGTTGACTTGTTAACCTTATTGCGGGCCTGATAATCTATTTGTTTTAATTGAATTCTAGGGACTTCACATCGCGAGTGGGATCTGCATTATAATTTTTCAAAAATACAACATGTTCCATGTTGTTTTGTTTTGATTTTCGACACTTTTCATTTCTGCTTCGACTGCGGGATTTATTTTATTTATACCTAGTGGGTTTAATATTTTATTTTTACCACGGTGTGTATATTTTTTTATGCTAGCGGATTTCAAATTCCTTTGTCTTGTGGGTTTCAAAATTTGATATCTTTTTTTACTTTTTCTCCTCATCTTTGCATTCTTCTACGACTTATTTTTTTGTTGCTTAGGATTCCTCCTTGGTTCTTAAACTTTGTTTCAATATGTTTATCAAGTTAAAAATCTATTTTATTTGAAATTTTAATCCGTTGTTATCTTAGGATTTTATTTGTGTTTAAGTTAAATTTGTGTTCATAGCCACATGTGCATTTGTTAAATATGGTTAGTGATGTTGGTTTCTCAATGGATAAATCTCAATTATTAAATTAAATAATTACAATATTTGGAGAGTTAGGTTAAAATATTGTTTCATGGTAAGAAAAATATGGGATCTTGTAGTTTGCGTGGAAAAAGACCCACTAGTAGGAATTTAAACCCTAAAAATCTTAGCTCCTTTTCTCAAAGATCATAAGAATCCCTTTCAATCCTATTGTAAAGAATAAGAGATGAATTTTTAATACATATAGGTCATATGGATTCTCTTGCAAGTGCATGGAAACAATTAGAAACCATGCATGAAGGAATTAATCTCTCTAAAATAATTAAACTCATAATGGAATTGTTTACAACTCCCATGAAGGGGGATGATAAAATTGTTGATTATCTGGGTAAAATCAAAAACATAAAAGAACATTTAGATGGATGTAATTGTGAATTGTTTTAGGATAAAATTCTTTATTTTATCATTCAGATTAATATTCATGAAAAATTGAGGAACTATATCTCCATCATTTACTCAAAATATCAGAATGAGTCAAATTTACCCGATCGGGACACTCTTTCCTCTCTTATGATTCAAGAAGAGCATGTAATGGACAATTTTTATGCTAAAGAGAACGCCACTAGGGAACTTCTCACTCAATAATAAAAATTAAATCTTCTAGATTCAAAAATCAAAAATCAACTTTTAAACCTCCTAATAAAGACAAGAAACAAGGAAATTTAAGAGTTAGTGTACACACCAAATTTGGTACCACCCCACGTTTTATCTCCTTCAATAGGCCTATCCAAGTTAATCCCATTTTCCACCAAAAATGTGTGTTCAATTAAATAATCTTAAAACTAATTGATCCCCTTTCACATACTTAAACCTCATTATATGATACATAATCAATTATTAAAATTAATTCATATCATCCTATATCATAATTAAATAATCTAAAAAACCCATATAAATAAAAAACCCCACATGTTCCCCATTTATTTCAATCAAATCAAAATCAATCCCTACCTAAAAATCAATTCCCCAAAATTATTAATTCATGAACCCCACCCATGAATTTAATAATTCAAAATCCCAAAATCCGACATCAAATTCAAAAATTCAATAGTGTAAAGTTATGGACATGACTTCACTATTGCTCCTAACATTTTAAATCATGTCCCCACTCTACATCACACCTTTTTTTTTTCAAATCATGAAACCCACAGTCAAATCAAATCCTTATCATGTCCCATTAAATAGGGTTACTTTTACAAACCTTGATTTCTCATTAAACCTAGATTCTAATCAATATTCAAGCTATAAATAAAACCCTTTCCCCCTTCTGAGCATATATATGAAAAAATATGAAAATTCTCAAGCTTGAAATAACAAAAATTTTCCAAATTATTTGTGAAGTTTTGAAGCAAATTTTGGGGTGTTTGGAGGAAAAATTATGTCGCTCTCATAAGGCCATTTTGATGATAATTTTGTGTTCTCCTACATCATCAAATAAGAATCCCATCTGACAATCATCATTTATCACTTGAAAAATTATTCTCATTTCATTTTATTTATTTGGTATATTACAAATCTCTTTTATTTGGCATGTCATTTTATCATTTGAAACTTATTCTTATATTGTGAACATGGGGTTGATGACCACCAAGCAAGTGAATTCTTCTCGAATCCACTATGTTAGAAATCCCCTACATGAAAATATCAAAGGTTTTTTTTTTCGAGTGTCTCGTGAGTTACAAGTTTATTGAGATCGCATGATAAAGAGACCCTCATCCATTTGGAGCCCGCATTTGTCATCATCTCCAAGGTACTAATCCCTTGCATGTTCGAGGTTGTTTGGTGTTTTGTTGATTTCTTGTAATATTAATCTAAAAAGGAAAATTTGATCAACATATTTAGCATGCACGGTGGGACAGATCCAAGATCTGGTCATTTCTTTTGTTTTGTTTCTTTAAACATTTCGTGCAAGTATCACAAATATACCAATTATCTCGTTACGTCATTTCGGATCTCTGTGACAAATATTTCATCTTTCGAGATATAATTTTTGTAAGGTTTGGTGTTATCTCTGTCAATATTAGTGGTCTACATCATCATTAAGGTAAATACTCTTCTTTTTTCAAACGGATTGGCTGTGAATTTGTTTATAGTTGGTATTAAGCTTATTTTTAATTTTTAAAAAACATGAAAAAAACAAAAGAAGAATAGTGTATTGTCCTAATATATCCGTCCCACATATTCTCCTATGTTTCATTCCCCCCCTAGCTCGACTAACTCAGATGAGATACCTCACTGAGTCTAATAATCCTATCCCAAAATTTCTCACTATCCCCCCATGCCCACGCTTAAGCTATCCCACTAACCTTATCTAACCTCTCAATAAAGCTTCCGTCTTCTTGATCTATTTCCCACTCCCACTGAGCTTCCTCCCAAATCCACATAGCTCTCAATCCACAACACTCCAACTAATATTTCTCCATAGGCTCCTTCTTGCTCATCCATCACTCATGCCTTTGGGCGATATTGTTGGTAAACCATCTCTATATTGAATAATATATTTCTCGTTTAATTTTTGTGATTATCATTATGTCATCGTAAATTATCTGTGGATGGAAAATCAAAATATGTTGATGGCTTAGCTTTTTCAGATCACTGTAGTTTCTAAATAATTTTTTTATGAAGGTTGTATTTTTGTAGATATATCATAGTCTATTTTGATTTCCTTGTTTTGATTTTCTATGATTTTCATTATGTATCATCGCAAATAAATATTTATTGTTTCAATTTTTGGTGATTCTCATTATGAACCATGTCTAAAGTTTTAAATTCACACAAGATTTGTGTGTAGCTATTATCTGATCTACTTATAGCAATTGGATTACAAATATGTAGAACACATTTATAAATCGTGTCCTTGATAAACAATACCTTTCAGTATTTAAGTGAAATTTAGTAACTTTACAGTCTCTTTATAGCAATTGGCTTACAATTTCTCGCATCACCATAGAAAATTATATATTTCTCATTTTTATTTTCTATGATTCTCATTATATCATCGTGCATGTGAAGAGCTACGTCCATGTGTAATATATAAGTGATGTGTCAATAAATCAATTCTGCTAAATATTTGTTGTCACTCGGCACCATCATATCATATGTCCATACCACTATCTCTTGACTATTTGATTTCATTTCGACTCAAATAATGCATTTCCGAGTTTATTTAATAGTTCCTTTCATCATTTATCATTTTAAATCTGTTAACACATTCTATAGTTTGTCATTTCATAGTTTATCTCTTAGTTTCTCATCTACCAATTAGTTTTCATATCTTAGTTACTATACGTGCATAACAATAGATGGATTACGATTTTTCTTAATCATTCAATCAATTGAATTTTATTTCAGTACGTTCACCCTTCACCAATACGTCACACACTACAAAATGACTAATTGCCTCATTTACGAATTATTTGCTTTTAGTCTCCAATGTTTGAGTTCACTTTTGTCTTCTTAGATATTTTCTATTTCGTTAGATCATAATGTATTATTCCCTCTCATTAGTATTCTTTCCATTATTTTATAGAAAATTATATATCGTAAGCTCATTTCATTAGTAATTCTTATTCCCTCTCATTAGTATTATTTCCATTATTTTATAGAAAATTATATCGTCACTCATTTCATTAGTAATTCTATTAATTTGACTCCATCTATGTAGTCTAAATTATTTTATTTGGCTATGTTCGTCTCGCACTTTTGTGGCCTCCAATTTATCCAGTCGATCCCCTCCTTAGTTCATCATTTGTATAGTTTCCTATCATTGGAGTTAATTCATTCACTTTAATGTTCTCTTTCGTATCTTTCTCACCTTATGATTGATCAGTCATTATTTCATATCAATTAACCCATTTTCTTTCTTTATATTATTTTTTCAGTCTATCGCTTAGCTTGCGTCACTTATTCACTCTAATTAAAAAGGAAAGTTGGTGTTTTTATTTTTTAAATTAATTAATTAAGTTTAATTATTTTTATTTTTCTACGTACAACATCTATATCATTTTTCTTGACCATGTCAACTAATCATCTTATTTTCTTTTGTAGGTGAAGTCTATGAACTTGTGACCCCTAAATTACGTTGTCAAAGATCAATCGTTAAACCAAAACACACGTCTAGAATCTCTTTCACCAAACCCCATCCGTGATTAGAATAGTACACTTTTAAGGTACCCATAAATTCCTAGACACTAATTGTTTCTTCCAAATATGCCATTATCAAGTACAATGAAGTAACAGAGGAAGCAATACACATGTATTTTTTTCATTTTTACGTATTTTCTCCTTTCTACATTATAATTTCCCTTTCCTAAATGATTGTTCTCATCGATAGTCCACATCTCATTTTGGCTTAAAAAGAACTGTGCATCCTTCTTTCTTATGTAGATCAAAACCCCTCAATCATGTCAATCCACTCAATTGATGGATCGTATTACACCTACATCATGTCATATCAACTCTATCCCTGCTTCATCTAGAATACCCATCCAATCACCACAATTTACCAACATTCACACTTCTTGTATGTACCAACAATCAAATATGTTAATCCAACCTCAAACATCCTATCAAACATCTCCTCCAGATTTAACATACCAAGCTTCCTTATATCCTTATCCATCCACTCCTTGTGTTGTACAACCAAGACCATCCAATACTTATCCTACACCCACACCAACCATAACTACAACCTCCATGCCTATCACATCAATTACTGCTACTCCTCGGACATCTAGCACAATCAATACCTCGTGTTTTCCTCCTTCTATCCCCATTTACAAATACTTTCACCATAACTCTAGTTCTCAATTATGTCAACCACATAGTCCTACTCTATCCTCGTCACCTTATGCCAATGCCACCCCTACTTCATTTACCACACTTCATGTACCTCAACAATCTCATCCATCCTACTATGTCCCTACTTCCCAATATTACACAACCTCATAACAATTCGATCTCTACTCCTAATTATCTTATAACAAACCTTTCCCAATCCACCATCGATAAATCCATTTATACCTTCCACACCATACGATTTTGATCCTTATTCAATTAATATTGTACATCAAGCACCTCTTTCAATACCCATACCCACATCCACCATTGATTCACACCTAAATATACCTCATCCACTCCATCATCCACATATATTCCATCTTTACCCATAATACCAACCATAGATCCAATCCCAGTTCCTACACCTACCACATCAGTCATTGAGACCACATCCACATCGTCCTCCCCTCCTACATCATTTGAAGAACCTTTGAAATAAATTTAACTTATTTCAACTTCAAATGATCCTTCTACCTCATCAACGCAACCAAATCAATCTCCACCTTCCTTAGATTCCATCAAACAAATACACTTATGCCTATATCAGCACCACCTCCGGATCCTCGGTGGAAATTATTGTTGTTCCTCCTAAGGACGCAACCTCTCAAATAGAATTCACAACCACTAAAACATTATCCCAAAAATCCCTTATACAGGAAATTAATATTCCTTCCTCTAAACAATCCAACCCAATGCCCCTTCAACTAAAACTGAAATTATCTAACACTATGAAAACCAAAACTGACTTCAGGCCATCAAGACATCAACATGCTTGAAATTTATCCTCAACATCCAAATTATCTCAAACATCCACTTCTTCTCCAAAGAGAAAGAGATTCCGCATAGACAAAAATCACCTAATGCTTTAGTTGAATCATGTATGGAGATCTTCCAACACTTGTTACAAGTTTCTACAATCACACTTCCACCTATTAGGTCCTTTCACCTCAATAACAAGAAGCCATCATGGTTTAATTCCACCCTTTTTGTGCATATCATTGTGCCCTTGGACATGATATTGGACATTACTGAGGTAATTTCAATTTATTGTTCATAACTTCATTAAGGAAGGATATCTCCTTCCCAAACCAAACCAATCTCTTCTTTCCACCTCAAATTCCACTCCTTTGACCTCATCTATCCCAATGAAAATGTCCCCTTTTTCTCCACAAACTTTTGTAACCATGTCATCTCTAAATAAATAATATTTTAAAGAGGATCCTTCATTGTCCATCAAAGTTGTTCAAGTAACCACTCGGTCCGTCCACGTGACCCTAAATCATCAACCAACACTAAAATTGAAACCAAAACCCTAAAACTACAATGCTCCACCCCCATCCTCAAAAATATATATTAGTTCATACATTGACATCCCAAAATTCCATGTCTAAGTCAAATCCAAACATCATCTTAAAACCCATAAGAGTTATCTTCTTTTTAACACTTCTATCGGGGCCAGGAAGATATCCTTCGACATATAATTCAAACATCTACAATCACACTTCCTCCCATCAAATCCTTTAGCCCTCACAATAAGAAGCCACCGTGGTTCAATCCCAATTGCATTTTTACCTATCATCATGTTCTGGACCATAACATTGAGTAGTGTAGGGCCTTTCAGACCATTGTCCATGACCTTATTGAGGAAGATGATTTCCTCATTCAGGGGGAACATCCTTCCCCATCCACAACTAATACAACTCATATTTCTACATCCTCATCCATCAAGTTTCCTAAGACTCCCCCATCCACATCTATTCCACCTTTACCTATCATACCATCTATAGATTCTATCCCAGTTCCTCTTTCCACACTTCTACCCACGCCAATCACATCAACTATTGTGATTGTGACCACATCATCCTCTTCTTCCACATCATTTGAAGAATATTGGAAAGCACTTCAACTTGCATCAACTTCAAATTCTCCTCCTATCTCATCTACATATACTTCCACATCAAACAAAAATTCTTAGGAATTATAATGAAAACACTAATCCTTCCACCCATATCAACTACGACACAACCTTTAGACCCTCTAGCTGAAATCATTGTCATCCCTTCTAAGAATGCTCCTTCATAGTCCAAATACAAGAACCTCGGTAAAATTCCTCAATGATCTCTTATGTGTACCGAAAGAAGATAAACATCTCTCCAACAAATATTCAATATACATAATCTATTTTGAGCCAATATCAATCTATTCTAGGGCCACCTTCTCCATTTAAGGCATCACATTCACTTCACTAAACAAAATAAAAACCATCCAACATTCCTTTGAGATCTGAATCTTCCTCTAAAATTTCAAGTGTCATTAAATCGGAATCAAAATTGTGGAACGACATGACTCAATCCTCTAAGATAGCTCAGACAACCACATCCCAAGAATTTGCATCCAAATCCAAGTCTAAAGATTCCAAAGAAAATACATATACTAACATATCAATTAAATCTTATACGGAAGCCCTTTAAATTTTTTTACAAATTTCCACCATCACACTCCCAGCAGTCAAGGAATTTAACCCAAATAGTAAGAAGCCATCGTGGTTTGATTCCCACCTCATTTTTGCCTACCATTGTACCCCAAGTCATGAAACTGAATGTTGTAAGGCCCTTGGACTATTATCCATGATCGATCGAAAGAGACAACCTTTTAAGGATTTTCCCTTTACCATTTTATCTACAATTATCTCCACATCTATGAAGTCTGTAATTCCTCTTATACATTCTCCATTAACATATCTCCTTCACATATTATTCCTCATACATGGGTCCTCCCTTATTGATCAACATTGTTTCCATATGATCCCTAACTCATCTACCTAATCCAAATCTAAAGTTATCATCGACATCCATTAACTCATCCACATCCAATCTCCTTATAGTGATATAATCTCTTTCGTTGGGAGAGTATCCTCCCCTTGTCCTTGAGCATATCATTTGCATTAACTATCTAAATAAACCCCTTGAAGCGGGGACTTCACTCCTTTACATTATTTTATTTACCATATCCAAATCCAACCAATCTAAAATAACCTCATCCAAATATTCATCTCATTTTGAGTCCACTTTTGTGGCCATATGCGTCTATCCCATAAGGGACCATTTATGTTCATCAAAGTCCTCCTTTGAGACCATATTTTTCCTTCCATTGAGGGATCATATTTTCATAAAAGTCCTATTTTGAGGCCATATTTTTCCTTCCATTGAGGGACCACATTTTTCACCAAAGTACACATTTGTGGACATGATTGTGTCTCTCTTATATGCACCATATTTTCATTATACACCCACCCTTTTGGCCTTGTTTATTCTCATTAGGACACATACATATTTCTCACTTATTCTTTTAAAGACAACACATAGTTTCCATCTTATCTATCTCACGATGTCTTATCTAAATTTTACCTCTCATCCTAAACCCACCCTTGTGATAATTTTCATCCTTCCCTTGGGGGGGACCATTCCATCTTATCTAAAATCCACCGTTCTAGTCATAATTACCTCTCCTTCAAGGGACCATCTACTCATCTTGTTAGGGACACATATTCTCACTTCCTTAAAGGGTAGCACATAGTTTGTTTTACCTTCACTCATATATCTCATTATATCCCATCCTATCAATATCTTATCTTATCTTGAATGCAATGTTAATCAAGGATACAATGAGGAAATTTTGCTCCTAACTGGATGAGACTGTATATTATAATGTATAAGTATGGTTATAGGGCCTGTCACTTGGCTTCCTTCGATGGTAAACTTGAAACTAAACCTCTTAATGCATTGCACTTATAACCATTATATTGTTAGCACATGCACCCATGAGCAAATAGTCATATATTTACACCATTCCTCCATCATTATCCCCTTCCATCTATCCTGGTAATGATATGAACTATGTGGTCTACCATAATTACTTTGGATACAACCTTGAATATGAGTACCATAGATCTACTCATAGCATATTCATTATGGATAAGTTCTCCCATTTGGTGATAACTCCACAATCATTACATCTGTCACCCTCTCATTCTCCTATTGCAGTCATGCAAAGGGTCCAGGGGTGTCTCTTGTACATTCATTATCCCCTCCTAAGTGGTCTACTTAGTTATTCCCAAATCTCCCCCATTAAAAGTTAAAATTCATGTATGTAAAAACTAAAAATTAAATTTATTTAAAATAGATTGATCCCTTGAAGGAAAACTATTCATGTAAAAAAAAGAAAGAGAAAAGCATACAAAGTAAAGTGAAAAAAATCACAAGAAATAAACCAATCCCTCAAAGGATGGCTATCATATATATTAATCTTTCCATACATATTATTTATAAAGTAGACCATACCCTTGAAGGATGGATACTCTTTATAATGGAATTTGAAAGGTTTCGCATTGATCAATATTCCTTTTATCAACATTTTCAAAAATCTTCCTGCATTGATAAGCTTTCTTCTATTTTATACCCCTTTCCCAAAGATGGGGTATAGAAATAAGGAACACCACCTTTAGAGAACCCTCTTCTTGCATAAAAGTTATATCTCAAATCCCTTATCATTTTGACATTAGGTTTATGAGAATCTTTCACTCAAATCTCCCTCAAGGTCTTTTGGTATAATTAACTGTCATTGGTTATGTACTAACACATGCTATTGGCTGCAAGTGCAATGCCTTGAGTAGTAAATTTTATTATTTACCTCCTATTTGGCTTGAAGAATGACTTTCTTACATGCCCCTTGATATGGTGATGTGTAATTTATCTCATCAAGGTCATCTTTTATCACAATCACATTCTTAGAGATAAAATTTCAAATCATAAAATATGCATCCATATGTTTACTCTTAAGGATGTCCCTTATTAACATCATCCATAAATCCATCAAACTAGTTACTATTTTTAAACACTCTCTTTAATGATCCACATCTTATTTTTAACGCTTTGGCATCATCACCCTCATTAAATGGGCATCCAAATTAAGGATTCCCCTCACACTCACCATCCTACACCACATACATTCTTCCATCCATTTATGTTACACTCCTTTGTTTCTCGCTTTTCATATTATCAATCCCTCCCACCTCTTTTTCCACTCTTAAATATACCACTCACTCTTTTCTCATCCTTTCGGTATCGTCTTCTACTCGATCATGTTACTTACATAATTTTGTAGTATGGAAAATTTAATTAAGGGTTCTGACAACAAAAAATCAACATTTGACCTTCTTCACACGACATCTCAAGGTCATTCCGAGATAGCTGGTGTAGAATGAATGTGAATGTGAGTGTAATGATGGGGATCAAGCTAATTGGGCAATCTTATATCTTCAACACGTAATATCGGGATCTATGAGTCTAAGGAAAAGAATGCTCTCCTAACTTAAAGTGGTGTGATGGCTTAGTCGATATAATAGTTGCTTGGAGACTCCAATCAATATCGAGCTCTGCTAAGATTTTGTTTGTTGGTTGTTGAACATGTGGAAAATGACCTACGGGTGCCTCGTATAGATTTCTAGAAAAGGTCATGGAAGTAAGAACGAGAGATGTGGTGGAGCCATAGGGATTTATGGGTGATTTTCTGGTCTAGTCTAGAAAGTCTTAGCCTGATCGGCTACTATGTTCAGTAAGGAAATTTGTGCAATAATGTTTGGTGGAAGTGGTGAAGATTTGAATACTAATGTATGAAAACAAGTGTCAATGTCTCACTGATTAGTAGGCCGTTGGGTTGTGGGACCTGAGGATCACAACCAAAGACTCATGGAGGTTGTGGCCCTTATATTGTCATGCATGTAATAAAACCTTGTTGCCATGAGAAATACAATAAAAATACATTTGATTAGCTATGATGTTTAGCATATTTAGTTGTTCTATTTTCTCAGCAAAAGTTGTAGGTGTGCGTAATACTATCAAACATAAGTTAGTATCAATGTCAGTTATCAATTCTAGCCTATTGGGTTGTGGGACCAAGGGATCACAATTGTACATATTTTCTTATTGTGGACCATTGATGGTCATAAAAAATTAAATAAAGTGATTTTGATAAGCAAACTAATTACTAAAGGAAATCTAATCTATGTTTTTGAATTTTTCACAATATATCAGATCAAAGAAATAAAAGCAAACTAATCTATCAAAGGAAATATTTTTGATCTTTTCTAATTTTTAAACAATGCATTCTAATCTAATAAATAAACTAAAGACAATTAATCAGCCGGATATAGCTGGTTACTTGTGAGAATATGTGAATCTAACATAAATCAAATAACCCTTCAAACCATACTTTAGAGGTGAAGAAGAAATCATGACCCTAAAAGGGCTATTGTTCCCCACAACTTTCTGGTAATGTTAAAGAGAAAAATTTCTAATGATTTGATCTACTTTTGATTTCCTAACCTATTTAAATAAATAATTTTACTACTCTATTTGATATGTAATTCAAACTAGTGATTTGAAATTGACAATTTAACAAATAAAGCAAACAAATCACAATTCTAACTTGGATAAGCAAGAGCTTTGGAATATCTAGTTGTATCTATATATGTCTACTTAGTTTGTTCCTCTCTTTCTCTGAGTGTTCATATAAGTCCAAGGGATTGGGAATGCAATAACAATGACAGGAGGATGGCGATTGAGCAATGGCATCATAAAGGTAGTCTAGATGCAATGAAAGCATAAGAGAGATAACACAAGAGATCTAATCTTGACTATGCAATTCCTAGCAAGATTTTGGCAATAATAACATGCAAGATAAAAAAAAAGCTAAAGCCTTTTTCTTGAATAAAATTATGGAATATATAAGAATTGGGGCTAGGATGTTCCTTCATGCACAAGGCAAGAAGAGGTAGTTATAACTAACTAAATCACATGTAAAAATAGAAGAAGGAAGGATAATCAAGCAATCAAAACTATTTTTAGACAAATTGGCCCATGGATGCATGCTAAAAGTGAAGTTAAGTGAATGTTGCATGTTAAAACATGTATGAAAGAATCTAGAAAATTCATTTAGGACTACCGCCCTATACATGGCGGTGGTCTTAGGACCGCCACCCTTCCTTAGTGGTAGTTTCGAACCACCACCTAGGTAGGCAAGTGGTCCTCACACTAAAGGCAAAAACATGTGTAGAAAGAGGTAGAAAGCTGGAAAAAGTGTGGGAAGGCTAAGTAAAGATGTCTAGGTAACAAATATACACTGTGAATGGGTTTTGGAGCTCGAACACCTTCTTAAAAGGACTTGAATCATCATTGGGGACTTTTGTAACCATTTTTGATAATGTAGCACATGTAATTTTGGGTGCATACATATTTCCCCCGAGAGAAGCATCTTAGCCATGAAAAGGTGTAAAACATAGAGTCCAAGTATGGAATTTCCAAAAAGGGAGTTAGAAGCTATACCTGACATGCCCGTGTGTCAAAGCATCACCATCTAAACTCTTGCTACCTGCAAGAGAAAGATGACTCAAGTGTAGATAGATAAAATATCAAAAACTAAACAATAAACCAAAAGGACAAAAGGACTTACCATTTTTTTGGGGATATAGAGATATACCCACGCTAATGCTCCAGCCTTGTAAACACATACACTCAAAATGAGGTTAAAACATTATAATTATCAAAACCAATCATTTGTGTAATTCATTTGTGCATATTTAGTTTGGTGAATTCGAAGCTCTAGGCCTACGGTTACCATTTTTGTTGAGAGTACATCTGAAATGACCATTACGAGATAGTGATCATGCCTCCATGAGCAAGAGATTGACCAACGTGGTCTAAGGTTGGGTTTTTCACTTTTTCCTTTTCATACCTAAAATGTAAAATGTTTGAAAATTTTACCTAGGTGGGACTATTTTTAAATTTTCTTGTCTTAAATGAGTCTCTAGGGGGGCACCCATAGGGTAGTCTTTTATTGTGTCAAAAATGGTTGTTTTTCATGTTTTTGGGCATTTTTTAGGGTTAAGGACATATTTCAAAAATTGGCTCAAGACCGCCACCCAAAGCAAGAAAGAGGTAACGGGACCACTACCCTACCTAGGTGGTGGTCTGGAACCACCACCCTATATTGGTTGGTGGTTTTGAACAGAATGACTAAAACATGCATTAACTTGATTTTTTTAGATTTTTCATGTTTTGTCATGTTTTTGATGAGCATATCTTCTTGTATACGTTACTAACTTTCTCTTTTTTCCATGTTTTATTGAATGTAGAAGAAGGAAGAGTACATCCGTTAGAGCAAGAGATGAAATGTGATTGGTTCCACGGGATTTTGGACTAGTTGACTCGAGTAGAGATGGACATGCTCGAGGGAAGGCATGTGGAGGATTATATGTTTCCCCATATTTCCCTGCTTCTCATATATTGTGTGACTTATTATCTTATTGAGAGGCAGACTGGAACACTTTACGTTTCACAGTGCTAGAGGTGAGTGGACCATCACCTTGGAGGACGTATATCATATTCTTGGGCCCGCGATACTTGGGAGGAGACTGACTCTAGAGACAACAAGATCCAGGGATGATATGACTTAGTGGGCCACCTATATGGGAGATGTCGATATCTCATTTGGTTCAAATAAGAGAATCATGGTTTGTTCCATTGCCACTACTCTTATTCCTATCATCCATAGAGCCATCATGGGCATCTTGTCTTCTTGAATGATCGAGGACAAGGGAGGTGAAACCCTTCTATACTGCTGGGCTCTTATCATTAAAAAGATCAAGGCACATGGCCATACATACACCTGGGGAGAAGACATCCTAGGGACTACCTATCATGACTTATACAGGGTAGTCAGATTGCAGGGGTAGTCACTAAGCCACCCCACTCTTGTTATGAGTTGGGTTTATGAGCGCATCACCCCCTATGGAAGGGGAGTACATGTATTGGATCCAAGGGTTATCGGGAAATGAGGTGGATAGCTATGTCAGTTCTTAGGACACCTCATCAGCCAGTGGCTTCTTTGACTATGACAGACATGGTTGTCACTCCCTACCAGGACATGGCAGGTTATGGGGACAGGAGGTGACCACGGTGGTAGCTTGCTCCACCATTGGTTAGTTAGTTGACAAGGTCGGGAGAGTCAAGACTCATCCATTTGATCGAGTTCCTCGAAGTCGGCCTCCCATAGGATAACATACTTCCTCCGGTGGAACCGGTCTCAAGACCTTTCGAGATGGTCGAGAAGGGCCCTAGAGGACATCTCGATTAAACATTAGTTACCCCATGGGTTCCTATCATAGTTAGGAATGTGGTCCATGCTTGATGAGAATATGGCGCCCCTCGAGCATCATTTCTTTAGATTGTGGCCACTCTTGATCATAGTGGAGAGGAAGATGAGCCCATTAACGTAGACTTCTACTTTGAGGAGCATACGGGGACGAGGCGAGGAAGAGTCGATTGGGGAGGAGATGGAAGATGAGGGGGTTAATGTTGAGGTTGGTTAGGTAGCCCATATGGAGAAGGAGGAGAGTGAATCGAGTGGCATGATACTTAGGATATGCTGAGAGCAGTGCACGAGGAGGTGAGTGAAGAGAGAGAGACATTGGTCTCATAGGAGACACTTCCTCGAGGTGGTGAAGGGGATGAAAAGTCTGTGGTGGGATAATGTTTGGTGTCTAGTTTTGGGGAGGCCCCACATCCACCAATAGCATCAGCAGTAGTAACCATTGACCCTACCTAGATGCCAGGAGATCTAAGTATGTTTAATACTCTTTTCTCAACTTTGTTACTTGAAAGCGTTAGTTTGGTACTTTCTTTTTATTTGCATTTTTCAGTTTAATAACTTATTTATTTTTTCTTATTTTCTTTCTTGCAGTGACTACACAAGAGTGGTGAGAGATTATCCAATGACTATGTATAGACACCCTACTAATTCCCTCGATAAAGAACCAAGTCGATCGACCAGGGATTCGGAGTCATTTGCTATTACCGCAAACAAATTGACATGTTTATTTTTGTTTAGAGGATAGCGGAGGTGGTGACCTCCCTTCAAATCCAGTGGCCGGATATGAGATCGCTGAGCATCGATGAGGAAGATCCATTCCCACGGTGAGATCATATCTAGCGGCTGCCACCATGAGGATTCTCACCATTTGGTTCATTCCCAATGTTTTTACAACTGCAGTAGGATCCTTGGACGTGTCCGTGCACCATCCAAGCAATTCCATAAAGACCGACATGCCATTGGGCCATTTTATTGCTTTGTTTCAATTTTTAGGTACTATATGATTTTTTTGTATATTTCGGGCTTATTGCGAGTGTTTTTACCACACCTTAGTGTGTGATTACATTGTATACAAACTTTACTCACCATCATATATACAAAATTTTTTTTGGTTCGGTAATCCATTGTATCTAATTTGACTTTCTGTTGGTTTATTTCTCATGTGTACTCTAGATGTTTAGAATTTATGTTTTTCTATGCTTTTGAGAATGCATGCTAGTGGATGTGAAATGATAACAAAATGATTTCTTTTTGTATTTAATAATTTTGACCTATGATAATGTGGACACAATGTGATGTTGAACTTTATCTTCTTTAAGAAATTTCTGATACTTCATATTTTCTTAGTGAAATGTGATGATACAATGATATGATAAATAAATGTACTTGTCATACTCCTAAATCCATGCAACTAGTAGGATGTGAGGGCTCAACACCAAGATCCGTAAAGGGCACAAGTTATAAAAAAATGTTGGATGGTAACGATGAGGGAAAGACAAAGGTTTGATGGGAACAAATTGAGACACTAAAATGTCACCCTACTCAAGTTACTTCATATTTTATAATGTGATTTATTTTCAAGTTTATCTATATTTATATCTGTAGATGGCTACTTGGTCGAAGAAATATGGTTTTGAGGTTTTAAACTCTTTTGAAATTTTGGACATATAACTCACTTCGTTTTTGACTTATAATTTTACAACATTTGAATGGATTGTTTCTAACTTTCAAGTTTATCAAAGAGAACCCCTACACCTTGCCCCATGCTACCAGTAGGAAGCATGGGCTCATCACCATGGACAAAGAATAGGTGAGTAAGGGCATTTCTCTCCTTTCCCAACCCTACATCACCGGTAAGAGATGTAGACTCAACACTGAAGGTTGGTAAGACAAAGAAATGTGTAAAATAAAAAATTTCTTTGGATTTTCATTTGACTTACTCATCTAGGAATTTTTTTTAGTATGTTCTTATTTCCAAAGATATCTTTATGGGATAGATGCGACACCATGAAGCTTCTAGAAAATACTATAGGAAAAGACACCTAATTTAGAAAGATACTATAAGCATAACCAAGTATGCAGGCCTTGATATGGTTACGGTAAAAACTTTTTCTTATCTTTTTTGAATTGATGAAATGATTTGAAAAAAATTGATGATACCATGAAAATTTTAAGAGATATGATTTGAATGTTTTTCCATTGTTTTTAAAAAAATTAGCAGTTTCTATAAGAATAAGTACCTTGATCACAAATTTTACAAAATGAACTGGAAAATGAAAGTGCAATGTAGATGCAGTAATGTACATATGAAAATGCTAATGGATCATGTGTAATACCTATTCAGGTGAAGATCGTTCATAGATTCATTAAAATCCTCACCCTCTAGTGTACATAGGAATAATACCCAAATTTTCTAGTCTCTACTTCTCGATATGGACCCAATCACCGTGGTCTAATTTTTATTACTTCACCAGTATTTTTGTCTATCTAGTTGTCAATTCTTAATACCAAATCTCCCTCGTATATTTCATGCTCATAAACCTTCTTGTTGTATTGCTGAGCCATCCTTTTAGCATAAAAATGTGTCGTTGTTCAACATTAAGTCTAACCTCGTCAAGAATTTCTAATTGAGAGAGTCGGGATCATCGATATCCTTCTTCTCCCAAGATTCCTTGAAGTAAAATATAAAGAATCAGTATTTTAACCTTGAGCGGTAGAACTACCTCTGCACAAAATACCAAAGAAAATGGGGTTACCCCTATTGGTGTTCTAACTGATGTCCGATAGGCCCACAAGGCTTGAAAAGACTCTAAATGCCAATATTGTTTATTCTCCTTAACAATCTTAAGGAGGATGGACTTTAATGTCTTATTCATAGCCTCATCCTGTCCATTGGCTTGAGGATAATAAAGAGAAGTCATGTGATGACTTATCTTGAAATTTGCACATAATTCACGTACCTCATAATTTTTTAAGGATGTTCCATTATCTAAGATATGACCTGAGGGACCCCGTACTTACAAATGATTTGGTTTAAGATGATCTTAGCAATCACATACCCGGGCATGGTGGTACGAGGCATGGCTTATACCCATTTAGTAAAGTACTTTGTGGCTGTGATTATGAAGTTATGGTTGTCTATTAATGAGGGAGATAATTTCCCTATCAAATCTAGACCCCAAATGGAAAAGGGCCATGGGGTTGCAATTGGTTACGAGATATTTTTCTAGTATGTTGATCTCATAGGAGAACTCTTGCCATTCATGGCATCTGTGCACAAATTCTACTACATCATGCTCTAGAGTGGGCCAGAAATAACCCATCAGATGTATCTTTCAAGCAATAGTGTGGCTGTTGAAGTGACCTCCACATACTTTGTTATGTGATTCATAAATAATATTTTCAAATTCTTACGCATCAACACATCTTAACAACATTATTTTGAAGGCACTTTATGATAGAGCACTTGCTCTAAAATAACTTACTTAGTTGCAATGATGCATATCCACCTTATTTGTTTTGATGTTTCCCCTTTTGGATATGTATGGTCCACTTTAAAATTAATGATGTTAGAATACCATGGACACACATAAATGGGGGGCCTAGTATCGATGAAGTATACACACTCATCAGGGAAGTTGAGATCTACCATATCACCTCCATCTAATAGATTATCAGCCAAACAGTCCACAATGATTTTTCCTTTTACAAATTTCTGATTAAAATTTTTTAACTCAAATTCACCCATCCAAGTGTGAGGAATGTCCGCAAGTGATCTGACTAACAATAACCCTAGTTTCTTGATTTAACATATAATGTCTTAAATGATTTATCATAAAGACTATGAGAAGGCATTTTTTTCTACCTATGTAACATGTCTCATAATCAAGCAATGTTCAAATAATAAAATAGATTGCATGTTCTTGTTTATCATCATCTTCTTGAGCCAACATGTAAGCTAGAAAAACATCTGTGGCCCACGAGTACAAGATCAAAGGGTGATCTGATCTAGGCGGAATGAGTGTGGGAAGGGAAAATAAGAATCGTTTAACTGACTCAAATGCCTCATCACATTCATCTATCTAATCAAAGCAATAATCATTTTTTAACAAATTATTGATTGGGTGAATAGAAAAGGTCAAGTCAGGGATATAGCTTCGGATTGCCGCAAGTTTTCCAAGAAATGATCTAATGCTAGACTCATCCATTGGTGGAATCATTTCCAATATAACTTGGATTTTGGTTGGGTCTACATCAATTCCTCATGAATATATGATGTACCCCAAAATATTTCCTCCCGTTACATCAAACACACATTTTTATGGATTCAATGTGACATCGTATTTGATTAAGTGAGAAAGGATGATATGAAGCACCTTTGGGTGATCATAGTGCTTTCTGGCCTTAGCTAGAATTCATCCACATAGGATTCCACAATATTATGTATAAGATCATGGAATATATAAATCATCACCCATTTGTACATAGCACGAGCTTTCTTAAGCCAAATTTTCATAACAACATAATAGTAGGTTCCCCAAGGAGTTATAAATGTAATTTTTTCCTGATCTTCTTTAGAGATCTTGATCTGATTGTACCTAGAGAATCCATCCATAAGAGACAACAACTCAAAACCAACTATTGCATCAAAAATAACATCGATGGATGGTAATGGGAAATCATCTTTGGGACAAGCCTTATTTATATCCTGAAAGTCTATGTAGATGCAGATCTTTCCATTTTTCTTGAGAGCAGTGACTATGTCAGAAACCCATTGTGAGTACTCAACTAGCTTGATGAACCCCACCTACAGGATTTTTATCACTTCTTCCTTCACCATAAGGCCTACCTTTGACTCCATGGGCCTTTAATTTTTCTTAATTTTCTTAGCATTTCATTTGGAAACGAGATTGTGCACCACAAAGTGTGATGTAATCCTCATTAGTTCTTTGTAGCTAAATGCAAATGCTTTTGATGCTTCTTGAGAATGCGGGTATGTATTTCAACCTCCTCAGGAGTTAAATAGGACCTTAGCTTCAAATTATTTAGTTATTCCTCGACCCAATATTTATATCAATTGTTCCCTCAATTAAGGAGGCGTTTCCTTCCTTAAACTTAGGTGGGGTCAGAGGAAACCATAAATCCCCGTCTTCTCCTACCTAATAAATTTTGAGTTCCCTCGTAAGGGAAGATTCTATCATGGGATTTCCAAAATAGGAAGAAGAGTGTGGAATTAAAGAAAGATTAACCTCGTGAGGCATAAGATGTAGTTCCATAAGTGTGTTTAGATATCCTAGAGTTGCTTTGTAAATGTCAACATGATCTATAATGACAGAATTGCTCTCAATATATATGTATGTCAACATTGGAGTTATCGATGTCTTACGAACCAAAGGTTCTACACAAATTGAGACCATGAAGTTTGAATCTTCCAACTCACTGCTTGGAGTAAAGTGAGAATTAGAAGTTCTATTGAGTCCATTAGGAGATTCGATCTCATGGAATTTCTTCGATTGATATGAAGTCAAATCTCTTTGTTAAATTCAACACTACTATTTTGTAGAGTTGTAAATGCTCAGCTCTAGTCTCATATACTTTGGATACCTGATTTGCAACAAGTTGTGAATCACCCACCACCCCGATATTAATAGCACCCATTATTTTGGCCATGATGAGACCAAGTAGAAGGCTTCACATTCAACCCCATTATTTGTGCACTCGAAGTTTAATTTGAAGGAAAAAGGTAGAATCATTCCCTCATGAGAGGTAAGAATCACACCTACCCCAATGCCAAAATGGCATTTGGCTCCATAAAAATGGAGAGTCTAATAGTTACTTGAAAAAATGGATGTTGGATCATCTTTTGAATCTTTCTCCTTTACTTCAGTTACCTCAACGATACAAACCTAATTTATTGGAAGAGAACCAAATCCCATGGTGTGTCCCATACCCATAGAATCAAAAGGAAGGAGAATGGATAAATATTTCTCCAATAGTTTGAAAATATTTTCCATAGTTCCCAATGATACTATCTCTATGATGATGGTTTCATCTTTGACTATCGAAATTCCTTTGATCAAAACCGTGAATTCTAATAATATTGTAGGAACCAAATTTTCTCGTAGTAATGAGCTTTTAGGTTTATTTAATAGATTTTTAGGAATCTCAAATTTTGAGTATATCCCTAGCCTCTTTTTCAAGTTATCTAGGTGTATGTTGAAGGGTTTTGGATCACCCTGCACCACAAAGACCTTCCCTAAATGCAAGAATCTAACTTCTTGAAAAAAAGTGGAGGGAATCACCTTCATGCAATGAATCCAAGGATGGCCAAGGATCATATTATAGTTGGTTTCCTGATCTATAATATAAAACTCGGTTAGTACCATCTTAGGTCCAAGGGTGAGTGACAACACTATAATTTGATTCATGTTTCTTTGAAGCCGCCGTAGCCTCTCAAAGATATTTCATGTCGAAGATCAATTGGTCTTTTCATACCCTAAATTTTGAAGGAAAGAGAAGGGGACTATGTTGATTGCTTCCCCATCATCAATCATCACATGCTTTACATAGTTTTTGTAAATCCAGACTTGTAAAAACAACTCCGGATCACCTCTATGAGCTATTTCAACATCCATGGGCATATTCTGATGTCGAATTCAAATCCATAATATCTTTCAAAGCTTCCCCGGAGGATAGACATCAAATTCCATGTGGTTTATTTGTGCTTCTAGAGGAGGGGTGACGTTAGTTAAATGACCAAGACCTAGTGCTTCTAGTAGAGTGACCCTATGAGCAAGGGAATTCTTTAACAAATCCAAGAAGGAAATGTGAGAGAAGGTCTTAGTTAAGTCGTTGATCAAATTGTAAGCTCCTACCGGATTTCTTAGCATATCGTGAATGTCATATGATGTGGTTGGGTAGATCAGGATCGGCTGCAAAGAATAATCCTTGGTTCTAGTGGTAGCATTAATTTGAGGTTCATTGTCTAACTTGACCAACCCCATAATTTTCATTTGTTGACGACTATCTAGAGGAGGTGCCACTTATGGGTTAGATGAAGTTGAGGTTTTACGATTATGGGTCCATATTACAATACCTTTATTTTGAACCATTGGGATCTATTCTACTATCCTTTTGATGTGTGGGGAGAGGATCGTTAAAGATTCAAGCGGTGTGTTACGTGGAGATCATTTTCCCATGTAGGTGTTTTGAGTGGGCACTGTCAGGTTTTCCAAAACATGTTAACAAATAATTGTCTTTGATCCTCTATTAAACGTTGTAAAAACTTGTTACAATTGTGGCATGTTATTACATCATACCCGCTAACCCTATGGAAACCACAATATAAATATGGATCATAATCTTGAGGCCTTTCTTTGCACCTTATTGTGGTATGAAATTATGGTTATTGCTCAGCTATTGATTGTTATGGTTAAAATTTGGGAACCCTTGCCCTTGGTTTTGAAATTGGTTTGGATACCCACTTGGGTATTGGTTAGGGCCTTGGGTCTGTGTTTGTCTTGATTGTTGAGGTTGTTGTTGTTGTTGCTATTGTTGATGGTTAAAATCTATAACATTGACTGAGGGCGACAAGTTATTGTTCCTTTGATTGTTTTTGTTTGAAGTGATTATATTAGGAGTATTAACAATGTTAGGTTTCTTAGGTTGGTATTTCACCCCATCCGTCATGACTCCACAATTCTTATTGAGGATTTTTTGTTCTTGGTTGCTATTTGTGTTGTTGGAGTAACTAGGGTTATTTTGATTAGGGGTGACTAACCTTCTATTATCTCCATAAGTCTTACGACCATTGTCAATGGCTTCTTGGTCAATTCAAAGAGCACCCTCTAGCACCTCTTCATAGCTCTATAGCAGGAAAATTTGAACCTCTTCCTTTGTCTCCCTATTGAGAGAGTGGAGGAACAAATCACAAATCTCTGTCTGATCCATATTTAGAGAATTTACAAAGGAGTCAAGAATTTATCACCGCCTTTGAATGAAATGGGCTACAAAATCATTATGCTCTTTCTTGAAATGAATAAATTCCATGATTCTTGTTCTCAAAAGTTTGTTCATATCAAAATATTTAATAAATTTTGATACGAGTTACTTGAAGGAGTGTATTGAAGCCTTTGGTAACCTATAGTACCAATCAAGAGCAATAAATTTTAGTGTCTTAGGGAAAATCTTTGCAACAACTGCGTCCCATGGGAGCAGCTCTCGAATGGCCATTATGTAAGATTTTATGTGGTTGTTAGGATTGCCCTCCCCTTTAAATTTTGGAAGATTGGGAAAGGGTCTCGGGAGCATGACTATCTGAATGGAGAATTCTAGAGGCTCCTTAAGATATTCATAATAGGTCCCCATTGTGTACGTTTCCACCATTGAATATCCTTGTTAGGGAGGTGGAGGTTGCATTGATTGCTGAAATGGGACAATATAGAAATTTGTTGGGGCATATGGCATCCCCTATGGTTTTCCATATGGACCTAGGTAGGTGTACATATCCTCTCCGTGGAGATTTAAAATACATGTGTACGTAGGGGGTTGATTACCTTGATATGGAATCGAAGGCACAAAGCTAGGGAACATTGCATTTCAGGTGGTATGGCATTTGAGAATGCACTTCGGCCAATGCTTGTTGTAGATATCCATATGTGGCATGAGGGGGCATACCTAAGGTGCCCATCCCCATAAGTAGATATCTAGGGTTTTGAGTACCCATATAAACTAGAGGATTCTATGCAATAGGTATTTTCTATAATTATGTGGGTAGGGAGAAGTTTGTGCTTTCCTTGCGTATGAATTTTGAGAAAGCTCTAGCTCCTTGAATTTTTCTACCAAAACTGAGATGACATTACCCGTTGATGGGGTGGTGCTTTTCTTAGGTGCTTTTGTTGAACCCTCAAAGGTTGTTGAGGAGTATGGTATCCTACTATGAATTTTTCACTATGCTTCCACCCCTCATTAGTAGTATTTTCAATTGGTGGAGGGGTAGTGTTATTGTTTTGGAGTAGAACATCACCTTGTCCTCTGCAACCTATCAAAATATCGGTTCATGTTATAGAAGTGTTGTTCACTCCTAGTATATCATGTTAAATATTCCTCATCTAGATTTGGGAATTGGTCCGACCGCATGCTAATGGGATGTGGAAATAATACCCAAGGAGATGAACTTGTTTCCCTATTGAAAGTCATGTTGTTTGAACTTGATTATTTGTGATGATAGGTCTAAGTAATTTTGTAAAGTTCTTCAATATGTATGAAGAACCAACATTGGTTCCCTAAAGCAAAGGGTTTTGAGTAGCTAATCGGGCTTTTCCACCCACATTGAAAGTGAAGGTGATTATTGTGGTATATTTGTTTCGTAATTGTACATGTAAAAACATGAGATGGGTTGATTGTACTCATCGTATCCTGACATATTCGGGGGGTATAAGAATACTTGCAGAATAAAGGATGAATGAAGAAATCAGAAATATTTAGACACTAGATCTTCACGTCGGGTTCACCAATTTATACGATAGAAAATCAACACATGACCTTCTTCGCACCCAAATTATCGAGGTCATGCTGAGACATCTGGTGTAGAATGAATGTGAATGTGAGTGTAGTGACAGAGATCAATTTAATTGGGAAATCTTATATCCTCAACATGCAATATCAGTATCTACAAGTCTAAGGCAAAGAATTCTATCCTAACTTAAAGTGGTGTGATGGCTCAGTAATATAATAGATGCTCAGAGACTCCAATAAATATCAAGATCTTCTGAGATTTTGTTTTTTGGTTGTTCAGCATGCATAAAATGACCTATGGGTGCCTCATGTGGATTTCCAGACAAGGTCATGGAAATAAGAATGAGAGACGTGGTGGAGCCACAAGGATTTATGGGTGATTTTTGGTCTAGTCTAGAAAGTATTAGCCTAATTGGATGCTATGTTTAGTAAGGAAAGTTGTGCAATAATGTCTAGTGGAAGTGGTGAATATCGAATACTAATGTATGCAAACTAGTGTCAATGTCTAACTGGTTAGTAGGCCCATTGGGTTGTGGGACCTAAGGATCACAACCAAAGACTCATGGAGGCTGTGGCCCTTGTATGGTCATGTGTGTAATCAAACCCTATTTACTAGGAGTAGTCCAATAATCGTAGGCTTGATTAGCAATGATGTTTAGCATATTTATTTGTTCTAATTTCTTAACAAAATTGCATGTGTACGTAAGACTGTCAAATGTAAATTGGTATCAATTTCGGTTATCAATTCTAGCCCATTGGGTTTTGGGACCAAGGGATTAGAACTATACATATTTTCTAGTTGTGGACCATTGTTGGTCATATAGAATTAAATAAAGTGATTTTGATAAGAAAAATAATTACTAAAGGAAATCTAATCTATGTTTTTGGATTTTTCACAATATATCATATTAAAGAAATAAAAGAAAACTAATCTATCAAAGGAAATATTTTTGATCTTTTCTAATTTTTAAGAAATGCATTCTAATCTAATAAATAAACTAAAGACAAGTAATCACCTGGATGTATATGGTTTCTTGTGAAAATATGTGAATCTAACATAAAACAAATAACCTAATCTAATCAAAACCCTTCAAACCCTACCTCAGAGGTGACGAACAAATCATGACCCTGAAAGGGCTATTGTTCCCCACCGCCTTCCTGGTAATGTTAAAGAGAACACTTTCTAATGATTTGATCTACTTGTGATTTCCTAACCTATTGAAATGAACAATGTTACTACTCTATTTGATATGTAATTGAAACTAGTGATTTAAAATTGACAATTTAACAACTAAAGAAATCAAAACACAATTCTAACCTAGATAAGCAAGAGCTTTGGAAAATCTAGTTGTATATGTATCTGTCCCCTCAGTTTTTTCCTTTCTTTATCTAAGTGTTCATATGAGTCCAAGGGATTGGGAATGCAAGAACATCGGCAAGAGGATGACGTTTGAGTAATGACATCTTGAAGGCAGTCTAGATGCAATGCAAGTAGAAGAGAGATAACACAAGAGATCTAAGATTGGCTATGTAATTCCTAGCAAGATTGTGGCAGCAATATAATGCAAGATACCCAAAAATTGGGGTTGGGATGTGCTTTCATGCACAAGGCAAGAAGAGGCAATTCTAACTAACTAAGGCACATGCAAAATAAGAAAAGGTAAGGAGAATCAAGAAATCAAAACTATTTTTAGACAATTTGGCCCATGGGTACATGCTAAAAGTTAAGTTAAGTTAATCATTGCATGTTAAAACACACATGACAGAATCTGAAAAGGTTGTTTAGGACTCGCCTCCTATGTAGGGCGGTGGTATTAGGATCGCTACTATGCCCGGGTGGTAGTTTCAGAACTACCACCAAGCAGGCGATGGTCTTGGCACTAAAGGCCAAAACATGTGTAGAAAGATTCAAAAAGCTTGAAAAATCATGGGAAGTCTAAATATAGATTTCTAGGCAATGAATATACACCATGAATGGGTTTTAGATCTCGAAAACCTTCTTGAAAGGAGTTAAATCATCATTTGGGACTTTTGTAACCATTTTCAAATAATGTAGCACATACAATTTTAGGTGCATACAATTCCCCTTCAGTCCATCTTGTCATACATTCTTCCCATCAACCCTATAAATTATCCACTTCTTTTCATCCTACTTAACCACTCTTATGGCATGATGATCTTAAGGAAAATCTGTCATCTTTCCTTTCCCCATCCCTCCACATTCCCACTTTGTCCACATTTTCTCTTCATTCCCCATAAACACATCCTCTTCCATCCTCTTTATTCCTCACACAAATTATCTCGACATCCCCAATTTTCATCTCCATCATCCCTTGCTTAGAAATCTTACTTAACCACTTCATACCATTTCTTACCATGCCCGCTTTTTTCCATCTTTTTCTTATTCATTCTCATCCTTGCATCACCTCTTCACCTTTATCTTCACAAAAATGTTATTCCTCCTTTATTTTATCTTTATATTCCATATTCTCAAGTTCTCCCACATATCCACCCTCATTCTTACCATCCATTATTTTTGATATTTTCCTAACATCCTTTCATCATCATCTTTTGTTTCGCACTAATAATTATTGGTGGAATTAGCCTAATATTCACTCATCCCCAATTCTCTTAGCCATATTCCCTCTTTTGACCTCCTCCATTCTATCTTCATTCCTTCCTCTCTTTCCTCTCGATCATTATCAGGGGACTTCTCCTAACGTCCCTTAGTGGGAATTTCTTCTTTCATTTCTCATTTACTTTTCCCTTTTCCTCAAGTATTCCTCCCATCTTTCCATACTTATCATTATCAGTGAACTTATCCTAAAATTCCTTCACTGACATAGCATCTTCTAACCCCAATTCCCTCTTCTATCACCTCCCTTTTCTTCACTCCCACACTTTCTTTTCATTTTTTTCCCACCTCTCCATCTTCCCTCATCCCTCTTCAATTTCCCTACTATTTTCATCATACACCATCTCCCTATTTTATCATCATCAACTTATCCTCATATTGTGCATCTCTACATCTTTTCCAATCCATGTTATTCCTACCCTCCAACTTCTCTATACATGCTTTATACTATTCCCTTTTCACTTCATATCTCCCCTTTTGGTTTCCTTCTTTCGCATCATTTTCTCTCGTTGTCCTCTCCTTCTCTTGACCACTTTTTCTTTCTTTCACTCCCTCTATATCATCTTAATCCCATTTTCCCTCGTGCTTGCTTCTTACTTACCTATTTATGACTTGGCTCACTAGCGTTGTCCCATATTTTTATCATCCTATTATCCAAATGCATTTCCATGTGGTCAGTTTCATATTATTTTCCTTGGTCTTCCTCCTAACACCTTAGCTCAATCTTCTTCCCATTTCCACTCTATCATCTATTCTTTACCTATCATTGTCACCTTACCACTACCAAACATCCTTTCTTTCTCTACCACCCCTACCTTTTCCATCGTTACATACCATTTTCTCTTCCATTCTCCCATATTCTCTATAGCCTCATGGCCCCTCATTGTTTCTTTCTTTCTCTTCTTGATTCTACCTCCTATTTCATCTTCTTTAACTTCTTCATCTTCTTCATATTATTCATCCCCTTAATTTTCCTATCCTTCTCTTCATTTATCTTAGTGTTACCCCTAAACTCATCTCATCTTCTTGTTCACCTCTCCTATCATCCTTCTCTAATATTCTTCTACCTATTTATGGCTTCTTCACTTTAATTTCTTTCGTGTTCCATTATCTCTCTCCATTAATCCCTTTAATCTTTCTTCACTCCATTCATTTTTGATCTTCATCTCCCTTTAACCCTCTCCTCTTTCATTTTCTTTTCTTCTTCTTGTTTTTTCCTTCTTCCCCTATCATCCCTATCTCTTATATCCTTCTCCATTTTTCATCCTTTTATCTTCTTCACTTTTAACTTTTATTTCTCTTCTCATAATCTACCACTACTCATGTCTATTCCTTTTTATTATCTTTCCACTTTTAATCGTCCTATAGCATTTTCCCTCTAACTCATCAGCATCCATCTTTTCACCATTTCTCTCCATCATCTTCTACATATTGTTTATTTCTTGGTTTCACTTTGCTTTCATTTTGCACATCTCTCTTCCATCTTCACCATCTACTCTCCCCTCTTTTATCTTCTCTTTTCCTTTTCCTTTCTCCTTCACCATTTGTTCTATCCTTTTCTTGTCCTCTTCTTCTTTTTCATTCATCATTTATTTCTTCCACCATCTTGCCTCTTTATTATATTTAATAGTTCTTTCTTACATCACATCTCTTCCTTCTTCTCTCATTTTATTACTTTTAGTTCTTCCATCATCTCATATAGTGTTCTCCTTCTTATTCGTCCTTTCTCATGAATTTCTTCTTTTATTCTCTTTCTCTATTTTATTTTTTTCTAGGACCATCAAACCCTCTCTATTTATTCTCCTCTTATCTCCATAATCTATCTTCTTTCATCTCTTATCATCCTTCTCTAGTATTCTCTTCATCTTGTTTCCTTCACAATCAAACATTGTTCACACTCCTCATTATTGGTGGATGATGCTTTATTTTTCCTATTAAAACCCTTCCTTAACCTCCTTAATCATTTTTTTTTCTCTACCTCCACCACATCCAATCTAATTCTTATCCTTGTCTTATTCAATGTCCTCTTCCTCCTCTATCTAATTTATCTCTCCTCCTTTTGAGAGTGGTGTTATCTCTTCCATTCTTGTCAACCCTCTCAGGGAGGCATCATCACCTACATCCCTCATCCCATCTTCCTTTGAAATTTTTGTCTTGGAGGATACCATAACAATCATCACCTATCCAATCTTGTTCTCTTTCATGAATGTTTTCTCTACTTTTGTTTCATCACAAAATTATCTTGACTCCTCCTACTTTCCGAAGAAGTGGGACTATTTTCTCCTTTCTTCACCTACTAATTTTCCATCACTTATGAACCTTTCTTATGAAACATGTTTTCATCACCATATTTATCACCCTTTCAGGGCATTTTATCTCACACTTCTATCCTATTTTCTTATCGTGTCCACATTTATGATTACATTCATTCCCCATGGGGAATTTTATTTACATATCCACCTTATATATCGCTTATGTGTTGGGGCATCATTATTTTCATCCTCATCCCTTTTGAATACATATGATTTTTTGATTGATTCCTCACATACGAAGGATTTTGCATACTCTTCACATTCAGTTGTGCATACTTTTATGTTTTCCTATGACCCATTGGTCATCATGGTTTACATCCATACTACAGTGGTCTCCACCCACTCACTAGTCCGTAGAACATTGTTGCCCATCTCTGTTGAGACCACAATTTTCCTCTACCAATGTGATATTGGAGTCACCACCATATTTTTCATTGTTATTATGATCCTTTTTGTCTAGGGCATATTGCCTTTGGTCATGTTTTTATCCATCCCCATCCCTTTTACAGACACATGATTTCATCCAACCCTTTTTGTTTTTGTCTCGTGGATTGCTATCGTAAACCACTCAACAAAAAGGGGAAAATGTAGACACCAAATTTTGGTATCACCCTTGTTTTCTCTCCTTTAGTAGGCTTATCCAAGTGAATCCCATTTCCCACAAAAATGTGTGTTCAATTTGTTAAACTTATAGCTTAATTGATCCCCTTTCACATACTTAAACCTCATTATATGCTAATATAATCAAGTGTTCCAATTACGTCATATTATCCTATCTCATAATTAAATAATCTAAAAAGACTATGCAAATCAAAAACCCCACATGTTCCCCACTTAATTAAATCAAATAAAAATCAATCCCTACCTAAAAATTGATCCCATAAAATTATTAATTCATGAACCCCACCCATGAATTTAATAATTCAAAATCCCAAAATTTGACAAAAATTCAAAAATTTAATAGTGTAAAGTTTTGCTTATGACATCATTATTCAACCTAACATTTTAAATCATGTCCCCACTCCACATCACACCTTTTATTTTATTTCACATCATGAACCCCATAGTAAAATCAACTCCTAATCATGTCCCATTAAATAGGGTTGATTTTGAGAACCTAGATTACTCGTTAACCCTATATTATAATGCATATTCAAGCTATAAATAAAACCCTTTCCCCCCTCTAAGAATGGATATGAAAAATTCTAAAAATTATCAATCTTGAAATAACAATTTTTTTTCTAAATTATTTGTGAAGTTTTGAAGAAAATTTTGGGGTGTTTGGAGGTAAAATTTTGTCACTCTCGTAAGGCCATTTTTATGATCATTTTGTTCTCTTCTACATCATCAAAGAAGAATCCTAGTACAATCCTCATTTATTTCTTAAAAAAATATTCCCATTTCATTTCATTTATTCAGTATATTGCAAATATATATTTTTTGCATGTAATTTTTTCATTTGAAACTTATTCTATCTTGTGAACACATGGGTTGAAAACCACACGGGAAGTGATTGCTTCTCGGATCTCGCCTGTCATGAAGTAACCGCATGAAAATATCTAAGATATTTTTTTCAATTTTCTGTGAGTTGCATGTTTATTGAGATCGTAGCGAGGAGGCCCTAATCCATTTGGCACCTACATCTATCATCATCTAAAAATGGAATAAATTAGATCAAAATCAAGATAAAAATGAAGATAATAATCATAGAGCTAATGTAGTAACTCTATAAACTACATCTATCACCTCTAAATGAAAAGCATATGTTTTGTTTAAGTACACCGCACCGAATTTAAAAATTTTCATGGTTAACTTAGAAGCTTTATGAAAATAAACTAGAAGCAACTACAAATGAAAACATACACAAAATGGCTTTTATGTGTTTTAAGATTTTTATTTGTTTTCTCTTATAGTTTATTCAAAATTGAATCATTGTACATTTTTGGCATATATGAAATGTTTAGGCTTAAATTTTCCACATATGAAATATATTAAAGGGTGTTTACAAGGTCATTTTTTGAAGAAAATCCACATAATTCCATGAGAAATATCCAAAATTAGTGGATTGTATTTTTCGAGTGAATACTACGATTATTCCTTTACGATTTGATTATTTGTTTAAATCAATTATCTATCAACTCTTACACATTATTTAAAGGATTAGAATAAGATATTGAAGGTATATATATTTTTGATAAAACATTACTTAAATTTCCTTACATGGTTAGTTACTAAGCATATTTTTATGATAGTTGTTATACAACTAGTGCGTTGGCCCCTATGGAAGCTATGAACCTAGTACGTGGAAGGTTTTATCATGCACTAGTAGGGAGAAGAGGTTAGCATGGAAGTGAATTTGGGGAAAGTGTAGAGATTCATGACCATGCAGAACAAATTCAGGACTTATCCAAAATTTGGATCATGGTTAAAGTCCTGATAAAGGAACACATGGAAATGTGACCAAAATTTGTTATGGATAAGGTTAGGAAATGGAGACTTGCAGCTCAAGGAAATAATATTATGGGGCATCATTATAGTTATCATGATAGGATTAGGAGTTGTAAAGTGGAGTTAGTTATGGTTAGCTGGCACTTGCATGCTGAGAATACTTGAGTATTGAAAAACATGATGACTTTTGACGGTTGGATCACTCTAAGTGATGAGTAGGTGGTAAGGGAAGATTCCCGAGAGTCCTTGTTATGGATTTATTATCACAACAATAAGAGAGTTAGCTGGTATGGAAGAGTAACAAGGGGGTATATGGAATCTGTGGAGTAAATGTGATAAAGAGGGTAGAGAGATCTAGGAGAGATGTGTGTGATCATTGTTATAAATTTTGTAATGAATCCATTAGAGGATAATGGGACTCTACTAATTTATCTCGGTTTAGTTATGGATCTCTTGATGTATTTGCTCATCAGTAAAAATTTTGAATCAATATATGATGGTGTTGTTGTGTATATATATGTTTATGGATTCAAACCCTTATGTTCTTCATCTTGTTTATGGTTCATATCTAGTTATTTTGTGTTTCTATAATGTTTCTTTCATGTTATGGTGCATATGTTTTTGGTTCTATTTCTTCATCTTGGTTCTAAAGGATGGGTGCATGTATTTCCCATTTCTACAAACATTCCTCCATTAATAGTAAACATTCTTATAAAGATCACATAAAGGAGGGGCTTGGTGCCTACATCCACCTTGGGTGAGTACCCAGTCTAAACCTGGGTGATATGCTAACGTGCTTGGGGTTTAAATGGAGTAGGGAAATGTGACTATATTTTGGTTCCATTGTTGGGACCTCTTTTAAAGCTATTGTAAGAATGGTGTGTGATGGCAAAGCGTTTGAACTTGGACATCATTGAGGCTTGGCTTAAGAACATGGAGGATGAGTTTTCTTAGTGACTCAACATTGGAGCTAATTTTGATGCATGTAAATAGGTAGAGGTGAATTTGTATCATGATCTCTATGATACATTCTTTTTTATTTTCCAATAAAATTATATGAATGGTTGTCAGCATATGCATCAAGGAAGAGCTAGTATTATAGACCTCATGTTTGGACTCAAGAAGAGTATCATAGGCTACATAATGTTGATCGACCTAGACTCGTGTTGTTGATTGGTGGTGGAGTGGGGATTTGACTAGATATACATTGGAATATGTGGTTTCTATGTTTTTTTACCGTAGACTACTAAGTTTGAGTACTTACAGGAGCCAAGAGGACCGTTCTTACGTGCCATATAGTTATCCATTAAGATCTTGATTATCAATATGAGTTTGGAAGCATTTCCTATGGCTAGCTAAGATCCCACTAGGCAGGGTGCAAAAAATAGTGTGGTAAGAGATGGTGGACCCTACGGTTTGTTGGTACCCAAATTGATTCTCCCCTAGGTGTTGAGTAGCATCATGGATCAAGAAGGATTATTAGAGACAAACGAATCATAATATAATTCATTTTGTAGCACTGGGATGAAATTTAACCGACTCTTTATCACTCGGATGTTGGAAAAAATGGATAGCTCCGTATTAAGGGTTTCATCTACCCTCGCTACTTTAGTTTGTGCCTTCAACCAACATGAGAGGACCCATTATGTAACCTATATTGATGAAGGAATATTAATAAATATTTCTTTGCATAGTTTTCAGGATAACTTTGAGAAAATATGATCAATACACCACATAACTCTCACGAGTTGTCACTTCTAGAGAACGGAGATATTTTCTGGATAAGGTTTAGGTTACTAGAGACATTAATTGAAACTTGATTGTTTCTACATATTTTGGCATTAGAATTATTTCATTTATGGATACAAAGTACAAACAAGGGTAGTTCTTGTAGAATTCATCATTTAAGATTTTTTTTGGTGGGAATTTAAGCAGGATAAAGTTGATTATATCAAGATCTTTGAGAACCTTTAACAAATACTAGAAAATTCACGTAGCAGAATGGTTCAAGAGAGCCAAAATACTCCTTCAACTAGAAGGTGTGCAAAAATGGAAGCCTAGAGGTGCATGATTTCATACATTCTTCAATAATTTAACACAAAGGCTCATGTTAAAGACTCAATTAAACATCAAAATCCCCTGGTTCATCACATCTAAGATACACTCATAGACTAACATAAAATATTTTTCAACATAATGAAAGTAAAGTGATTTTAAATTATTTATTTACACTACAAGATGAAAGCTCTTCTCATAATGAAATTGCAAATGCTACAATACTAACACAGAGATGAGATATTATGTAACTTATAGAGATTTTGACATAAGATTGTAACAAGAACAAGAAAAAATATTTCAAAACATTTTGAAATAAAGAAAACACAATAATTACCTTGATCAACATAGATTAATTCGGGACTTATTAAATTCATCAATTTGGGAAATTTTGTAACATTCTCGAGCTTATAAATGGTTGTAGACTCACAACCAACTTGACATGATTAAATTTAAAGGCACAAGAAATAAACGGGTTTCTCAAATGTTTCTCAAGAAGATGGTTTTCTCAAAAAATTTCATAAAAATAAAAACCCCTTTCTCTCATCACTTTTACATGCTTTTATATGACCTTTTTCAATTCAAATATCTTTTCCCCAAAAATAAGAATATTCGAGGGAATACTTATTTGTTACACGTTCATTCTAGAAAAAGGTATTTATGTACTTCATCTTATCTTGCCAGTGTTCAAAACATGATTCATTTTGACGGGCTCCATATGTATCCGATGGGATGTCCGATTCGCTTTTAATAGGTTACTTGAATTGTCACCCGGATCTTGATTAACCAATCATCTCAAATGATCATTGAGCATTTCTAGATGTTTGTTGACATGACACACACCTACACTTATCTCTTGAAATCCTTCTCAAGCTTAATGCACTTCACTTCTCGTCTTACTGGCTTAAATGCTATAAATGATGTCTGCCAAATTTCCATGATTTACTAGTTCTTCTCGTTTATACTTTCCTTCGTCTTTAAATTTCCCTTGTGTAAACCGAGTAAGATTTTTAATTGAAATATGTGTCTCCTTTGGGATATAAAACTCACTTTTTTCCTTTGTAGTTATGTATTTATTTCATAACTCTAAGTATAGAAGATTCTACTAGGAGAAATGGCAAAGACACTCATGGCACACAACCTAAAGGATATTTCCTCAGAAGATTTGAATCAGATTTTTGACCTGAGTGGCCTGGATGAAGCTTTTGTTAGAGCCTTGTTCGAAGTGGAATGTGCAAGAGACACCAAAGGACCATTGACATATCAATGGGTCTATATAGAAATTTTAACCAGGTTGATCAGAATCAATCCTGTGTTCACCTCCTTCCAAGTCATGTATTTCCATCTTTTTAGATGGGAGCACATGAAAATGCCTAAGGATTTGAAAAGATACTAGTTTGAAAGGAGGCCTTAGGTCTCTGGGTAGACTAGTTTTCAATGTCCCTTTTTATGCAATGAAGAGTTTGTTTCAAAAGAAATCCCTAAGGAGTCATAAATATTGTATGACAAAACCTTCATTAATACAAGACTCGCCATCTCCAACAAAGTGAGCAAATTGTAGAAGAGGGTTCAATTACTGGAAAATAAACAAGAATAAAATGTACCCTTTCCATCATGTCCATTATCATCACCATCCTTGAGCAAGAGGAAGGGTGAAAAACAAACTCATTCTCTTGTCATCTTCTCAGATGGAGAAGAGGACCAATCTATCTCGCTCACCGCTCGAGGGCAGCACTTTCTTTAGCTCGGATATAAGAGGGTGGTTTGGAACTTGGCTATCCACATGTTTCATGCATTGTGACCCTCATTCGAATGAGAACTTTTAGTTCCTCAACGAATTCCTTCTCCAAGGGAAAATCCACCCTTCTCTAGGAAGTGGGAAACAAGAACTAGTTCAAAACCTCACATTTCACCCAATCACCAACTGAAACATATTCACCTCTCAACACTTTAAACATCCCTCTTTAAATAAATCTTGGCACATCAGCCCTTCACAAGGGAAATGGGAAAAAAATTCTTCGTGTGGTCGGACCTTCGGGATTGGGTATCATCCTATCAAAAGAAAGTAGAGCTTGAGGAGATTATGGTGACGGGTCCTGGACCTTCGGGATTGGGTATCATCCTATCAAAAGAAAGTAGAGCTTGAGGAGATTATGGGTCACCCTAGGATGACCACGGGGTCATTAATGGGTATGGAGATGTCCAGGGGACCTAACATGGTTGATTATATTTATACAAAAACACAGGCTCCGATGATTTTGTACCTAGGAAGAACAAAATTTTGAATAGACTTCCCCTACTAAAGGGAAAATATGAAGTAGAATTAAAGGATGTTTGAATATTATTCTCTTTCTATTATTTTGATCTCGATGTATGTACATCTATTTTTGTCATGGGAAAGGGCCCCTATAGCACCCTCGGCTTGTTTTTTGTTCAAATTACAATCAATACAAGTATGTCAATAGTTCACATATCTTTTCCAAATGTATGTGAGATTTTAATCAAATCTATTATGAACTACTACATTTTTTACTTTTAATTGAAACAAATAAATAATAAAAATTCAAAGAGATAACTACATTTAATGTAGCAAAAACATCAATTCATAGTATCAATTCAATGAAGTATAAAAAGAGAATATAAAATGAGGAAGAGATTGTTCAAGCATGCTCCTCTTCTTTTGTATCTGTAGCCTCCTTCTCTTCATCCTTTTCCTCTACATCCAACTCCTCTAGAAATATGGCCACATAAGCATCATATCTTCTGAACAATTCATTCATTTCATCTTCATCGGTCCTAGGTGGTGATGGAAAATCAATGTTTGTTTTAATACTACGTCCAAACATTGAGCTAGTTTATGCTTGTATTCAAATGGCCTTGATTTCAACTCTTCAATCCTATTTTCAATTTTCATCATTTTTTCAATAGTGTCATAGGAGAAGTCATCTTTCTTGATATTACTTTCAAATGAACTAAGTAAGAAATCCAATTTTAAATCCCCATAACTCTTTTGAAATTTATCCACCACCATGTCTTATAGACTTCTATCAAGGGAATAAAGTAAATCATCAACCCAGTCCTTCTTGACTTTAAGTTTTTTCTTGATTTCATTTAGGGTATCTAATCTGATCTTGTCAGCTCTTCAAGAGCATACTAGCTCCTTTTGTGCTCTATTGGTATAATGTCTTCTTGCTTAACCAATTCCTCACCGAGATTTGTTATACATCAAGCTTGGGAGAATTACTTCTAACTAAAATATCTCATTGTCATAGTCTTCAATTGCTCCATCAATTTCATTTAAGAAAATTTTGAGATCTTCATATCTTGTCCTTGCGTTAGTGATAACTTCCTTTCCTTTGTTATTTAATCACCCAACCCAAGTGTCCACTACTTGGACCTTTTTAACAACATTATTCAATTTGTCCATACCTTCAAGGGTGTTCACGGAGAGGTACTGCTAGCTCCTAATTGGTTTTCCTTGTTAGCATTTGAAAACATGAATTTATGGCTCTAAGTTGCTCCTTAAGTTGTTTCTTTTTATTACATCCTCATCTACCTTTTATAGAAGACTCGCTACAACTTTAGACACTCCCTGCTTTAGTTGTTCCCTTGATGGTTTGCCCAAGGGGATGACTTGAATACTATAATCATCATCAGTTATATCTTATCTTGTGTTCCCCTCAAAAGGGGTTACTATTTCCAAATATCTTTCCCGGATGAATCGATAAGGGTTATTACGATGGTTCCGCCTTCTTTGGGGCTCTTATTTCCTTTGGAAAAATACAAGGTAGTGAGGTCAACTATTTGTATACAAAGGAATGTTTCTTCACTTCACATTAATTCACTAATCAAACCCTTTCTCAAACCTATTTCATCCTTTTTTCTTGCAATCCTTGTTGTATTTTGTCAGTACAACTATCATTTGCATCGATACTTCTTTCTCCTTATGTGTCAATATTCCTATCTTATCTAGAGCACTTGTCTCCATCTAGGTTGTTGATTCCTCTGAATGATTCTCCTCCATACTTGGCATTTCATTTTGGTCATCCTTAACCTGATCAGCCTCCATTTTCAAAGGGCCCTCCTTTTTGTTTCTTCAGCTCAAAACATAGTGGTATGAACTTTCACTTCATTGCACTTTTGTATTGAAATTTGGGAAATGGGTTCTTTTTCTCACACATCCGGAAAAGTTTCCAAATCACTATCCTCTTTTCCAAGTGGCACCTTGGGCAATGTTATGGTAGGTTTATCTAATGGAAATGGATCCACACTCCCTATTGAAAACTGTGATTCTCCACCAATGACAATTTGTTCATCAACAATTAAGTGTTGTGCCATTTTTAGTATATCTTTAAAAGATGTTTTTATTCTTGGTGAATGTTATCACTCTCAACCACCTTAACAGAGTGGGCACAATATCTTCTACCATTAATTCAATATCCATATCCTTTTATACCACTATTTCAGATTTTCTGGTACCGAAAATAATTGTTCTGTGAAAGAAGTTCAGATGTTTTGAACCATTTCTTTACTTTCAAACACATGAGTATCTACTTCTGATCCCTTATCCTTTTCAATACTACCTATTGGTGTTAACAATGGTTCCTCCATGGATAACATGAGCTTATCCAACATAGAAAATACCTTAATAGTATTTAAAATAATCACCTCAATTTGAATATTTTCAAATTTATTCATTGTTTCATCTTGGATTTGTATTAATATCTCTAACAAGTAGAGCTTCAGGAATGTCCATACCTAAGGTAAAAATTGGCTATCCACTGTATTGTTGTAACATCCCCCGATGAAATAAAATTTGAGTGTCCTTTACTTATCTCTCCATAAATAATGAATGAGGGATTAGAGGACTTAACTACTTCATACCTGACAATGATGTATCATGTTGTTTCTTGATGTTAGCATTTCTTTCCATTTATAGGGGATCAATTAACCCATCTCTATGCTTGAATTTATTTAGTGTATGGGCACCTACCCTCACCAAGACTTGCTGATGGAAAATTTTGGGCTTCTTGTGTGCCCTTTCAAACTTCATCAATTCAGGTGGTGCCCTTTTTTCCTCTTTGTGCTGCTTGGGCTGACTATGACCACTTGTGATAGCTACACTCATTAACTTCTCAGTACTATGTTGCTCTGGCACAACATTTGGGAGGACCACATGCAAATCTAAACCCTTTCCCTTTTCCTAGAGTGGCACTGCAGGAGTAATTGGGGCATTTTCCATGGATTTCAAGAGCATTCTTTTAGTTTTCTTCTGAGGGAAGACATGGAAGTACCTGTCTCACTTGTGGCTATTTTCCATTCATCGATAAGCCCAACAATAGGCCTTCTGGAGGGAAATAAAGAATATTTTCCTCCTAATGGGTCAATCTTATCAGCACCCTCCCTTAGATGTGGGAGATCATCATCCAAGTTTCCAAGACTTCTAAAGTGATTTAGAATCTTTGTGTTCTGTATTGATAGGTCAATGTTTATCTAGGTCAACCAAATCATTGTTCTCCTCATGAAATCTATTATCCTTATCTAAGGATCATCATATTCTTCCTCATCCCAGCTTGGGGGAGCTATGGGCTTACTTTATACCTTCTGATCAATATAGAATTTACTTACTATATTTAAATCATCAACAAGTCCTTCTGGAATGATGAAAACCTTAAAATCTAAACCTTGTGACAAATTCATCCTTGAAAAATATCTCAACCTAACATCTTCTTCATCTCTGCAATTTATCCAATATTCCTCAAAGTGAGGCTCATGCTTGAAAGTATTAACCACATTACTAACCACCCACTAAATTTCATAATTAGGCCTAGCTACAAATGTCTCCATGGCCAATCCCTTCATTTATTATCCAATCAACGTAGATTTTATAATATAGGCACATGAAAACTTAGAAATTCTAATAGGGAATTTAACATTAGTTTTGTGCCTCCCAATAATTAGCTTGTGTACACAAAGCAATCGATTACCTTGCCAATTTGCATAAACAAAGCTTGTTACTAACCTACCTTAGCAACTCGAAAGGTATTCCTTCAAAACCACTAATTCGATGTAAGTGAATTTCTTGTATTGAATGTAGTAACATCCATACTCCATAATTACTTGCCTTGCATGCTCATAAATTATGTACTTCCCCCATTCTAGTTTCAAAAAGTAAATAATTGGTGCAATGAAAGCATGATTTAGTAGTCTGATATTTCCACTCAAATTAGTTAATTAAAATTGAGGAAAATTTAATGCATTGGGCACCGTTTAACATCATCTTGTGGTGATAATGATGAAAAATGCCTATGTGTCTGCAACATTATATACCGAGATACGTCATCATATAAAACTCCAAGTCTATAGCTTCCCCATTTCAATTTTAGCTACTAGGGTGGCCATATGACTGTGAATTGCATCGAAAATAAAGTAGCCCAAAAATATCTCTTTTTCTTTCCAAGATAATCCATATGTAGGTGGTCATCCATTCTTTAAATTCATTTATATTCTCCAAACCAGCCATTTGACTCAAGAGCAAAATGATATCTTCCACCTCTTCAATGAATTGAGCCCTAACTAGTCTTTTTTAGGGACTTTGGAAGATGTCATTCTATTTGTAAGGAGCCATTTTATGTTTATCATCTTTACAAATTCCTTCTTTTTTAATTCATAATCCTTCAAGGCAAGTTTGATACCAATAGTAACGAGGTTTGCAATTATAGGTTATTTCAAAATTTCCCTTATGGAGGCCGGTGTTAATGTGAACACCACATCCCCACTCCTATCTAAAACTTCTCTATTCGCAGAGTTATAATTCATCGCGCAATACGACACTAACTCCGGGAATTAGATAGAAAGTGGAATAGAATCCGCCAAGGTAAAACAACTATCAAGAACTACCTTCAAGGATTCACTCATGTGGGAACTACTCAATCATTGAAGAAAATCATTCAAGTCATCATTCATCAAGTCTATATTTGTTATCATGTCAAGGTCATAGTTTTCTCGTAGGTTCTGAGCAATTGTTTCAAGACAATAACTTTCGAGACTTTTCGGTTTGCAAATTAAGCCCCACAATTTTTCAAAATCACTTCACAGATAAAAATTATGAAAGATCATCAAATTAGAAATAAAATATGAATATATTCATATCCCCAAGGTCCTTTGTTTACAATAAGAGCATTAATGGCAGAATAATTAAATGCATTACTTTACTAGTCGTTAACTCTATCTTTGGAAATTTTTAAATTGGGTCATCCACGTGGAAAAGATCTTATTTGAGGTAGGCCTTTTGAATTTTATGCTACTTAGAGGAATTTTGTGCTTTTAAACATTCTATCCCGCCCACTCGCTTTCAATATAGGTTTAACATGTGGCTTTCCTAGGGCACTGGTGGAGTCACGACTCATTTTTACACATTTTTACCTTTTCAAATCAAAGCTAACATTTCCAAAATACCTCCGGTGACCCACCTTCCATATTTAATGTAGACTTAACACGTGGCTTTATCTGGGCACTTGTGGGGTCACGCTTCACTTTTATAATTTACTCCCTTTTTCAAAACAATGATAAAAGTTCCGAGTCCTCTCTGGTGACCCACCTCCCGCTTTTAACTTAAAAATGACCACATGTCTATTTGTGGGCTCTAGGCATTCCTTTTACACTTTTACTCCTTTCACCATAATGCCTCAAAATTCTAAAAGGGCCCGCCTTTCAGCAGACCACTTTTCTTATGACGCATGTACATCTTCGAGGTCAAAGTAATAAATTTGCTTCACTGCTTCATATTGTTGAATAGCCAATTAGAAATTATCAGAGCCACGGGACCAATTTGGAATTTTTTACAAATGTAACAAAAGTGACAAGTTCACCAAATAAACCCACCGTGTTGTGTCCAATTAAAGATGACCATGTGTTTATGGATACCTTTGGGACAAGAATAACAAAGAAGGCATGATCATAGAAAATAAAAGAAGGGGAAAACCCATCATCCATGACCAAACAAATCAATAGGTACACATGGAAAGAGAAATTGTAACCGACACAGAGCTCAACGTGATTCACACCCATAGAGAAGGGTTTAACGACAACAACCTGATAAATATAAAACTTCATGCATCCACACAGGAAGACATAGATTATTTCAAACCACACAGACTATTTGAAACAATTTCTGATTTGAAACAATTTCTAGTCCGAAAGGGGTGAGGTTAAAACCGAGCACCAACATAGGCTCCAACTCAGGGATGGACACTCCTTGTGAGTTCCATAAGAACAACATAATACAAAGACAACAGACCATGTGTGAAAAATCCATTGGGGCATGAAGTCAAGAAAAAACCTCCAAAGCAAATAAACAATAACCAACCTCCCAAGATTGAACCAAAAAACAACAAAAACTGGTCACTAGGGACCAAGAGAAACCAAAATAAAAAAATGTGAAAACAGAAATAAAAACAAAATACTATACACTGTACAATGATGTGTACCTTGATTCTGAGAAATCATTCAAGTAAATGTTTCAAGTGCCTACAATTAACAAGAAACTCAAGCAATTACTCATATAAGTCTTTTAGAAAAAATTTGGGCTCACCAATCCTAATATCAATAGAATAAGGGCCCATCCATAATGCATCCAACTTTCCATGTTTTCCTTATCCTCATGTCTGTTATCCCAAAATAACCCCGGATCTCCCACACTGAAAGCTCTTAGAGTTACCTTTTTATCAAATAATTTCTTCAATTTCTCCTGAACTTCACAAGTCTTTTGTGGGATTCTCTTCTCTCTTCATCTAATTCAACAATTTGATTAATACGAGCATCATAGGGGCTGACCTCCTGGTCCTCCAAATGTTAGATAAATTGGTAAGAAGATAATGACATATGTAGGGGAAGTAGAGCTTGAGTTCTATACACCAACTCAAATGGAATTTTTCCAGTAGCTCTTTTGACAGTAATTCTATCAGCCCAAACAACAAACTTCAACTACTCACCCCACTTCCATTTGTTTAATTCCAAGGTCCTTCTGATTATCTTCAACAAATTCTTGTTTCTTGATTCTTCTTGTCCATTACCTTAGGGATTATAATTTGAAGCATATGCTAAATTGATCCCATACTCATGACACATGGCTACCAAAGGTTTGGCTTGAAAAATCATAGCATTTTCAGTAACTATCTTAGTAGGCACTCCAAACATGTAAATTAAATGATTTAGATTAAAGTCCATAAAAATTTGGTGGGTAGATTTCTTAGTAGGGATTGCCTCCACCAACTTGGTGAAGTAATCAGTGGCTACTAATATCCACTTGTGGCTTGTACTTGAAGAATCTGAAATCTCACCAATGAATTCCATTCCACACTACTTAAAAGGGGCTTTAATTGATACAGGCTACAAATGGAGGGAGTCTCAAGCTTTCAATATTCCTAAAAAATGTTGAAAAATCTGACACTTTCTTACCAGAAAGTTATATCTTTAAAAAGAGTTGGCCACCAGTAACCAACCCTTAAGATCTTATGGGTTGTGACTCTTCCAACAAAATTCCCTCCACAAAATCCTCCATGGAAATCATCAATTATTTTTGGGGCTTCATCCTCAGTGATACATCTTAAGAGAACTCCCTTAGGGTTCTTCCAAGCTAACCCATAATCAATGATGATGTACTTCTGGGAGGCTAACTTAAGTGCTCTCTTTTGATTCTTTCTTAAATACTCAAGGCACTATAGATGTTTGAGATAAAAAAATCCTTGTACCATTCAGAATTTTTCAATTTCTCAAGAATATTCAATATTTCTTCTTCAACCTCATTTATCTCAATTGTTTGCAGGTTGCCTTTAGTCATTAGCTTTGCTAGGCCCAATCCTCGACCAATTTTTTAGTTTGGATGTCCATATCATATTCTTGAAATTTATTTGCTCATCAAAGCATCTTTTACTTGAAATTTTCATCTCGATAGGATGTCCTTAATCACGGTATGGGGAACATAAGCTATGAATTTAGAGCTCAAAATATATGGCCTAAATATTTTTGTGGCCCTGACCAAAGAAAAATCCTATTTCTCCATGATAGTATACTTCAATTCTACTCCTTGTAATGCTTTACTAAAGAAAGCAATTGGTCTTTCAGCTCCTTCATCATCCTTTTGTAACAACACAGATGCAATAGTATTCTTTGAAGCAAAGGAAAACATTTGGAAATCCTTTTTATAATCAGGAGCTGCTAAAATAGGGGCATTCTTCAATGCTTCCTTAATCCCAGTAAAGGCTTGAATAACTACTTCTTCCCATTTGATACTCTGATCTTTCTTCAACATACTGGTGATTGGGATAGTCAATTTGGAAAAGTTGGAAATAAATATCCTAATTAAATTTATTTGACCGAAAAAGGACTAAATTAACTTTTTGGTTCTTGGAATAGGAACTTTACTAATGGCTTCAACTCTCTCAAGATCAATCATGATCCCTTCTTTTGACACAATATGTCCAAGCAACTTTGCCTTTTCAACCCCAAAATGGCACTTCTTAGGATTCAGTGATATACCATATTCTATGCATCTTAACAACATATTTTCTAAATGCTGCAGGTGATCACTTCTTTTCCTTGAAATAACTATCACATCATCCTGATACATGGTAATGAATTCAATTATATATCCAGAGAATGCTACATCCATTTCTCTTTAAAATGTGGCTCCAGAATTCATCAGACCAAATGACATTCTAACATACACATAGGTTCCCCATGGAGTGGTGAAAGTGGTTTTAATTCTCTCTGATCGCCTCACAACCACTTGGTTATGCCTAGAGAAATCATCCAAAGTGGATTAAAAATTAGAACCAAGAACTAATTACAACATTCTATCCATATTTGGCAAGGGGTAGTTGTCCTTGATTGATTCCTTATTTAAATTTCTAAAGTTAAAACATAATCTTATATCCCCATTTTTCTTTCGAACAGTGCAGTTTTCTACCCATGAGGAGTATCTTGTAGGCTGTATAATTCCTCCATCCCTTAAATTTTTCAACTCCTCTTGCATTTTTGAGGAAAGGAGGGGATTAATTGGTCTTTGTTTCTTCCTAAATGGATTGGCATTAGCTTCCAGGGGTATTTCATGCTGAAATAGTTCTTCCCCATTTGACTTCAATTTTGAATACGACCATGCCAAGCAATCCTGGTACTTTTTTAATAATTGGATATATGATTACTTTTCTTATTTACTCAAATTGCTACCAAACCATATTTTCTGAGGTTTATCTTTTGTGCCTAGGTTATGTTCCTCAACATCCCTCGAAGATGACATGTGTCTATTAATAATGCAGTCAACATTATCAAAATTTGATTCCAATGCAACCAAACCTCTGGGAATAGTATTAGTTTTCAATTGGATAATGTCCTTACCAAATAAGGTCTCTTTTCCTTCACTTGCACAAACCATTGGTTCCTAGCCCATACTTTGATAGGAAAATTCTCCTTTATTCTATAGAAACCTTTGGACTTGGGCATCATCTTCAAACACCTGCTAGTTCTTGATATTGTCGAGGGACAGAGGCAGTCTGCAGTTAGTATTTCAATATCATATTCACAATAGGGAGACGTTGTACAATTTGAAAACCTAGATCCCAATACTACCAATTTTTCTACTAATATTATAATTCCTATCATGATGTATTATATTGAAAGAATCAAACATTTCAATGAAGTCCCAAACTATATTCTTATACTGCTTCATTATTTGATTCTTTGTTACATACAAATTTATAACTTTCTTGACTATCAGCTCTGAGTCCCCTTTAATAATAATATCATTGACACCATATTTCCAAGCAATCCTTAAACCCAATAATAGTGCTTCATACTCTACAATATTGTTTTTACACTCAAATTTGAGTTTAAAAGAAAAGTTAAAATTCATTACAAATCTAGAACACGCCCCATCAAACATCAAATTCCAAGGAGAACCTACCTACTTAGGATACTTGCACTCCTCAATTCTATATTCCTTACAATCAGCAAAACCCGCAAAGTTATCGACATCAACATCTGCGTGCATACAATACTTCAAAAGAAGCATTATTAGGATCCTCAATCAAATGTAGAATTTTATTCTTTCCATATAACTTCAGAATATTTCCCTCAATTGGTATGGTTACGTATGACATGTCCATTTACACGCTTCCACCCACACTAGCTGCCCATTTTTGGATAAAAACATCCCCCACATGGCGGGACAGTCCACGATAAATCGCATTCATGGTCAAGCATTTTCTCGGATAAGTCGCCAATTGAACTACTAATCCTTTGACATATCCAATTCTGGAACTTCTCTTGAATCCATAGCAAGTACATTTTCCAAAAGCCATTGTCACCTTGATATTTAACTCATTCATCACCTCTAAAGGCATTACATTACATGAGGCTCCTGAGTTAAACATACAATTATGTACCAGCCTATCTTTAATTATCAAAGCGGTATAAAATGGATCCACATATAGTTGAGATTCAACCAAAGAAGTTCCTGGATACACCTCAGGTGATTCACCCAATTCTTCCAATGCTTGAGGCATTTCCAATTCTACAATAATAGGAGGGGCCTCCACATTATTAACACTTTTTCCTTGGGTAATATTTTATTCCTTAAATCCCAAATTTTCAAATGCCCTTTTCCTATGCTAAGGGATCCAAAGTAATTCAACAATTGGGACAATAACCTTGATCTAGCTTAAGATTTGAGCTATGTCATAAGGAATATATTTGGGTAGGGTAGTATTAGGAGGAAGGTTTACAATTTCATATGACAGTATGGGGGTTTTGATAGTCTGGGCATGAGGAGGAGTACAAGTTCTATTTGGGGAAATTAGGCCTTTTCAGATGTATCCTTTTTAGGGGTCTCCTTAGAGATATTGGTAAGGATTGGAATCTTTGGCTAGGCTTGTGGCCCTACCCCTTTGATGATTTACATCTAGTATTATATTCCTTCTCTTGAGAAACTACTACATTCATCAACAATTTCCTATCTTCTTGAAGGAATTCCCCCATCATATTTTTTAATCATCAATGCCCTCAAGTATTCAAAATCATGATTGGGAAAATCAAATTCTTGTACCACATCAATTTTAAAAGTATTAATGGGAGGAAGAGGTAATACCTGATGGACACAATCCCAAAAGTCTTTGACGGTTCTTACACTTGTCAGTTCAATTGACTTTTCCCCGTGTTGTGAGATTACAGGGAACTCCATCATGCACACATCACCATATGATTCATTTTCATCATCTACTTCCTCAATTTCCTTGTTTACATCACATGGGGAATGTTACAAGAAACAACTACCATGCCATTCCATAACACGGGAATCTTCCACGGTAGCAATCTTGAGCAGTTAAAGGATTATGAACCAATCTATTTTACCGAGGTTGAGGCTGTCTATTTATTGACCCCATGGGCCCTTTTCCTCTATCATTTGGTCTATGATCACCTCTAAAGTGATTTCCAAATATCTCCTAACCTTGTGGCTTATGTTGACCTTGGGAGTTTTTTCCTATCCCGTTTTCTGCTCTGGATAGTTTATAAGATATCTCTTTAACTGCTCCAGCCAATTTTTTTACAACCTATCCTAGATCCAAAACCTTTCTTGACTAAGGATTTTCAGGATTGATCAACTTAACACCTTCCCTCTTATGAGGCTTACCAACTACCTTAATATTATTCTCAATTTGTAAATCCATAGTGAAGACTTGCCTCAATGTTCTGGGGTGTTTATCTCTTAAGTAATAAATAACCTTTCTATCAAAAGCATTAGAATACTTGATCAAATAGGATTCATCACATGCCCTTAAGATTATAGGTAGCCTTTTCAAAGTTTTATTAAACCTAGTATTGAAATCATGGACAAATTCATTTGTATTCTTCTTTATATTTTCAAACTTAGATAAAAGGTACCTAGGGTCTGTCTTGTCCCCATATTAAAATATAAAGGAATTTTTCATCTTATTCCATGAATATATCAAATTATCTAGTAAATACTTGTACCAGTCACGTGCATCCTCCTCAAGAGTATGAATAAACAAATTTACGTACATGTCTTCAAACTAAATTTCAAAATCTTCCATCATGTTGACAAAGAGTTTTAAATGTTGGTCACCAAAGTGATGGAATTATTCCCTTGAAAGTTTTTCAACCTATTTATGACATCTTGTGGCACCATATTACGATATCCATCCATACCTCTAAAATTTATAGGTCTAAAAGTGTTGACAAAAAAAGGAGATTTAGGTGGAGGTTCGGCCATATTTCCTTGAGGTGGTGAATTTATAAGAGAATCAAAATGATAGGGAACAAGGGGTCTTTGGAGCATAGGAGTATAGCTTTCAAAATAGATATTATCTAATGAATCAACTTCGTGGAAATTCCTATCAACTTTGGAGGACACCAGAAAAAATAGAGGCACACTTTTTAGATGCAAATGTTGGGCCCTCTCTAGTTGGATAATTCAAAGTTACACGAGGACTGTTTGGTTCAGAGTCACTTGAAGACTTATGGTAATTTTCAACTACAAGTTTTTCACTTTCCACAATTGGAATCTCCTTTCTTGACTCGTGATCTCCTACTACTTTCTAGATTCATCTTCCTTCTGAATTTTCCTTTCCCGGCTCTGGAAATAACTTCGTAGTAGGGTATCTAGTGAAGAAATATCTTCTTCCCTCTAGCTTTACAAATATTAATGAGAAAATTCACTTGACATGGGCTAAGACACTAGTAATTATCAAATTTCAAACCAAAATGGAGTCGCCACTAAGGATTCTCATATTAGTTGTGCAAATGCACTATAAGAAACTTGTCAAATTTCTATCAATACTTAATTCCTGCAAAGCTTAGTAGATCCAACCTTCATTTACCCGTATTTATCACTTGACGATACAAAATTAGTCTAATAACAACCAAAAACTAGAAAATATTACATAATGAAGTTGTGATCTCGCACAATTCTTACAAATAATAAAAAAGAATGACATTTAAACAACGTATTTACACTTAAATCATGTAATAAGCATTACTAGGGTAAGTTTATGTATGCATTTTTGCAAATAAATCCCCTGCAATGGTGCCAGATTGGTGTTGGTACCTGTTGTCAAAATTTGACCCCCCCAGGGTAAATTTCGATAACATGCATCAAAAGTTGCAGAAAGGAAAATAGGCCGATCTAGGAAAAATCATGAAAATCGGCTAAGTCCTAGTCCTAGAAGCAAGTGGGACAAGCGGGCCAAAAAAGCGCGAACCGGCCGAATCGGGTGAAAAAGGTCCAGCATCAAGGCAAGTGGGACAAGCGGGCCAAAAAAGCGCAAACCGGCCGAACCGGGCAAAAAGGTCTAGGTAGTCGAAGGCAAGTGGGACAAGCGGGCCAAAAAAGCGCGAACCGCCGAACCGGGCGAAAAAGGTCCAGCGGTCAGAAGGCAAGTGGGACAAGCGGGCCAAATGGACGCGAATCGGCCGGTTCACCCGAAATCAGCACAAAGAGCACAAAGCAAAATGGGACAAAGGGATGCGCGGGACGTGGATCACCGGCAGACCCGTCTACCAACCAGAAGCTGCCACGTGTCCTCACAAGAGAAAAGTCAAAAAGTCAAAGGGCGAGTTTTCGAGCACCGATCCAAACCAATGGGATAGTGCCATGTGTCCATTTAGGGCCCACGAGGAAATTTCAAAGGAAAGCCCGCTGAAAAGTAGAGGAGAGAGAATTATTCAGCAAATCGAGCTCGCCACGTGTCATCCAGTGGAGAGCACGGGAAGAATTTCAAAATCCGTTTTCGCACTGCTCGTGCCCTAAATCTTCGGATCGCTATAACTTTTGATCCGAGCTCAGATTTGTACATTCTTTATATCAATGGAAAGATGGTAAAATTCTCTACACGTTTCCAAGGTCAATCTTGCATTTTGGTTTAGTTTGGAGGATGAAAATCAAGAAACGCCTCTAGCGCGAATAACCAAACAGAAGTGATGCGTCAACAAACAATTTTAATGCAGCAGACAGTTCGCCGCTCCTGTTAGGCAGCCCGTCGTTTCGCCAGGATCTGCCGCTTCTGCCATGATGAGATGAGTTAAGTGCATTCTGGAGGTGGTTGGGGCAGATTTCGAATTCCTCTCTCTTTTCTCTCTTTCTTCCTATAAATTGTAAGGAGGGGCTTCTTTCTAAGCGTTGGACATTTTGTTTTGCAACCCCTCCCTTCTCTCCTGCTTGCAAGAGAATTCGTGGAGTTTTCAAGCCTCCCATATGGACTGTAATGCCACTGTTACCTCTTGGCCACCGCAATGTATTGAATCGGTCCTTTGAGCAATATATATATGCGTGATTGAATTTAAATCCTCTCATGTATTCATTGTTGTCATTTCGATCTCTCATTGTATTTCGGTTACTGTGCATAGTGTGGTATCGCATCTATATGGTCTCGTGTTTATTTTGTTGCAAAGCTTACATTCTTCATTCCTCGGTGCATCACCTCCCTAGCTTAGGTTTATTTTTATGCATTTTCTCTCTCTGTCTCCTTGGTAGTTAGATTAGTTTTTGGGTAAACCTCTGCGTTTCATTGGTGCATCGAGCAGAGGAATAGGAACCGGCCTTCTCTGGAGATTCCTCTCTCGAGTTTTAAAAGTCCCACGCTTGGAGAGAGGTTTCCATGTTGTGTAATCACACTGGATGCCTGAACATCAACCTAGAAGCCTGATGTGTGTCTAGGGGTGCTGTGATTTTGCATCAACATTTTGCACGCCGGTGGGGCCTAGAGGTCTCATTTTTATTGCAGCAAGGTTGATATGCATCTGCTGCAATTTTCTTGCTTAAAAGAGCTATTATTTGCATATCTGGCGACTCCAAGGGGAAGAATCAATAAAATTTCAGCAATACAGGCCTAAAAGCTTATGAGAAGAATCACAAGGTCAAGAGTTGGAGAGGAAGAAGTGCTGTTTGAATACCTGCAATTATCTCCAAGAGGAAGGCAAAGAGGAAGAAGGATTCAAAGGTCTCCATCTCCACCAAACAAAACTCTTTCAACTCCTCCACCTGAGCAGCCTTTCTTTCAGTATACAAGAGTTTTAAGACCAATCAGAATGGCGCAACCAGTGAACCCCTATGTCAACTTCACAGGCAGCAGCCCACTTGCTCTCAATGCACAAAATCCAATCCCAGTTGCAGCACTGAAGAACATTCCATACTTCACTGGAGAAAATCAGACCACTCCTGGTGATCATGTCAAGGACATTGCTAATATTTGTGCAATCCATGAGATTAATGAGATGCAAGTAGCTGTCAAATTGTTGGCATCTTCATTCAAGGGGAAATCATTGCAATGGTTTAGGAGCCTTGGAGCTGGCTCTATCACAAACTGGAATCAGCTATGTATTGCACTTCATGATCAATTTGGAGAGAAGGGAGACAACTTGTCTCTTTTGGAGCAGCTGAAAACCATCAAGAGAGCTTCCGATGAGCAGCTAACTCACTTCAACTTCATATTTCAAAGATCTTGGGATAGAATTCCAGTGGCAGTCAGGCCAACAGCAGAAGGTGCTTTTCTATACTACCTTAAAGCTTTAAATTTTGATATTTCTATGTTGGTTCAATCTATGGGAGGCACAACTATCCCTGCTGCTTATAGTATTGCCATTAGAGCTGAAAATTATCTGATTCAAGCTGGCAAGCTAGCTCCTAGGCCTCCAATGCCATTATATCCAAGTTTAGAGAGCCCAAGTACTAGTCAAGCACCTGTCTTAGCTCCTATTCCCACTCCTAGGAATCAGAGTTCAAACGAAGCTTCCACTTCATCCCCAAGTGCCCCAAATGAGCTTCAAGAAGTCATGAAGCAACTGCAAAATTTAGGTAATGAGCTGGTCACACTCAAAAGACAACAAGCTCAAGGTTTTAGACCTTCGTATCAGCCTCAAGCTCAACCTAATAGGCAGCCATATCAGCCTCAAAGACCACCTAACCCAGCTGCAAATATGAATCAAACAAGGCCTCCTGTCAATAGACCATTCCAGCCCTATAATCCAAATGCCATATCTGCCTCTAAGGCATTAGTACCAAGACAAAATAACATGTCACAAGAGTACGATTGGTGTTACCCTTGCAATCTACCTCACAATCGGCCAAACATGTTTCAATGGTGCACTAAATCGGGCCTTGATGGTGCAAACCATTGGTGTTGCTCAAGATCCAAGCTAGGAGGAGAATCAACAGCAACAAACGCAACAAGGACCCCCAACAGAAACCACATTGGCAAATTGGCAAACGGAAGACTTCTGTGGAGTTAACCAACAGCCTTTTCAAGGCGTGGCTGCCAATACACGGTCAAAGAAGAGAAATATAGGAGAGGGACAACCGTGTAATCCAGTTGTTTCTCAACCCACTCTTACACAACAAGGGGTCAGTAGACCAAACACAGATCCAAACCTGCAAAATCAGCCCAAGATCCCTGTTGTAGCAACACATGCACCCGTTCAAGTTCCAGAAAAGGTTGTACCAAGTAAGGGGCAGCAAAGGGATAGTTCATCCCCTTTCAACATCATCGATCAAATGAAGAAGACACATGTGAACATTTCCATGTGGGAATCACTGGCGATCCCAGGACAACGAGACCTACTGCAAGCTGCAGTGGCTAACTGGTCTGCCACAAATGTATCAAACCAGGAACATGAGAAAGTTCTCACTAATGCAGTGCAACATGATGGGGACCAGACAAGGAAATATTTGAAACCTCCACCTTTCTATGTTTCATTGATTGTTGGAAACCACTTGGTGCACAACTGCATGTTAGATTCGAGGCGTAGTTCAAGAATGCCAAGCAAATAGCGGATCAGTTTGGGTTTGAAATATGAGCCAGTGCTAAAAGGAGTAGTACAGCTAGATGGAACGGCAGTAGAGACTGTTGGGGTCATCAAAGGGTTAAGCCTAACACTACATTCCTGTCCTAATGTTACAGTTTTGCAAGACATGTCTGTGATTGACCTTAGCCCCTCTTTGCGTTGTGTCTATCAAGAGACTTCACTGCAAAAATCGGTGGATATTTATCTGCAGATTGGTCACACATGATTTTTAGGACAAGGTATGGAGCCAAAGCAACAATCAGGTCAGAACCAATTGCCCATTTCCATATTGAGCCTTATGTACCAGGCCCTATCAATGCAAATTGCTCAGCTTTTGATCAGGAGGAATGTTCAAGTGATCTAGAAACAGGTACTAAGGTCGAGGGAATTCCTGATTTAACTTTGGATGAATGGGCAAACAAAAGTCATGAATTTGACCCATACAAAGAAATTGAAGAATCTGAATTAGGCGTGTATTGTATACATGAGGAAAATTCACCCATTCCTGACATCATCCAGCCTGAACAAAGAGATGAAAACAAAGTCTGGAGATTATTCTTCGATGGTTCGAGAAGCAGACAAGGTGCTGGAGGCGGCGCAGTGTTGATTTCACCACAGGACATCAAATATTTTTCAGCTTTCCGTTTCCAGTTTTCCTGTTCGAACAACACGGCTGAATATGAAGCATTGATTCATGGACTTCATTGGGCCAGGAAAAAGGACATAAAGAACTTGCAGGTGTTTGGCGATAGCGAGCTAATCATCAACCAAGTTAGGGGAAAAATGCTACAAAAATGACTTCGAGGAGCTACAAGAATAGGGTATGGGACCTCATTGAGGATTTCGAAGCTTTCAACATTGTGTCCATACCCAGGAAAGGAAATGAAGCCGCAGATAGGCTCGCAGCAGTTGGAGCAACGTTTGATGTGGTTGACAACATCAGAAGAGAAAAAATGCAGCCACACATCCATGTGGTTGTAAGGCCAGCAGTTCCAGATAATAACACAAGCTGGCAGGTGTTTGAGAACGATCAACAGATCGTCAATTTCTTGCAAGAAGAAGCTGAATTTTCGGCTAGGAATCAGGACATATTAGAGCAGCAGTATGGGGATCAAGTAGTACAGCTGCGGACAAACAAGCTTCCTAAGGGTTTGGTAACATTGGAGTCTATCTTCAACCCTAACGACCAGTTCCGTAAAGAAAAGGCCAATATACAGGTCAAGAGAGAAGATTCAGAGTCAATTCTGGTTGGGGAAAGCAAGACACTTCAAATTGGTAAAGTGGCCACTGAGCGAGAGAAATCAGATTTCATACAACTTTGCCAAGAATTTCCAGATGTCTTCGCTTGGAGCTACGAAGACTTAAGAGGATTCGATCCAAATTTGGCACAACATACCATAGAATTGGATCCAGATGCTAAGCCCGTCAGGCAGAAGCAGAGACCAGTTAACCCTCACATTGAGCCTCTAATGAAGAAAGAGCTTAACAAGCTAATAGAGGCGAGTATTATATTCCCGATCAAGCACTCAAGCTGGGTTGCAAACTTGGTTCCGGTCAGAAAAAAGAGTGGAGAAATCAGGTTGTGCGTGGATTTCCGAGACCTAAACAGGGCATCCCTCAAAGACCATTACCCACTTCCTTCAATGGAACAAATATTGCAAGTAGTATCCAGTTCAGAGAGATTCTCTCTCCTAGATGGCTACTCAGGGTATAATCAGGTGATGGTGAAAGAAGATGACCATTCAAGATGGCTTTCACCACCAAATGGGGGACCTATGCCTACAAGAAAATGCCATTTGGGCTATCAAATGCTGGAGCCACCTTCCAAAGGGCAATGGATATGGCATTCAAGGGGTTGATCAATAAAATAGTTTTGATATATCTTGACGATATCACTGTATTCTCAAAAAATGCAGCGGATCACCTCTGTCATTTGAGGCAAGTATTTCAGAGATGTAGAAGATTTGGGGTATCATTGAATCCCAAAAAATGCATATTCTTGGCTCACGAGGGAAAACTTCTAGGCCATATTGTTTCAAAGGAGGGGTTGACGATTGACCCAGAAAGAGTTGAAGCAATTCGAGCATTGCCATTGCCAAGTCACAAGAAGGCTCTTCAAAGCTTCTTGGGAAGGATCAATTTTGTCCGTAGATTTGTCCCAAATTTTGCTGCTCTTGTGAAGCCAATAACGCTGATGTTAAAGAAGAGCATGGCATTTAAGTGGACATCTGAAGGCAAGGCAAGTTTTGAGGCAATAAAAGAGGCTATATCTCAAGCTCCGACTCTCGTCAATCCAGACTTCTCCAAAGACTTCATGCTATATGCCTTTGGTGGTGGGGAAATGATTTCTGCAATCCTGGTACAACAAAACAAAGGAGGATTAGAACAACCAGTTGCTTTCTTCAGTCAAGGCTTGGAGGAATACGAAACTAGGTACTCTTTCATTGAAAAGCATGTCCTTGCGGTAATCAGAAGCTTAAAGAAATTCAAGCACCTAGTCTCAAACAACAAGATCCAATTATTAGTCTCACATGCTGGGGTTAAGGACTTCCTACGAACAAGGATCTGAATGAGAAACATGCAGGATGGATAACCCGTGTCATGGAATATGACATCGAGATCAAGGTTACCAAACTAGTACGTGGGAAGGGACTATGTGAGCAGCTAGCCTTAAGTCAACAAGTTGAAACAGGTAATGAAAAAGACGCTGTCCTGCTGTTACAAGATGATCAAAAACAGGAAAATGATGATGTGTCTACTCCCTGTTGGACTCAGAATATGATACATTTCCTACAGACAGGCATGTGCCCTCCAGAAATGAGCAAAGCAAAAAGAAGGTACTTCAGACTACAAGCAGTTCCTTATGTGCTTGTTGATGGTATTTTGTTTAAAAAAGACATCAACGGTGTTCTATTGAGATGCGTTGGGACAGGTCAGATTGAGAGGATCTTACAAGAGTTCCATGACGGGGAGGCAGGAGGCCATTTCACCCCATGAGTAACAGCTCTCAAAATCATGAAAGCTGGTTACTATTGGCCTACTATATTCAATGATTGCTACTCATGGGTCAAAAAATGCAAGAAATGTGCATTCTTCACAGGGAAAGGAAGGTTGGCAAAGACGCCCTTCGTCCAATTTTAGTGGATCATCCATTCATGCAATGGGGATTGGAATTCATCGAAGTCATCAATCCCATTCGAGTCAAGGCCACAAGTGGATTCTTAGAGCGATGACTATTTCACCAAGTGGACCGAAGCAAAGAGCGCTCAAAGAGGCAAGTGAGTCTAACATACTAGACTTTTATGAAGGAATAGTAACCAGGTTCGGTGTGCCGGCCACCATCATATCAGATAATGCATTAGCATTCATAGGTTCAAAAATTACAGAATGGGCTGTCAAGAATGGAATCTATTTGAGCACCTCTTCAAATTATTACCCGCAGGGTAATGGACAGGCAGAGTCCACAAACAAGAATTTGCTAAAAATCATCAGAAGGACTCTGGATGAAAATCAAAGAACATGGCATACAAGGCTAAAATCAGCGTTATGGGCTGACAGAATAACACCAAAGAGGTCTACAGGTAATTCTCCCTACAAGTTGGTCTATGGGAAGGAGGCAGTATTGCCTATATCATTAGAATTGCCAGCCTTGGAGCTCATGAAGCAGTTTGAGTTATCTGAGTTCGAACCAATGGAGGTCAGGTACGCAGAATTGATAGAAATAGAAGAAATCAGAGAACATGCAGTTCAGATGATTGAGAAGGATCAGGCCGTAGTAAAAAGATGGTTTGATAAGAGAGCTAGAGCAAGGACCTTCCAGGAAGGGGACCTAGTTCTGAAATGGGATGCAGATCGGGAAAAACCAGGAAGGCATTCCAAGTTTGATGCCATCTGGAGTGGTCCCTACATGGTCACGGGATGCAAAAATAGTAATGCCTTCCAATTGTCTGCATTGGATGGAGAGGAACTTCAGATTCCGGTTAACGGAATCTATCTTAAACATTGCTACTAAGAAAGGTTTGCCCTTGTAAATATTAGTTTAGATTTCCCTTAATTCCTCTAAGTGCGTATGCACATTGTCCTGTTGTAGTTAGGTTTCTATTTCCCTAAGTGCTTTGGCACAGGTTTCGCTGCTCTCGGGTCGCTTTTTTCTACGATTCAGTGTTCTTTGGAGAAGAAGTTGCGATGATCGAGGCTCTTTTCAGGTTATTGCTTATAACCCCATGCTCAATGGATCGCTAAAAGGCCACTGATATTCTACCTAGCAGGCAGGTGACCCCGCTGAGTCGTCAAAATTGTTGTCAAAATTTCACCCCCCCAGGGTAAATTTTGATAACATACATCAAAAGTTACAGAAAGGAAAATAGGCCGATCCGGGAAAAATCATGAAAATCGGCTAAGTCCTAGTCCTAGAAGCAAGTGGGACAAGCGGGCCAAAAAGCGCGAACGGTCAAACCGGGTGAAAAAGGTCCAGCGATCAAGGCAAGTGGGACAAGTGGGTGAAAAAGCGCGAACCGGCTGAACCGGGTGAAAAAGGTCCAGCGGTCCAAGGCAAGTGTGACAAGTGGGCAAAAAAGCATGAATCAAGGCGAACCGGGCGAAAAAGGTCCAGCAATCCAAGGCAAGTGGGACAAGCGGGCCAAATGGACGCGAACCACCGGTAGGTTCACTGAAATCACACAAAGAGCACAAAGCAAAATGGGACAAAGGGACGCGTGGGATGCGGATCGCCGGCAGACCGTCGACCAACCGTGAAGCGCCACGTGTCCTCACAAGAGAAAAGTCAAAAATTCAAAGGGCGAGTTTTCGAGCACCGATCCAAACCAATGGGATAGTGCCACGTGTCCCATTTAGGGCCACGAGGAAATTTCAAAGGAAAGCCCACCGAAAAGTAGAGGAGAGAGAATTATTCAGCAAATCGAGCTTGCCACATGTCATCCAGTGGCAGAGCGGGAAGAATTTCAAAATCCATTTTCACTGTTGCCCGTGCCCTAAATCTTGAGATCGCCATAACTTTTGATCCAGAGCTCGGATTTGCGCATTCTTTATAACAATGGAAAGCTGGTAAAATTCTCTACACGTTTCCAAGGTCAATCTTGCATTTTGATTCAGTTTGGAGGATTAAAATCAAGAAACACCTTTAGCGCGAATAACCAAACAGAAGTGATGCGTCAACAAACAATTTTAATGCAGCGGGCATTCACCGCTCTGTTAGGCGCCCGCCGTTTTGCCAGATCCGCCGCTACGCCATGATGAGATGAGTTAAGTGCATTCGGAGGTGGTTGGGGCAGATTTTGAATTCCTCTCTCTTTTCTCTCTTTCTTCCTATAAATTGTAAGGAGGGGCTTCTTTCTAAGCGTTGGACATTTTGTTTTGCAACCCCTCCCTTCTCTCCTGCTTGCAAGAGAATTCGTGGAGTTTTCAAGCCTCCCATATGGACTGTAATGCCACTGTTACCTCTTGGCCACTGCAATGTATTGAATCGGTCCTTTGAGCAATATATATGTCTGTGATTGAATTTAAATCCTCTCATGTATTCATTGTTGTCATTCTGATCTCTCATTGTATTTCGGTTACTTGTGCATAGTGTGGTATCGCATCTATATGGTCTGTGTTTATTTTGTTGCAAAGCTTACGTTCTTCATTCCTCGGTGCATCACCTCCCTAGCTTAGGTTTATTTTTATGCATTTCTCTCTCCCTGTCTCCTTGGTAGTTAGATTAGTTTTTTGGGTAAACCTCTGCGTTTCATTGGTGCATCTAAACAGAGGAATAGGAACCAGCCTTCTCTGGAGATTCCTCTCTCGCTTTACAAGTCCCATGCTTGGAGAGAGGTTTCCATGTTGTGCAATCACACTAGATGCTCGAACATCAACCTAGAAGCCTAATGTGCGTCAGGGTGCTTTGTGATTTTGCATCAATAGTACCCACATTGATTCTCCCTTAGGCACTGAGCAACATCACGGATCAAGAAGGATGCTTAGAGAGATATGAATCATAATATAAGTTATTTTGTAGCTAGGGATGAAATTCAGCTGACTCTTTTTCACTGAGACGTTGGAAAAAATGTATAGCACCGTATTAAGGGTTTCATCTACCCTCACTACTTTAGGTTGTGCCTTCAACCAGGATGAGAGGACCCATTATGTAACCTATATTGATGAAGGAATATCAATAAATATTTCTTTGCATAGTTTTCAGGATGACCTTGAGAAAATATGATCAATACACCATAATCTAACTCTCATGAGTTGTCACTTCTAGAGAATGGAGATATTTTTTGGATAAGGTTTAGGTTACTAGAGACATTAATTGAAACCTGATTGTTTCTACATATTTTGGCATTGGAATTTGTTCATTTATGGATACACAAGTACAAATAGGGGTATTTCTTTTAGAATTCATTGTTTAAGATGTTTTTGGTGGGAAGTTAAGAAGGATAAATTTGATTATATCAGATCTTTGAGAACCTTTAACAAATACTAGAAAATTCACAAAATAGAATGCTTCGAGATAGCCAAAATATTCCTTTAACTAGAAGGTGTGTAACAATGGAAGCCTAGAGGTGCACAATTTCATACATTCTTCAAGAATTCAACACAAAGGCTCATGTTAAAGACTCAATTAAAAATCATAAATCCCTAGTTCATCACATCTAAGATACACTCATAGACTAACAAACAATCTTTGTCAACATAATGAAAGTAAAGTGATATTAAATTATTATTTGCAATACAAGATGAAATATCTTCTCATAATGAAATTTCAAATGCCACAATACAAACACACGGATGAGATCTTGTGTGACTTATAGAGATTCTAACATAAGATTGAAACAAGAACAAGAAAAACTATTTGAAAACATTATGAAATAAAGAAAACACAATAATGCCCATGATCAACATAGATAAATTCAAGACTTATTAAATTCATCAGCTAGGGAAAGTTTCTGTAACAATCTCAGAGCTCATCAATGGTTGTAAAGTTGCAACTAGCTTGACATGATTAAATTTAAAGGCATAGGAAATAAATGGGTTTCTCAAACGATTTCTCAAGAAGATGGTTTTCTAAATCTTTTCAAAAAAATTAAAAACCCCTTTCCTCATCGCTTTTACATGATTTTATATGACCTTTTTCAATTCAAATCTCTTTTCCCCCAAAACAAGAATATTTGAGGGAATAATTCTTTATTACACGTTCATTCTAGAAAATGGTATTCATGCACTTCATCTTATACTTCCAAGTGTTTGAAACATGAGTCATTTTGACGGGCTCCACTTGTATCCGAATGAGATGCCCGAGTTATTTCTTTTAACAAGTTACTTGAACCTTCCCCTCGAGATCTTTATTAAGTAATCATATCAAATGATCACTGAGTGTTTCTAGATGTTTGTTGACATGACACACACTTACGCTTATCTCTTGAAATCCTTCTCAGGATCAATGCACTTCACTTCTCATCTTACTGGCTTAAATGTTATACAGGATGTCTGTCAGATCGCTATGATTTACCAATTTTGCTCGTTTATACTTTCCTTTAGTATTTAAATTTCCCTTGTGCAACCGAGCAAGATCCTTCCTACCTCAAGGGATTTTTAAAAAATTGAAATATGTGTCTCCTTTGGGCTATAAAACTTAGTTTTATTCCTTTGTAGTTATGTATTTCTTTCATAACTCTAAGTATAGAAGATTCTACTAGGAGAAATGGAAAATTCACTCGTGGAACACAACCTGAAGGAGCTTTGCTTGAAATATTTGAATTGGATTTTCAATCTAAGTGTCCTGAATTAAGATTTTGTTAGAGCCTTGTTTGAATTAGAATGTGTAAGAGACACCAAAGGACCATTGACATATAAACGGGTCCGTATAAAACTTTTAACCAGGTTGATTAGAATCAATCTTGTGTTCACCTCCTTCCAGTCATGTATTTCCATTTTTTAGATGGGAGCACATGAAAACACCTAAAATTTTGAAAAGATATTGGTTTGAAATGATGCCTTAGGTCTCTGGGTAGACCATTTTTCAATGTCCCTTGTTATGCAATGAAGATTTTGTTTCAAAGGAAATCCCTAAGGAGTCATACATATTGTATGAAAAAACCTCCATTGATATAGTGCCTGCCATCTCTAAAAAAGTGAGTGAATTGGAGAAGAGGGTTCAATTCTGGAAAAGAAATAGGAAGCATATGTACCCCTACCATCATGTACATTATCGAACCATCCTTGAGTAAGAGAAAGGGTGAAACACACACTCATTCTCTTGTCATCATCTCGGATGGAGAAGAGGACCAATCTATCTCTACTCGTTAGTCGAGGGAAACACTTTCTTTAGCTTGGGATAGCCAAGGGTAGTTTACAACTTTTCTATCCACGTGTTTGATGCATTTTTCCCTTGTAATGAATGGGAACTTTGAGGTTCTCAACTAATTCCTTCTCTAAGGGAAAATCCACCCTTCACCAGGAAGTGGGAAATAGGAACCGATTCAACACCTCACATTTCACCCGAGTCACACATCTGCAACATCTTCCCCTTTCAACACTTTAAACACCCCTCTTCAGAGAAATCTTGGTACGTTGGCCCTTCACAAGGGAAAGGGGAAAGAAAATTTATTTTTAGGTGTTTTGGACCTCTGGATTGGGTATCATCCTATCAAAATAAAGTCAAGATTGAAGAGATTATGGGTCACCATAGGATGACCTTTGGGTCATTAATGGCTATGGGGATGTCCATGGACTGGCATGGTCAACTATCTTTATACAAATAGCATGAGGCTCCAATGAGTTTGTACCTAGGAAGAATAAAATTTTGAAAAGACTTCCCTGCTGAAGTGAATCTATAAAATAGGATTGAAGGATGTTCAATCACTATTCTCTTTCCACTGTTTTGATCTCGATGTATGTACATCTCTTTTTGTCATGGGAAAGGGCCCCTATAGAACCATATCTTATTTTTTGTTCAAATTTCAATGAATATAAACATGTCAATAGTTCACATATCTTTTCCAAATGCATGTGATATTTTAATCAAATCTATTATGAACTACCAAATTTTTTTCTTTCAATTGAAACAAAGAAATACTGAACATTCAAAGAGATAACTACATTTAATGTAGTAAAAACATCAATTCATAGTATCAGTTCAATGAAGTATGAAAAGAGAATATAAAATGAGGAAGAGAGTGTTCAAGCATGCTCCTCTTCTTTTGTATATGTAGCCTCCTTATCTTCATCCTTTTCCTCTGCATCCAACTCCTCTAGCAATCTGGCCACATAAGCATCATATCTTCTGAACAATTCATTCATTTCATCTTCATCCAGTCCTAGGTGGTGATGGAAAATCAATGTTTGTTTTAATACTACGTCCAAACACTAAGCCCTTTTCTCTTGTATTCAAATGGCCTTTCTTTCAACTCCTCAATCCTATTTTCAATTTTCATCATTTTTTCAATAGTGTCATAGGAGAAGTCATCTTCCTAGATATTACTTTCAAATGAACTAAGTAAGAAATCCAATTTTAAATTCCCATAACTATTTTTAAATTTATCCACCACCATGTCTTATAGCCTTCTATCAATGACATAAAGTAAATCATCAACCGAATCCTTCTTGACTTCATGCTTTTTCTTGATTTCATTTAGGGTATCCAATATGATCTTTTTAGATCTTCGGGGAGCATCTTGGCTCCTTTTGTGCTCTATTGGTACAAGGTCTTCTTGATAAAATAGTTCCTTGCTAAGCCTTGTTATACGGTCAAGCTTGGGGAGAATTACTTCTAAGTAAAATATTTCATAAGAATGATCTTCAATTGCTCCATCAATTTCATCTAAGAGAATTTTGAGATCTTTATATCTTGTCCTTGCTTCATTGATAACTTGCTTTCCCTTCTATGTTAATCGCCTAACCCAATTTTCCATTGCTTGGAACTTTTTAACATCACTATTCAATTTGTCCATACATTCAAGGGTGTTCATAGAGGCACTGCTAGCTCGACTAGTTTTCCTGTCAATTGTTGAAAACATGAATTTAAGGCTCTAGATTTGTCCTTAAGTTTTTTGTTTGTTATTCCATCCTCATCTACCTTTTGTAGAAGACCACTTATAGCTTCAAACACTCCCTTCTTTAGTCATTCCCTTTATGGCTTACCCAAGGGGATGAAATAAATACTATAATCATCATCGGTTATATCTTTTCTTGTCTTCCCCTCAAAAGGGGTTACTATTTCCAAAGATTTTGTCCCGAATGAATCAATAAGGTTTCTTGTGATGGTTCTGGCCTTCTTTGGGGCTCTTATTGCCTTTGGAAAAGACAAGGTAGTGAGGTAAACTTATTTTATAGGAAGTTTTGTTTCTTAACTTAACATTAATTCACTAATCAAAGCCTTCCTCAAACTTGTTTTAGCCTTTGTTTCTTGTAATTTTTGCTTGATTTTGTCGGGTACAACTATCATCCGCATGGATACTTGTTGCTCCTTTTGTGTCAATATTTTTTTCTTCTCGGAGAACTTATCTCAATCTTGGTTGTTGATTCCTATAGATACTTCTCCTCCTTGGCATTTCAATTTGGTCATCCTTAACTGATCAGCCTCCATTTTTAAAGGGACCTCCTTTACTATTTCTTTGAAAACATAGTGGTATGAACTTTCACTTCATTTCCCTTTTTTATTGAAATTTGGGAAATGGGGTCTTTTCTAGTTAAGTTGCCAAATCACCATCCTCTTTTCCAAGTGGCACCTTAGGAAATGTTATGGTAGGTTGATCTAATGGAAATGGATCCACACTCCCCATTGAAAACTATGATTCTCCACCAATGACAATTTCTTCATCAATAATTAAGTCTTGTGCCATTTTAAGTCTATCTTCAAAAGACATTTTTTCTTCTTGGTGAACGTTATCACTCTCAACCACCTGAATAGGAGTGGGAACAATATATTCTACCATTAATTCAATATCCATATCCTTTTCTACCACTAGTTCAAATTTTCTTGATACCGGAAATAATTGTTCTGTGAAAGAAGTTCTTATGTTTTGAACCATCTCTTTACTTTCTAGCACATGGTTATGTCCTTCGATCCATTATCCTTTTCAAGTACTACCTATTGGTATTAAAAATGGTTCCTCCATGGATAACTTGAGCTTATCCAACATAGAAAATCCCTTAATAGTATTTAAAACAATCACCTCGGTTTGCATATTTTCAAATTTATTCATTGTTTGTCTTTGGAGGTGTATTAATATCTCTAACAAGTAGATCTTTAGGAATGTACATACCTTAGGTAAAAATTGTCTATCCACTATATTGAATGCAACGTCCCCCCTGACGAACTAAGATTTGTCCTTTACTTCTCTCTCCACAAATAATGAATGAGGGATTAGAGGACGTGGATCGCTTCATACCGGAAATGATGTATCATGTTGTTTCTAGATGTTAATAGTTATTTCAATTTTTGGAGGATTAATTACCCCATCTCTATGCTTGAATTTATTTAGTGTATGGGGACCTACCCTCACCAGGACTTGATGATGGACAATTTTGGGCTTCTTGTGTGCCCTTTCAAACTTCATCAATTCAGGTGGTGCCCTTTTTTCCTCTTTATACTGCTTGGGCTGAGTATGACCATTTGTGATAGCTACACTCAATAACTTCTTAGTACTATGTTTCTTCAAAGACAACATTTTGGAGGACCACATGTGATTCTAAACCCTTTCCCTTTTCCTAGAGTGGCATTGCAGGAGTAATTGGGGCATTTTACATGGATTTCAAGAGCATTATTTTAGTTTTCTTCTTGAGGGAAGACATGGAAGTACCGTCTCACTTGTTGTTGTTGTCCATTCATTGATAAGCCCAACATTAGACCTTTTGGAGGCGATAAAGGATATTTTCCTCCTAATGGGTCAATCTTATCAGCACCCTCTCTCGGATGTGGGAGATGATCATCCAAATTTCCAAGACTTCAAGTGATTTAGAATCTTTGTATTCTATATTGATAGGTCAATGTTTATCCGGGTCATCCAAATCACCGTTGTCCTCATGAAATCTATTATCCTTATATAAGGATCATCGATTCTTCGTCATCCCAACTTGGGCAAGCTATGGGTTAACTTTCTACCTTCGATCAATATAGAATTTACATACTATATTTAAATCATCAACAAGTCCTTATGGAATGATGAAAACCTTGAAATCCTGCTTAAGACAAATTCATCCTTGAAAAATCTCTCAACGTAACATCTTCTTCATCTCTGCAATTCATCCAATAGTCCTCAAAGTGAGTCTCATGCTCAAAAGTATTAGCCACTTTGTTAACCACCCACCGAATGTCATAATTAGGCCTAGCCACAAATGTATCCATGGCCCAACCCTTTTTTTCTTCTCCAATAAATCTAGCTTTTATAATGGAGGGCACAAAAACTTAGCAATTCTAATAGGGAATTTAACATTTGTTTAGTGTCTCCCAAAGAATTAGCTTGTGCACGAGGAACTAATTGCCTTTCTAATTCGCATAAACAAATCTTGTCATCCATATACCTTGGCAAATTGAAAGGTTTTCCTTAAAAACCACTAACTTTGATGTAAGTGAACTTCTTGTATTAAATGAAGTAACATCCATACTCCATAATTACTTGCCTTGCATGCTCATAAATTATGTACTACCCCATTCTAGTTTGAACAAGAAAATAATTGGTGCAATGAAAGCATCATTTACTAATCTGATATTTCCACTCAAATTAGTTAATTGTAATTGGTGGAAAATTTCATGCATTGGGCACCATTTAACATCATCTTGTGGTGATAATGTTAGGAAACATATGTGCTGCAACATTATATACTAGATAAGTCATCATATAAAACTCCAAGTCTGTAGTTTCTCCATTTCAATTTTAGTTGCCAGGGTGGCCATATGACCATGAATTACATCAGAAATGAAAGTAGCCCAACAAATATCTCCTTTTATTTCCTAAATAATCCATATGTAGGTGGTCATCCATTCTTTAAATTCATTTGTAGTCTCGAAACCAACCATCCAACTCGGGAGAAAAATGATATCTCCCACCTCTTCAACGTATTGAGCCCTAACCGGTCTTTTGGGGACTTTGACAAATGCATTTCTATCTGTAAGGAGCCATTTTGTGTTTACCATCTTTGCAAATTCCTTCTTTTCTACTTCATAATCCACCAAGGCAAGTTAGATACCAATAGTAATGGGGTTTGCAATTCTAGGTAATTTCTTAATTACCCTTATGGATGCTAGTGTTAATGTCAACACCACATCCCCACTCCCATCTAAAACTTCTCTCTTCTCATAGTCATATTTAATCGTGTAATACCACACTAACTCTAGGTATTGGACAAAAAGTGGGATACCACGTGCCATGACAATACAACTATCATGAATTGAATTCAAGGATTTACTAATGTGGGAACTACTCAATCGTGGATGAAAATCAGTCAAGTCACAATTCATCAAGTTTGTATCTATTATCCTATCAAGGTCACAATTTTCTGCAGGTTCTGAGTAATTCTAATTCAAGATGGCAACTTTCACACTTTTCTTGTTCACAAATTGAGCCCCACAATATTTTAAAAGCACTTTACAAATACAAGTGATGAAAGATCATCAAATTAGCAATAAAAGATGCATATATTCACATCCCCCAAGGTCATTTGTTTACAATAAGATCATTAATGGAAGAAAAATAAATGCATCACTTTATAGCCATTAACTCTATTTTTAGAATTTAAAAATCTAGTCATCCGTGTGGAAAATATCTTAGTTGAGGTGGGCACTCGGGGGAATTTTGTATTTTATGCCACTTAAAAGAATTGTGTGCTTTTAAAAATCCCGCCCACCCACCCACTTTCAATATAGGTTTAAAATGTGGCTTTCCTAGGGTGTTGGCAGCAGAGTCGTGGTTCATTTTTACACCTTTTTACCTTTTTAAAACAAAGCTGAAATTTCTAAAAAACCTCCGGTTACCCACCTTCCCGTATTTGATGTACACTCTACATGTGGCTTTATCTAGGAACTTGTGGGGTCAAAATTCACTTTTATACCTTACTCCCTTTTTCAAAACTAAGTTAAAAATTCCAAAGTCCTCCAATGACCCACCTCCCCGCTTTTAACTTAAAAATGGCTATGTGTCCATTTGTGGCCTCTAGGCATTCCTTTTACACTTTTACGTCTATCACCATAATCCCTCAAAATTATAAAAGGGCTCGCCTTCCCGCAACCGCTTGTCTTATGAAACGTGTACATCTTCGGGGTCAAAGTAAGAAATTTGCTTCATTGCTTCATATTGTTAAATAGCCAATTATAAATTATCAGAGCCATGGGACCAATTTGGAATTTTTAAAAATGTAAGAAAAGTGGCAAGTTCACCAAATAGACCCACCGCGCCATGTCCAATTAAATATGACCATGTGTCATGGATGTTGGGACAAAATAAAAAAGAAGGCATGATCATGGAAAATAAAATAAGGGGAGAACCCATCATCAATGACCAAAAAAATCAACGGTATGCATGGAAAGAGAAACTACAAGCGACACGAGCTCAACATGATTCACGCCTATAGAGAAGGGTTTAACATCCACAACTTGATAAATATTAAACTTCATGCATCCACATAGGTAGACATGATTATTTCAAACCATGTAGACTATTTGAAAAAACTTTTGGTCCAAAAGGGCAAGGTTAAAACCGAGCACCAACACGGTGGAAATGGGAGAGAGAGAGGAGGGGTGGATCAAGTATAATTAAGCATGATAAAAGGAGTTAGTGAGAAAACGTGAAGTTACAGGATTGATCAAATTATGGAGGTAGACGTTGCAGGAAGGATTTGAGGTTCATGTAGAGAGCATGGAATCTAAGTAGTCTATGCTACCCCATCTTGGAAAGCATGGGAGAGAGACCCCATCAACTTCTCACGGAGAGATATTTTCATATGAATAACGGAGGAGCACTTTGTAGGCGCACTTCTTAACACACAGGATGAGTGAACCCTTGTGCTTAGTTTTCAAGTTCCTGGGATAAATTTTGTTAATCCTATTTGTATTGGGATTGGTAGTCGAGGTTACACCTAGTAGATATAATTTTTCATTTTATTCATCTACGGCCATACAAACATTTCTTATATTTGGAGGCATTTTGTATGGCACATCATTTGGACAAGTTGTGGGTACATAAAGTATGTGTATCACGTCTATAAGTGGTTTGAGGTCACTGATTGTTGGCTCATAGTTTAGCACACCTTGGTGGGGATGTATGGTGCAACTACTTGAGGCCCTTTAACTACTTCGGGAGGATGATCTAGTGGAATAGGAACTAGTGGATATAGAGGATTTGGTGGTGGAGGAAACCCAAGAGGGAACCAAGGTTCTAGTGTACAAGGACCTCAACCACCTCAACAAGTATTTTTTGAGATGTATCTACATTTTCTTGATTACAAGGGTGTTGAAGATGCTATGGAGAAAGTACAAAAATGCAAATTTTTATGGTGCGCTAAGGGTATCACTACCCGAAGTGAAAAGGAAATCCATTTTACAACTACATTGCAAGGGTGCACACATAGTTAGTCTTGAAAGTATCACCCATATCACACAATGGTGGATTATACTGCACTACATGATGACATCTTAGAAAAATTCCACATTCTTGAATTTGAGAAAAAGAGCATTGGTGGCTTGAAAGAGATTCAACAAGCTATGTCAAAGAGTGTGCGGGAGTATGATGCATTCTTTAATATGATCCTATCAAAATTATCATATGATATCCATCCCTTAGAGTATGATCGGTGGTTCATGAGGGGTTTGATAACACATTTCAGATGAGTGCTTTCACATAAGACTTCCAAAGACCCACACAAGGCCTTGGAGGCTTCTTTACATGATGAGACTATCGAGAAGAATTGATATTTGGGTAAGTTCCTTTTTGGAAGAAAAGATTATTGTCATGGTGAAGTAGCTAGAAAACATTTCTACAAACTCAGCTCATGAGACTCATAGTGGACTATGGTGCACAAATTGTGAGGTAGAAGGACACACAAAGGAAATTTTCCCATGAAATTCAAGTGCATTCCATGTCATTGGATTGTGAAATCTGTCACGGAGATCATGATCCAAGTAGATGCCCATTGTTTTAGTGCACACTCCACAAGAATGTGTCTTCTTATTGTAAAATTTTTTCATCTACGACTCATGATACAAAGGACTTGATTGATAGAAAAAATACATGATGTCATTGATATTGGTATGCACTGAGACCAGCATTGAAAGCACTTCTAAGAATGAAGGTCACCAAGTATGAAGTGCATAGAGATGGAGCGGTTGAGGAATATATTTTCATAGAGGATTCAGAGGCCATGGTGGTCAAGGAGGTAGGAGTGAATTTCCCCATGGAACTTGTTACAATTATGGATCTACTGAACACTACAAGTGTGAATGTCTAGATTTTCTATAGTGCTCATGGTGTAGAAAGAATCATAAGTATGAGGAGTTCCTGATTTTTATGATCACATGCTCTAGAATCAGAGGAAGAAAAATGTCATGGGGATGGTGAGTGTGAAGCAAGATTATTTGTAGTGGATTCTAGGGTAGCACATATCCTGGATTAGAACTGTCTTGGTGACAACACAAGTTGAGGATGTGTGTGCCGGGGAAATCTTGTGAAACTTCCTCTCATTACAAGAGAAGATATATTAGATGGGAAATATACTCTTTAAACTCATTAGAAAGAGATCTATGAAGAGACCATGGAGGTGATTAGAAAATTGCAAGGGGATATTTGGTGTTTGAAAGAGCCGTCGCAGAAGTTGGAATAGGAAAAAAACACTAAGGTCCCTCAAAAGGACATGTATGAGGTTAGAGAAGTGTGTAGGATGTTGTGCCAGGAGAATATTATCCCTTTGTTAGGAGAGTGGATAAGAGAAAAATTACCGTGCGATGGTGGCGAGTGTGAGAGGAAGGTCTTGCATGTCAATCTTCCCCCTCATAATATTGATTATGAAAAACAGCATCACACCTTGAATGTAGTTTTTGATGGATGGCTCTTGAGAAACATTCTCGATTGACATGGGTGCGAGAGGTCAATGTTATAACTTTAGATGCATGTAATCGGATGGGGAGGCCCCAGTATAGCCATCTTCAAATTTTTTTTATATGGCGAATAGGAAAAAGGCTATGCCCATCAGAATGTTGAGGATGCATCCATAACCATCCAAGGGGAAAATTTTACTGGATATTTTGAAGTCTTAGCACTTACCGAGGTGGATAAATTTCTAGTATTACTTAGAAACCCCTGGTATTATAATAATAATGATGACTTGTTCTTTAACAAAGGGTACATAAATTTTGAGAACAAAGAGGAGCGTGCTATTATTCCACTAATGGATGGGAAGTTTTCATCCCATGTAGAGCCTTTGGGAGAAGAGGAACTGGATAGAATCTATGTGCACACCATTAGAGACCCCAAGGTTTTTCATCCATCAACAGAAGGAGTTATTCAATGGGAAGATGCTCATTCAATGAGTGATACCACTAGCATTGCATGTGAAGATTAGGTGCATGTGACCTATGAGTTTGTCGGAACATAATTGAAGGGAATTGTGACTCGTGTCATTAGGGTACACTTAATTAGGCACTGAGAGGAAGGTGGTTACCTAGTTACATTGGAGAGGGTAACCCTAACATATTTCGTGTATGATAGACGCATAATGAACATGTCAAATAAAAATGAGGAATATGATTACTTATACCTTGTGAATAATAGGAGTGTGTTGGTGGTTGACCCATTGAGATAATCTTGTAGAGTGGCATGAAGTTAGAATCATGTTCTTTGTTAGGTTTCTCTGGATCAATGCACCTTCTATAATACACGATTATCATGGGAAGGAGTCTGCATCATTCCACATCCTGTAATATGAGAGATCCTAGATGGTAGCCCGAAATCCTTACCTCCTTCCCTATGGGCGCATAAGTTCTATTCCACCTTGTAGGGATGTTTGCACGCATAGTATATCCATTCAGATTTACATCATAAGATAAGTAATTGGCAAGAGTTGATGGTAGATATTATTCAAGCTTTTGAGTATCTAAGTTTGAAGCCATCGGTGAATGAGGTGTTATAGATAGTCAAGTGCCTCATGATGGGAGATAGTGCCATGGAGGAGGGACGAATCTTATATTTGTTATGGGAACTTGGTCTAAAAGAGATCTTTTAAGAAGGAGAGATGGAGGAGATACAATTTGAGCGTGCCTTCCTAAAGAAGGAAAAAGTAAAGTTAGTCTACCTGATAGATGATGAGGAGGTAGAAAACTTGGATGTTAACCATATTGAAGGTATGCACAAATTTTTAGATAGTACAGATGAGAAAGTGTGTGCTTACCATGATCCCTTGAAAACAAAGAAGGTTAACATTGGTATAGAGGAAGAGTCAGAGGAAGCTGTCATTGGAGATTTACAATCAAACCGGGAGGTTTCAAAAATTATTGAGCTATTGCATGAATTCCATGATTTTTCCATGTGGGTACCATGAGCTTAAAGGATTTCACCAATCACTAGGATAAATGAGGATTAACTTAAAGGATGGGTTGCTCTCAGTTCAGAAGATACCTTATAGGATGAATATGAATCTGAGCATAAAGTTTAAGGAGGAAATTGATAAGATGATAGAATCTGCTATCATTGAGGTAATTAAAGAATCTGAGTGGGTGAGCCCAATGGTAATTAGTATCAAGAAGGATGAGAGGATAATGATTTTTGTTGATTAAAAATATTTAAATTCTTCATGTGTGATATATCCTTTTCCAACCCTATTTATTGCAGAGATTTTGGAAGGTGTCGCAGGGCGATAAATATAATATTTCATGAGATGGATTCTTCACATATCATTAGGTAAGAATTATGAAGGAAGACTAGGAAAAGACTACTTTCATGAATGATTGGGAAAGTTTTTCTTATACGGTTATGCCATTTGGTCTTAAGAATGTGCCTGTTGTATTTTCACGTATCATGGTGCGCAGGCTTTTCAAGACTTCATTGATTTTTTTTTCAAGTTTACCTAGATGACCTGGATAGTGTGTGGATTAGTAAGGGACCATTCTAAAAATTTGAGATTGATTTTTTAGAGGTGTAGGAAGTTAAGTATCTCTCTAAATGTTAAGAAATGTGTGTTTTTACTCCATTTGGCACATTACTAGGTCACATTATATGCAAGGAAGGCTTATTGGTTGACCCTGCCAAGGTTGTTATTATTTCAGGGTTGGAGAAGCCTACCAGTTAAAGCATAATGTGAAAATTATTAGGGCATATGGGATATTATAGGAAATTTATCAAATGCTATGCCAAGATTTCCACTCCATTGGAAGAATAGTTGAAACATAATATTAAATTTCATTGGGGAGAGGCACAATAGAAGGCCTTTAACACGCTAAAGGATCAACTCACTACTATGCCCATTTTTGCATTTTATGTCTTTGGACAAGATTTTTCACACGCATGTTGATGCATCAGGTATGGCCATAGGAGAAATACTAGCAAATGCTTGTGAAGGGATTGTTTATCATCCTCTATATTTCATGACTAGAAAGTTTACTCCAGCTAAGTAGAATTATACAATAACACTAAGCGAAGCATTGTCCATGATTTATACACTACATAAATCAAGGAAATATTTATTGGTTATTTCATTTACCTTTTATATAGATCATATAGAACTCAAGTACTTGGTAAAAAGATTTTTATAGGGTTGCATATGCCAATGGATCTTGTTATTTTAGGATTTTGATTTTTCAGTCATTGTGAAACCGGGTAAAAGCAATTTAGGAGCTGACCATCTATCGAGGATTAAATTAGGAGAGGATGTAAAGAGAATTGAAGAAACAATGCAATATTCATAGTTTTTCAGAATACAACTTGCACCCTCTGATTTTGAGTATATTGTTGGTTTCTTTCAAATGGGTGTGGTGCTAGATGGATTGAAAGATTTGGAGGAGAAGAAGTTTTCTATACCTATCATGACCTATATGTTGATTAGTGGAGACCTATAAAAACTATGCCGAGATGAGGTTTTGAGTTGGTGTGTGTTGGAATATGATCATATTTCAATCATGGGAGAAGCTCATAGTGGCATTATAGGAGGACACTATACAGGGAATGCGGCCGTGCGTAAGTTCCTATAGGCATGCATTTGGTGGGAGATAGTTTATAAGGATTATATAGAGTATTGCAAGGCCTGTGACCATTGTCGAGTGCCTTACTAAGCTAGTAGGCATCAATTTAAAATTCCATTAAGACCTATTTCTAGTGCAGATCCATTTGAAAAATGGGCAATTAACTTTGTGGGCCCTATTTACCCGGCGCGCTGGACATGTTCGCATTATATTATCACTTGCATAGATTATATTAGATGGTGAGTAAAAGTAGCACCTACGAAGGATTACACGATGATTATAGTAGCTAGGTTCTTATGGGAGAATATAATCGGTATTTATGGATGTCCGTTGATTTTAACAAGTGGTACTCACTTTTTGAATTAAACTATTAGAATCTTATTTTTAGAGTTTATGGTAGCTCATCACAAAACTACACCCTATCACCCTCAGGATAATGGAAATGCTGAAAAATTTAACAAGATATTGAGCCACACATTAACTAAGATTTGCGATGTTGGAAAGAGTGCTGGGATGACAAAGTATATACAGTGTTATGGGAATATTACACAAATTATAAATGATTGAACAAGGCCACACCTTTTCAATTGGTTTTTGGCATGGATTTAGTTCTACCTATGGAATTCATGTTACCATCTTTGCATATTGTGTGCTTAGGAGGATTGGTTGATGAACAAGCATTAGAAGAGTGCATTGACAAACTTATGATGCTAGATGAAAGGAAATCCATTGCTAGGTGGAGTTAGAAGATGGAAAAAGCAAGACAGAAGGCATGACATGATCGTCATATTAAAAACAAGAAGTTTTAGGTTGGGAAATGGTTCTTCTATATGATTCTAAGTTTCTGCGCCACCCAGGAAATTCAAGGTGCATTGGTTGGGACCGTATGTTATATCTTATATAATTTATTTAGGAACTTGTAAGTTATAAGTGCAATATGGAACATGGTTTCCCAATTATTTTAATGGGAGTAGGTTGAAGCCCTACTATAAATAAGTCTTATGTGTGTTTGTAATAAGGCAGTGTTGCCATGTAGCTTAGGATTTCCTTTAATGCATTTTCATTTATATGTGTTTCCTTTCATCATTATTATGATTTGTCTTTTCAGTTTTATGTTGTGTTGCATGTTGGTATGCTAGTATCTAATTACATTTGAATTGATTCCATGCATATAGGACCGTGCATACCCTTAGTGTGGGGTGGATTGGCGTATAAATTCTAAAATAATTGGCACATTTCTAAGGAAGTTGGATTGATGGAAGAACCATTCTTATTTGATTTGTGTAAAGGTAAAAAAATAGTTGTGGGGTATAAAATGTGTTATGATTTGTGCTATGGTAGAGGTTTTGGAGAAAAGATGAAGACCACATAGAGGAGAAACAAAGATCCTGTAATATAACATGAGGTAGGTGATAGCATGGAGACTACTTAGTAGAAGGCATAGAGGTTGAGTAATTCAATGTAGTAAGGCATGTAGAGGAGGTATGTGGCAGGGAAGTAATGATAGCATTCCAAAAGGTCATGACTATATCACGTGAGGTGGAGTCATGGAAGTTGACTTAAGTGGATAAATTACGTTATTAAAAAGTAACGTTAAGATGCATGGGTCGAAAAGACATTAAGGTACTGAAAAAGTATAAATAGGGAGTGCGAGTAGTCATACTAACTACCTTGCCCTCAAAATTTTTAATTTTTGTGCTCTTGAGTGAATGAAGTGTGATGAGGGTTTCCTAAGGAAGTGAAGTACTTCTCAAGAACCGGTGGAGTTGTGCAAATTGCAGAAGATATTGTGGTGTTGCAAGGGGGAAAGAAAATAGTAGGCTAAGAAGGGATTGCGTGGAAGTGAAGTTATTGAAATTGATGAACTTGGGAAGATAAGGAGGAATCAAAACACCTAGGGCATGGAGTAAAGAAAAATAAATGACACCAAATAAAGCAAAAACCAGAAAAAAGTGGTGGAAAAGGAGGAACCCGTTGAGGTTTACTTAAAAATAAAATACCCCGCAGTGTGATAAAGATATAAAAGTGGAGTTCGAAGCTGTATAGGTGCAAGATCAGTGAATTTAACCATAGAACAACTGATAATGACAAGTTAATATGGCAGATCTAGTCAAAGACATCCCATGGGTAGATGAACACCTAAACCCTAGGGTAGATGCCTCAATGCAATGGGAGTTATAGAAGGCGGGGTTTACAAAGCTATTGGAGCTACCCTCATTCTCTAAACCTACCCTACTCTTCAGGTGGTTAATATCACAGGTGCATGAAGACTTCTTCTATTTTGTGGGGAGGAGAATGAGAATAATAGGACAATTAATTAGAACAGTAACATGCATGTGGAACACTGGTGAGGACATTACACTTGATTTGTGTGCCACTACAAAAATCAAGGAACTAACGAAGCAATTGAACTATGAGAAGGGAGGTAGGGTTCATGTTATTTCAGACCTTGATGACCTGGCATTGAGAGTCGCACACCAACTCATTAGCTATAAGTTAGACCCGTATGAATGATGGAAATACATAAGCAAGAGATTCATTTACATCACATATAGGTTATCCAAGGGGGAACACTACAACTTTACGTAGTTTATTACAACCAACATCATTAAAGAGGCACAAGTGTAGAATGAGGTTAGGAAAAAAATCACATAGGGATGCATATTGTTGTTAATTGTATTTTGGGAGATTGGTGTGCCTGACGGGCCTAATTGAAATGTGTCTGTTTACCCACGACTGTACATGTCTCCTACGGTGTATTTTTCATAGTTTAGTTGTGATGGGCCCATTTCGAGTACCTACAAGTCCTAGATAAACAAGTGGTTTGAAAGACTACACGAGGCCTTTGAGAAAGAGTGGCGCATCCCACACAAGTTGTTATAAGTTATAGGTGATCGTGTAAAGTTTTCACATATGTAACACTTATTCTTTGTGAAATTCATGATGCCCGAGGGAGAAATGGGGTCTTGGTGCAAAATTCCATTTGAATTCATTGCTAAGTACATGAAGTATTCCATTAACGGTTTAAGGACGCACAAAAATGAATTTTGATGTTAAAAAACTAGACATTGATGTTCACACTTTACATAGGACTTACAAGTATGAGACGAGGCCAACATATAAAGAGACTCTCGAGCCAGCTTTTTTTGGATTTACACCCACAAATCAATGTTACCATTAAGGGTTTTATCCATTGAGTATTTTTTTCATCTTCCCAAAGACATGGGGAGGAGTTGAGGTGGATGTCAAAGACTCCCCCTTCCTAAGGCCATGAGAAGAACCAATCCCACCCATAGAGGGATTTTAGGAAGAAGGAGTGGAAGGAGGAGGAGAAGAAGAAGAAAGTGAAGGAAAGTTGGACACTTCCGGAAGAGGAAGTATTATACGCACTAAATTAATAGTGGAGGCATAGGAACTTCACAAAAAGGAATCACCAAGGATTCACAAACAGAGTGTGAGGAGGTTAAGTAGTCGAACAGAAGGAGCCGAGAGAAGAAAAATTCCAAGGTGTAGGATGTCTCCGGTTCTTTGATAGAGAGGATTAGGTGAGGAACACAATTCATTTAGGGAGGAGCTCACAAAGGACCTCTAGGAGGAAGAGAAGAGATGAGATGAGGAAGACACCAAGGTAGTAGTTGATGCACATAGAGAAGAGAAATCACATATTGTGGTGTAGCATATGAAGAGCATAGCATGAGGGACTTTACCTATCCAACCCACTAGCTTAAGAGAGAAGAGTAAAAGTGACTCCTTCATTATTAAGGAAGATAAAGGGTTCACTGTAGGAACAAGTACCCCAAAGAAATAATGCTTAAAGCGCAAGGTGAAAAGAAAGAAGTTAACACCTATGTAATTTCACATGGACTTCGTGGATGATATTGAGAAGGTGTTACATGTGAGGTTTTAGAGAAACCTTCCCCAAAATAGTTACATAGTTGGGATTTATTGGACCAAGATGGGGCCATGACAAGAACGAATAAGATGATAAGCTGAAATCTACATTTTGATGCGAAGATCCTAAATTTGAGGTCACCGACCACACGATCGAGACCATTAAATTGAAGAAGAAGGAAGGAGTGATGTACAAAGTAGTGGACCCAAGCCACCTTACTAAGAAGCATGCATGCAACGAGTTATAAGAGGTGTCTATGGAGGTAATAAAGAATTGCTTAGATGTGGGGGACTATTTGGACCTTGGTCAAAGAAAAGAAGGGAAAAGAGAAGTAGATTGAAAGATTGTGCCAAGGATTGAAGGGTGAATAAGAGCGGACGAAGGAGGCCTATGATTGAGTCGGTGAATTATTGAAAAATATATTGGGAAAATGTCGACCTTGGCAAGACAAGACAGAGGATATATTATAACAATGAAATGGAGTACTTAGAAGAATTTGTGGGGATGTTGTTGACCAACATAAAGAATGGTCTAGGGACCACAACTAAGGAGCTCACAAAGGAAAAGGAAAACAACAAGGGCACTATTGAAGATCGAGTTACATATTTGGAGTAATTGCTCACCCAACTCAAGGCGGAAAATATTTTGGTAGACATGGGCTTGATGAGTTGCAAAAATGTGATCTAATAGTCGATGCACGAGTAGCAGAGGAAGAGGCTGCTCTTAAGGTATTGAAGGAAAATGTCCCGATGAAAAAATGAGCATTCACAATTGATCATTAACACCATAGCATAAAAGAACAATATTAAGACTAGGAGGGAGAAGTTGGATTTTCACATTGGTGAAATCCAGGACTCTATCATGAGAATGGATGGATGAGTTTGAAGTTGTTTGTGCGGAGCTGGTGGTGGCCATAAATGAGCTTAAAGGGAAGGTTTAAGAAGTTACACTAGACCAAATACCCATTGTGGTAGGAGAGGTGCTATGGAAAGCTTTAACAAAGTTGGAGGCATGGGAGAAGCCGATTGCCATGTTGGATGAACAATTTCTGAACTTCTCTAATTAGTCACTTAGTTGGTGGAACTATACAATTTTTTTACCTTAGTCAAAATTTTGGTCGATGGATTTTTGGTTTGGCAATCATGAAGGATTTTTGTGGGTGGAAATCAAGCTATTTTTTAGAATCCTACCAAAGCTATGCACCTAAGGCACGAGAAGGTTTTGTCACATGCTAACAGGCACAACGACGATTGGTGTGAAAGTGACTTTGGGGAAAGTGTGGAGGTTCGCTCCCATGTAGAACAAGGTTAGGACTTATCTAAATTTTTTATCATGGTTAAATTTCTAATAAAGGAACACATGGAGGTTTGACCAAAATTGTCTATGGATAATATTAGGACATTTAAACTTATAGCTCAAGGAAAGAATATTACGGGGCATCATTATGTTATCATGATAGGATTAAGAGATGTAAAGTGGAGTTAGTTTTATTTAGTTGGAAATTTCATGTTGAGAATACTTGAGTATGGAAAAACATGATGATTTTTTGACAAGAGGATCACTCTAAGTGATGAGTAGGTGGCAAGGGAAGATTCTCGAGAGTCCCTTGTTATGGATTGATTCACACAACAACAAGAGAGTTAGTTGGCATGGAAGAGGAACAGGGGGTATGAGCAATATGTGAAGTGTTAGCAAGAGGGTAGAAAGAGATGGGAGAGATGTGTTTGATCACTATTATAACTTCTGTAATAAAGCCATTAAAGGATAATAATGAGACTCTTCTCATGTCTCTCGGGTCAGCTATGGATCTCTTGATGTATTTAGCTAGCTACTATAAACAATTGGGAATAAATATATGATGGTGTTGTTTAGTATATCTATGTTTATGGATTCAAAACCTTGTGTTATTTATAGTGCTTATGGTTCATATCTAGTTATTTTGTGTTATTATAATGTTACTTTCATGTTATGGTGCATATGTTTTTGGTTCTAGTTACTTGTCTTTGTTTTAAAGGATGCGTGCATTTTTTCCCATCTCTACAAAAAAATCCTCCATTAATGGTGAAAATTCTTGTAAAGCTCACATAAAGGAGGGGCTCGTAACCTGCACGAGCCTTGGGTGAGTTCCTTGTCTAGACCTGGGTGATATGTCAATGCACTTGGGGTTTAAAGGGAGAGAGAGACATGACTACATAGTGTTTAAATTTTACAGTTTGTTAAAAGTGAAATAATATTATTTATATTATGCTTAATATGGATATTATGACTTTAAACATGTTCACGTTGTGTTGGATATACATTTGGATTTGTGTTCAAGTGTTTTTTGTACAAGTACCATCACTTGGAGTAGTAAGAAGAAACCAACAATTTTTATCTCTTCTACTCAAGTAGAGTATAGAAGTGCTATGAAAGAAGGAAATGAAGTTATGGGGCTGAAAAGACTATTGGATGAACTACATATGGGAATCAAAGGAGTTGATACTATTCTATATTATATCCAAAGTTTAATTTATCTTAATATAATCTAGTCTAGTATCATAGGACAAATCACATTGAGGTTCATTCGAGAAAAAATCTACAATGGTGATATTGATCTCAAGCTATGTTCAACTGAAGATCAAGTTGAGGATATTTTCACAAAGCCCCTATGTGCTATGAAGTTTTCCAACTTTCATGCTTGGTTGAGCCTTTCATATTTTCCATTGAGGGAGTGTGCATGATAATTCCATGCATGAAAATTAAACCTCTTAATGGCCTGAATATTTTAAAGTGGATACTCCCAAAACTATTTCTCTATTGTTTAAGTAAATTGTCATGTATTTGAAGTATACTTGTAATTTACAATGAAGCATTATTTATGGGTATGCCTTGTGTTATAGAAGGCTCCATAATTGATGTAAGTATTCATCATTAATCACTTTATCTTGAGAAGTTGTATATATTCCTTTGTATTGTGGTTTTTATGGAATCCTTGGAACATTATTTTGAACCATGGAAAAACAATGTCTCATGGATTTTCTAAAATTGCGATGCATATATAGTTTTTCGTGGCTTGTATAAGTCGTGAGACACTACAGAGTTGAAAAACCTATAGGATTCTACTTTAGTGCACCGCGGAACTGTAAACTCGCAAAACAAGTGTTTTTGGATGCTATCCTAAATCATGAGTTGATTTATAGATTATAATTCCTTTTGTACTAAAAGGTAATTTGGCATAAGGAACAAATGTAAACATGTTTTTTTCATGTTTCCTTTCTTACCATTAAGGGGGAGTGTTGGGGTGTTTAATATTAAGTGGAAAAATGCTTACTCTAAAACCCACCAAATGACCGGGTTGGCTTATATAGAGTAGATCATGACCACCCACCTTGTACATAACAAGGTGATCCTTTAGGGTTTGTGTTTTTTTAATATTGGTAAATAGTTTTTTGAAAGGGACTATACCCTTGTGTACAAAAGGAGGCCTAAAAGCGAGAATAAGAGAGAGGAGCAGAGAAGGCGTATCAAAGCACAAAAGTTCTGAAAGAACACGAAGCCTAGAAACAGCAACACAAGCGAGACTTAATGACAAAACAACGGCAACAAAGCAGCAAGCCTACGGCCCGAAGCGGTAGTAAAGCGGGACTACTTCTTGGCGCTTGATCAATACTCATCTTTACTTTTTTCCAAGCATGGTACATACCCAGCGTGGTCATATGAGCAGCATCCGTCTTATCGAGCTCCTCTCTGGTTCTTTTACTCTCTTTCTCATTGCCCCAAAGAGTCATCGGGACACCGCTGAGTTGCGAAACACTTCTTGCATGTCCTTCGATGAATTCCTCTATGGCCCTGAATGCTGCAATATTATACTCATGCCTAGTCTTCGTTTTCCCAAGTCGGGAGTCAAGGGAGGTCAGTTTTTTGTATATTTCATCAAGCTGGCTATTGCCAATGCTCCCTTCTCCCTCAATGCTTTTTTTGCCTTTTTGCTTAGCAAGATTTTTTACCTCATCCTTCAGCAATTTAAGCTCAGCCTCTAAGGCCTCAATCTTCTAGAAGGGTTATCCGTTGGTGCCGCCGCTGAGGGTGGCACTACTAATGTTCAGCAGATCACGAGCAATGTCATCCAAAGGTTCATCCCCCTCAGCAGTAGACTCAAGGTTGAGTCTCCTAGAAGCCCTGGTGACACGTTTAGAAGTAGAGACAGTGTGGGTGGCAGGGGCAGCAGCAGGAGGAAAAGAAGGAGAAGCATGAGCAGCCTGCATGGGGGCATCGGCACCGGAGGGGGGCGGCGGCGAGGGGACAGCGGGGGAGGCGGGGGCGGCGGCAGAGCCCAAAGCGGAGGCCGGGAGAGGAAAGGAGGCAGGGGAATTTAATAAGGCGGTGCTTGTGAATAAGCGAGAATAAGCCCTTGGTGAAGGGGAACCGCCGGGTATGTACGGAACTCCAAAATGGAGCGCTCAAGAGAGTTTAACAGATAGTGGGGAAAGCAAACCAACCTACTCCTACGAAAGTGATTCAAAAAGACAAGGTGCTTGGCAGGGACAGTAACAAACTTGCCTTCCAAGGATATGTAGCGAATCATCATGCGGGTGACTTCATCATACGGAGAAGGAATTGAATTAACAAGCAGACCCGCGGTGTTGAATATAAGCTTCTCCTCCTCCTCCACAAATCTTCTCTCTTGACCTCTTTGATAACCCTCTTGTTGAAGAAGCGGTATCCTTCAGTGAGGCGATCGCGCTTGGCTATGAGTTCGTCATTAATAAGAATCTTACGCCCTCCATAGTCGACCATCCTCTCATTCCAATCCTTGGCAAAGCGACGAGAGATGTTTTGATCATGCCCTTGCACTCTCTCCACAAAGTTGGTGAATCCGCCAATACTAAGAATGTTCGAGCTCGGTGTTATCTTTCGGTCGAGTGCACTGCACGGCTCAATCTGGCGGGAGGCCCTCCCATCTTCACAAGGATGTCTTTGGTTACAACAATTTTCAAAATACCTTTGGGCGTTGAGAGTGATTCGTTTCTCGCCGTTGTGGGTCGCATAAAAATGGGAACTGTAGCCGTTGGTCCTCCCACGAATGGTGTAGGATTGCGATCCGAGTCTGCGTGAAGTCGCGCGTGGAAACCCTTATCTGTCGGCTTTCACCTTGTAGTTATCTTCGGTTTTCGCGGAGCTTGGCAGCGAATATCAACAGCTATGGCTATTGTACTTCCGCGTCTTATTGTTTTTAAATTTAGACGGCTCCACTTGAAGTTCCTAAACAAAATCTTGCCATCATTTGGAGTAGATATCATATGCCACGCCAAATAAACTAAAAGCAAGCACTGTGGAAGAATTTATGGATTTCCTCCAAAGATTAAAGCATATCTTTAGAGATTGTTTGCGTGTGAAGGTCCGCATGTATCTTGTTGTGAAGGTGATTAGGGATACTATCATTATCCCAAATAGTGAAATTTATATTAATGCCATAATTGGCCATTGCATCGGCTTGACTTGTTACCTTCCCCTGTAAGTATGTATGATTCGATCTTTGTTGAAGGTATGGTGATGCTTATGGACTCGAGAGATAAAATCTTTGATATTCCGGCTAGGAGAAGAGGGTGATTAAGCGATTAATAATATTAAGGGAGTCCCCTTCAACAATGAGGTTACGGATATTTTGGGTCCGAGCAACTCTCAAACCCCAGAGAACAGATAAAGCTTCTGCAAAATGATTGGTTTGGATTCCCATTTTTCCAGCATATGCAACAATCAAATTACCTTTATGGTCCCGTATTGCTCCTCCTCCAGCAGCTGTTCCAGGGTTCCCCTTAGAGGCACCATCAAAGTTCAGCTTGAACCAATTGGATTCAGGGGGATGCCATTTGACCAAAGATCTATCCACACTATTCCCGGGGTTGCTCCAATATCCGATCTGCCAATTTGATAAGATGTGCTTTTCATTTTCAGGGTAACAATTGTTCTTAGGAGGTTTAAATCTGGCCATGTCCTCTTTGATGCCTTGGGAGATCTTGCCAGTAGTGAGTTTAAAATTCTGCTTCTTATTTCTAAAAACTATATTATTTCTATCCTTCCAGATCCTCCAAATTAAATGCGGGATGGCTAATTTCAGATTCTTCGATAGCACAATGTACGAATGGTGGGTTCCATTGGTTCCACAGTGAGTAAGATCCTCGGCATCACCGAGAGAGCTTCAAATTTGGAAAGGACAAAGTTCCAAACTCTAAAGGCATAATCACGGTGTATGACAGATGTCTAATGTCTTCATAGTTATTCCTACAAAGGTGGCACCAATTGGGAATGATAAAACCTCTTTTCATCAAATTGTCGGTGGTGAGAATTTTGCCTCGATGGCTTGCCAAAGAAAAAAATTTATTTTGGGGTTAACTCGGGCATCAGATCAAGTTCAGTTAAAGTAGATTAGTTCTTGTGGAAAAAGCTGGTATAACCAGATTTGGTGAGTATTTACCCTCGTGTGAATTGCTCGAGATCAGCTCATCCTTGGAATCCAGGTGACACAAAGGAAGAGATCAAAAGGTCTTGGAGGGAGGAAATAGTACATTTGATTCAATACTCTCCATAGTAAGTCTTTTCCAATTCTTGTTGGTGCCATTTCCATCAATGTAGTCCTTAACTTTAGTTCCATATTTTCTTATAAAATCTGTCCTTAGCGAGTCCCAAATCTCTCAAGAGATTATCATTGGACGATTATCCTCCCAGAAGTTAATGTCGCTGCCATCCCCAATTTTCCATTTGCTTCCCTTCTTAATGAAGTTTCTACTCTTAACCAGATTATTCCAAAAAATGGAACCATTGGGGAGTTGCTCATCATGCAGATAGGAGTAAACAGCTTGCTGATTCAAGTATTTTGTTTTAATGACATCAATCCAGGGTTGTTTCTCAGAAAGCAATCTCCAGCCCATCTTAGCAATGAGTGCCTCATTCATTTTCTCAATATTTTTTATTCCCAGCCCTCCCCTAGATTTAGGGGTGCAGACTTTATCCCAGGCCACAAGGTGAAATCTGAACTTTTCTTCCATGCCTTGCCATAAAAATTTTTCTGAATCCTTTCAATTTTCTCTCTGAAGGAGGAAGGAATTTTGAATAGTGACATGATATATATGGGCAAACTTTGGAGTGTGCTTTTAATGAGAAGGCACTTACAAAGCACTACTAGAGAGTGGTCCCTTTCCAACCGGCCATTTTTTTACGAAATCTCGTCGATAAATCATCCCACACCGTGTGAGAGACTTTCTTCGTGCAAGAGGGAGGCCTAAGTACGTTCTTTGGAAGAGTACCAATTTCTGACCCAGAATTTTAGCAATCTTGAGTTGTCTTTCCTCGGGGTGTTAAAGAAAAAAAAGGATGCTTTTGTCGTAATTGATCTCTTGCCGGAAGATTCATAAAGCTGCGAGAAGAGCCTTGATAGCTTTAGCTTGACCCGAGGCCGAAGAAGAAGGATAGTGTCGTCGTCTGTATTTGTTGATGAGAGACAGCTTGGCTGAGAGAAGTGGGTTTAGAACCCTTTAAAAGGCCGTCTTCCACCGCTCTGCTAATTGTTCTACTAAGGCTGTCAGCCAGAAGGATGAAGAGAAGGGGGGAGATGGGGTCTCCCTGCCTTAGACCTCTGCTGCTGGTGAAGAATCCCACAGGCTCTCCATTAACAACCACGAGAACACGGTTTGTAGATATACATGATTTAACAATTTTTCTAAACTTTTCTGTGAACCCAAATTTAGATAGAATCCTGTCAAGGAAGACCCAAGAAACTTTGTCAAAGGCTTTATTCATGTCGAGCTTAAGGATCATGTTAGCCTTTTTGTTATTTTCCATAGAATGCATAGTTTCGTGTACCATAATCACACCGTCTTGTATTATCCTGCCTTTAATGAAGCCACTCTGCTGCTTTGAGATGAGATCCTTCATTATGAGCTGCAGCCTAGAAGCAATAATTTTGGTGAAGATTCGAAAAATAGCATTAACCAGACTGATGGGTCTGAAATCCTTGAAATCTTTTGCATTCATTTTCTTAGGTGCCAGCACAATGTGTGTGTTATTGAGCTCTTTTAGAAGATTTCCCGATCTAAAAAATTCATTAACCGCTTTGAGAAGATCCTCCGAGCATATTTCCCAGAATTTCTGAAAAAAATTAATGGAGAATCCATCCGGTCCAGGAGCCTTATCCCCCTCAAGAGAAAAAACAGCCTTTTTTAGCTCATCAAGCGCGACCGCTTTAGTGATATCTCTGAATTTCTGGTCTTGATATCATTACGGGGATTGCCTCTAGCATGAAGGAAATAGCTTCCGGATTGCTGACATTACTCTCTCTAAGAAGATTTTTGTAGAATTCAAGTGCTTGCTTCTTAATGCTGTTTGGATTTTTAGTAATACTTCCGTTGCTTTTAGAAACCTCTAAAATCCTATTACTGGCCCTGTGCTTTAGAGTGGTCATGTGAAAGAACTTTGTATTCCTGTCCCCCTCTTTAAGCCAGATAGCTCTTGATTTAAGGCGCCAAAAGGATTCTTCTCTACTGCGTATATCGTGTGTAACTCGAAAGAATTCTCTTTTCATTTACTTCATCTTAGTGACCTCCCCATAGTATCCATTTTTAACTCAAGATCCTGAAGCTTCTGTTTTAATTCTTTCTTTTTTCCGAAGATGTTTCCAAAAACATTTTTGTTCCAAAGTTTGACTTGCTTTTTGACATTTTTGAGTTTTTGGACCAATCTGTACTGGGCAGTGCCTTCCCCATTCCAATCCCACCATTCCTTTATTCTATCATAGATATCAACGTGCTCCATCCACATTTTTTCAAATTTGAATGAGCTTCTTGCAGGTTTGGTCCAATTTAGAAAGCTTAAAGCAATCGGATTATGATCCGATCCAATTCTGGGCAGGGAAGAGAGGTAAAAGTCTTGGCTAAGAATCCAGTTTGCCGAGATAAGAGCCCTGTCCAGTCTCACCTGAATGAGCCCCTTTCCCACCCTTCTATTGTTCCAAGTATACTTATTACCATGCAGATCCACATCAATGAGGTTTTGTTCAGTGATAAAATCGGCAAGATCCTCCATACCATTAGAGAAGGTGGGGGTTCCCCCAAACTTTTCGCCTGGGTTTAGAGGGGAGTTGAAATCTCCCATGATAAGCCAGTTAGCAGAACTGTGCTGGTTTCTAAAGATTTTAAGATCAGCCCATAGTTTTCTTCTACCACTAGCAGAGTTAGGGGCATAGATATTAGACAAGATCCATTCACACTTTTTTTCAATAGTGACAAACTTAATTGCAAGATGATTAAAATTATCACTAAGGATCATACCAGTACAGTGCCTTTTATCCCAAAGAGTTGCCAGCCCTCCGGAAGCACCCTGAGAATCAACAGCCGCCATTTCAGAGCTATCCCAAAAATTATTTTTAATATTATCCATGGACATTGCTTTCATCTTAGTTTCTTGAAGAATCAAAATGCTGGGGTTACTGGAGTCCCGTAACTCCTTGATGTTTCTTTGCTTAGAGTAACCGTTAAGGCCTCTAATATTCCAAGATATGATCTTCATATGGAATGGTTGGTTGTTGGATTTGCTTGGTGGTTCAGTTGTCGCTGAACACCATCTGCAATCTCCCTCTCTGTTTTCTTAGCTCTGAGAGTTTTTTTAGAGGGTCTTCCTCTTTTCGAGCTTCCTCCAAAATCAGCTAATCGTCTAACTGAAGATCTGGTTTTTCTGGAGGTAGAGGTGTCCCAATTGTCAATTTCCTTTTTCTTTTCACTATAAAGTGATTCTGGGATCCTTTCAAAGCCTTCCATTCTTTTTTTTTTCTTTTTTGAGATGACCAAAGTGAACCCAGAGTCTGGATCTTCCTTTTCCTTGGCAGGCGTAATCTCCCCTTCCTCTTGTTCCTTATGAATATTGACAGGAGTGTGATTGTAACAGACCTGCTCAGTCACTGTTGACATGCTGAGGTATGGCAGCGGATCCTCAATTCCTTTCTCTCCAGTAGGGAGAGACTCCAGGGGCTCAAACACCCTCATATCCTCCTTGATACAAGCTTCCTTTCTAACGAAAGGCAGGATTTCTTTCTCTTCTGAACCAGAAGGGATTAAAAGGTCTTCTTTTCCATGGTAGGCGTGATCCCCCCTACCTTTTGTTCCTTATGGATACTGTCAGGAGTATGACCAGAAGCAGTTTTGAGGCTGCAGTCCTGCGCAGACGCTGTTGAAGTTGAGGTATGGCAGCGGATCCGCATTTCCTGTCTCTCCAGAAGAGAGGATCGCCAGGGGTTCACTCACATCCATATTCTCCTTGTTGCAAGCTTCCTTTCTAATGAATGTCAGGATTTCTTTCTCATCTGAACCAGAAGGGATTAAACCTTCTTGTTCGTTCACTTCAAGGAAATCCTTAGCAAGGTCATCCTTCACAGAAGTTTCAAAAGGTTTGTCCGGAGATGCCTTCATAGTTTTGTCCACTACTTCATTGGAAGCTATTGAAGCATCTTTGGGACGCCAGACAAGATGTTTCTTAATATGAGTTCTAAAACCCCCTTTTTTCTTTTTTTTCCCCCTGCTATTTAACTGCACATTTCTCTGGCTGGGACCTTTATCTTCAGTTTTCCTTTCCTGGCTTGGATCCTTGTTGACTTTGTTTAGATCTGCGTCAATCTCAGGCTGAACAGAAACCAAAAGAGGGGTCTTCTTCTTGTTGCAGTTTTCGTCAGAGTGACCAATGCTTTGGCATCGCTTACATCTTAAGGTCTCAACTTCAATTCTTTGAGTCCAGGATCCAAATCTAGTTTTCAATATTATGTGCTCTGGAAACTCCTGATCAATGGCTGAGACAATGCAGAACCGAGCAAAAGCAAGCCTGGATCTGTTTCTTGTGGGTCCATCTAAGCCAATAGGTGAGCCAAGGGATTTTGCAATATTTAACAGTATTTCATCATCCCAAAGATGCAATGGCAAACCTGGTAGCCTACACCAGATAGGAATGGTGTTTATGTTTTCTGTATTTGGATCAAAACCCGGATACCATTTTTTCAAAAAAAGACCCATATTTCCCAACCACCAGGGGCCTCCAAGTAACACCGAATCTAAATCCTCTTGTTGGTTAAATTTAGCCAAGAAAAAACCTTTTGGCATAATGGTAATGCTTAGGGCTCCCTTGGGTTTCCATTTTCTCAAAGCCCATTTTCTAATGAAATCAATATTAGGTCTAGAGCCAAGAAACTTACCAACGAGGGAGAGGTTTGTTTTGTTTAAAGCTCTATCAACAAAACCATCTGGGACCCTAAGACAGGTGGCACCCTCTTTGTCCATTTCCCATGTGACTGTTCAGTGCTTTTCGGACCCACCTTGAGGTTAGGGCTTTGAAAAAGCTTATTCCAAGCCAAAGGTGTGGATCTCAGTATTTCCTCCTTTTCTCTGCTAGCCGTCCGATTGCAGTCTGAGATCTGCTTTTCCTCAGCAAGTTTTGTCATATTGCGCAGACTTTCCGCAGCCAGAACTGCAGAGACCGCACTGGCAGTACCTCCCGCTTTTTCGACTTTCTTACCCGTGTCTTCAAACGCCCTACATGGGCTATAGCTCAGCCTTTCCTCAGCATTTTTAACCGTGGTTCGCAGACATTCTGCAGCCAAAGCTGCGGAAACTGCGGAAACCGTGTCCTCGAAGATCTCTCCATCGCTAGATCTCTCCATGAAACAGCTAGTTAAAATTGAAGATCTTAAACATCTTCATCTATGTAATATGTGATGTTAAACATCTTCATCTATGTCTAATTTAACTACACTTCATAATCTATAATCTTTGGAAAATTATATTATGGATTTATATTTCATTAATTATTATTCTCATTAATTTCGAACAATAATGAGATGCATGTATGATATTTGGATATTATCAGTATTTTCTAAGTATGGTAACACGATGGTGTTAGTATAATTGAGGTGTGTGGTGAGTCTCAAGTCATAACGCAGAGGTATGATGCATGTATGAGGTCCTTCGGAGCGAGAAGGTGAGAACAAACAGTTTAGAACAAGTAATTCTTAATGGATGTAGAGTTTCAGATCTATTTATATTATATAATGGGTATGGAAAGTTAGAGAATGTTTTAATGATGCTTCATGGTAAGTTTCAGCTGTAAATGAAGAATATTTTGTAAGCTACATCAGTTTTGGAAAAGATGCGTGGGTTACAATGTGATTTTGGAGAAAAATTGGACCTTCTAATGCTCATTTTGAGCTATGTAATTTGCATGGAGACTTGGTCTCTTTGAAATAGATTCTCAAGTTAGTTTTGAAGGTTTTAAAAAAATAATAAGGTGGTTTGATCATCATGTTTTTATGAACTGTTGTTAAAAAGATAACGTGGTTTGAAACCCTAATTAAACCCTAGCTAAGAGTGACTTCAAGAAGAAAAGGTATACTTGAGCCTATTTTGATTAGTTTTGAAAATGTGATAAATGATTTTTGTAGAGGAATATTCTATCTTTTGAGAAAGGTGAGTTAGTTCTTGTGACTATATATGGCCCACAACTGAAAAATTATTTTTTAAGAAGAAGTTTCGTTTAAGGAAATATTGTCCAAAGAAGGTAAGAAATAAAATGAAATTGTTTTTATAAATTGTGGTTTTATACATTTCCATGATAATTTGAAATCATGGTTGAGGTGAAAAAGGGTAAAGTGTTCCCTATTTATGAAGACTTGTTTTTGGGGAAATTTGGAGTATCTTACACTAAAATTGGAATGACAGGAGCTACCAGGAAGATTTAGGACTCCATTAAAGCAAAGTGTTGTGATCATGGTTAAGATATATTTTAAGTGGTAATTAATTTTTTTATATGGTATGATGAAGTTGTGACTGTTATTTGAAGGTTAATTTTGGAGGATGTTTGACCTAGTAAGGTGTTAAGTGGCTACATGATGCAAAGTGATGATCTTGAATTGTTCATGACTAGTGAAGGTTGATGAGTTCTTATAAAACATTTATAAGGGTATTCCATATTTGGTTAAGTGTGGAAGTGTGTTTTGTGGTGATGGAGAAAGTTAAGATCATGGTCGAGTTCTTGAGTCCCATAAGGCTTAAGAAGTAGTTTACGAGAGATGGTCTTGGTTGAAGGCCTTATAGTTGGAAGTGTTGGTGCAAATATTCACTTTACATAATTTGCCCTAATTTTCTATATCCATTTTTACCCAATTTGTCAAGAAACGTTCATTTTCTCAAGCTGGGGGTTTGCAGTTCATCTTTTCCAGTTGAATTCTTTGAAAATGCCCTCAATGTTGTTGTGTTGCCCTATATTTGAACAAATTTCCAAGTTTCCCACCTTCTATAGCCTAAATTTTTCCTTCCCATCGGCTGTCTCGTTTTTTCTTTGTCAAAACGTGCAAGAAATTCGAAACAAATCAAACCCGAGTTGTTTGTTGTTAAAATCTCATTCCCCAGGCCTAAATCATTGAAAAATCATGTTTCATTGGATTCAAAACCGAAAAATCCACCTTCCTTGGGTAAAAATTCAATTTTGGGGCAGCCTCTATATTTTTCACATTTTGACGGGCTCTCGGGCCATCAAATTAATCATTGCAACGCGTTTATCGACGTGTGAGGATCTCATTAGCAGAGTAGTTGGAAAAAATATTATAACTTGTCACTTTTTGAAATTTTTGTAAAAATAAAATGTTTTACCCGTGGCTCCGCATTGCTACAGTAAAGTGCCTACATGGCCCAATATGATTGGTTCGAGGATCATTAGGTGGCGGGTCGCACTTAGATTTTTTACTTTTAGTTTGCAAAAATTCTCAAAATCCAAATTTTTCCTGAAGGCCCGCACCCAATAGGGAAGCGACACATGGCACAAGGAGATCAAGTGGGCGGTGGGGGAGTTGGAAAAATTTTCAAATTTTTGGGAAAAATTTAGCTGTGAGACCACGTCCAATGAGAAGGCGGCGCGTGGCACAAGGAGGTCGACTGAAAAAACAGGGCTTGGGAAAAATTTGAAGTTTTTTTTGGTTTCAAAACGCTAGAGGAAAAAATTGAAAAATATGCCTGCACCCAATGAAAATTGGACATGTGTCTAGGAGAAGCCATGTAGGGGGGCAAAATTTTTAAAGACTTTGAAGTTTTAACTTCAAAATGCTAAAATTAAAATTTTTTTCCCAAAGGCCCGCAGCGAATAGGGGATGGACACGTGTCCAGGAGGCAAGATGGAGGAAGGGGCCGAAGGAGAAGTTTGTGAATTTTTTCCTCTATGTTTACAAGGTAAAAAGTGCAAGATAGCCCCGTGATGAATTAAAGGAGGACACGTGTCTCGGATTTGGTGGAGACAAAATGATAAAATTTCTCCAAACTCTGGTGAAAAATATTAAGGTGAAAAATTGACCCATGGAAAATTCGAAGGTGTCTCCCCACAGCCAATCAAGGGGAGACACATGGCATTATTCAAAAAGGCAAATTTGGTGAGTCGGCTCCGCATCTAATGGGAGAGAGCGACACGTGGTGGGGGGAGCAACGGGTGTGCAAGGGCGCAGAGATTTTCCATACAATTTTCCTTTTCTCAAAAAAGTGGCAAAATTCATCAAATTGGCCCACGTCCTTGATGGGGACCCATAGGAGGACACGTGGCGCATCCAGGGGGCTCACGGGGAAATATTCAATTTTTTCCCGAAGTCAAAAAGGTTTTAAAATGCATTTTTAGGATTCAAGTCCCACCCCAATCGTATTTGGACACGTGTTCAACTTTATTCAAAGGAAAAAAGGTAATTTCGGAAGGGATTTGAATCTAACACATGGAGGGTAGAGATTTAAAGTTGATTTTAATCAATGAAAATTGTGTAATTTCATTTTTTGGGCACCATTGAAGCTCCAAGAAGTGTGGAATCATCGTTTTTGCACCAAATCACATGAAATTTTATATGATTCTACATCCTTTCGGCCTTCTGAACACAATGGAATCATTCATTTGAGATGATTCGGTGCCCTATGGTGTTTTTTTGTGAAATATTTTTCTCAGCCCGTGTAAAAATGTGAAAGGTAAAAAATGATAAGGGAAAAAGGTGGAAAATGATTGCAAATGCATGCAGGCATGGTGGAATGCCAAAAATGTGACCCTGGGATGGATAAGGATCTGAGTTCATGCAATATTTTAAAATATTTGTGCATCTCTGGCATTTGGCAAGTTGTTTTATAGTTTTATATCATTTTTCATCAAATGGATAGGGTTTTGTAAAAAAATTGATCCCTTTGGCATATTATTTTCTTGGGATGCAAGGATCCAAGTAGTGGCGAGAGGGTATATGATGTAATTTGGAGGCATTTTGGAGGCTTTGTTGAGAATTTTGGAGGAGGAGAGAATAATTTTCATGTGGAAAGCTGGAAGAAGTCCATTTCTTTTTGGAGAGACTACGAGAGCCATTTTGGTTCTGTTTACATAAAATGTTCATCATGTTGAGTTGGTTTCAATTGTAAAGCCATCAACAAGCTTTGAGATTATCTAAATAACATTCCCTTGCTGATGCATCTGATCAAACTCTTGGATTAACTAGTTTTATCTCTTGAAAAGCTTGCATACACTTATATTTCAAGTATGTTTTCAGTTTGTGTTTCATGCTCATGTTGCAATCTTGTATCTAGAAGAGCTTTCATCGATAGAAGATAAACAAATTTAAAATCATCTTATTGTCCTTTATTAATGAGGTGTCCGTAAACCTTTGGGTGCACCTTAGGTTATGATTAAATAGGGATTCCTAGATGCTTCATTGATATTTTGCTTCAAGCATTTATGGGAGGTTATCAAATTTTGTATGGAATAGTGCATATTTGGGCATCCATGTGTGCACACATTCAGTTGAAAGAGCACTTCAAATTCATTGAAACATCTCTGTTGTTTAGGTGTTGTAATTCATTTGCAAAGTTTCCCAAAGAAGGTGATGACTTCTAACTACTCTTGTCCCAACATCTCTCATCATAATTTCATTTTAGACTAACTCATCCTACCTCCAATACCCCTGATTTTGCATTGTGTGTCTAGAAAAGAATTCAGTCCTTTCACTAAAATGCACAAAGTTGATCAAGGTTTTATCATGTCTTTAGCAGCTCTAGCTTTGTTTTGAGAACATTTCCATCATTTAGTAGTGACAAATCCATTGATTTTGGATAATGGATATTTGATCATGTTTTCACAAATCCTCTTCCATATCATATGCAAAACATAAGGATATCTCCATCTCCTTACCATATAGAGGTTACAATATAGGTTCTCTTACCTTGGTTGTGAGTGCACAACCTAAAATAGATAGGGCTGGATCAAAACCCTCTTGAAGGTGATATCCACTCCCTCGGTTATTGAATGTAAACAAGTAGATAGGTGTGCTTCTGGCTACAAACGACATACAAATTCATGATGTTGTTCAAGTTGTGAAGGAGATTAAATCTGGATGATAAAACCCGAGTGACACCACCGCTGCGGGGAATTATTGGAATTTATTGGTGGTTTTGAAGTATTTGAGAGGTTTGATCATTTGTGTGATTAAGTTTTTGAGATATTGCATTCTTGAGATATCATTTCATACTTCAGATCTGCATGTTTTGGGTAAAAAGGATTTCAAACTCAGCCTGCTCTTCTCATTTACCAGCAGTTTATATGATTTGGATGCACTGTTTTTGGTTGAATTAAGAAGAAGATCTGAATTGTAAACCCTTGCAAAGTTTTCATTCAGAGCATACATTTGATGAGTATTTTAGTGATTTCTTACACAATTAAGGTGGAAATCCTTAGTGGTGACTCCATGTTGTTTGGATCTTGAAATACCAGTTGTCTTACACATTTCTGTCATTTGAAACTTGTTTAAATTTGTCAAGCTAGAGGGAAGGAGATCCCTCTTCATCAAGGACTCTTCTAAGAAGTTTCTCACCGAATCAAGAAGCTCAGAACTAGAGGGAAGAAGAGTGTGGAAAGTGGTTGGTGATTTGGTTGCAAGAAAAGAAATCCCCATAGTTGAATTTGAAGGAGAGCAGCCTGTTATTGAAGATTATAATTCTTCTTCAAGTGGACTTGATTCAGGCAATCTTCTTACTAATTCTCATTCTCCATCAGGTGAGGGACCTTCTTGTGTATTTAAAAAACTCACTCCTAGATCCACTCCTTTGGTTTCTAAGTTTGCTAAATTTTATCAAGAGAGAGAGTCTTTGGGGGGTTTTCATTTTAGAGATCATTCATCTATTCCAATTAGACCCATTACTACTCCTCATCAACTTGTTTCACCTCCAAGATCACCCCCACCAAGCAATATGGCTCAGCCTAGACCTCCATTTGTTATTAACACCTTTGGTCTTATAAATTTTGGAGAAATGGATGGTTATCCAAATGTTGTCCCACAAGATGTGAGAAATCGGTTACCAAAATTCCAAGGTAACAATGCCATAATCGGAGATCAAAGCATCTCAAACTCTTTGTTAACATGAAGGAAGATTTTGAGATAGAATTTGAAGATGTGTATATTAAGTTGTTTATCCATACACTTGAGGAAGATGTAAGAGATTAGTACAAAGCACTACCTAATAACTCTATTGATTCATGGTGAGATGAGTAATGCATTCAGATTACAATATGGAGACAAAACAGATCCAAGATTCCTTCTATCTCGAGTTTGAGAACATCAAGAAGAACCCTAATGAGACCGTTCATGATTTTAATACAATATTTAATAAAACATTGAGAAGGTTTCCTGTCATTTTGAGGCCTTGTGATGAATCTTGCTTGATCAAATACACAAATGCGTTTGATAAAAAGGCATCCTATTACTTGAGAGACAAAAATCCTACAAAATTGAGACAAGCTTTCACCATAGCACTTCAAATTGAAAATAATATCAAAGCTATTGGTAAACCACTTAAGAGGGATGGTGTGAAGTTGATAAACCTTGAGAAGCCACAAGCTAGAAAGGGTGCTGATTTAGAAGATGTTGTCAAGACTTTGGTAGGGGCTATTAAAGAAATTTCTTACAAGTTAGCCCGAGTTGAGAAAGGAATTGGGAAAAGTTCACAAGGATAACAAAGAACTCACAACCATGATAGATTTGGTAATCATCCTAGAGGTGATCAAAGACAAGATGATAGAGATAAATGGCTTGTTTGATATGCAAGTAGACAACCCCAAGCACATGAAAATAGAGTGGTGCCTGACCCTTTGATTGCAAGAGTTGCTGCTATTCAAGAAATTGCTAATATGGATTGGTGTGACAGATGTTTTCTTCCTCATCCACCATGTGAAATGGACCAACAAGATGTTGATGATGATAATGAGAATGAAATGGATGATAATATTTGTATGATGGGCAGCTCTTTAGGCTCACAACAAGCAGCAACATCAATGACGTGATAATTCAAAGCCTACTACAACCTTTTGGGATTGGATAAAGAGGGTACCATTTATTTCTCTTCCTCAAGTTCATGATGTAGATGTAGTTAAGGATTTTGAAATTCCTAATAATGACTTTGAATATCTAAGGGCTTTAATGATCAAGAAGTATGATGGTGGTATTCCTTCGAAGGAAGATAGACAATTGTTAATGAATGTTGTGGTTGGTCAAGAAAAGGAGTACAATACTAGAAGTAAATTTGTTATGGGAGCTGGTCCTCAAGCAAAACCAAAGACACCCTTTCTCACAAGTATTCCCAAAGATAATCCTAGAAGAGAGAAAAATTGTGAAGAACCCTCTTTGTCCCATGCAAAAATATCAGTCCTCTTCATGTCTAGGCTACCAAGAATACTTCTCCATCTGATGAACCTTCTTATTTCCCTTCCAATGTTGTTATGCCAAATAATGTTCCATATGATATAGCCAGGTATTGAGCCAAATTAAAGTGAGTGTTCCCATTATTGAATTGCTTAGAATTCTTGAACACAAGAAAAGAGCTTTTGAATACTTGGGACTGAAGGAAGAAAATAGTGTACGAAGCAAAAAGGTAAATGTTGTTGAGAATCCTCTTCAAAGCATTGCTGTCCTTGAAACACCACCACCAATGGAATATTTTGGAGAGGTACCTAAAGTGTATTTGGGGACATCCTTGGTCAATTCCCAATTGAATGTTGATCCATTCTTCACAACTTTTCTCATAAAAGGTAGGTTGCTTCACAATTGCATGTTTGATTCCGGTGCATCATGTAATGTTATGCCTCTAGAAGTTATGAATGAGTTGGATATCAAAGTGATAGCAGCATATCGGAAGTGTACAGGAATGGATTCAAGGAAGTTCCGGTTGTTAGTTGTGTGAAGGGGTTGGTAGTCCAACTTGCAGCCTATCCGGATAAGAATTTAAAACTTGATGTTGTAATTGTTGACTGCCCTGCCAAATGGGGTATGCTTTAGTCAAGAAAATGGGCTGCAAGTGTTGGTGGTAGTGTTCAAATGGACATGTATTTTTCCACCATTCCCATTGAGGGCAGCCTTGTCAAACTCTATGGTGAAAAGAAGATGTTACACTTGATTGAAGATCCCAACAATGCTTCTTATGATGTGTTGTTTGCTGATGTAGATGTTGAAAACTTCATTGGTTTTGCTGATGGAAAAGAGAATAATATGGAAAAATCAGAGTGCCTTGGTATGGTAGGTTCTCCATGGACATTACTATTTGATGGAGCTTACTCCAAATTTGGCAATGGTGTTGGTATAGTGTTGGTTTCTCCTAGTTTAGAAGAGTTTCCTTTTTCCTTCAAGCTGAATTTTGAGTGCACTAACAACATTTTTGAGTACGAGGCATTATTATTGGGATTAAGGATTGCATGGAAATATGGAGTGAAGGATATTGTTGCCAAGGGGGGTTCAGAGCTGGTTGTCAAGCAAGTAATAAAGTTGTATGCTACAAAACATCAGCGTATGAAACAATATAAGCATGTTGTTTGGGACTTGATTGAAATATTTGATTCCTTTAACATTGTTTACCATGATAGAAGTCTTAATGCTGCTGATGATAAGATAGTTTTCCTTGGTTCTAGATTTGACAATTGACTTTGTTTCATATTTTTGTGAATATGGCATTGAGGTGCTAACAAGGCTAGCTGTCTCGGATAATGTAAAAAATTTGCATATTTTTGATGATGATGCACAAGTGTTGAGATTATTACAATTCCAAGGAGAGTTTTCTAGTCGAGAATGTTGATTGGGAACCAATGGGGTGCATGGATGAAGGTAGAGAAACTTTGTTTGACAAGGATATTATACAATTGAAAACAAATACCATTCCTAAAGGTCTTGTTGCACTTGAATCCAATTTTAGAAATGCTGATTGCATCATAAATAGAAACTTGTTAGCTTCAAGGGATGTGGAAGAGCACAACTTGGGGACTAAAGACAAGCTAAGGAAGATCTGGTTGGGCAGCCATCTCAAAAAAGAAAAAACAGTCATATGCCCAACTTTTAAAGAAATATTAAGACTACCATGCTTGGTCTTATTCAGAGTGACGGCATATAGAGAATATTTATTTTAGCATGATATCCCTCTTGAGGCCAAAACCAAGCCATTTAGACAAAAAAAAAAAAAGGCCTATTAACCCACCTGTTTTCCATGAAAATGAAAGAAGATTTGAAGAAATTTAGAGATGGTGGCATCATTTAGCCTACTAGATACTCTTCTTGGGTTGCCAACCTTATCCCAGTTAGAAAGAAGAATGGAGATATCAGACTTTGTGTGGATTTTAGGAATCTAAAAAAAGCATCTATGAAGGACAACTCTCCTTTTCCAAACATGGAGAATATGTTGTAGCTTGTAAGAGGGTCAGAAATGCTTTCTACTTTGGATGGTTTCTCTAGATACAATCAAGTAGTTGTCAAAGAATCAGAAAGACTTAAGACAACCTTCACTACTCCTTGGGGGACTTATGTTTTTATAAGGATACCTTTTGGATTGATGAATGCTGGTGCTACTTTTCAAAGGGAAATGGATGTTGCCTTTGTTGGTTATATCAATGAATTCATAGTAGTTTAGCAAGATGATGTGACTGTTTTTTCGAGGCATCGAGAAGATCATTTGCAACACCTAGAGAAGATGCTAATCCGATGTAGAGAGTATGGCATTTCACTTAATCCAAAGAAGTTTCATTTTGGCGTGCCAAAGGCCAAGATTTTGGGGCATATTGTGTCTAAAGAAGGTGTTATGATAGACCCTGAGAGAGTGGAAGCAATCAATAAGGTGCCCATTCCAAGAACCAAGAAAGGTATCCAATCTTTCTTTGGCCAAATCAATTTAATGGAATGTTTGTCTCCAATTTCTCTGAGTTAACTCTTCCAATCACAAGCATGCTAAGAAAGGATCAAGTTATTAAGTTGGAAGAGGCTGCCATCCAAGCTTTTAAAGGAATAAAGGATACACTTAAGCATGCAACTATTTTGGAAGCTCCAAACTACAAGAGACCTTTCCAAATCTTCTCTTTTGCATCTGAATTTACTATTGCTTCAGTTTTGTTACAAAAGGATGAAATGGAGCTGAGAGACCTATTTCTTTCTTTAGAAAGGCTCTTCAAGTAGCTGAATTGAAGTATACAATCATGGAAAAATAGGCATTTGCATTGGTAAAAGAAACAAAGATTTTCAGGCCCTACATTTTGAGTTCAAAGGTTATTTCTTATGTTCCCCAAACCATGGTTAAAGAAATCTTATTAGACATGGAGATATCAAAAAGAGATGTAGATGGGTCAACAAATTATAAGAGTATGATATGGATATCCAAACTATAAATTTGGTAAGAGGTTTGGGTCTTGCCAAGCTCATGGTGAGAGTAATTTGTAAAATGTAGAAGTGAATCAGCTAGAGGAAGAAAGGGCAGGTCTACTTGAAAATGGATGAATTCTTAATCGTATAAGGATGTGGTCTTCTACCGTAAGCACCTATGCTATCCTAGTCACTTGAATAAAAAATAAAAAGATCCCTCAAGTGGATTCTTAGAAATATATCATAATGAGATCTTGGGTGGCTTGGAAGAACCACGAAGGTGTCCTCTTGAAATGCATAATGAAGATGAAGCTCCTGAGTTGATTTCTAATTTCCATGGGGGATTTTTGGAGGACATTTTTCTGGGAGAGTGACAGCACATAAGATTTTAAGAGCTGGTTATTAGTTGCCAACTCTTTTTAAATATGCAAACCGGCTAGTTAGAAGATGTGATAGTTGCCAACACTTCTTAGGAAGATTGAAAGCTTCAGGCTCCCTTCCTTTACAACCTGTATAAATTGAAGCTCCTTTCAAATAATGGGGAATGGATTTTATTGGTGAGATTTCAGATCCTTCTAGTGCTGGTTACAAATGGATCCTTGTAGCAACTGATTATTTTACAAAATGGGTTGAGGCCATTCCATCTAGAAAGGCAACACACCAAGTGGCAATGAATTTCTTGTTGAATCATATCATATGTACGTTTGGAGTTCTAGTTAAGATTGTATCTGATAATTCTATGTGTTTTAGAGCCAAGCCTTTGATGGCAATGTGCAATGAATATGTGATAAATCGACTTATTCTTCAAACTACAATCCACAAGGGAATGGGCAAGCTGAATCAAGTAACAAGAACTTTCTCAAGATCATTAGAAGAACCTTGGAAATAAATAAGAAGAAGTGGGGAGAACAATTGAAATTTGCAGTGTGGGCTGATAGAATAACTCCAAAAAGAGCAAATGGTAAAAGTCCATTTGAACTGGTGTATGGAACTCAGGATTTGCTATCATTACACTTGTCATTATTGACTTTTCTTTTTTCCTAGTAGTTGGAAGATCAAGAACATGGCCCATAAGAATCAAGAATCAATCAGATCATTGAGTTGGATGAAGAAAGGAGAGCTTCTCATCAAAGGCATGTCAGGTTTAGGGAGAAATTGAAGAAGTTGTTTGATAAGAAAGTCACCCCTAGAGCCTTCAGTGTTGGAGATCTAGTTTTGCTGTGGGATAGTAGGCATGAAGACAAGGGTGAGCATGGCAAGTTTGATGCTCTATGGAAGGGCCCTTATGCCATTGATATAAGAATTGGAGAAAATACATTTTGTCTTAAGGATTTGGATGGGGATTTCTTTGGAGCTACTGTTAATGCTAGAGATTTAAAACATTTCTTGGATTAAATCCCCATGTGAGGTATGCACAAGTTGTACATTTTGTATAGCCCTTGTTTTTGTTTTGTATTTTCCTTGTTATTACTATTGTTGGCTTGTGGTTTGCCCTTTTGTCCTTGGTAACCATTGTTGGTGTGGTTTTCTCGGTCTATTTTTGGTGAAAGTTCTTGTTTTTGGGCTTCTCTGCATGTTTTGACTCCTTGCCCAATGGATTTTTGGCACTTGGTCTACGTTGTGATCTTGTGGCACTCACTGGGAGTTCCCATACCCAAGAAAGAGCTGATGTTGGTGTAAATATTCACTTTACATAATTTGCCCTAATTTTCTATATCCATTTTTGCCCAATTTGTCAAGAAACATTCATTTGCTCGAGTTGGGGTTTGCAGTTCATCTTTTCTAGTTGAATGCTTTGAAAATGCCCTCAATGTTGTTGTGTTTCCCTATATTTGAACAAATTTCCAAGTTTCCCCCTTCTATAACCTAAATTTTTCCTTCCCACGGGCTGTCTCGTTTTTTCTTTGTCAAAACATGCAAGAAATTTGAAACAGATCAAACCCAAGTTGTTTAGTATTAAAATCTCATTCCCAGGCCTAAATCATTGACAAATCATGTTTCATTGGATTCAAAACTGAAAAATCCACCTTCCTTGGGTAAAAATTCAATTTTTGGGGCAGCCTCTGTATTTTTCATGTTTTGACGAGCTCTCAGGCTGTCAAATTAATCATTGTAACATTTATGCTGATCTCGACAAGCTCTCATTAGCGGTGTGCGGTTGAAAAAAATATTATTACTTGTCACTTTTTGAAATTTTTGCAAAAAAATAAAATATTTTGCCCGACTCCGCATTGATACAATAAAGTGCCTACATGGCCCAATATGATTAGTTGGAGGATCATTAGGTTGTGGGTCATACTTAGATTTTTTTGCTTTCATTTTGCAAAAATTCTCAAAATCTAAATTTTTCCGAAGGCCCGCACCCAATGGGGAAGTGACACGTGGCACGGGGGAGATCAAGCGAGCGGCGGTGGAGTTGGAAATTTTTTCAAATTTTTGGCTCAAAATGCTAGGGGAAAAATTTAGCGCATGAGCCCACGTCCAATGAGAAGGTGACGTGTGGCACAAGGAGGTTGACTTAAAAGTAGGGACTTGGAAAAATTTGAAGTTTTTTTTGGTTTCAAAATGCTAGGGGAAAAAATTGAAAAATATGCCCACACCCAATGAAAAGTGGACATGTGTCCAGGAGAAGCCATGTGGGGGGGCGGAAGTTTTAAATACTTTGAAGTTTTAACTTCAAAATGCTAAAATTAAATTTTTTTCCCAAAGGCCCATAGCAAATAAAGAGATGGACACGCATCTAAGAGGCCGAGATGGAGGAAGGGGCCGAAGGAGAAGTTTGCAAATTTTTGCCTCTATGTTTACAAGGTAAAAAGTGCAAGATAGCCCCATGATGAATCAAAGGAGGACACGTGTCCCGGATTCAGCGGAGATGTGAAGCACGGGGAGAAAATGGAAAAAGTTCTCCAAACTCTGGTGAAAAATATTAAGGTGAAAAATTGACCCATGGAAAATTTGAAGGTGTCTCCCGTAGCCAATCAAGGGGAGACACATGGCATGATTCAAAAAGGAAAATTTGGTGAGTCGGCTTCTAATGGGAGAGCGACATGTGGCAGAGGGAGCAGTGAGTGTGCAGGGGCGCAGAGATTTTTGAGAAAATTTTCCTTTTCTAAAAAAAGTGGCAAAATTCATCAAATTGGCCCACGACCTTGGTGGGGACCCACAGGAGGACACGTGGCACATCCAAGGGGCTCATGGGGAAAATATTCAAAATTTTCCCGAAGTCAAAAAGGTTTTAAAATGCATTTTTAGGATTGGGGGCCCGCCCAATCATATTTGGACATGTGTCCCACTTTATTCAAAGGCAAAAAGGTAATTTCAGTAGGGATTTGAATCTGACACATGGAGGGCAGAGATTTAAAGTTGGTTTTAATCAACGGCAGCTATGTAATTTCATTTTTGGGTGCCATGGAAGCTCCAAGAAGTGTGGAATCATCATTTTTGCACCAAATCACATGAAATTTTATACGATTTTGCATCCTTTCGGCCTTATGAACACAATGGCATCATTCATTTGAGCTGATTCATGCCCTATGGTGTTTTTCGTGAAATATTTTTCTCAGCCCGTGTAAAAATGTGAAAGGTAAAAAATGAAAAGTTGCAGAGTTAAAATGATGAGGGAAAAAGGTAGAAAATGATTGAAAATGCATGCTTTGGAATGGTGGAATGCCAAAAATGTTACCCAGGGATGGATAAGGATCCGAGTTCATGTAATATTTTAAAATATTTGAGCATCTCTTGCATTTGGTGAACTATTTTATAGTTTTATATCATTTTTCATCAAATGGATAGGGTTTTGTAACAAATTTGATCCCTTTGGCATATTCTTTGCTTGGGATGCAAGGATCTAAGCTGGAAGAGGGTATATGATGTAATTTGGAGGAATTTTGGAGGAGGAGAGAAGAATTTTCATGTGGAAAACTGGAAGAAGTCCATTTCTTTTTTGAGAGACTACCTGAGAGCCATTTTGGTTCCTGTTTGCATCAAATGTTCATCATGTTGAGTTGGTTTCAGCTGTAAAGCCATCAAAAAGCTTTGAGATTGTCTAAATAACATTCCCTTACTGATACATCTAATCAAACTCTTGGATTAACTTGTTTTATCTCTTGGAAAAGCTTGCATACACTTATATTTTAGTATGTTTTCAATTTGTGTTTCATGCTCATGTTGCAATATTGTGTTTAGGATCTCTCTGATCATATAGGGTCTCATTTATGGTTGATGGTTTGATGGAATTTAAAATATTGTATCCGAGAAGAGCTTTCATCGATAGAAGCTAAACAGATTTAAAATGATCTTATTGTCCTTGATTAATGAGACTGTTTGTAAACCTTTGGGTGCACCTTAGGTCATGATTAAATAGGGATTCTTGGATGCTTCATTGATATTTTTATTCAAGAATTTGTGGTAGGTTATCAAATTTTGTATGGAATAGTGCAGATTTGGGCATCCATGTGTGCAAACATCCTGGTTGAAAGAGCACTTCAAATTCATTGAAACATCTCTGTTGTTTAGCTGTTGTAATTCATTTGCAAAGTTTCCCAAAGAAGGTGATGACTTATAAATACTCTTGTCCCAACATCTCTCATCAGAATTTCATTTTAGACTAACTCATCCTACCTCTAATACCGATGCATTTGCATTGTGAGTCCACAAAAGAATTCAGTCCTTTCACTAAAATGCAAAAAGTTGATCAGGGTTTTATCATGTCTTTAACAGCTCTAGCTTTGTTTTGAGAACATTTCCATCATTTATTAGTGACAAATCCTTTGAGTTTGGATAATGGATACTTGATCATGTTTTCACAAAGCCTCTTCCATATCATATGCAAAACACAAGGATATCTCCATCTCCTTACCATATAGGGTCTGCAATATAGGTTCTCTTACCTTGGTTTATAGGAATAACCTAAAATAGTGAGGATAGATCAAAACCCTCTTGAAGGAGTTATCCACTCCCTAATTTATTGAATGTAAACAACCAGATAGGTGTGCTTCATCGGCTACAAATGACATACAAAACATCTATCCATCCTTGAGTGTCTTGTGCAAATTCATGATGTTGTTCAAGTTGTGAAGGATATTAAATCTAGATACCAACAGGAAGGATTTATAATATGTTGTAGAAAGATAAGTCAAATGTATTTATAGTGGTATATGGTTTGTGTCTTGGCGAGTTGATTTGATGGGTCTTTCAATACGTTTGTGGTGAATAATGTTTCTTGATTTTCAGGACATGATTGTTTAAGCTGAAAGAATGAAGTAAATGAGGCATAAGATGGATAATATTATGTTTGATATTAGTTTGAGAGTGAATAGGGATGATTTTATTTAATATTTAAGGATTTTTAGGTCTTAAAAGGTTCATCAAGGGTGAAAACCAATTGGATTTGTGAAACTACTTATTTAGGGAGCAAGATTTGGAGAAGAGGAGAGTTGTTGTGGTTTTAACATATGGATATTTCATGATCTCTAGCATGAATATATGTGAACTAAAGGTCCCATGGATTCCATATAATGGTTACATGCCATATTTTAGTTTTCCTTGATTTTTCATGATGCCCAAAGGTGAAGACAGGGTGTTGGAATCAATTGTTTGAGAAGGATATGAGCCTTTTGAGTTGTGTTATGATTTTTTGATTGGTGAAACATAATTAATTACCATGTTTGATGTTTTTATTTCATATTACACATTTATAATATTGAAAAATAATGGTTATAAGGTTTGTGGTTTTAGCTCATCGAGGTGATGTTGTTTTGAGCTAGTTTTGTGCTTGTTTGATGGTTTTGGGCATGGCCGGTCTATATGGGCCATTTTTAACATTTCTATGATTTTTTAAAAAAATAAAAGTTTTATTAGTCAAAAAAAAATGAGGGAAACCTACCTACCTTGATTTGGAAAGAATGAAAACATATTTAAGTGCTAGTTTGGTTCATTTTTTCACTAGTGTGCATGGGGAAAAGTGCTACCCAAGAGAGAGAGTATAATAGGTATGATGACATGTTTTGAGATATGAATAAGTTTTTACATGTTGAATAATGTTAGAATTCTTGTGTACAAGTGTTTTAGATAAATACAAGTCCATCAAATAACTAGAGAGAGTGATTTGAAGAACGTGTTCTTAAATGAGGGTTTGAAGGAATTTGGATCTGAATTTTGGGATCAAAATTAGCTGTTATATCGAATATATTTAGTGATAATAATTTTTAAATTTATTATGATGAGTAATATTCATAGGAGTTTCTCATTTTGATTAATATCAATAATAAGGGTTTAGTGGTTTGTGCCTCACTACAAAAATGGAGGACTATGAGAGGGTTGCTTATGGAGGACTGCGAGAGGGTTTTGAGAGTGTGGTTTTAGCCGCTTTGGCTATAGAATGCCTTTCAACATGTTGCAAACATGCTGCTAAGGTGACATCTTCGGATACAGAATAGAATAAAGATATTCACATTGGATCTAGAGCTTAGGCTGATATTGTTAAGGTACCTCCTGACAAAAATGTGGGTCCCCATTCCCCTGCATCTAGACTGAATACTACTTTTAAAAGTACAAAAGATAAGGAGGGGGTGACCCACATACAAGTTCTGACAGGTTGTCTGCATAGAGCTCTTGAGAAAACAAATCTCGCCCTCATTGGAAATTTTTTGGGAGCCAGACCCAATGTTGATATTATCAGAAAATGGGCCATGCGACGTTGGAAACCAAAAGGAGATTTAAATATCACCACCCTGGCAAAGGGGTTTTTCTAGCCCATTTCAATCAACAAGCTGATATGGATTCAGTCCTACTTGGTGGCCCCTGGTGTATTGGCAATATGGGGCTTTTCTTAAAAAAATGGTATCCAGGGTTTAACCCTAATACTGAGAATATACATACCATCCCCATTTGGTGTAGACTCCCGGGCTGCCCCTTCATCTTTGGGATGATGAAATCCTTCTCCATATTGCTAGATCGATTGGTTCTCCAATCGGGCTAGATGGACCTAAGAAAAATAGATCCAGAATTGCCTTTGCAAGGTTTTGTGTCTCATTTGAAATGGAGAAGGTGTTCCCTGAACACATCATTCTTCAATTAAAATTTGGGGCATGGAAAGAGTCAATAGATTATGAGGCTTTTTAGCTAAGATGTCATAAATGCCATATATTAGGATTTTTTCCAGAAAATTTCTTGAGAGCATGAAGCAAAAACATGATAAACCTTCTAATCATCTGAAGAGCTAGACCCTGAATAGATAGAAGCGAATAAAAATCCTCTCTCGAATGATAGGAAATATCGAATACAAGGGACCACTTGCATGCAAAACGAATATGAGATTCAAAGGCCAAAAAAAGGTTTTAAGACCATAATAAAGAGGTCACTAGTCTATAAAGAACTTTGGAGACCAAAAAACCCTCCGTCAGAAAGGGTGATGAAGTTCGAAAAGGAAAATATAATGATCAGGCAAAGGGTGAAGAAAATTGGAGGGAAATAGAAAAAGATCAGATAGAGATGCTTGAGAATACAAATCCTGTAAAACTGAACATGGAAGTGGATAAAAAAAATGAAAAATTTTACATTCATTTAACCATTTGCAATGAAAAGGAGATGGAGAAACTTACTCCCTCCCTCATCAAGAACTGAGAAAATAAGAATAGTTATTTGAAGTATAAATAACTAAACAAGATGAGACAAGGAAAAGATAAAGAACTCATGGAATCCATAGCAAGAGATATAAATGAGGATAAAGAGTTTACTGAGATATGGAGGACCTCATAGATAATGAATACAATAGAGAATCCCCGTAGCTTAACAAATTGTTTTTGATAAAGGAAAAGAAGGAGAAATTATCCCCGCATTGACAAAGAACCTGTATGAATGTGATAAGGATGGATTTATCACTGATCGCGTAAGAAATGGCGAAAGGATTTGAAGAAATTCCAGAATCACTTTATAGTGATAAAAAGAAAAAAATACGAAGTTGGGAAGCTTCCAATTCAAGAATCACAAGAGCTACTGCCAAAAGAGTTGTGAATATTGGAGTTATTTATAAAAAGGTAGACTAAGAAAGAAATTGTAGATTAGATAGAAATTGTAAGATTAGATAGAGCTCTCATTTCTACTAATTGGATCTTAAATAAGAATTTTCATCTCTCCTCTCTACCCAAAAGCTGGATCAAACGACAATCCTATTGCACTTAACTTCTTCAATTGGTCTAAGTATTTCCACTGTAACTTTAAATTTGAAAAGATGTGGCTTGAGCATGAGGACATTCTTGATAGAATTAAAGAATGGTGGACTTGGGAGGGGATGGGAACCGCTCAATTCATAAGCTAAAAATGTGAAACAGAAGGTTAGAACCTAGAATAAAGAGGTTTTTGGCAATATTTTTGAGAAAAGAAAGAGATTAAGTGGAAAATGGAAGAGATTGAGCTTAAAGTCTTAATGAAAGGTATGACGTTTGAGGATCACCAAAGAGAAAAAAATGTTCTTTTCGACTTGCATAATATTTTCATATGAGGGAATGAAATCTAGACCTCTTTGGTTAAATTTGGAGACAAAAACACGAGAATATTTTCATATGACCACCCTTAAGCATAGGGCTTACAATAAAATTCTTGAAGTCTCCAAGGAAATGGTACCATTACTAACGATGCTAAGGATATTAAAGATGAAGCCCTAAAATTCTATGAAAATCTTCTAACTGAAAACAATTCTTATAATAAGCAAGATGCCTCCTATCTTTTAGACTCCATTCCTAACAATTTGGTCCTAGAAGAGATATTTAAGAGCCTTTCCAAATTTGCCACCATTGAGGAGTTGAAAAAATCTATCTTCTCTCTTGAAGGTGACAAGGCTCGGGCCCCGATGGATTCTCTACTAATTTCTTCCAAAAATGTTGGGATATATGCTCTGAAGATTTGTTGAAAGCTGTAAATGAGTTTTACAAAACTGGAAATCTAATAAAGGAACTAACTAACACGCATATTGTGCTTGCACCTAAGAAGTTGGATGCAAAGGATTTTAAGCATTTTAGACCTATCAGCTTGGTTAATGTGGTTTATAGAATTTTTACTAAGATTTTAACCACTAGATTGCAACCTCTTCTCATGGAAATTATCTCCCAACAACAGAGCGGATTTATAAAAGGTAGAATTATCCAGGATGGGGTAATTATGGTCCATGAAACAATTCATTCAATGGATAAAAGTAGAAAATATGGGATGGAAACTAAGCTATACATGCATAAGGAATTTGATAAAGTATCTTGGAAATTCATTGATGAGGTTCATACCAAGTTTCGGTTTCAAAATAAATTCAGAAAAATTATACAAGCTTGCATTTATTCTCTTATATTTTATATGGTTGTCAATGGAGAATCTGTTGGTTTTTTTTCTAGCAATAGAGGCATAGGCCAAGGGGACCCCATGTCCCCTTTACTGTTCATCATAATGGTGACATTCTAAGCCGTTCTATCACAAAATCTATTCACAATTTTATGATAAAAGGCTTTCAACCTACTTCTTGCAATTAGATTTCTTCCCATTAGCAGTTTTCTAATGACACTATTCTTCTTCTTATGGCCTCCATCATTGAAGCTAAGGCTATCAAAACCATTCTCAGATTCTATGAGGAAGCCTCGGGAAAGAAAGTAAACTTTGATAAAATCTCAGTTTACTTCTTTAATACTCCTATTGAAAGACAAAAAAAGATTGTTCTCATTCTTGGTTTCAAAATCAACTCTCTCCCAGCTACATATCTAGGGCTCCCTTTGAGTAATAGTAACATTTCTAATCAGGTTTGGAATGATTTTCTTAAGATATTTTAGAAAACATTAGCTAGATGGAAAGGTGTTATCCTCTCAAGTGCTAGAAAATGTTTATTGATTAAAAGTACTCTTCAAAATTTACCCATTTATATCATGTCAATGTTCAACATTCTAGCAACAGTGGTGAATAGCATTGAAAAAATTCAAAAACACTTCTTATGGCATGGGATAGAAGACATGTTTAGATATCATTTAGTGGCATGGGAACAAGTCTATAAGACAAAGAGGATTTGGGGTTTAGGTATTAAGAATATAAAAATATGAATGCTTCTCTAATTGCAAAGCTAGGTTGGAGGCTCATCAAAGAGAAAAAACCATGGAATGAGTTGATCAAAGTAAAATACCTTTCCAAAAAAAACTTATATTCCTTTCTCTTTGACTAGCTGCTTCCAAATGGATCAATTTTCTGGAATAATCTGCTCCACATCGGGCATATCATCTCCCAGGGCTGAATATGGAAACTTGGAAATGGACAAGACATTGATTTACGGCATGACATTTGGTCTGAAATAAGTTGGGATACAACTTTTAGCTACATCAAAGACAACCTAATTAAAAACTATGGTAAGAAAGTCAAAGACTATATTGAGGTGTCACAGTAAGAAGGAAATGGAAGCAACTCAAAGTTGATGAAGAAAATATGTAGCTTTGTTGTTTCCTACATGTAGACTCATCTCTCCTAATTCATATCAGCCAACATGATAATATGGATGAGATTATTTGGAAATATTACTTTGATGGAGAATATTCTGTTAAATCTGGTTATAATTCATTTTTTGCTTTTATTGATAGTGAAATTGAATGGCACAAGATTTGGATGCCCAAGCTAACCCCTAAAGTAAATTGCTTTCGGTAGCTTATCATCAAGGGTAAGATTCTTACTAATGAAGATCTCATCGAAAAGGTTTTATCATGCCTAACAGATGTTCCATGTGCCAAGAAGAAGTGAAGACATTAAACACCTTTTTTCGCATTATAAGTATACTTAAAAAATATGGCATCTTATTCTTGAAAATTTCAATCGAATTAGGTTTTCCCCATACTTTTCTGTAGGCATGGAAATAATGGAACTCCACTTATAAGCACTCTATGGTTAGGAGGCTTTGGCAACTAGTTCTCCCTCACACCATGTGGAGAGTCTGGAAAGCTAGAAATGATGTTATTTTTAGAAATACCAGAAAGATATGTACAAAAGTCTTCAATGAAATTATCATTGTAGTGAAAGACAACATTGAAAGATTTAAGTCTCCAAAAATAAACTTGAGCACGAGGAAGAGGAGCACATTCTTACTACTTAGAATATTAGCACTGCTAATAGTAAACATAAAGACAATAATAGCATTAATAGATCTATTATACAATGGATCTAGCCTCCCACCGCATGGCACAAACTAAACTTTGATGGAGCTTGAAAAGGTAATCTTGGGGATTCAAGAGGTGGTGGGGTGATTAGAGATCACAGAAGGCGCTTTGTGGCCAATTTTTCGGGAAAGATGGGTCGACAAACAAATCACTACTCATAAGCTTTAGAAGCACTACTGGGAATAGGGTTGGCTAGAGATTGTAATATTTCCAATATTATAATTGAGGGGATTCGTTGAACATTATTAATTTGTTAAATAAAAATAAACCTCCAAGTTGGTCCATTAAGGAATTCATTAATGAAGCTATTGAAATATGCAATTTTTTTGATAATTATAAGATTATCCACACTTACCGTGAAGGCAATAGAGTGGATGATATTTTAGCAAATATTGGGGTCAATAATACAATGCAAACTTGGCTAAGTGGCGACCCCCTTCCTGCCAAAGTACTTGATGACATCACTAAAGATATACATGATTTTGAACACAATCATTAATAGATACTGAGTAGATGCTTATTAATAAAAAGTTAAGTTTAATGATGTTCTTAAAATTCCACATGCTTCAGAGGTCTCTAAAAGTATAGGCGGTGTTGAGTCATATGGGATTCAAATTTTTTTTACCATTGTACAGAGCAGAAATAATACAGGAAAAATGGGGGGACCTCCATGCAAAACCGAGCCCATTCATGATCTAGCCTAGACAAATGACACAATTCTTTGGAATTAGCTACAAATGGGAGGTATTTCAAATGTCATTGAAAAGATGAAGGGATTTGACTAGGAAATCTCGGTGAAATTTGTTAATGGTTAGAGAAATTGTGCAGTTGAGTATGGGGAAGTCAGGGTCGAGATCTCTGAGGAACTCATTGCTCAGTCACGAGGCTGAACCTGGATGGCATCAAGTTCTTCAATGAGTGATTCAACAAATAGGTGGAGGTGAAAAAATTTCTCGATGAAGGGGAGAACCTTGAGTTTGTTGTGGCTAGAATAAAGGTGACCTCTATCCCTGAGCCCTTTGCTGAGATCGTGCATATGATGGTTAGGTATGTCTCTTTGGAGGGAAGATATGTCACCATTCCCCTGAAACATTTAATATTCCTCAATCATTTTTCACAGGAATCTTACCATCAATTTCCCACATTATTTACTTAATTCCTTGGAGAAGTTTGTTCTTGAAGTTCAGAAACATACCAGGGCTATTCCCCTTCACCAAGGTCTAATCCTACTCATCCACCACCATTGCTTCTCTAGCTCTCACCCTCTACCTACTCCCCCTGTTACTATCCCTCTCCCAGCTATCAGATATCTAGACACTGCTACATCAGATAGGAAGAGGAAAGATAAGAAGGCTAAGGTTACTTTTCCTTCTTTGCAGAGGATTTTGTGTAACCATAGGGATTTGAAACTTGCAGAGAACTTATTGCACATAAGTAAAGTTGTTGATAATTCTAGAGAAGTGGACCTTCCTACCAGGGTTAGTAAGCTTGAATAGGAGATCAAAGACCTCAAAAATGCTATGAGGAATATGGAAAAAACAAAAGGTAAGAGGAAGCTGCAAAATTTTGAGGACATGGATATTATTGCTGATATTTTAAAGAAGACACTTTCACTTGATACCAGGCTGGGAAATGCCAAGGGGTGTCAAGATTGCATCCTCTCTACTCTAAAAAGTGTCTATAATTTTGTGGAACAACATGTGAGAACTTGTGTGTAGCCTTAGTGGCATTCCCGATAACATCCGGGAGTCGATGTGACATGTGACCTTGCACTTGCTCAGGTAGACATGAATGATCCTTCTCATGCCATGGCCATTGCACTCTTCACCTCTCTCCTAGAAAATTAAGGTCAAGATTGATAGGGTAGTCAAGTGATGCAATGCCCACATGCTACTTTGTTGCTATGAAGATGCTATTTTCAGTGGTTTTGATGTTGTTTTCTTGTTGGGATGCCCTGTTTTGGATCCCTCTTTCTTGTTTTTGGCCCTTTTGTTCTTCTTCGACCACTATCTAGATTGATCAATTTGTACTCTCTTTACTGATTTATCTGGCTTTTGAGCCTCCATGTTTAAGGTGTTTAGCCTTTTTTGGATGGATTTTCTCCTTCTGATATTTGGCTTTTTGAGCCTTTTTGTACCAGGTATAGTCCCTTCAAAACTATTTATCCATGATAAAAAAAAAATTATTCTTTATTGTGTGTAATATCAAAAAACATATCAGTGGGTTTTCTCCCCTTGATGGTTTCCCACTTACATATTGTTTCTCTATTCTCTCTCATGTGTTATGTTCATGTGAATGTATGGTTCACACTTAATTAGTTCTCATTGAATGTATATGGTTGAATGGATGTTAATAGTTGCTGGAAATAATGGTAACTAAAGTAATAAGTTTGTAGGACTAACTCGGCCCCTTTCCATCCAATGTGATTCCAATAATTGGTATCAGATTAGGTCCTTGAGAAATAATTTTCACCACTTGAAGGAGATCCTACTGAATCACAAATATGGAAGATTGTCAGGCTCAAATTGAAGAGAACCCATTAGTTAGGATGAGATATTGTTTGAAAACCTTAGGGTTTGACATATGGAAATATATTTATGAGGTTAGCACTCCATACCCAATAGGTGTAGCTTCTGAGAAGTCTCATGAAGGAGAAAAAAAAGGTTCTTATGTTTATTTTCAAGCATGTTGTCCTAAAGGTAATGATGAAGAAGTCAAAAATAACCTTGAGGCTGATTTGATAAATGATTCTGATTTATGTGGACTTAAAGAGGACGATGAATATTTTGGTGTTGACATAGAAGAATTGTTTTCTATGTTTTATCCCATAGGAGGTGATGAGTGTCATAGAATCCTAACCCTATACACAAGCTATGAAAAATTCAAGGAATACATTAACTATGAGATGATTCCAAGTATGGTTATGGTATGGAAAGATGATGTGTGTATAAGGCTATTTGTAGTATCCGAGATTGCCTATTATCATCAACAAATCAAGGAATGATTTTCTCTCTTAAAAATTTATTTATACATTATTTCACCCCTTATTCATACAAGGTATGTGGTTTTACCAATTTTTATACATTCTTATTCAAGAAAAGTATGCATATGACAATATACAAGTGGAGGAAAGAGTTCATATGCTCATTAATAAAACAAAGAGATGTCAAGGTATGAGTAACTATGTTTTGTTTATATTTCCATGTCCTAGAGTGTTGGAGAGTTATGTCAAAATTGTGAGAATCCTGGTTGTCCAAACAAATTATGATATGTTATAAGTCTATTAAAAAGAAAGGGTATATGTCCTTAGTCTATAAAACTAAGTTTTTGTCTATTATAAGGTTATGAGGAAGGATTAAATTCCCTAAGTTGGGGTTCTCATGGATATGTAAAGGAAGATATGTGTTGCGTTGTAAAGTCTTGAGGTGAAATTTTTGAGTACTTTATGTATCCGAGTTTGGTAGAATTATACTGTCATGATGTGTCCTTGAAATCTATAGTCTATGTTTGAATAAATGGTTGAAGTATTCAAAAGTGATGTCTTAAGGTATAGAGGTGTCTATGTCAATAATTAAATGTGTAAGTATAGTCATAAAATTCACCAAAAGTGTATGGTCCCATTAGAATTTTTTTAGTTGAGTTATGGTCTGAGTCATGTCTATGTGTGTGTCTAGGAAAATGATCAAAAATTTATATTAGTGATAGGTGGAAATGTTGGGTCCATTTTATTTCAAAATTTCATTATGTCCTTGTCTTAAAAGTCGAAGAATAGTCATGTATTTAAGGAAGTTGAAGCTTGAAGAGAGTCTAATGTTGAATAAGGTAATTACTTGAATAAATACTAGCTTGAGAGCATTAAGGAAAGCTATGTTCATTGTAGATGTAGAAAGAACTATGAAAATATAAATTGATGAGCATATGCACAATCATAGGGCTACAAATGTTTCTAAGAAGACATAAGGGAATACATAGGTAAAAATGACCTTGTGAAACTTGTTGAATGAGTTAATCATGCATATGAAAGTGTTCCTAAAGGTGAACCTATATTTGAGTCCTAGTACCGAGCTATGGAATCTATGTGAACAATGATTGCACTTCTATGTACATAGTTGATAGTCAGTCACAAAACACTAAGTTAGGCTACTACAAGGATTTGTTGAAGATGCTTGAGATTATCACTATTTATGCTATATTAAGTTCCTACAGGTCTAAGTGTATTATACAAAGGACGGGAAGTCTCTTTTGGTCTTGATAAAGTTTGAAACAAGAAATGTTAGATGAAATTCCAAGGTTTACAAGTACATATGGAGAGTTATGTCTTGATTAAACCAAGGATACTAGTTTATCTTGATTTATATCTATGGTAGAATCATAGCATATGATCACATGAGTTGAAGATATCGAGGAATGAAAATATCATAAATGGTAATGATATAAGGACTATAAGAGTAACTTTCAAAACCTAATTACTAAAATTTGTATCCTATTGCTGTGATATCATCCTGTAGTAGGGTAGGTGGATGTCTCTAAGTTGTAAGAATATTATTAAGACCAAGATAATGTTTTCAAGTGTTATCTCTAATCAAGGTGTGTAGGGTTCCAAGTTATATTATGTTTGGACATGAACAATTATGTAGTGAACTCCAAAGTACAATTCTGAGACATAAAAATGAGAAGGATTGGCTATTGAATGTTTTCTTATAGACATGGTGAAAAGATAATAATAGAAATAAGTATGAAGATGTGCCTTTAATCCTGGTATGTTTGTCTCCATGCTATCATTCTAAGGTATACTTCATGAGTTCTAATTGAATTGTTAAAATAATGTTCTAAATCATGGTGTGCTTTACACTATTGGCCCTAGGAGTATTGGATTGTCAATAATCCCTTAGGATATGTGATTATTACATTACTTAGATTCATCATAATGGATCTCAGATTTCTAGAGACACAAAAAGTCGAGATATTTGTTGCCAAGATCATTCTCTAGGATTGTAAGTACGAAAGTAAGTAACTAATCCCGAAACATGCTTGTGATGTCCTAAAAAAATGTTTATACATTGAGATTTCCAAATGAAATTGAAAAAATCACATAGAGGTATGAGAATGTAGTCTTCAAAGGTATTATTTGCCAAAATTGAGCATTTCTTGTATCGAGAAGAATGATACAATGTTGTTTATTTTATAAGGTCTATTGAAAATTGATGCATGATCTCATGACTATAAAAAAGTGAAACATACAAGAAATGTTTAGACTGTGTAATAGGGGTATGCAGATGAATGAGTAGATATAATCGGTGTATAAGGTGAGATAATGGTATCAGGATTCCTTTGATACAAAATTGAGGGAGATAAACAATTTCAAAGCATGATGTAACCTAGAATTTACCACGAATAACCCAAGTGCTTTTACACATCAACCAACCCAAGATAATAATTCACCGAAGCACATAAAGGTACAAGGCTCCTCCTTATATTTCTTGTGCGGGATGTTAACATTATGTAGATATAATGCATTCAGATCCATAAATACCATAAAAATTCCATAGAGCATAACTAGATCTAGATCTTAAAGAATCATGAATTAAATAATAGCAATGATAGGATTAACCATACAAGAACTAGTTACAGTTATGTTTAACACCATTATCTAGCCAATACACTCCATTATATTAAACACAGTAAATACAAAAGATTCTTACAATAAATAGTATCATAATTTTATGCACGCATCAGATCTAGAAACATAACTCCATAATAGCTCATATACAATGTCTCTGTATATCAAACTACATAGTTCAATCCATAATTATAAAGATGGGGAATATTCCTTCACTACTTACGCACTTCCTAATAGGTACACATGCAAGTGCACTAATAATAGATCTCCTACAATTAAGCGGCATTAGTAATACTATTATTATCTTCAACTTGTGCATGACACTCTATTGGTGCCCATTTTGATCCTCTGTTATATTTCATGCTCTAAAACATTTTTCTTCAAATTTCATGGTCTATAAAATTTCTCCCTCTTGGTTGAATGCCTTGAAGTGCTCACAACTTATTATTTTGCCCCAATTTGAAAGAAAAATACATGTATGCCTTACTTTGTGCCCTAAATTTCCAAATCCACGGGCCTCTGTCATTTTTTCCACTTTCCTTGGCCTTTGGAACTTGCGCTTGTTCGTTTCATGCATATTTCCCCTCAAAAATCCTTTGGTAGAGTCGTAAACTACATAAAATCAATTTCCATTTGTTTTTTGACCAAAAAATCCTTCACCCATGAAGAAAAAATCAATTTCGGGCATCTCTAGAAAATTCTATGTTTTTTGATCATATAGGTGTCCTTTTCCCATAAAATTAATCCCAAACATCCCCTCATATGTGGTTGCTTGTGGTTGGACAAGATTCAGTAGGTTTTTTTGAAAAACTTAATGTTTTTTTATGTTTTGGCAAAAAATCAAACTTTCGCCCATGCAACCTCGTAGGTCCTAGAGGAGGACATGTGTCATGCTCTTATTCAAAGGTAGGATGGAAGGCTGTGGGGGAATTGGAAGCTTTTTTAATTTTTGGTGAAAAGGGAAAAAGGGTGAGGAAAGGGCCGCAGGTCCACCAAATGAACCACAGGGGGACACATGGTAGGTAAGGAGAAAGGCGGAGCAGTTTGGAAAATCTCGCCCTTTGGTGAAAAGGTATTATAAATCAAAATAGGCCCATGGGTTCACCAGGCCAATGAGGGGTGGACACGTAGTAGGGAGGGGTAATGGGGGAATGTGGGTTGGCAGAGGCAAGTTCTCTTTTTAGCCTCTATTTGTCAAAGGGGTAAAAACATTGAATGAGCCTACCATATCCTCAAAGTGATTTAAGAGGTGAACATGTGGCGAGAGAAAGGTGGAGGGTGGAGCGGTAGAAGCAAAGGGAGAAAATTTTCCTTGTAAAAAAGGAGTTAAAACATGAAATGAGCCCGCAAATCCTCAATGATAGAGAAGGTGACACGTGTCAAGGATAGAGGCAAAGGTGTGGGCCCATAGGGAAAAATTGAAAAATTTCTAAATTTCCAAAAAGATGGAAATGTGCAGAATTGAGCCGCGATCCCAATGGGACCCACCATATGCCACGTGTCAGCACCAAATTTCAAGGGCGGAGGGGCAAAGAAAAAGGTCAAAATTTTACATTTTTTCAAAAATATTAAAAAGTCAAAAAGTGATCCCAAATCCATTCCCAATTGCATTTTGACACGTGGAGGGCTCAGATTGAAGGGATAAGGAAAAATCAACAGTAGCTATGCATTTTTCATTATGGCCGTCATTTTTGCTCCTGGAATCTTGGAGATGCAAATTTTGCATCAATTTTCATCAAATTTTTGGAAAATTCATGTCGTTTCTACCCGCAAGGACCAATACAAGTGGTTTTAGGGACCCAAAATCCACTAGTGAGAAAAGCATTGAAAATCCCAAAAAGAAAATGATCCTGAACCAACAAAAGGTGAAGAAATCAAGAGGAAAATAGAAGTAGATCAAACAATGTTACTTGAGAAATCAAATCCGGTAAAGCTGAACATGGAAGTGGATGAAGAAAATGAAAAAGTTTACATTTGTTTAACCACTTCTAAGGAAGAAGAGATGGAAAAAATTACTCTTTTTCCTCATCAAGAACTGATAACTAAGAACAGATCTCTAGAGCTACACAAGATGAGACAAGGAAAAGTCCAAGATATTCTGGAATCCATAGCAAGAGATCTAAACCAAGATACAAAGTTTGTAGATATGAAGGATCTCACTTCTAAAATAGTTCAACAACTTGATTTTGATAAAGGAAAATAGGAAGGGGAAATTACTCCTACTCTAAAGAAAAAAATTGAACTATGATAATGGTGGATTCACCATAGTGAGAAGTAAGAAATGATGCCTAAAAGGATCTGAAGAAATTCTGGAATTAATTTTTAGTGATAAAAAGAAACAAATAGGAAGTTGGGAAGCTTCCACCTCAAGAATCACAAGGGCTACTACCAAGATAACTACAAACATTGGAGTCACCTATAGAAAAGGCAGACTCTCCAAGAGGGAAGTAAGAGAAAAATAAATTGAGAAAGAAATTGCAGATGGTACTCAAAGGCTTTTGAACCATCCGGCAACTACATCCCCAAAATTTTTTTAATGAAGGTTATTTCTTGGAATGTCAGAGGGCTCAATGGGGACCTAAACAATGAATGCTTAAGGAAATCAAAAGATCAAGTAGGCCCAACATCCTTCTAATTCAAGAAATGAAAATGAAAAATAAAGCTGTTGAAGATTGCAAAAAAAAATGCGGGAGAATGTTGCCTTTCTTTGCACGTTGATTCTCAAGGTTCTTCTAGAGGCTTAGCAGTCTTCGGGACACTAAAACTATTCATGGTAACCTACTTTCATCCTCTCATAATAATTTAGCTATAGTTTTTAAAAGCCTTGAGAATAATTCTAGTTGGATTCTTTCCAATATTTATGCCCCTAATACTGTTGTTGGTAGAAGAAATTTGTGGAAAGAGTTAGTCTTGTTTAATAACTTTGAGGATATGAACTGGTTGATAATGGGGGACTTTAACACTCCTTTAAATCTGGGGGAAATTTTGGAGGGAACTCTGATTTCTCTATCTAGCATGGAAGATTTTGTTGGCTTCATATCGACTCTTAATCTCATGGACATTGAACTTCATGGTAATCAATACACCTGGTCTAATAGAAGAATTGGGGAAAATCTGATTCAGGTTAGATTGGATAGAGCTCTTATTTCTACTAACTAGATCTTAGATCAGAATTTCCATCTCTCTTCCCTTCCTAGAACGGGTTCAGACCACAATCCTATTGCCCTTAATTTCTTCAATTGGTCAAAACCCTTCCACTGCAGTTTCAAATTTGAAAAGATGTGGCTTGAACATGAGGACATTCTAGCATAATTAAAGAATGGTGGTCTTGGGAAGGACTGGCTCTCAATTCTAAGCTTCTCCAGAAGCTGAAAAATGTGAAGCAAAAGGTTAGAATCTGGAATAAAGAGGTTTTTGGGAATATTTTTGAAAAAAAGAAAGAGCTTAAACAACAGCTTGAAGAGTTTGAGCTTAAAGTCTCTTTGAAAGGTATGACCCTTGAGGATCATCAAAAGGAAAAAAGCTTCTCTCTGCCCTGCATAATATAAACAAGTTGTGAGGAGTCCTTTTGGAGAATGAAGTCTAGAGCCCTTTGGTTAAAAGCAGGAGATAGAAATACAAAAAAATTCATATGACAACCCTCAAACATAGGGCTTGTAACAGAATTGTTGAAGTCTCAAAGGGTAATGGGACCATTACTACAGATTCTGAAGACATAAAAGATGAAGCCCTCAAATTCTACAAAAATCTTCTCACTAAAAATAATTCCTACAACGAGCAAGTGGCCTCCTTTCTATTAGAATCCATTCCTAATAATTTTCGCCTACCAAGAGATTTAAGAATCTTTCTAAATCAGTCACCATCGAGGAATTGAAAAATTCTATTTTTACTCTAGAAGGGGATAAGGCTCTGGGTCCTAATGGTTTTTCTGCAAACTTCTTCCAGAAATGTTGGGAAATATGCTTCAAGATTTGTTGAAAGCTGTTAATGAGTTCTATAGAACTAGAAATCTCATAAAAGAGTTAAACAATACACATATTGTGCTTGCTCCTAAAAAGTTGGATGCAAAGGATTTCAAAGATTTTAGGCCAATTAGTCTGGTTAATGTAATCTATCGGATCTTCACAAAGATTTTAACCACTAGGTTGTAACCTATTCTTATGGAAATTATCTCTCAACAGCAGAGTGGATTCATCCAAGGTAGAATTATTCAGGATGGTGTTATTATGGTTCATGAAACTATTCATTCAATGGATAAAAGTAAAAAGGCTGGGATGGCTATCAAGTTAGACATGCATAAGGCTTTTGACAGAGTCTCTTGGAAATTCATGGATGAGGTTTTATCCAAGTTTGGATTTCAAAATAAATTCAAGAAAATAATACATGCTTGCATATCTTCATCTAGATTCTCAGTGGTTGTTAATGGTGAACCGGTTGGTTTTTTTGCTAGCAATAGAGGAATTAGACAAGGGGACCCCATCTCCCCTTTTCTTTCATTATAATGGCTAACAGTCTAAGCCGGTCTATCTCAAAAGCTATCCATATTGGTATGATAAAGGGGTTTCAACCTACTTCTGGAAACCAGGTTTCCTCTCACCAGTAGTTTGCTGATGACACTCTCTTACTTCTAATGGCCTCAATAATTGAAGCTAAGGCTATCAAAACTATCCTTAGATATTATGAGGAAGCCTCGGGACAGAAAGTTAATTTTGAGAAAAGCTCTATCTATTTTTTCAATACTCCTATTGAAAGGCAAATAAAGATTTCTCTCATTCTTGGATGTACTATTAATTCCCTCCCAACTACTTATTTAGGGCTCCCTATGAGTACTAGTAAGGTATCCAATGAGGTCTGGAATGATCTTCTTAAGAGATTTCAAAAAAAACTAGTTGGACGGAAAGGATCTTTACTTTCAAGTGCAGGCAAGTGTTTATTGATAAAAAGCACTCTTCAAAACTTTCCTATTTATATCTTGTCAATGTTTAGAATTCCAACAACAGTGATGAATAGCATTGAAAAAATTCAAAAACATTTTTTATGGCATGGTACTGAAGACAGTTTAGATACCATTTAGTTTCTTGGGAGCAGGTCTATAAACCAAAGAGGATTGGGGGTTTAGGAATCAAAGATATCAAGCTTATGAATGCTGATCTTATTGCAAAGTTGGGTTGGAGACTCATAAAAGAGCATAATCCTAGGATAGAGTTGATCAAAACCAAATACCTTTCCAATCAAAGCATGAATTCCTTCCTTTTTTATCAGTCTCTTGTGAATGGCTCAATTTTCTGGAACAATCTTCTGCACATCAGACATATTCTCTCTTACAGATGTAGTTGGAAGCTTAGGGATGGACAAGACAATGATTTTTGGACTGACAAATGGTCTGATGAGAACTGGATTTCCTCTTATGGTCACATTAAGGACAACTTAATTATAAATTTTGGGCACAAATTTCAGGACTATATTGAGGTGGTTGAAAATAAAAGGAAATGGAAAAAGCTCAGAGTAGATGAGGATAATGTGCAGTCTGCTATTGCATCCATACAAAGTCATCTCTCCCTTATCCATATCAGTCCTCAAAATCATAAGGATGAACTCATTTGGAAATATTCCTTTGATGGAGAGTACTCAGTTAAATCTGGCTACAACTCTTTCTTTGCCTCTATTGAAAGTGATATTGAGTGGCATAAGTTGTGGATGCCCAAGCTAACCCCTAGAGTAAATTTTTTCTAGTGGCTTATCATTAAAGGCAAGATCCTAACTAATGAAAATCTTATTAGGAAAGGATTCATCATGCCTAATAGATGCTGCATGTGTCAGGAAGAAGTAGAAGATATCAAACACCTCTTTCTTCATTGTAAGTACACTTCCAAAATTTGGCATCTCATTTTTGAAAACTTCAATCAGGAATGGATCTTTCCCCATACTTTTCTTTAGGCCTGGGAACAATGGAACTCTCCTTACAAACATTGTGTGGTGAGGAGATTATGGCAACTGGTTCTCCCTCACACCATGTGGCGAGTTTGGAAAGCTCGTAATGATGTCATTTTCAGGAATACCAGAAAGTTATGCAAAAAGTTTACAAAGAAATTATCATTGTTGTGAAAGACAACATTGAAAGATTCAAACCCCCCAAAAATAGACTTTACCCTGAGGAAGAAGAGCACATTCTGGATGCTTGGAATATTGGCACTATTTTGAACAAGAATAACAATAGTATTGATAGATCCACTGTCTGATGGATTCAGCCTCCCAGTGCTTGGCATAAGTTGAATTTTGATGGGGCCTCAAAAGGAAATCCTAGAGATTCTGGAGGTGGGGGAGTCATTAGAGATCACAAAGGCTATTTTATTGCTACTTTTTCGGAAAAATGGGTAGACAAACTAATCACTACTCTGAAGCTCTTGCTGCTCTTTGGGGAATAAGACTTGCCAGGGAATGTAATATTTCCAATATTATAATTGAGGGTGATTCGCTGAATATTATCAATATTTTAAATCAAAAACAACCCCCTAGTTGGTCAATCAGGGATTTTATTACTGAAGCTACTGATATTTGCAAGAGTTTTGAAAATTTTGAAATCAAACATACATACCGTGAGGGCAATAATGTGGCTGATGACTTGGCAAATATTGGGGTAACTAATGCTTATCAAACTTGGTCAAGGGGTGACATTCTTCCTACTAAAGTAAATGATGACATCATCAAAGATTTACATGCCTTGGAACGTAATCACTAATAGGTGTAATGCTGATGCTAAGGAGTGGCCTTTTAAGTACAGAGTGATGACATCATCAAAGATTTACACGTCTTGGAGTGGCATCATGAATAGATATAGGGCGGATGCTAAGGAGTGGTTAATTAATTGCAAAGTGAGAATTAATAATTACTTCTCTTCACACGCTTGGGAGGAATTCAAAAATAGAACTGAGGATGATTCGTATAGCTTTCAACTTTTTACCATTACAGGAAGAGGTAACAGCACCGGAAAAATGGGGGACCACCTGTAAGACCGAGCCCGCACATAATCCCACATGGAAAGATGATACAGTTCTCTGGAAATATTTACAGAAAGGGGGTCTCACGAATTTTATTGAAAAAGTCCAAGGTTTTGATCAGGATCTCTTAATCAAATTTTCTCATGGATGGAGGAAGTGAGTGGTTGAATACAGTAATATCAAGGTTGAGATTTCAGAAGAGCTTATAGCCCAGGTCACCGGGCTCAGTCTGGAAGGCAAAAAACTTCAACAAGTGGGTTGACAGAGAGGTGGAGGCCAAGAAGTTTCTGGATGAGGGTGAAAATTTGGATTTTGTGATGGCAGGCATTAAACTTGCTTCTATTCCAGAGCCTTTTGCTGAGATAGCAAGGATGGTGGTAAGGTATGTTACCTTAGAAGGGAGGTTTGTCACTATTCCCCAAAAACATTTGATCTTCCTTAATCATTTCCGTAGAGACCTCATCATTAACTTTCCTCATTACTAGTTGAACTCCCTAGAAAAATCTATTCTGGAAGTGTAAAACCACACTAGGGTTGTTCCCCTACATCCTAGGATTAATACTACTCATTCATCGCCACTACTCAGCTTGCCCTTACTCGGATCTTACTCCCCCTCTACCTCCATCCCCCTTCCTAAGAGAAAACTTGATATTGTTACCACTAGCGGGAAAAGGAAAGAGATGAAAAATAAGGTCCCTGTTTCTCAGAGGGTTCTTAGAAGTCATAAAGACCTGGAGCTTGCTGCGAATTTACTGCACATTAGTAACCCGATGGAGAAGCCTAAGGATGAAGACTTGCTGGTCAGAGTAGAAAAAATGGAAAACAAGATTCAGGACCTTAAGAGGGTTATTAAGGATATGGACAAAACTCAAGGCAAATGAAAACTGCAAAACAATGAAGATGAAGATGTTACTGCTGAATTTTTCAAGAAGCTGCTATCTCTAGATGTCAGGCTTAGTAATGCAAAATGGAGGAATGATTGTATTCTCTCAGCTCTTAAAAGCATCGACAATTTCATCAAGAAGCATGTGCATAGTTTTGCAGCCTCAAGCTGGTATTGCTGAGGACATTTGGGGTTCCAAGGAGAGTAGATATCTTGCTATTGCCAAGGAAGAGTTGAAAGATCCTTCTCAGGCCACCACCATTGCATTCTTCGTCTCGCTCCAAATGATTAAAGCCAAGATCGACCAGGCTATCAAGTGATGTGGGGCATTGTGGCTATTTTCTGGTGGTGAAGTTGCTATTGGTGGTGCTTTTGGTGCAGCTTTTGGTTTGAGATGACTAGTGATGGTTCTCTCTTGTTCAATTTTTGTCTCTTCTAATTTTATTCAGATCACTATTTGTCTAGATCTTGTTTTGTTATTGTATTGTATACTTTGGTCAGTTGAGCCCACTCGATGTTGGATGTTTTACAATGTTAGCTCTTTTGGTATCGAATTTTGAGCCTTTTTGTTCACGGGGTATAGTCTCTTCAAAACTATTTACCCATAATAAAAAAAAGTGGTTTTATGGATCATTTTGTAGGTTTGAGGTGTTTTTGAAATATTTTTTTCCCTGGCCCATCCAAAATGTGAAATATCAAATCAAGAAGTTGCAAAATCAAATTTTGGAGGGATAAGGATGAAACGATGAAATGAAAGGGGTCTGCATGCTTTGAGGATGAAAAACGTACCTCCACAATGGAAAATGATGAAGGATTTGTAATGATTGACCTTTTTTAAAACACTGGTAACTTTTGTGGCAAATATGTTAAACGCCCCTATTTGTGAATCATGTTGGAATTTCATAACAAACTTGATGTTGGGCATATTATTTTCTTGGGAAAAAGGATAAAATGTAATCGAATGTTATATAATGCATGTTTCTGACATGCAAAAGGTTGGAGAAACTTAGAATTTCATGGGAAAATCTTGGAAGAAGCCCATTCGCCGAGAAACCACCGAGAACCATTTCTAATTCCTTTTAGCATCATATTTTTATCATGTTGAGTTGGTTTTAGTTGTAAAGCCATCGACACGCTTTGAGATTGTTCTTATAACATTTCCCCACTAATAAATTTGGTCATTTTGGATTATTTTGTGTTATCTCTTGGAAAAATTTGCATGCACTTATGTCTTAGAATGTTTTCAATTTGTGTTTCTTTTCTCTTGTTGCGATCTTGTGTTTAAAATCTCTCTTGATCATACATGGCATCATTTATTACTGATAGTTTAGTGGCATTTACAATCTCACATTCGAGAAGAGCTTTCATTTGATAAAGAGATAAATATATTTAAAATCACTTTACCTTCCTTGAATTTAGAGATTTTTTGTAAACCTTTGGGTGCACCTCAAGTCATGATAAAATAGAGGTTTTTGTATTCTTTGTTAGTTCACCGCTTGAAGCTTTTGTGGCAGGTTGTAAAATATTGTGTGAAAGAGTGTAGATCTGGGCCTCCATTAGGTGCACATATCCTGGTTGAAGGAGTACCTCAACCCCTTTGAAGAATTCTGTTGTTTAGGTCTTACAAATTTCTTGCAAAGGTCCTCAAATAATTTGGTAGATTCTGGTTAGTCTTGTCTCAAATATCCTACCAAAAAATTCATTCAAAATAACTTACTCTACCCCATACTAACCCTTTATTACATTGTGTGTCAATAGAAGAATCTAATCCATTTACAAAAATGCACAAAGAAAATTAGGACCATACAATGTCTTCAATAACCCTTGCTTTGCATTGAAAGTATATCCATAATATGGGGAGTGACAACTTGTGAAAGTCAGATTTGGAGTGTTGATCATATTTTCCCAAGGCCCTTTCCATACTATTTGCAAATATTAAGGGATATCTTCATCCTCGTCACCATCTAAGGGTTACAAAACAAGTCCTTTTACCTTCATTGGAAGGCACAACCTAAAAACAGTTAGGACAATATCTATTTCTATTTGAGTGCTATCCATCTCTCAAAAATCGAGTGCTAGTTAGAACACATCCCTGCTACAAAATGACACACATCATGATCTATCTAACTTCAAGCTTTATGCCATATCTTTGATGCTGCTCAAATTGAAAAGGAAAAAATTGGGTACCAACACACTCATCAAATGCTTATCCCAAAATACTAGTTATGTGTCATACAAGTCTCCATACCGATGTGTGCTCTACACGTTATCTCAAAAAATATCTTATAACCATGAAAATGGATAAGTCCCCAAATCAGCTTGTCCTAGCGTGCATTTCCTTTCCTATCCTTATGTGCCTTCAAATGTGAATTATTCCTACGTGAAAATATTCTATGTTCCCTCTCCTTAGTGTCATACTACCCCACACTAAACAACATTACCACCATGGTAATGGTTTTCCTTCTGACATTCCCAAACAATAAAGAATAATAATGGAAAGAATGTAAAGAATTTATGTATAAAGAATGTAATTCTATTATACGGTACCCTCTACTTTAACTGGGAGGATCAAATATGGATATTCTATTTTTATCTCATCCTCCAATGTTTTCTAGTCATCCAATGCATTTCTCATTTTCTCTGGAATGTATGTGGAAATAGCTTCCAACTCATCCTGGGTTATTTCTCCCTTTTCATTCTGTAATACAAGGACAATAATAGCCATAATAGACATCCTTCCCTCTAGAATATCCATATTTTACGCTATGAGCTTTCCAATCTCATCCAACCTCTCCTTATGAAAGTTTGGTGTTGGTATAAGGGCTTCACACTTTTACTTTACTAATGTCAATCTATCTACATGCCCTAAAGTCTCATCCTTCATTTCCTTCAGAACTTCATTATCTTCTACTATAGTTCTGATCCTTATCGCTACTTCGGTGTAAAGCTTGATCCGCTTTCTTCGATTCATCTTGTAAAGTTTTTAGTAATTCCTCATAAGACAAAATTTTTCTAACCATAGAGGCCTTGGATCACTCTTCTTCTTGTTAAGTATCCTCAAAGGCTGGAATTCAAATTGGTCCATCCTCAAGCACCAAATCAACTAATGTGTGCACATAATGCATAGCCGAAGGAAATTTTTAGGTACCTTAGACTCCAGATGCGGTCTTGCTTTCAGGACATAGTCACCAATTTCTTCTACCATGCTGATGAAGGCCTCATTCTTTTTCTTCTCTAAATCCTTCTCTCCTTTTACACACATTATTTCTATATTTTTTCCATATTATCTTCAAGTAGTGATATAATAGTGGAAACCTTATCTATGTTCCTTCACGCAACCTCTGTAGATACCTTAACTAAGGCATTTCTCACCTACTCATCAGACATGAGAGTGGGATTTATAGTCATGTGCCTACTATGAGGTTCCTTCTTCACTCTTCTTGACACACAAGACTCCTTGCATACATCAAAATCTAGCTCATCCATGTGATTATGCATGGACTAGGATAGTTGTTTCCTTTTACATGTAGTGGCCATGTCTAGGTCCATCAACTCCCACCCATATAACTCCTTCAGGTCCATTGTGCTTTGAAAATGGGTGCGGACAATTTTTCTTATGTCCTCCAGCATAGCCCATACTTGGCACAATGTATTGTCAACTTGTTCTCCTTGTTCTTTGTCCCTTAGAAACCTGTGCACCAAGGTTTGGAGTTAGCCCTTTGACATCCTAGGTATTTTCATGTACATGAGGTTGCTCATGCTCTAATTATTCTACTTCCTTGGTACCTTCCTCTTCATCCTTCATGTCCCCATCTCTGGTCTCCTCTATATCTTCTCGGTCGCACCGGGTTCCGGGAGCGCTCTATGCAGAATCCTCCACCTCTTCTTCTCAATTGACTTTTCTAAGTGGATATTCATGGTGATCTCCTTATAGGTTGTGGATTTCCTACACCTTGGGTCCTTTCTTTTGGAATAACCTCATAAAATGGTGCTCTTCATGGACTATTTCTGCATCTAAGTCCTCATCTCCTTCTTGCACCTAGAGGTGGAGTATCCACATGCTCTGTCTCCACTCTATCTGTGGGCTTCCTCTAGCCTCTATGATCTAATCCACCACTATATTCATGTTCTTCTTCCTCCTCATCTACCTCTATAGTCATTGCAGGTTTTGGACTTGACACATTATCCATGTATGTTTCCCTTAGGAGGCCTAAGGGGCACAAACTCATTATCCACAAAAATTTTATTCTCTATCTTAGGCTTAAGCTGAAGGTATATGAGCATGGCTCCACTGTCCCCAATATCCAAGCTTACTAGCTTCATAATTATTATGTCTGAGATGAGCCTCTCAATATAGGTAGTCTGACCTGGATACACATATGTCTTCCTCAAAGTGTGGTAGTCACAATCTACCTTGTCTACGTTAAAGTTTAGATGGTGTGCATTAGTAAATCAATGGGTGATGCCTTGAAGTAGCGTGTTGTGAATGCATAGGGAAGTTTTCACCATGGGCTCCATGTCTCATCCCTCATGGAAAATCAAGCAATGCATTTTTTGGTACACCATAAATTGTACTACCTTTCCCATCACCGAAGGTAGCTCCTTAGGAATGCACAAATCCTCCTCAAATCTCTGCGTGAAGTCGATCATACCACATCTACGCCATCTACTTAAACAACCCAATCATTGATCCTTTGCATAAATACTTTTCAAATCTCTTTGCGAGGGACTTCTATTCCAAGGGATACTCCCAGATTTTGTTCTTTGCCCATCGAGCACTCCAATTTCTAAAAACGCAAGACAAAGGAGGATAGTGCCAAAACTTATATTTTCTCATGTGTGCACTTCCTAAACAATAGTGTCTTTAATATATCCTGCTTGGTTGTATACTACTCCCTAAGACATCCTCTTTGCAATATGAAGCCACATGGTGTTTACCTATGGCCATATCTCTTGGTCATTCAACTTGGTTAGTAGATGTGCGGATGCCTACACCATAGGAAAATTTTCTAGTTTATCAATGTCCATTCCATGTGGACCCTTGGTATACCCCAACTCCTTCCTTGTTTCTATGAGCCTTTTATATCGGTCGGATCACTAACAAGGTCTACCCCTATTCCCTTTAATCCTGTTAGTGTCAGAACTAGGGCTGTTATGATCCTAACCCTTTGTCTAGTGAAATAAAAGAAGTCCTCATGGAATCTTCTCATCATCCATTGGTATAAGCATTCATATTTTCCAAAATACAAGAGATCGTACAACTGATAAAATCCTACCTATTCAATAATTTCTCCCGACATCATCATACATTGGCATATCCTTCATTATGTGCTTGTTATTAGTCTTATTCAGTAATGCATCCAACTCTCCCTTATTATCAGAGGTATGGTGGTTGTAGTCACTTATCTTGCACTTATAGATATGGTAATCCCACTCTTATTTGATTATTACTCCTTTTGGCTATTGCATCTATGAAAAATTACTCTTGGGAACAATATAAAATTCATCTTCTACCTTTTTCTTTCCTTTCGTGCCTCCTATAGGTGTTTTATTTGGTGGCATCATGAAAATACAACCCTTTCATTGTCTGTAATGAGAAAAATCAAACCCTATCTTGAATCTGCATGCCCTAGCTTGAAACTGTGTGCCCTAGCTCCTTCTCAACACTTCTACTTCATTCAAACCCTTCACTAATGGGGACACAAGCCTCTTCAATGCAATAGTCTTCTCCCTATATTTAGTTTCACAATGCTCCACACCTCAACATGATTCTCTTGGCTCGATCTCACTTAGCTCTCTCAAATGCTTGTGATTGTAAAGGTTAAAATGAACCCAAGCATCATGTCCTTATATAGATTTTTAAAAAGTTAGTGCATTTATTTCTCCTTCACCTACCAATAATCCTCTCATTAATTGACCATTTTCACAATATCCATGTGGTACATCTTCATGCCCTAGTTATAACCTTCTAGTGCACCTTCCTACCTTCTAGATACAAACTTCTCTTGATTGCACTTCCATGCACTAGAGTACCTTTCCTTTGTGCCTTCCTATGGTAGTCTTTATGGCCATTGATTACCTCATGTTATATTTTTCCCTCATTTATCTTCATCTATGGTCATATTTTTAGAGAAATATTATTTCTAATAGCTCCTTTCCACACTTAGTTAGCACTTGTAATAGTTTTGTTCTCATGTGTACCCAGTTGTGAGTAACCACCCCACACCAATGGTATGTGTATTCCTCTATGCATAAAAATACTTCAAATGGTAATTAGCTTCTAGCATGCAAACACGCTTATTACACAAAACACCAAACTAAATTGACAAAGCATAACGACGAAGAAGGAAATACATTAAGGAAATACAAAAATAAAATCCTATTCTAAATGGCAACACTACCTTATTACAAACACCAAGAAGACTTATTTATAGTAGGGCTTCAGCCTACTCCCATTGAAGTAACTAGGTAACCATATTCCATCAAGCATCTCTAACTGGAAAGTGCCTATTTCAAGTATGTGAGTGATAACATACAGTCCCAACCAATGCACTTTAAGCTTTCTGGATGGCGTAAAAACTTAGAATCATAAAGAAGCACCATCTGTCCCATCTCAAGATTTTTGTCCCTGATGTGCCTATCATGCCATGCCTTCTGCCTGGCCTTTTCCTGCTTCTGACTCCAATGTGTTATGGCATGCCTCTCATCCAACTGTATCAATTTATCAATTCTTTCTTCCAAGTATTTCTCATTGGCTAGACCTCCAACACACGTAATACGCAAATAAGGTAACATGAATTCCATAGGAAGAACTAATTTTGTGCCAAACACTAACTGAAAGGGTGTGGCCTTGTTCAACCTCTTGTATTTTTTATACACCCAAAGCATGAAAAAAATTATCATCAAAATATTTCCTTCCAACATCACATTTTTTTTTCGATGTCTAGCTAAAAATCTTGTTGAAGTCCTCGAAGTCCCATTTTCCTAATGATGATAGGGTGTAGTATCATGGTGTGTAATATTAAATTCATCTAATAGTATCTGATTGTCTCATTCAAAAGTGTGTTCCCCTATCACTTATCGAGCTCAAGAGAATCCATGACTAGTAATAATATTTTCCCATAAGAACTTGGCTAGTGTAGCTACTTTGTATAATCCTTGGTAGGTGCTTCTTCCAACCTTGGAAGATAATCTATGTAAGTGATGATGTAGCATGATCCAGTTCTACATGTGGATATAGAAATAAGACCCACAAATTCTATAGCCCATTTCTCAAATGGCTCTGCACTAGGAATAGGTCTTAAAGGCATTTCATCTCTTTTCCTAGGCTTACCAAGGTGACAGTGATCACACACCTTACAATATGATTTACAATATTTATAAAGGGTCTCCCATAATAATCTAGTGAGTAGAATCTTACGTGTAATTATGTCACCTGCATAGTTCCCACCTATAATACCCCATGATCCTCTTCCATGATATCCATACGCTCGTACTCTTGTACACATCGGAACAATACTTCATCTCGGCCTAACTTGTATAGGTCACCACTAATAAACATAAAAGGTGCCACACGAATTGCAAGTTGTTTCTTCTCTAAATATTTCATTCCTTCAAAGCGCCATAATAGCGCATGTAAAAATATAGAAATATCCTCCAATTCGAAGGCATACATTGTAACCTATACAAATGTGGATCTGAAATTGTATCTTCTATTGTTTGCGTGTCCCCCGATTTGGATTCGTGATAAATGGTCTGGGACAAAATTACCTAGTTTGACCACAATTGTGAAATCAAATTCTTAGAACAAGATGACCCATTGACATATGTGCCCTTGTAAATAGGCTTATTTACCAAGTATTTCAATACCATGTGTTTGGTGGAAAATATAAATGGTGTTGCTAGTAGGTATTATCATAATTTATGCAGTGCATAGATCATGGAAAAGGCTTCACACTTAGTAGTTGTATAATTCTACTATGCAAGAGTCATCTTTCCACTAGAAAAAGATATAGGATGATCTATAATACCTTCTCTAGGTTGAACTAACACCACACCAATGGCCATGCTAGAGGCATCCACATGTACATGAAAAGGTTGATTCTTTGAGGGAAAACACATAATAGACATTGTAGTAAGTATTTCCTTTAATGCCTCAAATGTGCATTGTTGCGGTTCTCCCTAATAGAATGTCCCTTTTCCCTTTAGTAACTCTTCCAAGGGTGTGAAAATATTAGCATATCCTTTGATAAATTTTCTATAATACCCAGTGTGACCCAATAATCCACCTCACTCTGACTAGTAGGCTCTTCGAGGACTTCAATAAGCTCGTAACCTTATTTGGATCTAATAACAAACCTTACAGATGATGTGCCCTAACAAATTGCTAAAATGTGTAGCAAACACACACTTCTTGATGTTTAAAGAGGTTATTAATTGTCTACATCTTTAAAAAATTAAGTGAAAATTATCATAGTGATCCTTAACAAGTCCATACACTGTGAAATCATGCAAGTAAACCTATAAAGAAAATGTGAATAAAATATTGGAATGCTTGAAAAACTACGTGTAAAAATACAATAGGCATGCTTTGCGAGACAAAGGGCATCACAAAGTATATGCAAAAATTCCCAATTCGGTGGTGATTTTTTTTCTCTTGATCCTCATGTGTAATCCTGACTTGATGATACCTAGAGAATCCATTTGTAAAAGAATATATTTCACACCCTGTAACGCCTTCTAGTATCTCCTCCATGAAAGGTGTAATAAAGGGATCAATCACACATGTAACATTCGGATTATCTCGTAATCAACACAAATACTAATCGACCATATTTATTTATACTAGTGACCATGGGGCTAACCAACTTTGATTAGTCTAGGGTCTTGATGATGTCAAAATTAAAAATATTATCAATTTATTCCTTAACCTTTACGCGTAGGTTAGGGTTCATTACATAAGGCAGATTTTCCTTATAAGGATATGTTCTTGTTATTATTGGAAATCATGCTTGATATGGATAATCATATTTTCTACTCTTAAGATCTTTTTCTTTCTGAAATTGGAATGGCTTCCTAAATCCATTTTTCTTCTTCCTTAGATGGTGATTTTGTCTCGAATCATACATAAATTATTTAGAGTTGTAAACTTATCTATTTATCGACTCATCCTTGGATCAAATTTGAAGTGATCAAGGAATTTTTAAATCTACTCAAGGGCATTGAAGAATGGTAAAATTGACATTCCATGATTTTTAAGAAATTAAGATACACATTTGGAACTTTTTTGTATAAGTTCTTAAGATTTTTGATTGAATGTGTGTGGCGTACTTCCATTCAGGGTTGTTTTTCTTGGGTATTTGGAGATCGACCATGACAGGGTCATTGAATGAATGAAAATGGAAATGAGTTAATTCACAAGGCATAAGAGATCAGGATCCTATATAGGACTAACTCTACGGGATCCTAAGCTAGGTAGGAAAAAAAATATTTCTACCTAAGCTATGTCACTTGATAGAATTTTGATTCTAACCTAAAGCTCCTTATTCTGTTATGATTGGTTGATTTGCAACCTAACCTAAGCTCGGTGCTAATGGAATTGGAAAGGTTACTAGGTATTAAATTAACCTAGATCCTAATACTACAAGGTATTATTGTAATCTAACCTAATGCCTAAAACTATTATGTTTTGAATTAATTTTCCTATGTGGAAATTATCTAAACCTATTTGCTAAGGCCTATGGTGGGGGTTAGTTGTTAGTGTTATATCCTATGGTATAAATTTTAATTCTACCTAAGATCTAACCTAAGCAATCTAATCTATCCTAAACTAATGGATATGAATGGGGACTTAAGTGGTCACATGCACTTGGGCGATGGTTCCTAAGGCATTTATGTTATTGATAAGGTTGGTAAATGCATACGGACTACCAGTTTTGGCAGGGCTAGATGACTTGGTGGAGGCTTAGGTGGCAGTATCACTAAAATGGAAATACATGTTAATTTAGACTTGGCATTCGCTAGACTTGGTAGGTGGTGGAAAGGAAGATTAGGCGGGAGATTTGGAATTAATGGAATTAATTACTTTTGGTTTACTGAGCCCAAACCATCTTGGTAGGCATGCCAGTGGATTTTTCTTGGGTTGTTTCACTTTGCATGTTCTCGATTTTCATTTCTGCATGCGCTCTAGTTTTTTGAACAGCTAGTTGAACTGCACTTCATGGCTATTTTTGAGGTTTTGAATCTATTTTCATTTCATGGAATTTATAAGAGGCATTATGGAAGAGGTATCTGGTTGTTTGATCTTTTGTGGAGAAGAGGAGAAGAAGTGAGCTCAGTTGGAGGTCTTCTTCGATTTGATAGAGACACTATCAGGCATGATAGGCTCTAACTATTAAAATCTCTTGCTTTCCTCTAAGTGTTTTCATTAAAGCAACTCTCTATTGAGTTTTGTGCATTGCATGCTCTATCTAGTTAATTGGTTGATGGGTTTAGTAAATCTTGCATTCTGGGTTTTGAATCCATGGTATATGTGATTCTGTTGGAAACTTATGTTGTATTGTTTTAGCACAAAGAACTATGCATGCAAGAACAAAGTTGGTAACTCTGTTTGGCATTTTCGGTTGTTGGAAATTGTTTGTTTTGGTTCCGACTACTTTTCATTGCCAATAAATTACTAGCTGAGTTTTTATGGAAACTCTGAGTTCCACCTGTGTCTGTTGAGATTAGTGTTTTGTGAACTCGATGTGTTTTGTGATCTCGAGCTGGTAAAGAACTCGTGTTCTTATGAAAACTTGTATGCAAGTTTGAGCTTTCTATTGGAAACTTGTTTTGGTAGGAGAGAACTGTTGTTGGAGATTCTCGGTTCTATGGTGCTTGCATTTTATTTCATAGATAAATGGGACTATGGATAAAACCGTATATGGCTTGGTTCTTGTATTTCATCTTGTGAAAACTTTGACTATTGTTGAAACCCACATCTAACTTGGAACCTGTGTTTTATTATCTTGGATAAATTGGACTATTGATTGAAGCCCGCATATGGCATGGTGCTTGTGATTTATTGTCCTTATGACCATATAAATTGTTATTGAAGGTTCATTATGAACATGGATTTCATGTTTTGTTGTCATCTGGTCTAAGCTCTGTTAAGCATCTTACATTCCATTTGAGTGGGAAATAGGGTTTGATAGGATGTTAACTAAAAATGGAAGCACTTTTCTTATTTTGAACTATTTTTTAAGTAATTTCATTATATTTGGTCTAGCATTACGATGTTGGTGTATAAATGAACTCGTGATTGAGATATTGTGATGCAACACTATACAATCAATTTGTTACTTGGTGTTTTTAAATGTTTAAAATTGTAACTTGAACGATGTATTGGTTCAGATCTTATAGTCTTTTTGTTTCTTTGACTATTTTATAAACTAAAAAGGGAGCATGTTGTTGCCCGAACTTGTTTATAATCACTTGAATGATCTTGATCCTTTGAGGGAGCTTATGCTTTACATTGTGCTGATTTGTAATTCGAGTCTTGGACGAAAATGTATTTTTAATATGTTGTTTTGATCTTGTCATTTAAATTGAGTTTATTACTAGATTGAATGGTTCTAAATTCAAAAATTCTTTTGAAACAAACCACATGCGTAAGGAGAAAACTGGAAGCATGGTTTAGTAGGTTGTTGGGTAAACTCTTCGAGATCTTGATTGGAATTAGCTTGTTGGTTTGTCATTTTATTGGAATCCCAATCTGTTAGTTCTTATAGTGATGTGTTGAAATATGTTGAAATACTATAGATAGTTCTGTCTTGACTGAACTATTGGGAAATTTTGAGTGTTAGCATCTACTCGGATTTCATACTTCTTGTTGGGTCCAATGAAAGAATGTTGAGTCTTTAAAAGATAAACTGTGATTCTTTAGTGTCTGTGGGTTGTGTATGAACTTCATTGTTATAATGTTCCGAATGGAAAGTGGAATTCATGCATTATAATGGGAAGATTTTGAAAGGAAGGTAGCATTAAGTTTTCTCTTTCCTTGAAGTTGTTCTTGTTCTCTTTCTTGGGAACTCTTGCATGAACTTAAACTGTATGTATAAGAAAAGGTAAAACTGTTAATTAAGTTGAAAGAAATGATTACATAGATTGGGATCATATTTTGTTAGGACTCCTTTTCTAATGCAGTTGGGTTAAGTTCATTGGTTCGGAACCTTCTGTTAATTATTCTTATGGGAAAAAGAGAATCATTACTTAATTAGTCTTCTTATACTTGTCATTTGACTGGAATGAAGTAGAAAGAGATTGATGATTGGTTGGTAAAAAGGAAATGCAAACTTTTTGTTTGATTGTTAATCCATCATTCCTTCTTGGATTTCTTTTATGTGAATCTGTTCTGATGAATACCGTAAAATGTTGAATTTTAAAGTAGATGTCCTTTAAAGGAAATAGTTTAAGTCATGATATGCACCTATTTCTACTTTGTGGATGTTATGTACTTTGGCATAATGGAAATGGTTTCTCTTCTTCTTTACTTGAAAGTTAGATGAAACATCCTAGTGAGAATATGTTGTAAACACTTCTTGTATCTTATAGTAAAGATAAGTGTTGTATTATATTTTGGTAGGATTGGAAACAATGAGATGTTATGATCTGTTGTTTGGTAAAGATAATTGATAGGATCAATTATACTTTAATTTGTAAGACAGATATTATAGATTATATTTTGTTCTTCTTTTTGTGAATTCTAGTTCATTAATGCTCTTCTTTTTATTGTTATTACTTATGCTTAGAGTATGAAATACTAATTTTTCATTAAAGTAGGGTTGTTTTTATTGGAACAATTAGTGGAATGCACTTTGTTTTAAGGCTTAGTGTTTATCATGCTCAGTTCATTGAACTAACCCATGCTAGTAATTTTTGCAGATGGACTTCGTAAGTGATAAAAGAAGGCAAAAACTTATATGATGCATTGGCTGATCTAAGTTTGATTCTTGTGAAGAATTCTGATTCGTTCTTAAGTTGTATTGAAAAAGAAAAGTTATATTTTTTTGAATGAAGGTTTTTATCATGCAGTATGCCTAAAATGCATAAGTTTGTAAATGTATAAGTTTTGAAAATGAATTGAAGGATGAGAATTTACTTGCATGGGTTGTGTAAATTATCTTGTACCTTTGTAAAAGAAATGGAATCCTATCTTGTTGATATTCTTCATGTTATTTATATGTTTAAATGAGTATTCTTGGATAAGTAGGAAAAAGGGAATTAGAGTAATTTCCCTAAATGTGATGTAGCTAAATAAGTTATAGAATTCAATGTTCTTATCTAAACAATTCATATTATTAAGGTAACGTGTAATGAACTTACAATGAAAACTATAGAATTTGTAAAGGACATAAAGGGTGTGTTAAACCCTAGAACTTAACCATGAAGAGGAAGACTCTTCCTCTCTTATGAAAAAGTAAACAAAAAGGAAGATATGATTTATAATCATTAGACTTCATTTAATAAAGTCTATTAAGTTACAACCTAGGTGGTTGTTACACTTCCTTGAATGGTTAAGTCACATTAAATGGAACTTATGAGGTTGTTGTCCTTTCTTCTTGGTAGCTACTTGTTAAGCCAAAATTAATGAACATCGAAAGAAATCTTAAGTTAAGGAAGTTCTTCAAGGATTAATGGAACCTGATTTGGAAAAGAACTTAGGGAGAGTTGGATTAGGGTTTGGGTAGGGTTGCTGAAATATGCTTTTAAGTATCCAAATTAATTAAATATTAATAATCTCCTAGGGGTATGTACATCTCGACGAGGTTGTTCTGTAGGATGTTGGCACATGCCAACTGTAGGGTTGTACCTTTGAGAAGATTGGGATCTTCTCGAGGATACAATGTTGCAGTTGACATGTGGCAACACCCTTCTGCATTGATCATCTAGATCTACACACTTATGGACTTGAACTTAGTTTTTCTCTAGGATTGGGTAGTAGCATAGTTATGATATGAAGTAGCCCTCTAGGACTTAGGGTACCTTGGCACATGGGGTTGACCTAGGTTGACCTAGTATGCCAATATATCCTAAGTCTTTGTGAGCCCCTTCCTATCATAACCTACGTTGTTAACTTGAACTAGGGTTAAACCTTGGGCAAGAGGACTGATGGAAGTCAGTAAAGGACATTCTAGATAACAATAGAGTGGGGGTGAAGGACATATTCTAGATTGATGAGTATGTCATCAAGGAATAAGTAATATGAACAGTATGTTAGAAATCTTTGGCCAAAGTATCGCAAGTTGTTGATTGCATTGTCCTATGTCGCCTAGTCTAAGGATCGTGATGCAGATGAATATTGGTAACAACTATTTAGTTAGGTTCCTTAGACAGATCACTCAATACCTAGAATAGGGTAAGAGAACCAAGTATACGTAGTATACAGAAAAGTACTCAATACTTAGTGTTAAACATGAATAGATCGGTAGTTCACCGAGTCATGAAATGAATAGATCGGTAGCTTACCGAGTCATCACAACTGCATATGGTTATCTATTATAAGAATGGTTGTTATGGAATGTGTGTTCTAAATTACGTATTTAGAACAGAGAACATTACTCAAAAAAAAATTCCTTGTTTCTAAAGTCTTAAAATAGGAATGTTACATCTTGGTATCAGAGCTGAAGGTTGCAGCTCTTGGACCTATTGTGTCCATAATCTGATAAAAACTTGAATTTTCTTGTAACAAAAAATGGTTAGGACAAGAGGAAACATTGTGAATAACACTCCACCTGAGGAAGGAGCAGCAATAGCCCAAAAATTGATGAGATCCTTGCTGCCCTGTTGGACACAAGAGATCATTTGACTATACTTCGAGAAACAAGTGATGGGTAATGAGGAGGAAGAAGAAGCTGGTAATAATAATCAACCACCTCCTGAGGACAACCCCAATATGGGTGTTGATAATAACAATACTAATGTACTGTCAGCTAGAAAACAAAAAGGCTAGGTTGGTAGTTGAACTCACCAATGATATAAAAAGGATAAGTCCACCTAAGTTTGATGGCACCACATTAGGTGATGGAGCTGAGAATTGGCTTAGTGAAATGGAGAAGTACTTTGCAATAAGGAACTTCTCAGAAGAAACCAAAGCTATTTGGGGAGCATATCAACTTTCCCATGAAGCATCTTCATGGTGGGACAAGCCGTAAGGCTGAGCTAAACATTGATGAAACTAACATCACTTGGGATCAATTTAAAAGTTATTTTAGGCAACGATGGCTGCCACAACTTTATTATGATCAGAAAATGACTGAATTTTAGAACTTGGCTCAAGGGAAGTTAACTATAACTGAGTATTGGGAATGGTTTATGAAACTACTCAAGTATGTACCTCAGTATCAAACTGATGAGAAGTTTAGGATATAGAAATTCATCATGGGATTGAATCCCATTATTGGGGGAGAGGTTGATGTTCACAGCCCAACCACTATGGAAGGGGTTGTTGAAAAATCCATAAGGAAAGAATAGAAATTAAAGGCTATTTCTACTCATAAGGAGGAAGTACGGAAGAAAGTTCCAAACTCTTCTTCAGCTTCTCTTGCACCTAAGAAAGGACCATGGAAAATTTTGGTAATAAAAGTAAGTTTTCAGCTGATAATAATAAGAAAACAACAATGAATAAGTCTACTGGAAATACACGGAACAATTTTTCCAAGAGTAATAATAATGGATGGAAGTCCTATGGAGGTCAAAATGATAACTTTAAGGCTGGAAATAATTCTGAGCCCAAAAAGGGACCGGTAGGAGGCTATTATAACTATGGAAAAGATCATTATGTGAATCAATGTCCTTTGAAGAAGGATGATCATAATCAGCAACACAAGATACATGCTGCAGTAGCTGACAAGCAAGTTGAAAAGCAAGTTACACCTATAGAAGTTCTGGTAAGTTATTCGGCATACCTGTAACTATTCTTTTTGATACGGGAGCTACTGAATGTTTTATTTCTAGTAAACTTGCTTCAAAACTTAAAAGAAAAGATGGAAAAATGGATAAATCATGGACTGTACATTATGGTAATAATTTTATTCATATAGTTAGTATGTGTCTTTTTGGGGTAGTCCTTGACTTACCTAGATTTTCCATAGAAGTTGATCTCTATGTAGCACCTTTGGGATCTTATGATATAGTCATAGGTGTAAATTGGTTAGTAGAGCATAAAGAAAAGGTAGACTATTTTGAAAAACATATTAGTTGTTTAGATGATCTGTAGAAAAACAACAGAGATTCAAGGTGTAAAATGAGAAATTTGTTAGGAAATTGTCAGCTATGTAACTTAAAAAGGCCAAAAATAAGGGTTGTACCTTATATGTAGTAAAAATTTCAGAATTTTGAAAGAAAACAATGATTTCATGGAACGTTATCCATTATTACGGAACTACAGTGATGTGTTTCTGGAAGAATTACTGGGGTTACCACCCAAAAGGGAGTTTGACTTCATGATTGAAATCAAACCAGGTACTGAACCTATTTCTAAAGCACCTTATCAAATGACTACCATAGAGTTAGTAGAGCTTAAGGCTCAGTTGCAAGAAATTTTTCTAAGGGTTTGATTAGACCAAGTGTTTCACCTTGGGGAGCACTAGTGATCTTTGTGAAAAAGAAAGATGGAACACTTAGATTGTGCATTGATTATAGGATGTTAAACAAAGCAACAATCAAGAATAGATACCCACTTCCTAGAATTGATGATCTATTTGATCAGATGCATGGAGCATCGGTATATTCTAAGATAGATCTTTGATCTGGATATCATCAATTATGAATTAAGGATGAGGACATTCATAAAATGACTTTAGAACAAGGTATGGACATTATGAATTCATGGTTTTACCCTTTGGATTAATGAATGCACCTGCAACTTTTATGAACTTAATGAATAATATCTTTCAAGAATACTTGGACAAGTTTGTGCTTGTATTCTTGGATGACATTCTCATATATTCTAAAAGTGTTGAGGAGCATCATGAACACTTGAAAATAGTTTTGGAAATTCTGAGAAAGAGACGGTTATATGGTAAGTTGTCCAAATGTTCTTTCTATGACACCGAAGTTCACTATTTGGGTCATGTTATAAGTAAAGATGGGATTGTTGTAGATCCTTCTAAAATTGTAGCTATAACCGAGTGGCCTACACCAAAGAATGTACATGAAGTTAGAAGCTTCATGGGCCTTGCAGGTTATTATAGAAAATTTGTTAAGGATTTTTCTAAGGTGGCTGCACCAATAACTTCATTGCAGAAAAAGGATAAGAAATTTGTTTGGAATGATAAATGTGAATCTACTTTTAAAAATTTGAAAAGTCAGTTGACTTCAACACCTATTTTAGTTGTACCTGATCCTAATGGAGACTTTACGGTTATAACGGATGCATCGGGGAAGGTCTTGGAGGTATTTTTTACAAAATGATCATGTCATAGCTTATGAAAGTAGAAAACTTAAGTTACATGAGTTGAATTATGCTCCACATGATTTAGAGCTTGCTGCCATAGTTCATGCACTTCAAGTTTGGAGGCATTATCTGCTTGGTAAACCATTTGAGTTAAAAACTGATCATCTTGGGCTGAAAGTACATTTTCACTCAGCCAAATCGAATGCAAGACAATGAAGGTGGTTAGAGTTTTTGTCTCAATATGATTTTGACATAAGTTACATTAAAGGAAAAGAGAATAGAGTGGTTGATGCTCTAAGTCGTAGGAAGCACATTTCTACTCTTATAACACTAAGAACTCAGTTTAAGGATGAAGTAAAAAGTGTTATGGAATCTGACTCTTACTTTCAACAAGTAAAAATAGCACTTGCTTTGCAGATCCGAAGGATGAAAGATATAAAGGTTTTCACTTTGATAATGAAGGAATCTTACGATATGAAAACAAGAGTATACATACCTTTGCCTAATGATTTGAGAAAGAAATTGTTAGCAGAGTTTCACAATTCACCTTTTTCTGGACACCCTGGCATTACAAAAATGCTTGCTGATATAAAACAACAATATTTCTGGAAGGGAATGAAAAAGGATGTTATTGATTTTGTGACTCATTGTCTTGAATGTCAATGTGTAAAAGCGGAACATATGCACCCAGCTAGTTTATTGTATCCTCATAGCATACCGCAGTACAAATGGTAGGTAATAAGCATGGATTTTGTACAAGGATTGCCTATGTCAAGAAATAAACATGATGTTATTTTGGTAGTAGTTGACAAACTAACGAAAGTAGCTCATTTTATTGCTAGAAATCTAAAGGATGATTCTCTATTTTGGCTAAAATATTTGTACACAAAATTTTCAGATTACATGGAGTACCTGAATTAATCATATCTGATAGAGACCCTAGAATGATGTCAAGGTTTTGGAAAATGCTTAATGCAGCTCTTGGAACTAAACTAAATTTCAGTTTTATGTATCATCCGAAATGGATGGATAGATTGAAAGAGTAAATCAGGTTTTGGAAGATATGTTACGGATGTATTGTATGGATCAAGCAGTATAAGTGGGAGGAGTACCTTCCATTAGTTGAATTTGCATACAATAATACATATCATGCTTCTCTTAAGATGGCACCTTTCGAGGTGCTTTATGGAAGGAAATGCAGAACCCCTATTAGTTGGGATAGCATTGAGGATAGAGAGGTAATTGGACCTGAAATCCTTATGGAAATGGAACAACAAGTTAAAATGATTCGTGAATGCTTGAAAGAAGCAGCAGATAGGCAAAAGAGTTATGTTGACTTAAAGCGGGTTGACAGGAAATTTGAACTTGGAGAGAAGGTTTTTCTTGGGTTAAACCGAAAAAGAGTTCCATAACTTTTGGCAAGGCTGCCAAGTTATCACCTCGTTATGTGGGACCTTTTGAAATAGTCAAAGTAATCAACCATGTAGCTTATCATTTAGCACTACCACCTGCTTTGTCACGAATGCATGATGTTTTCCATATTTCTTTGCTTAAGAAATATGTTTCAGATTTATCACATGTGTTAAATTGGAATTCCTTGCAGGTCCAAGACCTAGGAATAATCGTGGTTAAACCCATTCGAGTGTTGGAAACTCACCAGTTGCATTTAAGAAATAGAGAAATAAGTCAATGTAAGGTCAGTGGGACCAGTTTAACAAGGAGAGTGCAACTTGGGAAAATCTAGAGGATATGAAAACTACTTTTCCATATCTATTTGAACAGAATTGAATCTATTGACTGATAAATTTTTATGATTTTATCTTTTATGACATTAAGTAAGCCAATTTTGGGTAGATATTTACTTGATTTGAATAAAAAGTTATTTAATGCTGATTTCTGGAACTATAAGGTTTTGAAATATTTGACTTAGGATAAGAGAAGTGAATGAATTGACTGTCCTTGATGTAAATTGTTAAAAGAGATAATCATCGGGATGATGATTCTTTTTAGGAGGGAAGCATGTAACACCCTTGACAGTTGTTATTTTCCTCCTTTGCATTCAAGTGTTGACATGTGATTTTCCTTATAAGGATATGTTCTTTTGATTATTGGAAATCATGCTTGATATGGATAAGTATTTTCTACTCTTAAGATCCTTTGACTGAATTGGAATGGCTTCCTGAATCCATTTTTCACTTCTGGTAGGTGATTTGCAATCTGGTTTAAGAGTTGTAAACTTATCTATTTATCTGACTCATCCTTGGATCAATTTTAAGTGATCCAAGGAATGTTTTAAATCTACTCTGTTGAATGAATGGTAAAATTGACATTCCATGAGTTAAGATACACATTGGACTAAACTTTTTGTTGCAAGTTCTTTGATTTTTGTGTGAACATACTTCCATTTAGTGGGTTGTTTTTCTTGGGTCTTTGGAGATCGACCATGACAGGTCATTGCTGATGAAAATGGAAATGCAGCTTATTCACGCATAAGAGAGATCCAGGATCCTATATAGGACTAACCTATGGGATCCTAAGCTAGGTAAAAAAAAATATATTTCTACCTAAGCTATGTCACTTGATAGAATTTTGATTCTAACCTAAAGCTCCTTATTCTATTATGATTGGTTGATTTGCAACCTAACCTAAGCTCGGTGCTAATGGAATTGGAAAGGTTACTAGGTATTAAATTAACCTAGATCCTAATACTACAAGGTATTATTGTAATCTAACCTAATGCCTAAAACTATTATGTTTTGAATTAATTTTCCTATGTGGAAATTATCTAAACCTATTTGCTAAGGCCTATGGTGGGGGTTAGTTGCTAGTGTTATATCCTATGGTATAAATTTTAATTCTACCTAAGATCTAACCTAAGCAATCTAATCTATCCTAAACTAATGGATATGAATGGGGACTTAAGTGGTCGCATGCACTTGGGTGATGGTTCCTAAGGCATTTATGTTATTGATAAGGTTGGTAAATGCATATGGACTGCCAATTTTGGTAGGGGCTAGATGACTTGGTGGAGGCTTAGGTGGCAGTATCACTAAAATGGAAATACATGTTAATTTAGACTTGGCATTAGACTTGGCAGGTGGTGGCAAGGAAGATTAGGTGGGAGATTTGGAATTAATGGAATTAATTACTTTTGGTTTATGAGCCCAAACCATCTTGGTAGGCATGCAGTAGATTTTTCTTGGGTTGTTTCACTTTGCATGTTCTCGATTTTCATTCTGCATGCGCTCTGGTTTTTGAACCAGCAGGTTGAACTGCACTTCATGGCTATTTTTGAGGTTTCGAATCTATTTTCATTTCATGGAATTTATAAGAGGCATTGTGGAAGAGGTATTGGTTGTTTGATCTTTCGTGGAGAAGAGGAGAAGAAGTGAGCTGGCTGGAGGTCTTCTTTGATTTTGAGAGACACTATCAGGCATGATAGGCTCTAACTATTAAAATCTCTTGCTTTCCTCTAAGTGTTTTCATTAAAGCAACTCTGCTCTGTTGAGTTTTGTGCATTGCATGCTCTATCTAGTTAATTGGTTGATGGGTTTAGTAAATCTTGCATTCTGGGTTTTGAATCCATGGTATATGTGATTCTGTTGGAAACTTATGTTGTATTATTTTAGCACAAAAAAACTATGCATGCAAGAACAAAGTTGGTAACTCTGTTTGGCATTTTCGGTTGTTGGAAATTGTTTATTTTGGTTCGACTACTTTCGTTGCCAATAAATTACTAGCTGAGTTTTTATGGAAACTCTGAGTTCCACTATGTGTTTGTTGAGATTAGTGTTTTGTGAACTCGATGTGTTTTGTGATCTTGAGCTAGTAAAGAACTCGTGTTCTTATGAAAACTTGTATGCAAGTTTGAGCTTTCTATTGGAAACTTGTTTTGGTAGGAGAGAACTATTGTTGGAGATTCTCGGTTCTATGGTGCTTGCGTTTTATTTCATAGATAAATGGGACTGTGGATAAAACCGTATATGGCTTGGTTCTTGTATTTCATCTTGTGAAAACTTTGACTATTGTTGAAACCCGCATCTAACTTGGAACCTGTGTTTTATTATCTTGGATAAATTGGACTATTGATTGAAGTCCGCATATGGCATGGTGCTTGTGATTTATTGTCCTTATGACCATATAAACTGTTATTGAAGGTTCATTATGAACATGGATTTCATGTTTTGTTGTCATCTGGTCTGAGCTCTATTAAGCATCTTACATTCCATTTGAGTTGGGAAATAGGGTTTGATAGGATGTTAACTAAAAATGGAAGCACTTTTCTTATTTTGAACTATTTTTTTAAGTAATTTCATTATATTCGGTCTAGCATTACGATGTTGGTGTATAAATGAACTCGTGATTGAGATATTGTGATGCAACACTATACAATCAATTTGTTACTTGGTGTTTTTAAAAATTGTAACTTGAACGATGTATTGGTTAGATCTTATAGTATTTTTGGTTTCTTTGACTATTTTATAAACTAAAAAGGGAGCATGTTGTTTCCCAAACTTGTTTATAATCACTTGAATGATCTTGATCCTTTGAGGGAGCTTATGCTTTACATTGTGCTCAGATTTGTAATTTGAGTCTTGGGACAGAACGTATTTTTAATATGTTGTTTTGATCTTGTCATTTAAATTGAGTTTATTACTAGATTGAATGGTTCTAAATTCAGAATTATTTTGAAACAAACCACATGCGTAAGGAGAAAACTGGAAGCATGGTTTAGTAGGTTGTTTGGGTAAACTCTTGAGATCTTGATTGGAATTAGCTTGTTGGTTTGTCATTTTATTGGAATCCCAATCTTTAGTTCTTATAGTGATGTGTTGAAATATTGTTAAGATAGTTCTGTCTTGACTGAACTATTGGGAAATTTTGAGTGTTAGCATCTACTCGGATTTCATACTTCTTGTTGGGTCCAATGAAAGAATGTTGAGTCTTTAAAAGATAAACTGTGATTCTTTAGTGTCCGTGGGCTATGTATGAACTTCATTGTTATAATGTTCGAATGGAAAGTGGAATTCATGCATTATAATGGGAAGATTTTGAAAGGAAGGTAGCATTAAGTTTTCTCTTTCCTTGAAGTTGTTCTTGTTCTCTTTCTTGGGAACTCTTGCATGAACTTAAACTGTATGTATAAGAAAAGGTAAAACTGTTAATTAAGTTGAAAGAAATGATTATAGATTGGGATCATATTCTGTTAGGACTCCTTTTCTAATGCAGTTGGGTTAAGTTCATTGGTTTGGAACCTTCTATTAATTATTCTTATGGGAAAAAGAGAATCATTACTTAATTAGTCTTCTTATACTTGTCATTTGACTGGAATGAAGTAGAAAGAGATTGATGATTGGTTGGTAAAAAGGAAATGCAAACTTGTTGTTTGACTATTAATCCATCATTCCTTCTTGGATTTCTTTTATGTGAATCTATTCTGATGAATACCGTAAAATGTTGAATTTTAAAGTAGATGTCCTTTAAAGGAAATAGTTTAAGTCATGATATGCACTTGTTTCTACTTTGTGGATGTTATGTACTTTGGCATAATGGAAATGGTTTCTCTTCTTCTTTACTTGAAAGTTAGATGAAACATCCTAGTGAGAATATGTTGTAAACACTTCTGTATCTTATAGTAAAGATAAGTGTTGTATTATATTTTGGTAGGATTGGAAACAATGAGATGTTATGATTTGTTGTTTGGTAAAGATAATTGATAGGATCAATTATACTTTAATTTGTAAGACAGATATTATAGATTATATTTTGTTCTTCTTTTTGTGAATTCTGGTTCATTAATGCTCTTCTTTTTTTATTGTTATTACTTATGCTTAGAGTATGAAATACTAATTGTTCATTAAAGTAGGGTTGTTTTTATTGGAACAATTAGTGGAATGCACTTCGTTTTAAGGCTTAGTGCTTATCATGCTCAGTTCATTGAACTGACCCATGCTAGCAATTTTTGCAGATGGACTTCGTAAGTGATAAAAGAAGGCAAAAACTTATATGATGCATTGGCTGATCTAAGTTTGATTCTTGTGAAGAATTCTGATTCGTTCTTAAGTTGTATTGAAAAAGAAAAGTTATATTCTTTTGAATGAAGGTTGTTGTCATGCAGTATGCCTAAAATGCATAAGTTTGTAAATGTATAAGTTTTGAAAATGAATTGAAGGATGAGAATTTACTTGCATGGGTTGTGTAAATTATCTTGTACCTTTGTAAAAGAAATGGAATCCTATCCTATTGATATTCTTCATGTTATTTATATGTTTAAATGAGTATTCTTGGATAAGTAGGAAAAAGGGAATTAGAGTAATTTCCCTAAATGTGATGCAGCTAAATAAGTTACAGAATTCAATGTTCTTATCTAAACAATTCATATTATTAAGGTAACGTGTAATGAACTTACAATGAAAACTATAGAATTTGTAAAGGACATAAAGGGTGTGTTAAACCCTAGAACTTAACCATGAAGAGGGAGACTCTTCCTCTCTTATGAAAAAGTAAACAAAAAGGAAGATATGATTTATAATCATTAGACTTCATTTAATAAAGTCTATTAAGTTACAACCTAGGTGGTTGTTACACTTCCTTGAATGGTTAAGTCACATTAAATGGAACTTATGAGGTTGTTTGTCCTTTCTTCTTGGTAGCTACTTGTTAAGCCAAAATTAATGAACATCGAAAGAAATCTTAAGTTAAGGAAGTTCTTCAAGGATTAATGGAACCTGATTTGGAAAAGAACTTAGGGAGAGTTGGATTAGGGTTTGGGTAGGGTTGCTGAAATCTACTTTTAAGTATCCAAATTAATTAAATATTAATAATCTCCTAGGGTATGTACATCTCGATGAGGTTTTCTGTAGGATGCTGGCACATGCCAACTAGGGTTGTACCTTGAGAAGATTGGGATCTTCTCGAGGATACAACATTGCAGTCGACATGTGGCAACACCCTTCTGCATTGATTGTCTAGATCTACACACTTATGGACTTGAACTTAGTTTTCTCTAGGATTGGGTAGTAGCATAGTTATGATATGAAGTAGCCCTCTAGGACTCAGGGTACCTTGGCACACGGGGTTGACCTAGGTTGACCCAGTATGCCAATATATCCTAAGTCTTTGTGAGCCCTTCCTATCATAACCTACGTTGTTAACCAGAACTAGGGTTAAACCTTGGGCAAGAGGACTGACGGAAGTTAGTAAAGGACATTCTAGATAAAAATAGAGTGGGGGTGAAGGATGTATTCCAGATTGATGAGTATGCCATCAAGGAATAAGTAATACGAATAGTATGTTAGAAATCTTTGGCCAAAGTATCACAAGTTGTTGATTGTGTTGTCCTATGTCACCTAGTCTAAGGATCGTGATGTAGATGAATATTGGTAACAACTATTCAGTTAGGTTCCTTAGATAGATCACTCAATACCTAGAATAGGGTAAGAGAACCAAGTATACGTAGTATATAGAAAATTATTCAATACTTAGTGTTAAACATGAATAGATCGGTAGCTTAGTCATCATTTGCATAGTCATGAAATGAATAGATCAGAGAACATTACAAAAAAAAATTCCAGTCAAGTCATAGGAATGTTATGGTATATCTGTTATAAGAATGGTTGTTATGGAATGTGTTTTCTAAATTATGGTTATTTAGAATAGAGAACATTAGAAATAGCCCAAAAACTTGATGAGATCCTTGCCCTTTGGACACAAGAATCAGTCTTAGTGAAATGAGGAGGAGAGGTAAACATTGATGAAACTAACATTAGAGTAATCTAATGCTCTTTTTATTGCACACCAATATCTATGGCATTATGGATTTGACCAATCAACTCGTAGTCTTCTATATCATGAGTCATGGACCATTTTCTTTTATAAAATTAGGGTTTCATTCTTTCTTATCATGCATTATAATAATGGACAAAGTGGTTGACTTCATGGTTAAGATGACATATCTCATAGTCTAAGCAATAACGAATGCACCGCCTATGGGTAAAACTATCCTTGGTATGCCCTTCCACTTCACATTCGTACACAAAATCCTAGTGCGCATCTCATGTGATGAATTCACCGATAGCTTCTCTAACTATTTTTCCATAGCTACAATCTGTGCTTCCAAGAATGGGTTAAATCCAATATCTATACTTCCAACTTCCTCAACATGTAAATCTTCCTCAAGTGCTTCACACAGATCAATGTATGTCTTATGTGACAATTCCCTTCTAAAATGTGTGATTAGTCCTCCAACGAACCATTGTGCATGTTGGATTTCATGAATATCATAATACGACTTAGATAACTTGAGTGTTTTGAAACAAGCATCATACTCTCAAACACTCTCAGTAGTGCCCTGCTTAATATCCTTGAGTGCACTTATACTCTTCTACTCAAATTTAGGGATATAGAACTCTTTAAGGAATGCATCTTTTAATGCTGCATAATCTATATAAGTTTGATCTAGGTCAAACTTCATGTACCAACTGTGTGTGCATCCCTATAATATAGTTGTAAAGTGACTTTCCTTGTGCTCAGAAGTCTTGATCCCTTTTGCACATAGTATCTCACACATGTGTACCTATTCAAAAATATCCTCTATGCCCCTATATCCTAGAAGATGGAGAGACATCTCCATGTAAATATTAAGGGGTTGGTGTGGACCATGCCCACCTGATCTAGAATCTCTTGTGTTACCTCTTCCTAGAAAACCACTAGATCCACTAGAACTAGAGCCACCTATACCCCCTGATCCTCTACCTATATCCACAAGCATACCAAAAAAGTAATTCCCTGTGTCCCAACAAGAGTGATCGAATTTAACTCCTACAGTTTGTGTGGTGGTACTACTCTAAGAAGTGAGTCCAACATTCTACCTTCTTGAATTCTATGTTGATAATGCACTTGAAAAGGTACCTCTAAAAAATAACTAAGACATATTCCCTTCCATATATATACTTGTTATGTGACTTACCCCTAGTTCTCTACTGCCTAAATTAGCCTGCTAACTATTGGATGTACTAGATACTAGAAAACCAAACACAAGGGCTAGGTTTCAGGTAGATTTAGATGTGCACTTATGGCCCAGGTTGTCTCTATTGGCATGCTCCTATGTGAGGTTTAGGAGGGTTCCCTGTCATGCTTTCCTAAATGGGGGAGTTTCGATGCTCTGGCTCCATGCCTTCTATGTGAGCTCCAAATCCTTCATGATCCATATCTCTCCTCAATGCCATCCACTCTACAATGTCACACTACTTCTCTATCTCCCTCTCACATGCCTCATTGTACTTAAGCCACCTTTCTTCTCTCTACCATTTTGTCCCTAGCTCCAACATCTTTCACCAAACCTAATCCTTCCCCATCGCATGTTGGGTTTTAGCTAGCCATTGGTTTTTTTTCTTCTAAGTTGATGGTCACCATCAAGATATTGATCACTAGTGTAATAGCTTGCAAGTAAGTTCCCATGGGATATTGTAAAAATTATAACTCAACTACCTCTAGGTAAAAATAAGTGGAAATGGAGTACTGGAATATATTTGTTTAAAACACCACAGAACCAAGTATCCACAATGCATGTCCAAACTAAATCAGCATCATACATGGCTTGAAATTCTTCCTACATCTAGACAAGTGTGCAATACCTATGATTCTCTTTAGACGCATAAGGAACTAGACATTAAATGCAGTTCTACTGGGAAATAACAAAGAAGATCTCATACAAATAGTCATACAGATTATGTTCCACCCACGTGCATGCGTCAAACTCAGATCCAGTGCTAAACCTCCATGCGTACTCTTCTTCTAGATATTTTATCCACTCCTCAACACTTTCTAGGGTCAACCAATATGTATTCATTGCAAACCATCCTGAAAACAACTGAAAAATAGGTCCCAACAATGAAACCAATTATGCATCCTAGAATTTACCATGAATAACCTAGGTGCCGACACATCACCCAACTCGAGTTAAGCACTCACCTAAAGTGCGTAAAGTTTTCAAACCCCTCCTTAGAGTTTCTTGTGTAGGATGTTAACATGATGAAGATATAATGCATTCAGATCCATAAATAACATAAACATTCCATAGAGCATAACTAGATCTAGATCTTAAAGAATCATGAATTAAATAATAGCAATGATAGGATTAACCATATAAGAACCAATTATAGCTATGTTTAACACCTTTATCCAGACAATACACTCCATTATATTAAACATAATAAATACAAAATATTCTTATAATAAATAGTATCACAAGTTGATGGGCACATTAGATCTGGTAGCATAACTCCATAATAGCTCATACAAAGTGTTTTTATATATCAAACTACATGGTTCAATCCATATTTATAAGGGTGGGGACTTTCCCTTCACCACTTACACACTTCCTAAAATAGGTTACATGTTGAAAATAGCCATGCACCTTTATAATAGTAGGCACACATGCAAGTACGCTAATAATAGATCTCATACACTTAACTGGTAGTAGTAATCCTATTATTATCTTCAACTTGTGTATGGCACTCACCAAACTCTTGTCCCAAAATATTAGTTGCATGTCACACAATTCTCCATCCCGATGTGTGTTCTGCATGCTATCTCCAAAAATAGCCCATAACCATGAAAACAGCTAAGTCCCCAAATCAACTTGTCTAGCGTGCATTTCCTTTCCTATCCTTCCACACATTTCAATGTGACTTATTCTTGTGAATTTTTTTCCCTCTCCTTAGTGTCATAATCTATCTACTTAATAAAGGATCTATGTTGGTAGCAATAAGTGAATGAATAATATTACATAAATTATAACCTACATGAGTGTAGGATCTTTAATTAAAGATTTAAAGGATTCCCAAGGATATTGAAGACCATTTTTATTAGATTAGGCAAAAAATAGGGATCGGCTCCCAGGGGCTATAACAAAAGAGAGGAATGTAACTAGAAACAAAACAGAAAAAAACCAAAAAAGGGTCCCAGAAAGATGAGTTAAATAGGCTTAACTCTTACAAAGTGCAAGATCTAGACCCTAGAGAGGATAAAAAAGACCAAAAAAAAATAGGACACCACGGTAGCCATCAGCCGCACATAGTTCGAGAGAACAACAAAAAAACCTCTGCAACAAACAAAAAAATTGTGGAGAGGCCCCACACCAACAACAGCCATCCTATATTTCAGAAACATCCATCTCCTACTCCTCCGAGCTACTTATGTGAAGGTTAAATATCCTCCTTTTCTTTTCTCGCTCAATCCCTCCACTCGACAAGTAGAAATTTAACTTGAATATCCAGACTTCTTCATTCTCGTGCTTTATCTAGACCTGATCCACAACCATCTTCTTTGAAATGTTGATGATGTTCAAAATGGACTCCCTTTGCACCTCGTTCATGTCCTTCATGGATTTCGGAACCCTTCTAAATACCACATCTTGCTGATCCAATCTTCAAATACATTGGGGTCTCCACACATTCATTCTTCCTCGAAGCACCTTGGCTTCCCCAACACACCCCTCATTTTTTTCTTTATCTTTCTGATTCCCTAGAGATACCCTTACCCAATTTCATTTTAGTTAGACACTCCATGCAAGAGTAATGTCATCTTCCTCAGCCTTTCTCCTCTAGGATTGTTGTCAAAGGATAATCTAGAAGCGGCTTGCCATTCTCAACCGAAGAGGAATTAGGCCCTCATGGAGGGGCAATTCAACTTTATCATTATGGAAATCCATCGGTGAATTTGAAAGAGAGGTGGCGAAAAAAGGGAATACTAGCCATAAAATTGTGATGGAACATGTTGAGGAAGGTCATGTGATGGGTATAGATGTTTCTATACTTACCCTCCAGCGTAATATATTTCATAACTTGAAGGAAAACATCCTTCTAGACCCCAGGAATGCACAAACATGCAATGCTATCTCTGTGAAGAACTAATATTTCTCCTTGCCAACGAAAAATCAATCAATCTCGAGTTCTCTACGGATTCTTTCCTTGTAGATATTTAACCCTTCCATCTTCATATCAGTCACCCTAGTAATATTAGACTCTGATACCTCAACTTCCACACCACGGACAAGTAAAAACCCCTCTTTCTAGGCATTACTGAAGTCCTTTGATAGAGATGGGTTGTGACCATGTAATTTGGCAATATAATTTCTAAATCCTCCAACTTTAAGCTTGTTCCAAAGATCTTGGTTACTCTCCTTCATGTTCGATGGCGGGTTCCACTCAAATCTTATCTCCACCCATCTACACATTACCAAATTTGTCATCTCAGCAAAATATTTACACAACCAAAACATTTTACACCCTATCAAATATCGAATAGAAACAATGATTTTTGTAAAATCTAGCATGGCACATGGGATACTTTCCTCTACTCGTGCATATTATCATTTATCCTAGCACCTGCTATCCTTAATGATTTCATCATTAATATTAGAGGGTAATCTCTCTCCTTTGCACCAAATTTTGTACTCATTACTAAGGGCTCCCACATTGGCCATCTTGTCCACACATTTATTTCCATGCCTCAAGGTATGATTTATAGATATCTTATCAAAATACTTTAGCAATTCCTTGATATCTTGAATGATGTTTTTAACAACCAATTTTATCTTACTCCTATTGAGGAGATAATTTATAATAATTAAAGAGTCATATTCAATATGGATGTCCTTAAGAACTTTTTCCTTAGCAACAAAAATACCCCATAGGAGGGCTCTAGCTTCAGCCATGTTATTAGTCTACTTTCCCAAGGGACCCGTATAGACGAACAACCAATCACCCTCACTATTACTTAAGATACCCCCTCCCCGACTTGACCAAGATTCCCCTTTGAAGCCCCATAAAAATTGATGTTGATTGTATTTACCATAGGTTTAATCCAATAAACATTCTTACCAGGATTTTGATCTTGAATAGACTATAGGAAAACTTATCCAAAGACTTCCTAATCCCATTTTGGGCAAGGAGTTTTTGTTTTACCTTAAAACAGTTTTAGATTCTCCTTTATGGCTGCTAGGATTTTACTTTTAGCCACCAAAATCAAAGGTTTCTGATCCCTAAAAACACTATCATTCCTTATTTTCCACAAACCCCATAAGAGATGAGGCGAAGTAATCTTCCATGCCCGAGACCAGCTCAATCCTCCATATTCGAAGGCATAATCCATTACATGTTGAAAGTTGAAATCGGTGAGAAGATACCTTTAGAGAAAGGGAAATGTAAAGAAATATGATTCACATTCTCTTCCCCCTCTCGACAAAGAGAGCACTGTTTGGGATCCGCATTCCTCTTTTTATAAGATTTTCAACCAATAGGATTCTATTTTGAAGAGCCAACCAATAAAAGTATTGATCTTTGGGATCAAGTCCTTGATCCATAACTTGCCCCAATACTATTTTTGAAAATATTTCTTGAAGTGTAATCTATAGGCAGATTTAACATAATAGATTCTAGAGTCTTCCTCTTTCCAAATGATGGAATCCTCCTTAGTTTGGAAGATGGGGATGTGGAATTCCCTGAGTTTCTTATTAAGATATTGAAAAGGTTTGATATCACCATCATAATTAGGAGGAGGGGCTATGGTTTCCCATTGTACCTTATCATCATAACTCCAGAAATCTCTTATCCAGATTTTACCATTATCCTCACAGAATTAAGCAACCTCCTTCCATATATCCTGATCTGCTAAAGGGGAATCTTCAATCCAACTATCCCACCAAAATATGATCATGTTCCCCTTTCCAATCTCCCATAAGGATACCTTTGAGAGGATATATTTTTATTCCAATAGATAATTCCAGAAGAAGGATCCTCTAGGGATATTTTCATGAAAGAAGAACGAGTCAATTCTGCCTAAATTCCGCAGGTATTTCTTTTTTATTATATCAATCCATAGTCCTTCCTCTCTAGAAATTCTCTAGCCAGCTTTAGCAACCAAAGCTTTGTTCATGATAGGTATACTTTTCAAACCCAGACCGCCACACATCTTTGGCCTAGTGACCTTCTCCCAAGCCACCAAAGGGAATTTAAACTTTTCCAAGGCCCCAACCCAAAGAAATCTCTTCGATTTTTTTCCACAGTTGTCAATTATTTTGGCTGGGAGTTTAAATAAAGGTATGATTATTTTAATTAGCATGAAGCTAAGGTTGAATTATTTTATTCATTAGTTTGAGTTAAATTTTGCAAGGGATATCTTATGAGCTCACCATACTAAGGAGAAAAACTCAAAAGTATATTGGTGAGTTACGAATGAATATGTTTTGATTAAAGGTGTGCTTGAAGGTAGTATTTTCTATGTTTTCTTAGTAAGTTGAAGTCAAGTAGGTATCTTTGAAAGAACTATAAATGCTATGGAATATGAATCAAAGTCAAAATGGAAGCCTACATTACATCTTTAGTTCAAATATTTTATATCTAAGACATGATCTAATTTTATGAAGGTTTGATTTACTCAAAGTAGTTTGAAAAATATTGTAGAATGTCATAAGGTTATTGAAAATATTGAGAGTGTCTTTATTATTTTTAGGATTGATCTTAAGTTGTAACTCGGGGAAGATTAAATTTCTTAAGAAGTTAATTCAAGATCAAATGACAGGGTTATGTTAGTGAAGTCGGGGATAATTTTAGTGGTGAATATTCATAATATGGTGAATATTCCATTTTTGAAAAATTTGAAAAGGTGAATTTTTTGGCATGGGTCAGTGACCTGTTTGCCTAAAAATTACAGTTTAATTTTTTTAGGGTCAGACTTCACCTACCCTTGAAACTATCCCCTATATAATCCTAGATTATTCACCATGTAGAACACTACTAGCTCACTCATACCACTTGGGGGCATATGTATTATCAAGTATAGTAAACACGCAATAGGAGGGCAGAGGCTACAGATGTGTGACAGGAGGGCGGAGGCTGTAGACCCGTGACATGGAGAGTTTTTTTACATGTGACATGTTGAGTTTGTTGATGCATGACAAGGCTGTAGAGGAAGTAGATGCATGATAGAGAGTTTTTTGATGCATGAAACAAATATTTTTTTGTCACATGACCAAAGGGAGGAGGCTACAAATGCGTGATAGAAGATTTGTTATCACGTGTCAACAATTCTATTGTAGTGCATCAACGAACCTCAGCGACGCGTGGAAGCAAATATTCTATTGCGCGTCTGTAGCCTTAAATCACACCACTTATAAATCAAGTAAAAATTTTGCTATTGGACCCCCAAAAATTTGCCTTCCGCGAAATCTGGTTTCGAGGATATTCACGAGTATTTTCCACCTCTAATTTCCATAAGGTATCTTAAAATGAACCCTAGTGAAGTATCATGATTTTTTGAGTTAGTATAGTTAGTATGACAATTTCCTTTAATTTAATGGAAATTTTAGATGGTGTGTGTGTTGAGGGTGAGTTTGAGGCATATTAATCCCATAAATATTTTTTCAAGGTTGTAGAGTTTGTTTTGGTTTTAATGCTTGATGGAGTGGTTTCTAATGTACTCTAGCATGCTTTTGATTCTTATCACTAAGGTACAGGTTTGAAAAGGTTATTCAAAATAGGGGATGCTTATTAGAATATTGATCGGGTGAAAAAGGTGACGAGAAAGCTAGTAGAGAAAAATTCATGAATAGCTACGGGTGTATTGTCACAAGAAGCAAGTCATATGATCAAATAATCATGCAAAGAATGTAGAAAGGATTGTGAAAGTTATTTAGGGAAGAAATAATATGATCAAGCCACCTTTAAGTCTTAGAAAAAGGTATGACATCATGTTTTCGAGTTTTTAGCTAGAATTTTCTAGTATAAACTTAGGGGTAGCTTCATGTTAATGTTTTATGAGTAATTATGGATCTTATTAGATTTAGAAATTTGTCAAAATTAGACTAAAATCATGGTTTAGATTTTATGGACCTAAAAGTAGAGATGACACTATTGGAGATAGAGTTGGGTTATTTACACTTGGCATGAGAAATTCATATAAGATGATGTATTTCTAATATTAAGGGGAAATATGAGAGTATCATTCACGAGGAGCTTTTCTGAAGCTCATATCAGTCCATGGATCCTCACTTTTCCGCATAAGGAGTCAAAGAAGATAAAGTATAGTCCCGATGGGAGATATTTGAGTCAAGTAAGTTTCTTTGTGCATTTTTGTCATTGTGTGTTGTCTATTTCCATATATTTTTGTCATTGTATCTATTTCGTAGATTTCAAAGGGCGAGAGAAGCATCATAAGCATGGAATGAGGTCATAGGTGTGTTTGTCTTGATGGTTTCCATTAATGTTTTTGAAGGTAGTTGCCATCAATGACAAAGGTGGAGATTGTTGGCCATTGTGTGATTATGTTGTCATTGATGTCAAGTTAATTGATTGTAAAGGGTGGCATGAGGTCATATGTGTCTCCATGAGGTGTTTTTTTAAGTGTCAAACATGAAGGCTGATTGGTATTTTTAGGAGTTGGTGAGTTCTATGTTGTCGTGGATCATGGTCTAATGAGATAAGTCATGGTATGAGTCTTCTTAAGTTGGTTGGTTGATGTCATGAGGTATGTTACATGTGTTTAAAAGTATAGATGAGGTCTTCATGGCAAGTTCATGAGTTATATGGTTTAAGTCATGTCATTCCAAGCTTATTACTAGCCCTAGAGCATGTAGAATGAGATGGAGGTATGCGATGTAGAGTTCATCAGTAATTTCAAGCATTATAGAAGCATGGTGATAATATACCGAGGTTTGTGGTGATTTTTAGGTCAGAAATATGAGGTATCATGCTTGGATGAAGTCCTTAGGAAGCAAGAAGATGAGAATAAAAATTTCATATCAGAAAGTCTTAGTGGATAGAGATTTTCAGAGATATTTGATCCAAATTGTGAGTATGGAAAGTTATAGGATGTTTTCATGATGCTTCATGACAAGTTTTGGGTAAAAGTAAAAAATATTTTTCAAGATACATCAGTTTTGGCAAAACTGGGTTAGTTATAATGTGGGTTTTAAGAAAAAGTGGACCTTCTAATGCTCGTTGTGAGATGTGTAATTTTTCCAAGGACCTAATATATTTGGCATAGCGGCCAGCTATAAAGGTTTCAAAAAAATAATGAGGTGGTTTGATCATCACATTTTTATAAATGATCGCTAACAAAATAAAGTGGTTTGAAACACTAGCTAAACCCTAGCTAAGAGTGACTTGGAGAAGAAAATGTATATTGATCTTGTTTTGATTATTTTTTTAAATGTGATTATTGTATTTTTAGAGGACTCTTCTAGATTTCTAGAACAGGTTAGTCAATACTTGTGAATGTATGTGGGCCCCACCTAAAAATACATTTTTATGAAGAATTTCAGTTTAAGGAAAGATTTTCTAAAGAATGTAAGAAATAAAATGTTTTTTTATAAATGGTTGTTTTATACATGTCCATGATAGTTTCATATCATAGTTGAGGTGAAAAAAATAAAAAGTATTCCCGATTTATGAAGACTAGTTTTTGGGTCGAGTTTGGAGCTGATTACACTAAAATTGGAATTGTAGGAGCAAAATGAAGTGTTAGGACTCCATTAAATTTTTTTGATCATAGTTAAGAGATATTTCAAGTTGTATATAAAATTTTTGTATTTTAAATGGTATGAATAAGTTATGACTTATTCTTTGAAGGTCAAATTTGGAGGATGCTTGACTAAGCGGGGTGTTAAATGTATACATGAGGTAAAGTTATGATTCTAAATTGTTCATGATTGGTGAAGGTTGATGAGTGCTTATAAAACATGTATAAGGGTACTTCATACTTTTTTCAAGTGTGGAATTTTGTTTTGTGGTGATGGAGCAAGTTGAGTTCAAGGTTAGTTCTTGAGTCCAAGAAGGCTTAAAAAGTAGTTTTCGAGAGAGATATTGTAGGTTGAAGGCCTTCTACTCTTATTTGGAAGGATTTATAATAATTTATGGAAAAATTTATTTAGAGGGATTTATGTTGGTATATGATTTGTTTCTTGGTGATTTTACTTTATTTTTCTTTTAGGCCAGTTTGTGGAGAAGAAGGTTCATGATTTATAGGGACAGGATTTCTCGGGATGAAAAAATAAAGTGAATGAGGCATAAGATGGATAATATGATTCTTGTTATAATTTATATAGTGAAGAGGGATTTTTTTTTCATATTGAATGTTTTGGAGGTCTTGAAAGTGGTAGAAAGGGTGTAAAACAATTGGATTTGTGAAACTAATTTTTAGGCAACATTATTTGGAGAAGAGGAGAGTTGTTGTGGTTAGAAAATATGGATGTTTCATGATATCTAACATGCATGGATGTTATGTATAGGTCTTGAGGATTCCATATAGTTTTTACATGCCATATTGTTTTTTTTCTTCAGTGGTCTCGATGCCCAAAGGTTAAGACAAGGTGCTGGAAATAACTATTTTGAGAAGGATATGAGCCTTTTGAGTTGTGTTATGAATGTTTTGATTGGTAAAAGATAATTAAATACAATGGCTGATTTTTTTATGTCATATTACAGATTTATGATGAATTTATAATCTTTAAAAATCATGGTTACGAGGTTTATGGTTTTATCTCATCCATGTGGGGGTTTTGAGCTTGTTTATGGTTTTGGGCATGGTCGACCTATATCGTCATATGTGAAATGTTTTATGATTGTGTTGGAATGTATTAAAATTTTATTGGTTGAACCAAAGTAGGTAGAATGAAATTACTTTAGTTTTAAAGAAGGAAATTATATTTAAGTGCTTGATTGGTTCATTTTTGAACTAGTTGTGCATGGGAGAAAAGAGTGACTCAAGAGAGAGTGTGTAATGAGGTATAAAGACATGTTTTAAGAGCTGAATAAGTTTTTTAAATTTTGGATAATTTTATAATGGATGTGTGCAAGGATTAGAGACTAATAAAATTCCACGAAATACCTAGAGAGAGTTAGTTGAAGAAGGTGTTCTTGAATGAGGGTTCGATGGAATTTGGAGCTGAATTTTGAAATCACAATCAAATATGATATCAACATATTTTTAGTGATAATACTTCTGAAAATTTTTTTATGATGAGTAATATTCATAAGAGTCTCTTGTTGTGAGTAATATCAACAAGGGTTTAGGGGTTGGTGTTCCTTTTTGGGTTGGTGCCTAGCTAAATAAATATCTTGTGATGTGTAATATTCACTTGATTATTTTTGTGTGTAATATCAAAAAAAAAAATTAGTGGGTTTTCTTCCCCTTGAGGGTTTCCTTCTTACATTTTGTGTCTATTTTTTCTCTCTCATGTGTTATGTTCATTTGAATGTATGGTTTTCTTTTTATAATTAGATCTCATTGAATACATATGGTTGAATGGATGTTAATGGTTGTTATAACTAATGGTAAATGAAGTAATAAATTTGTAGGACTGACTCAACCCCTCTCAATCTATTGTGCTTCCAACATTTAGTATGATCAATTATGTTGATGTCTTATGCTCAGAGTAGAATAAAACAACACATTGTTTTTATATTATATTATTATTAATTTTTTTCCCTCATCTTTATCCACCACATACATTTTCCAATGTTAATTTTAATCCTTGACATGTAATTATCTCCTTGTTTATTCTTATAACCATGGTATAGAGATTTTATATACACTTTTTTATCACCTTCCTTCTTACATTCTAGGATTTTAGTAAAACCACTCCCTCTCTTATACTTAGTATTTATATCCCTACACCTTTAATAAAGTTTGGATTATCATCTTTTAGATCCATCCATGACTCAAACACCTCTAGTTTTATATCTTGGATCTCGTGTTAGACCTAGAATTTTGTTATATATATATGCTAATATATATCATTAAGAAGAGAAATAAGATAATAAAATTTACCTTCTTATCCCATATAAAATGAGTACTCTCAAATATATTGGAGATCATTACATGGAGGATTGTACACATCCAAAATATTCAAAGATAATCCTGAAAGTAATCTTCTACATGAAATACATATACAAAGAGGTTAAATTTTCATGGTGACAATTTAAAAACTCAAAGGAAATATTACGTTTAGATTTTTCATGATTTTGCACTTTCACACACTCATATAGGCGTGAAAATACATGAGGTTTGAGCTCTCTTTGAAGTATCCATACATAGGAAAAACTTATAATAAGGTAGGGTGTTGTGGTTAGTCCCTTTAGTAAGTTATTAAAACAAAGAAGATAAAAAAGTGAATCATCATGTATAATTGAAGAGATTTCACACATCCAATATTAGTTTACAAACAACAAAGTAAAGGGATCCTAGAATTTATAGGCCATGTACCTCGGGGATAGTACCAGAAAATCTAGATTGTAGTAGCTACCAAAATAGTGTGACTTTACTAATAGTGTCTTGGTAGGTTTTCTACCTCTATCCTACACTCAAGCCCTTGTTAAAATTACTGAAAAGTGTTATATCATGTGGAAATGTCTATGATAAAAATAATTTGCAAAGTATTTTACCATCCTTTTTCCAATTTGAATTAAAATATCAATCATACCATAACAATATATATATTTTATATTAGTGTTATTATTTCTTAGGTTTAAAATAATCAAAACAATAAATTTTGACAAATCAATATCGTATACAATGGATGTTGATTTTATCAATACATTGTATAGTACTATATTCTTGCATTTCAATTTATCTTATGTTCACATTAAAAAATATGTCCTTCTTAATTGTACTATGACCATGTTTCCTACCTAAAATTCTACTTCCATCATCTTCATATTTATGTGCTTCTTATAATGTATTTCTCTTTTCCAAGTGTTTATGTACATGTTATTACACATCATATTCAAAAAAATTCTCTACTTATATGTTATTTGATTTCTCATCTTTCATGTCACACAATTTTGTAACACCTATTATACTACTCCCATACAAAATATGAAATGGTTTTCTTTTTATACTTTGTTTAACTAAACTATGGTACATAAAATTATCTTGTGTCGAATTATATCCCATGTTCATGGATTTCCATTAATTTTCAATAGTTCACCACAAATTATATTTAATACTTATGTATATATTTATATTTACATATGGTATGCTAAACTAAAACATAGTTTTGTATTTTTTGGTTGGATATTTTGTTAGAGATAAAATATGAGGCCTAACCACAGTATGCGGGACAAAGTCCCTCCTGAAATAAAAGGGAGGTGCCCTATTTATTACTAATCTAAAATATGTCAAATAATATTTTCAATATTTACACTATTCTAACCATTTGGGGATGGGATATCATCCCAGTATATTTATTTTTTATATAAAGGAATGTAGATAAGGAAAGAAAGAGAAAAGAGAAAGGAGGAAGTTTGGGAGAGTAAAAAGAGAATAAGTGGAAACATTCTTTCACTTAGGAAAATGTAAATCGAAGATAATAACTCATGATTAAATAGTAATAAATTGTTGAAGATGTAATAAACTAGGTATTAAAGTAAATAACCTTGTAATGTATTCAATGTAGGAACAATTTCTTAAATGAAAAAACATATACCAATAACACAAAGTTTGTAACATATATATTTAAATATTCTTCAATACCAAGATAGAAAACAAAAAGTTTTCTATCTCTTCAACTCTAAAGTTTATGTTATGTAAAAGTATCAAACCCTAAATAATGCCACATCATTTTACATTTATGGATAAGTGGATGAGAGAAAAGGGGAAACAATTTTGGATTGCATGCTAAAAAATAAAAATACACATTAATAGTTCATTTGACTAGTTCTCAGACAATGAAATAGTCAACATGCGAATCCAAAAGATGTTTCGACATTTTGGAAAAAGACATGTCGAATGCAAAATAAAAATGAGATGGTAGGTCCATCAATCAAACTTATCTTTTTGTTCCTCTATTTCATCCTTTTTGAGTGAAATTCCCGGAAATTTTGAATCATATCTTGAGTTTATTTTTCGTCCGAGTCCATAGGATTATCGATTTATTATTTCACAAGTCTAAAAAAAATTGCCCATTTTTCCTCAGAGCTTATGACATTTATTGATAAATTTGGACAAGTTACTCAGAACATTTTCACATAAATTAACCTTTCAGTGACTCCCAAATTGAAATCTTCCTCTGCAGAGGACTCCTTTTCAACCAAACTCTTAAATTATTTAAACAAATTATCTGCAAAAAAATATTTAGACCATCATCTAAATTTGTTTTGGAGACCTTGAATAATTCTTTATCAATGTCATTAGTGGCATCAACTACCTCATCTTTGGGTTGTTGAATTTTACAACAAGCTTCTTGGAGAATCTGAACTTGAAATTCAATAGCCTTGCAAAATTCAAAATGTCTATCAACATCTTCCACAATTAATTCTTTAATAAAAATGTCAAAATGGAATTTTGAAGCTCACTAAGAACTTCCAATAAAATTCCCAATTTCCATTTTCTTCCAAGATTTCTCTTCCAATTTATTGACATCGATCTCGGCCTTTTCTATGTCTTTGTAGGTGTCCATTACATCCTTGATTATCTTTTTCCCTTAGAGAATAATATGTTGAATCCAAACATCTACATCTCTACCTTGTTGGCCAACTTGTAGACACCAAATTTGGATCACACTTCCCCTTCACCCCACATATATATTAATTTAATTACCTACAATTAAATTAATTCCCATTCTCACAATATTCATTAATAAATACCTTAATTAAATTAATTTCCACCTCACCTAGACACCTCATCATAGACCTATTCTTAACATGTTTCCTTTTAACTAGGACTCAATCTCCACTTACCATAACTAACTAAGACTTAGTATAACCCTAACACTAGATACATATTCTTCCTCTAACCACATGCACACTTACTTAGGCGAGAAAATGCCATTTTGGATCTATAACAACAGACAAATGGCCAAAAGATAGCCAAGATTTGTTATTTTGGCAACCTAGGATATCCCTCCTTAATCGATGCCGATTGACCCATAAATGATGTCAGTCACCTTAAACCATTTTTAGTTACCATATATTCACTTTGGTAACCTTGTTCCATATGTTGGAAGAATTATTCAAGTTTTGGAGAAGAGAGATCTACATACAAGCACGCACCAAAGAAATCTTGCACATCCAGACATCCTGAACCATCACCAAGCACTAATATGAAGGGAAATCATTCACAATAACATTCTAGGAAACACGGTCATGGAACTAACCACCAGTTCCATGGATCAACCATCACCTACATCTAACCACCAGGTCTACAAATACAAGTAAGTACGTTTGGATATACATCTTTCCATACTTATATCAATTCCTTTATATATGTTGTTTGAGACTCTTAGTCTCATTTTCATCTCATCATCTCCCGACTTCCTATCAATCCATCCTCCTAACCACCTAAAACCTCCCAAAATATATATATATACCGACTCCAGGACATCTTTGAGTATTCCCAACACTATTATCAACCTCACCATTCTCTGTCTATTCTCTGTGTAATCATAGAGAATCATCAAAACCAAACTTTATTGAGTCTCTATCAGCCTGACCCTACCGTACCAATAAACCTAAACCTTTATCGAGTCTCCTCTCACCAGAATCGGTCATATTAGACTGATGTCGTATTTGTATCTGGTAAATCTACCTATAACAACAACCTCATAACATTCACCCAAATAACCCAAACCACTCAAAACTTGACCCTAACTTATCCCAACCACCTTATTCACCTGTCTAACTTCTAGATCTAATCATAACCTAGCATGTTAGATTATATTTTCTTATTTTAATTGAATGAGACACCTAAATCATATCAACTATAGTAGGATATTATTGGTTTATGTTATTTCTTACATTAAGTTGTGTTAAATAGTGGATTGAAAGCAATATAGGAAGTATCACACTTCTCAGACATAACATACACTAGGCACTCCACTAACATATATTGTTTAGTATTCCTCTTGTAGTATTTTTTTTACATTCATAGGAAGTTCCTCCTATCAAAAGGAAGTTCTCACAATCAACACTAGATCAGGAAATTAGAATGCATGCACTCTACCTTCCACCTTCATTCATAGGTATTCCTCCTCACCCTTACCCTATCTGTTTTGCTCATATGTAAACAACTTATTGGAGAAAATTTTTGGCTTTGGTGGGACAGGTCATTTGTGGGTTTAGTTCCATTCATACAAAGTTGCATCTTATGTGTTTCCTTTCTAAAATTTTTATTAACTAAATCTTCTTCTCTGGTAATCTACTCCTTTCTAATGTCTCTAAATGAAACATTTATTTTGGTGCATTTAAAAGAATCATTCTTCTTTCTTTTTGCATTAGTGGAAATCATCCTCTCTCATATTCATCATTTGGTTCATCAAATATAGCTGTCGATTTAGGTTATAAAATTTGTTACATTTCATATTTGTATGTTGCTTGATTATCTCACATTTAAAAGCGAGGACAACCTATACACATGAAAGTCGTGCCCAATTGATGGTTGATACAATTGTATTGTAAAAAGAACATTTCTCTCTTCTCTCTCTTTTCCAAACTACACAAATCTAAATTTACACATTTTCTTAAACAACACCTTACCTGGAAGAAGTTATCAACGATCACATGATCAAAGGATTGATAATGGGTGCCCAGTTGGTTTCTCTATCTAGTCATTACCTCAGAGAAAGGACCGCCCCCACCAAAACATAACCTGAAACCTCACTTTAGATTACCTCTTCATAGGATGCCTTCCCAACCAAAAACTTTTTCTAAAGTTCACAAGTTAGTTTCAAATAGCATAAGATAAAGTAACATAAAATCCACTCATAGGATTACGTGTTTTTCTTAGATTTCTTCTTGAATTACATTTTGAGTTGTGAGGATTATGTTTCTTCATTTTCTTCTTCCTTTCACACTCCCCATCATAGTTGGAGTATTCGGAATGTTTGAGTTTTTAGGGCCTCATATCATCATCCCTGGGTCTTCTAGGTTGTTTCTTCATTTGATTTAATTCACAAAAACTATTTTTCTTCAGTTCTTCATATTTCACAGTAACCAGTGTCAGTCTAGCGACCGTCATCGGTTCCCATCTAATCATCATTGGTTTACCTGACTAGTGTTGGTTACCAGCTCTTTTGGTTATTTTACCTAAAAACATTTCATTACCTTCTCTTCTCTATTTAAATTCATATAGACAACATAATATTCCCAACATTCTGATATCACTATCAAGTACAGTTTCCCCGTTTCATTTTTCATCAGTTCTACTCATTTTTCTCAAATTGATGTGTTCCCACGAGAAGAAGTATCACTTACTATAATCTGTCATCAATCCCCCCCTCCACCGTCATTGGTCATCTTAACCAGCGTTGGTTTCCCTATTTTAATTCTTAATTGAAACATTGACAAAATCTACCTACTCGATATTTTTTCTTTCCATTCATGTTGTTTTTTGTGTCATCTATAGAATATAGTTAACCTGATACATGCTAATTCACATGGTGTTGACTCACAACCAAACTAATGCCCTTATATTTCATGTTATTCTTCAGCCACTCCCACCTATCCCATCACTACCTTCCATCCTGTCGCCTATGGATCCAAATCAGCCTATCACCATTTCTACCAGTGACGAGGAGTTCACAAGACTCCTTGATCCAGAATCTTGCGGCCTTACAATACTATCTTTCCCACTCATCTACTTGAGACTCCTCAGGATAACTAGTGTATGACATGCCTATATCTATTCCTCCTACCCTCACACCCACTTTCACATCAGCTACCAATAGCTCGACACTTCCCTCATCCCCATTACCCCCTTGGGTCTCTCAATTAGGTCCTACCTCTTCCATAATTATTGTCCCAATGATGTCTATTACACCCATGGTGTCAACCATTCCTTCACCAACTACTTTGAGCATGGCCCCATCTACCCCCTTTTCCTCGTATATACCAGTTACATCACAACCACCTCTAGTGTCAGAAACCCACACCCCATTCCAAATTTGGTTCTTTCCATCCCTTAGTCTCTACCACCCATTACCACAAGAGTCATTACAACCACCCCACCTATTTACACACATCACCAACAACCCCCAATCTCATCTATCGCTTATTCGAGGTATATTCTACCTGTATCTATTCCCCCTTCACAATTTTCATATTCAAAACCCCCATGTACTAGGATGCCATCCACATCATACACCCATCATCAACCTCCTATTCGTACTGCAGAACCCATTCCTCACAACCCACCAATGACCTCATTAGGATGATGATGTAAAATATGTAGACATTAGAAGCATCAGTTTATGGCTCTCGTAACTCCTTGACCTATGATGAAATATGTAATGAGCCTATTCATCCATCCATTCTTATTCATCCATACCATGTGCACTAGGAAATCCTCAAGTTTAACCATTTCAACAAGTAAAGAGGACCTACAACAACATTTACGGTCATTCAAACATGTGTACTACCTGATTGCCCATGACGATGCCTTACTCTTACAAAAATTTTACATGTCCCTAGCAGGACCCGCCTTAGATTGGTACACACGGTTTACCTAGACATTCCATCTACTCCTTCAAACAAGAGGCTCAAGCATTCTTAGACCACCTATCGATCAATGTAGTCAAAAAATTCACAATGATTGAACTATATTTGACATGGTAGTATGATGATGAATCTATCATAGATTTCGTTTCTTACCGGTGAAGTCTTACAAACCAATTAATGTTTATAATTACCTCAAACTGAACTTATTGAGTTGTTCTCTAGATCTTGTGCAAGACATGTCTCACCAACTCGTAAGTACAAATCTTCGTACCTTTGACGAAGCATTCACCATAGCACAAAATCTATAAATTCATGTCATTAAAGAAAATAAAATCCAATTACAAAACAAGAACATCCTGTTCAAACCAAATGATTCTTATTCATCTTCAAAAACCCAAAATAATTATTCAAAATAAAATGGATCTGCCAACATGGTAGTTCTCAAATCGGGTCCATCAAATCCCTCTAACCAATCCAAACCTTCCTCTAATCCTTCCCTATACACACCTTTCATTTCCAATGGGAGCAACAGGAAGTACACTTCAATTAAAGATCCCTATTCATCGGTTTTGGAAAATCTTCTTAAACTGGAGCTATTACACTTCCCCCATAAAACCTCACATTGGTTTCGATCCCACTCGTCCCATGCTGCATGGTATAAGGAGCATGACTATTGTAATTATCATCACGAATCAAAGAACCAAGGAGATGATAGATAATGAAAACCTCGTCATGGACAACCCAAACACACCAAAAAAACAAAATTTGCACATATTTAAGAACATTCCCTTTTCAATGAAAATAGAGATGATAGATAATGAAAACCTCGTCATCAAACAATTTCCTAGAACAAGCACCTCTTGAGGAAATTACTAGAACAAGCACAACTAGTTATACGTTGAGTTTGTTGGGGGTTGCTTAGTTTTAGTGACTATTCTACGAAAGTGCAGTTAAAATCTAGGGAATTCAACTATTTACAATGAAAGGAATTTTAGCAACTAATCTTCTACTGTAAAATAAAATACGCACACACTTATTCTTAACAAATTAAATCACAACTGAATAAATGGAATTTTTAGCAGAAAGCAAGACTATTCATGAACTAGATTTGCATAACAAAAGCATCTATTCTAAGTGAAAGTGGTAATGGAGAAAGTAGAGATAGTTAATCAAAGCATGCATGTAAAACTCATCAAATGATAATTGCAGTAAAACTAATCGAAGGACTGTATGCATGAACTCAAAGTAACCTCGTATCTCCTCGGTTGAGTGGGCCCTTGCTCTTCCTCGGGATAGAGTGATCAAAAATTTTGATTCTCAAAATGTCATGGATTTCATTAACTTTGAAATGAGTTCATAACACATCAAAAACTAAATCTAGAATAGTATGTAGATAATCTTCTTCAACAATCAAAAAGTGGTACCCCAAGTTCTGAAGACAAAGTCTTCATATAGATAATGTTGGTTACAAGATCCACCATATCAGGTGGCATTAAACATTTTTCATCAAATATCAATTAAAACTCATAGATTCCTATGGGCCGTTAGAGTCAAGCCCAAGCTAATAGGTCAATTCGATGGAAACAGTCTTCAGCCGCATGCTTCGAACTCGGGCTTCTTATCCACCAGTAACTTCCATCATTCCCTGCACACATCATCACATTTGATCTCATAAAGACAGTTAGTAGGAGGTTCATGTGATAAATGGTTTTCATAAATAATAGCAAGGAAAATGCATCAACCTACTAAGATATGACTACACAAAACATCCCCATATACTAATAAGTCATATCACAAAGAGTATTTCGGTCTGAAGAAATGATATTAATGAGCCAAACAATGCACTCATCATTTTCCCCCTGACTTTACCTATTGCATGTCCCAATGCAACTCATATGTGCCCTACTCACCTTCCAAGTTGTTCAGCCATGTCATACTCCTCGAATTGATCAACGTATTGCTTTGTGGTATTCTTGCAGCCCTAAGTATTGGAGGTAATTTCCACCCAGGCAGTGAAACTGTCATGGGACTATGCTGCATTGTTCTACCAGGTCGTGAGAGGGCTCAAGAGGAGTGGTGGAGGCTGTACTTGGAGGCCTACCCATTCATCAGTGTATTTTTGGTTTTCTCTGTAGTTTGTTTGATAATGGTGATGAGAGCATCACCCCTGCGCATGCTCAGCTCAAATTCTAGGGAGAGAGAACCTCCCTATGTTTCAAAGGTAGGCTTAAAGTATCCCATCTCCTATCACAAGCTTGCCAAGCAGCCCCAAAATTCTCCTGACTATAATTTTCAAAATCAATAACACACTGAAGAAAAATATGAGAAGTATTCACCCCAACCCCTGCCTGATAGTAAAATGATCGAAAGTTTTTCCAGGGTGACATCTGTATGATGAGTTGGGTGAATGTGAAATCGATGGGTGAGTAGTGTTATTAAAACTCTCATTTCTTGCCTCAAATTATCGATTCGCAATCTAGATTTGAAAGGCTTTAATTTGAAAATCACCCACAAATAGGTTGATCAAGAAATCAGGGACATTGGTCACTATCATGTTATGTAGATAAAATTCAGAGCAAATTTTGAATTTCGAAGTTTGCACTTGTAAACTGATAAAAAACTAGGGCCATCGGGAATTTTGTGAGGGGCTTGAGAACACAATTGAAATAACTGCCAAGAATAAAATTGTTCTTGGACATACATGTTGTAGACTGAGGAGGGTTTCCTACAGGATAGTAGTTTGATGGCCAAAGGATAGACAAGTCTAAGATAGATGTTACTTTTTGTTTTTCCTCTTCCATAGATTCTTTTTCTTTTTTAATTTTTGATTTTCCTTCCGCAATTCCCTTTCCTGAAGGGAAAACTATTGGAAACTATTCAAGAGGGTAAGACTCTTATCACGTTGTCACTTTAAACAACTTACTTCAAGCTGCAGGGCGTAGCAATCTCCCAAACTTTTTCTATTGTCTTTTGTGTAAATTCAGCTTGTAATAAAAGGGTGGTTTCTTCCATACCTTGTAACTGAGATTTTAGCAAGTGCGATTTCCTCTAGATAGTTGTGAGAAGGCACCACTTGGGTGTCAAGCATTTCAGGAGTTACAGTGTGAATTTCCGTAGATGATGGAATAGCAGATGATGGAGCGGTGGGTCATCCTCCATATGCAGTTCCTCCCGAATGTGGGCGGTATCATCAGGAAAGGACTCCGATTGGAAACCACCTATCTACAAAAATGAGCTAAAGCTACGGGACCGTGGTTTCTTGGAAGAAGATGGGGCCATGGGACACTTGCCTTTTGAATTAGAAATGGATGGGGATGGTCCCTCAGGAGTACCAACTGTGTCGGCATGCTCAGGAACATCAGCTGCCTCTGCTTGGCTATGTGAAGGGCAAGGGCCCGATGCAAGGGTAGACCAAGGTGTAGAAGAGAGACCAGATTTTAATTGCTTTGGCCTGGACCCTTCACCACCAGCACGTCCCTCGAGCCTCGCTTTGGTGAAAGAAGACTTGGTGTGAACACAATAGATGAATCAACCTAGGGTGCTTAATCATGGACTTGCCTCCACTGGACCGATGTTTCTGGCATACTTTAATGATGGATTCTGCATGAGGTACTCTAGTAGATTCACCTGAAGGGCCTGGTTGACATGTCCCTTTTTAAGGTGAATGAGTATTTTGAGTGCATCACCACCCAGAACAGAGGCCTGGCCGTCGCATATGAAATACCGGTTGACCCATTTCGCAATCTCACCCTAGATTCTAGGTAAACTTGTCTCACTTAACACCCTTCTGGACACCCAATGGAGTCAGGATGACCTCAGGAGTGCCTCTCCTTTGTTGTGGAACTGAGAAATCAGAATTTGCAAAGGGGCATTTGTCATAACCTTTAAACCTAAAGTTTGGCAAGTCAGACAGGTCAGAAATGACCTGACTAGTAATTTCAACTCTTCGTCCACCAACTTGCGAGTAGGTGGACTCAAAATTATTCAAGAACTCTTCCACAATGCCCTCATCGAAACCTTCAAATTCCGAATGAAATCCAACCATCCAAAATCATGAAATACCTATGAAAGGGTGGCATTCGGAGCAAGGCGTCAGGTGAAGCAGGTTCTGATGTCTTTCGTGGTCCCATGCTGAGCCAAAAAGTGAGAAATACATGGTAGTGGGAAAAACCAGAGTAGAGCGTCTCTTCCACTTCCCGTCTAGTGTCTGATAAAACCAGTCATGATTGATGTGCATACCACAATGGGAAGAAGTGGTTGTAGAAGCATTAAATTTCAAATGACACCATATTCCTTGGGTAGCGCAACATCAAGCAAAGGTGATGGTGAAAAAATAGTGATGAGACCAGCCACCCGTGTGAGATTAAGATTTTTGCGGTGGCACATATCCCATGGTTGAGGAGCAAGCACCACCTATCCTGACATTGGAGAGTGTGACACATCAAAGCATGTGGTGATTTATGAGCCATTACTCCTTTTATGTCATCATTCATAGAGCCAGATTTGGAAAGAGATCCAGAATGACCATAGCAATCATTTCATGATGGTGTCATAATGACAAATGAATACATGGGGAAATGTTTCACATAGAAATATCATTAGCAAGTTAAAATGCACTTACCCATGCCACATTTAGTCAGCTGATATCCATAGATTCCTACGCCTACAATTTGGGATGAAACATGATTAGCGGTAGTAGAAATAATGAAAATTCCTGCATTTATTGGAAATTACAATAAAAACTGCTAACTAAGGGAAGAAGATCGAATGAAGGATCATCTTCCTTTATTGAATTTTCAAAGAGATTGATTACTCCATGCGTGAGAGGCAAAGAGCCTCCTTAGCATGCATGTCTATTCATAACAGAATGTCATCGGTGAAAGTCTTCTTATCCAAGTGGTTGGTGATAAACTCGGAGCCTATGCCCATTCACCAAAAGAGTCCATTTGTCTCCATCAATCGGTATCAATCAAACAGAGCCATTATCAAACACTTGATTTACCTGATAGGGACCTAACCAACACGTACACAACTTTCCTTTAAACTGCTGATAGTGGGAATCAAAGAGTAAAACCCACTGTCCTTCATGAAATATCCTTTTTTTGATGTGAGCATCATGCCAAGTTTTTTCTTTGATCTTTGTAGTAAATTTTGGTCAGTCTGTTGTGCCTCCATCCACATTTCATCTAATTCATTCAACTGCAACACTCATTCATGTTGTGCTTCATCCAAATCAATCCCAACTTCCAACGTTGTTCACCAGGTGTGCAACTCAAACTCAACAGGTAACAGTGGCTTCTTCCCAAAGACCAGCTCATAGGGAGAGAAACTAGTAGTTGTTTTCCAGGTCGTGTTGTAGGCCCAGACGGCCTCAGGAAGCTTTGGTACCCAATTCTTTCTATCGGCATTGACCACCTTAGTTAGAATATTCTGAGTTCTCGATTGGTTACCTCCACTTGCCCATTGGATTGGGGTGATATGGTGATGATTTTCGGTGCTGATTTATGTAGATTCCTAAGAAAGCTTCAATCATATTTGAAACAAATTGAGGACCTTGATCGAATCAATGGCCCTTGGTGCTCCAAATCATAGCAATATCTGGTTGTAGAGAAAATCAGCAACAACATCTTCATTGGTAGATGCCAATGCTTGAACTTCAGCCCATTTGGTGACATAGTCCATGCATACCAAGAGATACTCCTTCCCGAAAGATGGAGGATCAAATGGTCCAACAAAATCAATACCCCATTTCTCAAATGGTCCTAGAACCAGCTGAGGATTCAGAGGCATTTCCGTAGAAAGTGTAGGTTTTCCCATTCGTTGGCATGCATCACACTACCACACATACTTTTTGACAGTCTTATGGAGGGAAGGCCAATAGTACCCTACTCCAAGGATCTTGTGAATTGTTGTTTTATTGAATAATGTCCACCTCCTGGCTCATCATGACATGCTCACAGTATGTCATGTACCTCATCCTCTCGAAAACACACTGTGAAGAACCATGTCAGGACAACATTTAAATAAGAATCCATTACACCATTTATATGTTGCACTATTTCTAACCAATCACCTTCTTTCCTTATGAGTAAAATAGGTAGGAAACTTCCCTGTTGTTAAATAATTCATGAGATCAGTGAACCAGGGAGTCTTAGTAGAGATAGAAAACAAGTGTTCATCGGGAAATTGGTCTTGGACTGCTTTGTCATCACCTGAAACATTTATTCTAGAAAGAAAGTCAGCAACAACGTTAGATTTCCCAGGCTTATCTATAATAGTGAGATTGAATTCTTGCAACAAGAGTAACAGTGAATGAGCCTTCCACCAACCACTGGTTTGTTCATCAAATATCGAATGGTAGAGTGGTCAGTGTAAAAATTTTTTTATATCCAGTGATGTAATGATGAAATTTATTCAAAGCATATACAATAACCAAAAACTCTTTTTCCGTAGTAGTGTAATTCTTTTCCGTAGGAGTCAGATTTTTCTTTGATAAAATAAATTGCATACATATGATCTTCTGAGTCTTTTTGTCCAAGGATAGTGCCCATGGCTGTATTAGAAGCATCAGTGTGGATATGGAAAGGTTGTCCCCAGTCAGGGCCATGTAAGATAGGGTTGTTGTCAACTTTTCTTTGATAGAATCAAATGCCTGTTGACACTGAGAAGACCATTCAAAAACACAATCTTTGGTTAGTAATGAAAACATTGGGGTGGAAATTTTGCTAAAATATTTTATGAATCGGTGGTAATAACCTGCATGGCCAAGGAAAATTTTGATGTCAGTTTGATTAGCTGGTGTAGGTAATTGGGTGATGACTGATATCTTTTTGGGATCCACCTTTATACCTTGGGCTGAAACATGGTGACCTAAGACAATTCCTTGATCAACCATCATTAGACATTTTTCATGACTCAGAGATAGTTGGTGTTGTTCACATCAACTGAGTACTTTCTCAAGATTATTCAAATATTCTTCAAAAGTGGATCCATGGATAGTGAAATCATCCATGTAAACCTCAACACAGTCGTTAGCAAGATCTGCAAAAATGGCCAAGACTACCCGTTGAAATGTAGTAGGGGCATTACAAAGCCCAAAAGGTAAGACTCTGTAAGTGAATGTACCCCAAGGGCACGTAAAAGTAGTCTTATCTGATTAGTAGGGGCAATACTAATTTGATTATACCCACTAAACCCATCCAAGAAAGAGAAATATTTCTTACTAGCCAAATTGTCAGGACTTGGTCAATGAAAGGTAGGGGAAAATAATCTTTCTTGGTGGCTTTGTTAAGTTCCCTGTAATCAACACATATTCACCACTTACCATTCTTCTTGGGAACAATAACTAATGGGGAAACCCACTGACTATCAGATATAGGATAGATGAAACCTACCTTTAGGAGTTTTTCGATCTCAGTTTTGACTATGTCTCTCAATGTTGGATTGATTCTTTTTTGGCTGCCTTATAGGTTTGACGTCATCGGTGTAAATATGATGTGTACAGATGTTAGGATGAATTCCTTTCATATCAGTGTAATCCCAAGAAAAAGCATGAGAATGTTTCTTCAGAACCTCAAGCACCCTAGCTTCTTGATTGACCTCCAAGTCACTTCCTATAGTCAGCTCTCTACCCATACTGACAAGCACCTGCTTAGTATCATTTGCAAGAGCAAGCTCTGTACTAGTGATAAAAGAATTCAATGGGAAAACATGGGGCTGAAGCATGTGTAGGATGGATATGTTATCAAAAGATAGAACCTTGGTTAAAGGACAATAGAAATCAGGAACTAAATGTTTGGAATTATAAGCATAGAGTTTCCTACCAGACTCAGCAGAGGTAATGTCTAATGCTGGTATTCTAAATTCCGTAGCAGTAGTGCTGATTTCCGTAGTTGCAGAGTCCTTAGAATCAGTCAGCACATATGACTCTGTAGCTTCCGTCATATGATTGTGTACTACAATAGTGGCTAGAAAAGAAGAACTCAAAGAGTTAGCATCCAAAGAATCCACCCATAGTCACACGATTGTTCGTATAAGGTTGGGTAGGAGGATATAATGAAATGTGTTTGGATTTCTGCCCATTTAGAATTGTCATGTTGCCTGACCTACAATCAATGTAAGTAGCAACCGTAGCTAGCCAAGGTCTTCCCAAGATGATTGGATATCCCAACTTTCGAGCTTTAGGCTATAAAACCATGAAATCAACTGGGTACTCCCATGATTCAATAGTGACCATTATATCTTCAACCACACCATCAGGTACAATAATGGATTGATCTGCTAACTGCAAAATAGTGTTGGTTGGTTGAAGTCCTATCAAGGATAGTAGGTTAAACATTTATGTTGTGATGACATTAATAGCAGCACCAAGATCCACCAAAACATTAGATATTGACTGGTTGTTTATACAAATAGTAATGACAGGGCTCCCAGGATCCCCATATTTTGGTGAGATAAGGGTGCCAACAACTAAATCAGCCAAATTCCCTTCGACTCTGACAGTCTTTGGGTATTTCTTTTTTCTTCTGGTGTCTTTATACATTCATTTCTAATGGTTTGGTTTAGTTTAGGGATGTCCCTTATTACACGCAGTAGTGGAACCTCAATATGTACTTTTTTCAATTCCTGAACTAGTTTTGTTTCATCTGCAGTTTGAGTGTCCTGTAATCACTCAGGAAAAGGGGTTGTAGTCTATTTGGGTATTTGATCATCCTGTTTATCTGGCATTGGTGAAGAACTAGTGTTACCCTCAAGTTTTCTTCCTTATCGGCATCATCAGGTAGTTCTGTGATAACAATAGGAGGGTTCAATATTTTTCCAGATCGTAATCGTAAATTACCAATAGTGTTAACCTGCATGGTGTTACCTGCATCTGTGTCATCAATCAAAGTTGTCTGTTGATTTTTAGGATTGGATACTGGCTGAGCTAGAAGTTGTGTTTGTGTTGCTTGTCCTTGATTTTGGTAGGCTTGAGGTGGAGGCATTAAAGCTTGTTGTGGCTGCTGGAACCTATGTTGTTGATTACCATTTTGTGGTGGTGCCAGGACTGATTTTGGCTAAAATTTTGTTGAGGACCCCACTATTGATTGTGCCAAGGATTGGCTATGGGTGGTGGAGCCCAAACCGGTGAGTGTAGGGATTTTTCCAAGGTGGTGGATATGGATAAGTCATCCAGTTTGAGTTTTCCCACTCAGGTTGTCCCAAAAAAGACGAGAGGCTTGATTTGGCCATGGCATTCTCCTAGGGATTGAGTTGGTCTAGATGGGAACCCACCTTGATTGTTTGGTCTTTGGAAAAATTTAATTCAACACTTGTTTGAGAGATGGCATTCAAACCTCCCTTCAATTGTGGTAGAAGTGTGCAATGCTTAGTGTCATGGTCAGTAACTTCATAGATTAAGCACATATCTGTGACATCCAAAGGACATTCTCTCAAGGGGTGTCTCTTCCGACATTTAGGGAAATACATGTCCAATGGTTCTTTAGCAAGGGTGGCTTTTGCCTTGAGTCCATCTATGGTGGATGTTAATTGTAGCAAGAATGTCTATTTTCATGTTGGCCATTTCTTCTAGAAGTTCAGAGGTACCCAAAGACTTGGATGTTTGTTTCCTTCGTATTCCTCCACGTGTTCTAGAATATCTTCTACATAGCTCAGTAATTTGTTCCATGGTGAGCTTATGCACGTCTCCACCTCCCATGAGATGGAGAGAATCCTTGGTTTCCTCATCCAGTCCTTTCAGAAAGACTGTTTTAGTGATGTCTGCATGTAACTCATACCCACTGCGTTTATGGAGAAAGAGGAATCTATCTAGATAATCCTCTAGATTCTCATCTTCCTTTTTCCATATTTGGAAGAACTCTTCCTTCCTATCCCTTCCTCTACAATAGTCTTGGTATTTATCTAGGAAGGTTGTTTCCATGGCTTCCCAGGAATTAATGGAGTTAGATGGTAACCCCATAAACCATCTCATAGTAGAATCTTTGAGAGTGGAGGGAAATAGTTTGAGTTTTTGATTGTCAGTTCGGTAGTCATATGTCTGGCATAGGATTTTAAATTCAAACAGAAACTGATCAGGGTCTTCTTTGGTCATTCCTCGAAAGAGGGGTAGGATGGATGGTGAGATGTTTTTCATGGGTGCATCCTCATCTGCATCGAGGACAATGGGGTATGTAAAGGTTCATCCTAAAGGTTGGTCTTCAGCATTCCCAAGATCCCCCATTGCAGAATGATGTGAAGAGGATACAAAATGCTCAGAAAAGGTTCTAGGCATTGAATTGGAATCTGTATCACTCTCAGTGTTTCTCTCTTGTGAAGTGTCTAAAGAGATTTGTTGAATATTACGTGCTATAAATCTCCCTTGGTTATCTCGTGACCTATGCATCTAGGTTGGTTGGTTTAAATCAAGGTCTGAGAGAACTACTGGTTTCCTATATGAACTCCATTAACACCCATAGCATATAGAATAAAGTAATGGAGCTTATGGTTATTTTTCCCTGGCAGCAATGGTGCCAAAAATGATGGGTCATTGTATTCTTCCAATCATTTAACTGACATAATATTTGTCAGTGTCATTCTAAACCAGGGTTGTGTCCTAGGCAATATGCAATGGAGTCTAGGAGAACTAGTTATACGTTGAGTCTATTGGGGGTTGCTTAGTTTTAGTGACTATTCTACGGAAGTGCAGTTAAAATCTATGGAAATTAAATACAAGTCTATGGAATTCAACTATTTGTAATGAAAGGAATTTTAACAACTAATCTTCTACTATAAAATAAAATACGCACACACTTATTCTTAACAAATTAAATCAACTGAATAAATGGAATTTTTAGCAGAAAGAAAGACTATTCATGAACTAGATTTGCATAACAAAAGCATCTATTCTAAGTGAAAGTGGTAATGGAGAAAGTAGAGATAGTTAATCAAAGCATGCATGTAAAACTCATCAAATGATAATTGCAGTAAAACTAATCGAAGGACTATATGCATGAACTCAAAGTAACCTCGTATCTCCTCGGTTGAGTGGGCCCTTGCTCTTCCTTGGGATAGAGTGATCAACAACTTATGATTCTCAAAATGTCATGGATTTCATTAACTTTGAAATGAGTTCATAACACATCAAAAAAAAATCCAGAACAATATGCAGATAATCTTCTTCAATAATCAAAAAAGTGGTACCCAAGTTCTGAAGACAAAGTCTTCATATAGATAATGTTGGTTACAAGATCCACCATATCAGGTGGCATTAAACATTTTTCATCAAATATCAATTAAAACTCATAGATTCCTATGGGTTGTTAGAGTCAAGCCCAAGCTAATAGGTCAATTCGATGGAAACAGTCTTTAGCCGCATGCTTCGAACTCGGGCTTCTTATCCACCAGTAACTTCCATCATTCCCTACACACATCATCACATTTGATCTCATAAAGATAGTTAGTAGGAGGTTCATGTGATAAACGGTTTTCATAAATAATAGCAAGGAAAATGCATCAAAGAACCTACTGAAGAAAGATATTAACTACAAACAAAACATCCCCATATACTTGAAACCTACTTAATAGTCAATATTAATTCTCCCATCCATTGTCTTCAGCTCCCCTTTTCAACTCAAATGAAAATGTTACGAAGATAATTCCATGATCTACCGAAGGTATTTCTAGCAACCAGATCGACCCTAACCATTCCTATTGAAATGGATTCTTCCACGTCCCATATACCTACATCTTAACCTTTATCCAAAACTAAAACCATTCCAATTCCTAAGAACCTACCTACACCTATATCTTTGTCTGTATCTAGACCGATCACTACCTTGGGTGTCATTTCAATGTCAAGCCTTCCTCATCCACCTATCAAATTAGGCTTAGCCACGTCTTTCCAAACCCACAAAAAGTTATTCCTCCACCTAAAAGGAAGACCTAACCTTCTAGGCCACATACACCATTCTCACCTACCACACCTTTGTCACCTTCTCCCCTTCTATCCATCCTAGGGCCTCACCCATCAACCCTGGAAAAATAGTCTCCTACCCAAGGCTATTCAAAAGCTAAGCAACCTACTGCTTCATCACGAGCCTTCGTTACACCTCATTTACCTACACAAAAAAACCCATACCATCGCCCTTGCATTTATTTCAACTTATACCTCCACTAGTTATTATAACTCTAACTTTTCCTATACGAATTCAACCCATACCATCCACCCAACCTCTACTAACCACTTCCACCACAACTCTATTGTCCCCATGGGTAACCCATCCTCTTCCACTGTCTGCTTTCCCTTTTGCATCATGTACTCCCATGTCACCTTTACCCAAGAAGGTGCAACCCAAAGATAAGAACCCACTACCCTCCAATAAGGTAGTTAAACCAACAAAACCTTCCATTACTAGCTCTTCTACCACACCTTTACCCAAGAAGATGCCATCAAAACCTAAGACAATACCACTTACCAAACTAGTGGTCCAACCCATTCCTTCTCCTATAATGCCTCTTCCCTCACGATCATCCACACCTTTACCCAAACCCACACTCACTTCCCATTTTGATCTATTGGTAGGGTCCTACGCCAACATTCTAACAAATCTCTTAGAGACTTCTGTCATCACATTACCATCGCTTCAACCTTACAACCCTCTCAAACCCAAACAAAAGGGTTTGATGAAACCAATATTTGTGCCTATCATCATGTGTCAGGACATGATGTAGAAAATTGTAAGGCTCTAAAAACTATTCTTCTCCAAATTTTTCCTCCTAAACAAAATTTCAACGATGATGACCTTCTTGATGAGGACCATGTTCCACCTTCACTTGTCACCACACATCATCATCCCTTGCTTCTTCAATGACCTACATATCCACCCCCACAACCCTTTTTTCCACCTCTAAAATTTGAGATCAACATGGTTTGTATCATGGAGTTGGAAAAACCACTGCCCAAATGCTAGTGTTCCCTACTCATTTCACAAGGCTCTTCCCCCATTAGGTTTTCCCCTCATGTTGTTACACTAATCATCCCACACCTTCTCCATCTACCACCTCCCTCAGATTAACATGGTCCAAGTTGTCACTGCACCCGGAGGAGAAAGAAAAAGAAAAACAACTAGCCCATCAACCAACCTTGTTCCTAATATACCATCTACACCCACACCCAAAATCACCATTCAAGGACCTACATACCCTATCTCTCGATGGGGTGACCCATCGTACAATGATAAAACAATTACATTAGTACCCTCTAAATATATCTTTATACGATCTTGTCCAAACTTCTAAATCTCATAAACAAGCCCTTATGCTGATTTTACAATTCATTGAAGTTTTATCCGGTGACCCCACACTAGTGGCCTCCATTATCACCCTTCACCACGTGGCCTCGCTTAAAAAACCATCTCCTTCTTTTACCCCCATTCCCACTCATCAATTTTTCACCCTCGGTTTCTCTAATGGGAGATAGTACATCTCTAGTCAAATGACCACGATCTGCCCTTTTCATTTCCATTTATATCGATAACATATGCGTATGATGCATCATGATCGATGGTGGTGCTAGCATTAACATCATATCCTCCCACGTGTACAATCAAATGTGCATCCCTTGAAATTGTATGCATAATAACCTAGTTATGTTATGCTCCTTTAGTGATGCCATCACCTCCACCCTTGGCACATTTATTCTCCATGTTTGTGTGGGCCCTCACAGCTTGTCCCGAGAATCATTATACGTCTTAGAGGTAGAGTTCTAGTATAAACTATTTCTTGACAGAACTTGGATTCATGTCATGGGTTGTGTCCCTTCAACTTTACACCGTTGTGTAAAATTCAAACATGAAGGGAAAAACTATACCATCCTAGCTAACCTGTCACCATTCAAAACTTATAACATGTTGTACCGAGCTAACAATGTACTTATACCAGTCAAGGCATCTACCATGACCCCCACTTATCCTTTATCCACATCCCCATCCACCAATGCTACTGCCACCTCTCCCACACCTAAATCTTCTATTCCTACTACTACTATGGCCTCTGCAGCTAACCCATCTACTTCCCAACCAACTAATACCCCTTCTGCCTAATCATCTAGTGATTTGTCTATCTTTGCTACCCACATATCAACTACCAATCCCTTAGAAGGTGTTTTTCAATTCCTCACTCACTGGGAGTACCGCCTCTATAATATTAACACATTATTTATTACGAAAGAGTATGGAATCGTAAAGCACCCTTGTTATGACTATCACATATGAGAGGTTTTCCCTTATGGTCCTCCCCACCTTCACACCAAATTAACATATGGGGGACTTATATCGCCACTTATTGACCTGAACATCCATCCCAAACATGATAGTTTTCATCTAACCTCTAATCCCTCACAAAATTCCACTTCACCCACACTTTCCTTCACCAATGTGCATGAAAATGGTTTGACTTCAGTTTTTACAAATAAGGTCATCATATTGTCATTCCATGTATCACCTGTAAACACAAATATCACAGTGGCATTGGAATTGCCACACCATCTTCCAAGAAGGCCTGCATTGACCTCATTGAGGAAGACAAACCTTCTCCACCCCATTCACCAATGTCACCACCTTCACCCACAGAGTCCATAGATCCTGAATCTATTCCTCCTAACTCTTTTTTTGTAAACATGATTTCCCTAGGACCTCTAACTTATCAATGCGATGGTGAGGCTCCTTATTCTTTTCCCTTCCTATATCTTGACATGATCAATGATGACACACCTTTTATTAACATTGTTTAATGTCAGGAAAATGAGTCTATACTCACCTACCTTGGTGTTGAAGATTATTATATTCACAAGTCATTACCTTCTGAGACGTAAACCATGTTGAACGAATTGACTATCGAAATCAACATTAACACTCAAGATGACCCACACATTTTAAAGATAGGCCAATCTTTAGATACTGCTAAACATGAAGCTTTTTCTTCTTTCTTCTGGGACCATAACAACAATTTTTCTTGGTCCTATGCTGATATGCCCGGTATTGACCCAAACATTATGGTCCATAATATTGTAACAATTCCTGATGACAAACCCATAAAATAGAAGCTATAGAAAATGCATCCTTGCATTTCCCTTCTTGTCAAAGAAGAACCTCAGTGCCTTATCTTGGTTTCCTTCATCCTACCTATTGAATATCCCTAATGCATTTCTAATATCATTCTTGTCAAAAGCGACAGGGGCCTGCATTTACATGGATATTCATGACCTCAACTTAGCTTTCCCCGGAGACAACTTTCCTCTACCAGGTATTGACCAAATGGTTGATCTCACCATCGGCCATGATATGTTATCTCTCATGGATTGTATCTTGGGTTATAATCAAATATTTTCTCTCTAAAAGATCAACACAAAACTACCTTTATCACTCCTTGGGGACCTTCTACTATTGATTCATGCCTTTTGGCCTTAAAAATGATAATGCTACATATAAGTGAGCCATGACTTATATCTTTCATGAAATTATGCATCACATATTGTAAGATTACATGGATGACCTTCTTGCCCAATCAAACATCGGGTTGAACACCTAACAGTCCTTAAGGTCATCTTTGACTGCCTTATCAAGTATTGTGTTCACCTTCAACCTAAGAAGTGTGTCTTCATGGTGCTTTCAAGAAAACTCCTTGGTTTCATCATTTATTTGCATGGCATAGAATTCAATCCTACTAAATTAAAGGCTATTCTTGAAATGCCTCTTCCTACTAATCTCTGTCAACTTTGAATTTTGCAAGGTAAGTTACAATCTATCTGTTGGTTTATTTCACAAATTTCTAACTATTGTCAACCATTTCATCATCTCCTCAAAAAGGATGTCTCATTCAAATGGGATGATGAATGCCACAAATCCTTTGATGCCTTAAAATAATACCTTCTTCAACCACTAGTGCTCATTCCCCCTAAAGATGACCAACCCTTTTACCTATACATTTATGCTACTGACCATTCCTTAGGTGCCATACTCACTCATTGGAATGAGTAGCATAGGGAGAAAGTAGTTTATTACATAATCCATACCATTTTGGAATATGAAACTAGGTACACCCATGCTGAAAAAATTTGTTTAGCCTTAGTTTTTGTCACCACTAAACTTCGTCATTACCTACTCAACCACAAAACCTTTGTCATCACTAACACTGATCCCCTACATTACATGTACACCAAACCCTACCAACATCAATGTGTTACACATTGGCTCATGCTTCTTGTAGATTTTGACCTCAAATGCATCCACAAAATATCTATTAAGGGTCAAACCATCGTTGACCAACTTGTAGATGCACCTCTCTCTAGAGACCAACCTTATAATTTTGATTTTCTGAATGAATCCATTATTACCCTCTCTTTGCACGATACCAATTACCATATGACCTTAGTCTTTGATGGTTATAAATGTCGGCATGCATGGGGGCGGTGCGGGTGTTATAATTATTCCTCTTGATGGTGAACCTATGCATTTATCTTTCAAACCGTATTTTTATTGCACTAACAACATCACCGAATATGAAGCACTCATATTAAGTCCTTCAAACTACCATCACCCAAGATGTTAAATTAATTAATATCTTTGGTGATTCCCAACCAGTTGTAAACCAAGTCAATGGTATATACCGAGTGTCATAAAAATACTCTCATAGTAAAAATGTCATGTCAACATATTGTTGACTATCTTTGATCTTATTACAAACTCCAAACCACCCCATGTTCTACTAATAAATTTTCAGATACCATGGCCTACCTAGCTTCTCGATTCCCACTTCGTCTTCGACTCCAATATATTTTTCATGATACAAAGGTTGTAATCACCTTCTTATTTATCTCAAGAGGTCAACTTCATCAAAATTGTTGTTCATGACTCATGTGACCTTTGGTATAAGTAGTTTTCAGACTACCTTTCCCTTTCCATTCTTCCTCTAGACCTCACTCGTAATGGAAAACACAAATTTCTTAAATATGTCTCTCGATATGTTATCATGGGTGGTATTATTTATAAATGCAGATTATATGGAATTCTCTTATGATGCCTTACAAGTTCTGAAATTCCCTAAACCATCAAAGAAGTTCACGATGAAATTTGTGGAGGTAACTTTAGTGGCTTAGTTATCTCTAAATACATTCTTAGCTGGACTATTATTGACCAACCCTAAACCATTACTATTGTGACTATGTCAAACGTTATGTGAAATGCCAAAAACATGCTAATCTTCATCACACACCTAGTCATACCTTACAGGTCGCACGAGACCTTTGACCTTTCTCTCAATGGGGTTTGGATCTTGTTGGAGAGATCAATCCTCCTTCTTCACAACACCACCAATGGATTATAAATTCTACTGAGTACTACACTAAATGGGTAGAATCCATTCCCCTCATTTATACAAAAGTGAGAAAATTTGTGAATTCATCAACCATCACATCATTTTTCACTTTGGTGTCCCTCACCGCCTCATCATTGATAATAGAAAGAAATTAAAAACAAAACCATATGAAATATTTGTGATGCTTTTATAATTCAACTCATTTTATTGTTACCTTATTACCCATAAATAAATGGCCAAGCGAGAATCAACCAATAAAATCTTGAACAATTTTTTTATGAGAGTAGTTGACGATACTTGGAAGGATTGGCATACACACATTCCTTTTGCCTTGTGGGCTTACCACACTAGTATTCACACTTCGAATTGTAGCCACACCTTTCTCTCTAGTCTATGATACCAAGGTTGTCTTGCTTCTCGAAGTCTAGATTCCATCTCTCCACATATCACTACAAGACATACTCAACGATGATGACTTTTTCTAGGACTATTTAACACATCTTGAGTTGTTAGATGAACGTTGTCTCAATTCTCTTGATCATCTCCACATCTACCAAAAACATATCAAGTGTTCCTATGATAAATGTGTCCAAAAACAAACCTTCCAAGTTGGTGACCTCATCTTGAATGGAAATTAACATGTAAAAAAAAACATAAAAGTAAACGAGGAAAATTTGATCCTAATTGTCTTGGACCATATATCATAAATCATACCTATGGATCATGTGCTTATCATTTATCTTAACTCAAAGGTAAAACCAAACTTGATCCCCCAATGACTTGCATCTTAGACCATTTTATTGTTGAAATCAAGTCCTATATCACCTTTTGTCTATTGACCGCTCATCCTTTGAGCACCATTCACCTTCCATGTTACCTATTTTGAGGATCAACGACTAAACAAGAATCATGTGATTACCTATCACCTTTCAACCTTATCTTCAATATGAGTACCACGGCTCTACTCATGGCATGATTCTCATGGATACTTTTCATCTTTTTCAAAGATGGAATCCCATGGTCGTTCATCACTTGAAACCATCTCTTTCATAGTTAACCTCTGTGTGTTATGGATTTGTCTTCTAAATAAGAACCTAATTTTCCTCTATAGTATTGTCCATGACTTAAACGTCCAAAATAAAAATGGGATTCAAATCCTTGAGTCAAACTTCCAGTGAAAATATGACTCCCTCAAAAGGGACATCTCTTCACTCTATCTCGTTACTATAAATAGACTACTCCCTCAAAGGATAGCTAAATAATGTCATTGCAACAACAAAAAGAATATTTAGAAGCTTCCCGCATTGATCAACTTCATGAAGACCTCAAGGAGATAATAAAATCATCCCATATATACTTCCTATATCAATTAGTCTATCACAAACAAAAACAAAAGAAGAAAATGATAACTTTTTCATCATGGACTTGCCTATTTTTGATCATGGGTTTCTTCAAGTAAACATGTTGTCATACACTAAGTTATGCTAAACCACCCATTTTCACCTCATTACCTTTTCACCCTAATTTTCTATCTTCTCAAGGGATTGGCCTTAACTGCTACATTTCATGATCATGTGATTTTCTTCACCCTTAGAATAGTCCATTATGCAACGTCTTTAGGATCTCACTTTCATAAGCCAATAGTTGGTATGATATAATCATTAGGATTCTTATTAATTAAGAAACACTTTTACCACCTATTACCATTCGCCATCTTCATTACTTATTGATTACCCTATATGGGACTAGACCTCGACACCTACATTTTCAAATACTTCCTATTTCACCTAAACTCAACCATGCCTAAAACCAAGACTCGGCCATGCCTATTACCGAGACTCAATAATGCTTGAAATATACCAACCCATTCCTCTACCTCATCATATTCTTCCCTAGATTATGGGAGAACTACATTAGCCTGAGGCCCCTTTTCATCAGGGCTATATAGGTAGCACTTCAAGGGCATGGGGCCCTTAGAGGTTAGCTCAGCCACTCTTACCCTAAACCATTTTCCCCACATATTTTCTATTAACATTCTACCGTAATTAATTTCCATTTTTTATAACACTTGGAAACTTACTACACATACATATCTACCATTTTATCACATCATCAAAACATCCAATCAATCATTTCACATTTCCATGATATCAAATATTTTGGAAATTTACACCATAACATACATATAACTCATCATTTATTTCCCATGTTACCAATAACTTGGAAATTAAATCAAAATTAAAAACAAGACTCCATCATGCCTAAACCGACCTAACTCAACCATGCCTATACTTGACTCAACCATGCCTAAACCTGACTCAACCATGCCTAACCAACTTGACTCCACCATGCCTAATCCACCTAGTTTCCATCCATATACAAATAACAATAGAACTTCCAAAACACAAGTACATCATCCATAACCATCAATCTCACCATATATAAATAAAATTTTGTGTATCCATCAAATATACATTGATACAAAATAATATAAGTCTCTCAAAAATCTCATATAAAACCTCACCATCTTCAAGACGCAAGCTAATATATGATCGAAATATCAAAAACACTGATGTACAACTTCATTATCATCGGCATGCGAGCTTTTATATATCAAAAATAAATAACATGCTGATATACAAAGACATCAATCATTAACACATCTAATGTACATGTCATTCTCATCTGTGTCCTCCTCTCTACCTATATAATGCCCTACCAGAATCTCTCCACCTTCTATGGGTCTAGGTCTCGGCTCCACTGGCGCACCTGGGTCAAGCCTCTCGAACTAGTGGCCTCACCCTGACCCTATCTTTTGGCTCGTCGACTGTTGTACTCTCTACATTATGTGTGCAGGATCTCTTCCTCTCACTCAACGCTGTTGTGTCCTATATTATACATAGGAGGGGATATCTATCCTAGAAGTAGTCAAGTGATCATGATAGTATCTAGCCTCATTCAATGCATCCCTAAATCTCACCATCGACACTGTCTGTGGTGTTACCATAGGTCTCATAGCAACCTGCGAGCTTTGTCCTACTAATGATGGCCTCGGCCCTATACCTATGAACCCTACCATCCTCCCTATATCATGGGACCCTATCCCACTACTTCCTATAATATATGACCCTTTCCCGGGCTGTGAGGGTGCTTGTACTATGACCTAGGCCTATAGGGCCATAATATGAGCATGTGCGGTGCCCAACTAACCCTACTGGACCTACTACCTCTTCCTATAAGGTGAATACCTATCCTCCATCACCATCCCCACCATGTGCGGGTACCTATCCCTATGTAATCGAGGCATGCATGGCTACCACTGCACCAATAACATGGAAACATGTGTCTCTCGCACTGTAAGGTGCCCCGAAATAATCCTAAGCGTGTTAAAAGGGTAGCCACCTACCCCTGTAATGTGTCCCTCCGAATCGCTGTAATCTTGGCTAAGTCAAGATGCCCTAGCCTCGGTGGTGCTTCCCATGGCTATGTTGCCAACCACTTCTGTATCTATCCATAACCCCAACATCATCAATCCGTTGGTCCACCTCCTGATCCTCCTATCCTGTCAAGCACCTTCGGTTGTGTCTTTAGAGGCATAGGCCTCTCGATGTCATCTCTCCTATATTATGGGAATGATAGAGTCACATCCTAGGGCAGCCAAAGCTGTCATATGACCCTATCAATGGGTACCATCTCATGCTCATCGAATGGCGTGCCTATATCCATCTAAGTATTTGTAGCTCATCCAATTACATGGCCACGTGTCTGCGTATGAAGGGAAGACAACATATAACCTCCAAATGATTTAAAATAATGACAACCCCTCTAGTATGTGCCGTAATATGCTACATTGTGTGTAATATGCTACATGTACTCTCCCCTAGTAGAGACCCAATTCCTGTAGCCAACTCGAGAACAAGCCCGCATCGAATGCATCGGGATAGGTATACCAACCTGGATGCATACATATAATGTGCTCGTATGATCAATAGTGAAGAATAAAGGTACATCACAAACTAAACCTCTGTAGCCTCCCATAGGCCCATAGTTCTCTATATAATTACACCAAGAATGTTGGTTCCTAAGAAAAATGGGTCCTATCCTCCATCATTTCATGATAAACACCCATCAACGCTCGTGGGAATCTCACGCCCTCTGCATCTAGAAACTTGAAGCAACAAACTGCCTCCATGATTAGGACAACCAACCTCATCTCCTGCAGATGGATGGTAAACATATGCCCATAGCTCGGGCTCGCACTATGGTACCTCATCACCCCTATCCCCTCTCCAAAACTTCCAATATCAGCTCCTCTGATGCCTTTGAGGAAATTGAATAAACCTTCTCTCCCACTATAGGTAGCCGTAGGATCCTATATACATCCTCTAGGGTGATAGTGATCTCACCCATCGGTAGGTGGAATGTATTGGTTATTGAATCCCATCTATTAATGAGTGTGACCATCAAGCTTAGATCTCAAACTATATGCCTATAGTGTTGGATCCTAATATAGATGATGTCTATCATGTGCCTCCACTCTTACGTATTCATGCTAGACCATACCGCTAGCAACAGAGGTGGTACTCTGTATCTCATCCATAACTAGTACATAGCCTACATCCAACAAACCACAACATTATTAAGCCTTGACCATACCCAACATATCTCTTAACCAACCAACCTATTCCCAATACCCTTCTTACCGCTTACTATCTCATAACCATATCCTAACCCTAAAGACTACCCCTTTACTCCCCATCCCAATTTCACATCCCTCAACTCGTACCTATTTGTACCTATTACCTTACCCATTCTCAATAAACTTGCATTTATATCTCATTACCTATATTTCCCTCCCACCCTATATTGTTTATTAACCTATTTTCCCTAGAGACAACCAACATCATTCACTATTGAGTAACATCGGTCAATCATAACTGACATCATTCACCTAATAATCTATGTCGGCCAACCCTTGACCGTTGTCGAGTCACTATTACTGCAACGTAAAAATATGTAAACCCCTACCCTAATTTTTAAAAATTCACAAAAAATGACCTCAACATGTACTCTAACCCATCCAAACATATCTTAGATTCATTCCCAAACCCATTTAACCTACATTGGACCTTCTCACCCCTCATTTCCTTCATTTTTACCCACAATTTAAAAAATTCACATTACACCCAAATTTTACACAAAACCGGTTTCCATAAACTATTTCAACAACAAAAGCATAGATTAGATAGAATCCTATCTCATCTCGGTGTCTTCATCATGGTGGTACATCCGATCATTGCGCTAGTGGTCCACCTAAACCCTCTCCTACCTCTACCATCACCAAATCAACTCCCCACCTCGCAACCAATTGAATCACTTGACCCGATCTCATGGACCCACCTCTAGAATTCCAATCACTCACTACAAGGCTCACCAAATCATTTCTCCATCTCGTTCTATCACTTTCAAACTTTCCACCTCTCCTCTGTCATTTTATACAATTGGAAAATGACAAATGATTCTGTAAAAAGTGGAATTTTCCTTTTTATTAACCCTAACCCACCATGACCGATGTCGGTCATACCAAACTGATGTCGGTTAAGTTTTAACCGACATTGGTAACTTGATACTACCATTTTTACCCCATTTTTCCAATTTTTGCCTCAACTCATCATTACCTAACACCCTTTGACATCACCCACACTTATTACACCCTACCTACAAACCTAAACTACCGCTCCAATTCCTTAATTGTGTTTAGGGATTTGTTATTTTACCTTGGCCTTACCCATGCCCTACCCCATTTACCTCGACCTAACCTACTTGGTGTGACCATTGACCTTATGTACTCACTATACCTTATGATGTTGTTACCTCTGTTGTTTTATCCTAACAACCATACCTTACCTATTGAGCATGTTGTTTATCCCAACTAAAAATTTGGTGTATCAAAACATACCTAAACATTCCTACACATGACCTACAACGTGTGTCGGACCATATCCTATAACTTGTATACTTGACACATTTTACCCTTTTTGGATAAACTTATCGACCTTGGATGATGTAGTTTTGAAATCTCTTCAACACTGGTACCGTGTTGCAGTCTATACATGTGTGTGCATTTGATTTCCATTTCCCATTACGATTTGACCCTTGACCTATTACCTATTTCTTGAGTATACCATCACCCTTTCCCCTAGTAATCATACCCTACCCCACCTACCTCCACAACCTACACATTTTTAAACCACTCACCAATTTCATATAAAACCTCATCAATGCCTAGTTTGAGGGGATCACCCTCATCCACACATGGGGAAATCACTTCTTGTTTTCTCATCATCACTTATTAATACAAGATACGTGACAAAAAAGAGGTGAAATGTAGACACCAAATTTGGGTCACACTTCCCCTTCAAACCACATGTATATTAATTTAATTTCCTATAAATTAAATTAATGCCCATTCTCACAATAAACATTAATAAATATGTTAATTAAATTAATTTCCACCTCACCTAGACACCTCATCATAGACCTATTCTTAGCATGTTTCCTTTTACGTAGGAATCCATCTCCACTTACCATAACTAACTAATACTCAGTCATACCTTAAAAATAGAATCCTATTCTTCCTCTAACCACATGCACACTTACTTATGCAGAAAATGTCATTTTGGATCCGCAACAATAGATAGAACTAGCCAAAAGATAGCCAAGATCTACTATTTTGGCAACCTAGGATATCCTACCTTAACCGATGTCGGTTAACCTGAAACTGATGCCGGTCCCCTAAACCATCATCGGTTACCATATATTCACTTTGGTAACCTTGTTCTAGAGGTTGGAAGAATTATTCGAGTTTTGGAGAAGAGAGATCTGCATGCAAGCACACACTAGAGCACTCTTACACATCCAGACATCCTAAACTAGCACCAAGAACTGATCTAAAGGGAAAGAATTCATGGTAATGTTATGGGAAGAACAACCATGAAACTAACCACTAGTTCTATAGATCAACCATCACCTCCATCCAACCACTAGGTTTGCAAATACAAGTGTATTTGGATCTGCATCTTTCCATACTTATTTAGATCAATTCCTTTATATCTATTTGAGATTAGTAGTCTCATTTGCATCTCATCACCTCCCACATTATGGTTAATCCATCCTCTTAACCACCAACAACCTCCCAACTTACTATACTTGACCTAGAAATCTCGAGTATTCCAGCACTCTTATCAGCCTTACCATTATTTATCTATTCTTTGCTTGCAATTATAGAGAATCATCAAAACCAAAATTTATTGATTCTCTATCAACCCGACCCTACCAATGTCAATTAACCTAAACCATCATTGGTATCCTCTTAGTGGCATTGGTCATACTAGACCGACACTAGTCTCTATATCCGTAAACCTTCTGTACCAAAAACCTCATAACATTCACCTAAATAACCCAAACCACTCAAAACTTGACACTAACTTGTACCAACCACCTCATTCACCTATCTAACTTCTAGATATGATCATAGCCTACTTTGTTTGATTATATTTTCTTATTATACTTGAATGAGACACCTAGATCATATAAACTATAGTAGGATTTTATTGGTTTATGTTATTTCTTGCATAAAGTTGTGTTAAACGGTGGATTGATAGCCATCTAAAAAGTATCACACTTCTGGATATAGTATACGCTAGGTAGTCCAGCGATATATATTGTTTAATATTCCTCTTATGGTCTAATTTTGCATTAACAAGTAGTTCCTCCTAGAAAAAGGATGTTCTCATAATCAACACTTTGGATCAAGAAATTAGAACATGTGCACTCTACCTTTCACCTTCATTCACATGTATTCCTCCTCACCCTTACCCTATCTATTTTACTCATACATACGTAACTTATCAGTGAAACACAAACTTTGACATTTTGGACATAAAAGATAAAAAAAATTATGAGAGTAGGAGATGGGACACGGATCTACACGAGATGTGAGAGCTTGACCAATACGGTGGTAATTTGTATCCTTTAAATATTCCTTTAAATCCTTAGTTTCCTGGGCTTCTAAAAATATTTTCATTACAATTGTTGGTTGTTCAAACTTGAACCCGTGTCTCGGATTAGAAAGAGCTGATTTTTTTGAGATAACAATGGGGCTGTCTCCAAGTTATGGGATTATTTACGCTTGAGACAAATCTCTAGAGAATTTCAGTTCCTCTACCTACTTATAATGCTACTACTACTCCTAATGCAGAAAGAAAATGCTAGAGTAAACATGCAAAGAGACTAGGGATAGAAGGATGTGCGAAAGGGAAATCCTAAGCTAAGGAAGATGATAATGCCATAGAAAGGATCGATCACTCTCCACGAGTGGTAAAGGAAAAAAGAGGGAGTAGGCGAAGAGGTTAGATGCCATGTGCCACATATCAAAATGAGGGCTTGGCATTCTAACACATATAACACATGAACATAGGGATTACAAGAACGAAAGACACATATCATACAAGAAAACACCAATAGAGAGGTGAGATGCAATGAAAACAAGAGTTCCACAAAACATGATTTTATTTCTAAAGGGACACAAAATCAGTTATATTAATGGTAGGAGGTGAGAATACATTGAGAGAGCAATTCAAGGTCTAAAACCCATGGGAATTCATCCACCATTTTAGAAAGGTGTTGGTACAAAAAGAGGGATATTTTTACAAAGAAGAACTATGTTATTTGTAGAGGATGAAGGAGAGAAGAGAAGGATACAAGGAGGGAAACTCATATTCAAATCTCCAACAACCAACAAAAGTGATAAATTCTGTAAAACTACTGCAGAACTATCGGATGTACTTTCCCATGTCTGTTTGGTGTGTTGAAGAAGGAAAAAGGAAATATCTAAAGAAATATGGGTGGTTGAGTTAATTAGATTTGTGCATTGATGACCAAAAAGACATTTCACTATTTTCTACCTACTAAATCCCCCCAAAATCTTATTTTCAGTAGTCTAACATGTAGCCTATTTGAGCAAATTTCTGATAAGCCTAGGCACGTAAATATCAGAGTTTTACAGAAAAATATATGGTTGTCGGAAGTTTTCAAAAGCTGTTTGAACATACGCAAGACACGTGGAGCACGATTGATTGACTAAAGAAATCGAGATAACTTTTTATCTGTTTTGTCTTTTCTACCACATGTCGAGACACGGTTGGTTGTCCATATTTGGTGCTCTATCAGCATGCTTTGATAGGTTTTATGTGGCATAATCAAGTCGAAAGGTGATGAAATGGTGCGAGAGGAAGGCATAAAGGCATGCATGCGAGAAGAAGAAGGTGCGAAAGGGAAACAAAAGGAAGGTGTATGCAAAGGTATTGTGTATGGGAGAGTAGAAATACTTACACAATAAAAGTATGGGGAAGGGCATGAACATTCAACTAAGGAAAGGCATGTGGAGGAATAAAGAAAATAGGGCATGTGAAGGATCTAAGTGTATTCACCAAGAGTAATGCGAGGGACTCAACCATTTTGGAAGGAAAGTCTATAGAGGTGTAGATGAGGGGTGTGTGATGATTTAGAATGAAAGCGGATGCATAGAAGGAAGGTACAAAGGGGATATGGAAGGAGACATAGGATGAAGGGGAAAGGGAATAGAATAAATAAGGAAGTAAGGCATGTGGGGAACATGAAAGAACTATAGCCAAGAAAATTGTGTCAAGGAAGTAAACTTGAGTACGTGCAACCTGATCGTTAAACATTAGAATAAGGATAAAATATAAGTTATCTATAACTCGAAGAGTTATTTAAATAATAGTTTTGGTAACTTTTGGGGGCCATCTTCTTGCTAGATGAAGAGACCAGTAACCTTACAAGCAACCATTGGGTGTGGAGTCAAGCTCATAACTTAAAAATCTTGATCGTAACTTGAAGAACACCGTTGGAGTAACCTAAAGCATGCCCGAACTTTGAACTAAACTGTTGTTCTCATGAAGATATTTTGACTTGGATTCTGAGAGTGAAAAGATACATAGATTGTTGGAACTACCTCTGCTAAAGATGAAGTTCCATCCCAAAGATAAATAAAAGGGGAGTGAAAAAGTAAAACATAAGTAAAATGGCACCGGAGGGAATGTGCCGAACATAGATATGTACAAATATTAAATCATACATGTCCCAAGGGGAACATGTAGAGTGTGTAAAATCACTTGTGTGATTAAAAACAAACCTAAAATTTCCTATGTGAACTAGAGGAAAAATGTGCTCAAGTGAAACTTGCAATAGGAATGGAGAAGTAGCTTCCCTTCCTCACAAATTGAAACTATGTAATTGATTTGGCACTTGACATTGTCTGTAGCAAGAGTGAGAAACTAATTTACAATTATTTCCTCACCCTTCTCCTCAAAATATCAACAAACAAAGTATATACCTCTTGAAGTTGATCTACACTTGGATTTAGGAGGCACTTTTACTGACCTTTAGCATGTTGAAGCTCTATCTCATGCTATGAAATGAGCATGACTAGTGACAACTCTATCTTTGGGTCTAAATTAGCCAAATATCTCGATCGGGCATAACCCAATCTTTTGATTTTCCCATTACTCTAAATTTTAATCCCACAGATGGGATCCTCATGCATAATTTCCTCCTGAAGGGGAGTGCTTGTAGGTTGGGTTACACAAAGTTGGGGTTCATACGATTCTTCCTCTATAAGAAAATTAGTCTCCTTAAGAACTAAACCCTCGGAACTAACTAATTTTCTTATGAAACAGTGCCCATATGATTTCCTCTTCTCATTTGGAGTTACATGAGTCATGTCATTATTCAACTATTCTGCAGTTTTTAAACATGATGACATTAGTTGGAAAAGGTACATTAGCAGGGGCTATTAATTTATGGTACTTGTTAGACAAAGGGGAATCAAAAGGTGGAAGTATGCACATAGAAGGGATGGATGGCATGCACGCTGAAGGAATGGAGGTGCACATGAAAGAAGGGATGGAAGAAAAGTGAAGGTGAGAGGATGGATGGGAATTCTCAATGGGGGTAGTGCATAGGAAGATGGGAACATATACAACATGTTGAGATGATATAGGCTTGTGTGAAGGAATGAGAGGGATGTAAGATGGTAGTTTAGGGTTACCTCATTGATAAGGTTTCGTATGCTAGATTTTGAGTCTCCATTAGCTCTAACCACTTTGTAAGATGAGGCAACATGTCGTAATAAACTACATCTTCTACTTGGTTCTAAACCAGCTAATTACGGGTGGTCGGGCCATGAACAAGGGACCTTGTAGCCAACTCTAGCCACCTTTATGGAGAACTTTACTCTTAGCCATTTGCATCATGTCCATCTCCATCTTTTGTACTTTCCTCTCAAAATAAACTTTTTCATGGGGTCACCAACATCATACGGATAAACATGTTCTTCATAAAAATTTTGGTTAGAAAAAGTGGGTTACATACATTCTATTGATGGGGATCAAAAAATTGATTTGGAGGAGGTTTTTGAAATTATAGGGATGGAGGAAAATAAATTTTCTACTACAAACAAGAATTATAGGAATGGAAAGAATTCATAATTGTGTGAATTCAAAAGAGAAAGGAATAATGATGGAGAAAACATAAACAAATGAAATAAGGAGGAGAGACTAGTCTAGGAATGAAATAATGGGTACGTTTGCATCAATTGAGTTGCCAAATATGTTGAAATATGCCTCTAAAGGCTAGATCTAAGAAAAATAAATCAAAATTTCTAAGATGAAGATGTAAATCTCTTCACTCTTGTCCCATTAGGCATGTTAGAAACTATTGATCATTCAAACCTACACCGTGTTTCAGATCTGGAAGAGAAAAATTGTTTGAGATAACAATGGAAGCATCTCCAATTTTGGGACCTTGCACACTTGAGACAGATCTTCCGAGAAGGCCAATTTTTCTACCTACTTCTAACACTATTGCTAATCCTAATACAAAAATCAAATCCTAGACTAACCATGCCAAATGGCTAGGGATAGAAGGATGTGCAAAAATGGAAAATCCTAAGATAAGGAAGGCGATAGGACCAGGAAAAGGGTTGATCACTCTCCAAAAGTGGTGAAGGAAATAGAGCATGCATTGGAGAAGATGACGAGAAAATGTGTGTCATAGATCAACATGAGGGCTCAACCTTTAGGTGTGCACAACACATGAACATGAGGACTACAAGCATGGAAGATGCACATTATACAAAAAAATTCCAATAGAGAGGCAAGATGCAATGAAAAGAGAAAGGGAAGATAATATTTCCACAAAACATGATTTTATTACTAAAGAGATGCACGATCGATTAAATTCAAGCTAGAAGGAAATAATACATTACGAGACCATATAAAGGTTTTAAACCTATGGGAAATTAGCCACCATTTTAGCATGGTTTCATTACAAAAAAGAGGGATCCTTTTTAAAAAGTAGAAATATGTTATTTATAGAATTTGAAGGAGAGAAGAGAAGGAGAAAAGGAGGGAAAATCATATTAAAATTTCTAACAACAAAAAAAAGTGATAAATCCCTATAAAACCTCCTGCAAGGTTTTCAACTATGCCTTTCCATGTCTATTTGGCATGTGGAAGAAGGAAGAAGGAAAGATCTAAATAAATATGAGTGGTTGAGTCAATTAAATCTATGCATTGATGACCGAGAAATACATTTCCTTATTTTCCACCTACTAAATTATGCCAGAATCCAATTTTAAATAGTCCAATGTGTAACTCGTGTAATCAGTAAATTGTTGATGAGCTCGGGCACGTAGTAGTCAAAGCTCTATACAAAAATATATGGTTGTCAAAATATGTTAGAGTTGTTTGAACATGTAAGCCACGTGATGTGCATTAATTGATGAAGAAATCAGCCAATTGTTGATCTATTTTGTCTTTTTTGCCACATGTCACACATGGGTTGGTTTTTAGATTTGGCACTCTATCGGCATGCTTTGATAGGTTATGTGTGGCACACTCAATTCGATAGGTGATGATGTGGCATATAATGATATAGAGGAAGGTACAAAGGCATGCACGTGGAAGAAAAAGTCACGAAAGGGAAATAGAGGGAAGGTTCATGCAAAGGTATTACGTGTGGGAGGGTAGGATAAATACTTGTAGGAGACAAGTATGTTGAAGGGTGCAAGCATTAAAATGAGGAAGGGTGCATGGCAGTAAAAAAATAGGGTGCATGAAGGATCTTAGTGTATGAAAATGTGTAAGAGGAATGCCAGAGACTTATCCATTTTGGAAGGAAGTGCAGAAGTGAGTGTGAGGGGTGCGCAATGATTTAGAATGAAAGTGGCTGAGTAGAAGGAAGGCACAAAGGGAATATGGAAGGAGATAGAGAATGAAGGGGAAAGGTAACAAAATTAAGAAGGAAGCAAGGCACAAAGAGCATGTGGAATAACTATAGCCTAGCAATTTGTGCTAAGGAAGCAAACTTGAGTGTGCATAACCTAGAATGTAAAACATTAGAATCGGGATAAAATATAAGTTATCAAGATAACTAGGAGAGTTATTTGGATAACAACAACCCGCAGGGAAAATATAAGGGTCCCTACGAAAAAATCCTTTGAAAATATTTGGTGAATGCGGTAAAATTATCTTTCACATGAATGGCAAATATCAATACATCATGAAATTACTATTAAATTCTACATGATGGTAGCTTATTTATATGTTACCAAATCGGCGGTATATTTTTATGCTATTGGATGACAACATATAGTATGTTGTTAGTCAGTAGCATAAAAATGCTACGAGTCCAACAACATTTTTGTGTTATGCTCGACAACATATAGTTATGTTGTATGTCAAAATTATTGCATTGTTTATACTATCGGATGACATCATACTATATGTTTTTAGATAATAACATAAAAATATGCTATCGAATGATTATATTCAAGAATTTTTTTAATTTCTATTTCATGGGAATGGTGAATTGAACCTTATAATTAATTTGTACCCAATTTTTTTGGAAAACTGGTCCTAGCTTATACCCTACATATTTTCCCTATTCAAAATTTCAAAAACCAGAATATTCATGAATTAATGAATATTCGCCACTAAAATTTTCCCTAGAAACTTGTGCATCTTCTTGAGTGCCCTCGGTGGTAACCTTCCTAAGTGTTATCTTTGTGATCTGATAATATGTGGATGTGATGCCCTCCATGGTTTTGTTAGTGGCATGTAAAACTATATCTACAAAACTTTGGCAGATGCATCCATAGTGATATCAGAAATGGTCTTTGGTTTCTTGGATGAACTTGAAGGTGCAAGTTTCATAGAACTAAAATGAAAGACCTTAAGGGAAACTAGTTCCTTCCTTTTCCTTGAAGTTTGAATAACTAACTAATCGTGAAGCGAGGAAGAAGGTGCCTTTAGGGGAGGAGTGGTAACCATTAGAGTAGAACTTGGTGGAGTGAGAAAATTAGCTACTAAAGATGGAGGAGTGAAAATAATAGCTATGATCATGGTAGAATAAGTGGGAAGTGGAGAAGGCACAAAAGTTAGAGTGAGTATGAGAGATGGAAGATGGGTTGAGTGGGGGGAACCCAAGGTCATAAATTTCACACCTCAAAGAGGAGAAAGGGATGAGAAGACACTTTTTATAAAAGATAGAAGTAGATATGAAGGTGAAGAAGGAGGAGAAAGAGTGACAAATTTAGAGGTTGTTGAGATCTACAATGTTGAGTGTGGAGGAGAGTAGGAAATATGAGGGGATGAAATGGAAAGTGGTATGTGAGGTTTCTTGGTAACAACGAGAACCATGTAAGTAGGTGGAGAGTGAGAGGAAATGATATGGGTAACTAAGTTACTGACTAGTGCTTCCTTCATATGTGAGGGGAGGGAGATTCAATCACCATGACAAATGAGGTGGGAATAATAGATGAAGGAAAAGAAGGATTTCACCCTTTGCTATAAAACTTGAAGTTCAAATTCTTAGGATAACCTTCAATTTTATCCTTTTCTACATGAGAGGGATATTCCTCTAATATAGATGTGATTTGGAAGCTTTGGAAAGGCGGGGATATTTGCAATGAATTCCCCATGAATATAACCATATATTATTTTGATTGATGATTTGGGCATCTCTATCCCGAATGGACGTAGATCCTTTGATCGACCAATAAATTACAGGAAACCCACATTATCTCCATCCATCTATTCGTACATGGATTCCACCACATTTCTATCATTAGCTACTTCCTCTAGAATATTGGTGAGATCAAAATCTCTTATTTCATCTAGAGTTAACCTATTGTTATCCTTTTTCCTAGTTACCAATTCATTTATAAAGTTAGTCTAAATATCTTTGTGGTAGTCAATGTGAAGTTGCATTGTTACATGAGCCTTTACAACACCTTGATAATTGAATCCTATCCTTGGCATCATGATTTGATTAATATCCTTTTACATTTTTTTGATTAATTTTTTATCTTTGATAACAGAAGGAAAAGTGTATCTTCCTTTAGAGAAAGTGAAATGAACCCCTACCTTATGCATACCCTATTGGAACTTGTGGAATTCTAGGAGTTACCTTACTAACTCCATAAGGATACATTTATCACTTGAGAACCTAGGGAGATGAATTTGAGAGCCCAAGAATAATGCAACCTAAAAATAGGTGAATTTATGAAATTATAAAAAGATGCAACCCCATTTTGATATTACGTTCCTTACGGCATCAAAAACCATTTGTTTGTAAATATTGGGCTCTAGTCTATAAATGACATCATATAAGAAAGGTTCATTAACCATCTGAAAATGTGTCTCACTTCCTTTGAGGGATAATTGAGGATAATACTTATAAATATGATCTCGGGACCTGGAACCTACTCTATTTAATCCACGATAAAGTCTCATTCCAACTGAACCATAAGTTACATATGAAATCATGTAAAATTTATCTATAGTTAAGACCTTTCTCATCTAGTTGTCAATAGTTTCATTTTTGGATGATCCCTAGTCAAATAATTTCTCATTATTTCATATGATGGTGAGGAATGTATACATCCATCCCTCCAAGCACTCTCTTGAGAAGTGTGATGATATTTTTAATTTGAAATAAACTCAATCCTCGTGTACAATATTTACAAATATAGAGAATTAAGGCTTGGGTTTGAGTAAGTACTTCTTGTTAACATGTTTAACACATTCATCCAAATTTTAATCCTAGGATTTTGATCCAGGTGAGGATTTTCCTTGACATATGTAGTGAATTTCAGAAGCTTGAGCATATCATAAAAGTATTTAGTTTTGAATTTGATAATAATCTCACTCGCTTGATTCTCGAATGGACCTTATGTTTAAATCATAATGATTAGCACATGCAAGAATGAATTTTGGGTATTGGGTAGAGATTGGAAAGGCAAAAACCATAGATATCCCACTATGAAAAATACATTACATCCATGGAGTTTGTGAATAACTATGTACTTTGCTCCAAAAATCTTCCACATTGATGTGCCCTAACTTAGTGTCCCTTATATCAACAATAAAGTCAATATTGGAGGGAGGTATGATTCCCTAGTATTTTTACTTCATTTCCTTCAATGAGTCCTTTTACCTTTTCCTTTTCTTGAATAAAACATGAAGGGATAAAGAAAATGGTCTACAAATCCTTCTAAAAAATGGGAGAAATTTTTGTTTTACCTCCTATAATGTACCCTCGAAATGCCAAAAAAATAGTTAAAAACCAAGCCTTGTTGAATAGATCAAGAAATTTGAAACATTTGTGGGTTGTTGTCCTTTCTGACACCTTCTTATTTATGAAACACTTATCAGGGTTTTAACCCACTTCAACAAAAAAGAAACCCAAAAATATTTTGAGTTATAAATCACCAAGTAATTTCTTCAATCATATTTTTGTGAAGTCCTTTACCATATAGAGAGAGAAAAAAACCAAAATTTTAACACTTACTAAGGTAAAATAAATTTTTGCAAGAAGAGACAAGGGAGGAGTAATGATTTTTTAAAAACTTGAATATAACTCCTCAATCTGAATAAAATAAGATTAAAAACCTAACAATGCAAATGTAATCCAACAAGAACGATAAATACTTCCCAAAATATGAACCAGCAGGAAAAATCCAAGGAAAAGGACTAAAAATTACAAGAAATATTGAATCAAGTTTTGCAATGAAAAACAAGAGGGAAATCTTAATGGAAGATAAAGGATGAGGTACAAATGATCCGGAAAACCATACTATTTAAAAATCACCCTAAACTAATTACACATAAGCCGACATGGTGGGCCACCAACTCCATCTTAGAATTTGTGGCATTGACTCGGGGGTGGGAGTTTGATTGCATGTGACACCTCATTCAATCATGTAACTAGGTTTTGAAAACCCGATACAAAAGAATCTAGTAGAGAGTCGGTGTTTCAATTTAGGGAATAGGAAACATCTAACACATGATTTCTTCCCCTACTCCAATGTAAGAAAACCTAAAAGTCGATATGTGATAGTGTGTTAGGTTTTGGATTCAGGAAACATAATTCATATTGTATGTGTTTTCGACATGAGATGTTCGATGTATTTGAAACCTAAAACCCAAAACACATCCAATGTGTCAGGTTTTTAAAAGAAGAAAACATATAACACTTAACATTTAAAATGTTAGGAAACCCCAATATCTGACTCAAAGATTAAAAAAGGAATTTTCAAAATAGTACTTGTATGAAAAATGGGTCCTAACAGGTCCATCAAGAAAATTTTGATTGGTTATCATCATTTTATCGATGTTCTAAAAAATGAGAAAACACCTGGCTCTGATTGGGGATATTTTTTAATAAATTAAAGATAGATAAATATTGTATCTCTAAAGTTCCAATCCATTAGGAAAAGGATTAAAAAATAATAGAAAATAGATGAAAACCAAAAACCAAAACAAAATCAAAAGAACTAAAAGAAAAAACACCGGGAAAAATGAAACACACAACCAAAAAATTACATTATGATTCAATGCAAGAAGAACTTACTCTATTTCAGAATAACTTAAGATGTTTCCCACTGTGAGGTAGCTTAATTTTAGTTCCATCAAGGTATGACACATAAAATCTATTTTCTCCATAGAGTTGATGAATCTTGAAGAGTCCTCTCCATAAGGAATCAAATTTTCAATGCATTACTTTTATTTCTCTTCTTTTATTCCATGATAGAATGAGGTCTCTAACCTGTAAATCTCATTGCTTATTTATCTTATTAAATTCCTATTTGACCCTATCTTGATGTTCAATGATCCTATAGACCACTTTGGACCTCTTTTCCTCCAACTCTATCAAGTACATGATTATTTTTTCCACAAAATCCTGGAATGTATCATATTCAATCATTTTGGACAACATTAAGGCCAAAAATTCCAAGGAGATAGGAATATCCACATAAGTACCATAGAAAAATTGAAATGTGACATTCTAATGGCTCTCTTTGGGGTAATACAATGAGCCTAGAGTGTGTCATACAATTCTTTATGCCATGTTCATTGATTTTCATTAACTAAATTCCTGATTATAGTCACTAAGTTTTTATTACTTAATTTCTCATGACCATTTCTTTGAGGGTAAATATCATATGAGTGAGAAAAATAAATCCCATAACCATAAATGAATTTGGTGAGTTCAGAAGAAAAACAATTTTGAAGCATTATCAACAAAAATCTTATGAGGAACACTGGATCTAACTATTATATTCTCATTTATGAAGTTACAAACAACTTCATAGGTAACATGTTTTACTAGGATGGCTTCTACCCACTTGGTGAAATAATCAATTTCTTTGTTGACATAACTATTTCCATCACTAAAAGAAGGATTAAATACTCCAATAAAATCAATTCCCCATTACTGAAAGGGTTCTTCAATCACCACTAACCTTAGGGGGAGTGCTGACAATTTTAGATGACCAAAAAAAGGTAGGAAAGCCTCACATTTTTCTACCCAAATGGATGCATCTTAAAATAAAGTGGGAAAATAGTACCTTTCTTGTAGGATATTTTGAGTTGTAGAAAGTGATGAGAAATTTCCTTCACATGCTAAGTTATGAAATGAATCCAAAAGTTTACCTTGTTGAATTTTATCTATGTACAAACCATTACCCCAGAGCACATACTTAACTTACCTTAACATGAATGTTTATTTATATTTAGAACTAAGATGTTCAAGTAACTTTACATAAGTGAAAATGATAGTAATATATGAGTACCACTCATCCATTGTTCTTACAAATAGTACCATGCGTAATTCTTCATGGCTTTCTTTGGAAATGTTAGCTTATTATTCTAGGAAATTTTCAATGATTAGTTAACACAAACCTCTTCCTCTTACAATATTATAAGGTTTTATTTCCATATCATATTCTTTCACCTTAGTAATCCAATTTCCTCATTGAATACCTAACTCTTGTTACATAAGGATGGAATTCACCGCCATATCGGGAACGATGACCTATGTACGAGAATTCATGATGTAATACATGGAATGATTTACTTATCAAACCACAACATAAGCATGTTTTTCAATCTAGGATATCTTTAGATCATTATCCTTTAGAGGGAAACTCATAAAGTAAATTAGGATTAAAATCCCTTGATGTTATTTTAAATCAAGTATTGTAGAAACCATGCATTGAGCCGAGGTATAGCTATATATGATAAAATACTTTCTAAAATATGGGCATGCTAAGGTGAGGGCATGAGCTATGGATTCCTTTATTTCATCGAAGGAAATTTTTCCATCAACATTCCATCGAATGGAAATTTTCCTTTCATCATCTCAACAATTTTTACGTGTGTCTTATCAGCAAAATCTTGGAAAAAATGTCTCAAGAAATTAACCTTCCCAAAGAATCAGTGCATACTGTAATGCTTGTAGGAAAGGTGAGACTTTGTATAGCTATGATCCATTTAGGATTAACCTTAATTCCCTCTTTTGTCACAATATGTCCTAGCATTTTACCTTTTGTGATTCCAAACATAGATTTCTTTGTATTTATTAAAATACCATATTTCGACACCTTATTATAACTCTCTCTAGATGATGACAATGATCATGTATATCCTTATAGAAGACCATAAGATCATCAAGATGCACTACAATAATGTTTCCCATTAGGGACCTCTGAACACTAAATCCATAGCCCTTTGGAAATTACCTCCAACATTGATCAACCCGAATGGAATCCTCTAATAAACGAACATACCCCATGAATTAGTGGATGTTGAATTATGTTGATCTTCTACGATGAACTCAATTTTGTTGTATCCCAAAAATCCATCAAACATGGAGAACATTTTTGATCCTGTTACTTTTTACAACACCTGATCCATAATAGGTAAGGGATGATTTTATTTGAATGAAGATTGGTTAAGGTTATGAAAATCAATGAAAATGCAAATTTTCTCATTCTTCTTACATACATGGACAATGTTGGCTACCCGTGTGGAATGATGAATTGTAAAATTAATCCTCACATCTAACATCTTCTAAATATCTACAAGAATGGTACCATAAATATTTTGATTGTAATGGATTTGTTTTTCTCTGTATGGTTGAGCATCCATCTTAAGAGGAGTATTATGTTGAACATAGTTCCATTTGAAAGATTTCAAATCTGCATAAGACCATGCCAAGACATCTATGTACTTCTTCAATAGTGCCACACATATTCTCTTCTCCTTAGGGAGAAACATTCCCCTGATGTTTACAATCCCTGGTTTCTTACTAAATGCAAGATTAACTTGTTTTACCTCGACAAAAGAATTAGCTTCAAATTGTTGTTATTTTGGATGAAACATTAATGCTTGAAAAAACCCTTCAAGAGACACCAATCCTTTGAGAATTTTGTTCCCTTTGAGCTGGTGGAATTCTCCATTGATTTACTATCATGAATCAAAATTATATTCATGAAAATCTAAATCAAAAACCTTAAAGTAGAGCTCACTGAAATTATCAAAATTTTCAATCAAAGTCAAAATCTGTTGATCATCATTGAATACTTGTAAATGGGAAGAGTTATCGGTGACACTTGGATGGTAAAATATCTCAATGATGTATTTATATTCTTTAAACTCAATATGAGGAAGAAGTAATGAAGTAAAAATGCAAGGGATTCTTCCTTATCATTATAATCTCTAGATACTTCCTTTATGGAAAAGGCTTCAAACTCTTCAATATAGTCTCATACCTTATTTCGAAAATGTTTCAAATGATTATTCTTCACCTGATAAATGTTCCTTAGTTAATTAACAATGAGTTCCACAATATATTTTTGCTTTGAGGCTCCTAATTCATTTTTATTTTACCATCCATAGTCCTAACAACAATTCCTCATATTCAAATTTTTATTAGTATTATCAAATTGTAATTTGAATGAAAAGGAAAGATTTCAAACTCATGAGAGATTAGTACTACACAAAAAACCAATCTAGGAGTCAAGAAAATACCATCAAATCCCAAATTTCATATCACATTGGCATCTTCCTCTATGGAAAATAATGTGTGCCTTTGGGTTATCATATTTTGTGACCAAATATTTCTCTTGAATTTCGGGTTTGAGAATACACATGGTTCCATTGACTAGTATTTTTCCTTATTCCAATCCATATGAATTTCTCCTCTAACATCCCTGTAAAAACCTCTCTCAAGGAAAATACCATAAGTGGCTAGGATGTCAACGACTAGAATAGTCATCTTAACTCTCTTCTCAGGAAATGATGGAAACGTGAATTGTGCATCCTTGATTTAATTGATTAGTGGGACGTATTTTGTTTTCATAGAGTAACAACGTAGAAACTATGTATAAACTCTACCAAATATATGTGTCTCTTTTTTAGGTTTCCTTAACAATGATAACTATAATTTTTTATGGTTAGTATACAATACACTAGCCTTAGAAAATAATGTATCCACTTATTAATATTGTTGAAGGGATATCAAGGCCTAAAAGTTGACTTTGTAATGTTTTATTTATTATAATTTCATGATGAAATACTTAATATACATGTATATAGTAGATATGACAAAACAGGAATATGTAAATCTCCTCGAGCATAGAGAAATAAAGATGAAGTGATTTGAAGGAAGAAAATCACCTTAAAGTTGTATAAATAATGTAAAAATTATGCACATAAGGATGCTAAAATACTTTAATATAATTTTAAGTTAAATCTTAAGTTGTTTGTATATAACCTCTCTCTAGATGTTATATTTACACATTTGAGTTTTCCATTTTTGTAGATTAGTGTGCAAGTCTCAAGATGTGATAATAGTTAATATTTATCATTATTCTACACTATTTAAAGGTGTGTAATTGAATCAATACTATAAAATCCATAGTCCACAACCCCGGCATATATTTACAAGAGATTCCAAGGGAAACTTATAACAATTGTTGTATTATTAAGGCCTAATATTGTTAAGATGACTATGAGTACATAGATATGTGGAGAGATGGATATAAAATATGAAGTAGTTGAGACAAGAATTATTTTAAAGAAGATAATTCTATATATATATATATATATATATATATATATATATATATATATGGTGATATAAATTAATGTTTTTATGAAAACTTCCAAAATATCTAGCTTCATAGTTTTCAAGATTGGCTTATTACTATTTCAGAATCCAGAGCTAGAAAAAAAGGTGGTGTGGAATGAATATAAGTTGGAAATTTTTCAAAACCTAGACATGGAGTAAACCAAAGTTCTATAATATTGGCTATAAAAATCCATAGGTGGGTATGTAACTAAATTTGGTGAGAAATTTTTTTGTTCTTTTTATTCTATGCAAGACTAGCTCGTATAGGATGCTTTGAGGAAAGTTTATCAAGAAGATAGTGATATTGGTGGTGGAAAAGGCCATGGTTCCAATTCCTATTTATTAGTCAAGTAAAAATATGGCACTTAACGAAGGTTCACGCAGAAGATTAGAACACATTCAAAAGTGCAAGAGGATCAAGAAGGAATCACACACCGAGGACAGACATGATTCGGGACATAGTTGTTTTCAAGATGATGAGCTATTTTTGAGATAGTGTGCTGAACACAAAAACCTATTAGATAATTTTGTGACATGCATTGGCTATTTTTGGAGGATTGTCTATGAAGTACTTTACATGGATACAGGCTGAGAATAGATTTACTACTGACAATTAACTAGAAGAAGTCTATTGTTAGCGCACTTACATGTGTGGCTATTATTCTAACTGTACATATGTGACCTATTTTGGGACTAGATAAGTGGTGAAGGGAAAGTCCACACACTTATAAATATGTAGTGAAACTATGTAGCATAGATATATAGAGATAAAATGTAAGGATTGAGTTATTATGAGGTTATGCTACCAAATTTGATGCACGCATAAACTATGGTATTATATTTTCTAATAAGCTTATTTTTACGTATCATGTTTAATACAATGTGTATTTGTTGAATCAGAGTATCAAATCCTGAGTATAATTATTTCTTGCATGCTTGATTTCATCATGGTTATCTTTTAAGTTTGTTATTCTCTAGATCTAGATTTGAATATGCACATAGAATGATATATTAGTTATGGATCTGAATGCAACAAGTATTCATCATGCTAACATCCCGTAACAACAACCCTAAAGAGGGTATTGGTACCTTTGTGTGCTTCAGGTGAGTGCTCAGTCTAGGACAAGTGATGTACTAACACACCTGGGATTTTACTAGTGAATTCTAGGTTACATCATTGGTTATGTTATTGGGGCCTCTTTTTTAGTTGTTTTTAGGATGGTTCGCGATGAAGACATACCGGTTGACCCTAACAAGTGTTGAGGAGTGGATACACAACCTAGAAGAAGAATATGCATAGAGGTTCAACACTGGATCTGAGTTTAATGTACATGTATGGGTGGAACAAAATATATATGACAATTTATATGAGAGCTTCTTTGTTATCTTTCCAATAGAATTGTATGAGTGGTTGATTGCTTATGCATCTAAATAGAATTAGAGGTATCGTACACTTTTCTAGATGTAGGAAGAATATCAGGCCCTTTATGATTTTGAACTAATTTGGACTCATGTTGTGGATACGTGGTTCCATGGTGTTTTGAAAAATTATATCTTAGAGTACTCAATTTCCACTTATTCATGCCCAGAGGTAGCTGAATTCTAGTTTTTATGATATCCAAGGGAGCTTACCTACAAGGCATTCCACTGGTGATCAATATTCTGATGGTAACCATGAACTTGGAGAAAAAATAATGGAAAACTAAAACCCCACCACACACAGGGGAAGGAATAAGTTTGGTGAAAGATGGCAGACCTAGCGACAGAGAGGAAGAGAGAGGAAAGGTGGCTTAAGTGTAATGAGGTACATGAGATGGAGGTAGAGTTGTAGTGGGAGGTTGCAGAGTGAATGATGTTGTGGAGAAAGATAGTTCAAGAAGGAGTTGAATTTCACACAGAAGATGTGCAACCTAAGCATTAAGAACTCCCACTTTTAGGAAAGCATGACAGTGAACCCTCCTCAACCTCACACAAAATTGTACTAGCAGAGACATCTTAAGCCATGGGTGCACATCCGAATGCACCTGGAAAATATTCCCTTGTGCTTGGTCTTACAGTATCTAGTATAACAAATAGTCAACAAGTTAATTCAAGTAGTGGGAGAGTAGGAGTGAGTCATATAAGAAGCACAATGATGACAACACAAATAGATATGTTGTTATATGGGAGTGAATTTTAGAGTGTATCATCCACACGTAATTTAGGCACATGGATCTTTGGACTCTTTTTGGGAGTGATAATACTTTGCACCGTTGGGAAGTATTCAAGATTACTCATTTGTTGGGACATAGGGAATTACATCCTCTGGTCCAACCCTAGTCACAAGTTTGGGATCAAAAGGCATAGGTGGCTCTAGTTTCAGAAGATCTGTTGGTTCTAAAGGTAGAGTAAATAGAGGAGGTTCTAGATCGAGTGGGAAAGGTCCACACCAACCCTAAAATATTTACATGGAGATGTCTCTTCATCTTTAAATTATAAGAGCATAGAATATGTTGTTGAACACATACACATGTGTGAAATACTATGGCGCATAAAAGGAATCACGAATTCTGAGTGTAGGGAAATCCAATTTGCTACTACGTTATAAGGGCGTACACACAACTTTGTATATAATTTTTGACCCTAATCAGACTTGCGTAGACTATACAACTTTAAAAGATGAATTCTGTAAAGAGTTTCACATCCGTGAGTTTGAACAGAAGAGTATAAGAACACTCAAGTATATTAAGAAAGGCACTACTAAAAGTGTTAGAGAGTATGATGCCCATTTTAAAACATTATTATCCAAGATTTCTTATGATATTCATGCAAGCCAACATGCACAATGGCTCATTCGAGGCCTAATTACCCCTTTTAGGAGGGTACTATCACATAAGACATACACTAATCCATGTGAAGCACTTGAATCAACATTATGCTCTAAGGCGGTTCGAAGCATTAACATTGGGGTGAGCCCATTTTTAGAAGCACAAATCACAGCTATCAAAAAGAAGTTGGAGAAACTATTGGAAAATTTAGCACATGAGATGTGCATTAGGATTTGGTGCATAGATTGCAAAGTGGAAGGTCATACAAAGGATATTTGTCCTTATAGATTAGTGCACTCATTCCTATTGGATTTTGATATATGCCATTTAAACGATGATGTTAGTCATTGTTCATTACTACAATGTGCGATAAGGAAGAACATCTCTTATTATTGTAAAATCTGTAGGTCCATAACTCATGACACAAAAGACTACCACTAATTGGTCGATCTAGGATGCTATAGATATTAGTGTATGATAGGAATTAGTTTTAGATAAATCAAAAGGAAAGAACGAGAATCGGGATTGGGATCACAATCGGGCACGCTATGATTGGAATGAAGGGAATTTTGAAGCAGTCTTGGTAGGGATTGAGGATACCATGGTGGATTCATAGGATGAGGCCATGCCGGTGGAAGAGGGAAATTACCTCACATAAAATTTTATACATGTGGATCTCGACCACTACGGGTGTGAATGTATTGAGAATATTACATGTTCTTTTCGTGGAAAGAATCATAGTTACTATGAAGTCCCAGGACTTGTACGAACATCTTAGCAAGCAACATAAACAAGAAAACAAAGGCACGAGGATGGTTAGGATATGACATGGTGTGGAAAATCAGTGGATGCCCAAGCTAGAAGTAGAATCCGAGGTGTTGCAAGTAAGGATCACTACACATGCTAAGGTGGTATGTGCCAGAGAATCATTTCATCATAATCCTACCATCACTAAGGAGGAGGTTCTACATGCATGGTACCTAGATCCTACCCATTAGAAGGAGGTTTATCAAGAAACCATGGAGGTACTTAGGAATCTTCAGGGTGAAATATAATATTTAAAGGAATAATCACGGAAGATGGAGCAAAAGAAATCATCAAAGACAGTCCAAATTGATATGGATGACTTGAGAGAAGTGTGTAAAATGTTGTGCCAGGAGAATATCATTCCACTATTAGGGAATTGGTTAAAGGAAACACTCGCGTGTAGGTTATGAGACTACATGGAAAATCCTACATGTGAATATTCTCCCTCATAGCCTAGATTATGATAAGGAAATCACTCTGAATGTTGTTGTGGATGGGTGGCTATTGAGTAATATATTGATTGATACATGCACGGAAGTCAATTTTCTTACCTTAGATGCATGGGTAAAAATGGGGAGACCTCCATTGCAACCATCCTCTAATGTATTTTTCATGGCTAATCGGACTAAGGCCACTCCCATCATAGTTTTGAAAGATGCATCCATTACCATACAAGGAGCCAAGTTCACTGGAGATTTTGAGGTTTATTATTTGGCAGAGTCGAGATAGCTTTCAACTCTATTGGAGAATCCTTAGTGTTGTGTAAATAATGCTGATCTTTGGTTTAACAAGGACTATATCATTTTTGAAAACAAGGAGGAAAGAGTTATTACCCCTTTGACAGATGGAAAATTTATGCCCTATGTTGAGCCCTTGAGTGAAGAATACCTGAATAGGATTTATGTACACGCCATCTGGGATCCATAGGTGCTTGAGCCATGTAAAGAAGGAATCATTCATTGGGAGGATGCATAATCTATCAATGATACTACAAGTGTTACTTGTGATAACTAGGCTCATAACACTTATGAGTTGGTAGGGCATGAAGTAAAGAGTCTATTCGTTAGGGATTACAAACCGTGTTATATCAGGAGAATAGGTAACAACTTGGTACCTTGTTACACCAGAGAAGGATATCTTATGGTATTCCTACTTGCCATGGAAGAACAATGGATAGATATCTTTGGAGAGAAGGAACATACTAGCATATACCCTATGCAAGTTAGCAGCACATTGGTGGGTGGCCCACAAGGAAAATCTTGTAGGATGGAATGAGATTAGGATTGCTCTTGTCGCTAGGTTCTTCAAGAGCAATGCAGCTACTCAAATATGCACTTATCATGGTAATCAACATGTTCAGCACCATGTTTAGCAAAGATGTGAGAGACTATGGATAGAGGGTAGGAAGATTTCCTGTTGTTGCAAATCAGCAAGCACCCCTGGATGTAAATCAAGGTTCTAAATGATGTTTAGAGCATCCAGTGTGATTGCACAACATGGAAATCTCTCTCCAAGTGTGGGACTTGTGAAAATGAGAGAGGAATCTCCAAAATAGAGGCTGGTTCCTCAAACTCCTCTGATTTAGATCTATATTTTGCACAACTACAGAGGTTCAGATCCTAATCCTACTCTAAATTGCAAGGAGACAGGGATAAAAATGCAAAAATGAAACTAAACTAAAGATGGTGATGCACCAAAAGGAGTGGTGAAACATTTTTTGCCATGTAAATAGACACAAATTCATGAAATGCAATAAGGGAAAACATACAAAAGCTGATAGATGTAATTAGAGGTCTTAAAATGAAGTAAAACAATACAAACAGAGGACTGAAAGCATTCACAGAGTTTGCACTGTCAATTCCATGTAAAAATCTCTTGCATTCCACCCTCAAAGAGGTATAAACCTACTACAATACTTAAAAAGGTCTGATTCTTACAACTATCACTTGCTGGAGGTGAAAGAAGAAGTTTTCTATGCCAAAAAGTGTTCAAACTGAAGAAATGAGCCAAATCGGCTTTTACGGTACATGGGTCGAGCCGGGAGAGAGAAAATGTGAAAACGCATGCGAGCCATCCTTCATTGATGGAAAATGCATTAAAAACAGCATGGAGGACCTTACAAACCCATACCCTATAATTTTTGACCATATTGGAGAAGAATGCGACCCATTACGTATTAAATTTGGTTGTTGAAATGTCATTTTCGGCCATGGACACATACAGAACCGTTTTTAAATTTTCTCTCTGCAAATTGAACCAAAATTAGAAATTGACCATGGAATCATGTAGAGAATTTTAACAACTTTCCAATGATATAAATAATGTGAAACTCGAGCTCTGGATCAAAAGATATGATCGTTTGAATATTTAGGGCAAAAACGGCCCAAAAATGGATCGGCATGAATTTTTTTCAAATTTTACCTTTTTTTTGTCTTTGGAAAAAATTTCAAAAATTCCCGCACTCCACTAGTCGGATGCCACATGGTAAGCTCTTATTTGCTCTAGAATTCTCTCTCCTTCTCTTTTCTGTAGATTTTCCTTTGAAAATTGACCTTTTTAAACTCTTTTGGAAAAATTTCAAATTTGCCTCCGACCCCCGAACTCCTCTGCCACGTGGCAGTTTCCTATTGGCTACGGGCCTCAAATGAGAAAATTTTCCACAAAAACTCCACCGAGCCATAACTTGAAAATTATAAGGAGTTAGGAGGCAAACTTTACCTTTCTGGAAAGTTGAGAGAGAGCTCTATCTGATGGTGCCATTTCTAGAAAGCCTTGAGTGCCTAAAAATCAAAAATGTAGATTGAGGCACAAGAGAGGCAAGAACACAAGGAGTTAGCCACAAAAACGAGCTGGGGCACCATTTTGGATAACAATTTTGGTGACTCAGAGGGGTCATCTACTGCTAGATGAAAATACCAGTTGCTTGAAGCAGTCCATTGGGCATGGAGTCATCAAATATTTTGTTTAGAACCCCAACTGACTTAGAATGTGCAAGGAGGAAGATGGAATATCACATGATGGAAGCAAGGACTGCAAAACATCTCCAGGGACAGCAAGCTATGCCAAAGCACTTAGGGAAAGTAAAACTAACCTACAACAAAACAATGTGCAAAGCACTTGGAGGAATGAAAATCTAATATAATATTTACAAGGTGGTAAATTTCCCTCTAGAAGCAACGCTTGAGATAGATTCCATTGACTGGAATCTGCAGTTCTTCACCATCCAATGAGGCCAATTGGAAAGAATTGTTGTTCTTGCACTTCGTGACCATGTATGGGCCACTCCAAATGGCATAAAATTTTGAATGCCTTCTTGGTTTTTCTCTATCCACATCCCATTTCAACACTAGATCTCCAACCTGAAAAGATCTATCCTTGGCCTTCCTATCAAAGGTCTTTTTGATCAAAGCTTGATCCTTTTCCATTGCTTGGGATGCCTGATTTTTGACCTCCTGCAGCTCCATCAACTCTGCATATCTCACCTCCATGGGCTCAAACTCTAGTAACTCTAATTGCTTCATGAGTTCCAATGTTGGTAACTCAAGTGAAATGGGCAAGATTGCCTCTCTTCCATAAACAAGCTTGAATGGAGAGTTACCTTTGGATCTCTTGGGAGTTATCCTATCAGCCCATAAGGATGATTTCAGTTTGGTATGCCAAGACCTCTGATTCCCATCAAGATTCCTCCTAATGATCCTCAACAAGTTCTTGTTTGTAGACTCGGCCTGGCCATTACCTTGAGGGTAATAGTTTGATGAAGTGCTTAGGTAGATCCCGTTCTTGACAGCCCACTCAGTCACCTTGGATCCAATGAATGCCAATGCATTATCTGAGATTATTGTAGTAGGTATACCAAATCTAGTCACTATCCCCTCATAAAAGTATAAGATCTTTGGACTCATTTGCTTCTTTGAGTGCTACTTTGCTTGAGTCCACTTGGTGAAGTAGTCAGTGGCTATCAAAATTCATTTGTGCCCTTGACTTGAATTAGGATTAATGACTCCAATGAAGTCCAAACCCCATTGCATGAATGGCTGGTCAACTGAGATTGGATGCAATGGAAGGGCAGCAAGTCTCTCTTTTCCTGTGAAGAATGCACAATTCTTACACCTCTTGATCCATGCATAGCAATCACTGAAAATTTTAGGCCAATAATGACCAGCCTTCATGATTTTTAGAGCTATCAATCTCGGTGCAAAATGACCACTAGCTGATCCACCATGGAACACTTCCAACACCCTATGAATTTGATTTGTGCTAATGCATCTCAGCAGCACTCCATTCACATCTTTCTTGAACAAAACTCCATCAACAATGGCATATGGGACAGCCTACAATCTGAAGTGTCTTCTTTGGGTCTTGTTCATCTCTGGGGGCATAGGCCTATGCTTAGGAAGTGTATAATACCTTGGGTCCAGCAAGGAGTGGGGGCAGCATTGTCTTCTTATTGATTGCCACTTGGCTCATGGCTGTCCTGGACTGTCAAAACAGCCTCTTCTTCATTGCATACTTCTTTTTGCTTCCCCAAAGTTAGCTGCTCACACAATCCTTTCCCTCTTACCAGCTTGGTGATCTTGATCTCAATGTCATACTCCATGACACGGGTGATCCAACCTGCCCTTTTCTCATTCAAATCTTTGTTGAGGAGGAAGTCCTTAACCCCAGCATGTGAGACTAGCAACTAGACCTTGTTGTTCAAGACTAAATGCTTGAATTTCTTCAAGCTTCTGATTACTGCCAACACATGCTTCTCAATAAAAGAGTACTTCACCTCATAGTCATCTAGGCTCTGGCTGAAGAAGGAAATTAGCTGCTCATCATTATCCTTGTTCTGCTATACCAAAATGGTAGAAATAGTGTCATTACCTCCAAATGCATAGAGGATGAAATCCTTGGAGAAGTTTGGTTTGATGAGAGTTGGTGCTTGAGAAATGGCTTCTTTGATTTCTTCAAAACTCTCCTTTCCTTCTACCTGTCCACTTGAAATCTATGCTCTTCTTTAACATTTTGGTGATGGGCTTGACAAGGGCTGCAAAATCTGGGAAAACCTCTCGAAAAACGTTTATCCTCCCAAGAAACTCTAAAGGGATTTCTTGTGGCTTGAAATGGTAGTGCTCTTATGGCTTCGACTCTCTCTGGATCAATTACTAATCCTTCTTTGGAGACAATATGGCCAAGGAGCTTTCCTTCATGTGCAAGAAAGATACACTTCTTAGGATTCAAAGACACTCCAAATTTCCTACACCTTGTAAAAAATTGTCTCAAATGAGAGAGGTGGTCTGTTGCATTTTTGGAAAAAATAGTGATATCATCAAGGTAAATCAGCACCACGTTGTTAAAAAAACCTTTGAACACCATGTCCATTACTCTTTGGAAGGTAGCACCAGCGTTGGACAACCCAAATGGCATCTTCCTATATGAAAAATTCCCCCATTTGGTTGTGAAGGCTGTCTTGAATTGGTCTTCTTCCTTCACCATAATCTGATTGTAGTTGGAGTAGCCATCAAGTAGTGAAAACCTCTCGGAGCCAGCCACAACTTGCAAGATTTTCTCCATGGAAGGGAGTGGGTAGTGGTCCTTGAGAGATGCTCTATTTAAGTCTCTGAAATCAACACACAATCTGATCTCTCCACTCTTCTTTCTGACTGGAACCAAGTTGGCAACCCAACTAGAATGCTTGATTGGGAACATGATTCTTGACTCAATCAGCTTGTCCAATTCTTTCCTCATGAGAGGCTCCATGTGTGGATTGACTAATCTTTGTTTTACGCTGACAGGAGGCGTAGTATTTGGATCCAATTCAATGGTATCTTTGAGCTAAGTTGGGATTGAAACCTTTCAAATCTTCATAGCTCCATGCAAACACATCGGGAACTCTTGACACATTGCATCGAACTCATACCTTTCTTGATCAGTTGTCATCTTTCCAATTTGCAATGGTTCGTTTCTCTACTACCAAGATGGAATCTGAATCCTCTCTCTTGACTTGAATGTTTGCTTTCTCCTTTCTAAACTGATCATTGGGATTAAAAATGGAATCCAAAGTGATAAGTCCCTTGGGCAACTTGTTAGTTCTCAATCGTGTACCACTTGGTCACCATATCTTTGCTGTTCCAATTTTTCTTGATTCTTAGCGAGAACTCGGATTCTTCTTGTAAGAAATGGATGATTTGCTGGTCATTCTCAAACACTTGCCAACTGACATTGTTATCTAACACTGAAGGCCTCACAATCACATGGATGTTTAGTTGTACCTTGTCTTATTGAATGATTTCCACAATGTCAAAGGCTGCCCCTACTTTGCTGCAATCCTGTCGGCATGACTTGATTCTCTTTCCTAGGAATGGATTTGATGCCAAAACCCTCAAAATCTTCCATGAGGTCCCACACCTTGTTCTTGTAGCACTGAGTAGATCATTCTTGGAAGCATGTTGTCCCTTGACCTAATTTACAATCAATTCACCATGTCATCAAAGACTTGCAAGTTCTTTATTTTCTTCTTGATTTCGCAATGCATCCCTTGCACTAAGGCTTCATATTGAGTAGTGTTATTGGAGCATGTAAACTGAAATCTAAAATTTGAATAGTACCTTACTCCTTGAGGTGAAACAAGCATGGTTCCACCTCCTGCACCTTGTCTACTTCTTGATCCATCAAAAAACAGCTGCCATACCTCATTGTCATCCTTGTGGTTTGGCTTGGTGATGTTAGGAATAGGCTGATTTTCTTCATGTATACAATAGACCCCTAGCTCAGATTCTTCTACTTCTTGATAAGGATCAAAAGCATGTACCTTGTTTGCCCATTCATCAAGAGTTAGATCCGGGATGCTCCCAACCTTGGTGTCAGCTTCATCGGTGCTTGGGTGGTCTTCTTGATCAAATGTTGAACAATTGGTGTTGATCTGACTTGGAGTGTAAGGCTCAATGTGTAAGTTTGCAATAGGTTCAGACCTGATTGTAGCCTTAGTTCCATACCTTGTTCTGAACAGCATGTGTGACCAATCGGTAAGAAAAATATCCTCAATCTTGGTTGTGAAGTCCCTTGACAAGCATAGGGAAAAGAGTGGTGGAAGGTCTATGACTGATACATCTTGTAAAACAACAACATTTGGACATGCGTGTAAGGTAAGACTTAAGTTTCTAATCACCCCAATCTGTTTTTCTTGCTGTCCCATCCAACCGCACTACCCCTTTGGATATGGTTTCGTCATTTAGAGCCCTAGCTGATCAGTTATTTGTTTAGGTATCACTGAGCTACTTGCCCTGGAATCTATCATGCAATTGTGCACTAACTGATTTCCAATGATTAATGAAACATAGAAAGGAGGGGGCTTCAACATTTTACCTTGCTGTCCTCCATGATTTCCCTCAGGCTGGGCAACATTTGTGAGCACTTTCTCTTGCATCTGAACTTGCTGATTCGAAGTTGGCCAGTCCTTCATGGCAGCTTGTAACAAGTCTCTTTGGCCTGGGATAGATAGGGATTCCCACATTGATATATTAACATTTGTCTTCTTCATCTGATCAATGATACTGAATGGTGATGAAGGATCTCTTTGCTGTCCCTTTGCTTGTACATTCACTCCTTGCACGTGGGCAGCAATAACTGGTATTTGAGTTGGTCTAGGAGTTGTTCTTGGCTGCCCTTGTGCATTTGAAATTGGATTTTGCTTGCCAACCATTTGTGGAGCCATGGAAGGTTGTGGATTGGTTGGAGCTAATGGCTGTTCTTCACCCAAATTCCTTCTTTTTGACCTTGTGTTGGCTGCAACACCTTGAGAAACTACTTGATTCATGCCACAGAAATCTTCTGCTTGCCAGTTTACCAATGTGGTGTCATTTGGGGCTGATTGCTGTTGGAATGTTTCTTGTTGTTGGTTGTTTCCTTGACTTCCTTCACCATCCACACTAGTAGTTGTCAACATTAATGCTTGATTCAAAGCACCATTGAAGCACATAGATTGGTTATGAGGTTCATTGCATGGAAAACACCAATCATACTCCTGAGCAATGTTGTTTTGTGTTGGCACCAATGCCTTAGAGGCAGATATGGCATTTGGATTGTAGGGCTGAAATGGTCTATTGGCAGGAGGCCTTGTTTGATTCATATTTGCAGCTGGATTAGGTGGTCTTTGTGGTTGGTATGGCTGCCTGTTAGGCTAAGCTTGGGGCTGGTAAGAAGGTCTAAAACCTTGGGCTTGTTGCCTCTTGAGAGTAACCAGCTCATTGCCTAGGTTTTGCAGTTTCTTCATGACTTCTTGAAGCTCATTTGGGGCACTTGGAGATGAAGTAGAAGCTTCATTTGAACTCTAATTTCTAGGAGTGGGAGAAGGAGCCAAATTAGGTGCTTGATTGGTATTTAGACTCTCTAAACTTGGAAACAATGGCATGGGAGGTCTAGGGGCTAGTTTTCCAGCTTGGATCAAACAATTTTCAGCCCTAATGGCAATTTTATAAGCCATAGGGATAGTTATGCCTCCCATGGACTGAATCAACATTGAAATATTAGAATTTAGAGCTTTGAGATAGTAGAGAAAAGCACCTTCTGCTTTTGGTCTGACTACCACTGGAATTCTCTCCCAAGTCTTTTGAAATCTAAAGTTGAAATTAGTCAGCTACTCATTGGGAGCTCTCTTGATGGTTGTCAGCTGCTCCAAAAGAGACAAGTTGTCTCCCTTCTCTCCAAATTGCTCATGAAGTGCTATACATATCTGATTCCAATTTGTGATAGAACCAACTCCAAGGCTTCTAAACCATTGCAATGCTTTCCCCTTGAATGAAGATGCCAGTAATTTGATAGCCACTTGCATCTCATTGATTTCATGAATTGCACAAAGATTGGCAATGTCTTTAACATGATCACCTAGAGTAGTCTGATTTTCTCTAGTGAAGTAGGGAATGTTCTTCAAGGCTGCAATTGGAATTGGATGTTGTGCATTGAGGGAAAGTGGGTTGTTGCCTGTGAAGTTGACATAGGGGTTGTTTTGTGCCATTCTAATTGGTCTTAGAACCCTTGTTGATTGAATGAAAGGCCTACCAGGTGGAGGAGTTGAGAGAGTTCTGTTTGGTGGAGATGGAGACCTTTGGATTCTCCTCCCACTTTTCCTTACTCTTGGAGATAACTGTAGATATTCAAACAAAGCACCTCTTCTTCTCCAGCTCTTGACCTTGTAGTGATTCTTCTCATGAGTTTTCAGGCCTGCACTGCTGAAACCAGTTGATTCTTCCCTTGGAGTCACCAGATATGCAAATTATAGCTCTTTTCAAGCAAGAAAATTGCAGCAGATGCACATCAACTTTTCTGCAATAAAAATGAGACCTCTAAGGTCCCACCGGGTGTGCCAAAACTATTGTTGCAAATCAGTAGCACCCCTAGATGCAAATCAAGGTTCTAAATGATGTTTAGAGCATCCAGTGTGATTGCACAACATGGAAACCTCTCTCCAAGTGTGGGACTTGTGAAAATGAGAGAGGAATCTCCAAAATAGAGGCTGGTTCCTCAAAATCCTCTGATTTAGATCTATATTTTGCACAACTACAGAGGTTCAGATCCTAATCCTACTCTAAATTGCAAGGAGACAGGGATAAAAATGTAAAAATGAAACTAAACTAAAGATTGTGATGCACCAAAAGGAGTGGTGAAACATTTTTTGCCATGTAAATAGATAAAAATTCATGAAATGCAACAAGGGAAAACATACACAAGCTGATAGATGTAATTAGAGGTCTTAAAATGAAGTAAAACAATACAAACAGAGGACTGAAAGCATTCATAGAGTTTACACTGTCAATTCCATGTAAAAATCTCTTGCATTCCACCCTCAAAGAGGTATAAACCTACTACAATACTTGAAAAAGGTTTGATTCTTACAACTATCACTTGTTGGAGGTGAAAGAAGAAGTTTTCTATGCCAAAAAGTGTTCAACCCTGAAGAAATGAGCCAAATCTGGCTTTTACAATACATGGGTCGAGCCCAGGAGAGAGAAAATGTGAAAAACGCATGGGAGCCATCCCTCATTGATGGAAAATGCATTAAAACAACATGGAGGACCTTACAAACCCATACCCTATCATTTTTGACCATATTGGAGAAGAATGTGACCCATTCTGTATTAAATTTGGTTGTTGAAATGTCATTTCTGGCCATGGACATGTACCCGAACCGTTTTTGAATTTTCTCTCTCCAAACTGAACCAAAATTAGAAATTGACCATGGAATCATGTAGATAATTTTAACAAATTTCCAATGATATAAAGAACGTGAAAATCCAAGCTCTGGATCAAAAGATATGATCGTTTGAAGATTTAGGGCAAAAACGGCCCAAAAACGGATCGGCGGGAAATTTTTTCAAATTTTACCTTTTTTTTGTCTTTGGAAAATTTTTCAAAATTCCCCACACTCCGCTGATCGGATGCCACGTGGCAAGCTCTGATTCACTCTGGAATTCTCTCTCCTTCTGTTTTCCACTGATTTTCCTTTGAAAATCAACCTTTTCATACTCTTTTGGAAAAATTTCAAATTTGCCTCCGACCCCGAACTCCTCTGCCACGTGGCAGCTTCCTATTGGCTGCGGGCCTCAAATGAGAAAATTTTCCACAAAACTCTGCTGAGCCATAACTTAAAAAATATAAGGAGTTAGGAGGCAAACTTTACCTTTACGGAAATGAGAGAGAGCTCTATCTCGATGGTGCCATTTCCAAAAAGCCTTGAGTGCCGAAAATCAAAAATGTAGATCGAGGCACAAGAGAGGCAAGAACACAAGGAGTTAGCCACAAAAATGAGTTGGGGCACCATTTTGGATAACATTTACCACCTTTTCTCTGGTTGCACAATTTTTATTCCACTTTAAAAGGTTGCATGCATGCTTGGTATGTATATGCATAACTCCATAGATAGACTAGAAATTGGTAGGATTTATTTATAGGAATGTCCCAAACATTTGACTTATTCTCGACCAAACCTCCGGTGGAAGAAGCATTAAAATTCATAAGGCACTTAACTATGGGAGATAGTGCAAGGCTGAAGAACTCCTTCAGGAGTTATTGGATGAAGGAAACTCAGGAGCATGTTTTGTTGAAGAAACAAAGGCCGATGCCACACTACTTCAATGTGCTTTCCTTGAGAAATAAAAAGGAAAAATGTTCTACTTAGTGGATTATGAAGAAGTAGAAAATATGGATGTAAACCATTTAACAGGTAGACATGAGGTGTTGAATAGTGTAGATAATACCACACACTTCTATCATGAACCTATGAAGACAAAGAAAGTGAATATTGGATAAGATACGGAGCATAAGGAGGCCATAATTGGAGACTATTGGTCGACTCAAGTGGTAAAAATCATAGAGTTACTATGGGATTATTAGGACTTATTCCCTCGGGGTACCATGGACTTAAAGGAAAACATGAATCATTAGGAGAGATGAAGATACATATTAAAGAGGGTGCATGCATAGTTATGATGAACCCCAACTTGCATGAAAAGGTCAAGGAAGAGATTGATAAGATGTTGAACTCCTGAATCATCAAGCCCCTAGATGAATCATATTGGGTTAGTCCAATGGTGACCAGTATCAAGAAGGATGGTCGGATTAGGATCTGTGTGGACTACATGGAGCTGAATGTTGCATGTGTGACTGATCCCTTTCCTATGCCATTCATTGAGGAAATACTAGAAGGTGTTGCAGGGTGCAAAATCTATTCATTTACAAATGGGTTCTTTGGGTATCATCAAGTTAGGATTATCCAGAGGATTAGGAAAATATTACTTTTACTACTGAATGGGGTAGCTTCACCTATATTGTGATGCCTTTTGGTCTGAAAAATGCACATGTTGTATTTTCACACATAGTTGTTCAAGCATTCAAGGAATTTATTCACAACTTCTTACAGGTTTATTTAGATGATTGGATGGTGTATGGACTTGTTAAATATCATTGTGACAATTTACGTTTAATGTTTGAAAGATGTAGATAGTTGAGTATCTCTTTGAACATCAAGAAGTGCATATTTTCTACACAATTCTGAATACTATCATAATCTGCAAGGAAGGTTTTATGGTTGATCTAGCTAAGGTTGTAGTCATTATAGGCTTGAAAGAGCCTATCAATTAGAGTGAGGTACATGGATTCTTAGGTCACACAAGGTATTATAGAAAATTCATAAAGGGATATGCCAAGGTTTCCACACCTTTGGAGGAGTTACTAAAAGGAAAAGGTATGTTCTACTAGGGAGAACCACAACAACACACATTCAAGACATTAAAGGATAAACTTACTACCACACCTATTCTACATTTTCCTTCATGGGACCAACCATTTCATGTACATGTGGACACCTCGGGCATGACCATTGGTGTGTTATTGACTCATCCTATAGACAATATTATAGATCATCCTATTTGTTTTGCTAGTAGAAATTTGACTCCTACAGAGCATAATTACACCACTATAATTTTTGCTTTGTCAATAATCTATGCGCTACATAAATTTTGATAGTACCTTCTAGATACACCATTTGTCTTTTATACATATCACATGGCATTGAGATATTTGGTAAACAAGCCCATTTTACAAAGGTTCATATGCATATGGGTAGTCTTATTTCAAGAATTTGATTTCAGAGTTGTGGTAAAACTAGGGAAAAATAATTTTGGACCAGACTATTTATATAGAATATAGTCAGGGGAAGAAGCACTAGACATTGAAGATTCCATACCCGATGCATAGTTATACAGGTTACAATGAGCCCCATCAGAATTAGAGGAAATTGTTGTCTTTCTATGAATAGGTATGACATAAGAAGGAATGAAATCCTTAGAGAAGAAACAACTTTCTCTATACGTGACACCCTATATGTTGATTATTGGTGACCTATACAAATTAGGCTGGGATGAGGTATTGCATCTTTGTGTCTTTGGAACATGAACACCCAAATATTTTGGAAGAAGCTCATGGTGGTATTACGGATGTAGGTGACGCCACTACTCATAAGATTCTACTCACTGGATTATGGTGGTAAAACCCGTATAAAGATTGTAAGTCATATTACAAGGCTTGTGACCACTTTCAACCTCTAGTGAAACCAGTCAATGAGATGAAATTCCTCTACAACCCATTACTAGTGCATAACCATTTGAGAAATGGGCTATAGATTTTATGGGTTCTATTTCACCAACCACTTAGAAGAAACGGATCACCTTATATCATAACTTGCATAGATTATCTAATAAGGTAGGTAGAAGCACCACATATAAAGGATTATACGGTGGCTACAACATGCTAGGTTTCTATGGGAAAATATTATTACAAGGTATGGATGTCCTTTAAGTTTGATTAGTGATAGGGGACACATTTTCTTAATGAGACAATCATAATTTTATTGGATGAATTCATGATTGCACACCATAAGACTACACTATATCATCCTTGGGAAAATGGGACGCTAAGGCTTTCAACAAAATTTTGGGCCGAGATATTTACAAAAATATATGATGTTGGAAGAAAGGATTAGGATGATAAAGTATCTACAGTTCTTTGGGCATATTGAACAACATATAAAAGGTTGAACAAAGCCACACCCTTTCGAGTTAGTGTTTGGAATAGAAGCAGTTCTTCTATGGAATTCATATGTTTCCATCTTTGCGTATTATGCATCTTTGGAGGCCTAGCTGATGAGAAAGCATTGGAAGAACAGATTGAAAATTTAATTAAGTTAGATTAGCGATGAGAAATAGAACATTGGAGTCAAAAACAAGAAAAGGCTAGGCATAAAGCATTGCATGACAGGCACATTGGGGATAAAAAGTTCAAGATTGGACAGATGGCGTTCCTTTATGATTCTAAATTTTTGCACCATCTAGTCAAACTCAAGTTAAATTGGTTGGGGCCGTATGTTGTCACTCAAATAATTGAAATAGACGCTTGTCAATTATAAGCACTTGATGGAATACAATTTCCCGAGATACTTCAACGGGAGTAGGATGAAGCCCTACTATAAATAAGTATTCTTGGTGTTTATAATAAGACAATGTTTCAATTTATATGAGGTTGTTAATTCTTCATTTCCTTAATATATTTCTTTCTTTGTCACTATGCTTTGTCAATTTAGTTTGATTTTTAGTGTAATAAGCATGTTTACACACCATAAGCTAATTACTATTCGAAGAAGTTTTATGCGCAGAGGACTACACATACCCTTAATGTGGGGTGGTTATTGATATTCAGGTACAAGATTGTTGAAAATAAGGCCACATGAAAGGAAAAAACTTCTACGGGTGCTTTTCAGTTAGAGAATTGAAAAAAAAGATTGCTTCTAGAAAAAATGACCATAGGGGAAATGAATGAAGAAATAAGTATAACACGAGGTAAGCGGGGGCCATGGGAACTACAAGGGAAGGTGCGGTGATCTGCTACTTGGGTGCATGAAGGCATGATGAAGAGAATTCTATGGCTAGAATGTAGGAAGGCATGCTAGAGGGCTATAGCTTGGGCATGAAGATGTACCGTGTGGAAAGAAAAAAAATGGTCGATTAATGAGAGGATTGTTACTAGGTGAAGGAGTGATAAATACACTAACTTTTTGAAAATATATATAAGGATGGGATGCAAGTTCATTCCTACCATTGCAATAGTGATAATTTGAAAGAGCCAAGAGCAACCAAGCTGAGAGAAGAGTATTCAGGTGTGAAGAGTGTGAATCAAAATGAGACGATCAAATTTTTGCATAGAGGAAGCTTGCAACCCAATTTGCGAAGGTTTTAAGTAAAGGAAGGAATTGCAATAGAGATAGGGCACATAATTTCAACTAGGGCATGCTAAATTGAGATAGGGTTTGGGTTTTTACATTGCAAGAGATAGAAGGTGAGTATTCGAAGTGAGAAGATTACAGGTTATAGATGGTTGTAGTGCCCATTTCCCTTTGACACTTTTAGATACTGATTTTGATACTATTGATCATATTATAGACACTATCATGTTTTGTTTTAGTATGATTGTTAGATGTTAGATCATAGATTAGTATTGATCTGGATTCAATTATTATGCATGATGATTACTAGAGACATTTTCTATATGGGTTTGATGATATACTATTTGACATGGGCATATTATCGATGTTGATTTGGACTTATGATATTGGATATTTTGAGTAGATTTGGTATAGTATATTTTGATGATGATATAGTTGATTTATTTAATTAAAAATGATAATGTTGAATTATTGATATTGTTGTGATCTATGTGTTTGGATGATTTTGAAATATTGTTTATATCATTTTAGATGTTCGATATGGCCGCGAGGCTGAAGGAGGTATTGGAATTTTGAAGGTTAAAAATCACAACAATTTTGGGGACTAGAGACTAACCATATTGAAATTCTGGGTGAAATCAACAAAGCCACCATGACAACTGTGTTATGATTTTGTGTGTTGTGTTATGTTAGGAATTTCCATAGGGGATTTCCATTATATGTGACCATGGGATAAGTGTTTTATTTAGATCTTCCTTTTTATTATTGTTGTATGTAATTTATTTGTAATGTGTTCCTTCTTTTAATTAATTTAAATATGGTAGATTGATGTGATAGTCATATAGTTAAATTTTATTTAAATTAAATTGGGATGTGGAATGCAATTAATGAAATTTTTGTCTTAGATATTAATGTTGGAAGAGTATGTAAGTTATCAAGTAAGAATGTGTAAGAAATTGTAAGAGTATGTAAGGCAGATTTTGGATGGTCTAGCAGTCCATCTTTTATGGAATTCGAATTTGACCTTGGAGGCCAAATTTGGAGGATTTTGGGACAATTTAAACTTTTCCCACACCTCTTAAAATGACCCACCAACCATGCCTATGGTTTAAAGGTTAAATGTAAGCATTTATAATGCATTTTGAAGTGACAATATGTAAGTTTCAATTGCACTTCCCTTACATGTTTTTAATTTGGTCCTTTTGGAGTATGGGTTGACTTGGAGTATGTAAGTGATTTTGTCATGTTTAATTTATTGTGATTTGTTTTTGTTGTGGATTTCCTCTTGGAGATGAGGAAAAATGATTTGGCACCCCACTTGGATCCACATCATCCTCTCTCTTTCCTTTCCTATAAGTGAAGCTTCTTGCTCATTTGGAGGTTGTTGAAATTTTATTATTTCCTCTTGGGGGTGCATTTTTGGTGCTGTTTCTTTTGGAGCTTGTTTGAAGAAGAGCTTAGATTTTTTTGTTTGCTTATACTTGTTGGTTTTTACTACACTTTGACATTGTGGAAAGCTTGTGAGATTAGAACAAACTCCATTATGGAGAGGTAGGCATCTTGAGCTATATTTTTAAATGCTTTCCTTCTCTTGCATAAATTTTTGAATGGTGTTGTGTTTACATTCTTGGCTGGTTGGGTAGAATGGTTAGGGAATGGTGTAGGAGAACGCTATGGGGATTTCATATGGGGAGCACAAGGGATTACCAATGGCACTATTTTATTGTGGAGTGAGTTTTGTTTGGGATCCACCATGGAAAACAAACTAATTACATTTCTTACTATGGGGGCATAAGTGATAAACTTGGGGGGCATAACGAGGGGTTGGGAGATATAAGGTTTATGGGGTTGATATGATTATTGGTGGTATGCATTTTGGTGGATGCCCAATTCCAAATTGGGAGAATATGGAGTTCCCATAGTATTTAATCTTGTTGGGTTGCTTGATCAAGCCTATGTGTTGTATGAATTATTTTAAATGTAGTTGCGAACTGTTGTATTGTTTTGAACTATGCATTTTTTTGATTTTATGCAATGTGAATGTTTCTTGTATGTGATAGAAGCCTTTTCTTCCATGTGTTATTATTTATGCTCCATTTCAATATGGTTGGGGCTCGAGGGCCAATGGGGAAGGATGGCTTCTCCTTTCTCATTGGATGTCTTGGTTGGGTGGAGAGTGTTGTGTTTCCCCCTTCCTTGTTGTGATCAAAGTTGCAAAGAAGAAGAAACAAACAAGCTGCTGTTTGGAAAAGCAATTTCATAGTTTGTGAGTCATTTATTTTTTGTAAATTCAATGTAACATTTCCCACCTTGAGTGGATGAGATGTATAGTAATTGTGATGTGAAGTTATTGCAATGTAGATGGAATATTTAAATTGAATTGAGAAATGCACAAGAAGAATTATATCTCTCTATTTTACTATGGAAAGCAAATGTGAATGATGTTTCATACTTTGTATTTGGCAATTTGAAACCAATTCAAATTGGAAAAGTGACAAGTTGTAAAAGTGTTATGGAATTATGAATAAAGGATTAAAGTATTTTTCAAAATTGTAATGTGAACTAGATTTGAATTGTTGTCCAAGAATGATATCTCTGTTTTGAAAAGGAATAAGAAACAGTGTTGTTATTGTATGTATTGTATTTGAAATCAAATAGAAAGGAAAGTTGTAAAAGTGTATTGAGCATCAATGAAACAATGTATTCCTCTCTCAAAAGTGTATTACACAATTGATTTGAATTATTGTTGAAAATTGATTGTTGTTTGAAAAAAAGAAAAGAAAGAAGCATGCATATGGAATGAAAGATAGTGTTATATTGATTACAAAATTGTATATTAAAATTGAAATCAAAGATGCATTATTACTTATAATTGAATGGATTACCTAATAAGCATTGTATTTTATTAAGTTATAATCATATGCACATTCAAAAAACAAATTGCTAAATCAATTTAAAGGAAACAACTCACTATTTTAAAACTTAAATATGACAATGCACATTTTAATTAAAATGAGTAGTTTAGAATTATACTCAACAATAAGTTATGAAACTTTGAAATTCACATTTAGGAAGACCTAAGGAACTCTAATTCACTCTAGGAGTCAAGAATGAATCTCCAAAACTTAATGAATTTCAATTCGGAGCTTGCACATTAATTTTTCTGTCTATTGCTAGAAAAATGAAACATTGAACAAATTGGAAAAATCAACTTCACTAAAACACTCTAAACTCTCCCTAGACTAATCCTCCATGTCCTTTTGACATGTTAAGTGAAGGAGGAGTTCAAATTCTACCAAAATTATAAGTTGGAATTCACCGGTTTGCCAAACAAATTCTTGTAGATCATTTTTACAAAATTGAACCTTAAACATTCATTAAAAAGAAAATTTGATGTTCCTTATGCAAATAGGGCATCGAGAGATTTCCAAAAATCCTTGTTTTCCCAAAACTGATCTTTTAACTCAAGTTATGACACTTTGAAGTTTTTGTGCCTTAGTGGGAAAATTTGGGAAAATTTTCCTATAGTTGCCGGAACCCATAAAAATTCCTCATCAAAATTGCCTTAGAATTTTATTTTGAAATTTTGGGCTCTGAAAAGTTTCATTTTCCCTCCACTAGCCCCAACCAATTAGAGGTTGCACATGTACTTCAAGGGTTGAAGCGGAGGCATGGATAAAATTTTACCCTTTAGACTTTTTGAAAAAATTTAGAAAATTTTCACTTTTCCCTCCACTAGCCCACAACCAATCGAGGCGCCACATGTCCCATTATGGCTATGGTGGAGGTGTGGGTTCTTTTTAGCCCCTTAGCTTTTAAAATTTTTTTGGGAAAATTTTTCCATTTCGGCCTCGCCGGCCCATGACCAATGAAAGCATGCTACATGGCACCTTGGGGTAGTGGCGGGGGTTCAAGAGAAATTTTCATTTTTAGGCATTTGGGAAAAATTCCTATTATCCTCCCATAGACCACAACTACACCTTCTCCCCCGCATTTTTCTCCTGCGAGTGCACATGAGACCCATGCATCCTTTCTTCACTTTTTTCCCTCAGGTGCAAAGTGCCAAAATTTGGTGACCCTTTCCTTCCCTATGTTTTTTTACATTCGCGAGACCCACGGAGGTGCATAACACATTTTCCTTTGAGCCGTGTTGGGAAAATTTCCCAATGTCACCCCGCGACCCACCAACTTTGTCCAAGGTGGATCCCTCTCCTCTTGCCACGTGTCCCCTTTGGGGAAAATTTGACCCCAAGACTTCACCCACTCATAACTTAAGTTCTGCTTGGAGTTAGGAGAAATTATTTATATCACCGAAAAGGTGATAAAATTTCCTATTCATTAGGAATAATTTAGGGGAATTTTGGAAGCATCAAGTATGAGAAAATTCTACTTGAAGTTTGAGCCTATTAGAGAGCAAGCATGGGGGTAAGATTACTCCCTGAACCTAACTAAAATATGTAACCCTAAAATTTAAACCTTGTAAATGTGTTTTAAGTTAATAAAGGAAAATTTTGTTTTTGTAAAAAGGTTTTGTTTTGGAACCTATCGGTGAAAATTAATGTCTTGCAACTTGAGTTGTAGACATTTCAAATCAAAAAAATTATCCCTAATTTTATAGCCAACCCTAGGTTGTTTCTTTGGTCTCAAGTGGTTATTTAAATGGGCACTACAGTTTGGTATCAGAGTAGTGGTTCAAAGGCTTGGACCATTGGGCACACTAGAAAACTTGAGACATGAAAACTTAAACCTAGTACACTTGTAAATCTAGAAAACAACTTAGCAATAATTTATATGTTTTAGTAAACATGGAAGTTGTATAACTTAGCAAAATGAAAAAACTCTCACTTTGGTCTATGTAGGAGGCTCAGATGGAGCAAGAGGAACCTTCATAGAGACTCAAATTCACCACAACCACCACCACCATCACCACCACCACCGGATCAGGGTGTAGTAGCCATTCTACCTCAGATTCTACAAACCCTTAGGATGTTAATGCCACTCTACGTGGAGGATTAGGTGGAGGGCAGACAGCTAGTCATGAAAGAGCTCCTTCCATTGAAGGTTAGGTATGTCCTCAACTCGGTGAGGAGAATATAGGAAAGAACTCCCATGCGGAGTTAGCCAAAGCATAGTCACCACCTAGGAGATAGGGTGACATAGTTCATGAGCATAGAGAGAGGTCTCGGAGCCCTAAGCTTAGGGATGAGCTTGTAGAGAGGCCTAGAGGCTGACAGACCACAACAGTGGATCACATCAGGGAGATCCTGAAGCTTAGGCCCTCACATTACTCAGGTGATACAGGTGGATTTCAGGTAGAGGCATGGCTAGTGAGCTTAAGCGGTTGCTTCAAGCTTGTCCTTGTTCTAACAACATTAAAGCTCATGTTGTAATCCATCTACTGATGGATGGAGTAGGAGTATGGTGGAGGACAGAGGAGAAGAAGCTCCATGTTGATTTAGAGAAAGTGACTTGGGAGCTGTTTGAGGAGAGATTCAAGAGTAGATACCTATCATAGAGGTTCATCTAGTAGAGGATTGATGAGTTCCATGACCTTTGACAGGCTACCCTTTCGGTAGCAGAGTATGAGAGTAGGTTTCTAGATCTACTTTAGTATGTAGAGTATATACAGGATGAGCAGGTGTAGATTCACAAGTTCATATCGAGCCTGAATTTGGACATTGGAGGTGCATTATGGATTCACTTTCCATAGACTTTAGCAGAGGCCATTGAGAAGGCCTATATTACAGAGGAGACTCGGGGTAAAACCCAACAGGCTAGAGATCGAGTCACGAGCCACATTTAGTGGATGCAGCCTGGTAGATCAAGAGATTGAGCACCTCTTCCTTATGTTGGTCGAATTCAACACGGTCATCCTTTAGGCCACCATAGTAGTAGTCCCACCAATGTATAGACCTCCACAGAGGGTTGATGCACGAGAGAGGCTAGAGTATGGGGCCTCCTCGTAGGGGTCCCATCATGACACATGGTGGACCTAGAACTCGATCGGCCTAGAGATCACCAAGCAGAGGCCACAATAGACCACAACTAGATCATTGAGATCCATGCCACAGCTTCTAGGGCACCTACTGGAGGTGTTGTTCCTTGGAGAGGATCGGTAATTACTTTGGATGTGGAGTAGATGGACATTTTTGGAGAGATTGTCCTCGAGAACCCTAACAAGAGTAAGGCACCAATTTTTAAGTTGTGAGTTGGTGACATGGGACGTAGCCACATGATTTATGTAGTGGTTGAGAGCTGTCAGGCAGAGCACCAGATCATATTCATTGAGACCATAGGTAGCATTAGTGGTATTCCTACCTCTGTATTGTTTGATTCTGGTTCTTTTGATTCTTTCATTGCACCATCTTTTGTAGAGAAATGTAGGCCGGTGGTAGTTATACAAGGTCTTAGTTGGGATGTTGAGATGGCTTCTGGAGCCAAGATCTTTATGGAATCCTTAGTTAAGGAGTGTGTAGTGGATTTGGGACCTTTCACCACCACCTCAGATCTCCGTATTCTTCCTTTGGGCTCATACGGATTTATTTTAGGTATGTATTGGCTATCTGCACATAGGGCCAAGAAGGATTTTTATCATAATACTATAGCTTGTGTAGATGATTTAGGAGTTAAGTCAGTGATCTCAGGGGTCAAGAGACCCGTTTCTATTCGTACTATTTCTGCTATGCAGCTTAAGTGGTGTGTGTGATGGGGTTTTCAAATGTATGCTATTACAGTCAGTGAAATATCAGAGGATGGGTCTAGTGGACCATCGTTAGATAATCATCCCATCTTGAGAGAGTTTTCTAATGTATTTTTAGGGGAGCTGCCAAGGATGCCACCCCCGCATGAGATTGATTTCCATATAGATCTAGTCCCTAGAGCGAGCCTATCTCATAGGCACCTTATCGGATGACAACCTTGGAGCTCTGTGAGATCAAGTTATAGCTTGAGGGCCTTTTGGAGAAGGGCCTTATCCGTCCTAGTGTATCCCCTTGGGGTACACCGGTGATTTTGTGAAGAATAAGGATAGATCATTGCGGTTGTGTATTGATTACCGCCGGTTGAATAAGGTGACGATCAAGAATCATTATCCTCTTCCTCATATTGATGAATTATTTGATCGGATGAAAGGAGCCACGGTGTTCTCTAAGATTTATCTCAAGTAGAGCTATGATTAGTTGAGGCTTTGGAGGTGGACATTCATAAGAATGCCTTCCACATGAGATATGGACACTATGAGTTCACAGTGGTGACTTTTGGTTTGACGAATGCCCCCGTAGTGTTCATGAGTTTAATGAATGGGGTATTTAGAAAATTTTAGATCACTTGTGCATCTTCCTTGATGACATCTTGATATACTCACGTACACATGAGGAGCATGAGGGGCACCTTTGATAGGTTCTCCAGTGTCTTTGTGAGCAGTAGCTTTATGGGAACTTGGAGAAGTGTGCTTTCTTCTAGACAGAGGTGCAGTATTTGGGTCATATTATTTCTAGGGAAGGTATCACAGTCAATCCTTCCAAGATTAGAGCCATTATGGATTGGCCAACACCCACTACAGTGACTAAGGTACATGCAGCTTCATGGGTTTAGTAGGATACTATCGGAGATTTATTCAGGACTTCTCTCGGATTACGCACCCTATCAATTCCCTTCAAAGGAAAAGGAAGAAGTTTGTTTGGATGGACATATGTGAGTAAAACTTCAGGAAACTAAAGGAGTGCCTCACTACAACACCCATAATTGCAGTGCCGGATACATAGGGTGAATTATTTGTTTGCACATATGCTTCTTTAGCAGGGCTTGGAGGTGTGTTGATGCAGGATGGTAGAGTTGTAGCTTTTGAGTCTTGCAAACTCAAGGATCATGAGCTTAATTATCCTACCCATGATCTTGAGCTTATGGCAATTGTGAATGCTTTGGTTATATGGAGACATTTCCTTCTTGGATGAAGATTCACACTCAGGATAGATCATTTGATTCTTTGCCACCTCTTCACATAGCCCAATCTAAATGCTTGTCAATGGCATTGGATGGAGTTGCTTTGTGAGTATGATATGGAGATATAACACATGAAGGGGAAGGATAATGTGGTAGTAGATTCTCTCAGAAGACAGAGACATGTGGCTATGGCCACCTCAGTGAGCATAGATTTACGGAGTAGGATTCTTTAGTAGCTTCCTCTTGACAGCTTCTACATGATAGTACGAGTAGAGATTGAGTCACAGAGACCCCTTGAGGGAAATTTTGATGGTTTTTCCTTAGAGGTAGATGGTATTCTTAGGCATAGAGGTAGGATATATGTTCCCAGAGATGGAGGCTTGAGGCAGGACATCTTGGTAGAGGCACATTGTGCACCCTATTCAGCCCATCCTAGGGTGAAGAAGATGCACGCTAGTTTGAGACAGTTGTACCATTGGAGAGGACTTTTTCAAGATGTGGCTCAGTTTGTCACAGTATTTAGAGTGCTAGAGGGTTAAGGCTAAGCATCAGCATCCAGCAGGTCTTCTTTATCCTCATGCCATACCAGAATGGAAGTGGGACACCATTTCCATAGATTTCATTGTTGGGCTACATATGTCGAGATATCACCACGATGCCATTATGGTCACGGTTCATAAATTGACAAAAGTGGTTCAATTTTCTTTGGTGAAGACCACTTATATAGCTAGAGCAGTAGCATGATTTTATTTGGATGAGATTGTTAGGTTACACGGGATTCCATGGAAGATCATTTGTGACTGCAATCCTTTGTACACTTCACACTTCTAGACTACCATGCAGTATGTCCTCGGGATGAGGATTAATTTCAGCACAACATATCATCCTGAGACATATGGACAGACTAAGTGAGTAAATCAGATTTTAGAGGATATGCTCGGGATGTACATGATGGATTAATAGTCTAAGTGGGAAGAGTACTGTACTTAGTGGAGTTTGCCTACAATGATAGTTTTGAGCTCTATAGGCATGGCTCCTTTTCGGGCATTATATGGTAGAGATTATAGGGCACCCCTTAGCTGGAACAAGTTAGAGGAAAAAGTATCTCTTAGACCCACTCTTTTGTAGGACATGGAGCAGAGGGTAGTGTTGATCGGGGAAGAGATTGCAAGAGACACTAGGCAGTAGAAGAAGTATGTAGATCTGCATAGGATTGATCATAGATTTGATGTGGGAATGAAGGTGTTCCTTCATGTTGGCCACACAAGAGCATTATTCGCTATGGAAAAGGTTCTAAGTTAGCTCCTAGATTCATTAGTCCCTTTGAGATCTTGGAGTGTATTAGCCCTTTAGCCTACCATCTAGCATTGCCACCCAGCTTGTCTCGCATACATGATGTGTTTCATGTTTTTGTCCTTAGGAGGTACATTGCAGATCCTTCTCATGTGTTGGATTGGACATCATTACAGGTGTAGGATCAGGGGTAGGTGACGGTGGAGCCCATCCATATCATAGATTGTAGGACTCTGGGCCTTTGAGGTAGAGAGATTGATCAGGTACGAGTGTAGTGGGATAGATATGATGAGATTGCAGCCACTTGGGAGGATGCCATAGTATTATGAGTGTAGTTTCCACATTTGTTCTAGTGACTTCAGGAGGAATTTGAGTCTAAGGGGAGGGGATGTAGTGCCCACTTCCCTTTGACACTTTTAGATACTGATTTTGATACTATTGATCATATTATGGACACTATCATGTTTTGTTTTAGTATGATGGTTATATGTTAGATCATGGATTACTATTGATCGGAGATTATTATGCATGATGATTACTAGAGACATTTTCTACATGGGGTTGATGATATACTCTTTGACATGGGCATATTATAGATGTTGATTTGGACTTATGATATTGGATATTTTGAGTAGATCTGGTATGGTAGATTTTGATGATGATATAATTGATTTATTTAATTAAAAATGATAATGTTGAATTATTGATATTGTTGTGATCTATGTGTTTGGATGATTTTGAGATATTGTTTATATCATTTTTGATGTTATGATATGGCCACAAGGCCGAAGGAGGTATTTGCATTTTGCAGGTTAAAAGTCACAACAATGTCGGGGGACTGAAGACTAACCATATTGAAATTTCAGGTGAAATCAACAAGGTCACCATGGCAAGTGTGTTATGAGTTTGTGTGTTGTGTTATGTTAGGAATTTCCATGGGGGGGATTTCCATTATATGTGACCTGGGATAAGTGTTTTATTTAGGTGTTCCTTTTTTATTATTGTTGTATGTACTTTATTTGTAATGTGTCCCTTCTTTTAATTAATTTAAGTGTGGTAGATTAATGTGATAGTCATATAGTTAAATTTTATTTAAATTAAATTGGGATGTGGAATGTTATTAATAAGTTGTTGTAGATATTAATGTTGGAAGAGTGTGTAAGTTATCATGTAAGAATGTGTAAGAAATTGTAAGAGTATGTAAGGCATATTTTTATGGTCTAGCACTCCATCCTTTATGGAAATCGAATTTGACCTTGGAGGCCAAATTTGGAGGCTTGTGGGACAAGTTAAACTTGTCCCACACCTCTTAAAATTATCCACCAACCATGCTTATGGTTTTTGGAGGTTAAATGTAGGTATTTATAATGCATTTTGAAGTGACAATATGTAAATTTTAATTGCACTTCCCTTACATGTTTTTAATTTGGTCCTTTCGGAGTATGAGTTGAATTGGAGTATGTAAGTGATTTTTTCATGTTTAATTTATTGTGATTTGTTTTTGTTTTGGATTTCCTCTTGGGGATGAAAAAAATTTATGTGGCATCCCACTTAGATCCACATCATCCTCTCTCTTTCCTTTCCTATAAAAGTGAAGCTTCTTGCTCATTTGGAGGTTGTTGAAACTTTGTTATTTCCTCTTGGGGCGCATTTTTGGTGCTTTTTCTTTTGGAGCTTGTTTGAGGAAGAGCTTGGAGTCTTTTTTTTCTTATACTTTCTGGTTTTGGACTGCACTTTGACATTGTGGAAAGCTTGTGAGCTTGGAACAAACTCCATTATGGAGAGGTAGGCATCTTGAGCTGTATTTTTAAATGCTTTCCTTCTCTTGCATATATTTTTGAATGGTGTTTGTGTTTGCATTCTTGGATGGTTGGGTAGAATGCTTAGGGCATGGTGTAGGAGAAGGCTATGGGGATTTCATATGGGGGGCATAAGGGATTGCCAATGGAACATGTTTTATTGTGGAGGAGTTTTGGTTTGGGATCCACCTTGGAAAAGAAACTTCTTGCATTTCTTACTATGGGGGCATAAGGGATAAAATTGGGGGTGGGGTATAAGGAGGGGTTGAGAGATATAAGGGTTATGGGGTTGATATGATTATTAGCGGTATGCATTTTGGTGGATGATCAATTCTAAATTGGGAGGCATAAGGAGTTCCCCATAGTCATTGCTCTTTTGGCTTGCTTGATCAAGCCTATGTTTTGTATGAATTGTTTCAAATACATTTGGGAACTGTTGTATTGTTTTGAACTATGCATTTTGTTGATTGTATGTAATGTTAATGTTGCTTGTATGTGATAGAATCCTTTCTTGCCATGTGTTGTTATTATTGCTCCATTTCAATATGGTTTCAGGTTAGGGGCCAATGGGGAAGGATGGCTTCTCCTTTCTCATTAGATGTCTTGGTTGGGTGGAGAGCATTGCCTTTCCACCTTCCTTGTTGTGATCAAACTTGCAAAGGATAAGAAAAAAGCATGTTGCTATTTGGAGAAGCAATTTCACAGTTGTGAGTCATTTCTTTTTTAAAATTCAATGTAGCATTTCCCACATTAAGTGGATGAGATGTATAGTAATTGTGATGTGAAGTTGTTGCAATGTAGATGGAAGATTTAAATTGAATTGAGAAATTCACAAGAAGAATTATACTTCTCTATTTTACTTTGGAAAGAAAATGTGAATGATGTTTCATACTTTGTATTTTGAAATTTGAAACCAATTCAAATTGGAAAAGTGACAAGTTGTAAAAGTGTTATGGAATTCTGAATAAAGTATTGAATTAGTTTTCAAAATTTTAATGTGCACTAGATTTGAATTGTTATCCAAGAATGATATCTCTGTTTTGAAAAGGAATAAGAAACAGTGTTGTTATTATATGTATTGTATTTGAAATCAAATAGAAAGGAAAGTTGTAAAAGTGTATTGAGGATCAATGAAAGAATGCATTCCCCTCTCAAAAGTGTATTGAAAAATTGATTTGAATTATTGTTGAAAATTGATTGTTGTTTGAAAAGAAAAGAAAGAAGCATGCATATGGAATGAAAGATAGTGTTATATTGATTACAAAATTGTATATTAGAATTGAAATCAAAGATGAATTTTTAATTAGAATTGAATGGATGACCTAATAAGCATTGTATTTGATTAATTTAGAATCATATGCACATTCAAAATACAAATTCCTAGATCAATTTAAAGGAAACAACTCACTCTTTTAATACTTAAAACGGAAATACACATTTTAATTAAAATGAGAAGTTCATAATTAAACTGAAAAATAAGTTATGAAACTTTGAAATTCACATTTAGGAAGACTTAAGGAATTCAAATTCACTATAACAATCAAGAATGAATCTCTAAAACTTAATGAATTTCAATTCGGAGCTTACACAGTCATTTTTTCGTCTATTGCCGGAAAAATGCAACCTTGAACAAATTGGACAAATTAACTTCACTAAAACACTCTAAACCCTCCCTAGACTGATCCTCCATGTTTATTTGACATGTTGAGCGAAGGAGGAGTTCAAATTTTACCAAAATTATAAGTTGGAATTTGCTAGTTTGCCAAATAAAGGCCTACAGATCATTTTTACAAAAATTACCCTTAAAACTTAATCACAAAGAAAATTTTATGTTTATTGTGAAAAGAGGGCATCAGGATATTTCCAAAAAGTCCTTGTTTGCACAAAAATGAGCTTTCTAGCTCAAGTTATGACACTTTGATGGTTTTTTTTCTTGTCGGGAAAATTTAGGAAAAATTTCCCTGTCGGGCCCATAACCCAAAAAATTCCCATCAAAATTGCCTTAGAATTTTTTTGAAATTTTGGGCTTGGAAAAATTTTCACTTTTCCCTCCACCGGCCCACAAAGAAATCGAGAGGCTTCCACATGTCCTCTAGGGGTTGAGGCGGAGGTGTGGATAAAATTTTATCCCCTAGACTTTTAAAAAAAATTGGAAAATTTTAACTTTTCCCTCCGCTAGCCATTGCATGACCAATCAAAGGGCACCACATGCCCCCTTGTGGGTAAAAAGGAGGCATGGGTTCTTTTTAATTCCTTAAATTTTTTAAAAAAATTGGGAATTTCTTTTTAAAAAAATTAGGAATTTTTTTTTTTTTTAGCCCCACTGATCTGCGCCAATGAAAGCGTGCCACATGGCACCTTGGGGGTGGCGGCGGGGGTTTGGGAGAAATTTTCATTTTTAGGCATTTCAGAAAAATTCGTAGAATCCTCCCATAGCCTGTAACTCCTCCTTCTCCCCACATTCCCTTCTCTCATGGGTTCATGGACCTGTGTGTCCTTTCTCCCTTTTTTTCCCTCGGGTGCAAAGTGCCAAATCGGTTTGCCACCCCGCCCTTTCGTTTCCCTTTTTTTTTTTTCTTTTTGCCTTACGCGGACCGTGGGGGTGCGGAGCACATTTTTACTTTGATCCCACATTGGGAAAATTTCCCAATGTCACCCCACAACCCGCCAACCCACCCAGGTGCACTCCCCCTCCTCTTGCCACGTGTCCCCTTTGGGGAAAATTTGACCCCAAGACTATGGCCACTCATAACTTGAGTTCTTCTTGGAGTTAGAATGACTTCTTTATATCACAGGAAAGGTGAGAAAATTTACTATCCATTGGAAATGGTTTAGGGAAATTTTGGAAGCACTAAGTATGAGAAAAAGCCAATTGAAGTTTTGAGCCTATTAGAGAGTAGGCATGGGGTAAGATTACTCCCTATACCTAACTAAAATATGTAACCCTAAATTTTAAACCTTGTAAACATGTTATAAGTTAATAAAGGAAACATGTATATTTGTAAGTATGTTTTGTTTTGAAACCTATCGGTGAAAAATGATGTCTTGCATCCGAGTTGTAGACACTTCAAATAAATAAAAAAATTATCCCCTAATTTTCTAGCTAACCCTAGGTTGTTTCTTTGGTCTCAAGTGGTTGTTTAAATGGGAATTATAATGACACCAAAGAAAGTACCCACATTATGAGTAAAAGGGAAGAAGAAGGTCGAAGTGGAGCTTAAAATGAATCCGAGAGTAATTTCTCAAAAATGTTGTATCCAAAGGGTGTGATTGTCGGGCGAGGAATGGGACTCCCACATGCGAAGAGAAATATAAATGAGTACAACCATTGTATAACTAAAAATAAGTGCACAACATTGGACATGTCAAGTGTATGATGACGCTAGGAGAAGTGTTAAAGCATATTGTAGTTTACCGGTTGTATGAGATCTCCTAATTTGTGAAATATGAACCATTGTATCGATGGTTGATGAATATGGTACATGAAGATTTCTTCTAATTTGCAGGATGTAGGGTAAAGATCACAACTTCATTGATCTCAATAGTAACATGGTTGAAAGGTATAGGGGTGTATCTAAATGGTGATTTAACTGATAAAGCCACAATCTTGAAGACAAGGAAGGAGTTGGGTACACCAAGGGTCCGTGTGACATGGACATTGATAAATTAAAGAATTACCCAATCATACAAGAAGTCGTACACTTAGTGACAAAGTTGAATGACCAAGAAGTATGGTCACAAGTGAACACAATATGGCTACACGTTGCGCAAATAATATGTCACAAGAATTGATTTACAACATCTCTAGTTACATCATGGAAACTATCATTGAAGGATCATCCACAAGAGAGGAAATCAGTTTCAGGGATGTTCTATTATCTCTAGTGTTTATGGAAATCAGAGTGCTCGATGGGCCAGAGGAGAAAATATGGGAATACCATATGGAGAACAAGTCACCTGCAGAAAGATTTGATAATTACTTATGCGAAGGATCAATGAGCAGACCAGTCAAGTAGAGGGTGGAGAAGTGGTATGATAGACTTCATGCAACATTCGAAGAAGAGTGGCACATACCCAAGGAGTTACCTTCAATGGTGGGTAAGGTAGTAGAGTTTGTATTTTACCAACATTTTTGTATCCCCGATTTGTGATGAAGAATGGGGCTTGGAGCCCATTGTGAAAATTACCATATACCTTCACAACACAATATTTCTAGGCATCAGTTCACTAGTTTTTAGATGCACTCCACCTAACCTTCAATGTAGAAAAGGTATATCCAAGATGGACTACCTAAATTGAGAGGCTTATCACAGATGTATTAAACATGAAGTTGGTAAGCTTGGCTATTAGAGATGTTAGAGAAACACTTGTGTATCTTTAACTCAAGTCCAAGTTGGAGAAAAATAATTATGTGGAGAATGAGTTCGCACTCCCTAGGCCACCGAAAGGTAAGCATACAATAGAAAATGTTCCAACACCTAATCCCATAGAGACAATACAAGTAGATGATGAAGAAGAGGAGCATGAAGATAGTGGTGGTTTGGAGCACAGAGATAGGAGGAATCCTATAGATAGGGAGTAAGTTGAGCACGTTACTACTCCACCCTAGCCACAAGAAGGAGATGATGAGGATCTGGATGTAGTACAAGGAGAGTGCCACTTCAAAAGAGTATTTAGGAGAACAAGAACCCAAGGTGCTACTCCACAATTAGTGTACAAATCACCTCAAATCTCTCCACAAAAGGAGACAATTGAGAAGAGAATAAGGAAGTTGAAGCTGAACAAGGAGGTGAAAGAGTCTGAGGAATGCGCACCCAAATATCCTACACCTCCATAGAATTTTTAAGAGCTAAAGGATGAAGAAATGAAGGATGGAGAAGAAGGAGAAAAAGAGGCAGATGAAACAGTGCAAGAGACTTCTTAGAGTACAATAGAACAAGCTCTAAATCTTGACGCTTTAGTTCCTAAGGGGCCAAGATTGAAAATAACAAGTAGAGAGTACTTTCCACCGATCATGGGATATACTGAGGACATAGGTAAAAATTTTCATGCTCATTTTCAAAGCATAGTGACAAAAAAGGAGTTGTATGGGTGGGAGCTGATGGATGTAGATATGGAAACCATGTGCACAAGGAAGAAACTTTCATTGTCTATGCACACACACATGGAAAAACTAAACTTTGATGTATGTGAAGAGTCATGTGTATCAAGGAGGTTGAAGAAGACACAACATGCCAGGAACAAAATAGTAAATCCCAATGTTATGTTTGATGAACAAGTGAGTAATGCTATGTTAAAAGTCTCAACAGAGGTGACACCGAGAAATATGGATAAGGATGCAATAATTAGGGTGATAAGAGAAGAAATAAAAAGTAAGGATGTAGAAATAACATGCCAAGAGCAAGAAAAATACTTGGCATAGAAGAAGAACATTGTTTTCATCAGCATGGAAGATGAAATTGGGGACAATATCATGAAAGCAAAAAGAACACTTAGAGCCTAAGGTACCCAGAATGTTTCCTTTGCTAATGCATTATGCAAGTACCTTGGTAGCCTTAGTACTTGAAGATGGACCTTTGCGCATGCCAGTGCTAAAGAATCTTGAGTAGGAAGTAGAGAGAGAAAAGGATTCATTGATGAGGAAGATCACATCATATGAGGCATTGCTCCAAATTTTGCAAGGAGAACTGAAGAAAGTAGATCAAGAACTTAATATTTATACAGTCCAAGAAGCCGTTATAAGAACTAGGACCATTTTAGAAGATAATGAAGTCCTGAAAGTCATGAAAGATGAGACCTTTGGATGCATATAATGATTAGCACTTATCAACAAGAAGTGTCGAGGCCTTACAACAGAACAAGAACCACACAAGGAAAGGCTAGATGAGCTTGGGAAACTCATAGCACAAAAGATGGACATATTACAATGAGTAATGTCTGCAATTTCCAACATTATTTTGGTCTTGCATAATGAGAAAGGAGAAATTGCAAAAGATAAGCTAGATTCAATTGCAGTGGATATCCTAGAAAAGGTAGAGGCTGTGCTTAGTGATTGGCATACTTTGGAGGTGGAAATAAAAAATCAATATCTAGAATTTATTCTTCAAGTTCAATTAGAAGATGTTGCAGGGTAAAGAAATTCTTTTATTCATAAAAATTATTTCTATTCTTCTATTCTTTGATTTATTTTGGAGACAACCATTATTGGGGTGGCAATGCAACTTGTGTGGGGTAATGTTGGTCATTTAAAACATGTCACTTATCAAAGGTTCACATGGAATATCCAAGCGTATTTAAAATTGCGGGAGGATTGGGAAGGAATCATGTGTTGAGGACAGAGACAAATTCGAAACTTCGTCGTTTTCATGATGATGAGTTATTTTTGGAGATAGCATTCCAAACACACAAACTAGTTAGAGAATTGCTTGACACACATTTTCTATTTTGGAGGATTTTATATGAAGCGCTTTGCATGGATACGGGCTAAGAATAGATTTACTACTAACAGTTAACTAAAATAAGTCTATTATTAACACACTTTCATGTGTGGCTATTATTGTAATGACGCGTGGATAATAATAACATGAAACCTATTTTGGGGCTAGATAAGTGGTGAAGGGTAAGTCCCCACCATTATAAATGTGTAGTGAACTATGTAACATAGATATACAAAGATAGAATTTAAGGACTCGAGTTATTGTGAGGTTATCTTTTGCCAAATGTGATGTGTGCATAAACTATGGTATTATCTTTTGTAATAAGCTTCTTTGTACTTATAATTTTTAATGCAATGGAGTGTATTATCATTCGAATCGAAGTATCAAATCCTTAGTATAATTGGTTACGGCATGCTTGATTTCATCATGCTTATCTTTTAAATTTGTTATTCTCTAGATCTAGATCTGAATATTCACCGTAGAATGATATATTAGCTATGGATTTGAATGCAACAAGTATTCATCATGCTAACAACCTGCAACATCAACACTAAATATGGGCCTCATACCTTTACACACTTAAGGCGAGTGCTCGGTCTAGGCTGAGTGATGTGCCAAAGCATGCTTGGAATTTTACTTGCTGAATTCTAGGCTGCATTACTCTTGAGATTCAATAATAGGGTAGGATATATATGTATGTAATCCTATGAGAGGGAGATTAACAGGGAAATTTCCATAATTTGATAGGACCTTATAGAATCTAAAAAATGATTTAATAGAAGAAATGATAAAATTAGAGAAGCAAAAGATAGAAATCAAATAGAGGAATAAATGGTGTGGTACAAGTTTTATTATAGGACATCTAAATATAGTTTTAAGTAGATAGAGTGACCAAGGGAAGAGGAAGGAACATATAAGAGAGATAAAGGAATGAAATATAAGTGATCAATAAGGTACGTAAGGAAGCAAAAACCCTAAGGAAGAAGAAGAGAAAATAGAGAAAAGGAATAAGGAATTGGAATTAGTTAGTAGTAGGTTTAGAACATAGTAGGAATGTCATAATGATACACACCTTACATCATATATAAAATACACGATCAATGAAGGAAAATAAAATTATAATATATTCCTCTGTCTAAAATGTACGTACTCTAGATATAGTTCAAGAAATAATTACATGGGATTGTTTGAGTGATATAAATAAAATATTAATTTTTAGAGAAGTTGGGCAAAGAGAGGATAAATGAGGGAAATATGGGAAAATTTAACTTACCATACACAACAAGATGTGTATTCAATACCAAAACACATTGAAATAGAATACCCATAAAAATGGCTAGAATATATTATTAGTAAGAAAAAATTGTGTATTTTTATCATAACACTAGTGACCTATGAGTCAAGAATCATAGTGCTACCAAATTAGTAAGCCCTAATAATAGAGTGATATTTGCTAATCTGTATAGAGTCTAGTGCAAGTTCATTTAAATCTAAGAATTTAAAATGCACAACTATTCACTAAGTGTGAACATGTGCACAAGTAATAACTATCAACACGCACAACTAGCCAAAATGTTGTTAACAATAAAAACACCACGGCAAAATTGGATAATTAGAGGATGGAGAATGACACACGTTTATAATACTTTTATAAAATTGTAGCCATTTTTGGGTTATTATACCTACAACATTAATTATTGACATGTGATATGATTTGTGGAGAAAAAGGATAAGTGCTAATGAAACCAAAAGGTTCAATCTCATAAGATATTTGTAGGGAAGGGATTTAGAATTTTAATATACTTAGGATTTTACTAAATCCATAATGAAAAATGGCAGAGACACTTTAGTGTAGGAATTTAATTGAAGAAAATGTGTTACAAAACCATTCAATACTTAAAGAAGATAAAATATATACTAGGAAAATTAGTATTGGAATATGACCTTTGATTCTTTAATGTCATTAACAAAAATATATACAAGTTTGATGATGTAATGTTACTTGGTTCATAAAATGAATGTGTAGTGAAATCTAGTTTGCTATTGTGCAAATGAATTTCACTACAAGAGTGAAGGATATTGGAAGTGTGATAAGAGTTGAGAAAATTGAATATTATGGTGAAAGTGTAACTTGAAATTTTAAAATAGATTCCAAGATAGATATAGTAATGAGGATGATTGAAGAATTGTAAAGAAGGGAAGTAGTCATTCATGCCTTAGTATTTGGTGCACAAATTTTGGGAGAACAAGGTAATCATAAACATAAATATGTAAGGAAAAATGGAAGTAAACCACGTGTTTCAATATACAATAGAGTATAATACCATGAGAGTTTTACGGTATGGGATCATCCTACGAGAAAATATCTTTTGATGTAACACTATGTGCACCAACCTATGAGTATAGTCTATATTTTATGCAAATCTAAAATGCACATGTCAAAATATTATAAAGCCTTGATGGAATTGGGGGATGAAGTTAATTTAAGTGTATTTTGATTACAAGCGCAAGTATAATTGGATCCATAACCCCAAATTCTAAACATGATGTGGACATGATAACTATAAGAGGGTGGATTTTCCTTTTAAAAATACAAATTGGGCTCCATAATATCTACAAAATATGATGGTTTGGGCTCCTCCTTTTCCCTATAACCAACCATAACATACCATACCTCTACCTCAAGGGTTGTATAGAGGTTATCATAATAATTCTTATGGGTGGGGTTCCTTATGTTGGCTCCCATTTTTACACCCCTTCGGGCCTGGAAGAACTTGTAAAGGGTGTAGGGTTTCAGGAGATTTCAAACTATGAGTTTAATGTCATTTTCCAGGAGATGTCTAACATCCTCTTTTAGAACCAATATTTGAGATGATTGAGATACGTATACAAAGGGGATGGCATGATCTTGCTACTTTTGGTCCTGCCTAGACTAGGGTGAGAGAACCCATGGGGTAACTTGAATAAAGGCGAAATTATTTGCACTTTATTATTTCTAAATATTTTGTCAAATTGAGCTAAATATTCCCATGAATATAGCACTCACTCCCAAGAGTTTTCACAAGAGTATTAAATATATTTAGTACATTAGACACAAGTTACTAATGACATCAAAGATGATTGTTATTGCATCATTTTATAATGGGAATCTGGGTATGAAGAAGTTTCTTCAATGATTCTTGGAAATAGAATAACCTCGGTAGTGAATGGATTTTTTAGAAGTGTGATGGTGTGGGGAAAGGTATAGTAGATTTAATTTTGTAAAATAAGGGGAGTAAATGATGATTGATTTCCTATAACCAAGAAACAAAAATTACTATGAAAACATGTTATTCTAGAAAGTAAATAATGTATGATTAAGTAGTGAAAAATTCCTACACAAAAATATTTGCATTCATTGATACTCAACAGTTGCAAATGTTTTCAACACAATATCTTAAACACCTAGTACAAAATCTCATGTAAGCGTTATAATGAAGTGTCCATTGCTCTTATTCTCACATGCCAAAGATACACTCAAAGGATGACAAAAATCACTCAACAAGATGGTTGTAATAAGGATTTTAGAATTATATCAAATATTGTAGAGTAAATGCTCACAAAACAATATTGATTTAGTAACCAAAATGCAACAACCAAGGACTGATCTAGTGTGTTACATATATAATTAATGAATAAAAACTACAGTATAAATTATAACTCATTAATTAGATTTCAACATACAAGATCTAGGACACAATGCTAGAATCATAAGTAGGCATATGTCATTCAAAATTTCAATTTTTTGACAAGGGGACATGAATTAAATGCCCTCAATGTTTGCCAATGGTTGTATAATGCAACCACCTTTAAAAATGCTTGAAAATCCAAATTTAAGATATATTCCATATAAGACAATGGAAATATAAATAGTTACAATAATTCTCTTTCAACTTTTCAAATAGAAAACTAACCCCTCTTGATATGAGGATAGGAACCCATATTTATACAAAAATTCATGGATTTTACATATTAATTTTCCCCCAAACAAGTAAGAGAATATTATTTTCTTCACGAGAAAAGGAACTTGATCTTTCATTAGAATGGGAAGGCATATTGTCTAAGTACAGACATTCCCTTTTCAGTTATCAAATATGGAGTCGGTTCATTCTTTTTGTTATATGTGAAAAGTAGTTACTTTGTGCTACCATATGTAGTTTTGTCCTTTTACTTTGTCTCAATCATTCATGTATTTTATCACATCCATTTTCCTCTTGATGTCACTCCTTTATTTGATTTGATTTCTTCTATTTTTGTAAAGTATACTTTTAAGAGTGTAATGATTATAAGTAATCATATGAATGTAATATATTCTTCATGTAAGAGTTCAAATCAAACTACTAGAATGTATTTCTGATAGATATACTCTTAATCTTTATTTCTCCAACTTGTCTTTGAGCATTTAAGAAAATCCCGCATTCAATTATGTTATGATACTTTGCACATACCTTCGTGGGATTCATTTGCCTATAAATTCACACTTAGTCCTTATGAAATTACGATCTCTTTATGGTTTCACAAGTATATTTTTTTTGAGAGAAGTGGTATCATTCTTCTTCTCTAAAAAATGGTGGATATAGAAGTGGAGGGAGAACGAAAGATTTATCCTTAGAGACTTTACACTCAATGTTCAATCTTTCATGTCTAAATGAAGCTTTTATAAAGATGTTGTTTTAAGTTGAATATAAAAAAATAATTGTGGGTTGATTGACTCCTCATGTGGTACATGTAACTTTGATGAGAAAAAAAATTAGAATGACCCCTTCTTCTCAGTTTTCCAAATTTTGTTTCATAATTTTTTCCATCTAGAAGATCATTTAGTTCCTGAGAAACTAAGGAAGTTTTGGTACTTTTGTAGGTCAATTATCACTTAGAGAACTATCTAAATTTCTCCCACTTTTTTAGTAAGGAAATAGAAGAAAGATAAATCATATCGATGCTACAACAATACTTGAGTCAGAGCCTCTAGAGGACATGCTAGCTCTTTCTCACAAAGTACCTAAATTGGAAACAAGGACCATTTTCCTGGAGATGGATTATGGGAAATTTTCTATCATGCCCTCTCCTCTATGAATCCTTAAAAACCATCACCTTTAATTAATCCTGATGTGGCTTTACCTTCTACTAGAGATGTAATAAGATCACAATAGCTCCTTTTAGTGTACCCAATACCGTTCTTACAAGACTAACTGATGTTTCCAATCCATCTTTATCTTCTAAAATTGTTGTTCGTTAAGGCAAAAAGACATATTTGAAAGGAGGTCTCAACCTTCTTGAATGGGTTTCATCTTATAAGAAGAAATTGGAATTAGTTGAGATTTTAGAAGGCCCAAGGGAAGGAATTAAATAACTGATGGAGAAGGATACATCTCATGATTTAACAAGGGATGTATATTATGTGTTCAGAAAGAAGTTATTATCTCGTGTTCCTACTTATAGGAATGAATGTGTAGTAATTACTTGACCAAATGTATTTTAAAAATCATTTGAAATATGTACACAAAATTACTAATATAAATTCCAAGGCCACAAGCCCATATATAATCCCCATTTTTTGTACTTAATATACACATATTTTACAAGTTTCTGTAAAATATTTTATGCAGATTCTACCTCAATTGTTGCATCTTTAGTTGATTCACTCATTTTCTCCTTATGTTCATAAAATCTTTTGAATATTTTAATGAGGAACTTCTCATCTGTTGCAACATGAAACACAAATACAAGTCCTTGCTCTCTTTAAAAAATTCAAATTTACTTTTTGTACTATTTTATTTTCCTACCTTCTTTGCTAATTTAGCTATCTTTTGCTCCAAGTGAACAAATTTATAAATGGTGTCATAATTGAAACTTGAAGTAGTATCCTCTAATCCTCCATTAATTTATTGATGAAAATATTTCATTAAGTCATCTGAACTCAAATCTACATATATGGTAACCGGTGTTGGATAGAAATTATTTCTCCATGTTTATTTTCAAGGTCATCAATACAATATAATATTTTATCTTTCCATGGAGTGAGCTCTTTCATACTTTGATTCAAGTCCTTTATTATTAATTTAATAGATCCCTCATGAGTATGTTTTTCTCCTTTATCCTTGGTGGGGACAATCCCTTCCTCTTACACCAATTGATAATCTACATAAACTATTTCTTAAATTTTGGGAAGGAGTCTATCCCAATAATGCAATTCATCTTGAAATTTTCAATCTAGTCTTTTTCTTCACTCAATTGCTCAGATAATTGCTTATAGCATTCAATTTTTATAACTCTTCCTTCCACTTTATTACAACATCAATTGTTTATTTGCATCTATCAATGACTATTAAGGCCTATGGGGTTATGGCAGTAGAAATTTATTACCCTTTAATAGAAGGATGTAATCATTTTTGCACATAAGTTAACAAGATATAAAATTTCTCTCTTAACTACTTTTTAGTGTCCTTATCCCTATAATTTTTTTCGATAAAGACCATGAGGGAAATTTTAGCTTATTGTTTCGTATTATTGGTGGTTGGCCTTCCCAATGGATTATGTGTGGATTGGTAATCATTCGTTGTTACATCATATTTTAATATGTCTCCTTGTGGGCTGCAACCTCCAATGTTACGTAACCTTGAGAATCTATATGCATTTTGACCAATATCCTATCCTTCTTGGCTGCTCTCATAAGTCTTAAAACAACAATGTTTTCAATATCAATAGTATCCACTTGAGCTACTTCTTTCTCTTTTCTTGGGATGAGTGTTCCCAACTATTATTTTGTGGGGAATTTCCCTATCTTGGCGTCGTGGTGCATGTTGTGGTGTACTTGAGTAGAATACCATTTCTTTGGAAGAGACTTGATGAAATTATGGATATGGTAACTATATTAGTGGGAATTGAGTTCCCATTACTAAATTTTTAGTGTAATATGAGGAATAATTTTTCCTTTCTACTCAGTTTTTGTTTATCAACTTCAGCTTCCTTGATCACCATTATTGTAGTGGCTAATTTTTGGGATTTATCACTATATTCTTCCATTTTATTTCCCTTAACCACTTCATGACTTGTAATTTCCTTAGCAACCAATTCCATTGTTTCATTTACAAGGATTATAATAAAATCTAGTTTTTTCTAATGTTATGATACCTTCCTCCTCCCGAGGTTGTACTCCTTTGCAAAAAACAATTTATTTTGATGATTCCCCTATCATTACTTCATCAACCTGGATTCATTCCTACTATTGACACTATAAATTTAGTTTGTACATTTTGAATTTTCATAATCATTTATTCATTCTAAAATTTTGGAGTCTCTAATAATTGGATGTTTGATAGATTGACATCTTCTTATTTTGTTATTGTTAATCCTAGTGAGAAATTAGTGAAAATTGATACATCGATATACTCTTCTTCATCTCTGTATCCACCATCCGGATTGATTGATTTACTGTTTTTGATTTATAGTTATGATAGGATATTTTTACCCCTCTTTTTGTGGAAGTGATTTAATCACATTAAATTCCAATACTTTCTTTCCATGATTTTATGAGGTTTCTAGTAGCTGAATATCTAGGGAGTGTTATCAACATCCTTTTCTCATTTGGTAAGCTTTGCACTAAGTTGGTAGAGTATGGTGTATTTTTTTCTTTTTTATCCACCTCGAGATATATATATTTTTGGATTTGTTTCCTATCGATTTGGTGCTAAAACAGGGGTCTTCTAAACTTTAGTTAATGGGGCTGAATCAAATACTCCAACTTGTTACTTTGCTACTTCCTAATAAAATGTTGTAATAAGAGTTATTTATACCTCATTTAATGGGACTAGATCTATAACCTCTAGTTCTTTAATTCCTTTCTTATGCCATTTCATGGATGGGATGATTTTGGCCTCTAAATTCTTAGTGTCTTTTCCCAAAGGATATAAAACTATGGTCCGTTTAGTTCTCTTAAAACAATTAAGATCGGATTTCTCCTTCTCTTCAGTACTTTGTACCCTGAGTTATGGGTTAATATCAAGTAGTGTTCCCCTCATAATTTTTCATGTTCTTGATGATCCTAGAAATGTTACTACTGGAGTTTTAGGCCATAATGCACCTACCCCATTGACTTGTAATGAGACTTCCTAGGTAATGGGGGCATCCTTCATGGTCTTCATCAACATTTCTTCAGCCTTTTAGGTTAGGAGGGACATGGAGGTTCCTATTTTACTTGTGGCTGAATTCCATTCCTCTATGATCCCAGTGGTTGGCCTTTTAGAAGGGAGTTTTTGTTATTTCCCTTGCAATGGATATATTTGGTCTTCTCCCTCCTTCAAAGGAGGAAGATCTTACTATAGAATTATAGTGGCCCTATATTCTTGCAACACCTTAGCATTTTAAAATGATAAATCCAAACCCTTTGTTAAGAGGACCAAAATGGCCTAAGTATGGGGAACGTGAATGTAGGGCATTGGAATAGCACGTAACACTATGATAGGATTGGAGCACCCATGATCAAGACTCAACCTTTTTTAGATAAGGGTTATTTTTAGAGTTAGCATGTTGAGCACACAAAGAAAAAGGCTTTTGGTCCACGCAATGGTATTTTGGAACAAATGAAAGATGAGTGCCATGCATAGTTTGAGTAAATAATAGGATTTCTACTCGAGTTAACTATAGGAAGTCAATTGTTAGAGCACTTGCATGTGTACATCTTATTATAAAGGAACGTGACTATTGTTAGCATGTGATATATTTTGAGAAGTGGATGGGTGGTGAAGGAAAGTCCCCATCTCTATATATATATGTATTGATTTACATGGATTTAAAAAGGAAAACTATGGAAGAGTTATACTATTGGTTTTGGCACACACATGACTAAGGGAGATACTTATGTAATGTAATAATATTGTGTTTTATAATCCTTAATATGATGGTTCATACTTGCTGGATAATGGTGTTGAACTTGACTAAATCTATTTCTTACATGCTAAATCTTGTTATAGTCATTGTTTAGTTCATTATATATCTATTCTAAGAACTAGACCTGGTTTATGCATGGTGTGTTGTTTATTATTGATAATGAATTTGGGTATCTATATGCACCATCAAGCTGACTTTCTATACAAACAACTCTATAGAGGGACCTAGTGCCTTTTCATGCTTTAGGTGAGTGCTCGAGATCAGGCTAAGTGATGTGTCGGCATGCATGGGTTATTAATAGTAAATTCTAGGTTGCTTCATTGGCTCCATTGTTGGGACCTCTTTTTTAGCTATTTTTAGGTAGTTGCATGATGAAGACATATCGGTTGACCTTGGCAACTATTGAGGAGTGGATAATAGATCTAGAAGAAGAGTACGCTTGGAGATTCAACATTGGATCGGATTTGAAGTATGCATGTGGGTGGAGTAGAATCTATATGACTACTTATATGAGATCTTCTTTGTTATTTTTACAATAGATATATACAAGTGGTTGGTTGCTTATGCATCTAGAATGAATTGGAGGTTTTTCACACTTATCTGGATGTAAGAAAATTTTTAGGTCCTCTATGATGTTGATGTGATTTAGACGTGCATTATGGACACTTGGTTTCATGGTGTTATGAAAAGTTATATTTTTGAGTACTCAATTTTCCCTTATTCTTACCTAAAGGTAGATAAGTTTCAGTTTTTATGTTATCCTAGGGGAACCTATCTATAAGGCATTCCATTGGCAATACAAATCTTGTTGGTTACCCTAAATTTGGAAGAAAATTCGATGGCTTACTAAACCCCACCACGCATGGGGGTAGGAGTAGGTGTGGTGAATTATGGTGGACCTAGCACCAAAGAGGAAAAGAGAATAAAGGAATATTAAGTATAATATGGTGAGTGAGAGGGATTTAGGGAAGAAAAATGAGATTATAGAACAAATGGTGTTGAGGAGAGAGATGTCTCATGAAGGATTTGGAGCTCACGCAAAGGATGTGGAGGTAGAGCATCTAGAATTCCCTCATTGTGGAAAGCACGACATGGAACCCTCATTGTCCTCTTATGAGAGTGTGCAAGTAGAGATAACTTGGGTTGCGGGAGCACATTTGAATCTACTTGGTGAACTAGCCCTTGTGCTTGGTTTTTAGGTTTCTAGTTTAGACAATAGTTAGCAAGCTAGTTTGGGCAAGTAGAGTCACAAGATGTATAGTTGACTTATCAACAAGTTCAGGAGTGAATCACATAGCAAGTACATTTATGGTTGGGAAGACATCTTCCCTATTATTTGGAGGACTAGTTGGAGGAACATTTTTAGGTGTATCATCTACACAGAACATAGGCATGTATACCTTTGGAATCATATAAGGGAGTATAAAAACTTCACATACTGTAGGAGTTCAATTTAGCACCACTTTTGGGACATATGGAACGCATCCTTTGGTCCAATTCCTACTACATGTGGAGGATCAAGTGGAACATGTAACTTGGGATTAGGTGGATCTTGCTGATATGGAGGTAGAGGTAAAACAAGAGGTTCTCGGATATAGTGGGCATGGTCCTCACCAGCCCAGAATATTTACACGGAGATGTCACTTCATCTCCTAGAGTATATGGGAATATAATATGTTGTTGATCATGTGTATATGTGTGAGATATTGTGGTACACTAAAGGAATAACAACTTCATAACATAAGACAAGTCAATTTGCAACTATGTTGTAGGAACATGCACAAAAGTGGTATAAAATTCTTACCCTGATCGGACGTATGTGGATTATACAACGTTATTTTATCAAGAAATTTTATATACCCAAGTTCAAGCAGAAAATTATAAGCACACTCAAGGACATCAAGAAGGGCACTACTATCGAACACTCTTATCTAAACTATCATATTATATCGATGTAATTCAGCATGCACAAAGTGGTTTTTAGAGGCCTGATTATGCCTTTTAAGAGGGTACTCTCAAATAATACTTATACAAACCCATGCAAGGCACTTGACGTAGCTCTATGCACTTGAGGCGAGTTTTGAGCATAAACACTAGAGTGAGCCCATTCTTGGAAGCTCATATTACAACAATAACAAAGAATTTGGAGAAACTATTATCCAATACACCACATGAGACACGCAGTGGAATTTGGTGCATAGATTATGAAGTAGAGGGGAACACTAAGGTTAGTTTTCCTCGTAGATTGGTGTGCTCCTTGTTACTTGAATGTGAGATATGTCATTTGGACCATGATGCAAGAATTTTTCCATTATTACAACACGCGATAAGAAATAATATGTCCTACTATTGTAAAAACAAATTCGGTCCATGACTCACAATACTAAAGATTGTAGGCTGATTGATTAAATCCATGATTCCATTAATATTGGTGTATAAAAGACATGAGTTTCAAATAACTCTAAGGATAAAGGTGAGAAACTTGATCATGATCACACTCAATATCGTTATGATCAAAATGAAGGGCGCTTTGAGGGAGGTCGTGGTAGAGGTTGAGGATATCATGGTGGATCCAGAGGATGAGGCCATGATGGTGGACGAGGTGAGTTCCCTCATGGAACATGTTATATGTGAAGATCCACGACCATTACTAGAATGAATGTCCTCAAAACATTACTTATTCCTTTTGTAAAAAGAATGATAACTATGAAGAGTGTTCAAACTTATATGAACATCTAAGCTAGAATCAAAAATAAGAGAACAATGGAACATGGATGATTAGGATACAGTGCACCGTGGAAAACCAATGGATGCCAAATTTAGCACCGAGATCCACGAGGTAGTACTGTGAACATTAATTCATGCATTGGGGCTACACACGCTATATAAATACCTGCAATGAAGCCTACCATTACTAAGGAGGAGGTTTTACATGAAAAATATCCATAACCTACACATTAGAAGGAGGTTTATCAAGAAACCATGGAGGTACTCATAAATATGTAGGGTGAAATAAAGTGTTTAAAGGAACATTCGCTAAAGTTAAAACACAAGAAGGAGCTGAGATTTACTAGTCATATTTTGATGATCTCGAAGGAATTATGTAAGATGTTGTGTCGGAGAACATTATTCCATTACTCGGGAGATGGTTAAAAGGAAACCCTTTGTGTCTTTGGTATTGAGAATAGACGATAGATTTTTCATGCTAATATCCCTCCCCATAGCTTAGATTATGAAAAGGAGATCAATCTAAATGTTTTTGCAGATGGATGGATTTTAATCAATATTTTATTGAAATAGGCACATAAGTGAATGTGCATACCTTAGATGCATGGGTTCGAGATGGGAAGACCTCCATTGCAGTCCTCTTCTAGTGTACTATATATGGAAAATCATACTAATAACATGCCAATTGGAGTATTGAAGGATGCATCCATTACTATACAAAGGGACAATTTCACTTGGGACTTTTAGGTATTACCGCTTGCAAAAGAAGACAACTTCCCATCTCTACTTGGGTGCCCTTGGTGCTATGCAAATAATGGTGATTTACGGTTAAATATGAGATATATCAGTTTTAAGAACAATGAAGAATGATTTATTATCCCTTTTATATCTAGGAAATTTGCACCTTATGTTGATTCCTTGAGTGAAGAAGACCTAAACATAATTTATGTGCACACCATTCGAGATCTGGAAGTGCTTGAGTCATCTAAGGAAAGAATCCTCTAGTGGGATGATGCACAGTCCCTCAAAGTGATGCTACAAGTATTTCGTATGAAAATTGGACACATAACACTTACGAGATGGTTGGGCATGAAGTAAGAAGCGTAGCTATGTGCGTAAGAAGGGCGCGTTATGTTAGGAGGTTAGGCAACAACCCCATACCCCGAGTACACTAGAAAAGGAAACTCGAGGTATACCTACGAGCCATAGAAGTATAGTGGAAGGATCCAATGGATAGAAGGAATATGTTAGTGTATACCCTTTGTAGGACAACATCGTACAAGTGGATGTTTTCATAGGAATAATCTCATAGAATGGAGAGAAGTGAGACTTACTCCATCATCCCAATTTTTAGGATTAATGCACATACTCAACTTTGTGAATATCATGGTAATAATCTTGTTTAGTACCATGTTCAAGAGTGTGAGAAACTCTAGATAAAGGAGAAGGAAGATTTACGACCTTTTTTATGGGTGCACAAACTTTATTTCACCTTGCGAGCCTACGCACGTGCATGGTATGTTTATGTAGAGCTGCATATGGAGACTAGAAATTAGAAATATTTGACTACATGAATGATCTAGACTTTTGACTACTTCTCCACTAAACCTCTGGTGAAAGAGGTATTACAGGTTATGAAGTGATTGACTATGTGAGATAGTGCGAAGGCTGAAGAAATCAATCAAGAGTTATTTAGTGAGTCATATCTATAATCGTGTTTTGACTAAGTAGATGACATAGATGTAGAACTATTTGAGTGAGCTTGCCTAGAGAAGGAGAAAGGAAAAATGTTCTATATGATGGATGATGAAGAAGTGGAATAGTTGGACATATATAATTCGAGAGGGAATGTATGAGGTCTTAGATAGTGCTGATGAGAAAGCACACACCTACCATGAACCTATGAAGACGAAGAAAGTGAACATTGGCATGAATGTTGAACCTAAAGAGGCCACAATTGGATACTATTGGTATGAATCTGAAGTGGCTAAGATAATCAAGTTGCTACATGATTTCCAGGACTTGTTTCCTAGGGTCTACCATGAGTTGAAAGGGGTGCATGAATCTTTATGTAGGATGAAAGTTAAGTTAAAGGAAGGTGCACACTAAGTTAGGAAGAGACCTTATAGGATGAACCCTAACTTGTGTGTAAAATTTAAAGAAGAAATAGACAAGGTGTTGGAATCTAGCATTATTGATCACATAGAGGAATCAAAGTGGGTTATCCCTATAGTAATCAACATAAAGAAAGATGGAATAATTAGGATTTATTTAGACTATAGGTAGCTAAATGTTGTATGTGTGATTGGTTCATTCCCTACACCATTCTTTAAGGAAATATTAGAAGGTGTTACAGGTGCGAAATTTGATCTTTTAAAGATGGATTCTTTCAGTATCATGAGGTAAGAATTGCTAAGGAGGATCAAGAGAAGATAATTTTCACCACTTGAATGGGGAATATTTTCATAGAAAATGATGCCCTTTAGATTTAAGAACATTCTTGCAGTATTTTTGTGCATTGTGGTTTAAGAATTCCAATATTTTATTCACGAATTATCGCAGTTTACTTATATGATTGGACCGTGTATGGGATTATCAAGGATCATTATGAAAATTTGTAGTTAATGTTTGAGAGGTGTAGATAGTTAAGCATCTATTTAAATATTAAGAAGTGTGTATTTGTTACACATTTTAGATATTTTCTAGGGCATATCATCTGCAAGGATGGTTTATTAGTAGATCCGGCTAATGTTGCAGTCATTTTAGGCTTAGAGGAACCCACCAAATCGAAGTGAAGTGAGAAGATTCTTGGGCCACACAGGGTATTACAGAAAATTTATCAAAGGATATGCTAAGATTTTCATTCCCTTGGAGGATTTATTAAAAGGTAAAGGGAAGTTCTAATGGGGAGAAATGCAGAATGCACATTCAAAGCATCAAAGAGAAGGCTCACTACAATTCCTATTTTACATTTTCCTTCCTAGAATCTACCCTTTCACCTACATGTGGACTCCTCTAGCATGGCCATTGGCACGATTCTATCTCATCTTATAAAAGGTATTATAGATCATCCTATCTATTTTTCTAGTATAAATTTTACTCTGCTGAGAACAAAATTATACAACTATGAAGCGTGAAGCTTTTAATGATCTACACGTTGCATAAGTTCATACAAGTACTCACTAGCAACACCTTTTATGTTCTATAAAGATCACATGGCATTGAAATACTTATTAAATAAGCCTATTTTACAAGGGCACATATGTCGATGGGTTATATTATTCCAAGAGTCGACTTTATAACTATGGTAAAACCGGAAAAAGAAATTCGGACCATACCACTTATCAAGGAGGATTCAATTAGGAGAGGACATGGATAGTATTGAAGATATAATGTTAGATGCATATTTATAGAGGCTAAACTTTTCACCCTTAGAATTATAGGATATTATTTTCTTTTTACACACGGTATAGTGCGAGAAGGAATGAAATCCTTAGAAAAGAAACAACTTGTAATTCGTGTTGCACCATTCATGTTGATCAGTGGTGACTTATACAAACTAGCACTGAGATGATGTATTGTGCGGGTATGTCTTTGGAGCATGAGCACATGACAATCATGGGGGAGGATCATGGTGGTATTTCAGGTGGACACTAAGTAGGTGAAACCACCATGTGTAATATTATAATCACTAGTTTATGGTGAGAAACCTTGTACAAGGATTGTAAGGCATATTATAAGGTGTGTGATCACTATCAACACCTTAGAAAACTTGGGAAGAGAGATGAAATGCCTTTGAGTCCTATTACTAATGCAGAGCATTTTGAAAAATGGGAAATAGACTTTATTGGTCCTATTTCCCCAGTCACCCGGAGAACTAGATCATGCTACATCATCACTTGTACAAATTATCTTACATGGTAGGTAGAAGCAACACCTAAAAAATGTTATAGTGGCTACAACAACAAGGTTCTTGTGGGAAAATATTCTTACCAAGTATGAATGTCCATTGAGTTTGAAAAGTGATAGGGGTACTCATTTCTTAAATGTGACGATCATGATATTATTGGATGAATTAATGGTTACACACCATAAGACAACACCTTATCACCCTCGGAAAAATGGGGTGGCTAAGACTTTCAACAGGATATTGAGCCAAACTTTGACAAAGATTTGTGATGTTGGAAATATAGATTGGAATGATAAAGTTTCTTTTGTACTTTGGGCATATCAAAAAACTTATAAAAGGTTGAATAAGGCTACACCCTTTTATTTGGTATATGGAATAGAAGGATTTCCTCCTATGGAATAAATGTTACCTTATTGTGTATTGCATGTGTGCGGGAGGTATTATGGATGAGAAAACATTGAAAGTAAGAATTGAAAAGTTGATATAACTGGATGAGAGGCGTGTCATAGCATGTTGGAGTTAGAAGCAAGAAAAATCTAGACAGAAGGCATGGCACACAGGTACATCAAGGAAAAGAAGCTTAAGGTTGGGAAGATGGTATTTCTTTATGATTAAAAGTTTCTTCACCACCTAGGAAAGCTTAAGGTGCATTTTTGGGATTGTATTTTATCACTCATATACTTGAGTCGGAGTTCTTTCTAGTTAGAGGTGCTTGATGGAACACGGTTACCCAATTAATTTAACAGGAGTAGGTTGAAGCCCTACTATGAATAAGCCATCTTGGTGTTTTTAATAAGGAAATATTTCCATTTAGAATAGATTTACCTTATTGTATTGTTTCCTTAATGTGTTTCCTTCCTCTTCACTATGTTTTTCAATTTATTTCGGTGTTGTGTGAAATAAGAATGTTTATGTGTCGGAAGATGATAACTATCTGAAGTATTTTTATGTGTAGAGGACTACACATACCCTTAGTGTGGGGTGGATAAAAGAAGGTTAGTTTGGTACAGAAAAGGAATTAACTCACGGTGTCCATAAAGGGAACATGTTTTGACAAGTGATGAAAAATTCAAGATGATTTCTCAAAGTTAATGACCAAAAGTAAGGCAGTGAGCACTCAATATAACTTAAGGAGGCTACAAAATTTGAGACTATGTAGGTTTGGGTCACATTAAATAAATACTTTGGTGTAAGGAAGTTTGGTAGAGGATATATATGAAATCTAAGTAATGGCATGTCAGAAAGTTATGACTGAGGTGCCAAAGTTTGAGGTGTGAGAGATTGGGGCGCGGGATAAAGAGGCACGACACACACTCAAAGGAAATTAACATATGTATAGTGGTAGGTGGAGAAATTAATGAAGGGTATTTTTGAAACTTGGTTTAAATTAAGTGTTTGTAAATACATTTGTTACCATGTGAGTTCAAAGAAAATTGAGAAGTTCGAAGAAGAGCTGGAGACAACGAGCACTTTGTAAAGAGAGTAAACCTATTGCATTTTGAAGCACATTGTTGAGCATCAAGGTATGGAAGAAGAATTAAATTTTTGGAGTTTGTACGTGATGGGAGGGTGAATTAGGTTTTGTTTTCATGACATCTATGGTTTTAATTCACACGCACATGATTGAGAGGAACAATGGTACCACATAGGGCTCCAGTTGTGGAGAAGGAGGTTGACAACCCAACAAAAGAGTTTGGTCAAGATGTTATATCCAGAAGAAGTTATTGAGGGCATCCATGGAAATAAAATATTATACACTATAGGGTTACAGAGATCAACCACCACATTGAGAAATTCTGAAGGACATTGCATTGGAAATTTACGGGAGGAAAAATTTGTAATTAACGAATGACACTAGGATCTTGGATGATTATGTGAAGAAATTACTTGAAAACATTGGGGTCATGAAAATTATAGAGTTTCCATATTTCGGGAAGCCTGTTTATTTTTACCAAAGGTGCCTCATGTCACGTGTCCATGAAGAATTATTCTACTTCACGGGCATGAGGATGAGGATCACTTTGCCGAGTTGATTGGGAACGTGATGGGGTTGTGTGACGAGGATCAAAGATTGTTGGAGACCTATCAGATGACAAGGGCATTGATGACATAGCAGCCTTACATCATTATAATAAGGGGAGCCAAGCCTTTAAGGTCACCAATATTATAGACATGACCACCATAGTTACACCGCATTTAGTAGGGAACAAGCTGGGTACCACTAAGTGATGGAACAATGTGAATATGCGTTGGTTGCATATAGCACACAAAATGGTCAATAAAACATACTACAACATTATTGGGTATGTCACACAAATCTTGGTGAATGAGGTGCATATCTAATTAGATAAAGGTGAGAAGATTACCTAGGGTGTCATTCTATTATTGATTGTATTTAGTGAAATTGGAGAATAGTTGTGAGTTTCTATTGGATAATAAGTCACCTGGAAAAAAAAATGCTAAGTACACTCGATACGGGACTACTTCCAATACATAAAAAGAGCACCTAGACAAGTGGTTCAGGAGACTACATAGGGCATTCGAGGGAGAATGGCACATTCCATGTGAATTTCCAAAGGTGTTGGAAGGAGAGGCTGAATTTTGGTTTACCAACATTTCATCTTAGGGCACTTCCATATGAAGTCTGGAGAGAAGGGCCCCTAGTGTAAGTTTCCATTTACATTTACCATAAGATACTTTAAAGATAATTTACACATTCCATGACACATATAACATGGACACAAATGTTCACATTCTACATGCAAGACATGTATGGACGGAAAAAGAGGCCTATGTGGAAACCATGGAATCAAGCAATGTGGACATCACGCCCAAGAGTTTGGACAAGGGGAAGATTAAATGAGTGCACACACACACACACACACACACACACACACACACACACACACACACACACACAAGGCCAAGTTTAAAGGATGGAAAAATTGTGAAGGGTGTAGATATGGCGATTCAAGACCTCAAAGAAGGGGAGACAGTATGGATTTCAAGGAATTTTAAATCTATGCCCCCTACTCAAAAGGATCAAGCACTTGCAAGAGTAGAAAATGTGCTCGATCGGGAAGAACCGAGAAGGAAGCATCGGTCTTGTGCATACCATGATAGTTCTATGGAAAAGGTGCACATCCAAAGACACTTTATCAAGGACTTCATATCTAGTAAGGAGATCACCACATGTGAGCCTTTTGAAGGACGAGGGGAAGAAATGAGAAAATTCATGAATTATGTTCTTATTAAATATAGTGAGGAGGAATCCCCACATCTAACCATGCACAAAGAAGAGGAAACTCCAAGTAAGGGTGGGAATAAAGCGAGAGGCCACCTACTGATGTGGAAATGTAGGAAGATCAAGATATTGGTGAGTGCGTAGTCTACGAGACTATAGACCCAAGAATAAGTATTCATGAACAATGCTCTAGTGAATCAAAGAGCAGCGTCGGTGGAGACATAGAAGTCATAGTATGCCCCATGGAAAAGGAAGGAGATAAATAAGGGGAAGTGAATCGGGATTTCAAAGAAACTATAGAACAGGATGTAGGCATGGCAATATTGCAAGATGAGGTGTGTCTGCATATGAATATGTTGGTAAGCATGCAGTAGGAATGATGAGGATGAACCAATAGGTACTTAGAATTTGACTTATATGGATGACCCTTCAAAAAAAAATTGTGCCCACTTCTAGAGTAATCTGCCAAACAAGTAGTTATATGGTTGGGATTGGATGGACCCAAAAATGGCCAACACATGCACTCGCAAACAACTATCCTGGAGTATGCAGACTCACATGGATGAGCCTGATTTTGATTTATGTGAGGAGGCATGCAGTTCAAAGAAGATGAGGAAGGTACCTTACACATGCCATATGACTATTAAGCAAACATAGTTTTCAGATGAACATGTGGGTAACACATTGGTCAAAGTGTCAACAAAAGTAGCACATTGAAATATTGATAAGGTGGAAAAAATACGGGTGCTATTAGAGGATAAGGAGGAAAAATACACACGAGATCAAGTGCATTTCTCAAGAGTAAGATAATGTAGTAGCTAAGTCCTCTAATGTTAACAAGATGGTGGATTAGATCACATATGATATTTTGCAAAGGAGACCCAATTTTTAGGAGAAGGTTCTTTGGGACTTCAAGTTAGAGTTACACTATCTGTGCACGATAGTTTGCCTAATTTTAGAGGAAGGACCAGTGTGCCTCCCTAATAAAAAGGATCTTGTGGAAGAATAATTAAGGATCAAGGATTCTATTCCAAGAAATATATCCATCTACAAGGTAATTTTATAAGCCTTAAAATATGAAATGAAGAAGGTGGATACAATATTGGCCTTTTATGCAAAGGTGCACGATAACCTAATTCAAGAAAGGACAAAAGAAGAGGAGAATGAATTTCTATAGGAGGAAAAGGATGAAACACTTATGTTCATTGAATGAGTTACCTTATTAGAAATAAATTATGATGCATTGAACATTGTTAGGAAACAAAATATGGATCAGATCAAGGGCATCAGAAAGTTCATTTCTAGGAAGGTGGATGCCATGAAAGGGATGGTCTCGGGTATGGCCAACATCCTTATAATTTTTAAAAGTGAAGGTGTAGGCATGACTATGGATGAGTTATATGACATCGTGGTGGACATCCCTAACAATAAAAATGCAAAACTTAAGAAGCTGTTATGAGTTTGAGGGAGAAATACAAAGTGAATATATAGAATTCATTCTACGAGGAAGATGAGAATAGTACACAATAAAATGGCTCACCATATTCTTTATTCCTTGATTATTTCTTTCATTTATCCTATATTCTTTGGAGTGACAAGGTCATTACCCATTTCTGAGACTGAAATGCACTCTAGTGTGGGGTAATGTTGAGTGGAAAAAAATGACTCTGAAGTATGGGGCGCATGAATGTAGGGTGCTGGAAGAGCACACGATACTATGATAGGATTGGAGCATCCAAGATCAAGACTTAGCCATTTTTTTAGATAAGGGATATTTTTGGAGTTAGCATGATGAGCACAAAAATACATGAAGACTTGCAGTCTAAGCAATGGTATTTTTAGAACAAACGATAGTTGAGCGCCATACATAGTTTGAGCTAATAATAGGATTTCTACTTAGAGTTAACTATAGGAAGTCCATTGTTAGAGAACTTGCATGTGTGCATATTATTGTAAAGGCACATGGATATTATTATAATGTGACCTATTTTGAGAATTTCATGGGTAGTGAAAGGCAATTCCCCACCCCTATATATATGTATTTTTTTGCATGGGTTAAAAAAGGAAAACTATGGTAGAGTTATGTTGTTGGTTTTGGTGCATGCATGACTAAGGGAGATACTTATGTAATGTAGGAATATTTTATGTTTTACAGTACTTAATAAAATGTTTCATATTGGATGGATGATGGTGTTGAACATTACTAAATCTGGTTCTTGCATGGTAAATCTTGTTATAGTCATTGTTTAGTTCATTATATATCTATTATAAGAACTAGATCTAGTTTATGAATTGTGTGTTGTGTATTATTGATAATGATTCCAGATATCTATATGCACCATCATGTTAACATTTTGTACAAGTAACTCTAAAGAGGGACCTGGTGCCTTTGCACACTTTGAGTGAGCGCTCATCTCAGGATGAGTGATGTGCCAACATGCTTGAGTTATTAAGAGTAAATTCTAGGCTACATCACCCTTTATGTTAACCATGAAAATGTTCTTCTCCCTAAATGTGCCATTCTAGTGTACAAGTTTGTTATTTTTTTCTCATTCTATCCAAGTGGTACAATTGGTTGTGATGCCTAATTCGACTCAACATAGTATGGGATAGCTATTTATTTTTCATCTACAAAACCCTAGGTACAATTGAAATATTGTAATAAATAACTTGTTATAAGTCATTATGGAAAAATATTCTTACAAAAAGTTATTGATCTTTGACCTTACAACAAGTTATTTATTACAAGATCACAATTATACCTCGGGGATTTGTAGATGACAAGTTTACGATTGTACCTTAGGGATTTATAGATGACAAGTTATTGATCCTCCCATTCGAGGTTCAGATTTAGGTAATCTTACAAAAAGAGGATGATCCTCGACCTTTATTGGGTTGACAATGTCTTGGCTGTATTTTTCAAGACCTCTTCCATTAAATCCCATCTTAAATAAAATTTTGGATCCAATTCCTCTAGTATTTTTATTAAAAAAACTGAATACATCACTACATGAATCCAAAACTAAATGGGAGGAAGAATAATATTATTGTGGTGAAAATATTACCATGCGATCTATCATGGTTGTTGCATATGAAGTAGAAGTAAAGATAAATTCCTTCTCCTGATCTCGACATTCAAAATTGATCAAGTGTTCATCTTTTGATGTTATCTCTATATTCAACCGATTAAATTTATCCTTGAGGGAATAAATATTGCATCGTAGGAATGGATTTTCTTCATGAACTTTTTGTTGATGATCTCGAGATATTCTAGCCTTTCCCTCTTCAATGATTTCCCCATGATTACCTGTAAACTAAATGATCCCCAAAATACTACAAATTTTTTGAGTAATAATATCAAGCCAAATAGTTTGTATTGATGGGTTTATAAAATCACAATTTGTATACAAATGTAATGAATTAATTTAAAAAAATCTATGATACCAACATGATCCATAGATATAGTAGAAATATTTACATTAAAATCATTTTTACCCAGATTTTAAAATGTATTAATTTTAGGACTCTAATTAATCCTTTAAAAATTGACCCAAATCTCATTCAAGACTGATCTAAAACTGAATTTAAATTTTCTGTTTGATCAAAGCCATCCATCATCAGACTCACACTTCTACCAATTTATCGAGGTTTCATTACTAATTTTTAATAAGTTAATTTTTATTAAAAGCTGATTAAAATGTGAAAATAAAATTAGATATTAGAATGTAATCAATGAATAAAATACTACACCAAAACTTGATAACGGAGTTTAACATGCAATCCTATGTCTCCGGGTTCATATGAACCAATGTATTAAAATTTACTAAAATTGTAAGTATAATAACCCTTACAATCAACAAAATAGATCACAACTTGTAAAAATGTACTTTTAGACCTTGAAAGACACTGACATAATTAAGTAAAACATCTTTCACCTTGAAGCACTTGCTTGAGGTTTCTCCTCTAGGAATTTTTAAAATAGTGACTTTTCTTTGTGAATAATGTCATAACAAAAATTCCAAAAGGGAAATATGATTACCTCATTAGGAGCATGACAAATTTTTAACATTTCTCCTTTTTACTCCAAAAGCTGGTTCTTAGCCTAAGTGCTCCAAAATTAAAGATTTGTCAAACATGTCTAAATTGCCTTGTATCACGAGGCCAACATGAACACCACCTTAAATAGTAGCAAGTTATTTTCTCAACTCATCAATCCCATGTGGTGTAACAGTTGCATGGTTTTTTGACAAGTGATGAGTTATGGGTTCTAGTCCCATTAAATAATCCTACCCACTTTTTATTATATGTGTGGGTAAAATTCCACATGCATCGCTAAGTGTAAAAAGAGGGTATTTAAAATAAGAATGACTTCCCTCTTTTTTTGTGGTTGTGGCCATGTATATTCCATATATAGTTTTTCCACCCACACGTATAGTGGGTTAGCGGTTATATTTCATGTTGAGACAGATGAGGTTGGAATGATTGTCATGAGGCCCCCAAGGTAAATGTCGAATCAGTTTGTGTGGAATCTTTTCCACATAGTGGATAAATAATGGTGAGTTTCTCGGTGGAATATTGAGAAAAATGGAATGGTGTGCTATATTGGTTTGTTGTGTTGAATGAGGAATTGTCGGTCGATGGTGGCATTGGATGAAATTCCAAAAAGTGGTCGATGTGTAACATATAATATTGAGAACTATTGATAATCCACATTGATGGAGTGGAGAGTAATGTGACTCACCCATATAATACAATTATGAATTGGGATATCTTAGTCCCACAAAATATTAAAATACAGTGCAATATATATACATATATCTCCCACAATGATAATAATATAAGGAAAATATAATAAATTTTTGGCAATGCCATAGTTAATAAACGTTGACAAAGACACCCATCTATCAAAAGAGTGTGTCGATCTTGGCTAAGGTTCCCTACCTATAAAATATCAATGCCCAGATTTTCAAAGTTGAGAGCCAAAGACCGACGTTCCAAAATAAAAAAATTCACTTTTTCCCATACTCTATTTTTCCACGCATTACCGCTTGACTAGACCATTGACCCTTTTTATTCAAAATTTTTACTAGTGATATATCAAGCTCGTGATGTATGTTTTTAGTTTTATTGGTACCTTCAGAAAGATATCAGAATTCTCTACTATTTTGTAACAGTTTAGGGAGCCCTAAAAGTCCTCTCGAATCACACCTCCTGGTATAAGCTGCAATCTTGTAATCAATAACTCGTTGTAAGGTCATTATGGAAAATCCTCTTAATTTAACTTCTTCCTCATATCCGTAATTCATCCAAAAATATTCATAATAGGATTCATGTTCATATGAGTTCCATAGGACCAACCTCACCACCCATCTAATATCATATTTTGGCATGGTTTGAAAATTTTCCATCTTGAATATATCTATCTTCTCTTATAAAATCCTTGATTTTATCATAGTTGAGTAGGTATATCTCTCTATTGAGATAGAGAAATCGATGTTGGTCTTTTTCTTTCTTTATATCAAATTATGTAATTCTTCTAGTTTCCTTAAGATTTCTTAGAGTTCCCATTTGTTATTGAGGTATCTTGGTAGTATAAAAGGGTGTCCCTATAAACCAATTACCCTTATATAAGTAATTAATATAAATTATATAAACTAACATCCATAATCAATTATTTCCTTCTTGGTAGTTGCAGACACCATATATTTCCCCAATTCTGGTCTAAAGAGGCATATTATAGGTGCAAAGAAAGCATCATCGATTTTTCTGAAATTTCCCTTCTAATTCTCTAGATTCGAGTTGAGGGTATACATCATATACCCTATGAATGGTTAAATAATTTTGGCTTGGGATGTCAAGGAGGTCTTTGTGACATGAAATGTTGTTAAAAATTTATGACATCATGTAGAATTCACACCTGATAGTAGTTCCTTCTCTAATTTATATAACCTTATTAATGAGTTGACCATGGATGGATGTAGATTTGAATGTGGCCCAAAAAACCATCTTAGTGTTATTCAAGATGAGATAGATATAAATAAAATAACATTCTGGAAATCATAAGCTATTTTCAAACCCGCAATCCTACTTAGTAAAGTCATGATGTCCTCAAATTCTTCCACAAATTGTTATTTGGTTAAATTTTTGGGACCTTGGAAGAAGAAGCTCATGTGCTTTATCATCAAAATTGAGTGTTCACAATTTTTTCATATTCATCATGTTTGGAATTGCATGGGCCTTGTGCCTACTTTATGTCAATTTTTATTGGCTTCTCAACATGGGGTGATCCCAGTATTATTCTAAAGGCCTTAGGTGTAAAATAGAGGACTCTAGCTCCACTTCCATCTCCGACTTATGGGTTGTAGTTTTCATCACAAGTCCACACTAATTATGGGTAATGTATAGAGGGTGGAAAGGAAACATCTAAAGTAATACCATTAACATCGATTACTACCATGTTATCAATTCTTTCTTTCACACACAATATTTGCAAGTAATCAACTAGGTTAGCATTCCCTACATTAGTATATGTCACCTCATCCAAATTACTTGTGATATGTGAAGTAACAGAGGTTCCAGTTTCCTTTATTTTAATTTTTCTTAGTGTATTATGTGTAATTTATTATTTAGGAAATATGGGGATTACGGGGAATAACCGGTTGTAAGACAAGAAATATAAACTACGAGAGATTCTTTAAAACCCTTTTATGCAAATGAAAGCTCAATAAATGTTCTAGTATTCATGGTAACATACCTATGTTTGTGTGTTTCTTCAAGATACTAGTCACACATACACACTAACTACTTCAACTTTTTAAAACATTTTTATCTGCAATCAATTCCCTTAATCATGTAATCCAAATTTTAAGATTTATGGCTCCATAATGCTCAATTCCATTAGACGAAGGTAATAATGTGTAATACTTAGTAAAATTTTAAAACTTTAATATCTTCATGTGAGAATCATTAATGTCGGAAGCTATAAATGAATTATATTAAACCTCGAGTCATTGATCTTTGTCTTTTCTTATTTGAATGAAAACCATCCATGTGTCCCTTTTTGGCGGGGAGCTGAGCTTAGGGCATATTTGACATTCCCTGCATCAAGTGAAAAAAATGCAAAACTAAAAAGTTAACTAATGTGCATGATATCTGAGATGATTTAATAAGATGAAATGTGTCCTTCGTCGGACCTCAAGGGTCTAAATACAGCTTGCATTTTTCATGAAGCATAAAACTACAAAGTACAAATACTCATTGAGATGCCCAATACCACCCTAAGTCATCCGATAACACATCTCCTTTTCAGGGTGTGGGGATTTTAGTGCATTTTACCTTTTTTCATATGAGACAAATATTGTAAAAGTGGATCTTTATAAATTTTCCCGATCCTTATCTATAATATTCTATAGTATATTCTTGTGTTGGGGCACATGGATACATTTTCATTTTCCATTCTTGTGAAAAAGTGTAATTATACTTGAAAGTTCCACCATTGAAAAGTCTCCCAGAGAGCACCACATCATCATGAAATGGGGATGAAATTAAATTTTGCATATATGAACAAAATTTAGAGTTTTGTGTAGGAAATAAGTTTTTCTTAATTGTATATGCATCCATTATTGATTCATTTGAGTTTCAGTCTTGTCTATTTCAAATGAATAATGAAATAGGAAGGGGTTATCACTTCCATTACAAACATTCTCAACATTTTCAACATGTTTCATAATGAATATCTCTCTTATAACATATCCAATCTACTCAATTATCTATTGGAAAGTGTAACAAAAGGAACTATATATACCCATAATCTTGTATCTGTGTATGTAAAACAAAGAATCCATGAGATTTAGACACTAAGATAAATACCATCCTAGGATTATATGAGATAAGAGATGTAATATTTGACTTTGGAAGCATCAAGTAACCTTTATTTCAAGGAATATGAACCATTATTATAATATTTTTTGTATAATATATACAATATTGAAGAGAGAAGAAAGACAATGGGGAAGAGATAAAGAATATGCTCAGAGAATATCTTCTTTCTCATCCTTATCTCTTCACACAACTCATGGATGTCTAAAAATATTCCTAACTAAAATTATCTTCCCAAAACCACCTAGATCATATTTATAGCATATTTATAGGCCTCATGATGATCCATAATAATCAATCATGGCATAGGAATGACATGAGATAAAATCTATACATAAAATCTCATGGTTTTAAGAAAATATTTTTTTTGCAATCATTTGATGCCATCATATGCAATACATAAGTATATATTTGTTTTAAAGTTTATCTCTTTATAAAACATCAATCCAATCCCATGAGATCAAGAGAATAAGTGAAGACAAAGCTTCCATTTGTTGAGGAGATCATGATTTTGATTTTAGACCACTATAATAACTCATCCATAATTCACAACTTATTTAACTCCTTCCTCTATATTTTGGTGGAACAAAGAGAGGAATAAAAATTGAAAGCATATTCAGAAGAGGATAAAATCATTGAAGCATCTAAAAGTGATTTAGGGGTAATTTTATCTTTTTATTCATCTACACAACCAAAAATATGTCACAAATTTATCTCTAATACCTCAACAATTGTCTGAAACTAACACCAATGTGTTTATATTTCAAATTAATTTATAATGGTAATAATCATATATAATTTTGATCTCTTGATCAAAATATGTGATTAAAAAACATGGCCTATGTTTGTTCACTCTTTGATGTCCCCAAGGTCATTTTTACACTAGGTGTAGATGTCAAATTTAAGATAGTGAATGATCATTGTAAAAATATTAGATTTTATCAATATAATCCATGCACCACATGTCCTCAATTAGTGCTTATAAATTTATCTAAACAAGGACTGTGGGTGAAGAATATTTGAGATGACATATGACATTGATTGCTTCCATCTATCCATATTACTATGTGTCACATATAGATGTCATAAAATGTTTGGGAGGTAAGATCAAAGGTTTGAGAGGATTTTTTTCACTAATGGTTTCCACCTATTCCTAATTCCACATGTAGCACATTGATTCTTTGTAAATATTATAGGTTTAACCAAGGCCTTGAGATAATCTTGAATGTGGACCGCCTCCATGTGTCCTCTATGACACTTGAGATACATCAACGCTCTCTGATATTTTGAGAACATGGAAAAAAATTTAATTCTTTGGGAGTGATAATTTTTATTAGTTCCAAGTGTCAACCATCCATCGGGGTGCTAAAATATATCATAATTAGTTATTTTTAAACACTTTTACGAGATGTAGGAAATTCGATAACTACCACATGTTAATTTATGTCGTTTGTCACTAATCAGTAATTATTACACTAAGAACCAAAGAAAGTGACTACATTCCAAAGTTTTGAGATACCATTGAGTGAAATGCATCCTAATTAAATAAAAATAGATTATAATACACTAAAAACCATAAAAAGTTACCAAGTTCCAAAAGTGTTGAGATACCATTGAGTTAAATGCAACCTGATTTAATAAAAATATATTTATGATTAAGCCCTATTTTAGAGTAACTATTGTAATAAATAATGTATAAATACTAACATACATTATTACATAATAAAGTAAACATATTAAGTATAAAAACCTAAGAAAAGGAGGAGAAAATAGGACTTAGCTGATATCCTTACAATTTGGAACCATTCAGGTAGGGATAACTGGTGAACAAGATGTAAGAAATGTTGTATATGACCTTCATTAATTTTTGAGCTCACAAAAAGGTTGAAAGGGTTCCGTGGAAAGAAAGGGATGTTTGGGTGATAATGACTGGATCTAGGCACTTTTGATGGTGTAAAAGCTCGAATATGGTTTCTATTGTGTCACAAAGGTGTCAAAATTATTCCTTATTGATCACCTAGTAGTCACTCCTATATCGTCGAAGGTACTTGTAACCTCACAAATAGAAGTTCACCCACAAAATCCTAAAACCACATCAAACTTAGAAAGGAAAATATAGAATGGGAGTCAAACTAACCCCAACGGTCACCAGAGTGAACTTACTACCGAGCACTTGATGCATCGGTAATCCATGTAGTTCTTGTGTGTGTGTGTGTGTGTGTGTGTGTGTGTGTGTGAAAAGAATGCCTTGAGTTTCCCTTATGAAAATTGTACTTGTTAACGAGTTGTAGCTAAAATGTAGTAGAATGTGTGGATGGAATAGAATAAAATTCACCTTCCTATGATGTGTATGTAGAGTATGTAGTACATTTTCCCTTGAATGGATGCTAGATGGATATTTTTGGGTGTTTTAGGTGTGTTTTGAATGCAAGCTTAGGTTGTAATAGTAATGCTTAGTGTTTGGTCCTTGATTTTGAACACATAACCATGTACTTATATGATTCCCTTACTTGAATTTCTTAATTGACAACTAGAATTATCACCCATAATTTCAAAATATGCCCAAAAGATAAAAATACCCAAAAAGAGTGTGTAAGGTAAGAAAGGGTTTGGGGCACCCGAGAGGGGACAAGAGCACACAGGCGGTGTTATCTTGGTTGGGTGTTGGTGTCTCAAGCCATGAAAGATAAAAATTAAAGTTTCCAATGGGTTGTAGGGTGTGTAAGACAAAATAGAAAACAAGAGACAAATTAAAGAGGCCAAATATATTCGTTAATTACTAGTTTTCTTGCTTAAGAATCATGTAAATGCTAATATGCTTTTGTGACCTAAAAATTTACCCAAGTGCATGATTTTGTTTCCACACACCCTTATTTTAATTAATTTAATTTGATAACTTATCTTAATATAAAATCAAATAATTTGAATGTCTTTTGCATGTTTTGAGGGCTAAAATACATTAAAATGTTGGAGTGTTCATGTTCACACTAGCTAGAAATTTTGGGTTATACATAAACTAACTTAGTGTTATCCCTCTTAAAAATTGTATTAATTAGTAAAATTAATCATGGAAGTTGTTATATACTTTATACCTTCACTTTGTATTGTGCACGTATATTTTTTGTGCACAATAATAGTGAATACTCCTATTATTTAGGATATTTCATCTATTAATTTGTGATTCAAGAATATTACTAATTATCCTATTTTATAGGATTTCCTATTATATAAATCATTAATTATTTTTGTATATTGGTAGAGGAAATAATATAGAAATTGGTTTGTGCATGGTTTATTATCTTTGATGGGGATAAAATGTTGGAGATATCCTAGCTAAGAAGTATTAACTACTCCTATATTAAAATATCTTTCTATATTGCCTTGTATGCACTTAGAGAAGAAGAGACAAGATATTTTAAGAGTTTCAACCACAAGGGTGCCCCAAAAACGTGATATAATACCACCAAAAGCCTCCAAGTCTGAAAATTATGATAAGTTTCCCAAAAATGAAGCATATGACTCATTTTGGAAACTCCTAGTACATGCGCCAAGAAAAAGAATAAAAAACAAACAATTCAAAGTGTAAGTTCAATATAAATTCATACAAAATTTTACTTTTAAATATGAAAATGTACTAGTACATAAAACTTTATAAAATACAAAGTCACTTCTTTATTATGGAGACATGGATATATGAGGTGGAGGAGAGTTCAAAGATCTAGATAAGGACTTAAGAGAAACATACACAATTAGTCAATATATTGTGAAATATTATTAATGTAGGAAATGAAAAGAGGGAAGAGGTAGGTTCATATAGTGAGGTATATATATATACACTAAGTAACAAAATTAGGTTATATTTCTAGATCATAATCATGTAATACTATTCATATGAATCTTAAGAGAGAAAAGTAATAATTGACCACTATCTTTGGCCTCTTTGCTTTCTTTATCCTTTCCTAGGTATTACACAACTTATTTCCTAGTTTGACCTTCAACACTTCAATTTTTCCGAGTTTGGACACTAGTGCCCAACCAGACATCAGCGCTCAAGTGCCCAATAAGGACCTTATTGCTCAATATTTTCGAAAACTCCTACTACATCCAATATTTCTTGCACGTAGTTATTCTTTGTTGTTTCCTATAACTCATCTTTGTTTACATTTGAAGAATGCGAGATCAAGGTAACTATCTAGAGGAATTACCTCATCATGCTTGGAATCACTTTGCACCCTATCGATCATTCATCAAAAAGAGATTCATTTTCAAAGGCATTGAAATTTCTTGCTTTATTTCTTCATCATAGAAATAATCTTCTTCTACAAATGGGAAAGAACATATCTCCATTTCATCATTGCATCCATCAACCATTAGCTCAAGAGCAACATCATATTTTTCATCTTGTCATATCTCAATATGTCAAACCTTCACATTGATTAAGACTTCCAAATCAGCTTCACACTTATTTTTCATATTCTTTTCTTGCATCATGCAGTTCAAGGCCAATCTCGGGGTCCTCGGTTTCTTCTCGGCTTTCGGTAGTTCTTGTCTGAGACATTTCTTTCAAACCTTTCACGGACTCATCACAAGCTGATTTTGTCTCTCTATAGATGGCCTTGCTGACATCATATTTATCCCCAAATGGGAATGAGAATAAATCCTCATATTGGATAAGCATATAAGATGATTTTATTATTTAAAATCATCAAGAACCATCTCCTCTTCCTCATGGTTTGCATCATCGATAATTTGGGGTTGTCTTCTTGTAACTCAAATCTCCTCAATACTTATTCAAAATAAAAATCTCTCTCCGAGAAGGCATGTCAAGCCCTATCAAGACGGGAATATCCTCTTCCTCATCGGTTGTCACAAAGTGATTCATCTGCATACTATCTTGGTATAAAATGTTAGCTTCTAAGCTTCCAGAATTTCATACTGTGTACCTCATCTTCTTCTTGGGAATTAATTTATCCATGTCTCCCTTCACTGGTATGGTTACGAATGACCAATTCATCTAAATTTTCCCTCCCAAATCTTAGTCAAAACTTCTACTCAGCAACATTCCAAACAAGGCTGGGATGTTTGCTACCAAAATCATCGTTGAAACCTTCTTGTTTGGAAATCTTGTTAGAGCCACCTGTGCATCTTTGACCTTCACTATAAGTGGGACCTCTTTTGACTCCAAAGAGTAACAAGAGCCATCGGGTGGAGTCATGATTAGTTTGAGAGCTTTGACAACCTTTATGGGCATGAAATTATCTCGAGGCACCCAAATATATTATGTATTTATTCAATACATATTATCCAACAAGAAGGGAGACATGCAAAGGTTTAACTTTATCAGTGTTTGATGCACTCAGAGAAATCATGTTATGTGAGGGAGGTGTAGGTGGTTTTTGTTGTATTCCTTTAAGACTAGGAGCTACATCATTGGGTGTTAGACTACCATTCTTGATGTATTAAATAAACCTCTTGAACTATTCGGGATAGGTCTGTAAATTTTTGGTTTTAGTAATCTACACTTTGGCCTTGTTATCATATTATATGAAGTCAAAGGAGAAAATACGAGATAAGGGGGTGAAGGGAATTATTTTGGAGTCAAGATAGGCTTGGGAGTAGGATTTTATGTTTGAGAAATGGACGAGTATTTTGAACAACACACTAAGATATTTCAAGGTACTAGATTTTGTAGGAGCATATTTAGATTTATAAATGGAAGCGGAATTGGAAAACTTACTTGGAATAGTAGGAGTCTTCTTACTTGCTACAGGATCGAGGTTTTAACAATGTGGACTTCATGGAAGCTAGAATTGGGGATCCTTGATTGATTATTTTGTTTTGCAGATTCGCCACAGGAGGATCATCAACCTTCTTTTCTTTTGCAATAAAGTGGAGGGAGATGCTCTTTTCTTAGACTGAGAATGAGTGAATACCGCACATGAGAAACTAGGTGCATCCTCTTCGTCTTCTTCATCACCTCTAGAATACTCACAAAATCTGATTTTTCTATCATTCTCAAGTTCATCAATCTCTAGGAAGTTACCACCTTCACTTTCTTGTTCAAGCTCTTCTTCACTTTCTTGAAATCTGTAATTTATGTTCATGGGTGGGGCCTCTAAGGAAATCCTTTGGGGTGATCTGTGATTTGATTTGTGTTTCTTATTTGAGAAGAAACTCATTCAAATATTTCCCTCCTCAACGATGCCATTTCATTTGCCAATTTTTGCAACGATGGATTAGTTCTCTCATCTCTAGGATGTTGGGTCTTTCCCTTTGATGGATTATTTATCTTTCCAGAGAGGTTGAGATATTCATCAATTTTAATGAGCATCCTTTTTCTTCTACAATTTTCTTTGGTTGGAATATTCATAGAAAAATACTACTTCTAATGATTGATCATTTGACGAAGAATCTCTTGATATTTTTTTCGATAGTGAATCCTCTTCTAGTATCTTGCAAAGAAACCATTTGAAATGAGCCATGAAGTCTCTCATAGTTTCACTTTATCCTTTCTTCATTTGAGCCAACTACACTAGGAGGTCCTAACAGTCTTCATTTGATTTAAATATCTCTTAGAATTCATCCTTGATGTCATTCCAACCTGTGATGGACCAGGCACGTAGGAGGTAAAACCATTCTTCCACTTTTTCTTGGAGGGACTCCGGAATAGTCTCACAACAACGTCATCATGTTGGACATCAAGGATTCCAAATGATGTTGTGAAAGCAATGATTTGTTCTTCAAGATGTTGTGTGTTGTCACCTTTTAAATTTGGAAAGTTCTTGTGGGAACTTGTTGGTAGATCATGAGGAGGGGGTTCAAGAGTAAGTGGGCTTGTATTCCTTCCCCATGGAGCAATGTGCTGAGGTATTTCTTCTTTGTCCACCATTTTTTCTTCTACTTCTATTTTAGCTCTTGCTTCAAATAATCCTTCTTCGAATTCTAGAACCGAAAAAAAAAACTGCAATAGGAATATGAAAAGAAAGCTGAAAAATGTGAAAATTTATATGCATAAAATCAACGGTGCATCTTTCAAAAGAATGGATTTTTGTAAAATCTTTTTATAATTTTGTTTTTTTAATTTGGACCTTGTGGTCATATTTTAGGTATGAGATGCTACAAAATTTTCCCCACAAAGAGGTGCTAAAAATGTTGCCAAGAAAACTTGTTTAGTGGAAAAACTTATGGATTTATTCACAACGCTCTCAGAATCTAAGTCCCTATACTTAAGCGGTGCAATTTTCATATATGCATGCATGAGAAAATGTGGATTTCTATGGTGGCATTGTGGCCGGGGATCCAATAGGGCAATCCACTAACCCTACAGATAAGCTAGAAATATCTTGCTATCAAATAATTTATCTATAAATATGGGAAGGGGAGTGAGAAATGAGGTAGGAGAACTAATGTTGTAGGTAGAAAATCAGATTCCTGTACACACTAGTCATAAATTTCAACACATGCATTCATGAGAAGAAACAACTCTACAAATAACAACAAGACCAAATAGAATTTATTGATCACAAAGTATCAAGAAACCCCTTAGTCAAAGAATGATAAAAATTCTTCTTCTTCTATTGATTACTTAAACAAATGTTGTACATAGTGGGGGAATGGAAAGAATTTGAGAGTGCATGAAAGTCGAAGGAAATGGCTATGTCCTTTGATTTCTTTAAGTACAACGCACTCTTGAGTTTACAAGATCAATTGACAACCCTTTGAAATGGGAATGGATTTATAATTTATAGAATGAGAGGTGACATATTTTCTACCCCCCAATGGATTTTCATATGTCCTTCTCGCAGCTTAAAACTTTTCAACTTCCTAGGAGAATATTAAGTCCCTTTTTATAACATAAAGGAGACTTATTACACTAGGAAATATGAAAAACTACAACCCCAATGTGAAATTAGAATATTGGAAAGTGAGAGAAAGTTGGGGGTAGAGGACAGAGAAAGAGAGAGGGAAAAATAATAGGAGATTTCATTCTCGAAGAATTCTATTGATCCTTGTTGATGGAAAGCTCCAAATGTACTGAAACTTTGAATCTTCGAACTCCTTACACAATGAAAAACTCCTTCAAATTAGCTCACGAATGCTCACCAAGTTGAATGAACTAAGATGGATCTCAAATTCCCTATGAAAAATTCCTAGGATGATCCCAAACAATTATTTCCATATGAATTATTATCCATGTACATTCCATTGTGCAAAAATTTCTCTTTGAGTGTAACTTACTATTTTTAGTAAGTGTGAATTACGAGCCGAGATGGCCTTTTTGATTAATTTTCCTATGATACTCCCTCTGTGTTTACCACCTTTTAGCCTCTTCAAATGGTGGCTTATCTAAAGTAACAAACCCCTATGTAAAAATACATGTTATTTTTAATAAGTGCACTACATAGATGTCAGATTGCAACAAAACAAGTCTGGAAATTATGGGTTTTATTATGTGGTTCCATGCTCCGTGTTTGAGTAACTCCTTCATCTGAACAAGTGGGAGAATGATATTTTCATGGCGTGGGAAGAATACTGACCAAAAAAATATCCATCCATATCCTTTAAAAATAGGGGCTTCATGACGCAAAAACTAGTTCATGCGAAACTATATTTTTCAACAATCATTCCCTCCAATTTTGCATGGTATCATCCACTGCAACCATGAGAAGTGAAGAGGTAGCTTACTACCTTTTTCACAGATGTTTTTCATGTGATAGGGTGGCATCTTGAAAAAACACATCCCTTCATATCCCTAAAAATAGGGGTTTCATGGCACAAAAACTAGTTCATGGGAAACTAGATTTTTCGACGATCATTTCCTCCAATTTTCGGGCAATTTCACCCACTGGAACCCTAAGAAGCAAAGAGGTAGGTCACTAATTTTTCCATTACTATGTCATGGCAGCCATTAATGGAGCTTAAAATTGCATGTTTCCTTTTCTTATCCATTTGCAATAAAAATTATACTTTTGTTATGGGTTTTTTCTTTTGGTGCTTCACATGCAATTTTGCTTCAATTTGACAACCAATTTGACGAGAAATCCCATTTCTTTCTTCTTCAAGCCAAAAAGGATATTTCTTCATTGTGAATGATTTGTTGCATAAGAGGATAGTTTTAAAGTATTTTTTTATGGTCTTGTATAGAGGAAAAAGCACCAAAAATGGCTCATTGATTCGTGTGGCAGTTTGCAAAATTTTTGTGAATCTCCATTAGGTATAATTTTAGTGGTTAATATTTCATTTTTGGAAAATTTGAAAAGGTGAATTTTCTGGTGCAAGTCAGTGACCTATTCACCTAAACATTATAGTTTAATTATTTTAGGGGTCGGCTTCTCCTACCCTCAAAACTATTCCCTAGATAATCCTAGATTATTTTCCAGGTAGAACACTACTAGATCACTCATACCACCTAGGGGCATATGTATTATCAAGTATAGTAAATGCATGACAAGATGGTAGAGGCTAAAAATGCATGATAGGATGGCAGAGAGGCTGTAGATGAGATAGAGTTTATTGATGCATGACATGGAGATTTTGTTGATGTCTGATAGGATTGTGGAGGAAGTAGATGCATGATAGAGAGTTTGTTGATGTGCGACACGAAGATTTTTTTTTGCATGACCAGAGGGTAGAGGCTATAGACACATGACAGGATATTTTCTATCGTGCATCAATAAGGTGGTTTACACACATCAACGAACCTCACTGACATGCATCAGTGAGGTTCATTGACACACGTCAACCACCTTGTTGATGCATGACAATAAATCTCTGTTGCATGTCTATAACCTTCGTCACACCTCTTAAATATCGAGATGTACAAAAATTTTATTACTGACCCCCAAAAATTCACCTTCCCATGAAACTAGTTCCGAGGATATTCGCTAGGTATTTTCCACCTCCGATTTCTAAGAGGTCTCTTAAAATGAACCCCGATCTCCATTTTTTGGCTATGGAGATTTTCTAGTATTCTCATCGTTATTCTTCATTTCTCCTTCTTGATTCTAAAGATTCCTTCGAGACTGTATGGTTTAATGGAATGAAGAAGAATATTTTTGTGACATGTCTGGTTTGAGGTTTAGCAATGGTGGAGTGATGGCAGGGAGGTTGTAGAGGAAGAATGGAGGTATAGCTATGCACGGGAGTGGAAGTAGTTAGAAGCAAGGAAGCAGGTAAATATTTAAATTTTTAAAATCATGCTGAGAGAGGGATTGGTGTATTTTCTTATCCTTGATGTACCTCACCTCAAAGGGATGTGAGGGAAGTAAATTTCCATGGTAATCAAGGAGATGACACGTGGCATTGATCGATGATAGGGAGTGAGTGCTCAAAAATCAACTTTAAAGCATAGAGGGGCTAGAAGTGGGTCACATGGGTGACCAAAAATATTTCCTAGAGGGCTGGGAACATTTTTGAAGGTATGATTTCCTGACCTATGAGGGACATCAAAATCCACCGCAACCCCGGAGCCGACACGTGGTGTTGATCGACGGTAGGGGATTTGATCTCCAAATTGTACATAGGGGCTAAATTGACAATGTTGATGGTTGTATGGGGCTCTAGAGGTCACATGGGGGCTGGGTGAATTTTTCAAGGTCTTATGTACTGAAGCTCAAGGATGTCGGGGACATAAAATCTAGCAGGAGCTCCTGGAGATGACACGTCTCCTCTAAAAATTTGGCTAAGTCCTCCACTTTCTCCGAGAGGAAAACTTGTGACGATGATAAATTGAGTTCCTAATGGAATTGTTTGGAAACATTTTATATGATTATGACTTTAAATTTCATTTTAAATTGAATGGTGGTGGTCTCATGTCTTTAGTTTTCCATTTTTCCGTGAAAAATTAGATTTTCTATTTGGTACTCCACATGTTCTTGAGAAAAAAAACCTGCAGACTTGATGCACCACTGTTTTGTGAAAAATATGATTTCATCATCTTGTAGGGCTTGGAATTATATTTCTAGAGATTTTTTTCTCCTAAATCCATCCAGAGCTCCCGGAATCACCTTCCAAATCTTAGCAATTGTTTTGGCATGTGCACTTCCTAGGCCTGTGAATCCCCAACTTTGATGAAACTACCACAACTGCTCCAAATCTTCCACAAACCTTCCAAAATCACCTTCATGATGTTCATATGCCTTTCAATTGTTTCCACATCCAATTTGGGTTTTATTCTATGCTCTGTGGAGTTTCTCTAGTCCTTAGAAGGCCATTAATAGCCCTTCCCACAACTTCATGTAGCTTACAACTTTTGATGAACTCCTAAAATCACCTAGGGGAGTTGAATTGAATTTCCTAAATCACCTAGGGGAACGAATTAACACTTATTTGGAGGTTCTTTGGATTGACTAGGTAGATCTCGGGGTGTCTTGGAATGATAGCACTTGAAAAAATTGAGTACGGGGTATTGTTGTCGTACTTAGAAATTATCAATTCTCTGTTGCATATTTGCATGACAACATGTCATTAAACTTCTCACATTGTTATCACACATTTTACAAGACTTGGAATTTTTCAGTGTTTAGAAATTGGTTTTTAGTATATCTTGTGAAAAGATTACGTCAAAATTCTCTTATCATTTAGGCCTTGTTTGTTGCAAACTCGACCTAACTAGTGATGTTGTGTTGTCACTATTTATTTAGAAACCTATCTAGACGAATCTTAGAGAATAAATTATTTGGTGTAAGTAAATTTTGAGCATTTTACGTCATTGTATTTTTATGAAGAAAACTTGTGTCATATAGTACCTTGATAGGGTATCCTATTCATTATTCTTTAGTTCATACATTCATTTTGACCTATCACTTTTGTGGCTATTCTATAGTCACATTGTCTTAAGAACTTAGGGTCATTACGCTGAATTTTTTTAACTAGGGTCCCTTGTTAATAAACCTTAGTGTAAATATTTTGTGTTTTACCTTCTATTCTAAGAAATTCCCACTATGAGAAGGGGATCACGAAATTTGGCAGCCAATATATTTGAAGGTGACAACCCTTTTTAGACGATAATCTTATGGTTGACCATAGTGTTAGAGAGGAAGATTCTCCTTGTGTGGATGTAGAGCTTCATTCCTCCCATTTTGATGACTATATTTTTCATAATAAACATGAAGTTCTTATGTGGGTTGTGGAACTAGAAGCTAAATTACCTTCCACAAGAGACCCTTCTCTTATCATCGCACTCTTAATGAAATTTTAAATCCAAGTCATGCCTTTACTTTTGCATGGAAGAATAATGAGGAGATATCATTTTAAAATTATGGATAATATCATTTTCCACCTATTAAAACTCTTTTTGAAGATCATGAATAACATGTTCATTATGCACAACCTCCTCATAATGAATATTCTCATGAAATTCCTATTAAATAGGTTATATTAGAACAATAGGTCCAAGCACCCACTTGTCAATTAGAAAGTTTGGCTTCACATATACAAAAGGAACAACCAAAATTTGTAAAATAAACTATAATAAAGGTAAAACCTAAAGATTTATTTTATGAATTCCCAATAAATACTCCACGATGGGAGGCATAAAGAGATCCTTATGAAGAGATTCTCACAAAAAAATTGGGGTGGGCATACACCCAGGCTTAACCCTTTGTATATACCTACCCCGCCACCCATGCAAGATCCAATTTTTAATCAAGAGTGATCAACAATGAAGAACACCCTTAATGTGTTACAAGAGGACCAAACTGGTAGCAATAACAAGAAGCATCAGTTTGAGGAGTTATGTCCTTACCCATTTGAAAAAGCCATGTTGCGGTACCCTTCCTAAGACATTTTTACTTTCCAAAAATTGATAAATATAAGGGAAAAGTTGACCCTCATGATCATATAAAGTAATTCTATATGGAATTTCAAGAGGTTGCATTCAATGAAAATTATCTTATGTGCTTGTTTCCACAAAGTTTGGGAGCAATTTCACTAGAATGGTTTTTACATATCCCTAAGGGATCCATATTAGCATGCCTAGAACTAGAGAAGAGTTTTATATGAAACCTCTCTTTTAATATAGAAAATGACATTACCATGTTATATCTCGTAATAAAAAGAAATGAAACAATGATTTTTTTTTTTTTGCATTTTTACAAAGATGGAGAGGGTTAGCTAGTCATTTTCCTTGCTTCCTACCCAAAAAGTAGCTAATAGGAATATTTTTCCCAACCTCCATCTAGACATTACATTCCACTTGTAAATTCATTTTGGTAACATGTTTGAAGAGGTAATATAAAAAGGGAGTCAAATTGAAAAGGCATTGTTAGCTAGGTGGATTTTAAAACCTCTATCGCAAACACAACGATTCTAAATATAACGATAAAACAAAGTTTTTCCTAATATAAATAAAAATGTCATTAGTGGTCAGATAATAGATTCTAAATGGGTGTAATCCATGTAGAACCACACACCTTTGAAACTTACAAAGGGTAATCCACCTACCAAGTATAAATGTCACACTTTTACTCCTCTATCTGAATCCATATCATCTATACTAAAAAAGTTGGAGGCCGTTAACATGGTTAAGTACCCTAAAACGTAACCATATGGAGATGATACACCCAAACACTCATGGTTTAGGGAAAATAAATTTTGTGGGCTCCACTGTAAAGGGTCACAAACCGACAAGTTTTTAAGATTAAAACACTATATTTAAGAGCTAGTCGACAATGGTGATATTGAAGTCCACTCTGTTGTCGCTAAATATCCAAATGAAAACTTGATGGTATTCAAAGAGAATTTTCCCAATCATGAAGAAAGGAAAAATATGGACTGGGGACAATCGTATTAGAATAAAAAGGCTAACTATATGTCAAACAAAGACCATTTTGATGCCTTGTTAGGTTGTGTTGACCCACTCATTGATCAAATCAATACAATTAGAATTAAGACAAGAGAGTGCATTGTGGCTACGGTGAGCTCACCTTTTATAAATTATAAACCTAATACCGCTCCTCCTCAAGAGAGTCAATATGATGTGTTAGATCAACTAGAAAAAATTACTCCTAAGATTTCCATTTTAGACATTCTAAATATTTATATCTTCCATAACGATATACTTTACAAAACCTTACAAGGATCAGAGTATCTCGTTAATGTTGACCCAACACATTTTTAAGCCATGTTAAAACAATTTGTTCCTTTGGAACACATAACCTTTAACACTATAGAAGCCTTAGTTGAAGATCCTTCACATAACCTACCATTACATATTGAGGTTATCATCAAATGTAAGAAGGTTAAGAGAGTTCTTGTGGATGGAAGATTGGGTCTTAACATATGTACTCTCAAAATAGTTTGCCAAATAAATTTGCATAGAAGTTGATCTTGAAACAAAGGTCATCACCATTAAGGCATATGATAATGAAGAACAACAATCAACTGGAATTATCACTTTCTCATTAGAAGTGGGTCCCATAACACATGATATGAAGTTCCACGTCTTGGACCTAGAACTCCCTTACAATATATTTCTTGGTCACCCATGGATTCACGCCATGCAAGTCATGCCATCAATGTATCATCAGTGTTTAAAGTTGTAATATGAGGGACAAACACTCACCATACGGGGGACCCTCAACCTTTTTCTCATTGTAGAGCATTGTCAGGATTTTTCCCTATAATATATGAGTGTCCATCTATGGAGATCACTATTCCTATCCAGTCAAAGGCCCTTGCTTCATGAGTGGATCTAGATACCCTATATATTAATGAAAATTGTTCTTCCACCTTAGAAACACATTTGTCTACATGGGAGATGTAGTTCAAACCAAGATTTTGTAGAGAGTATGATCTACAACAAGCCCTAATGGTTCATAATGGTCCGTTATCGGACCAAGTACATGGTAGAATGTGTTTCAAAGTTCATAGATCAAGAGAGGCATTCTATGTCAAGAATTTTATTCTTGATGACTTTAGAAGATGAAAGGTTTCTTATGGGCATTGTATTCCATCCAGATGATGATGAGATGGATACATGTTATAAATCACCTAAGTATCCCATTCCTAATCGGATAATGCTTTTCATGGGGTATAAAGGATGTGTTTGTGGCCACTAACAACAAGGATCATTTGAATCTCTTGCAATACCTTGACGTATAGTAGGTAAATCAGGTATATAAATACATTTATATGAGTCTCACTCTTCATATGATGAGTATGATTCACAAAGAGTGGGGATAGTTTTTCTATAAATGAAAGAAAAACATATTCCGATGTAGTCTTTACAAAGACCTTACCTCTACGAACATATTTTCCAATATGCCTATCCTTACTATAACCCCTATTATACCCACAATATCCCCTATAAACCATTAACCCTCACCTACCCATCACTCACGAATTGGTATCAACAACAACACATACCTATTGAGGTGTTTCAGAATGATGAGGCCATTGGTGAGTTCCTAGGAATCAAAGAAAGCATTCCAAGAAATGATCACAAAAAGGGGTTCTCCATTCAGTTAACACATGCACATACTTTTAAGAGGAAATAGAGTTGTGCTAGAATTTAAGTAAAAAAGTGAGCAAGGGAAAAATTTCCAAATAAAATTCTTACGGAAATAAAAAGGGGAAGTCCTATAGTGAAAACCTCTTTGAGGCACTTGTGGAAAAATAGACAGAACAACCTATGGAAAAGATAATGTACCCACTTCAAGATGAAGAAATTCCTAAGCCACCTATGATAGAAGAGGATCTTAATTTCCATTTTGATCCTACATGCATGGGGGATGAATCAAAGTTATTAGTGGAAGATACAATAGATGTTAATTTCAACACAGAGGAACTTTTGCAGATAGTTAAGTTTGGAGTTTCCCTCTCAACTAAAGAACCAAAAACATTCACAGGAATCTTAAGAGAGTATGGAGACATATTTGCTTGGTCTTATGCTAACATGTTAGGACTCTATCCTACACTAGTGGTGCAACATCTTGTGGTACACCTAGATGTCAATCCCATCAAACAAAATCTCTGAAAGATGCATCATGACATCACCTTAATGGTAAAGGTAGATGTCGAAAGGTTACTAAAAGTAGGATTTATCGGACCTATCATCTACTCAGTGGATCTCCAATGTGGTCTCGATTCGGAAGAATCTAGTTAGTATTAGATTGTATAATGATTTCATAGATATAAATAAATATTGTCCTAAGGAAGATTTTCCTCTTCCAAACATTGACATTATTGTCGATTGTACAATAGGCTATGATATACTTTCACTCATGGATGGCTTCTCAGGTTACAAGAAGATAAATATTGCGGAAGAAGATCAACACAAGATGGATTTCAAAGCCCCATGGGGGTGTTTTGTTACCAAGTCATGCCTTTTGGCCTTAAAATACAAGTGCTATATATCAAAGGGCGATGACTGTAATCTTTCACGATATGATGAGTGACATCATGGAATATTATGTAGATGATATAATGGCTAAATATATAACTTGTGAGGAACACCCAAAAATTTTATGACGTGTCTTTCAAAGTGCCTAATGGATTACAAAGTTTGAATTAACCCAAATAAGTGTGTCTTCGATGTGTTATCTGGGAGATTACTAGGATTCATTGTGTCATAGAGTAGAATAGAAGTGGACCCTACAAATGTCATGGCTATCACAGAAATTCCTCCCCCTAAGAATATCGATAATCGCGTATCTTACAAGGGAAAATTTGAACCATCGAAGTTTTATTTCATAGCTAGCAGACAAGTTTCATACATTTACACATCTTCTTAAGAAGGATGTTAATTTCAATTGGGGACTAGAACAACAACAAGCATTTATTTTTCTAAAAAAATACTTGGCCAACCCCCCTGTTCTCATGCCACCCACGGAAGGAGAACCCTTGTTTTATATATCTACCACACATTTTGCAATTGGAGCAATGTTGGCCCAATATGAAAAATAATAGAGAGAAAAGGTTGTATACTATTTGAGCGAGTTATTGGTAGCTTATGAACTAAATTATCCAAAAATTGAGAAATATTTCATATCCGTGGTGTTTTCTTTCCAGAAGCTACGTCATTATATGATTAACAATAAAATAAAGGTAATTTAAAAGGTCCAACCTTTGAAATATTTATTATCTAAGCCAGAAATAACTAGAAAGATGGATAATTGGATCATCTTATTAAGTGAGTTTGACATTGAATACGTTCATCAAAACTTAGTAAAAGCGCAAGTGTTAGTAGATCAACTAGAAGAATATCTGCTACCAGGTACTAAACCCTTAAGTCTAGAACTACCATATGCATCCATTATGTACCTCGAAGAATATATAGTTTGGAAAATGTACTTCAATGGATCTTTTACCTCTCATGGTTCGGGTGCAAAGTTTTCTAATCACTCCCACAATATACTTAATTCCACGGGCATTTTGAATTGGCTTCCTTGCATGAAAAATATAGCAAAATATGAAGCTCTCATTGTAGGAATGAAGTTGGCCATCAAATGGGATATTAGACAAGTAAAATGCATTGGTGATTCAATGCTTATTATCAAATAGGCCACATATGAATATAAAGTTAAATATGAAAATTTACTTCCATCTAAAGTAATGGTCGGTTCCTTGAAAGAATTCTTTGAGAAGATAACATTTGAGAAAATACCAAGAGCTCAAAATAGAGTGGTAGATGCCATGGCTATGGTAGGATCTATGTTGATTATTCCTCCAAAGAGCAATGATATGCCATTATTTGTTGAAAATCTAATAACAATGATATATGACATACCAGACTCTTACTTAGTGTGTGAAGTTGTTGGTCCCTTTTCACCATGGTACACTAAAATATTTAATTATTTCCATGATGGAACCTTACCTATAAACATTTCCCATGCTGAAAAGTGCAACCTCATCCAATGTATAACATGATATACCCTACTTGGGGCCACCCTCTTCCACCAAGGCTATGACGGGAATTTGTTGCACTATTTAAATTCTGAAAAATCCATCCAAGCAATCAAGGAGGTGCATGAGGGAATTTTTGGAGATCATACTAATGGGATTATCCTGAAAAATAAAATAATCGAGTAGGTTACTATTGGCCTACCATGGAGCATGATTGTTGTCAACATGTAAATAAGTGTGTGGATTTTCAAAAGTATAGAAATTTGATACATGCGTCGGCACAATCCTTGCAACCAATCACGACACCTTGGTCATTCTCAAAGTGGGGTCTTGATCTAATAGGGAAACTTAATCTTGTCTCCTCGGATGGCCATAAGTTCATTATAACAACCACTGATTACTTTACAAAATGGGTAGAGGTAGTTCCTCTTACTTATACAAAAGGTCCCCAAATTTAAAAGTTTATAATGAATCATATCATCTGTAGATATGGTATCCCTTCTTCCATTATCACTGATAATGGTAAGTTATTCAAAAATAAATATGTTAAAGCACTTTGTAAACGATTTCAAATTTCCCTTAATTTTTCAACCCCTTATTACCCTCAAGGTAATGGGTAGGCCGAAGCTTCCAACAAAACCTTAATTCACATTATGGAGAAAATGGTGAATACAATAGGCCATAACTAACATCTAAAAATTCACCCTACGCTCCGGGAATTTAGAAATTCTATCCACACCCCTAGAGGTGCAACTCCATATTATTTATTATTCAGTTCAGAAGTCATCTTTCCTTTAGAGACCAAGATCCCTTTTTACATATCGAGCTAACATATTATGTGAATGAAGAGGAGGACTATATATTATCCCAACTATTAGAGTTAGAGCTATTGGATGAGAAATGCCTTTACACCCTCAATCACCTTAAATTTTATCACAATCGAGTGTTACGAAGCTACAACAAGAGGGTCATACCTTTCATTTCGAGATAGGAGATATGGTGTTGAAAGAGAATAATAAGAACACCAATAAATATTGTGAAAAAAAGGGAACTTTGAGTCCGACTTGCTAGGATCATACATTACGGTTACCAAGTTTGGTTCAAGTGCATATCGGGTAGCCTATTTAGATATCCAAGAGATTTAAGAACCTATGAATAGAATTCATCTTAAGCACTTATATGCTTAAGTATGGGGTCTCTATAGAATACCAAGAAAATAAAAAAAAAAAAGTATAAAAATAGAAAACAAAAGATAAATAAACATGTACGTCTAATAGTGAAAACCACGCAATGGTGGCAGTTTGGACAAGTCATTTGGTGAAAAATGGCTTCCAGCGCCAAGGGAGGGTCCATTGTTCACAAGCAAGTATAGGGTTAAGGAGTAGGACAAATTTTACTTAAATTAATCTTTACCTTCATCCGAGCCCTTTGTGAGCCTCTCCTTCTTTTCCCGATCCAATTAATCTAACCTAATGAATGTAGAGAAGTTAACATTGAATGAACCCATCTCATGCTGGGGCAACTTTGTAGTTTCACTTCTGGCATATACCATGTGGCATTTTTCCCTTGTACATCCCATCGACACTAGGGGCATCCACGTTTCTTTATTTCCTCGCACGTTTACTTCGAAAACTATTGATAAAATGTTAAAACATTCATATAACTTTTGAAAATCCCAAAAAAATACATATATTTCCTTTAAAAAAATCAAAACATTCAAAAATGTTTCTTAGAAAACTCCAAAACAATAGAAAATTGTCTTAGAAATAAAATCAAAAATAGCAAAAAATGTCCCAAAATTGTCCCACAAAAACAAAGTAGTGTTTCACTTACTTTTAGTTGTTGGTTTGTATGATTTTGGTTACATTACTTATTCGTAATGTATATTTTAAATTGGATTCACTTGCTTACTTAGATTGAATATATCTTTAGTATATAGTGTATTGCATCAAGTCCATTTTGTATTGCATACTTGTAAATAAGTGTGTTGCTTTGATTAGATTTGTTTAAACTTGTACTTTTACATTGTATTATAATTTTATCATCATATCGCACATATCCATCATATCTATACATCATATTTCAAAAATATATATGATACATCTACATCATGTATTTATACTAAAATCTAATCATTGAATATCGTATCACCAATAGGGAAAGAGGGGTTTCACATGATCACAAATCTATCACCCCACACCAATATAAAAATATATACATGTTGCTCAAAGATATGTCATCAAACATACAAATATGATATCAGATAAAGCTATATCATTATCTAACAAGGTGATATAAAGCATATAACTATAAAAATTATAAAAAATAAACAAAAAATAAAAAATTGATAACATTGTTAAAGATCCAAAAAAAAATTGTAATTTTTTTTTTTACAAAAAATGGTAAACAACATATACATGCTAAATCGTGTCAATTACATCATCCTCAAATGTTGAAATATGTCTTACAAAAGCATCTTTCTATGATTATTACTTGTTCTGGTCTCAAACAACTTGCGGATCATTGTGATCTACATCCATTAACAAGAGCTATGTTGGATGCTATGTCGGTCCTCCCATGAAAAGCAGTTGAGTTGCCAAGGATTGTGTCATAGTGCACAAAATATTTTCCATGGGACTACTTGTGTCCTCCATTTTTCCATCACATGTGTTATTTCTAGGGGCATCATTTTTAACCCTTTTCATTATAACATCAATATTTGAGAACTACAACTTGATAAAAATATATTCAGGCAACAGATTTTAAACATTGTTTGTTTGAGTATGTGTGATTGTACTAGTTTCTCTGTTAGGTTAGCTAGTTTACTTTTTCGTATTGCATTGCATTTTGTATGTTGCATGGAGCTAAATATTATTTTACTCTCTTATATTGAATTACATAATGTATGTTGCATGGAGTTATGTATATTTAATATTAATAAATTGTTAGTAATTTAGATTTTCACTTTATCTTACACTTTTTTAATTTTAAATAAAGTCCGATGATGTAGACCTAGGGGAAAAATGATATAAACTAGTTCCTTATGGAAAGGTTGGATGCAAAGGTTGGACTTGTCATATATTTCTCCATTAATCATTTCTTCTCCATTATCATTTATTACCACTACTAATTTTTCTTCGAAATCACCCGAGGCAGTAAACAACCATGTTTATTCATATCCTTATTCATTCTCAAAACCTAAGGGTTTCACACCCATTTGACTCATTTTCTTCTATCCATTTAAAATCATATTTTCAATTTTCGATTGACTTCATCTATCACCCCATCAACACTAGAGGGGGCATCCTTTGTTCATGTTAATTTTTCTTCAAAAATTCACCTATTTATGCTTGTTTACTATATTTGAAGTGAAGTCACTAACTTCACGTCAAACATGGGAAAATGTAGACACCAAAATTCCACTTTTGCAATATTATTGCCAAAACATGTGTAAATCACTCTCATCCTTACCAATTCCTTTATAATTAGTGCTTTTTACTAATTAACTAATTTTTCTTACCACTTTAGCCAATTAACAACACTTTTTTATTATTGCCTAACCCCTTTTGCATTCAGGATGCCACTTTACAAAGAATCGTAAGTCAAAATCCTCTTCAAAATAGACAATTAGCATTTATTAGCTAATTAAGCCTATTTTTCCTTGTTTTGGTCAATATACCCTAATATTGACTCAAACCCCTCTTCCAACCACTCAAAATCACCCCATTCACCTCCAAAACATCTTAGCAAGCTTCAAAAGCTTATCCTATCCTCTTAGTTTACCCTAAGTGGTTGGTTAGGATTCGCACCTCTTAATCACTTGGTGATTCAATCATTATGATTAGCAAGGCCTAATTATGATTAATAATTCTAATCTAATTTTGGGATTTTAGTCCCACATGCACCAAAATAAAAGTTTCTCCCAAAAGGAAAACTATAAACAGGTGCACCTCATTCCTTTATATTTTACACCATGCTTTGATTTGCATCTCATATAATAAATATGATATATAGCCAAGTTCAATCCTGTTTAAAGCATTCAATGGTGTTAGTAGACGGATATCCAAAATGACCAAGTAGTCAATGGGAGAGGCCATTTCACCTTGTTTGAAGTAGCAACCATAACCATTTTATTTCCCTCTTACGTCTATTTAGGTCCATGTTAGGTAATTCAAGCATATTAGTAGGCATGTTTAGTAAGATTTTGTATTGTTTTCATAACTAGTTAACCATTCTTTTAAGCTTTTATCTTAATGTTGTATTCCTAGACTTAGAACCTTGGCTAGATGGATGAAAATGGTGTTATATTTCCTTGTTTAGTCATGTGATTTGCTTTGTAGAGTTTACGGTGTCATCAGGATATTTTCTTGCATCCCAGAGGCTTTTGGACTCATATTTGTTTCTCCTTTTACATTGTATCATTCTCGTTATTTATTGCGGGTTAGTAAGTGCTTCTACCACAACCTTGCAGAAAGAGAGTTTTTCTTGTGATGTAAGACACTGTTTCTCACATAGGACTAGTTTTGTCCCCCATTCTCTTATTTTCACATCATTTTTTGTTTTTTTACAGTGTCAAACTATCATGATTGCTAAAACTTGATTGTGATCTCCACAATTACATGTTTTTACACTTATTGTAGGGTGAGTGGCCAAATGTTTCACGAAACATATTTGCACTGAATGTAATCAACACACTAAACTATTAAGTGCTGAAAATAAGTGGTGAACATATTGTTTTTGGGTGTGTATGTGCTTCTTTTCCTTCGCATTCCTATTTTCTCTCTCTTTGCAATGGATTACAATACTATATATATTTTATTCCATTTAAATTATTCAAATGGAAATTAAAGATGATAATTAAAATAAGGGGTAAAGGGTTGTTTCGCATCACTATAGGATCTAAGACTAAGCTTGACAATGAACCCAAAACATATAAGTGGACAAACCAATGTGATGAATCCTTATTTTCTTTGTATGTTCATTTCTCTTGAATTTCTCTTATGTATTGAGTCTTCTAACACATCTAATGAATCATAGAAAAATTTAGATGGTATGTTCATAAAACACGATGACATGAGAGTGTATGAGTTGGAAAACAAACTGCTACGATTAAATCGTATTAACTTTTATAACCTACATGAATTCTTCTCAAATTTCATCCATGCTAGATTACTCTTAAAGGAACATAAATTTGAGAAAAAGTTTCCTAGTTGATTTGGTGTTCCCAGATTTCCCTTAGAAATCTTGGGATGCCCCTTTTCAATTTTTGTCATTTTTCCTTGTAAAGGTTAGAGTTCATTTTCTTGTGTCCCCTTGAAACATACGTAATTTTTAGTGTTTTAGCTTTAACTCTTTTAGATTGCAAGATTGAGTAATATTCCTTCGGGAGGTTATAAGAGGTTGTTTGATCATATTTGAAAAAATAACCACTTTCTCAAAGTTTCCAAAAATACCTAAAAAACTCTAAGCATGGAAATAAATCTAGACCTATTTGGGGTTTTCAAGTTACTTTACTTCATAATTTACAGTAAGTACCAAACAAAAACCCGATTTGCACTACACTATGCTAGGCGGTTTTAAGAAAATCCTTTACTTTTAAACTAAGTAAATTCATTCCAAACATGTGATTCTTACCCTTAGCACTTCATTGTGGAAAAATGATATCACTCTATTGTAAAAAATTAATCAAGTAAATTTGCTAGAAAATCCCACAACCGAAGTACTTACCTAATCAATGTTTTCAACTTACTCTACTTGCTTCACAATACTAAGTAGTCAATTAAAGTTGATTTGAAATCCCACACTTCTACTCACCATTAGAATAAATTGGGCTTATAATAGCTCATTACTCCATAAGAAGAGAATATTTTCATAAAACCCATGTCATAGTTAATGGTGACATGGAACTTGTACCTTGCACATTTAATGAGGTGGACTATTTAAAAAGAAAAGTAATTCCACATCATTTTTACCTAGTCATAAATTTATTCAAGCAAGTAATTCCCTTTGCAAACCCCAAACAACCTCATGATGCCTTACTAGAGTGATTTTTGGGCATTCATCGGTGACCCATTTCAACTTAAGGTATGTTGATCTTATTCCCTTCTTTCATTTCGGTTTTGCTTTACATTTTTCATGTTTTGCATTGTTGTAGGTTATTTCACCGATTGGTTTTATCCTCTTCTAAAATCTATAATATTTCTTCCCGAATTGATTGTGAAATAGTTTCAATTATTAAGAGATCCTACAATTTTAGTGGGAAAGTTATTTTCATGGTTATTTTGTGTAAAAATATAAACATAGGAAAATCCCTAGTTTTTCCTTAGCAAGCCGGTGACTCAGAATTTTCCTACTTTCTACTCACCACTTAGAAAATTTCTCCAAGGCCCTTACTTGCTCAGAAACTGAACTATTAATATTTTACCATTTTCCCCATGCCTTACGGAAAATAGACCCTTTGTTTTTAACTCCTACACTTTGTGAAAATCATACCTAATGCTACTACTACCCATGTCTTGCAGAAAACCTATCTCTTCTTTGCTTGAAATATATATAAAGTAGGTTTTCAAGAGACTCTTACTTCTCAGTTCATTTTGCAAAACCAAACCCCTCATATTAGCTTACTTAAAAATTCAAGGAAATCCACCCTTAAAACCCACACTCTATTGTGAAGATAAGTTGTCTTATTTTCTTGCTTACTAAAAGCTTATAACTTCACTTGCAAAGACATTTTGTGTACTTTAATGACTAGATAAGCATTTTATATGCTCATAGACTTGAAGTTACCTATATGAGATCAATATTTTGAATTGAATTCTACATATTAAGTAGGGACAATTGATAACATATTAGTACTTTGCATACATTGTTTACTTGAAGGAAATAAGCTGCAAATGTTTAAGATAGCAAAAGATTAATTAGAAGTAGAAAAGGTAGCCATTTTCCAAGAAGATCACAATATTACAGTTGAAGAAACCTTTAGGTTCAAAAGAAAAGGAAAATCTAAAGCTAGGCTAGTTAGTGAAACACAAGGAGAAAAGATGAAGTATGAATATAAGGGTTATCTAGTTGATTCCTACATTGGATATAATCATTTAGAAATTAGTGATACTAACATGGGACATGTATCTATAATCTGAGCTAATAGATAGGTCCAAATTAGAAAGATAGAAATTTTTATGCAGGCCCTAAACAACAATGGATTAATATAAATAGCTACATTTCCTAGTACTTCCTAGTTACTTGAATTTGTTTTAGAGTGTGCCAAGTTCTATGATACTCTACTAAGCAAGTAAAAGATACATCAAGAAATCTAGTGGTGAGATTTGATACTCAAAATTTTCAACTCCTTATTGAATATCCAAATAAAGGAAACGGTTGTATATGTGAACATTGAAAAGGACACTAAGAAATCAAAGAATAACGTAGGTGATTGTATCAAAATCATGAATATAAATTACTTCAAGAAACCAAAACAAGCCTCGAGGTTTCCCAAAACCATAGTAAGATCAAATATAATTCAAGAAGTTTATAACATAAATTAGTTGTTGTGTAGGATCAATGGAGATAACAATTATAATTATTTCTCCACATGGATGTATTACTTAATTATAACAATTGAGGCCAAAAACTAATGTGTTGATCAAATGGGTTGAGATCATAAGAAACAATATTCATCATCAGCTAAAAGGGGTTAGAAAATATTTCAACTTTAAGATGGCCTCTTATTTGGTGTATGTTTCAGCATTAAATGGAACTTTTACTAGGTTACATAGTAAAGGAATCTTAGTTGCAGACCCTATTTATGAATACTATCCACAATTGGTATTATCTGAGTATTTCAAGAAGTACATAAAAGTGAATGATTGTTTCTTTTATGAAATTATTTGCAAACTCAATAATGAAATAAAGGAAAAGAGGGTGACTAATGTAGCATGGGACATAATTTCCTAGTATGGATGTATCTTTATTCAGTTTTCCAATTTCACCTACCTCAAGGTTTGTGGTTTCTCAGGCTCACCACTCAAGCTTTCGAGATACCCAAATGATAAGTGGGTGTTGATGGAACTATGTAGGAAATTGGTGGAATTGCATGATCTACAATCAAAATATCACAAGGAATTTTTTATTTTCTAATTACCATTGGAAATTATCATTGTGCCAATATTCATAAAGAAAAGAATATGGAGAAAGAGATGTTCCATCATTATGAGAAATATTTTTATGAGGTCAAGGAAAATTTTGAATTTAGGAAACTAGCACAAAAGAGAGTATCCCTAGAATATATCTGCATCCCTACCCTAGAGAAATTTTGTATATATTTTAGAGATGAATTTGAGATCAGAAAGAGAGACTAAAGTAGAATGATAGTCGAGTTAAATCATTGATTTGGTATTAGTAACAATTCCTAAAGATCTCCTAATGATGAGAATGTGGTTCTTGATTATTACAATCAAAAGGGGGAAAATAAATCTCCACTACCACCAATTTATTTCAAAAGAATAATGTTAAAATAGTATAAGAAATTAATTCAATGTTGCTAGTTTACACTTCAAGGTGGCTCCTTATAGGAGGTTATTGTTTAAAGAAATCGGTGATGAAACGAGATAAGCTAGGGTAGATTGAAAATGAAGGGATCCCAAGGAGATTACAACAAAGGAACAAGGAGGTCACCAAAACTAAATAATCCCAGAATACTAAGAGAGGAAACACCTATCAACTACACAAACATCAACTCCTAAAGTTACTACTAGTGAAGTTATTCCTTCATCAACATAACTTGTTTCTTCATCCCCTGTAATCCCTTAAATACAAGTTCCCATTACTAAGGTGGATGTCAATATACCACTCTTGAAGCCTAAAAATTTCATTCTTCTCCCAATAAGGCTTGATACCTCATCACCCCATCCTCCTCCTTTCACTCCACTAGATAATCCTCCTCCACCGGTGGATGATCAACCTATCACTCGAGAACAAAGAGGGCAAAAAACTACTTTAGACATTCCTTTACCCCATGAGTTATCTCAAGCACAAGAGATGGGAGAAGTTGAAGTAGAAAATACAAAGATGGATGAGATGAAGGAAGTAGAAATTGATAAATAACATGAATAAAAAACCCATGTGGAGGTTGTGTAAGAAAACCATATTCATGAGAAAATAGAGAGAAGAAAAGAAGTTGAGTTAAATTCAAACAATAAGAATGTTGAGGAAAAAGAATTATAAAATCAATTTTTAACTCGAGAAAATGGTAGAGTTTGAGAAGGTGCTATTACTGCAGTACTACAAAAAAATCAAGAGGTGGTGGTACATTCTACTATGGTAGTGATGAGATAGGAGATGGTCATATATTCAAGTACACCTACTTCTTAAGGATAAGACTTCTCATCTTTGTTAGAATTATAGACATTTCAAAAAACTCAAGAGGTAATAAATATAGAATAAATGGACTTGCAATCGCTTAAAATTATTGAAAATAGAGGGAGGAGATCAAAATATGACAAAGTAACTTTGAAGCTAATAATTTAATAATCGGGGAAGATCTTTGTGGAAGTATCTACTCCAGTTGTAGGAAATAAAAAAGGTGAGTTAAGCTGTAGAATATATATTGATGACAAAGGTTCCTTTGGGAGAAGTTACTATGGAAGGGATGAAACAAGAAACTTAGACCTTGATTGATAACCTTTTCCTCAACCTTGATAAAGAGAAGGCTGAAAAGGATTAAATGAATGAGAAAATCTCCAAATTATGTGAAATTATTGTAAAATTTGCTAAGTATTCTTCTCATCCCATGTTACCACGATAGTAATTGAACCCTCGGTCATCACGAAGTTGAAGAAAAAGGGGAAAAGATAAGGCTGATTATGATTGGATAAAACAAATTGTTGATAAAGCAATAAAAGAATACTTGGAAATACCAAACCACTTGAATAATATCCAAGGTAATTTGAATTAGTTAAAGGATTTAGCGTTAGATATGGACAATGAGAATGGAATTTTTTTAATTAATTTAGAGAGTCTCAAAAAAAAGAACTCATTGCCAGAGAAGGTGTTGATTGAAGAGAAAATTGTGTCTTAAGGGTCAAAACAAAAGTGAAAGCAAAAAGAGTTAATCATATCCTTCCGGATAAATATTCTTAAGAAAATGATGGAGGAGATGAAAATGATAGAAGAATAAGTGGATGAGGCATTGGATCATATTGATGATTGTACCTATTTTTTACAAGATACACACAAGCCAAGTCACTAGATACTATGGGCGAATTTCTTCAACTTCGTAAGCAAGAAATAGATACATCCATTATTGCTTTCATATGTGATTCAATTGAGAAATTAATAAAGATTCACTATTATGTAAAAAATATTGGGCCCAACTTGGTGAAAGTAAAATGATTTAACAACATCTTAGTAAAATACCTCCTCGGGTATGAAACTAAAATATAAGTTATTGCTAAAGAGGAGGAAAAGGCTGTACAATATATGTTGTATCAACATGCTAAATCTTTGGGAGAAAAGAAAGAATGAGACCAAGGATAAAAGTGAGAGTAAGACTCATATTCTTCAGTTGGAATAATTTCTTATTCTTATTCTTCTTCTTATTTTTAGACAATATAATTAAGTAATCAAGTTGAATTGTAACACTTAAGTAATTCACTTGAAAGCCATTATTTCAAGTTATTTTGAAATAGTCAATTACTTAGTAATAGGTGGCGAGTTTATGTAAAGTAGTTGGTGATGTTTTGAATTGTAGAACATTCAAATATCATTCATTCAAGAAATGATAAATTAAAGGAGAGAGATTCTAAACTTCTGCAGTTTTTAACTAAGCACGTGTGGAAGGTATAATTAATATATCCTATTTGAACTATATTACTATATGCTATAAATATAGGGAGAATCCTATGGGCTAGGATATCATAACTTTTTGGAAATCAACTATTGTAATTTTGTGCATGAATTTAAAGATCTAAAACTTTCTGTTGAAATTCTTGAATGTCATTTGTGTAACTTGGCTAGAATTGAATAAGAAGAAGGTGGATTTATGGATAATTTTGTGTCTGAGAAGTATCAATGTACATTCTATGAAGATTTTTATGGTAAAATTTGAGTTACTTAAAATTTGAATCTTAATTAATTTCTTTTTCATTTGTTAAAATTTTGACATTTTAAAAGCATTTATTTATTTTGTATGTATTAGATAAGCTCTGGAATCTACTTATTGTAAAGTTTATTCTCTTATTTTCTCACTACTTTTATTCCTTCTACACTGCATTCTTTCAAACACAGTTGCTTACTTGCTAAAAAATCATGAGCAATGGTTCATGAGATTTGCTATTAAAGTAATACCTCATAAAATAATTAGAATAATAGATATCTTGTATTGGAGATTCACTTTGTTAAATGAAGGGATTTACACCATGAATTCCTAGGTTTTGTGTGTAGCCAAGCATAAAATTTAGCCAACATTATCTTATCTATTATTTCTAAGCTCGGTCCTGGAAAACTCCGTCTTCATTTCTACCTTCCACACCACAAAAGAAGATTTAAGGGATACTTGGAAAATTCCCTCATTTGACAAATTTTCATCCCATCTCATTTGAGAATAGGATACATTTATTCAAATGGGAGTACTAAAATCTAATTTTCATGTCGTTGTCATAATTACGGGTAAGGGTAGGGATAAGAAACCTAAAAATAAGAAAGAGAAAAAGGACCAACTTGTTGAACCCTGGTGTATTGGTGTTGTCATCGATGCTAGGTGGAATTGATGGAAAAGGAATGAGTGGTGAAGTGAGGATAATTTAGGGTAATGAATGTTGATTGGTAGTGACTTATCAATGATGTTTGGTTCCTTCTCCACGATGTTTAGAGCTTACAAAGTGGATTAAAAGTGGTTTTATGATGACTATAGTATGTTGCAGGCTTGGTCAATGAAGTAGGAACACATTGGAGGTGTGGATATGGTCGGTATGCTCATTTTAGGTGTCCCAAAGGTCATAAATCATGGTTCTTGGATGTGTAAGAGACTCTAGAGTGAGCATCAGGTCAGATGTTGGAAGTCACAGTTGAAACTAGCTCATTTAGGCCTAGTTCTAAAGCCTAATGAGGTGTATGGGCATAAATAAGATCGTGAAAATATGACTTAATCATGGTAGAATCCTAGGAATCATTCCTAGGGAATATATAAACATCTACAGGGCTTATTTTAGCTTCTAGAGGCACAATTTAATTTTTCATTAAAACTTCCTTTGAGAACTAGTAGTGAATGCTTAGGAAAATGAGATTGGTATTGAACATACACATATATTTATGAGAAAAAATTCTACGAAACATGTAGAGGGATGTGTTTTCGTGCTATATTTCAAATTTCATCTAATTTTGAATAGTAATTTTTGAATTCATTCAAGTTTTTCCCAAAACTAGGTTTTTGAGAAATGCCATATGAACACCTTTTATTCTTAGCATGCAAAAAAAATATCAAGCCTCCTTTAGATAAATCATATAATTAATTTTTGAAGATTACTCCAATCCTAAAAAATTTCAAAATTTTTGAGGACTAAAGGTGGAAGAACAAGAAATTTCTCTTTATTTTTCTAACATTGTTCTCTCTCTCTAGGCATCCTTTTTAAAGCGATGGGCATGAAATTAATCATATTTTTTCCAAATAAAGTTTTTGAGTTGTTTCGACTACTCAAGGTTGAAGAAGGTTTCATATATGTCAAAATTGTGGCATTGGTTCTCTTTAAGCATATATTTTTTATACAATTCTTCTTAGTTTTTGCAAGTTATTCAAGTACAATCATGGATTGTAAAAGAATTAGTTATGGTGTTTGTGAATAAACATGCCTCATAGACAATAAGTTATTATAAAAACATTATACATGTCATAAGTGAATTATTTGAGCTCACGACTACCTTGTTGAGGTGATATACAACCGTATCTTTCATTGTTCCAATCTTTGTCTTAGATTGGCCATGATGAAAAGATCGTATTCTGAATTATTTTTGTAAGTTTACATTCACAAAACTTTATCATTAGATTTTGAATATAGTGAAGGTGATTTCCTTGAAATTATCTTGCAATGGATGATGAATATAGTGAATCGTGATAGAGAGAAATCTTCAAGTTTAGATTATTTTGTGTGGTCTTAAGAAGCTGTACACACGGTCTAGATAATGGTGGTGCTCATGTGCATATACCTTGAAAAGGTAATGATCCTAGTGTCGAAAATATTAATAAGGTATGGTTATCTTCAATTTGTTACCTAGATTATAAGGAAAATATTTTTCACATGAAAATTGGGTCATTCCATGAAGACTATGTCTATGTATATGTGACCGTCATCAAGAAATGAATCTGTGTATTGAAATATTGATCATTTACCCTAATTTATTCCAATTGAATGCTTTGAATTTTTAGAGAGTTCAACACTTAAAGGGATCATACGGTTCGGTGATATCAAATTGAAGGATAAGGTGTTGAAAATTTGTTACAGAATGAGCTAGGGTTTTGATTTGAAAACCCATCATGCATAATGTTGAAAGATCAAGAAAGATTGATCTTATTTGAAAACTATTAGGAATTAAATGGATATGGGAGCTATGAATATTATTTCCTCTTTTTGTAACATGTCTCCAAAGTTGGTTTAGACTACGATTGTACATGAAAGAAAACATAACCCTCTATGTTGCAAGTTTGAGTTTGGAAAGAGTATATACCCTTTCACAATAGAGGTATCATCAAGAAAAATAGTGATGATCTAGTTCTCTCGATGGTGATAGATGATGAAACAGTATTAAAACACCCTCATCGAGCTATGAAAATACTTGAAGACCCTATATTCTTCGCATAACAAGTTCAAAGAAGACTATGGTTCAATTTCCTATGAATATATGTTGATGACAATGAATAATATTGTTCTAAATGCTTCTTTATCTGTTCTTTTATAGATCTCCAACCTCATGAATGTGAGGTAAATCCTTGTAAACCTTCTATCCATGAAGTCCAAGATTGTTTCAAAATTTATGTGGCTTACATTATTACTCCTAATTCACTCACATGTGCTCAAATGAAGTGGAAAGAAAAAATGGCGAAGTAACAAGTTTAATATGTTTATAAAGATTACTTGATACTCATGAAATGTCTATACATGTTCATACCACATGGATTCAAGTCCTAAAAGTATCATAAATACCATCATTTGATAAATTAGAGGTCTAATATAGTTTAATAGTTATAAAGAAGATTGTTTTTAGGGGTTAGAGAAGTGATTTCTTTTGTCAAAGGAGTTTGAGATTTCCATTGGTTTTTAGTTGAACTAGGAGAATATTTTCAGACCTTACAACCTAGTAAATTAAATGAACATAGTCATATGTATTCATAACATTAAGAGGAAGATTTAATAGTAAGACTCTTCGTATCCTTACACATATGAAATAGTGATCAAGTTGAAAATACTAAGAATTTGAAGAGTAAATGTCTATTTCTCACGAGTTAATCTTGGATATAAAAATCTATTATTTTTCATATAGTTGTTTTTGATTCTTGGGAGAGATCTAAGTGTTCAATTTGAAAAGTATAATAGTGATATATGTTCAAAGAGTTAATTATACGAAATGAAATCATCCTAGAGAGTAAGAGGAGTTAGAAAATATCATCTTCATGATGCAAAAAGTAGGATTGAGTGCAAAACTATCTTTGAAAACTTGAGGTCAATTATGTAACTAGAGAAGTGGATGAAGAAAAAAGGGTAATTAATTGAGGAATATATATCATTGAACATGAGTGAGTACTTGAATGTGTGATGAGGAAAAAATTACAAATATGAAGACTTGATCATAATAAGCGTGAAGGAATTTAGATACATAAAAAAGTAGATATCATGCATTCTTGAGTTGATTATGTGAAGCAACATGTAAAAGTTAATGAGTGATTGTGCGAGATGGTATACAAATATCATTGCAAATCAGGGTGTATGTAAGAGATTAGAAGAGTGGAGTATGAGAATAAATTGTGTATGAAATTAGCCTTGTATGATAGAGCCTTGTAGCATAAAATCCAAGAAGGGAATGAAGATAAAAAGAGAAGAAGCGTAATATTATTTAGTGGTCACCATCATTTGTGTGAGATAAAAAGTTATGAATGAGCAAAATAATGAAGAATTCTAAGTTGTATCTTAACAAAAGGGATTAGTATCTTCCTTTTCAGTTATAGCTTGCAAAAGAAACATGTATAATCCTAGTTGATATTTGGGAGTTGAAGCTTCCAGGAAATTTGAAGTCGCACTCCATGTTGACTAGATGCTCAACTTGAAATCAATGTAACATTTATAGGAAATTATTTTCCTAAGATATTTCTTTGTTATAGTGAGGTTTTCTCCCAATTTAGGTTTCCCAAATTAAATATTTTCTATGTGTGCTTTCTCTCATGCTAGATGATTTTGGATGTTGGTTTGGTTTGATTGTCAAAAATTAAGTGAAATAAATTTTTAATTAAAAAGGTTGAACAAACGCTGATTCACCCCCTCTTAGTGTTCTAATTTCCAACAATTGGTATTAGATCATGTTCCTCTTCAATCAATTCTAACAACTTGGAGGAGATCTGAAGTTACAAAAATGGGTAATTTAGTAGAATCAATCTTGAAAAGGAAGCATGAGGTTTCTCAATCTATGATTGATGGACTAAAGAAGGAAATCAAGCACATGGAAGTTGACCATGGCCAAGCACTCAAGGAGATGGAATAATTTGTTGAGAATGTTAAAAGATCTGAAAGATAAGGAGGATGCATGCTTAAAACATGAAGAATAATTAATAATATTGAAGGTTGAAATAAAAGAGGAAAATGATAGGTTGAATAGGTAAAAAAACTTGAAAAGAGTGTAGAATATTTTAAAGAAATCTTAGAAAATCAAAGAGCACCAAGTGATAAAAAAGGTATAGGATTTAGAGGAGAACATGTGGAAAATAAAGAGGATGATGATGTTGGTCCAATAATGCAAACAAGTGTGAAGAATCAAGGAGACAAACAAAAGAAGGCCTAAGTCAATTAGGCAAAAAAATGCATCTAGGTATGAAAGGAATTTCAATGGATATTATTTTTCTTATCATAGCTATGGACATAGTGATAAGGAATGTAGAAATAATATCATTGATGACCACCCGTGGAGAGATAACATAAGCAAGAAGGAAAATAACATAGTTTATTTTAACTACAAGGAAAAAGGTCATATTTCTAAGTACTTTTAAAAGAACCATCAAGTCAATTCTGGAAGGATTTAGAATTAAAAGGAATGAACATGGTAGTGTGCTAAAATTGTAACAAGTTTGGACACTATGTTAGGATATGTCATGATCTTGAGGCTTAAAATCATAGTGGGAATAATAGTTTACCCCAAGTCGAGAGGTAAGAGTAATGTCATATGCTATAATTTTCATGATTCTAGGAATTTTTTAAAGCATTGTTTTCACAATGAATAATTTAAGTATAATATCATGCATCATACATTCAAAGTGAAAGTTAATAAGGTTTTAAACATAAAGACAAATCCTAAAAATGAGAGAAAGTTATCCAGGCCTAAAGCAACCCTCTGGAAAAAGGTGGTAAAATGGATATACAAGGTCAATGAAGCAAACTCAATAATTGAAGAAGTGAAGAAGGAAAAGAAAATAGTATGGTCAGATGATGAAGAAAAATAACATTCCATGACAGTAATAAGAAAACCTAGTACAAACAAGGCATCAACAAGTGATGAGAAAGCCAAGGAAAGGAAATACAAGTCTAGTACAAATGATGAATAACTTCTACCTTAAGCTACAATAGAAAAAGTGTATGAGATGAAACATATATTTCTATCAGGAACTCTATTATAAATTGAGAGATTATGAGATGAGGTTGTCACAACAAGGAGTACATAAAAAGGATTGATAAGATATCAAGGACAAGAAGGAAAACAATTAAGTCATCATGTTTTGTTGATTAATTTCTTCTGTTTTGAAGTAATATCACAAGGTGGCGTGCCTTCTCTAGGATTCTAGAAGACATATACCAGCTAAAAGAAAAACGTTTTTCTCCTACTAGTCTAACAAAATGCCAACCAAGAATTAGCCATGATGAAGTTGACCGAAAGATCCAAAGTATGTTTTTGAAAGGAAATTACCATTAGTGGTTCCTAATTGGATTCTTCATCATCTTGTAAAGGAATGTTTAGTTTAAGGAATGCTTTTCTAGTGCATTAAAGTTATTAAATGTCTCCTCTAGTAGTCATGCAAAGAAAGTATAGTTAATAAATCTCAAGGAATGTTTTATCTTTCTCTAGGTTTTCAAGATAGAGTCATGTTTTGCGTCATCCTTCCAGGTTTATTGGAAAGTGTATAAATTCTTGATCTAGTACATGTGTATCCTAGTTAGTCCAAAGGTTTTGTCATGATGAATGATTTAAATATTCAGTAGGTAAGAATGATTCCTAAAAATTATCCTTTGTTGAGGGAGTCAAAGATATGTGTATGTTCATACTCTTCATATATTTAGACTAGTGTTCTCAAGAATTGTGTCATGAAATAAGTTCTTATCATTTGTCAAGGTATGTTATTCAGTCTACAACAAAACTGAAGATGAGTCAAGCATGTACACTCATTTATAATGTATCTCTAAGTTTGGGTCATCATAAGGAGGGAAAGGTGTCTTGGATATTCATGCATCTATCTACGGTATCAAGGAATTGTGAAGATAAAGTGATTTAAATGAGTTTCCTACCTTATGTGGAGATTGTTTGTAGCCATGTAAAGGTATGTAAAGTATTGTGAAGTATAAATTGCATGAAAATTTTGTAACTTGGGATTGTGAGTCAAAATGAAAGTATGTCTTATTTTCTAGAGATTATATTTAAGTCTAAACCGAAAGATTTCATCTCGTGTCCTATCATGAGATATAATCATGGCCAAAATTGTGTTGAAGAGTCTATCAATAATGTAAAAAGATCTTGATTTGAGTAAAAAAATAAAAGGTAGTCATCTCCTTTTCAAAAGAGCATGGTATCTAACTGATTTTCAATATGGTTGATCCGACTGATTTTTAAGATGGTTAATTTGATTGGGTTTCCCGAGTTGGTATTTTCATCATGAAAATTTATATGTATTGAAATAAGGTTTCTCATTCTACATGTTATGTCTTGAAGTTATATTTTTCCTATGACATCAAAGTGTGAGTCATCCTTATGATCAAGAAGGTTGTATAGTGGTTTGATTGGAGTGTTTAAAAGTGGTTTGTTAGGATGAACCCTCTAAGAATGGTATTTTATCTGTCAAAGAGTTCTATGCCTTGTCTATTCATGATATTGATGGTCCTAATGATATTTAAGGTGAATATGATACTGACATTGTATAAGAAAAGTTAAAAGACTGAATGACCATTAAATGAACCATAATCAATGACAAGAAGGGTTATATCTTTACTAAGAATGAATAATTGTAATTATTGAAAAGAATTTTTTTATACCCCATGTGAGTACATTAAAGGTATTAATGTATCCAAAAAAATTCTCTCTAAGTTGAAGGATTTATCTCGGTGTACATGCTTGGTAATAAAGTGTCAAGTCGTGGTCTAAGTATGATGTTATTTAATTTATTAAAAGGTTTTCATAGTAAATTTTACTTTATAGGTGGCATAAGTGAGGCAAGTGTTCATGTGACTCTCAGCATCTATTTAAGAATTGATGAAGGGTATTATGTGTTGGTCAATGTTGATATTGAAGAAAGAACAATGAAAATGACAAGGTTTGGAGTAATAAGATGAATTTGTGAAGGAAAAATATCGGTGTTGTGTTATATTATGTGCTTCAAGGTTCAAATAAGAATTTGATATATCTTATAAGGTATGTATAAAGTGTTTTCCTTAGTTGGGATAAAAATATAGTTCTTCTTAAGTATGTCAAAAATATCACTAAAGATGACTAGATATAGGTTTGTTTGTGCCTATTTTGTCAAAAAAGTTATAATTGATAATTAAGAACATGTACAAGGTATGTTATAGGATCACAGGGGTAGAGTAAGTAGTGTTTTCTTTTTAAATGGCTTATGGAGGAGGTAAGTCCTCAAGGAAGAGTGAAATTTCATGGACAAGGGTAGAGTACACTAAAAATATGCATTAGGACTTAAATAAAGATGATTGAGTCATTCTTATGGTGTGAATGTAAGGTAAGTATATGATTTCTTGTTTCCTCAATTAAAGGAGGATGAAATCATCCTAGCGGGAGGTACATGATGTACACAAGTTCCACTGACGGTCAATTTGGATTAGGAAGCACCTTTGGAATAGTCGATTTAGTGTCTTAAGCCCAATTAGCACAATCACCTACCTTAAGGAAATTTTGATCCCTTTTATTGAGCATGATGAGGTGAAATACATGAATACAAAGAACATATGTTCATGGCGAGAATTAGGGCTGATTGGGAGACATCCCTTCATCCATTAAAGATATAATTGGCAAAGTAATGGGTCAAATCCAAGGGGATATTATTGAGGTAAGGATATGATTTATGAATGCTTATTTGTATGTTTATAATGTTGTTGGATGTCTAAACCTTTGTAATATATTTCAAATGGGGGTGATTAATAAAAATATAGATAGAACTCCTAGACTAATGAGTATAGGGTATTAATCTTAATCTAATTAGGAGGACTAAAACACTATATAAATAAATGAAATAAATATGTAATAATTGTAATTAATTATTATAAATGAAATAAAACCCTAAATATGTAAGATGAGGAAGGAAATACCTTAGCTAATTCGTAGAGATTTTCACAAAAGTTGTTGTAGGTCCTGGAAGTAGAATCTAGAAATGTAGACGATCACTCAGAAACCCTGTGAAGACCAGATCTGGAAGATTTGAACTAATTGGGGTGCCTGGGAAGGTACTGGGGCACCTTGAGGTGCCCTGGTCTATAGATTAGGAGCCTTGGTCTCTGTAAATGCTCCAGATCTGATTTTGGTATGGTTGCAAGTTGATCTGATACTTATTTTGTCTATCACACTGGATTCGCTAGACTGCATCGAATGTGGTGAATAATGACCTATAAGAATAAGAGAAGTATTAAACCATAAGAAAAATAAAGATGAAAAATGAATGGGTTGAGCTTACCTCAGCCACAAAACTAGTGGTCTTATCACTAAGCGTTGCACTACATTTTAGACTGGGATGTAGTTCGGTGAGTGTGTGTATATCATTCCCTAGGTGCTCTTGTGTCAGCCACACATTTTGAAGTAGCAAGAAATAATAAATATAGAAAATGTAAATATCATGTGTCCATGGAATATAATAGAATCCCTCTCCTTACGTAGTGTTTGTGATGCATATCTCCTAACCTTGATGCATGACACTATGTGGATGTAGGTGATGCGATGAATGTGACTCTAGATGGAGTGATAGTAGCACGTGATGTTTAGACCCTCATTATGGTCTTATAAATTTATATTTATAGGGATATCAATCTTAATTTCATAATTAATCCGATAAGGTTTAGTGGGAAAAGGATAAGGATGAAAAATGTCTAGAAGGGACCCAAAAATAACTAGGAAAAGAGAATCATAGATCGGGCACACATGGTGGGACCAGGGGTGCCCTAGAGCACCCCAAGACGGAGTTGGGGTTCCCTACTTTGGGGCTAGAATGATGGGAAATTTACACAATGGATGGTTAAATGTAAGAAAATATGTGTGAATGAAGAAATAAAATATAAAATAAAGATGGCCAAAAGGTGGGATTAGTTAGTACATTTTTCACTTGAGAATCTTCTAAATAGTAGTATAAGATCAGGCTAAATAATATATAAAGTACATAATTTTGTGTCTACATTTTTCCCCACTTTATTTTGGTGAGTGGAATGCTCAATAACATAAATTAGATAGAGATACATACCTGATATCTATGTAGAGTGTAGAAGAATACATTCGATGGACTATACTCAAGAATAAAATGAAAAAAGTAAAATGTGGAGGAGTGTGGATTATAAGGATGAAAAATGTGTATACGAATTTATGAGAGTGAACCTAGGGTTGAATGCACGTAGTTGTTATTATTTTTAGTGTACATGCATGGTCATGAAAAGAAATTACTTATAGTGGCATGTTGTTGTTGTCATTATTGTTTTTATTGGTGTTTTTGCCCCCAATTTAATGCTTGTTTCTCATACGAATGAAACTGTAAGCATAAAATGATCAAGTATTCAAATATATATATATATATATATATATATAAAAAATTTGTGAAATATGCATGTGTATAGAAATGTGTAAAGTCTCAAATTTAAAATATGCTAGAATAAAAAGTGTAAATGGAACATATGCACCTAATCCATGCTTTGAGAGAAGGGTGTGAAATGATATCATGTACTATCATGAGTTTTTTTGGGTGATCTCACGCCACCCTAGCTAAATAAATATAGGGAGGAAATGTGTTGTATCCTCAAACCTTTAACTACTTCTGCTGAAATGTGTGAAGAGATATCTATATTGTCCATGTTTTTGGGTGATCCGATGCCACTTTGGAGGAAGTAGTGTAGAGAGGCACACACACCGTAACCCCTAAGCATGTAACTATTTTGTAGAATTGTTGAAGGACATCATGTCTGTAGAGGCCATTGTGTATGGAATTTGTAGACTAGTCTAAAATCATTTGTTGTGTGTGAACCGATGTAAATATGATGTATTATTAGAAAACCCTCAATGATATCCCACCCTCTTTTAGGGAACATTCAATGTCACCTTTGAAAGGCGAACGTGGCCCCAAAAGAGGACCAATCACACTTTGACCTATAGAAATCTTCCCTATAGGGGAAAGAGAAATTCTTTGTAGATACCAATGTGCACACAAAAGAGGATGGCTAAAAAAACAAGTGTTAGTACGAAAACACATGCATTAAATAAGACAAGTGTAAAATACATAGATAATGTAAGAACTACCAATCATAGTAGTGCAAACACGTAAAAACACAAGCAGATTGCATAAATTAGGTTTTAAATATGATACATCACTCATGAAATCGAAGACACTCAAGGCCATGATGGTCACAACAAAGTAGACAAAATTTCATCAAGCAAAGGGAAAATCCCAAATATAATGGAAAACAAAGAATAAAGAAGAGAGAAACAAGTAGTCATGGAAACATGTAGTCCTCAGTAAAACAAGTGTTGCACATGGAACACCCATTAGTATGTTGTAGTGATAATCTGTTATGTCAAAGCATGTATAAGAAAGTAGTATAACATGTTAAGTACAAAATAAAACAATATCACCTAGATAAGATGAATGTGGATGCCCGAATGACCAGTATAGGAAGGGTACAAGGCAAGCATCCATTCCACATGTAGAATCCTATATCTGCGATCACACCGAAAAAAGAGGCATGAACATGCATGTGTGGATGATAATGATGTATAAGAAAGTAGTATAACATGTAAAATAAAGTGATCATGCATAACACTAGCAAGAAAAAGTGAATGTGTCCAAGAAAATGTATTAGGTTGTGGGTTGATGGAATGAAATAAAAGATGGAATGATAGGAGAAATGTGCCCCCCGAGAGGATGCTATGTGTATACAAAGTGAGGTTCATTGTGTTTTCCCCTCAAAATTCAATAATGAACTGTAAATCATATTGCATCATCAGGAAATGGTGGAGTAGTTTTTGTTGTATATAGTTCATTGTGATGAGTGGGTATATGTAATGGTGATGAAATACAACATGTGGAGAGATGTGCATCAACCCTATAGCCAAAACATATATCATGACTTGTTGAATGGAGGAGTGATGATTTATCCCTAAGCTTATATTACTATAGAATGAGTGTATGGGGATGTGAAATATGGAAAGATTCACGTGGACCCTATAGCCTAAGTGTAAACCATAACTTTTTGAATGTATGAGTGATGATTTATCCCTAAGCATATATCACTATAAGATGAAAGGATGAAGATGGGTGACAATTTAGCCTAAAGTGTATGGCACTATGGGATGAATAAGAAGGGATTGTTGATGTATCCTAAGATGAATGCCACTACAAGATGATAATGAGGGTGGTGATTTAGCCTAAAGTGTATACCACTACGAGATGATAATATGGGTGATACTTTAACATAAGGTGTACGTCACTAACACTGAAACATCACATGAGGAAAATGTCACATTGATGAATGTAAGGTCCATTTGATTGGTAAAAATTTGGTAGTCAAGTATGAACCAAGGAACTAGAGTGCGTCATAGGGTAGTGAGTGAAGTGAATAGAAGAAATTGTAGTGTAAATGACCAAGTAATGAATATGAGATCTAAATGCGCGGTGTAGGCAATGAAATGTGAGATATGTGGTGTGTATAGAATATGTAATGTCTGAAAAAAATAGGAGGTGTATATAGAAATGGAATATGTAAGAATGATAAGATGAAACTAGACCCATATGTAATTAAATTTAGTGTAGTATGTAGAATGCATATGATGAATAGATGAGCTATATGAATCATACAATGCAGGAAATGTAGGATGTGTAGATGATGTAAGATGTAGTGATAGGTATAGATAGAATATGTAGTGATGATATGTAAAGCTAGACCCATATATAATGTGACCTAGCATAAATATAGGATGTAAAAATGGGATGCAAAACTAGACGCAAATGAGATGACGACTAGTGTAGTATGGATAAGATAGATGATGTATAAATGACTATGAGATGAGGGATGTATAAGATAATGTAGGATGTAAATTATGTGTAGTATGGATGTTCTAGGATGTACCATATATATTATAGAATGTAAATATGTAAAACCTATAGTGTCGTGTGTGGGGTTCACTTTAATGGTAATCCCTCAACAATCCAAAATGAATCAAGAAAAAGAGTGTGTCATTAGGTAACAAGGGTGTCATGTAAGAAATATACTAATATGATAAGGAATAAATAAAGAAAAATTCAAAGAGTAGAGATGCAATGACATGAATATGATGAAAAAGGGGGTTATGTAATGGCTATGCCCCCAAGAGATTGAAAAGGAAAAATAAGTCAATAATTTTGAGGGATGAAGGTCCACCGACTAGTGTTGGGAATGAGGAAAGCATAGGACTATGCTTGAGTAAAGGTGAAATAGTAGATAGATGTTTCATAGGGGAATGAATATGATATGCATGTGGTGGGTGTACATAAGATTTTAATGTCATAGCGTAGTAAAGTGTGGGGGTAATGGAGATCGAGGAGGAGCCGTGTATGAGGAAGAGGATGGATCATGTGGAATAAAATGAGGTGGGGATGAGTGGTGGGATGTGGTATTAGTCCTTAGAATAGGCTTATGTCAATGGGTAGGAATAATGGAAAGGAGTGGTCTTATAGGGGCCACTCGAGGCAAGTAAAGTAGGAATAGGATGCACTGGTGAGGAAACAACAAAGGATTTGTGTAAGTAAGAGGGGAGACACATGAGGAGAGGAACAAGAAGGTGACTATAATAGAGGTGAAGGAGGAATGTCGTTAATGGAAATAACTTGGTTTTTTTAAACAAATTTGAGGCATAAATGGTTCATAGAAATAATAGCTTGAGATTTACGAATCCAATTAAGGCCAAGAAGTAAGTCACATCATGTGACTATTTGAATTACAAGGCAAGGGATGAGAAGAGTAAGAGGACCGATAGTGATATGTAACTTAACAACACCATATAGTCACTTGAACAGATAGTTGCTTTGTGATGGAGGGTATCCAATAGATCATAAGAAGGAGAAGAAACATGTGTTAATAGGATAAGATGGATAAACCTAAGTGTATTTTTATTAAATTTGAGCTAATAAATGTCCGAATGTATAAGTGATTAGATACGAATGTAGTGTGATAGTCTTTATTAGAAAAAGAGATAATGGGTGAGATCATTTTAGTGTTAGCAACTAATAAATTGAGCACACCCACATGTGGAGGTGGTGCAACATGGTATGTATGATTAGCTGAAGAATCCAATGTGTTTTTGTGTGTGTTGGTGGGAATCATTACTAAAAAGTTTGATTTTACCCTTATCCTTAGAGGGAGCTCTTGGATAATCATGTAAAGTTTTAGAAAATCATTGGTAGAGTGTCCCACACAACAATGATAGTCACAATGGAATTTTTCATTATAATTAGGTACTTTAGGCCATGAGCAGTCTAATTGGAGCGGTGGAGGAAGGGAAATGAGGTTTCTATCAAGGATTTGTTTTAAAATAAGATGTGGTACCATAGGAAGGTTGGTAAATGTACATCTAGATGGTAGGGAATGAACTTCCCAAGAAGGGGTAATGGCGTTGATAGTGATTTTATTTTCAGTTGGCTTAGATGTAAAATGTTTGAATGGTGTCTTGTGGTGAAAATGAGTAGAGGAAAAAATGTTGTTCTTGATACTTAAGCTTGCCGAAAGATAAAATCTTAGATTCACGAAGCTTAAGGGTATGGAAAATTTGATCAAAAGAAGAAAAGGTCCGAAAGAGAACAATTTCTTGAGAGGCGGTAAAATAGTTTTTATAAACAGATCTTTTAGTTTAACATCGGTGAGGACATTAGTAATTTTGGCTAGATTGTTTTTATATCTTAAAACATAATTAACAAACTGCTCATTGGGTCTTTGCTTAAGTTGCGAGCTAGTTGGGAAAAAGATATTTTATAACCAATGTCAATGGATAAGTGTGTGAGAAAAACATCAAATAAATGGGTGAAGGAATATATTGAATGAATAGGTAAATCATAAAACCAACGCATGGCATAGTCATGTAGGCTACAAGGAAATAATTTAGCTAAGATAAGAAGATAATCAATAAAATCAAGACAAGCAACATGAAAGGCCCTAAGATGCTTCTATGGGTCACTATGTCCATTGAAAATGGGAAATTTAGGAGTTTCAAAATTAGAAGTGGGAGGAAAAGTAGAGAGGATAGGTGAAAATGGAGTGTGCAACAAAAAGGTAAAATATAAAGATGTAGATGCAATGTCCTATTAAAATTTTTGAATTTGGGTTTGGAGATCGTGATATAAAGAAGTTAAATCTTTATTTCCAACAGAGGAGGGTTTCCATTGATGTGATACCAAAGGAGGTGTGAAGTGATTAGTAGGAGTGGGGCCTTAAACTAGAATAGTAGAGATAGGTGGAAGTGTGGAAGCAGGGGTTGAGTGGCTATAGAAGTGGGTAGAGCGATAGAAGAATTGAGTTTCGCCAAGTTGGTAACTTCTTCATGGGCCACATGAAAAAGTGTATCTAAACCGTGGGTGATTGGAAAGATGATCATTGATAGGCTTAAGGTGAGTTTCACTAAATTCCTTAGGATAAGGAGCTATTGCAAAAGGGATGAAACAAACCCTAGAAGGTGCTATAAAAGATGTTGGGTTAACCAAAATGATTAATAAAAATATAGATAGAACTCCTAGAATACTAAGTATAGGATATTAATGTTAATATAATTAGGAATAAAACATTGTATAAATAAATGAAAGCATAATGTAATAATTGCAATTAATTATTCTAAATGAAATAAAACCCTAAATATGCAAGTGGAGGAAGGGAAATAATTTTGTGGATTCACAGAGACTGTCACACAGTTATCACAGTCTAGAAGTAGAATATGGAAGTGTAGATGATCATTCGAAACCCCGCAAATATCGTATATGGAATATCTCAATAGAATGAGGTACCGAGGAAGGTATTGAGGTAACCTAGGGCACCTTGGTCTATATATTGGGCTCCATGGTCTATAAAAATTCTCCGAATATGAGTTGTGTATGGTTATAAGTTGATTTGATACTCTATCTATCTCTGTCACACCTTTGGATTCACTGATCGTGCCATATGTGGTGGATAATGACCTATAGGAAGAATATAAGTATCAAACCCTAAGAAAAATAAAGATGTAAAATGAATGTGTCGATTGACCTCACCTCTAAACTAGTGGTCTTATCACCGAGTGTTGTACTACAATTCAAACTCGGATGTATTTCTATTAATGTGTGTATGTTGTGCCCTAGGTTCTCTTGTGCTATTCATACTTTTTGAAGTAATGAGAAATAATAATTATATAAAATGTAAATAAAATGTGTGCATGGAATAGAATAGAATCCCTCCCCATGTAGTGTGTGTGATGTAGATCTCCTAGCCTTGATGCATGGCACTATGTGGATGCAAGTGATTCAATGGATGTAACTATAGATGGAGTGCTAGTGTAGACACTAAAATTAGGTGACACTCCCTTTTGTCCCTCGACGTATAAGCCCCTTTATTACATTTACCCAAACATGACCCCCTTTACCCCACTAATATTAATTTAATTAATTAAATTAAATTAATTCATTATCCTCACTATATTTATTATTTAAATATATTATTTAAATAATAACTACACATATAGTTCACTTAGACACCTCACTAAGTTAACTCAACCTAAGACCTATTCTTAGCAAGTTCCCATAACTAACTAAGACTTACCCAAACCCTAAAAATCAATGCCTACATTCCCACTATCCATATTCCCACATGCTCGCAAGAGGCTCTGAGTCTAATCTATAGGATAATGACACAAGATCTGAGGAAATCGGGAGGATTTCCTAGTTTAGTAAACCTAGGAAATCCCACCTTGACCGATGACGGTTTACCCTAACCATTCTTTGGTTAAGTCGCACCACCGTTACCCTTTTAACCCAAAATAACCTTATTCTCAAGGTTGGAACTTACAACATGGAATTTTGCAAACATTGGGAGAAAGTTGATGAGCAATAACACATCTTAGAGAGATAATGCATCTTCAGAGAACCAATTCCACCGAAAACTCACATTTAAGGAAGGAGATTGAACATCTTCTCCCGCATAGCCATCCAGCCACAATATGATAGATCCAAACAAAGAGGAGTGTGCATGCAGCCCATGTAGAAGATTTACTCCAGTTTGTGATCACTGTAGCCTTAAAACCCATCATCGCAGCTCCATCCTTCATACACAGACCTTCAGAATGAAATCCAAGTAAGTATAACATCATACTTTCTCGGTTATTTCATTTCATCATTATTTTATCACTTATTGTTTATCTTGCTCCCTATTGACCTTCTCCAACATTTTCACATCTATAGATCCACTAAAACCTTGCAAAACCTACTCCAGTCATCCAATACCTCGTCTCAACTAACCAAAATCCTTTGTGCAAACACAAAGGAGACCAAAACCCTATTCTCGTGACATTTCCAAATCTCACAAGAATGGGCATGTAGTTATACCTAATAGTGGTGAGTCACCCCTAACCGACGTTGGTCTCTATGTTTTCCCACACAGCCTTAAATAGAGACCTAACCGCCTAATTTTACCTCACCCTCACTCACCCGTGACATACCCGAGACCTTTATCGACTCCGCAGAGACCCGAAACCTATCACTTGACCTTTGATTCTATTCTAGCTTAACCTATTAGATTAGATCTATTTTTATTGTGTTTATAAGTGAGATACCTAAATCATTTTAAAATAACAATAGGATTTACTTTGTTTACTGCATTAATTTGTTTAAAACAATGGATTGATTACCATCTAGGAAGTATCATACTTCCCGGATCTAGCTTATGCTAGGTAGTTCACTACCCATATTGTTTAATTCCTTCTAGTGGTCTTGCTTTCATTATAGGTAGTTCCTCCTAGCCAAAAGGAAGCTCCCATGATCAGCTGTGGATTCGGAAATCATACGCGTGCAACAACCCATTAACCGACATTTGAACAGGTATTCCTCCTACGCCCGTTACCCTATCTATTTTGTCAATGATTCAAAGAAACAATCTAAGAAAAAGGTGAAACATTTTGGCATGCCTGGTGGGACACATTCGGGTTCCTTGCATTTCATTCATTCCTAGGAAAAATTTTGTGATTGTTTCCTTCAAAGAGCATACACACTAATTTTCTTCCCTGGTAATCCACATCTCCTTTCTATTTTGATCTAAAGGAATCTTTTCTTTTGGTGTAATTAAAAGGAATAATTTCTTCATGTTTTCCGCATTCTAGTGAAAGAGCATCCCTCTTCTTATTCATCTTATTGTGTCATCCAATTTCACATTTTCGATTTGGGTTTTAAAATCATTACATTTCATTTTGATTTTTGCATTAGCTCACATTAATTGAGGGCAACCTAGACGCTGAAGTCATTACTAGCTGATGGTTGACAAATGAATCGTAGAAAAGTACTTCTATCATTTCCTCTTTCTCTCGAGTCTTACCAAACCACACAAAAATTCAAAATACATACATTCTTAAACAACATCTTACCTAGAAGAATATGTAGGTGATCACGCGATCACGACATAGTGGGCACCCAACTCACTTCTCTATCGAGTCATACTTGAGTGAAGTCCGCTCCCACCGTAACATACCGAAACCTCACCTTTTAGATATCCTTATTTGTAGGAAGCCATCCTCACCAAAACTCTATCTCACAATTCATGTGTCGGTCCCTAAATAGCATAAGCTAAACAAACATAATAGAAAGGGCACTCCTAGGATCACATTTTCTTAGTTTTTTTTTTTCTTGGCTTGCGTTTTGAGATGAAAGATCATGTTCATCACTCTTTTTTGTTCATCCTTGCATGCTCTTCATCATAGCTGGTGTATTCCGGCTTTACCTGAGTGTGCTGGGCCATATCATCATCATTCCCAAAATTTTGGGTCCGATTCCACATTAAATTTTAATTCACAACAACTTTATTTCATCACTATTTCAATTCCATAATAACCATCATTGGTTATCTTTGACTGCCATCGATTAAACCCAATCGACGTCGGTTCAGTGCCCTTTTCTAACCTTCTCAAAGGGACAATTTTCACTTCACTTTTTTCCACTTTCCAAAGTCTCTGTCACTTTTGTTTTTCCCATTAACATTTTACACATCCCCAGATTTGGCATACTTATCGATTTTCCCTATCGCCTCGTTGTTTATTCACCTGTCCATTTTCTATAGTGACTCGGCGTTGGTTACCCTTGACTAACGCCGCTTTTCCCTAACCGACATCAGTTAGCCTATTTCACATTCTACCCACCATTTGTGACTTCATCCATTTTTTATCATCAGATTCACCTATTTTTGTTGTTCTCTATGTCATTTACAGAGAAGCAACCCTACCTGATCAATACTAGTTCACATGGTGCTGACTCGAAGACAAGAAAGTGCCCTCATGTTCCACGCCAGTTTTCAACCACTCCCACCTAGTCCTTCACCACCTTCTATTTTATCACCAGCCATGGATCCCATCCATCCTACTACTATCACTACCAGAGATAAGGAGTTCACATGACTCCTTGACCAGAACCCTACCACCTTGCAGTTTTACCTCTCCCACTCATCCACTCGAGACACCTCAAGTCAATTTATATACTACATGCCCGTATTATCCCCCCAACTCTCACACCCACTTCCACATCGACCCTATCTGGCTCGTGCTTCCCACATCCACGTTACCCCCTAGTTTTTGCGCAGTTAGGTTCTATACATGCCATGATCACGTTGCATTTGTCATCTCGTGGCACCCATTACATCTACCATACCATCGATGACTAACCCAAACACAACCTCATATACCCCTAATGTTCTCACACATACATGTAGCTACATTCCCACCTCCAAAGTGTCGATGACTCCTACCCCATTTCAAAACATGGCTCTTTCTATTCCACAATAATTAGCCCCTATTGCCACTAGGGTTACCATGACCCTTCCACCCCCATATACATACTACCAACAATGGCCTGTTTCATCTATTGTTCATTCCGGTAGGTAGGTACCCCTATTTCATTGCCTTCTTCCCCACCACCTTACATGGAAGCCCCATACACCGGAATGCCACCCATATTATATGCCCAAAACCACCCTCCTCATGCTATGAAGGCATCTAATCATCACAACCCATCAATGACCTAATTAAATTGATGTTGGAAAAGATACGTACATTGAGTCATCGATTGCTCGGCTCACAACAATCTCACCTACAAAAAATTTGTAATGAGCCTATTCACCCATAAATTCCTATTTGTTCATACCCCGTAGTGGGAAATGCCTAAATTCAACCGCTTTAATAGTAATGAAGACCCACAACAACATTTTTGCTTGTTCAAACATGGGTGTTATCTCGATTGCTCATGATGATGCATAGCTTTTGAGAACCTTTCCCATGTCTCTCACTAGACTCGCATTAGACCGGGTATAGTGGGTTACCTAAACACTCTATATTTTCATTCAATCAAGTAGCCCAAGCTTTATTGGATCATTTCTCTATCAATATCACCAAGACGGTTACCATGACCAATCTATATTCCACACATCAGTACAAGGATGAGTCTATTGCAGATTTTGTCACTCGATGCCGTAGCCTGATCAATCAACTTACCTTCCAACTGCCACAAACTGAACTCATCAAGCTCTTCACACAAGCTTGTGCCAGACATATCTCCCCAACCTTGTAGGTCTAAAATTTTCAAACATTCGATGAGGCATTCACTATGGCATGAAAGTTAGAGATTCGCGCCATCGAAGAAAAGAAAATCCAATTACGAAATAAGAATTCAGCATTCAAGTCAAATGAAACCTCTTCTTCTTCCAAACCACCAACCAATTATTCCAAGGCTAAGGGTATTGCTAACACAGTGGTACTCAAGGCCGGCCTAGTACATCCATCCAATCAAAGCTACAACCTCATCTAATATATCACCTGTCAAGGCCTTTCGATTCAAACAAGAGAAGTGAAAATATACCCCAATTGGGGAACCTTACTCTTCTGTTTTAGAAAAGCTTATCAAAGCTAGAGCCATCACCCTTCCACCTATAAAACCCCACACTAGTTTTGACGCTACTTGCCCCATGCCCACATGATATAAAGAGCATAATTTCTGTAACTACCACCGAGTGAAAGGTCATAGTGACGGAAACTACATCACTTTTAAGAATATTGTCCAAGAAATGCTCGAGAAAGGTGAGTTAACTATGGAAAATCTCAATGCCACCTCCAACTAAATTCTACAAATCTTCAAAAACCATTCACCAACCATGCCCCTTCATCCAATCAAACTGGTGAGAATCCACTCACGATACCCATACCCGTGAGGTGCACACAATCTTTAACAAGGTACCCGTCACCTCTCAATTACCTCACATCCCTTCCATAGAGGAAATCTTAGCCTGAAATCCTCCTTCCACATTCGAACCAACCTCCACTGTTCCTTCACCAATAGAGGAGCACCTTTCATCTCCTTCATCACCAATGGAGGAGTCTTCCACTAACATTGAGCCTCTCTCTCCCCTAGCTTCACCACTTAGAGAGCCTTTACCTACTATACCTCCTCCACCCATAAAGGAGCTCCCATTACCTCCTCCACCCATGAGGAGCATCCACTACCTCCTCCACCCTGCAGAGGATCACCTATCCATTCCTCTACTTATAGAGGAGCCCCCATCATCTCTTTCACCCATCATAAACCCGGTTGATATACCTTTGCCACTTGGAAAGCATTCCCCATTGGCTACCCAACATCCAAAAGACCTACTTTCAGCTCTCTTACCCACGGAAGCTGAAGCTGTCCAATTCCATTTCTCTAATATACATGTTATGGGAATTCCCATTAGGTCCTCACCAACTCCACCCAAAAACGTGTCGTTCTCATGATTGACGGTTGATAGGGTTTATTATGGGGACACAACTTACTCCCTGTCTCAACACAGATGTAAATATCCCTTGATGACACCTCCACCATCTACCTAAACACATCTCCACCCATCAAACCAAATACAACCACTATTGTTATAACCCTTCCACGATACCTATTAGCACTCACACAACACCCTTACCTATAACCTGACCTATATCTTAACCTAAACCCATACCCATAGTATTTGTCTCCACCAAACCTATTACCACTTTAGGGGTCACCCGATCACTAGACTTACTCATCCACCTATTAAATTGGATTTAGGTACATCTGCACATCAATACCACACCTACCCCGATACCCAAACCAAAGAAACAAACTCATCATCCTCATACCCCGACTACACCAATCACACCCGCACTTGTCCCATCTGCCTTAAGACCTCATCTTCCCAACATGGTCAAGCACCCTTCACCCATCCATAAACTAATAACACAACAACCCATTCCTTCCTCACAAACCTCTAACCTTCATAGGCACACAACATGACTCATACCCGCACCTGTAGTATTTTTACCACCAATACCTCCAATACCTTCAGCTATTGCTTCACTACCCACTACACTTCATTCATTGTCCCTCACACCCCAAGTACGACCCACATCATCTACCTTCATAGCACCCCTGTTATCCCCATGGATAACCCATCCTCTTCCTCCATCATCTTTTCCTTCTAGACCTTGTACACCCACATCACCTTTACCCAAAAAGGTGCAACCCAAAACAAAACCCCACTACCCCACAACAAGGTAGTCAAAACAAACCCACACCCTCCTACCCGTCCATCTACTATACCCCTACCCAAATGAACCCGACCGATACCTCAAACCACACTAACACCTAAACCCATAGCTCAACCTATTCCTACACTTCCAAAAACACTTCCCAACAACCAACCACACCTACACTCAAACCCACATTCACTTCCCACTATGATCCACTAAGCAGGTCCTATGCCAAAATTTTAACCAACCTCCTCGAGACTTCGTTATCACATTACCGCCACTCCGACCTTACGACCCCATAAAACCCAAGCCAAAAGGGTTTGATGAAACTATAATTTTTACATACCATTGTTTTCTAGGAATGATGTGGAGAATCTGCAAGGCCTTCAAAACCATCCTTATCCAATTATGTCCACCAAAACCAACTTTTACGATGATGACCTTCTTGACAAGGATCCTACTTCACTTACACCCATTCCCACTCTTCCCACTCAACAACCACAACCTCCACTCTCATAGCTCCTAGAGCCACACACAAAATTTGAAATTAACATGGTTTGCATCGTGGAAATTTCCATGCCACCACCAAAATGTCATCGTGCCCAACCGACCTCACAAGGATTTTCTCCTCCAATAGGTTTTTTCCCCTCATCTCATTATACCACTCACCCTACACCTTCTCCATTTGCAAACTTCCTCAAATCAACATGGTACACATCACTAAATGTGTGTAGAAGGGAAAAGAAAAGGTAGCCTGACCCACTAACCAATCCTATACCCAACATACCATCTCGCACCCATACCTAAAATCACTATTCACGCCCCACATACCCCATTTATAATGGCATCCACATCACACCATGCTCAAACAATTACACCAATCTCCCTCAAAATGTCCTTATATGACCTCATCCAAACCTCGTAATCCCATTATCAAGGTCTCATGGAGGTTCTTCAATCTATCGAGGTTTTACCCAATGAGCCTACACACATAGCTTCCATTATCACACCCCATCATGTAGCCTCTCTCTCAAAAATTACCACCTTCATTCTCACCTCACCTTGTTCACCAAGTGGCCTCCTTAGCTTCTCGAGGAGGAGATCTCACCACATAAAAATGATGACCCAGACTAGCCCTCTCCATCTCTTTCCACATTGATGACATATGGGTATGTCATGTGATGATTGATGGAGGCGCTAGCATTAACATCATTTCATCCCATGCATTTTCTCAAATGCACATACCTGACAATTACATGCATAAACATCTAGTCATGTTGTGTTCATTCAATGATGCTATCACCTCCACACTAGGCACTGTCATCCTTCATGTTTGTGTGGGCCCCACACTATTCCAGAATCGTTTTATAGGGGAATTCAATATAACTTGTTTCTTGGTAGACCTTGGATCCATGTCATGGGTTGTGTTCCTTCCACTTTGCATCGTTGTGTGAAGTTTGAACACAAAGGACATACTTATACCATTCCAATCTGACCCATCACCTTTCAAAACATACAACATGCTTTACCAACCCAATGATGTGCTCATACCTGTTAAGCCATCTACCTCCGTAACCACTACAGCTTCACCTACACCTCTACCTAAATAGTATAGCCGCTACTTTCACCACACATACCTCCTCTATTCCTACCGCTGCTATAACGCTCCACACTGACCCATTAGCTTCCCAATCATTAACACCACCTCCACATCAACCTCCAACACATCATCCATACCATCTACTCACATACTAACCACCGATCCTGGAAGTTTTTTCAATGCCTCACTCTGGGGAGTACCACCTATATAGTGTCAACACATTCCTTACTCCCCAATGAGTATGGAAGCCTTCACAAACACCCTCACTATGATCACCTTATAGAGAACATCTCCTTTATGGTCCTCCTCATCTTGTACTAGTCTCACCTATAAGGGACTTGATACTACCACTTACACACCGAACCACCATCACAACCCCACCCATTTTCCACCGACTTCCAATCACTTACCAATCACCGTTTTGCCCACACCTTCCTGCACCATTGTGTGTGGAAAGGTTTTGCTTTTGGATTTTGTGAGTAAGGCCACCATACCATTATTCCATGTACCATCTGGTAAACATAATGACCATATTGGTATCGGCTTCCCAACTCTTCTACCAAACAGCCCGCATTGAACCTCATTGAGGACCCTAGCCCTTCTCCACCTTCATCACCACCCTCACCAATGGAGTCGATGGATCCCGAATCTATACTTCCTAAAAAAAATTTCATAAAAACAATTTCCTTGGGGCCTTGAATTATCAACTTGAAGGTGAGGCCCCTTCCACTCTCTCATTCTTGTATCCCGAGATGATCGACGAAACAAACCTACAATTAACATCATTCAATGTCGGGATGATGAACCCATACTCACCTACCTTGGTGTAAAATACTCATATATTCATCGGTTGTTACCCTCGAGACACAAACCATGTTGAATGAATCAACCATCGAGATCAACATTCATACTCACAATGACCCACATCCTAAAGATCGAAAATCTTAGATGCTCACCTGAACAGAAGCCATCACTTATTTTCTCGAGATCATAACCACACTTTTGCTTGGTCTTACGCAGACATGCCTTGTATTGACCCCACCATAGTGGTCCACAATATGTAACCATTCCCGATGCCAAACCTATAAAAAAAGATAAGGAAAATGCATCCTTGCATTGCTCTTCTCGTCAAATAAGAACCTCAACACCTTCTTTCTATTTCCTTCATCTTACCCATTGATTATCCTGTTGGATTTAAAACATTATCCTCACTGTTACTAAAGCAACAGGGGACTCACATTTGCATGGAATTCCACGACCTCAACCTAGCCTGCCCGAAAGATGACTTTCCTTTCCCGGTATTGATCAAACTGGTTGACCACACTACCGGTCATGAGATGCTCTCACTCATGGATGGCTTCTCGGGTTATAATAAATTTTGCTTGCCCCGTAAGATCAACACAAGACCGTATTCATTACCCTGGGAACCTTTTTCTATCCATTCATTCCTTTTGGCCTTAAAAACGTTGGTGCTACATATCAGCGTGCTATGACTTACATCTTCCATGATATCATGCATCACATATTTGAAGATTACGTGGATGATCTCTTGGAAAATCTAAACGTCGCGCCAAGCACCTCGCCATCCTCCAAACCATCTTTGACTACCTCATTAAATAATACATCTACCTTCAACCTAAAAAGTACGTCTTTGTGGTTCTTTTTCAGAAATATCCTAGGATTTATTGTTTCCCTCCATGGTATAGAAGTTGACCCTGCTAAAGTCAAGGCCATTCTAGAAATGCCTCCGCCCACTAACCTTAAACAACTCCGTAGCCTACAAGGTAAATTGTAGTCCATTCCTTGTTTCATTTCACAACTATCTGATCAGTGTCAATCATTTCATCATCTGCTTAGGAAAGATGTCTCCTTTAAATGGGATGATGACTATCACAAAGCTTTTGAGGCCCTAAAACAATACCTTCTCCAACCACCCATACTCATTCCACCGAAAGACAATCAACCTTTTTACCTATACATATAGCTACCGATCATTCCTTGGGAGCCATGCTTGCTCATCGCGATGAACAACATAGGGAGCAGGTGGTTTATTACATAATTCATACTCTTTTGGACTATGAAACCCGATACAACCATCCAAAAATCTTTTCTTAGCCTTAGTTTTTGTCACCACCAAACTCTCGCCATTACCTACTCAACCACAAAACCTATGTTGTGACCAACACCGACCCTTTACACTTCATGTATGCCAAACCTTATCAAAATCAGCATGCCACGTGATGGCTTATGCTTTTAGCTGATCTTGACCTCAAATTCATTCACCAAAAGTCCATTAATGGCAAGGATATCACCAACCAACTAACCGGCTAACACCTATTGCCGGGACCAAGCCTCTAATTTTTACTTTCCAGATGAATCCATTCCTACCCTTTCCTTGGATGAACCCCCTTACCAAATGACATTGTTCTTCGAGAGTTCCAAGTGTCAACATGGGGGTGGGGCTGGTGTTATCCTTTTTCCTATGCATGGTGAAACCATGCCATTATCTTTCAAACTAGAATTTGAATGCACCAAAAACATTTCCGAGTACGAAGCACTCATACTAGGTCTCTAGACTACCTATGCCCTAGATGTCAAATCAATCCACATCTTTGGTGATTCATAATTTGTCATAAACCAAGTCAATGATATGTACCAATGTCGTAACGAGATACTTCAGAAGTATAAACATCATGTAGACATAATTTTGACCACCTTTGATCGTTACACCCTTCAAACCATCCCACGGTCAACAAACAAATTTACAGATACCATGACCTATTAGCTTCCCAAATACCCGCTTCCCCTACCGATTCCAAAATATTTGTCACTATACAACACCTCCATTCACCTTCTTATTTACCTCATGATGTTTACTCAATCAGAAATGACACCCCTGACCCAAGTGACCTTTGGTATAAACAATACTCTGACTACCTTTTCCTCTCCATTTTACCTCATAATCTCACCCGTAACGGACAACACACCTTCCTTAAAAATGTCTCCCATTTTGTTATCCTGGGGGGACTCCTCTATAAGCATGGATTTGATGGTATTCTCTTACGATGCCTCACAAGTTCTAAAATTCCTTATACCATTAAGGAGGTTCATGATGGCATATGTGGAGGTCACTTTAGTGGCCTTGTTGTTGCTAAGTGTATTCTTCACCTAGGCTACTACTGGCCGACCCTTAACCATGATTGTTGTGACTATGTCAAATGTTGTGTGAAATGTCAACAACATTCCAACCTTCATCATATACCCAGTCATGCCTTACAGGTCGCTCGTGACCTTTGGCCCTTCTCTCAATGGGGTTTAGAACTTGTCAAAGAAATCAATCCTCATTCTTCCCAACATCATCAATGGATCATAACCACTATCGAATACGCACAAAATGTGTGGAAGCCATACCACTCATCTCCATGAAAGCCAAGAAAATATGTGAGTTCATTAACCATCACATCATTTTTTCACTTTGGTGTCCCTCATCACCTCATCACTGACAATGGAAAACAATTCAAAAATAAAACACTACAAAAACTTTGCGATGCCTTTGGCATTTAACTTAGTTTCTCCTCACCTTATTACCCACAAACCAATGGCCAAGCTGAATCCACTAATAAAACCCTTAATAAAATTCTCATGAAAGTGGTTGATGATACTAGGAAGGATTGGCATACGCACATTCCTTTTGCTCTATGGGCATACCGCACTAGTATTCACACTTCCACTGTGGCTACACCCTTTTCACCGGGTCTACGCACCAAGGCTATTCTACCTCTCGAAGTCTAGATCCCCTCACTCCGCATTTCTCTCCATGACATGCTTATTGATGATGACTTTCATCAGGACCACTTAGCACAACTAGAGTTATTATACAAGTGTCATCTTAATGCTTGGATCACCTTCAAGTTTACCAACAATATATCAAACATGCATATGACAAATGTGTTCATGAACAAACCTTCAAGTTGGTGACCTTTTTTGAAAGAAAATCAACATGTAACCAAAGCGAGAAAAAAAGTAAATGGGGAAAATTCACTCCTAATTGGCTTGGACCATACATCGTAAATCATACCTATGGATCGGTGCCTATCGTTTGTCCTCACTGAGGGTAAACCCAAACTCCGAGCCCTTAACGCATTACATCTTCGACCATCTATTGTTGACTTCATTGTCTACCTCACCCTTTGTCTCTTTATAGGCTCTTCCCTTGAGCGCTATCCACTTCATACACCTCCCTAATGATTAAACAAGAATCATGTGAGTACCCTTCACTTGTTATCTTTTCTTGAATATGTGTACCATGGCACTACACATAACATGATTCTCATGGATACTTTTCATCTATCTTTAGATGAGATCCCATGGTCATTCCACCTTGCCTTTTAAACAAGAGTCCTATCCTTTACCTTGGTCTTGTCCATGATTTCAAAGACCTCCAATGGGACCAAAATCCTTGAGTCAAAATTATAATAAAAAAGATGACTCCCTCAAAAGGACATCTTCTTCTCGACCAAATTGCTACTATAAATAGAATGCTCCCTCGAAGGATAGCTATGTGAAGCTTTCAAAAAAAAAAAAAAAAAATGAGAGAAAACGAAGCTTCCCACATCGATCAACTTCACGAAGACCTCAAGGAGTACCATATTATTTATCCCATATAGACTTCCCGCATCGATCATTCTATCAAAAAAAAAAAAAAAAAACAAACACTTGTTATTTATGGACTTTCCCATCGTGACCTCGAACCTCTTTCCCAAAAGACCTATCACTCCAAACATATACAATTAACTACCTTTCACCCACCTTACCATTTCCACTCTCATTTCCTAAATTTCCTTAAGGGACATCTTGGAATTTTGACATTTGGTGATCCTGTGACTACTTTCACCATAGAACAGTTAATCATGCAATGCCTTTTGGGTCTTGTATTCATCACCCCTTTTCAAGGTATGATCTACTCGGTATGATTCTACCCAATCAGGTGGCTTTATTGCCCCCCTCTTATCTTTTAACCATATTTTTTTACATTTTGATTACCTTATACAGGACTTGGTCCTCGACACTTACCTTTGGGGGTCATCCTCCCTTTCGCCATAATCACCCTCACCTATAACATTTTAACTATCATCTACCCACACCTATTAAACCTAAACCCACTACATGCCCACAAACCTACCAACTCATTTTCATCTTCTTCCCTAGCTCATGGGAGAACTACATCGGTCTGAGGTCCCTTTTCACCAGGACTATGTAGGCAACACTTCTAGGGCATGGGGCCCTAGAAGGTTAGCTTGGCCACTCTTTACCCTAACCATTTTCCCCACCTTTACCTGATTTCCTGTTCATATCAAAAACCTAGAAATCTATCCCATATCCACATCATTCAACCTACATACACTCCTCATGTTTCACATACTCTTTTACCACTACCATTATTTCCCATATTCATCTATAACCCATATTTAAACATTGAACACCATTACATTCATTTGCATTAACATGTATTACCAAAATACCGAAATACACATCCATGCCTAAACTAACCTGACTTATTCCATGCCTAAACCAACCTGACTTGATCCATGCCTAAACCAACCTGACTCGATCCATGCCTAAACCAACCTAACTCAATCCATACCTAAACCGACCTGACTCGATCCATACCTAAACTGACCTAACTCGATCCATGCCTAAAACTGACCTAACTTGATCCATGCCTAAAATTAACCTGACTCGATCCATGCCTAAACTGACCTGACTCGATCCATGCCTAAACCGACCTGACTCCATCATGCCTAACTCACCTAATCCATTCATATCATAACAAAAGTAAAATAAAATACACATCACAACACATAATCATCTGAACCTCATACATCTCATCATATAAATACATGTGTATCACAATAATGTACACTCATCTCAAAAAAAAAACATGTGTCTAATACATACATCACGGCTCGTAGGCCGCTATCCAATAAAAATATCATCGGCTCGTAAACTGGTATCATGTACAAAAAATCATAATAAATACAAAATCTCTTCGCACGTAGGCCAATCTCATATATAATCCATTAAAAAATGACTCAGCATGCAGGTCGGTCCATAGCAAGTCAATCATCTCCCCATCTGATGTCGGGAATGCTCCCTATGACTCTATCTCTCCGACCCCTCTGCCACACCTATCTAGTGCCCGACACCTACCTCACCTCCTACTGATGGCCCCTCACCTAAGGCTATCCTCTACACACTAGTGGCCTCACCACGACCCTGTCTCTAGGCTTTCCAGCCCCCTATACTCTCCACACTGTGAGTGCGGGATCTAGTCCTCTCACTAGAGGCCTATTGTGCTCTATACTTGGCATAGGAGGGCACATCTAGCCCGACAAAGCTAACAAATGATCCTGATAATATCATGCCTCTACTAGGGCATCCCTGAATCTAACCATGGTCACTATCTATGGGGGTGCCATGGGTCTCTCCCCGCTATGTGGATGCCTCGCACATACCACGAGATGTTGTCCCTGAATCTACCCTGTGCCCTGTGTCGGTACCATGGCTTGACTCGGCCCTGGGAGTTGTGCCCGCACCCGAAACCGGGCCTGCGTAGAGTAGTAATATTTACTCGCGCACACTAACAAAGCCAGCTCTGCACCCATAACTTCTCCTCGCGTTTGGCCCAATCGGCCCTATAAGTCATGTACCTACGCTTGTAGGGTGGCTATCTTCTCTCCCCCTCCACCTACCTCCTCTCCATCTCCATCTCCCCCTGCCTCCGCCTATGTAGGTACTTGTCCTTGCCCTTCCTGAGCCTATAATGTCACTATCTGGGCCTATAATGTGGCAACCTGTGCCTCTATACCTATCAGCTGCCCCTACATAATCCTGAGCTACATCACCAAGGTAGCCACCTACCCTTATAGGGTGTCCCTCTACACTATGATGGTGGCTAAGTCTGGCTACCCTGGCCTCGATGGTAATGCTCTCAGCTATACTACCCACCACTACCTATATCCGTCTGCCACTCTAGCATCATCAATCTATGAATCCACTGGTTGTTCCTCTAGTCTAGTCAGCATGGTGGGTCGTGGTGGAGACATATGTCTCTCCACATCATCTCTCCTATACTGCAGGAATAGAGGCGGTACATCCTAGACTAACCCAAACTGGTGCCTAACCCACTCTACGGGGATCCACTCATGCTCTCCCGCTTTCCTCCCCTCTATCCACATATATATATAGTCAGATCCCATCTAGCTTCGTGGCCATCTGTCTATTTGCGTGGAAGCCCACATATGGCCTCCAAATGTTGTCCACCCCAGAGAACCCCTCCAACAACCTCCTATAGTAAGCTACATCATGAGTAGTTATGGCACCTCGGGCCTCTCCAACAACTAGTACCCACCACCTGTACCCAAGTCTCAAAAATCTCTGTGGGAATGCATCTACTTGGGGCATCCCTACTAGTCGAACAAAAGTAACGTGCTCATAAGCCCAACAATGTATTAGTACGGTGCAATAGATGTTCAACCTCCGCAGCCACCCGTAGGCCCATAGCTCTCTATATACCTATGTTAGCAATGTAGGTGCCCATGAAAACTATGTCTGCTATATCACCATGCCATGAAGGACTCCCATCAGTGACCTCAGGAATCTCCTACCTCTGCATTCAGGCAAGAAGTAGCACACTACCTCCATCAAAAGTACCACTAACCTCATCTCCTCTGGATGAGCTCTATACATCGCTCAATAGATCATGCTAGCACTATGGAACATCATGTCTACTACACCCTCACTAAAAATGGGTGCTGGTAGCTCTTTAGATGCCTCTGAGGAGATAGAATAAACCTGGGCCCCCAATATGGGCAACCGCAGGATCCTATAGACATCCTCTAGGGTGATTGTCATCTCACCCATCGGCATATGGAAGGTGTTGGTCACCGATTCCCATCTATCGATGAGGGCAACCATTAGACTTGCATCCTGTGACTACACATGCCGGTAGCACCTCACCCTATCAACCCCACCTCTATAACACATGCCACTCCTCCCATGTTGTGCTCACCCGCACTTCATCATAATAAGGGCAACACTGGCCCTCATCCGCAAGTCTCGGTCTCGGCCTGCATCCCACAAGAGCAATGTATTAATACACCTTCCCAACTTACCCTATTTCACATCTACCCTATTTACCCACCTACCCTACTCTATCTACCCTACCCATCTACCCTAGCTATCTACCCTAACCCTCACCCAAACCTACCCAAACCCATCCACCCAAAACTATCTACCCTACCCCTCACCCAAGCCACCCTAAACCTTTCCCATCTCCATTAACCCTTTTCCTCTCACCTAATCCTTTCTACCCACTTTCCCACCCTACCACTCACCCAAGCCACCCTAAACCATTTGACCTGTCCTCCCTTAACCCTTTTCCTCTCACCTAATCCACCCACCGACTGTCGCTGGCCACCCACCATGATTTCCCAACCCCTTTTCCCCCTAATCCTCCTACCCATCCAAATTTCCCTTTGCACCCCTAATTATTCCTATAATCCTCCTCTTTACCTACCCCCTACCCTTCCCTATTCCCATTTCCCCAATTTTTCCCATTTTGCAATTCTTCCTCCCAAACCCCCATTTTTCATATTTTTCTATATGTTTAATCAAATTAATCGAAAAATCCATAACAAAGGTTCCAAACCTACCTAATCCCATTTCGCGCCATTTTTGGTGGAACCACCGGCCTCCGTGCCACTCCTCCCAATCCCTCTCCAGCCTCCACCATCCAATAATGACCACCAAATCTCCACACCAATTGCCTTGCTTGATTCAATCCTATGACCCCACCTCTCACTCAACCAACCTCACCTACGTGGCTTACCAACCAAACTCTCAGATGTTCTTATTTGTCCTTTTCCTCTTTTCTCTCTTCTTGTCCTTTTCTCCTTTTCACAAATACCAAATGAATTTTCAAAATGTGGGTTTTTCACCTTTTATCGCCTACCCAACTCAACCGACATCGGTTCACACTTGACCGATGCCGGCCGGATGCCCTGCCAACCACCACCGCGGTTCCTCTCCACCATCATCGGTTCATATGGCCACTATTAGTTACCCCGTATACTCATTTCCCTCACATTGACCTCATTTTTTACCTCCTCTTTCTTTTGCCTCCCTACACCTACCTGACCACTTTACCTTCCCCTTTAGCCTCCTCCTTCTTCAACCTCACCTCACCCATTGTTGAAGCCTCATTATTTTACCCCTACCTCAGCCTTACCCATGTTGTGACCTATCTACCTAGACCTAGAAAACTATTTGTGACCTTTGAACCAATGTGCTCGCTATACCTTGCGACACCGTTACCCGTGTTGTTTGACCTTGTGCCCTTACCTTTCCTATTTCCATGCTATCTATCCTGACCCTACCTTTGGTGTACCAGGAACATACATAAACATTCCTGCACCTAACCTACATTGTGTTTCTTGACCTTATCCTATACCTTGGATATCGGATTCACTTCAACCTTTTTGGATAAACCTATCGACCTTAGATGATGTAGATTTTTCCTTCTCTTCAACCCGTAGCGTGCTGCAGTTTATACATGTGCATGCATTTGACTTTTGCTACCTTTGACCCTGACCCATTACCTAGATTTCCCGAGTAGACCTTTTACCCCTTTTCCCCGTACCCATTTTCCTTTTCTTCATATTCACCTTTTATCACACCACTCACCACTTCACTTGATGCCTCATTAGTTCCCCGGTTTGAGGGGGATCACCTTCACTCTCACATGGGGAAAGGACATCTTAGTTTTGTTAGCATCACTTACCAATACAAGCTACGCAACAAAAAGGGGCAAAATGTAGACACTAAAATTAGGTCACACTCCCCTTTTGTCCCTTGATGTATAAGCCCCCTTTATTACATTTACCCAACCATGACCCCCTTCACCCCACTAATATTAATTTAATTAATTAAATTAAATTAATGCATTATCCTCACTATATTTATTATTCAAATATCTTATTTAAATAATATCTACACATATAGTTCACTTAGAAACCTCACCAAGTTAACTCAACCTAAGACCTATTCTTAGCAAGTTCCCATAACTAACTAAGACTTACCCAAACCCTAAAAATAAATGCCTACATTCCCTCTAACCACATTCCCACATGCTCACAAGAGGCTTCGAGTCTAATCCATGGGATAATGACATGAGTTCTGAGGAAATAAGGAGGATCTCCCTATTTTAGTAAACCTAGGAAATCCCACTTTGACCGATGTCAGTTACCCCTAACCGTCACCGGTTAAGCCAGACCACTGTCGGTTACCCCTTTTAACCCAAAACAACCTTATTATCAAGGTTAGAACTTAGAAATTAGAATTTGGTAAACATTGGGAGAAATTTTATGAGAAAGAACACATCTCAGAGAGATAACGCATCTTCAAAGAGCCAATTCCAGTGAAAACTCACATCCAAGGAAGGAGATTGAACATCTTCTCCTACATAGCCATCCCAGCCACGATCTAATCGATCCAAGCAAATAGGAGTGTGCATGCAGCCCATGTAGAAGCTTTCTCTAGTTGGTGATCACTTGTAGCCTTAAAAGCCATCATCAACACCTCCATCCTTTATACATAGACCTTTAGAATGAAATCCAAGTAAGTATAACATCATACTTTCCTAGTTATTTCATTTTATCAATATTTTATCACTTATTGTTTATCTTGCTCCCTATTGACCTTCTCCAACATTTTCACATCCATAGACCCACTAAAACCTCGTAAAAATCTACTCCAGTCACCCAATACCTCGTCCCGACCAACCAAAATCCTTTGTGCAATCACAAAGGAGACCAAAACCCTGTTTTGTGACATTTCCAGATCTCACAAGATGGTGGCACCGGTTATACCTAACCGTGGTCTGGTCACCCCTCGACCGATTCCGGTCTCGTGTTTGCCCACACAGTCTTAAACAGAGACCTACTCACCTACTTTTACCTCACCTTCACTCACCTGTGACATACCCGAGACCTTTATCAGACCTACAAAGACCCAAAACCTATCACTTGACCTTGGATTCTATTCTAGCTTATCCTGTTAGATTAGATCTATTTCTTATTGTGTTTTTAAGTGAGATACCTAAATTATTTTAAAATAACAATAGAATTTACTTTGTTTTGCATTAATTTTTTAAAACAAGTGGATCGACACCATCTAGGAAGTATCATACTTCCCGGATCTAGCTTACACTAGGTAGTTCACTACCCATATTGTTTAATTCCTTCTTGTGGTCTTGCTTTCATTATAGGTAGTTCCTCCTAGCCAAAAGGAATCTCTCACGGTCAACTATGGATTCGGAAGTAATACGTGTGCAACAACCCATCAACCGACATTTGAACAGGTATTCCTCCTACGCTCGTTACCCTATCTATTTTGTCAACGATTCAAATAAACAATCTAAGAAAAAGGTGAAATAGATAGTAGTATGTGATGCTAGGACCCTCATTATGATCTTATAAATTTATACTTATAGGGATCTCAAGATTAATTTCATAATTAATCCTAATAAGGCCAACTAGGAAAAGGGTAAGGATGAAAAATAGAAAGAAGGGCCCTAAAGAGAAACAAGAAAAGAGAAACATAGATTAGGGCACCCAAGGTGGGACCAGTGGTCCCTCGGGTGCCCTAGTACAGATGGGGCATCCTAATTTATGCTAGAATGACGAGGAAATTGTGAGATGGATGGATAAGTTCAAGAAAATATGTGAGAATGATGAAATAAAATATAAAATAAAGATGGCCAAAAGGTGGGATTAATTATTACTTTATTCACTTGAGAACCTTCTAAATAGTAGTATAAGACTGAGCTAAATAATATTTAAAGTGCATAAGTTTGTGTCTAGAGGGAGAGAGTGATGTTAGAAACAAGGTATGGAATATTTCTAGGATGTTTTTGTATGTTTACCATCAAATTTTCTGAGGTTATTTCTATGAATGACAAGGGGGAGATTATTAAAACCTCGTGCATTGGTGTTGTCATTAATGTTACGTGGCATTGATGGAAAAGGTGTGGGTAGTTAAGTCGTGGTCAATGAGGGTCATGAAGGTTTATTGGTAGTTCCTCTGTCAATCATGGTTGGTGCCTTCACAATGATCTTTAGAGCTCACATAATGGATTTAGATTTGTTTCAAGATGACTTCAATGATGTTACGTGCTTGGTCAAGTGAATTAGAGCCGACTAGAGGTGTGGATATGGTTTGTGTGCTTCTTTTTAGGTGTTCCACAAGTCACATATGATGGTTATTAGTTGTGTAAGACCTTCTAGAGTGAGCATCGTGTCAGATTTTTGAATTCATAGTTGAAACTAGCTCATTTAGGCCTAATTCTAAATCCTAATGAGGTGTATGGGCACAAAGAATATAATCAAAATATGATGTAAGCATGGTAGAATCCTAGAACACTCCTTAGGGAATGTAAGAACATCTATAGGGATTACTTTGGCTTCGAGGGGTAAATTTTAAGTTTTCACTAAAACTACCTTTGAGAACTAGTAGTGGCTGATTAGGAAAATGATATATGTATTGACCGTAGGGTAATATTTATGAGAAACCAAGTTATGGAGCATGTAGAGGGATGTGTTGTGGTGATCTATGTCAAATTTCATCAAATTTTTAAGCTATTCAAGTTTTTTCCAAAATTGTGTTTTTGAGAAATGCAAACTGAGCACCTTGTCTTCTTAACATCCAAAAAATTTATCAAGCCTCCTTCAAATAAATCATAGAAGGAATTTTTGAATATCACTTCAAGCCTAAAATTTTGTAAAAATTTTGAGGACCAAATATGAAAGAACAAAAAAATTCTCTTTGTTTTTCTAACATTTTCTCTCTCTCCAGGCCTCCTTCTTAAAGTGGTAGGCAAAAACAAGCAATTTTGTTTCCAAATAAATTTTGTGAGTTTTCTCAACTACCTAGGTTTGAAGAAGGTTCACTCTAGGTAAAAATGGTAGTATTCTTGTTCTTCAAGCATTTCTCATGTACAAGTATTCTTAGTGTTTGCAAGTTCTTCAAGTAAAATCATGGTGTGTGAAAGACTCAATCATGGTGTTAGTGAATACAAATGCCTCAGAGATAAGAATTGATTATGAATACTTTTACAGGTCATAAATGATTTTTGGAGCTTACAAATACCATGTTTAGGTGATATATAGTCATGTCTTTCATTTCACCAATACTATCCTAGATTGGCCTCTTGACAAAAGGAATGTATTATGAATCATGTTTGTAAGTTTACCTTTACAAAAATTACTGACAATATTGTGAAGATAGTGAAGGTTTTTATCTTGAAATTCTCTTATAATGGATGATCATTAGAATAGAGTTGTGATAGAGAGAAATCACCAAGTCAATATTATTTTGTGTGGTCTCAAGAAATTGTACACAAAGTATAACAAATAGTGGTGTTCATATGCATATACTTTGAAATGGTAACGCTCCTAGTGTGGAAACATTGTTAAAGGTATGGTTCTTCTCAAGTTGTTATTTTTTTCACATGAAAATTGGGTAATTCCATGAAGATTGTGTCTATGTCTCTCGTGAAAGTCATCAAGAAATGAATTTTTGTATGAAAATCTTGATCATTTATACTCATTTAGTTAAAGTGAATGTTTGGAATATGTAGAGATTTCAAAGCTTGAAGATATCATGTAGTTCATTGATATAAAAGTGAAGTATAAGGTGTTGAATATCTATCATACAATGAGATAGGGTTTTGAGTTTGAAACCATCAACATGTATAGTGTTGAAAGATCAAGCAAGATTGATCTTATTTGTAAAGTATTAGGCCATCTATGGATATGGGAGATATGAATATGCCTTCCTTATTTTTTAAAGATCTATATGAAGTTGGGTTATATTGAGATTGTATGTGAAAGAAAACATAACCTTCCATATTGCAAATTTGAGCTTGGAAACAATATATAACAAGTCCCAATGGAAGTGTCATGAAGAAAACTACTAATTATCTAGTTCTCTGATGGTGATAGATGATGAAAACTACTAAGAAACCCTCATAAATATTTGAAACTCCTTGAATACCATATCTTATTAGCATGAAAATTTTAAAAGAAGATTGTGGTTAAGTTTCATATGACTGTATGTTGATGATAGTCAAGATGAATTCTTACTATGTTATTTTTTAGATCTCAAAGCTCCTAATGGTGATAAAAGCCTTCTAAACATTGTATCCATGAAGTCCAAGATCATTTCAAAACTTATGTGGACTACATTCTTGATCCTAATGCACTCCCATGTGATCAAATGAAGTGGAAAGAAAAATGACAAAGTAAGAGGTTTAAAATATTTATAAAGATTAATTGATGCTCATGAAATGTCTATGCATGCTCATACCACTGTATTGAAGTCCTAAAATTATCATAAATATTTTCATTCAAAAAATTAAAGGTCTGATGGAGTTCAACAATTACAAATAATATTGTTTTGTAGAGGTCAGAAAACTAATTTATTTTGTCGAGGATTTTGATCTTTCCATTGGTTTTAAGTTGAACTAGGAGAATATTGTTAAACTTATAGCCTAGGAAAGTAGCTAAACATGATTAAATGTAATCAAAACATAAAGAGGTATATTTTATATGAATAATATTCATCTCTTTGCATGTATGAAATAGTGAGCTAGCTAAAAATACTATGAAGTTAAAGAGCAAAGGTCTATTTTTCACAAGTTAATATTGATATAAAAAGTTATTATTTTTCATATAGTTGTTTATGATGTTTGGGAGTTATTTAAGTGTGCAATTTAAAAATAGAATAATGATATATGTTCATAGAGTGATGTATATGAAATGAAATCAACCTAGAGAGTAAGAGGAGTTATTAAAGATCATATTCATGGAGTAGAAAGCAACATTTAGAGTGAAAACCTATCGCTAAAGACGTGAGGTCAATTATGTGAGAAGAGAAGTGGATGAAGAAATAGATGGTAATGAATTAGCATAGATATAACATTGAACATGAGTGATTTTTTAAATGTGTGAATAGGAACAAAGTACAAAGATGAATAATTGATCACGATAATCGTGAAACAACTTAGATACATGAATATTCAGATATTATGTCTTTCTTAATGAACTAGGTGCAATAACATGTACAAGTGAAATATTAGGTGTCAAAAAGGATATGCGAATATCCTTACAAATCAGGGTGTATACAAAAATTAGAATATTGGAGTATGAAAAAAATTGTGTATGATACCAACTCTTGTATGATAGAGCCTTATAGCACAAAACCAAGAAGATAATATAGATGGAAAGAGAAGAAGAGCAAGATGATTTAGTGGTCACCATAAATTCTCGTGAGAGAAAAAAATTGAGTGATCAAAATATTGAAGAATTCTAATATGTATATTAGCAGGAGGGAGTAGTAGATTCCTTGTGAGTTGTAGCTTATAAAAGAAATAAGTAGAATCCTGGTTGATATTTGGGAGTTGAAGATTCTAGGAAATTTGAAGCATGTCAAAGACTAAGTAGGAGCTTGGTTAAATTTTGGAGTTGCAGCTCCATGTTGAGTAGATGCTCAACTTGAAATTAATGTAACATTTATAGGACATTCTTGTCCTAAGCTAGTTCTTGGTTTTAGTGGGTTTTTCTCCCGCTTTGGTTTTCCATATTAAATCTTATCATTGTGTGCTTTCTCTCATATTACCTACTTTTGGATGTTTGTTTGATTTTATCGTCACAAATTAAGTGAGTTTAATTATGAATTAAAAAGGTTGAACATACACTAATTCACCCCCTCTCAGTGTCCTAATTTCTAATAGAACCTAAGAAGGAAACAAAGAAAACCAAACCCAAACCAAATATAACACAAATACTTCTAATTATGAGCACAAATTTTAGAAGGAAAAGTATATGTGTTCCTATTACAAGATTAATGGACGTTAGGAGCATCAATTTATAAGAAAAATAGATCACCTCACTCACTTAATTGAGAAGAATAATATAGGTGTTCCCTAGTATATCAAACAAAATGATCCAAAGTCTGAGTCTTCTAAAGAAAAGGAGTATAAATTTGAGAAGAAGATAGGAAATACCCTCGTAGCTCGAGTCACTCCTTCATCCATGTGGATCATTGATTCCAATGCCTCGCACGACATAGGATTTTTTTCATGTTTATTTTTCCAACATCAAGTCATGTGACATGTACCAAATCATGTTGGGTGAGTATACTATGATGTTGTTTTTCGGTAGTGAATAAGTAGAGATGGATGGTGGAACATTTAACCAAGTGTTCATCCCTACCAATATCTTATCAGCTTACTAAATCACTCACCTTGGTGAAGCTATACAAGTAAAATTTAATCCTAAGTTAGTGATTATTTGTGAGCTTCATGATGACACTATAATGGATGAGGGAAAATAAGATCACTGGTCATATTTATGCACCTTTTCTCACTTTACTTGATTTAATGCCAATTACCTTGCTTACTCATGCAGATGAGGTCAGCAAGCTATGGCATGAGAATTTTGGTCATCTTAACTATTGTTATCTTGAATAATTGAGCCAAAACGAAATGGTCAATGGGTTACCCCATGTAAATTTTTCTAAGGGTCTTTACGAGGGATATTCCTCGTAAAGAACCTTGAAGAAAATTTTTGCAAAGGAAAATCTTGGAGAGCTTCTTGTCATTTGGATATTGTTCATAGTGAAATTTTTGGACCTTTCCCATCTCCTTCATTTACTAGATATTTATATATACTTACCTTCATTAATGAATTTTCATGTTATACTTGCATGTAATTTGTCAAAAAGTAAGTATTCGATCATTTTTTATACTTCAATGATCTTTCTCAAAAATAAAATGAAAGGTATATCAAGGTTCTTCAAACTGATAATGAAGACAAGTATGTGAGAAATAGGTTAAAGGATTTATGTACCTCCATAGGGATTAATTTGAAATATAAAATTGATTATATCCCTTCACAAAATGGAGTTTTATAAAAAATTAAGTGAATGCTTAAATAGATGAACAATTGTGTGGTTCACTCTAAATCCCTTCCTCCATAATATTGGGTTGAAGTAATGAACTATTCTTGTTATAGTCATAATGATATTCCACACAAGGTAGTAAGAGGGATGCCACCATTTCAATACTAATTTGGACAAAAACCTAATCTTGAGAACTTAAGTGTCTTTAGATCAGTTTTCATGCTAAATGTATATCATAAAAATTGGAAACTTTCCATGAAAACTAAGCCCACACTAAAAAATCTTTAAACCAGGTAATGTAAACATGCCCTCTAACTAATTTTTGACTATGTAAACCCCATCATGGAAGATAAGGATGTTCTAACTAGATTTTAAAATATTTTTTCATGTGCACATACAGTGGTGGGAAGAATTTCATGGGTACATTGTGATCCACTTTGAAGGAACGTCTTCCAAAGGCCTAAAAGGCCTATTTTTCAAGACTTTTGTAGATTAAAAACCCTCTCGAGATGAAACAAGAAGAGAATTCCTCAAACTAGAATGTGATTGATCTATGATATCATAAAATTCAGTTTAGGGAATATATTCTAGGTTAAACAAGTTTAGGATCAAACTATGCAACAACAGACTACTCTTGTAGCATAGTGGAAATGAAAGAAGTCAAAAACTAGTGATCTTGTTTTGAATGGTTCAGAGCCTCAGGTAATTTTTTAAAGTAAAATAATAATCATAAGAAATATAAGAAGTCCTAATTCACTTTACAAAACATTTTGGGAGATTTTACTGTCTAGTTTTTGAGATATTGGTCCAAAAAGCAGTAGGTAAAGATCCTTTATCCTAGTGGAGATTAAAATGATCATTATAGGAGTTAAAAATGAATTTAGGACCTGATTCAAAAATAAAATTGAATTTAATTCAACCCTCTATATTTACCATTTGATAAATTAGATAATAATGTAATTTTCTCTTTCGTGGTAGTTAGACCTTATGGCGCATAGGCTTGATCAGAATAAAAACGTCGGGTAGATTTTGAATTTAAGGAAGAATTGGATCCTAAATTTTTTAACATTGATTTAATCAGGTATTTTTAATTCAAAATCATATAAATTTTTCCCATGAAACTCTCAAGGAAGCTCTGGGGAAAAGACTCACTCTCCGAGGTCTATTTTTGGAGTGTTGGTGAAGGAAGGCTTACTATAAGTGTCCAAGTCACACTTTCACACCTTGGATGTAATTTTTCACCATTTCACTTGGTGAAAAGGTGCATGAGGTGTAAAATATTATTAACCTAAGAAGGAGGATGTTAAAAATAATTTTTCCTCACTTAAAGCACATTCTTGAGTGTTAGATGAGTGTTATGCAAAGGATGATATGCAATCTTGGCCCCATCCTTATGTTCCACCACCCCATGGAGCATCTTGAGATATTGATTATAATTTCTCACCTGATGAAAAATTTAAATGGGTGCAAAAAAGTGTGACCCTAAGGAGAATGGTTAAATTCGTCACTTAAAACATGTCTTTGATGGTTTGTTGTGCATGACTCAAACATGTTCCCCCTACATGACAACCTGAACCATGAAACAATTTTCAAAGATGATTTTACCTATTAATCTAGTGAAAAATTTCATTAGGTGAAAAATGTTTTACCCCTTGCAATCCCTCTCTCTCTTGGCACTAAAACACTCAACTTGCATGCTAGGATGTTGTTTCCAACTCACCGTACTGCACAAGCTAGACCCCCTCTCCATGTTAGGTGACCCCGTGGAACATATTTCTAGGATTAATATAATTTTTTTGCCATTAAAAAAATTTAAAAATGTGGAAAGGTGCAATGGATGATCGTGGAGTTATTTGGAAATTCTTAACTCATTCTCAACTCGGGTTACCATGTGTGAGTGTGCAAATGGGTTAAAGACGAATTTTCTCAACCATGGTTAACTTTCAAACATTAAAATATTCCTTAACTGAATATGGATTCCATTTTCAAATGTATTTTCCTTCCAATTCTAATATTACTTATTTTTTTCTCTAATTTTCCAAGAAACACCATGCCAAGAACTAGATTGTTTCTCATATCTCACAAACCCTTACTCGTTTTCCATGAAATTTCAACTAAAGGTTCCTTGCATGAATGCCATTAGAATGAGTTTTTTCATGGCCACATTGATGAAATGATTCAATATTTATTAACATAATAAATTTTAATCCATAAAATTTTTCTTCCTCGTATATCTAGAGTTGTGACAAGCCGAACGAGCTACAAATCAGAGCTTGAGATCCTTGAAAAATTAGCTTTCCAATGAGTAATGTTTTGCAACATGAAAATAGGTATGATTGGAGTTATGGAGGAATGTTATTTTTAATAATTATACCCTATTAGATGAAGATGAAATAGACATTCAATTTTTTTAATATTCATGAAGATCCAGATGAGAAGAAACCTTAAAAAATTGGAGCAAAGGATCCTAGTGAGAAGTATAATTTTTGAAGACTTTTTTCATCTGATCCAAAATCTCGTGGACAATGTATATTTTTAGTAATTACCCATTCAAGGAAATTAATAATGTTAGTAGGTATATATAAATAATGAATTTGAAACACAAATCTCATTCCCCATGAGGAAGAGTGCTCAAAATTGATAATTCAATGAAAATTGCCAAAAACTAGTCATCCAAGAGGAACTTACTAAAAATAATAAGTATAAAGTCTCAAATGGTCTTGGTTTTTCATCCTCAATTCTTCACTAATTTCAAACTTCATGGATTTCAAACTCATGCTTTCAAAAGGGTGGAAAGTTTCATTGTGTCTCTAATAAAAGAGAATCTTTATCGCCTCCGATTTTGGTTAAGTGGAGCATTCTGTATCATTGTGTTTCTCACTTCACCAGATGGGTTGATCATAATTTGCAAGATTATTTCATCCATATTCTCACCTTCATTATTCACATGGTTAAGGTAATATTCACCTCATCTCCTGGATGACTCCATTTCCCCAAGGCTCTAGATCATCAAGTTGAATTGTGCAAGCTATGGTCTCGAGTTTAATCCAGAACTTGGAATTTTAGAGAAATTGAAATTTTTCAAAGGTTGAAGACGTGTCTAAAGTGAGTTAGTTACTATATCATCATTTTCAATCGTCTTATCCTCCCCTTCTGATGGATAATCATTTAAGGCATGATCTCATAATGTGTAATTTTGTTGAGTTGGGGAAATCTTCATCACTCCTCTTCCCAATATGTTTAAGAAATGTTACAAAGTATCACTATTTTAAGGAGTATTGTAGGGGGAAAAGGTGTCCAGATAAGTAATATTCATCAACAAAGCATAGAAGTGTTGTAAAGGGGCATCATGGATTAAGCTTTCATATTCAACTTCTTAGAGTTGATATTCATCAAGGCAGAGGCATCCTCATCCATGATTTGGAGAATTAATTTTTCCTATCCTCTTTCATTCTTTCTCCTCTTCTCTCCCCTTTATAATTTGTCATTGTAAATAATCTTGAATTTTTGTATTATTCATTAAAATGGTTATGAAATATTTGTGCAATGTAAAATTCCCTTTAAAATTACAAAAGTGGACTTACTTTTATTTTCCTAAGGTAATTTGAAAATTCAATTGTAATGGGAATATTAAAAGTCATGTGGGGATAGATGGATTTTAAAGCTATAAAATGAGATGACCTCATCATCATAAAAGGAGGGTTAATATTGCTTACTAGATCCTTGATTTAATAAATTCTTAATTAAATATAAATATTACAGAGTCGCTACGATCCAAATGATGTATAAATGCTATAATGTAGAAACGACACAAGCAAGATAAGATTTAAAATATGAAACCCTAAGAAAGGAGATGAGATAAGAATACTTACCTAATTTGCACGTAACCTAGAAATATTTTTTTCTGGAAAAGTGTTGAACAAGTTGGGTAGAGTGTCATAAATGCTTAGTATAAATTCTGAAATGTAGGAATGAGGTTGGACATGGTATCCTAGGATATTTCAAGGTAACTTGGGCGCTAGATACCATTTTTAGGAGCTAGAGACCACTTCTATGTGTTGTTGAATACATGTAGCTTAAGACATTCTTTTCGGTGTATTTCAGGTATTCATTGTTGTTCCCTATTAATCACTTGATAGCCTCTCTTTTAATGTTAAAGGTACTTGTAACCTTAAAAATATATGTTCACCTACAAGAACCTACAAACCACATCAAACCCAAAATGAGAATTTAGAATGGGAGTAAAAATGACCCCAACAATCACCCCAAGAGTGAACTTGTGATAGAGCACTACACTACATCTCATAATCTATGTAGTTCTTGTGAGTTTGTGTAGAAAGATTTCCCTAGGATTTCCTGTGCAAGTTGCACTTGATAGCAAGATGTAGTTAGAATGTAGTAATTTAGTAGAATGTGTGGATGGAATTAAATGAAATTCCCTTCCTATGCTATGTATGCAGAGTTTTTGCATCCATTGTCCCTTGATTGGATGATGGATGGATTATTTAGAGTGCTTTAGGTTCCTTTTAGATGTAAGATTAGGTGATGATATTAATTATTAATGTTTTTCCTAATTTCGAACAGATGACTATTTATTTAGATGAATCAATTGTTTGAATTTCATAATTAAAAATGGAATATCATCCCATAAGTGAAAATATGCCCAAAATGTAAAAAAGAACCAAAAGGATTGAGTAAGGTGAGAAAGGGACAGGGGCACCCATAGGGGACAAGAGCACCTAGTTTCCTTTGTCTTTGTTAGGCATTAGTGTTTGAATCCATAAAATATAAACAAGAAAATTTCTCACTAGGCTATAGGGTGTGTAATACCAAACAAAAAATAAGAAACAAAGAAAAAGAGACAAAAGACAATTGTCAACCACTAGTTTTCTTGTTTAGGAATCATCTAAATGCTAGTATGATTTAAGTACCTATAAATGTGCACAAGTGCATCATTTTGTGTCTACATTTACCCCCACTTTATGTTGTTTAGTGAATAGTTTATAACATAAACTAGATAAGAGATGTGTACCTTATGATCCTATAGAACATGTGGTGAAATGTGTTTCGAGTGGACAAGTGAAGCATTGAATGATAAAAAGTGAAGTGTGGAGACTAGGAAAGGAAGGTTACCCTAGGGGTGAATCATATTCATTTCATTTTATTTGTTGTTGTGATTTTACTTTCTGTTGTAGGTTGTTTCTTGTTGTGTATTTTTAATTACATATTACGATTATCGTGCATACTAATTTCTTTCTATCTAATTTAAGTTTCAAATCTGATTTATTATTTCTAGTGTAACATATTTGTAAGATTTTTAATCAAATCTAATATAATCTAAACTTAATTAAATTTACCTAAAATTTAATTAACAGGTTAATTTTTTTGGTGAACCCACTTTTGATCGAATCCTTAACCTAATATATGATATCTTCCTTGTGTATTATTCTTGTTGATCTCTAAACCCTAATTGATTTAGGGTTTCTGTCTGGGTACATGATTGTTTTCTAGGCTTGATCTTTCTTTTTATCATCATGCCTAATTTTCGTACTCACTCTTTGGTTATTTTTCCTTGGCTAACAACATTCTACTGACTTCAATGCATTTACTGCAACCACAATGATCCCTCCTACTTTTAAACCCAACTTGTTTTAGAAATTTTTGCTCCATGAGTTACACCACCGAATTAAGCACCCTCAAACTAAAATTCAATAATTATCTACCAATTTTACCTACTCATATCAATAAAAGTGGTGTTTCTTATTCTAATGATTATCTTAGCACTACCCTTACTAACAAAGGCCATGAAAATTTTCCCCTCACTTCTCATCATGTGGCACCACTTCAAGTCGAGTCTCTATCAATGAATGACATAGAAAACATTGAAAATAATGTAATCACAATTACTTTTTCTCCCGTAGAATGTCCCACTCATGATGTTTCACTTTATATTTCTCCCTCATCTTTGTCATGTTGATATAATGCATGATATATTCATTAATACTTCTTTCACTATCATTATTGATCACGTTTAATCATAATTTTCTAATTCTCACCTTGAATAATATGATCAAGTTCTCCCTAATGAGGATTCCTAATAATTTGATCAATTTTTACAAGATAACCCCTCTACTATCAATCTTTTTATTTTTGTTGCATAAGATCAACTTAAGCATGTTTCTTCATCACACACCATTATATTTCTGGTTCCCACATCCATGGTGTCTACCCCTTAGGTGCACCTCATCTTTCAATTCTAAATGTCTATATGTCAATTCTTGCAAGCACAATTGTTACTACACATTCCACATTTATTCCTCAAGGTTTTCATTTACCCTATTCTAGCACACAAGCTCTTAAATCCCTTGCTCATACTTTATAAGCACAAATTTTATAGTTACAAAAAGGTGCGTTTGTTTCCTCTATGTTATGGAAATAGTTACTTCATGATCCACTTACACATAAAGTGATTTCTATTCATTACCTATTAATTTTTTTATCTTTAATTTGTTATCTATGATGTCAAAGGAGATCATGCTTTGAGCATCTTCACTGCTCCATACTATTTTTTTATTATGCTTCTAATGATATATTACTTACTAATATTTTCCCATAAAGTATTAAATAATTCACTTTATATAAATTTTACGCTCCCCTACTCACTTTGTGTGTGCATTCACTACTTTATCCAATTTATTTTTGACACAATTATCTATCAATATTTAGGAAAAAACATCTTATGCACAATTGGCTTGAATATGACAATGGCCTATTGAGACTATTAATTCCTATGGACCTCATTATAAAACTCTACTCACTAAAATGAAAAATATATTATCTCGATAAAGAATTGTAATGCATATTCACATAAATCTTATTACACCCTTTTCAAGATTTATTCATGTTTTACAAGTTTATATATTTTGACCATTTATGTCATACCTTGAAAGAAAACAAGGCTAAATTATTACAAATGCAAAAATTGAAGTATGCTGTTATCTCTCCTTTCACCGAAGTTTTCTTCTCATTATACATAGCCTCATTTTTCATAGATGATGCATCTCTTTCAAAGTGTTCACCTTATCTTCACCGTCATGTTCCTTACAAAACTTTCCATATTGCTAGAATATCTCATATGACCTTGTTGGATTTTCTTAACCATCCTCCTAGTTTCAATACTTCTTCTAGAACAAATACATTTTTGGCCTTTCCACCTAGACCTTACTCGGTGCAAATTTTCCTCTTACAAAAATTTCATACACATCTCCTTTTTTTTACCAATAAAGACCTAAAATTCCTTCGAAAAACCTTAAGAACTCATCAAAATGTCATGTACGAAAAATCAGGGCTCATCACTATGTACATAATATTTGAATGCATTTTTACATCGAATTTAACTCGTGATCCTTACAATCCTTAAAAGGGTAATTTTCATATAAGTCAAATGATCTTTGCTTTCAATATTTGAGACTTAGAGGGTTCTGATCTATGGATCACTAATTTAACCCAGTACAACATGTTGTCACCTCATAATACAAGAGTTAACAACCTTCACACCACCCTTAATCTATGATCTTGATTTCTTCTAAGTACAACCTACTTGAAGGATTAATAATCAACTTAGTTTGTCATGAAGACTCAAGACTTGAAAATTTTTAATATGACTGGAATACATCTTGAATTTAAATGTTATTTAACCAAGATAGAGCTTGTTGTCCCACTTACCACTATTGAAAGAATGAACATAGCTCAAGTTCCATGATAACTATTATTATCATATATTTGCAGCTAAACACACACAACTCATACAGTTTTCATACAAGACTTATCTTCCATCTCTCATAGAGCTTTCAAATTTTCATGAAGAATATTTACATGCCCACCTTTTCTCATATTCTAGTAGATTTCACTTATCAAATACCTCACTCATCCTTATAATTCAAAAAGCATACCTCATATCTTGAGAGACATTATTATCACTACTTGAGACTTACTCTACCACCTTTAATCTTATATTCTACAATCATATGCGTATAAATTATGCTTCTATATGATTTTTAACCAAAAATTATTCATTTTTTTATTTTCGAGTGTGTCATGGACACTTACAGTTTAATCAAGTTATTTAAAGCTCTTATACACCCCAAGGCCCCCTGTCACGGTTACTTCTACCTTGAAATTCTTGGATTTTCACTTTTGGGTATCTCTCTCTGTAATTCAAACCTTCTCATATAGATTAGAACCTAGAATATTTCATTAGCTTTTCCATGTATAAATTTAGATTTTAAACACCTAGATTTTTTAACTATTATCAATCTTCACCCTAGTAATTCACCAAATTTCTCATTCAATCTTTTGAGCATTTGTTTTTAGAGTCATTTGAATCATCATAAGCATATCGATCATGCACATGACTCTTGAAATAGAAAAGACATTATTGAAGAGACCATTTTAACACACCTCATTGATACAGATTAGACATTCTACTATATATCCTTCTTGACTCAAGGGATCACTAATCACAAAAACCTTGACACTCACTAATTGCATTTAAAATCTTGATCGTGAATTTCAACCTTTGGACTCTTTATGGTTAACAAACATCATGACTCAGATATATTGATCTTCATGTAGGTCACTTTCCTTGACCATCAACATATGACATAAACTTCAAGATTTCTTGAAATCCATGAGCTCACTTTTTAATTCATGAATAAAACATAACCCAAACCAAACAAAGTAACCAATTAGGCTTCAACCATAGTCCTGTAAATCCCTAGATATACATTATTGATTGAGACACTTAATAGACCCTTTGAGATATATGCACACATAACTCAGACATTGAAGTACTAAATACATCATTTCATACCTTGGTAACTTTGTACTCAATATACTTGACACAAATTTACATGTTTAACATATCCTTCTTTGATCCGATAGACCCAATAACAAATCTACACACTTATATCATCAATTTCAAGCTCACAAGAACTCCTTTCAAATTCTTAACAATATATCATGTACCGAGACATTGGAATTAACTCAAAAATATACATTTTGACACTTTCTTTCTCAAGAACATTGTGGAGAGGAAATTTCACTCACATTTCTTCCTTCATGAATATATACCTCCTAGAATCTTAGAGAAGGTATATCATGCCTCTTAGATCATGTCAAAATAGCAAGAAGTCATCAAAACAACATGATGACTCAATATTATCCTTTCTTGTCCTCAAAAATTTGTCAACCTTCTTAGATGCATTCCCTGGTGTGCCAACCATATCACCTAAGCCTTTTTTATTTGAATCCTGATAAACATGTGTGATGTTTTTAATATATTTGTTCTACCAAAATTAGAGGTAAAACTTCCTTTTTAAATTCATCACATTTTGATACTTGGATTGAGATTGCTTCTCCTATAGTTGTCATGTCTTGTCTTATCTCTTCATTATCTTCCCATGTTGGTCCTCCTTTGTCCTTCTTTACCTTTTCAGGGTTGGAGTTAGTGTTCTTGACTCTGTAGATGTATTTTATCTTCTTCTTGTTAATGCCTCTTTCAATCATGATTAACTTGACTTCATCCTTGGAATTAACCTTCACCTTAAAAAAATAATCATTGATTATTATGTGCATGTAGCTTACTTCTACATCTAGGAGATGTGTAACACTGTCTAGAAAAATGTTCTTGCTCATGAAAATTGAAGAAAATAAACCGATACTTACCTTTTGAGTTTTCTTCTTCCCAAAACTGACTTACATGTTCTAGGCAGTACTTGGTTATGTGTCCTTTTTCTTTGCAATTTAAACATACCATGTTCTTCTCTTATTAAGTCCTATAATCTACCCATGGATTTTCATCTACTCTTCTTCTATAATGATATCTTTATTCCCAAAAACACTCCATGAAAATAAAATTCCATGAAACTTACTTGATAATATTCTTGCATTTGGCTTTCTAATGGTCTTCTTGTGTACTTTTTTTTCCTTCAAGGTCCTTAAACATCCTTGACAAGATACATGGTTTGATTTAGTTTTCAATTCCATATGCCTTTCTTGTTCTAGTTCCTCTCTGAGGGTCTTTAGATCTACATTTAATATTTCACATTCATCAATTTGAATACTTTCCCGACATATCTTATCCTCTACTTCACCATAGTATTTTTTTGTTTTGCAATCCATTAAGTCTGGTTAGTAACTTGTTCCAACTCAATCTTCAGGGTCCTTAGTTCCTCTTCAAATTTAAGGCAGGAATTTTCTGTCTCTCAAGGCCTTTGATACTTTCTCAACAAATGAATCCATCTCATTAAGTTCTTGACCATGATTAACTTCCTTGAGATTGATTTATGTCTTTAACTCATTTATAAGATCTTGATAAATTTCATACTTATTTTTCAACACTGATTTTGCTAATGTACCCATGTTTATGTCTTCAATATCACCTCCATGTTGTTCGGCTTAGTTCAAGAGGACCACGCCCGATACCGATTTTTGGAAATTAGGACACTGAGAGGGGGTGAATCAATGTTTGTTCAAATTTTACCTCATAAATTAGTTCATTCAATTTTCATCATCAATACCAAACTAACAATCACAAGTAGTTAAAACAACAGAAAAATTATGTGGGAAACCAAAACTAGGTAAAAACCCACTAAAATAGAGAACTATGCTTCCAACCAAATTGCCATATATTTATTATATTAATTTCATGGTTGAGCTTAACCTCAACCTAGAGCTATAACTCCAAAATTTTTAATAAGTTATCACTCGTCTTTTGACAAGCTTTAACCTGTTTGGAAAATTCTACTCCCAAGTTTGATTCAGCTACAACTAACCTTTAGTGAGATTTAAATAATGGGGAAGCTACATTCCCCACCTACTAAGCTGTTGTTATCCATATTTCATCCCTGGGTCAAATATCAGATCAGTCACAACCCCGTATAAGAGGAACCTGAGAAAACTCATTCAGATCTAGAAAATTGGTCATAAAAGGACTCAACCATGGAGTGGCGGGGGATAAGAGAGACTAAGGGACCCTGTATGAAATAAAAAACTATGTCAGGTTGTTTCCATGTCTTAAATACATTCTCAAAGTTATAGGTAGACTCAACTATGAGATAACAAGGTCAGACAAGAAGGGGTGATGCCACGAGAGGAAGCAAACACAATAAGGGGAAGAAATGACAAAGATTTGAAGTCCTTGAGCTCAAAACGGTTCAAGAAAAAGCCCAAAAACAACTAATTCTGGAGGAGGTAGTGGAAGGAGAAACATGTCTTAACGACGCTTCTCTAAAGGTTAATCTAAAAAGGGGAACCCAAACTTGCACTAGATTCCACCGCCTCGGCGCCTTGAAGCCGGGCGTAAGTTTGGGTTCCCATTTTGGGTTCCCAAATGAGCGTGAGCTCTCCATGTAGCCCAAAGTCTAAAAGGTAAGAGGGACCATTGAAAATTCCATAGATCAAAGAAAGGTGAAAAGTGTCAACTTGACGCTCCTCCAAAGGAAAACTTTGGGCCGGATTATCAAGTGAGCGTGGTGCCTCCACATGTTATTCCATAGGGGTAGAGTCGGTTGAATAGTCAATGCATGATCCCGGCCACGGAGGCTGCCAAGTGTCTTAATGATGATGATTAAAGGGTTGAATAGAGAAAAGGTTTCTAAAATAGTGCTGCATCGCCACGTGTCCTAGGGGAAAGCGGGCCATTGGGGGAAAAGTTGGTTCTTTACCCTTGTTATCTCAAAAGGGGTAAAAGTTGTAAAATGGATCGTAACTCTACCTAGGGAAAATTCAACATTTAGGCTCGAGTCAAAGCCAACATGGGGATTCGGAGGAAAAGTGAAAGTTTTCCTTTCATTCAAAAGGCACCAAGATAAAGATGGAAACAAATTCCATAGCTAACCAAAAAGAGCAACATTTCTAGGCAGAGCTTCGAGGTTGCGAGAGTTTTTGAGTTTTACATTTTTTTAGCAAAAGGGAAAAAGATAAATTGCATGGACCCGTGAGTCCAATTTTTTCTCTAATCTAGCTGCCACATGTCCCATATAAAAAGGGGGACCCATTTTTCAAATTGTTTTCCCGCCCATTTGTATGGACTCAATACAAACTTTGAAGGGGCATATATTTCGACTCAGGGCTCGAAATATTGCGAATTTGACACCATTCAAAAGATCTTGGCCTTGTACATGCCATGAAGGCCTGAAAATTTAATTTTGAGGAGGTTAGGTGAAGAAAATGGAGGAAACATCTTCAGGATTTTAATGCAAGATCCTCTTGCCTCAACAACTAGATTAGATCTAATTTGTTTTTCCATTTCCTCTTCCTTCAAGGCACCGAACCAAGGATTGATGCAATAAAGATGGATCAGGGGTAGATTTTATCGTGAAGCATTAACAGTTAGTGGTTGAGCTCCTTCTTTTCCCACTTCTCTCTCTCTCTCTTTCTTCTCTCTGATTGAATCTATAAATACGGGGGCAAGATTCATTGTAAAGGGTTAGACATTCTTTGTTTTGTAGGCTCCCCTCTCCTTCTAGTAAAGGGATTTGTGGGGTTTAGACCTTCCATTAAAATTGTGATACATTTTTTGCTTTTGGTTATTTTGTAATGAACTCGTACTCAATCCATAAAGTAATAAAACGTGTCTCTGTGATCGATCTTAGATCCTTTCTTGTCTCTTTTGCTTTTATTTGGTCTCCCATTATAGATCTACCTATTTGTTCTTATTATTGTATGCATTTTGTTGGTTTGTTCCTATTGGAAAAATAAGTGTTCATCATTCCTTTGGTGCATCACCTAGTAGTTTAGTTATTTCTTATTCCTTATACTCTTTTACCTTTGTCTCCTTGGAAAGTTTTAGATTAGGTATAGAGATAGATCCTTTGCAAGTCCTCACGTATGCACCTAAAAAGAGGAATAAGGAACCGACCATCAATCTAGAGAAATTTTCCATTTTTGCAAGGTCCCACACCTTGGGGAAAGTTCAATGTTATGCAATCAAACCAAATGACCCTGTATTAGAAAAGTAGACCTGTATAACTCATTTAGGGGTGCTATGATTTTACACCAGTAGTTTTGGCATGCCCGGTGGGACCTTAGAGGTCTTCATTTCATTGCAACAAGGTTGATGTGCACTTGTTACAATCTCTAGCTTATGAGAAGCTTCAATTTGCATATCTGGCGACTCCATCTAGTTTACAACCCATCTCTGAGTTGCAGACCTGTTTTCCATCCATTTCCATTTCATTCTTCTTTCCATCTCTTTCATTATTTTCCATTCCATGAAGTTGTGCAATCATGACTTCATTTCCACCATGGAATTCACAACAGCAGCAACAATACATTCCAACTCCAATGCTTTCTATAACTCCTTCAAATCAGCATTTTGAGAAAATTCAAAATCAGCATGTTTACCCCTATGAGCAGCAGTGCCAAAATCAGTTTGGCTATGGAGCTTTCCAAGAGTAGGGGTATGCAAACAATGAAGAAAATCAAATGCAAGATGCTGGTCTATTGGAGAAGATCCAAAAATGGAGATTGGCATGGTGCATTCAAGGGCAATAGCTCAAATGAAGGCATTCAAGATTGGTTGTAGGACACCTTGCCCATGGGAAGGCCCTTTTCCAAGACACTACAACCCTTAGGAGAAGTTGGACTTCATGATTGGAATGTTTCCCCAACTTACACAATGGACTGAAGAGATAGAGGCCTATGAATTTGGTGCTAAGCAGCCTTGTCAATGGGTAAGTTCTACACCATCATCTAGTATTTCTCTTTCCATTCCTCAAGCAACACCATCTCAATTTGAATTTCAAGTTTCAAGTTTCTCTAATGCTACTCTAGTTGTGAAAACCATCCCCCATCCCCTAGTCTTCCATCTCATCTCATCTTTTCTTCCCTCTTCTCTTCCAAATCTAAACCCCCTCCACAAGAGAAAAAAGAAACACCTTCCCCTCCAAAGAAACAAGAAGTTTCATCCTTCCCACTACCACAAACAAATGCACAAATGATTGAATCCCAACCTAATTATCCTCTTTCCTTCCCAATTCCATGTGGTGAAGAAGAGATTGCAAAAATTAGTCAAGGACAACAAGAAGAAGAGCTGTTAAAAGAAGAAATGGTTAAGAGATTAGTGAGCTTAGCTCTTAGGTTTGGGATAACAGAGATTCCTTTGTTGGTTAAGCCTACAGAGGAGGTAAAATTTGAGGAACCAGAGGTGGTCAAGGCTGAGTTTGTTGCAGCAGAAGAAGAACAAAGACAGGAAAAAAACTAGTAGCCTTTTTACTCAGAATGTAGTGCCCATGTTGGCACTCTGCTTGAAGAAAATGTTAATCCAATAGAAGTTGCACAATCAGCCATGGAAGAGAAAGAACAATCAGCTCAAAGCCCCATTGATGAGGAGAAAATGGAAGAAATCAAATCAAATTTTTTAGTAGCAGAAGAAGAAGGCATCATTGGAAAAAAATTTCTTTCATTTGAAGGGCCTAATTTGGTTAATGAATCCATCATGGGGGAGGAAGAACCAGCAGCTCCAAGTTCAGTTAGAGAGGAGCACATGAAGGTGGAAAAACAAATTTAGAGGCATGGAACCATGAGCTGGTTGCACATAAGATAATAGATCTCTCCCCCATTCAATCTCTCCCAAAGTCTGACTATGTGGAGGAGTTTGAACTCACTAGCTTCATGTTTGAAGATGAAGCTTCATCTGGTGAAAAGAATGCAGATTTTGAGATCACCATGCAAGAGGGAGAAACTTGGCTACAATAGGAAAACATAGAGTTTGATTTTTTTATCAAAATTAGAAGGATGTTTTGATAGGGAGAAGCCCACAGAAGTTACAATATTTTCTTCCCCATCATTCACCATTCAAGAGCCTACTGCCATGAAAGAAAACTTGCAAGCACAACCAACATTTTCCACCATGCTTCTTAAATCAAGGTTGGGATTTTGGATCTTCTAAAGGCCACATTGACCATGAGAGGGAACCGCCAAGAAGACATTGTTATCACAAATAGTCCTCTAGAACAACAAAGTAGAAAGTTTTATTTGGAAAACTTCATGCTAGAAGAAGGGGCTATCCAAGAGAAGATTGATCTTCAAAAATCAGCAGTAAGAACTCCAGAGAGCCAACAATGTATAGCATCGAGTATCATGATGCAAAAGCATCTCTAATGGATCTTGCAATCAGATATGAAGAGCTGCAAATTATAGAGGAGTTTTATGCTGCTATGGAGGAAGAAAAAGAGCAGAAGAGTTCCACCACTTCTTCCACACCATCCATTCAAGAGGATCTACAAGAAGACTCCATTTTTGGAGTTGAAAATTAGAGCTATGGGCATATCAAATGGACCAGACCTTTCCCAATCAGGTATTTGGATTCATTGGAGCCAAAGGAGAAGCCAAAACTAGTCATGTCCATTTTAGGGCATGAGGATGAGCTACAAAGCACCAAGGATCAATTGTCGTACCTCTTCAATCCAAATGCAGAGCAACTAAAAGAGGTATTGGTTTTGTCTTCAATTGATACTTTGGTTATTTGGGTGGAAGATCAACTTGTAGTTAGTTTTTCACTCATCTAACCAGCCATGTTCAGTGCCAAATCAGTTGCATGGCTGCCATTTTTTAGGAAGGGAAACTATTTCTCCCTGGTAGTTGCGGGTTTTGTTTGAGTTCCCTTTGCTCTTGGTTAGAGTAGAGTAGGTAGGTTTGTTTTTAGTAGAAGAATTTCTTTGCACACTCTACATGTTCTAGTTGGAGCATGTATGATTTCAAATTTTGTACATAGTTGTGGTGCTATTTTGTTGCTCTTATGCAAGCCATTCGGAGAGACAGATAAAGCCCTGGCTCAAAACAATTTTCTACTCTCAGAAACCTTCATTTTGAGATTTCTTATAGAAATTGAGAGTGCAAGAAGCTAAGCTCATGAATTTCAGGAATAATTGGTACCAAACCATCTTTCTTTACTCCATTCCCAACCGATACGACAAGGTAATTGGTATTTTCATCTAACAGAAGATACCCCGTGATTCACCAAATAGTTATCAATATTTTGTCCCCGGGTAAAATATTAGATCAGTCACAACCCCACATAAGAGGAACCTAAGAAAACTTGTTCAAATCTTGTAAATTATTCATAGAAGGACTCAACCATAGAGTGGCGGGGGTCAAGAGAGACTAAGGGACCCTATATGAAAGAAACGATTCTATCAGGCTGTTTCCATGTCTTAAATCCATTCTCCAAGTTACAGGTAGACTCAACTATGAGATAACAGTTCAAAAGAAGGGGAGATGCCATAGAGGAACAAAAAAGAAAAAGGGGGAGAAATGACAAAATCCAAGTCCTCGAGCTCGAAATGGTTCAGAAAAAGCCCAAAAATGACTAAGTATGGAGGAGGCAGCAGAAGGAGCCACGTGTCCTAATGACACTTCTCTAAAGGTGAATCTCAAAAGGGGAACCCAAAATTATGACATGCTTCCATGCCTTCGTAACCCCAAATAATTTTTGGGGCGTTGAAAATTCTTCGCTTGAGAGAAAGCATGCCAGTTTCAACTTGGCACAAATTCATAAAGGAAGCCTAGGGTGGAGACTCAAACTTACACCAGCCCTCCACGTAGCAAATGGTCAAACAGAGTCAAAAGGCGGGCTTTGAAATTGGCTAAGTATAGATGTATCAGTGGAGAATGCCAAGTGTTAGTGTGGTGCATCTCCAAGACTTGGTCTCAAGGAAGAAACCCAAATGAGCGTGAGCTCTCCGAGTAGCCCAAAGTCTATAAGACAAGAGGGACCATTAAAAAGTCCACATATTAGTAGAGGCCGACAAGTTTCAAATGAACGCTCCTCCAAAGGTAAAATTTGGGCCAGATTATCAAGTGAGCATAGTGCCTCAATGTGTTATTCCATAGGGGTAGAGAGTCATGAATAGTCAATGCATGAGCCCTACCAACTGAGGCTACCAAGTGTCTTAATGGCACTAATTCAAGGGTTGAATAGAGAAAAGTTTTCTAAATGAGTGCTAGAGTGCCATATGTCCTAGGGACAAGTGGGAAATCAGGGGAAAAGTTGGTTCTTTGCCCCTTGTTATCTCAAAAGGGGTAAAAGTTGTAAAATGACCCGTAACTCTACCTAGGGAAAAGTCAGCATTTGGGCCCGAGTCAAAGCCAAAGTGGGGAGTCGAAGGAAAAGTGAAAGTTTTCCTTTTGTTCAAAAGGCACCAAGATAAAGATGGAAACACATTCCCTAGCCAACCAAAAAGAGCCACATGTCTAGGTGGAGCTTCGAGGCTATGGGAGTTTTTTGAGTTTTGAGTTTTCTATGCAAAAGGGTAAAGATAAATTGTGGACCCATGAGTCCAATTTTTCTCTAATATGGTTACCACGTGTCCCATATAAAAAGGGTGACCCATTTTTCAAATTGTTTTTCCACCCATTTGTACGAACTCAATAAAAACTTCAAAGGGGTATATATTTCGACTCAAGGCTCAAAATATTGTAAATTTGACACCATTCAAAAGATCTCGGCCTCGCCCATGCCATGGAGACTTGAAAATTTAATTTTGAGGAAGTTAGGTGAAGAAATGGATGAAAAGTCTTTAGGATTTATATATAGGATCCTCTTTCCTCAACAACCATATCAGATCTGGTCTGTTTCATCGTTTCCTCTTCCTTCAAGGCACCAAACCAAGGATTGATGCAGTAAAGACAGATTTGGGGGAAAATTTTATCAGAAGCATTAACAGTAGTGGTTGAGCTTCAACCTACTTTTCCCACTTCTCTCTCTCTCTTTCTTCTCTCTGATTGAATCTATAAATACAGGGGTAGGATTCATTGTAAAGGGTTGGACATTATTTGTTTTACAGGCTCCCTTGTCCTTCTAGCAAAGGGATTTTTGGGGTTTAGGCCTTCCATTAAAATTTTGATACATTTTTTCCTTTTGGCTATTTTGTAATGAACTGTACCAATCCATAGAGCAATAAAACACATCTGTGATCGATCTTAGATCCTTTCTTGTCTCTTTTGCTTTCATTTGGTCTCCCATTACAGATCTAGCTATTTGTGCTTGTTATTATATGCATTTTGTTGGTTTGTGCTTATTGAAAAATAATTGTTCATCATTCCTTTGGTGCATCACTTGGTAGTTTAGTTATTTCTTATTCCTTATAATCTTTTACCCTTGTCTCCTTAGCAAGTTTTATATTAGGTATAGAGATAGATCCTTTGCAAATCCTCACGTATGCACCTAAACAGAGGAATAAGGAACCAACCTTCAATCTAGAGAACTTTTCCATTTTGTAAGGTCCCACACCTTAGGGAAAGTTCAATGTTATGCAATCACACCAAATGACCCTACCTTAGAAAAGAAGACCTTTATAACTCATTTGGGGGTGTTTTGATTTTGCACTAACAGTTTCCACTTAGAATTGTTCAATAATTTTGATCACACTTAGTTTGTTTTCTTATACAACTGATAATGAACTCTAAATTAACTTTATCTCGCTTCTTAGTTTTTTCCTTAATTAACTATTATTTTAGTTACCTTATCAACAAATTCTCTTAGTTATGTAAATATGCTTTCATACCTTTAATCTCTTTACGAAACTTCTTCTAGTCACACTTTCAATCTCTCGTTGTTTATATGTCAATACTATTATATTCAACTCAACACCGGTACATGGACCTCAATCATGATAAGGTCATGGTATACCTTGCACTCTTCTCTTATGAACTAACTATTTCAAGCTCATATTCATCTCATCTATATCAAGCATACATAAATTTTCTCAGGCTTAATTACTAGTACAAATATGTTTTCATCATCTATTACACACTCCCTAGTTTTTTAAAGCATTCAACATCTCCTTAGATTCATTGTTCTGCATATTCTTCACTCAACTCACCACACAAGAATTAGATTCAGTTTCCTAGTTCTATAACCATTTTGTCTCAATCAGAAAACATATGTCTTAGTCAATTACACCCATCCATTTTGCCTAGTTAGCTAACCCTTTTCTTCATAACTCCATCATTTCATTTGTTTCATAGTCTTATCTTAGGTATAGTCAAAAAAATTCCATGGTGTTATTATTTCAATGTTCCACACTACTAATTTATTATTTTCTCACTTTGTTCAATCCACATCTTCTAATTTATTCACACACTACATTTTTTCATACCTTTAGCATATTCATTTTATTTTCTCAGTCTTGTATCTTCTACATTTAAATCTAAATATTAGGTATTACCCATTTCACCTTAATACTCATAATTTTTCTTAATACTTTGTTTTATTTTCAATCTTCCACCTGTTTCTTCATAGACACTAGTTCACCATATAATTCATTTCATCTCATACTTACTTTAGCAACCACACCCCATACTAACTTAACTTGGAATAATCGAATCATTTTTTCCACCCGGACTATTCAAATTTTAACATCATAATTGACACACCTTTTGAACTTCTCACTAGTTTTACCAAAGGAGAACTTCTCAACTTCTTGATTAGAGCTACATTAGGAGAATTTTTTTTTTTGTAACTAACTAAATTTTTTATGATTCTTTATGGAATTTGAGCTAAGGTCAATGTCTCTTCAACCTCACAAGAAGTTCAAACAAACCTTATCACCATTTCACTATCCTGGACTGTGATAATCACCTATTATGTACTAGATATATTAAAGGCACTTCATCAACTTATTTTGATGTTAAAAATAATGAACTTAACCATTTCAACATTTTATTTGAAGGATTTTGCACTTATATAGTCAACAAAGACAGAGAATTGAGAATACACTATCAATTTCATCACTATTGCATGTTTTGGCACCTTTCAAACCAATTTAAGACCATATAAAAGTTAAATTTTTCCTTTCATATCATTTATTATCTTTACATGAAGGTATTGGTTGTCTTCACTAAATAATTTGCATTAAAAACACATTATTGGCTCTACACATGAGTTGAAGAGAGGTTTTGAAAATAATTTCAGAGACAACTCATCAAATCAACAAGGAAATCATGAAATACTTGTATAATATTCTTCACAAGGTCAAGAAAGAGTTATGTTGTGCTTTTCACAAATATTCATTAGATAAAACTCATGTTTCAAGAAATTTCCTTCTTTAAACCCTAGGTAGAGGGACTTTTACCACTATATAGGCCCGAAGGGCTTCAAAAAGGATTTTCTTGAGCATTTCTCAATGGATTTAAAAAATTCCAAATCCGTGGATATGTGGGAGTGTTTTACATCTTCTACATACATTCATTTACCATGAAACACTTCAAACTATTTCCAGAATTCAAAAACAACAATGCATAGTTTAGTGACAATTGTGATAGTGCCATCTAGATAAAAAGAGGATGATTTTAGGTCTGAAGTGATGCATTATAGAGATTGAATTAATCATTTGGACTTATAAAACTTCACTAAAATATAAACCACCTCTGTTGAGGTCAATTTGTTTCCTTTAAGTATAATATTTTTCTTTGCACAATCACATTCAATTCTTGTTAGGAGATACATTTAACTTTACAAGCTTCTACACACGTCTCTAGCCCAATCCAATAGCTTTAGAGTTAGAAACATGAGAGGACACCCACTGTACTCTCTTTCACACCCTGAGAACATGCCTAATGAGATAGAAACCACATTTGAAATCTAAGCCTTATACTTCATGCCTTAAGTCTACAAGGTGGTTTAAGGGAAAGGGAGAAATTTGACATCCTTCTACTATACTAGGTCATCTTGAGCCTTGACCAATCACCTTGAAATTTCATAAGAATACCACTTCATTTTCAATCTCAACACTTATTCTAAACAACAACTTTAGGACTATACCTTTTTATATCTTAATTGTATTCAATTAACTTATACACACTATGAGGACTTGTACTAAACTTGACCATATTAAAGATAATTGATAATACAAATAACATTAGAACATAATAAATGAACCATGAAAATATTCAAAGTTTCTCATCCAAGTGATTTGAATTTAAATAGCCAACTTTTTCTATCGTGACTCAATAAGGTGTTTACAAGAGATAAAAATATGGCTAGAAAAATGATCATAACATCTATGATACTTATACAAATTCCATCAAAAATTGCAACATTTCTCGGCTTGGAATTCTCCCCAAAAATTTATCTATGATTTATCTTAAGAATCCTTCATATTTTTTCTTGGGTGCTAAAAAGACAGAGGGATCAATTTACATTTCTCAATGAACCATTTTTATAAAAACTTGCATGACATTCACATACCTCTTCAAAACTTAAGGAAATTTGGCATGAAGCACCACCAGACACCCTCTACACACTCCATCTATTGGTTAGCCATATATTTTCCTTTACAGATTAGACCTATCTCATTTAACTCAATCTTCACTGCAAGTCCCCCAGGGAAGTTTTGGTGAACTTTGGATTTTTTCCTCTAAGAGCTAAAATAAACATTTTTGATGCTCATACATTCCTAGGAATCATTATTAGGCTTCTCCCATGATATTTTGGTCTTTTCATGATCTCGCATTTCACTCTTACACATCAATCATTAGGCTCTAGAACTATGCCTAAATGAGTGAGTTACAATTATGAATCCCAAAATTTGACTTATTACTCATTCCATAATCTCTTTCTCATGTTACAATAAAAAATTTACTTCCTATAGAAAACCTATTCCAAGTTTACCAACCATGTTCATACCTCTAGTGGACTCCTACCTCACTGAACAATCCTGTAGAACACTTAAAACCACTCTGAATCAACCTAAAACCATCATTAGAAGGCACTACCAATCAACCTTCATGTCCCTTGTAGAGCCTCACTTCACCAATTAATCTTTTTCCATCAATTTAACTTGAAATTAATGACAACACCAATGAAAAGGGTTCAACATAATTGTTATCTCTCAAAAGTGCATCTTGTAGAGAGATGACTGCATGTGTTCTAAGATTGCTCTAGATCTCTCTCTTTTGTAGATATAATGGAAAACCTTAGGTATGTGGGTATACCTATTTTTGAGGTGAGTCTTTGGTATCAAGGTCGGTTCCTTTTTGATGTAACCTAAACCAATTTTTAGGGGTTTTGAGGTTGAAAAGATGACTGTAAATGAATTGAAAATTGGGGCGATACACAAAAATTGATGAGGGAATTTTGGATGCATGAACAAATAGTTTTTAGAAAATATTAAGGTAAAACACTTGATGTGTTGAGGGAATGAATCACAACACTACAACAAAAAAACATGCACACTAATATTATGTAGAATATAATAAATTTATAGCAAGGTAAGATGATTAATCAGGGAATTTGACATTCAAAAGAATTAATGAGATATACACACCACTACAAATAATTGGAAAGGTAGAAATCAATTCTCATTCAAAGGGAAAAACTAGAAAAATCTACTTCAGCACTCCTATGTCCAAAAATTTTTCCTTGTGTTTTGCAATTACACACAATATATAGCAAAATTATTCATCCCACCCATCCTAAAAATAGGCTAAAATTTGTACTCACCCATGCATCCTATTTTTATCATTGATCATGAATAAATAAAGGAATATAAATAAACGTGCTAATACAACGAGGAATTAATAACCTTTATTACAAAAATACATTCTGTCAAACTATGGTTGACTAATCTATTTTTAATAAAGTAAGATGAATAATTTGGCTAATAATAGCCCTTGCTTGTTGTGTAAGTCTCCTTCAATGTGCATGAAATCTCTATCTTCTAGTGCTTGATGTGACACTTACAATTTGATCCACTTGCAAAGTGACAAATCTAGGACTCTTTAATTCGCCCTTTGATACACATGCAAAAATAACCTCCCTATGCAAATTAATGCCCTTAATCTTCAATACTTAGCAAAATTATCCAATTCCACTTTGCAGACCACCTTTGATGTGCACATGCTCAAACTTTTCTTCTTCGCAACTTTGTCTTCTAGTGGATGACATGCAAAATTATGCAAAAGTGTTCAATTGTGGGGACCACCTTGAGGGTATGAGGTTCTTTTGCTAAAAATTAAGTTAAATCCTTAACCCCTTCTTGATTTCCCTCTTTTCTTGGCTTTTTGGGTCTTTGTGGTCTTGATGTGAAACCGCGGGCCAGAAGAAGCGGCGGATATGTCGGCGCATGCCGCCACAGGCGGCGGTCTGTAACCGCCGCCGCCACAGGCTGGCGGGGCGGCGGTCTGTGCGCGTTTTCGAGAATGCTCTTTTGCGCGACCGCGTGAAATATCACGACTCACCAGCTTTTCTTGCCGACTTGAGCATGCATTAATGTTTTTGGTCCCCTGGAATAGTGTTTTTCTTTTGTTTAATGTTTAGGAGTTCAGTTTGGATTTGATTTTTGGATGTTTGGATTCCTATAAATGCATGGTTTGTGCACATGCAAATGGCCTCTGAATTTTGCTCCAAAGTTTGCTTTTGAATTTCTTGTTACAGCAGTTTTAGTTTTCCTTTGCTTAGGATTCTTAGTTTTCTCATTGAGTGCTTTGGTTAGTATTGTGTTGCAGCTGGTAAGCCACATATCCAACTTGTGCAAGTGCAAACATTATTTGGGCCACCATTTTCACTCCAACTTTCATGTTTTCAGTGCTGTGTCCCTTTAGTTTGCTTAGGATTGGTAGCATAGTTTGTTGCAGGTTTGTTTTAGCTTTGTGTTGCTGTTGGTAAGCCACAGATCCAACTTGTGCAAACAGTATTATTGTTTTGGAGTAGAATAGTCTAGGCAGCCATTAAAGTTGCAGGTTTTGCTCTTCATACAGACTAGTTTCAGGTTCTGGACGCTTTTGTTGCATGATTCGCGATGTAGACCCCGCTAGGAATTGCATAGGCCAAGCTCTGTACTCTTGCGCTATCCCTCTCTATCCGCATTCTATTCATGCATGCGCGTGCAGAAATTTGTCCATTGATCAAATATCTATTCTGTTGATGATGAAGCATTCCACGCTTTTACGGATTCACGTGAGCACAAAAAGCGAAGAGATCATGCGAGGGGACAAGAACACACACCGTCGGATTCGCCAGCATTACTGCGAAATCCAGGTTCCATCTTTCAAAGTTTTAGTTAGAACTTATCAAATAAAGTAGTTAATCACTTTATTTCAGTTATTTCCATTCTCGATATTGCGGGGAGGTTGTGGGGATTGATAGTTTACGAGAAACTATGATTCATTCCTCACTTACGAGGTAGGATCGAGAATCTTATAGAATAGATTAGTTATTTCGTTGTTTAGAATAGATATACGAAATGCAGGACAAATAGCTACACTCGGCTATTTTGTTTGTTTTACGTTGTTAGTTTAGTTGTCAATTCTAAATATTTTTAAATAATTTGCTTTCTTATAAATTGCGGAAAATACAAAAAGAAATTATATATGCTAGAAGTGCACTTAGATTTTACTTTATTATAGTTTGTTTCATTCTTGCTTTTGCATGACAATTACGGGACCTAGGGAGCCCGGGGAATACATTTTCGAGCCAATTGTGCCCTGACCCAATACCGTAGTGGCGATAAATGACATTGACCAAAACCTTAGGATCAAGTCTTCCAAACAACAACGAGACTTCCAGCGAGATCGGGGCACGGTTGAGAGGGTTAAACATCGAAAGCGACCAAGCATATCTGTTTTGGTCAAATCAGCCAAACTACTGATTACCTAGAAAATACCCACATGGTTGTAGAAGGGCTCGAAGAGAACAAACATTCGGGTGTGATCCTTTAGTTCCCTGACCAGACCATTTGGAGACACCCTAGTAGATATAGATACCAGCTTAAGAATCCAAGTTGCGATAACACTGTAAGGTATTACGAGAAGATCGCACTGTTGTTGGTTCTAAACATAGAAGCTGAAAAAGCTTACGACTCTTTGGATACTAGGGATTAGAACTTGATCTCGTATGACCATAACGGGACATGCAACAACCAAGAGTCTATGGTTGTGATCCACAGATCCACTGACCTAACGAATCCATAAGAGAATTAGACATAGACAACGGCCTACGTAAATTAGTATTTCGGTCTACTCGATTCCACCTCTCATCATTCATGATTATCCCTACTAGACACTGATAACTAACATGAAGCTAGAGAATTTTGGACTAGGCGGAGAATCGTCCATAGAGTTGACTATATTCACCATATGACCCTATCGGGAGAAATACACGAAACCATCCGGGTCATTTTCCACGCATCCCTGACCCATAGATCGAATCACGCGAGCTCGATATTGATTGGAGCCTTGGCGAGTCATCCTCGATGATCGATCTATCACCGATCCAAGTTAGAAGGGCCTTCTTTGCCTTAGATTCGCAAATACCATTAGTGCGTGTCGAAGACATTAGATTGCCTAACTAGTTTACTGCACATTACTACCCACCATTTGTCTCGGCACGACCTCGGGAGGTCGGAGTGCGTGAGAAGAGTTACTTGTTGATTCTCAAGCTCACTTTGTCACTTTTCCGCGTACAAAATTGGTGAACCCGAGCGTGAAACAAACAATTCTTTCACCTTCTCTTTGAGAAGTTTCATCTTCTCAAATCACCTTCGCTCCTTCCCATTATTCTGCGGGTATTCATATACCCCCGAATATGTCGGGATTCGATGCATGGCGAGACCCCTCTTGGGTCTTGAGGCATACTACGCCCACAGAATGGGGTCATCACCCTCACTCTCGTGTGGGGCGACAACTATTCAACTAATCAGTTGTCAACACAAACACCAAGGACTAGATATAACTCGTCCTTCCAAACAGAGGGGTTGGAGCAACTTGCTCAAACACAAACAGAGCCTTCAGGCTCGAACAATATGACATTAACTGGAGAGTCTGCTTCATCTCCTCAGGTATTACTCAGACCACCTATTAGTAGACAATCAGATCCATACTTGGTCTTAGACGATGGACAATCAATACCTTATCCTAGGAGTGAACAACGCTCCCGGGGTATGTACCCGCCTATAGGAGGTTTACAAGATACAACCCGAGTTCCCATTTTCAAGAAAATATCCCCTATCTCACGTATGGAAATATTCTTGGAGAAACTTGGCAGGATAGCAATCAGTTCATGACAGGCTATCACATGCCTATACAACACCAAGGTACACAACAAACGCCACTCAGGCAAAGTACCGTGACTTCACCAAATGAAGTCATTTCGACTTAATAGAAAGGTTAGAGGTTAGAACTTGCCCAAGCAAAGTCAAAATCCGAGTTCATACAAGCGGGGAGTTCGATCCTCCACCATCCTAGCCAAGTAGATCTCCTCACGGGAGTAGGCACGTTAGGTATGACTCCTCAATATTCACAACAAGTGCCAACTAGACCCACTATCTAGCTAGCTTTGTTCCTCTGGTCGATCTGAGCAATCCATTCTGGATAGTACACCTTCGTACTTAAACATGTACTCCAAATCACCACAAGGGATATGTACTCATCCCCGGCGTGTTTACTCAAATACGAGGATTGCCTTATGCCCCCCTGCGATGCGTACATTACGCCATATCAACAACCCGTTCCGCCACCGCCTCCTCAGCGAGGCACCATCGATGGTTGAGGCGTATGCGATAGGGACTTATTCGAGAATATTTAAAGGAGCCCTTAGATTTCGCCATACGAGCGTTATGCTTCGAGGCCTCTTCGATTTGCCCAAATACAAAGGAGAAGGAGATCCGAATGCGCATATCAAAGCTTACGCTCTGACCATTCGTGAATTACTCCCATGGGATGGGGTTGTTGCTAAAATATTCCCAAAACGCTTTGGAAGGCATTGCCCTCGATTGGTATTACGAGAATACAGAAGCTTCCATACATTCATTCAAACAACTCGTGCGAGTTCATCAAAGCCTTCGACATGAACAAACTATTAAGGGCGGGGAATCGGGGAGTTCTTGCACATCAAGCAAGAAGAACATACGAGTCTGTCGCCCATTTCATCAAAGGTGGCGCACAGTCCTTTATTCCTCGGCAAGCGCTCCAAACATGGATCAGATGGAGCTATGCGATTTATTCCTTCATTCTCTTAGCAGAGAAGTGAAGGAAGAAGTCCAGAAGTTCCCACTAAGGACTTATGACGAGGTACTTGAGAGCGCTCTGCGAATTGATCAAGCAGCGATAGATAGTGGCCGTAAGACGTATGGAGCAAACGGGAGGTTAATCACCTCTACTCAAAATACTACAACCACCACAAGCGTCAATCAAGGACCCAAAATCCTTAACAAAAATCGTGGGGTAACAACGGATGGGGTAACTGACCAGCCCAAGAGGGTAAATGTCGTTAATACTCCGTCACAAACAAACAACCAAAGAAACAACAATTTTACCCCGACGATCAATACGGTGGATTTTAATAATCACAACAACAACAACGGCGAAATCCCATCTGAGGACCAAGCCAAAACTCCTTTGGTTATCAAAACCAAAGTCAAAACCGAAAACAACAAAACTTTAGTCCTAATAGGCAACGAGTTTGATCGGAATTTTAGGCCACTGATACACCAAACCAACAAAGCGGGAATTCTGACCCCAATTCTTATTGTGGTTTCCATAAAATTCAAGGGTCATGACACTAGAGCGTGTCGTGATTACAACAAATTCATGCAAGCGCTTGCCAAATGAACAAAAACAATTTTTATGGATATGTTCTTAGCAGATCCTACGTCACCAACGGCAAATACCTTCGCAGGGGCAGTTTCCCCTCAGAATGCCCCTCTCAAGATCTTTAATGATCCACTCCCAAATCATGATAGCGATAGGTTGAAACCAGCTGGAACAAACAAAGGTGCAATAACAGGAAACAACGATCACGAGGCCTCGACCTCGCTAAATCCGTTAGTCGCGCCACAACTAGGAAGTCAACCACGACCTAAGGTAGTTGGATTAGTAGAGTTAGACTCCGAATTACCCGTTGAAGCAATTACGAGAACACGAGAGTATTTCTCTCAACCAAGTCCAAGCCACCTGCCGGAAACAGATAACATCCAGCAAACCGTAGCAAAACCTATGGGTGCTTACGATCTAATTAATGATCTAACAAAAACCTTCTCGCATATTTCATTCCTTGATTTACTAAAGAATTCCCCTGCTCACAGGGCTGCTCTTTTAGAGGCGTTAGGTTTGGGTCATTTAGTTAGTATCACTCCACCACCAGGAAGCTTGCAAGTAAATCATATAGACTTTGATGTTTATCCCAGGGACGGCGGATAGGGATGTTGAATTCATATTCGAAATAAGTAAAATGCCTACGAGATCTTTGAGATCGCACGCGAGGCGATCCGGCCCTACACTTGCAAGTACAAGTTTATAATAACTATGTAAAGCGGGCGATGGTTGATGACGGGGCTGCGGTTAACATAGTCCCTTTCTCTTTTCTCCAAAAATTGGGATATGGAGAAACAAAGCATTCTCTACTACGAAATACCTTGAGAGGCTACGATAGCCTTAAAGCCACATCGATAGGAACTATAATACTACCGGTCACCTTAGGACCTAAAACAATCTGGTGAGTTTTATATTATAGATCGGAAACTAACTATAATATGATCCTCGGCCGACCATGGATACATCGAATGAAGGCAATCCCTTCCACGCTATTTCAAGAAGTAAGATTCTGCATCGGGAAAGGTATTTGTAGCGAAAGGTGATCAAAGCCGTTTGGCGTACACCTAGCTGATTTAAAGAAAAGACCAGGTATACACTCAGAATTCGAACTTCCAACAAACCAACTTAACAAACCCTCTGACCCAAAGCCAGAGGAAAAGTTGATACCTACGACGGATCTTGAAACTACCAACATAGCCAAAACAATTCCAACCCCTAAAGGTAAAACTAAAGAAATAGTATCATTAGGGACTACTGCGAAGATCGTTGAGTTGATAGAACAAGATTCACCAATGTTCTTACCATTCGATTCAGTAGGTATCGGATTTTCCCTAGGTGTTGGTTCCTTGCCAGCAGAAGATCTCTGTATGGTAGAAGTAGAGTGTCTGAAACACGGCGAGATACACCTACATCCATACTCCCGGCTAAGTATTGGACTCTCCATTTCGATGGAGCTAAATGCCGTTATGGAGCGGGGGCAGGTATAATTCTTACCTCGCCCGAAGAGAAGGTCCTCCCATTCTCTTTTAAATTAAACTTTGAATGCACAAACAACAGCGCTGAATACGAAGCCCTCCTCCTTGGCCTTACCTTAGCCAAAAGAATTGGTATTGATAATATCAGAGTTTTAGGAGACTCACAATTAGTGGCAAACCAAGTTTCAGAGGTATATGAAACTAAAGCCGAACACTTGCTGACTTTACAAAAAAATGTTGTATTAGATTTAAGCAAGGCGTTGACTTCATATCCATTGAAGCAATCCCGCGAGAAAAAAATCTTCTCGCCGATTCAATAGCAACCTCGGCATCACGTTTTACTCCAAGCAATGAGCTAGAAGATACTCATTTCACGGTATCCATTAAGTAGCGAACCATTAATAAAAACAATGATGGATCCTCTTTCAAGCGGAAGTAAATCTACCGTCTAGACCATGTTGGAAATGATGCGGCTACTTTGGATTACTTAAATGCCTTTGCGGCACTACATCTCTCTATCACACGCTAGATTTATCTACGATCCGCATTCATCTTCCTGCCGGAAATCTGTAATGAATCTTCCCTCACAAAAAGAACCTAATATATACGTGGTGGAAAGCGGGGATGATATAGATCTACCTCGGCACCACGAGTTCGAAGAGGGTAATGCCTCTTTAATTGAAGAAGCAATCGATGTCAATATCGGAGCGGAAGATGAACCAAGAATTTTAAAGTTAGGTTCTTCGTTAACCCCGGAGGAAGTGGAAATACATACTCGGGTTCTCGAAAAAGAACATCAAAAGGCATTTGCATTTAATTACTGAAAAGAGATGGCGGAGTCGCACCCCACATTGCGGTACACAACCTCGTCACTAGATCGGATCAAAGCCTTGATTAAACAAAAATCAAGACCCATGAAGCCCAAAGTAGCCCTCATGGTAAAGAGGAGGTAATAAAACTCCTTGGTAGGATTCATCAAGCCGAGTTGACTACTCCCGATGGGTATCAACATCGTTCCGTTCTCAAGAAGAATGGAAAGATACGCATCTGCGCATAGATTTTCGAGATATCAACAAAGCTTGCCCTGGGCGACTTCCCATTACCATCCATAGGCGTTATTGTTGATGCGACGAGCGGGTTTTGAACTCTTGTCTCTCATGGATGGATTCTCGGGATACAATCAAATCAAAATATCCGAGCAAGATCAAGCTAAAACCACGTTTATAACTCCTTGGGGAACCTATTGCTACGCTGTTATGCCATTCGGTCTCAAGAACGCCGGTGCTACATACCAGCGGGCCATGACATACATATTTCACGATTTAATCCATAAAATCGTGGAATCCTACGTAGATGACTTGTTGGCTAAGGCCAAGAAGCGTTGTGACCATCCTGAAGTACTCCGCATCATCCTTTCACGCCTAATAGAATATGGAGTTACCCTAAACCCAGAGAAATGCGTCTTCGGTGTAACAGGAGGAAAGCTCCTAGGTTACATCATATCGTCACGAGGGATCGATGTTGATCCAGCCAAAATTCGGGCTGTCCTCGAAATGGTCCCACCCTCGAATGAATCTGGAATCAGATCATTTCTCGGAAAGTTGGGTGCAATCCGGAGATTTATCCCGGATCTAAGCTTCGCCGTTCATCCAATCAACAATTTACTCAAGAAGGACTATAGCATTGATTGGGTGAAGATTGCAGATGAAGCTTTTGATGCAGTCAAGCGTTTCCTGCTATCACCGCCTACGCTAATGCCACCAAAGCTAGATCGCCCTTTAATTTTGTACTCACGAGCTACCGATGTTTCGTTAGCTTGCATGCTAGCCCAAGAAGACGATGACAAAAGAGAGCGTGCGATTTATTTCATTAGCCGAACATTGCTCGACTACGGCTTGCGCTATACAAGCAGAGCGAGAATGTCTTGCCATAGTCTTTGCTACTAAACGCCTAAGACACTACATGCTAAATCAAGAGACAAGGGTCATAGTAAAGACGGACCATTTACGGACTTTTCTCACACAAGGGTCCTTGTCCAAAAAAGCTGGACGTTTTATAACCTTAATGGGAGAGTTCGAATTAACTTTTGTAAACCAAAAGTCAGTTAAAGGGCAAATCATCGCAGATTGGTTAGCTGATAACCCGCTAGACGGAGGTGACTTAGTAGACTTAGACTTTCCAGATGAATGCGTATACTACGTCGAAACCCGACCTGCTATATCTGAGTGCCCTTGGTACGCTGATATCATTAGTTATATCATGGACCATAGGTACCCAGAAGGAGCTACACCTCAACAAAGAAGGCGGTTACGCATTATCGTAGCTAAATACGTCATTATAGAGCAGGTGCTCTATCGGAAAGCATTCGATGGAATGCTCTTAAGGTGTGTTGACACAGAAGAGTCCAAGAGGATTCTCCATGAATCCCATAGCGGTATATGTGGAGGCCACTTCGGTGGCCATGCCACTGCTCGAAAAATACATCGAATGGGCTATTTCTGGCCCACTCTAGAACATGACACAATAGAGTTTGTACGCAGGTGTCATAAATGTCAGGAGTTCTCTCATGAGATCCACATGCCGGCACAAGCTTTGCAACCGATCGCTACTCCGTGGCCCTTTTCTACATGGGGCCTGGACTTGATAGGGAAATTCTCTCCCTCGTCCACAGACGGCCACAATTTTATAATCACGGCCACTGAATATTTCACTAAATGGGTAGAGGCTATGCCTCTTACAAGTTATACTGGTTAAAGTAATCGCTAAGTTCATTTTGAACCAAATCATTTTTGAGTACGGTATCCACAAATCATTATCTCAGATAATGGAACTTCTTTCAAAAACGAAGAAGTTCGTGAGCTATGCAGTAAGTTCAAAATAAGCCATCATACGGCTTCCTTATATTATCCCCAAGCCAATGGGCAGGCTGAAGCAACAAACAAGACGTTGAAAGCCATTCTCCTTAAAACGGTAAAAGAAAACAAACGGGATTGGCATTTAAAGTTATATCCGGCCTTGTGGGCCCACCGAACCTCGATAAGAACGCCAACAGGAGCAACTCCTTTCTCATTGGTATTTGGGTCAGAAGCAGTTCTCCCACTCGAAGTTGAAATCCCCAGTCTCCGCATTTCGCTCTGAGGATTACGGATGAGGGATGCTTACAAAGAAGCACGTCTTTCTCAATTAGAAAGCCTAGATGAAACTAGGTTAGATCGCTGAACAACGACATAGAGTCTATGCCGACCGGATGTGCCGGCAGTACAACAAGAAGGTCTATGAACGTGACATATACGAAGGTGACCTAGTTCTAAGGTTAGACAGCCGGATCGACAAGAAGACCGGCGAAGGAAGGAAATTCCGGCCCAAATGGTTGGGCCCGTACCGAGTCACAAAGGACTACGGAAATGGTGCATACCTCTTATGCACGCTAGAAGGTGAGGAGTTTGGCGAAACAGTCAATTCTCTCCACCTCAAGCGTTTCTACGCGTAAGTAGCTAACGCTACCTATATAACTATCTACATTGCATTTTCATACAAATTAGGATCATTTTGTCCACTTGTTCTTACACAAATTGTGATCAGGGAATCTATTCTCAAAGCAATTTATTTCAAACTCGTGATGTTTCTGGCATAAAGTTCTTTAATCATACTTCTCCGTCTTCGATATCATCAATCAACTCAGAATCTTTTATCAAACAAAATCAGACATGACGAAGTCTAACGGTAACCATACCAAGATCTGTGAGTTCGTTCTCGCTTTGATTTCTTCTTAGGATAGGTGTCTTGCCATAGTGCACATTCTAGAAGCTTCATGGTGTCACATCTATCCCATATACACATCTCTTTGGAAAATAAGCATATACTGACATTTTACTCAAATAGACAAGTCAAGAAGTGATTAAACAGAAAATTTTATTTTACACATTTCCTTGCCCCACTAACCTTCGGTGATGAGCTTGCGTCTCTTACTAGTGACGTAGGGTTGGGAAAGGATGGAAATGCCCTTACTCGCCTATGCCTTGCCCACGGTGATAAACCCATGTTTCTTACAGGTAGCATGGGGCAAAGTGTAGGGGGTCCTCTAAACAAAGTAAATGTTAAAAGGTCATAAACAATCAATTCAAACTTTGAGTCAATAACGAATGAATCAGATGTTCAAAAATTCCAAGAGAGTTAAAAATCCTAAAAACCCAGATTTTGTCTACTATGTGGCCATCTACGGGTCTAAGTCTGGATAAACCGCAAAGCAAGTTGCATCCAAAACTATGAAGTCATTCAGGTAGAATAAGCTTGTAGTTTTCATTTGGTTCCACCAAAGCTTCGTCTGTCTTTCATCACTATCACTTCACCATATTCCATAACTTGCGCCCTTCTTGGCTCTTGGTGATGAGCCCTCGCATCTTACTAGTTGCGTGGAGTTAGGAGTGGGGCAAGTTAATCTATTCATCATACTGATTATTTTCATCACTTTGCCAAAACAAATCATGAGGTATCCAAATTGCTCACAGAAACTAAGATTTAAGATCACAATATATCTACAAAATCATGTATCAGCATCATGAAACACAAAAAGAAAGCAAACATTTGCATCATCTGTTTTCCATTGCATACATTCTAGAAAGCATATAATACATACATCATAGTATACACGAAGCAGTTGGAAATAAAGAAAGTAGAATACAAATGACAAGTTTTGATCAAAACCGCGCATATATATAAATAATCAAAGTTTATATCTGATGCCATCATGCACTAGGCATGGTCAAAGCGCTCAAAGAGCCGTAATACACAAAAGAATCTAAATACAAATACGAGAAAGCCAAGTGGCCTCTCGGCCCCTGCGCGATCCCGGCTGAAGGTGCGCGCCCTCGCCTAGGACTCGGCTCTGGTTGGCGCTACGAATGGACGGAGGGCTCGGGGTCCCCCAGGGCGGTCGTAGTCTCGCCATGAGCGGCTCCTCATAAGGCGCTCGGCTGTCCTATAGCTTTGCCCGACTCTGTACGGAGAGTTGACACCATCTTGGCCACATGCCAAGCGGGGCGAAGGCGTCGGTGTGCTGCTTGCTGCTTGAGGGCTCCCGGCATCCACGAGATAACTCCTGCGGGTCTTATCCATAGGGATCATCGAGAGAATCGCGCAAACCCTACGGATTAGATCCGCTCACTCATCAGCAGTCTCTGCAAAGCAAAAAAGAAAAAATGAATTAGGAACTAGGCAAGAGGTTAAAGTGTACACAATACAAATATAAGGAGAGTTAACATTCAAAAACAAATCCTAAAACAAACAAGCATTGAAAGGAGGAGAGGATAACTTACTCGGATCACCAGGCCTCCAAGATGGGTCGCGGGCCGGGACCCTGCTGAGATGCTTGCTGCTGGCATTTGGGAGGCTGCTCTGTGGTTGGGGCAACATGGCGCCCCGCAACGGACTCATCATCTCCACCATGGCCTCGGGAGAGTGGCTCCTCAGAAGCCACGGTCTCTCTCTCTGCACTCTCCTCCTCCCTCTCTGCCCGCAGAATGTCCTGAGTATCATGCCACTCAGGATCGCTCTCGTCCGTCTGCTCCTCTGACCCTCCCTCTGTGTGCTCCTCAGAATCGGAGTCAATATCTATGGGGTCGTCACTGCTATGAGCAGGACCTGCAGCAATCTGAAGTAATGGTGCCTGAGGCGCACCAGCTCTCCCTCTGGCCCGAACTATCCCCTGGCTGTAATAGGAATGCCGGGGGTAACCTTGTCGACCACGGCCTCTAGGCCCCCTCAGCCTCTCGGGTGATCTATAAGCGAGTCTTCTTTGGAGGAAGCATAGCCGCGTATGGGAGGCCAAACTGCTGAGGAACCCTGCTGAAGGGATGTACCTCTACCCGTCCCACACGATCGATAAGCTGCCCTGTGATGGAGCAGGAGACCAATGTCGTGGTCTCCTCTCCCCATATACCGGCCATAAGCTGGTACGGTGTAGCCTCCATGTCTGCCGTGGTAAGGGTGGCTACTGGCTGGTGAGGTGCTCTGAGCACTGACATATCTGACCATCGGGCTGCCCTCACCGCCCCGGGATCTGCCACCTCCACGCCTCTGCCATACGGAATGAAGCGCTCATACACCCAACTCATGACTAGAGTGGGGTGGCTCAAGGATTGTCCCTGCAATCGGACCACCCTGTATAAGTCATGGTAGGTGGTCCCAAAAAATATCCGCGCCCCGGGCGTATTTCCGGCCATGTCCCTCTATACGTGCGTGATGATGGGGCCCCAGACGGTATAATAAGGTGTCCCCTCCCTTGTCCCGATGAGTCTCGAGGCGAGGATCCCCATAATGCTTTGTCGAAAGATAGGGATGGGCAAAGAAGGAATGGATCTGACTCGCACTCCCTTCTTCGGCCCCGTAGAAATGGCTGCATCCCCCATATAACCAGCCCACTGAGCTATCTGTGCCCTGGAACCAGCTGTCTCCAGTTTAAGTCTCCTCCCGATGATCGGGACCCCCAGGATGCGGTAAACATCCTCCAAAGTGATGGTCCACTCACCACGGACCCCTGGCAGTCGGAAGGTGTTCCGATCTGCATCCCAATATGAAAATAGGTCACAAAGAATGTGACTGGATGGAGCAACGTGGGGCACACGCGATATACGCAATATGCCGGCCCTCTGCAATGTGTCCTCCTCATCTGCTGAGAGGGCATCCAATACCCCAGGCAGCCAGTCACACTCTCTCTCCCGGCTCCATCTAATGTACTCCTCTTTTGCCTGCATACACCCAAAAACACACAAAGAAGAGTAAGTTAGTATCTAAACAATATCAAGAGAAGCATAAAAACACGTATAAATGCTAAAAATACAAGTACAAGCTTTCAAAATAGGTTCTTTTGCATTACATTTCGAAACCGCCGCCCGAGCGGGGCGGTTTTGCTTCCGCCGCCTTAAAGGCGGCGGTCTCGTGCCCGCCGCCTACTCGGGCGGCGGTCGTGTAATCGCCTGCCGTCTGTCCGGGGGCGGTCGTGATCGAAAACCCGCGCGGGTTTTTGGGCTTAAAAAGCCCAAAAAATGCAAAAAATGACTATTTTAATCAAAAATGGGGCCTACCCAGTAGGCGCCCCCCCTAGATGGACCCTTTAAACCAAACATTTTCGAAAATAACCCCCCCATTGCAAAGAATTTAACATTTCAAATCAGAAGGGGGAAAAACACAAAATTGAAGAAAACCAACCTGTGATCTCGCGGGGTGGCGTTCCGCACGTGGAGGCATGATCTCTATCTCACTGCGGACGTTTTGACTCTACTCGCGTGAGAAACCGTCACCGTGGGTCCCAGAGCTCAAAATCTACCAAATCGACTCGCGCAAATGAATAGGAAAATGGGCCCACTTTCATATATATAACGCCCAGGATTTCGTTTTAAATATCTTTTCACGAGTTCGGAGCGCCGACGGAGGTAAGTTTCTATCCTCGCACTAATGGTACGTCCTCTTTCTCTATTATTTTAGCGTTTATTTTCCAAATTATTGTATCTATCTGCATTTGAGTTCTCTTTTCATTTCGCGAGTGGCGGGAATTTTGGATGGCGTCATTTGACACACGGGCGTGTAAGGTATAACTTCTAACTTCCCATTTCGGGACGGCCATACTCGGACCCACCGTTTTATGCCTCTTCATGGCTAAAAGCGCTTCTCAGAAGGGCAATATACGTACCCAAAATTGTAAGTCTTGTTCTTTGCGGAGCAGTGTAATAAGTGCCTGATGATGATACTGAGTCTCTTGAGGTGTTCGGGATCGAGAAAGCTTTACGGATATGCGTTAACATCCCGCTTAGCCCCGCGTGCTTTGTTTTCCCTATTTTTCCTCTTTTCTTGGCTTTTTGGTCTTCAGTGACGAAACCGCCGCCCTGAAGGGCGGCGGTCTCGTGACCGCCGCCTGAGCAGGCGGCGGTCTATGCTGCCCGCCACTGAGCGGGCGGTCGGTCTGTGCTTGTTTTCCAGAACGCTCTTTTGACGCGACCCGCGTGAAATATCACGACTCACCAGCTTTTCTTGCCGACTTGAGCATGCATTAATGTTTTTGGTCCCCTGGAATAGTGTTTTTCTTTTGTTTAATGTTTAGGAGTTCAGTTTGGATTTGATTTTTGGATGTTTGGATTCCTATAAATGCATGGTTTGTGCACATGCAAATGGCCTCTGAATTTGGCTCTGAATTTTGCTCCAAAGTTTGCTTTTGAATTTCTTGTTACAGCAGTTTTAGTTTTCCTTTGCTTAGGATTCTTAGTTTTCTCATTGAGTGCTTTGGTTAGTATTGTGTTGCAGCTGGTAAGCCACATATCCAACTTGTGCAAGTGCAAACATTATTTGGGCCACCATTTTCACTCCAACTTTCATGTTTTCAGTGCTGTGTCCCTTTAGTTTGCTTAGGATTGGTAGCATAGTTTGTTGCAGGTTTGTTTTAGCTTTGTGTTCTGTTGGTAAGCCACAGATCCAACTTGTGCAAACAGTATTATTGTTTTGGAGTAGAATAGTCTAGGCAGCCATTAAAGTTGCAGGTTTTGCTCTTCATCTGAGACTAGTTTCGGAGTTACGGACGCGCTTTTGTTGCATGATTCGCGGTAGACCCCGCTAGGAATTGCATAGGCCAAGCTCTGTACTCTTGCGCTATCCCTCTCCTATCCGCATTCTATTCATGCGCATACGCGTTGAAATTTGTCCATTGATCAAATATCTATTCTGTTGATCAAGCATTCCACGCTTTTACGGATTCACGTGAGCACAAAGAGCGAAGAGATCATGCGAGGGGACAAGAACACACACACCGTCGGATTCGCCTTTGTTACTGCGAAATCCGAGGTTCCATCTTTCAAAGTTTTAGTTAGAACTTATCAAATAAAGTAGTTAATCACTTTATTTGAGTTATTTCCATTCTCGATATTGCCGGGGAGGTTGTGGGGATTGATAGTTTACGAGAAACTATGATTCATTCCTCACTTACGAGGTAGGATCGAGAATCTTTATAGAATAGATTAGTTATTTCGTTGTTTAGAATAGATATACGAAATCCTTGCACGGACAAATAGCTACACTCGGCTATTTTGTTTGTTTTACGTTGTTAGTTTAGTTGTCGATTCTAAATATTTTTAAATATTTGCTTTCTTATAAATTGCGAGAAAATACAAAAAGAAATTATATATGCTAGAAGTGCACTTAGATTTTACTTTATTATAGTTTGTTTCATTCTTTGCTTTTGCATGACAATTACGGGACCTAGGGAGCCCGGGAATACATTTTCGAGCCAATTGTGCCCTGACCCAATACCGTAGTGGCGATAAGCGACATTGACCAAAACCTTAGGATCTGAAGTCTTCCAAACAACAACGAGACTTCCAGCGAGATCGGGGCACGGTTGAGAGGGTTAAACATCGAAGGCGACCAAGCACATCTGTTTTGGTCAAATCAGCCAAACTACTGATTACCTAGAAAATACCCACATGGTGTAGAAGGGCTCGAAAGAGAACAAACATTCGGGTGTGATCCTTTAGTTCCATGGCCTGACCAGCTTTGGAGACACCCTAGTAGATATAGATACCGAGCTTAAGAATCAAGTTGCGATAAACACTGTAAGGTATTACGAGAAGATCGCACAATTGTTGGTTCTAAACATAGAAGCTGAAAAAGCTTACGACTCTTTGGATCTAGGGATCGAGAACTTGATCTCTCGTATGACCATAACGGGACCGCAACAACCAAGAGTCTATGGTTGTGATCCACAGATCCATGACCTAACGAGTCCATAAGAGAATTAGACATAGACAACGGCCTACGTAAATTAGTATTTCGGTCTACTCGATTCCACCTCTCATCATTCATGATTATCCCTACTAGACACAATAACCAACGAAAGCTAGAGAATTTTGGACTAGGCGAGAGAATCGTCCATAGAGTTGACTATATTCACCATATGACCCTATCGGGAGAAATACGAAACCATCCGGGTCATTTTCCACGCATCCCTGACCCATAGATCGAATCACGCCCGAGCTCGATATTGATTGGAGCCTTGGCAGTCATCCTCGCTGATCGATCTATCACACCGATCCAAGTTAGAAGGGCCTTCTTTGCCTTAGATTCGCAATACCATTAGTGCGTGCAACACCTAGTATAATTTTTATTTTCTCTATTTCAGTTCATATCTCTTTATATCCATCGTTGTTGACTTATTTTATCTATTTTGTTTTTGGGCCTTCTTTTTTCTTTGTTTTTTCTTGATTGGTGAGGGTTTGTACTGATTTGAGCATTTATATGATTCCGTTTTGAATCATGGTCACTAATTATAGATCCAACCTTCATGAGTGATCAATGCTAGTTTCAAATTTTGCCTAAGCATTATGTTTTCATTAGTCTTGAGATAGCTCACTATACCTAAAGCACTCAAAATTGTGGGTTAGCATCGAGGCTCAACATGGATGACTTTATAGCTTCATAGCTCTATATTTTGCTCTAGTTGTAACAATCTTCATTATTAATTTTGTTGGAGAGATCATTTCTTTAAAAAATTTCATGGGTTCCTCGAGCCTATTAAATCTATTTTAGGCATGAAGCCCTTGGCTCAACATTTGGGGATTTATATTACACCTTTTATTCATGCACTTTCTCGCTACTTTAATATCTCTACTTTAATGGCTCAATTTCTGACCTGAGATGATGTAAAAACTATTTTCCTCATATTTGTACCATTCTATATTTGGGATCTCAGTAAATTTTAGCCATCATTATCTCCCTTTCAGACGTATACAATGAAGTAATTGAGCTTGTTTATTCATTTTGTTTAACACAAATATTTGAAATGGTTTTACAAGTTTAAGCCTTATATTGTCCTTTCACTCTCTTGATTTTTCTCTAATGATGCCTCCCGATGGTTATGAAAAGTTACCACTCTTTTGAACTTGGAGATAATGATTTAATAGAACCCTTGCATTGTCTTTATTGTTGCGGAACCAAGACTATTCTAAGTATGAAACAACCTTATAGAACTCATTGCACAAAAATCTTGTACCCTTAGGATGAAACTCGAAGAATTGGCCTCCATTTATTTGTTGTTTGTGTTGGAAGTTTTGTAATTTATTTTTGAGCCTCTTGAATGAAGGTTTCTAATTTTTAGGTTATGACACTCTGTGCTCATTTATTTATCTCACAATCATAAATTTATGATATGAAATTGGAACATATTGGAAACATTCATTTTACTTATAAAAAATACCTCCATTATGCCCCTGATGAGGAAAATTATTACAATTATGCTTAAGTGGTATGGGGAAATTTTTTGTATAGCTATAATCATAATCAAGTATTATATCCTATGAAATTTTTGAGAAGACTATTTTATATTGATTCTTTTTTCCATTTGTTGTGATTCAACTTCTATGGGTGGCTTATTCTTAGCTTACAGATGTTTACCATAGTTAGCAAACTATTTACTAATATAGTGAAATGACATCAACTTATCAATTTATTAATGAATCTCTCCATTCTCGCACACATTTGGTTGTAGCTTACTTTGATCTTTACTCTGTCAAAATGTATTCTTCTTTGATCTAAATTTTTACTTGTATTGTAGCATTTTACCTCCATTTTTTTCATGGGTTGTAATTTTTAAGATTTTCTGTAATTTCTATTCTTGACTAGTAGGCGATAATGTGTGTTATACATACCATTAAGACTTGATATAAAGAAGTGCATCCTTTTGATCCAAATATGTAGCTTCCATGTTGATGGAGTTTTTTTCTAATCCTCAATCTTGGATATTAAAATCATAAACCTTAATGTTCTTGCAGATGTCGGCTTTTTCTTGAAAAATGATGTATTTGAAAGCTTTTATTTACTCAAAAAAATGTTGTAACTTATCTCGAATTTTCCTTGAGGAATGTTTCGAGGTTGACATTCTACATTTATTCATTTCGTATTGATTTCAAGTTCATTTTTAAAAATGCATCGTTAAAAGATGTGAATACAACAAGTTTGAAATCCAGAGCTTTGACAATAATTCATTTCCCCTTTTTAGGTATAATGAAAGTAGTTGGAAAAGTGGTGAAGAGGGAGTGACGAGGAAAAAAATCACACTAGAATCATGGAAATCCAGAAAATGATGGATTCCATCCTTTCCTTGTTCACACTTCACCTATAAGCACTTTCATTCCATGCACTTGCTATCAGATTTCTTCCCATGGATTGTGTGGGTTCACTGTAATGTTATTCCTCATGAATAACTGAACTATTTTTTTGTAATGAGATGTATGTATTTATTTTATGTACATTATTCATTTGTATGGATAATAAATGAGCTTATACAACTCAGAAAACTTAAATAATTCACTTAATCATACAAATAAATTTAAATTAATTGTACCTTTTTTTATGCTCATTAAAAATGCAAACTGCTTGTAAAACTACCTTTTCCATGCTTCAAACCTGCGGCTGAAACTAATACTTGAACGTGAAACCCCGCATATGCCATATTTCCCGTAATCACAAAGGCCTTGAAATAGTCTTTCTAGCCTACCGCACTATCTTGTTGAAGACGATACATTCAAGAGGAGGTATACGCAATGTGTTGTCTTTCTGGGCAACACTTTTAGCTAATAATTTGATGCATGACATTGTAATCTTATCTAAAACCGAGTTTGTATCCCTTAGCATGATGGTTCATCAAAACATATACAAAACTTGTAACCGAACCAATTTGAGAAAATTAAAAGTTTCGAGTTTACTTTTTTCGCATAGGGTGTGAAAAATGTCAACATTTCTAGCAATCTGTGGGGAAAGATTCTTGCTAGCTTGTAGACCAGTACCTTTCTCTTGTCCATTATGCATGGAGTTAAATAATATAACCAAAACTACCTTTTCGAAAATAAACTAAAGATAGGAAAGGATCTGAAAACCAGATCACGTGCATGAATGCACCTTATTGAATTGAAAAACATTGCAATGTGCATGAACTACACTTATTGAAAGGGAAATCCTAATCTACCCTACTCTAACCAACGTAGAATGAAGCTAAAAAAACCTAAAATAGGTAGTGAAAAGTATATCCCCTTCCTCCAAAACCGAGGCCATGAATTCAGCTCTAGAAACTAGCAAAGTGACAAAGCTGAAAACAAGATATGTACCTTTATTTTTTAATCAGATTAGTCCAAGAACTAAGAAATACCTCTATCTAATTTGTAAGTTGTTATAGCATGCTTTTTGGATTGATATTGAGAACATGAAACTCACTTTTGTGCTCTAAGACAAGCATGAAATCTAGAAATGCTATAACCGGGTGAGAATCAACCAAATACTAGATAGGAAAAGGCCTCCTAGCAAGTGAATAAGCTGAATATTTTGATTTGATCTGAATCATGAACATCATCTTCAACCATAAGCTCATTATGAAGTTGTCTTGAAAATTGTTTTGTGTCTTCCAACTATTGTAGCTCATCCGAAATTGCTCTGAGTGTTGTTTTTCTCTACAAGTTGTTGTTCTATGACTATTATGAGTGATTTTTTAGCAATGTCGTCAAATTATTTTGCATTACTCAGATATTTCATCCAGTCTAAAAACTCAAAATTATATTATTTCTTCATAAGCACTATCTAGATACATGGTACATTCAAAAAACTCAAGATCATCTTCTTCTTCTTCATCAACAGTTATGAGAAATTATTGTTCTTTATCATCTTTTAGGACATTTTGAAGTTGATCTGAACATATTTTAGCTCCTTCAAACTGTTGTACCAAAACTGATCTTTCCTCTTGATTATCTTGATTTGACACAAAATCTATAAGATCAAATTTGTCTCATTTTTCTACACAAGATCTGATCTGAGTAGCATGTTGTTCTAACATATTCTCCTCCAAAAATGGTTCTTCTAGGAGGGGATAGTAAAGATCTGCATCCAATAGTACTTCTTGCTCTTTTTCAAGTACAAGAGGAACCTTAGCAATTAGAGGTTCTTTGAATGCTGAAATTGAAAAATCAAGTGAGTTCTATAGGTTGCTCTTCACCTATGCAATTTTCCAAATCTAACAAGAAATCAACCTCTTCAAGTTATAAATCTACATCACAATTTCCTTGAATTTCAACCTCCTTTTATTTGAAACTGATCCATCCTCTTTTGATAAATATGAAAGCTATGTAAGTATGGTGCGATCATGTACACTACACTAAGAATATGTAGATTTCGATCATATTCCAATTGCTCTTGATCTTGGGATGATAGGTTGTACCTTTTGCATGGTTTCTTTTTCCAACTCTAGAATAAAATCAAATTGAAACTTTGACACCCATCCATGCAAATTTTGCAAAAATTCCATCCTATTGTTGTCTTTCGTTGGCTTCTCCTCCTTGTTGATATCTTGGTTCTCTTTTCTGGACTAGAAGTATGAGTAAAGGAGGAGGAGTGGGCTTAATTTCAGCCTTAACTAGAAAATTTTGAACAAGAGATTGGGATACAAGGCCTTTTTTAGAAAAACATTTGAACACCATCTTGTACACTTGATTTTGAATTCAGTATATTTTTGTGGGGTAGAAAAGTAGGAATTACAAAGAACTTGATAATTTAGAAACTAAGGAATAGGTCAGATTGTATATTTGGAAAGGTGAATATATAGGCACCGAATTCTGAAAAACTTGATGAATATCATTTTTCACTTCTAATGACTTCTCATATAGTTCCTTGATAACTAAAAATGATTTCTTAAGTTCATTAATCTTGATCTCAAGATCTCTTTGCCTTTCACAATCAACATAACCCTCTGCATAACTTTGACCTTGAACAATGTAATGATCATCATATTGATAATCATACTGATTTCCAAGGTTTGGGTCATAAGGATATTCATTCTGATAGGGGTTATAGAACTGATATGAAGGAGAAGGTGGATAAAAAGGCTACTGGTTTGGCTGATAATACTATTGAAAATGAGGGTTCATGGCTACAGGACCTCATAAAATATTGAAACTATGAAAGCATGTCTTCTACTCACAAACACAGATGGTAATAGAAAAATAACAGATCTGATTTTCTTGAAAAATACCTGAAAACTACAGCTAAAAATTGGTGAAGTTGAAAAGTTTTGTACTGATATGAAATCATATTAGGAGTCATCAAATGAATTATGCTCCCTAAATCTTCAATTTTTGAATTCATCAATAGTATTTCTATCCAAAATTTCTATACATGGTGTCTAATCTACTTGAATGATGAAACACCTTTGAAAAGTGAAACTTTAAGGTGTGTGAGTGTCCCACTGGGTGTGCCAAAAACTATTATCTCTTGAAAGTGCACCCTATAAAGAGATTACTATAGGTGTTCTAAGCTTTCTCTGGATCTCTCTCTTTCGTAGATATAATGGAAACACCTCAGTCTATGGGTATACCTATTGTTGAGGTGAGTCTTTGGTATCAAGGCCGGATCCTTTTTGATGTATCATAAACTAATTTTTAGGGGTTTGAGGGTGAAAAGATGATTGCAAATGAATTGAAAACTAGGGTGATACACCAAAATTGATGAGGGATTTGACTGAGTACATGCACAATTAATTTGAGAATGGATTTTGGATGCACAAACCAATAGTTTTCAATAGAATATTAAGGCAAAACACTTGATGTGTTGAGGGAATGAATCACAACAATACAACAAAAAAACATGCACACTAATATTATGCAAAAATTAATAAATTTTCAACAAGGTAAGATGATTAATCGGGAATTTGACATTCACAAGAATTAATGAGATATACACACCACTAAAAATAATTTGAAATGAAGAAATCACTTCTCATTCAAAGGGAAAAATTGGTAAAATCTGCTTCAACACTCCTATGTCCAAAAATTATTCCTTGTGATTTGCAATTGCACACAATATATAGTAAAATTATTCATCCCATGCATCCTAAAAATAAGATAAAATTTGTACTTGCCCATGCATCCTATTTTTATCCTTTATCATGAATAAATAAAGGAATACCAATAAACATGCTAATACAATGAGACATTAATAGCCTTGATTACAAAAATACATTTAATCAAATTGTGGTTGACTGATCTATTTTTAATAAAGTAAGATGAATAATTTGGCTAATAATAGCCTTTTTTTTGTTGTGTAAGTCCCTCAATGTGCATGAAATCTCTATCTTCTAGTGCTTGATGTGACTCTTAGAAATTGATCCACTTGCGGTGATAAACCTTGCACTCTTTAATTCTGCCCCTTGGATGCACATGCAAAAATAATCTCCCTGTGCAAAATAATGCCCTTAATCTTCAATACTTATCAAAATTATCCAATTCCACTATGGGGACCACCTTTAATGTGCACATGTTCAAGTTTTTCTTCTTGTATACTATCTTCTAGTAGATAAAATGTAAAATTATGTAAAAGTGTTCAAGTGTGGGGACCACCTTGAGGGTATGAGGGTTTTTTCACAAAAATGAAGTTAAATCCTTAACCCCTCGTTGAGTTAGAAATGAGGCATATAATTTTTTTATCACCTGCAACCTTAGTCTAAGGAAATAATAAGGCTTCAATTTCGACCTCCTTTGGTTATTATATGTATAATGATTTTTAATAAGGTTAAGGTCATGCTTTTGTTTGAATAATTTGATCACCTTTTGGCCATTAGTTGACCACCAAAATTTGAATAAGGTCAAAATAGATAATCATTTTATTAATATTATAATCCCCCTTTTCACAATGATTTGACCCTCAAAATTTTGTCGGTGGCAATGATTTTGAGGTTAACTATGGTGAGGTTAGGGTTATTCCGCCAAGTGCCACATTACTCATTTTTAAGCGTGGTTCAGATGGTTAACTCGTTGAGTTTGGAGAAGGTAAAACCTCAAAACCCTAATCACTTTTACATTTATGTTGAGCTCTGGTTGAGCTAAAAACTCTGTGAAATGTTTTCCATGGCTACCATTTGTGTATGTCGAGCTGATCTTCTATTATATAATGATCCCAAAAAATCAGATCGAGTTATAGATGTCACATCTCAAGGTATTGGAGCTATTTGTTTTTATTTGATCAAGGATCTAAACCCTTGGAGCCTTTGGGTTCTACCATTATTATGGCCCTCCTTTTACTATTGGCTCATGGTTAAGCTAGTGATGATGTGACCACTTCCCTGCATTTGGTCATTATTATCAAATGGAGCTCTGGATTTTTTCTCCAGGTGGCCACTCTATGGAAGGTGAGATTATTGTTTTCCTTACTGTAACTTTCTCAGATTTATTAATCCATTTGGTACTGATCATTTTGTGAAACTTGTGGTCTTATGGCTTCATCTCTGTGGAAATTTTTGAGTATAAAAATGATACTTGTTTTTCATCATTTTAGCTACATAAACGCTTATATTATTTTTCAAATTTTTGTTCCATGTGTGCTTCTATGTATGGAAATCATTCGAAAGATTGAAAAATCTTTCTTGGTGGTCATGGTTTAGTTCAAGATTCAATCCCTTAAGGTGAATTGACCAGAATGGTAATTTTTTTCGGTTTACTAACACTTGTAAATTATTGTACCTTTTGAATTTCTTCAAGCCTTTCCAACCCACAACACCATACAGTCAGATGATTCTTAGGTTTTCATTTGTTTGCATTATGTGTTGTTTTAGAGCATACCTCGCTTGCCATTATTGAAGAATTCATAACTCGATAATGAATTTGTTTTGCACAACACCTATTATAATTGTTATTTTCTCTAGTTCAGCTCATATCCCTTTAAAGACAACATTATTGAATTATTTTCTCTATTTTGTTTTTGGGCCTTATTTTTATTTATTTTGTTGAGGTTTTGTATTGATTTAAGCCTTTATATGATTCCACTTGAATCAAGGTCGATAATTCTAGATCTCGGCCTTCACGAGTGATCAATGCTAGTTTAAAATTGTGTCTAAGCATTATCTTTTCATTAGTCTTGAGATAGATCACTATACCTGCAATACCAAACTTGTGGGTTCACATCAAGGATTTCCATGGAGGAATTTGTAGCTTCATAGCTCTATATTTTCTCTAGTTATAACAGTCTTCATTATTAATTTTTCTAGAGAGTTCGTTGCTTAACATTTTTCATGGGTGGCTCGAGCCTATCAAATCTGTTTTAGGCATGAATCCCTTTGCTCTACATTTGGGGGTTTATACTATACCTATTATTTGTGCATTTTCTCACTACTTTAATGGCTTAATTTCTAACTTTGAGATGATGTAAAACCTATTTTACTCATATTTGTACCATTCTATATTTGGGTTCTCGTAAATTTTAGCCATCATTATCTCCCATTGTACATATATAATGAAGGAACTAAGCTTGTTTATTCATTTATTTTAACACAAATATTTGAAATGGTGTTACAATTTTAAGCCTTATCCTATCCTTTCACTCTCTTGATTGTGCTCTAATGATGCCTCTTGATGGTTATGAAAATTTTTCACTCTTTTGAACTTGGAGATAATTATTTAATAGAACCCTTACATGGTCTTTATTTTTACAGTAACCAGGACTATTCTAATTATGAAAATAACCTTATAGAACTCTCTTGCACAACAATCTTGTACCCTTGGGATGAAATTGAAGAATTGGCCTCCATTTATTGGTTTTTTGTGTTGGAATTTTTGTAATTTATTTTTGAGCCTCTTGAATGAAAGGTTTCTAATTTTTAGGTTATGACACTCTGTGCTCATTTATTTATCTCACAATCATGAAATTTATGATATGAAACAAGAACATATTGAAACATTCCTTTTACTTGTAGAAAATACCTCCATTATGCCCCTGATGTGGAAAATTATTACAATTATGTTCATGTGGTAGAGTGAAATTTTTGTATAGCTACAACCATAATCAAGTATTATATGCTCCAAAAATTTTGAGAAGATTATTTTATATTGATTCTTTGTGCCATTTGTTATGATTTGAATTTTATGGGTGGCTTATTCTTATCTTACAAATGTTTACCATAGTTAGCAAACTATTTACTAATGTAGTACAATGACATCAACTTATCAATTTATTAATGAAGCTCTCCATTACTACAAACATGTGGTTGTAGCTTGCTTTGATCTTTACTCTATCAAAATGTATCCTACTTTGATCGAATCAGTACTTGTATTGTAGAATTTTGCCTCCATTTCATTCATTCGGTTGTACTTTGTAAGATTATCTTGTAATTTCTATTCTTTAGTTGGTAGGAAATAATGTGTGTTATGCATACCATTAAGACTTGATATAAAAAAATTGCATTATTTTAATCAAAATATGTAGATTGCATGTTGTTGGAACTTGTTTCTAATTCTCAATCTTAGAGATTAAATCATAAACCTTGATGTTCTTGCAGATGTCAATTTTTTCTTGAAAAATGATGTATTTGAAAGCTTTTCTTTACTCAAAAAAATGTTATACCTTATCTCGAATTTTCCTTGAGGAATGTTTTGAGCTTGACATTCTACATTTATTCATTTTTGTATTGATTTCAAGATCATTTTTAAAAATGCATCTCCTAAAAGATGTGAATACAACAAGTCTAAAATCTAGAGCTTTGACAATAATTCATTTTCCCCTTTTTAGGTATAATGAATGTAGTTGGAAAAGTGGTGAAGAGGGAGTGACGAGGACAACAAATCACACTAGAATCATGGAAATCCAGAAAATGATGGATTCCATCCTTTCTTTGTTCACAACTTTACGTATATCTACTTTCATTGCATGCACTTGCTATTAGAGTTACTCCCACAGATTGTGTGCACTCACCGTAATGTTATTCCTCATGAATAAATGAACTATTTTTTTATAATGAGATGTATTTATTTCTTTTCTATACTTTGTTCATTTGTATGGATGATAAATGAACTTATACAACTTAGAAATCTCAAATAATTCACTTAATCATATAAATAAATTTAAATTAAGTGTACCTTTTTTTTACCTCTTCCATGCTTCAAACATGCAACCGAGACTTCTTCTTTAGAGAGTGAAACCCTACATATGCCATATTTCCCACCTTCACCAAGGCCTTGTAGTAGTCTTCCTAGGCTATTGCACTATCTTGTTGAAGACGATACATCGAATGGCAAGATATGAAAAGTGTTGCCTTCAGGGCATCACTTTCAACTACTAATTTGATGCATGGCATTCTAATCTTTTCTAAAACCAAGCAATTAAACCGTATCCATTTCCATGATGACTGATAAAAACATATCCAAAACTTGTAACCCAACTAATCTAAGAAACTTAAAAGTTTTGATTTGACATTTTTCACACAGTATCGATTGACCTCCAACCTCCATTTCCCTCCATCCTTCAATTCAAAGTTGCTAACTCATCCGGATTTGATCATGGATCTCAACTAAAACTAGGACGTTGGATTCCACTAAAAATGTGTCTATGAGGTAATTTTTTTATCTTTGAGTTTTGACAACTTGACCATTGTGACTAGACAATAAAAAATATCCTAAAATCACCTATTTGATTAGCTTGGAAATATAATGAAACTTTTTCCACATTGATGATGTAAAAATAACTTTACTAATTGTTCAACTCTTTTGACAAAAAATGAAACATTGTAAAACCGAGTCAAAGGATACTTTGACAATGTAGCGACAAAAAAGACTCTATGAAATAATTTTGATAATAATGAAAAGGTAAACTTCGAACAAACTATGAATTAAATGTGTGACTCGTATAAAATTAAATGCATTTAAAATGATATAGATGAAGACAACACAATTTATGATTTGACAAAGACCCACTCTAAAATGACTTGACAATTTTATATTAATACTAATAGGGTGAAAAAAAAATTCGATGACTTAGGTAATTTATTTTCTCTATGCTCATGATACAATTTGGATTGAAGAGAATGACACATAGAATTTATACAACTAATGACTACAAAGTTACTCACTTTAGATTTAAAAATATAACTCAAACTCTAAATACTACCAAAAATATGAGAAGTATGACAAAGCATACCAAAATTTGAAGTCGATGATATCCAAATATTATTCATAGCATAAGAGATCTAGAAGACACGTGGATGTAACATAGCATAACTATCACTCATAAGCACCCGATGGATATGATTTTTGGAGGAAAACACGTGCACATGGATTTTAAATTGGTGAGATTTGTAGGAATGTGATATATTAGTCATGCCACAGTTTTGGCAAGCCTTTTATAGTCATTGATCTTGTTTTGAGTTGTGTAACACAAATTAAGGTAAAATCAGGCCATCAGTGGATATCTCCATACGAGGATCCATATACAATTTATGAGCTTGTATGCAACAACTGATTAAAGGAAAATATTAATAAAAACATCATGAATCCTTCAAAGAATTGGCAGAATTGATTGATCTTTTTGAATGGTGTTCCACTAATTTTTTAATATCAATTTTTTTAAGAGAAAATTCCTATGTACAAATCTTAGTGTACCAAATAAATTTCATGAGATGATTTCAATGCAAAAATAAAATAAATTGAGGGTGGTTCAATGATAAAAGATCATGGGTAGAGTTAAAACCTTCTTAACCAAAACATTTAGCTTCTCTACAAAAACTGCGATCAAGAGAAATGATAACTGAACTTTGTAATTTTTTTAATATAAAAATAAACATATCACTACGTATATCCTAAAATTTGCAACCTAAACTTTCTTTGAATATTTTTACAATAAATACTCTTGTTCATAAAGTCATTAATCTTCCTCATCAAGAGGAGAAAATCACATGACAACTGCCCCCTATTTTAATTCTTCCATTACTTAGCTTGCTTTGATACCAAATGAAAAGGTACGAGTAGAGTTGTAGATAATAAAAATATAAAATTCTTCTATATTCTATGTTGTTTTCATACATTACATTTGACTATTATATAGCTACAACAATAAGCAAACCAACTTCCTATTAAATAGGAAGTAATACTAACTACTTGTAGAAAATAACAAATTATAAATGCATATATATTTTTGGTTATAAAAATATATGCGATTAACCATGAATGAATAATTACTGACATAATTATTCATTTTACAATAATAGCTTTTACACATACTGACAAACACAATGCTACGAGTTAGGGTTTAGATAGAAAACTAGATTTGAGGGCCCAAACCGGTGAAGATTCATTTTAAATTCTCAGATAACATGCTAATAGACCAATGAAATGGATTATGAAATAAATTTAGGAAATTAAGGGAGTAATTATTAGGAATCTATGACAAGAAGAGACAGGTGAACTCAAGAAGAAACCTAGTTAGGAAGTTGTATTTATAAAGGAAGTGAGATTTAGATTTTGAAATAAATCTTGAAATTCACTCCAAAGTTAAAAATTGAAAATGGGTGCTTAAAAAAATTTCATTTATGGTTTAAAACCATTTTCATGAGGAGTTATGGTATAAAAATCCTAATGGAAGGGTTAGAAATGCTCATAAAGACTAGAGAAGAAAAGTAGAGATAACAAGAAGAAGAAAAGGAGGTAGGTTATGAAACTTGGGGTACATTTTATCATCCAAAAAGGGTATTTATCGATGTTTACACTTCTTTATGGGGAGATATAGATCATTCTAACCTTCATGCTAGCAAGAACTTGGACGTAATAACACTAGTATAGAAATTGGAGCAAGATAAGTATATGGTAATGGTTTTGATAGTTGTGAATCAATTTTAATGGTTAGTTTGAATATTATTTGAGGTGACGGAACAAGATAAAGGGATTGGAAACTACTAGTGAGGCTAAAAGGAAAATTTGTTGTGTTTTACAAAGGAGCTAGTGAAAAAGTGAAGGAAACATTTGGAATAGAAGAAGAAGTGATTGTTTTCCTAATCAAGAAACATTGTGATAGCAAAATAGAAATTAAATGATGGTGTTGGTATAGGGTTTTAGGTTAAAGTCTACCATTTTAGGGTAAAATTTTGTCATTCTTGCATTTTTAAGCCAAGTTAGGCATTTAGAGAAGCTTGATGATCCTCCTTTTGCATGATTTTGAATAAGTTGATGTTTGAATCCTATTCATCGAATGAATACATGAGAAAATGGATAACCTCTATGCATCACTAATGAGACAAAATATTCTCCACGAAGACACTATTAATGAAATCTTGTATCTGTCAAGCTATAATTACATCTCATGCATCGTCAATTAACTCACTTTCCATGTCCTCACATTTTCTTGAAACAATTTCTTGAGTGTTCTCTCATATCTCTCTCTCCACCATTCGAGGTTGATATGAGTAGACCTCAAGGTAATAAGTTCAATTCTAATGCCCATTTTGATTATCACCGGTGTGTCGGGTACTCTCTAGACAATTGTTTAAATCTTCATCATGTTATTCAATATCTTATCAATTCTAAAGCTATTGAATGGGGACGAGCCTACTAAATTTTCACATCCAATCAATGATAATGCTAAGCTATAAGTATTCAATGATTGAATTCTTAAGCATGGAAATATGAAATATTCTTCAAATGTATATAATTTTTATTATGTGGTGCCTTCACCACCCTCCTATGATCACCCCTTAGATGTGAATATTGGCATAATTAATCATACACTCTCTTCTACTCCAATCATCACTTTTGACGACTCTAATATCAATGCTACACTTATTTGAAATACATTGTTTATTTCTATTTCTATTAAATATGTACCCATATGAGGTGTTTTGGTCAATTTACACAATGAGGAAAATGTTTTCTCTCATGTTTCATCATTATTTGGGTATTTCTACGCATAATATTACACTTGATACTAATACTGCTTATCGATAATTCACTCTACCCATAATTATTTTCCTATTACTATATCAGTTTCATTCTTAGTTGTTTTTACTCTTTTACGGTTCCTTATAGTTAGGTATCACTTGGCTACATACACTTAAGGATATTCCTTTAATTATACATCAATGTATTAAGTTCATACATAAATAATAGGTTATCACCATTAGATGTATTCCTGTAAATATTACCCTCCTAATGTGCCTAGTTATCCTTTTATAGTTCCTCCTAGTCTTTCTATGGATAGATATTTTTTTATACACAATATCTCTTAAGGACCTAAAACTTCTACACTACTCCCTAGGGTAGTAGTCCTACACTCTATTTTGATCTCTCGAGATTATCCTAGGCCCTTTATTACTTAAAATTCCTCTTCTAGTGTTTATCCTCTTAGGTCTCCCGGTTGGGCTTTGGTTACACACTCTACATATCATGAATAGAGGAATCCTCATGACATTGCAACCCCTTTCATTGTTTCTCATTTTTCTTGTTCCCCTAGGAACTCACACCCGATACTCTAGTGCACAAAATACCCCTATATCCCCTTGATAACATCCTAGTGGTTGACATACTCATTCCTATATTCCACCACATCAACACCATTCTATGCATGTTAGTACTATGTATACTAAACCTTATTTATAATATGTTATTGTTATCCAATTTCACTACTTTGGTGAAATTGGAAAACTTGAAAGATTACATGGAGGAAGCTCCTCCAACAATCTATAAAGTCACTAAAGCACCTCAAGAGACCCAGAGGTTTGATAAAATTTAGAGAAGGTTAGAGGAATTCTTAAAGGACTGAATCTTTGGTGCTTGTAGCTCTAACCGTGATCTAAGCCAAGCTTCTTGAGTTATGTGAGTTGATCTCGAAATTACACCAAGCCACTCCTTTAAAGGGGCTAAGATGGTTCTTTTAAAACCAAGTAGTGTTTCCATCACTTTGGCACTTATCTCCGTGAGCTATTTAGAATCCCATCGAGCTATGTGTAAAAGGGCCAAGTCATCACAAAAGGTCAAGCACTGCCTTGAAAATACCAAGTTACTCAGAGCTGCTTCACAATGACAAAGGTGGGCTACATTGTGGGCTGGGATTTTCAGGTCACTCACAAGGCCATGTCTTACCAAAAGAGCGAGCCCCTTTCATGAGGAAAATTGAACGACTAAGTTTGATTCAAATGAGTGAATCAAAGATGGAAATTTGAGGCGTTGAGTCCTTGCAGAAGATATGAGATACAAATTACAGGCCATCATGTTAGTTGCATTGTAACAAAGAATTAAAAATATGAATAGTGAGTTGACTCACTAATGAGATAAGGAAATGACATGGGACAAATCTTTGGGGTCAAATGGCTATAGGATCGAGATAACATGTAGTGGCATCGAGCTCCTCATAATCGAATCATGGAAAATATTTCTCCCAAGACATGGATTCATGGTATGAGATCAAGCTAGATTAAGTTATAATGGAGAATAAGGGCCAAGGAACTTAACACATTTGGTAGAGGAAGATATCGACTTGGTGAGTCTCATTGTGGGTCCATGCGGGGTGAAGGAGGTGAGTTTCAAAGGGTCTCCATGTGGCCCCTCGAGGCAAATTTAAAAGGTCAAGAGCAGAGGAGACCCCCAAAGCTGCACTGGGGCCTCCACATGAGTCAAGGTGGTGATGGGCCCACCAAAGAGGAGTTATAGGGAATTGAGTTGCAAGGTTGAAGATCTGTATGGCCCATGGGATGGTCGTGTGTTGGAAGCTTGAGGAGGGTGAATTGGCCATGGAAGAATCAAGTGGATCGAGTTGGAGTTCTACGTCACATGCCTAATAAATATGAAATACCCATTTATAAAGGGGGTGGGGTGAATGCAAATGGCCCGTACCAATTTTATGATAGATAATGCTAAGGTTGATTTTGATGAGCTGAGTTGGCATGTCATTAGCACAATATAAGGTGGCACCGAAACATAAAGCGAGACATGTATGGATTGACCGATACAAATATTGATGTATGAGAGGCTCTCGAAGGGCACGAACTACACGCCAATAGAGATAAGAAGGGGTTTGATGTATAAGGAATATGAGTTGGATCGACATGCGAGGGAAAACTCGTTACATTCTAAGGAGGCTCAACAGTGTGAGGTAAGAGCCGACTTGGATGAGCTAGTAGAGATGGTAGTATTTAATTTCCCAAGTATTAAATTAAACCCCTCCCACTCAATTGCAAAAATGGAGAATAAATTTTATGCCCCCAAAAATTATTTTCTTAAGTAATTTAACATGATGAAGAAACACTAGAAAGGATAGAGAGGTTTATTAAATTGTCTTTTCTAGCAAAGAATTAAATGCATAGTCCCATAACAATGAAGAAATGCCCGACAATACCTAAACAACTGCACTTGTTCAAGAGGCCATAAATTTTGTGTTTCTCAACCAAATTACACAAAATTGGTCTCATTGGAATCATGGCTTTGATCTCTATGTAAATACATCAAAACATATAGAGATTGATGGAGTTTTGGAGGTGCAGTTTTCAGAAAATGAACTTGTTCTAAAGGGAAATTGGAGGGTGGGTGAAAGTGTAATTAATGGGCATGGATGGCCATTTCTCCACTGCTACAAGTTATGGGAAGTATGGGGAGGATTTTGCAGGTTGAAAATCATGCTTTTCACCTAATTTGGGTACCTTGCAATTGATGCAAAAGCTAGATCTGATATTTCTTGTCTCCCTTTCCTCTTCTCCATTTTTCTATAAATTGGGGTTTTCTCTCATTTGAAAAGGAGGATGATTTGAGTAGAAAAACTATACCCATTTTATTTTTTGAAACCAATGTGCTACAAGCCTTTGTAGTGGACTCTTTGTATGGTGATCAGGTCATTACTTTGTAATTATTTGAATTGTGTGTGCTAATGAAACAATAGATGCAAGTTTGTGGATGTATCTTCCCTTGTGATCTTTAATTGCATTCTTATTACCTATTAAATATTATTATAGGTGTATTATGTCTATTCTATGTTGTTACAAGGATTCATTATTATTATGTCTGCATGTAAATGTTGTTGTGAATGTTTTTTTAGATTTTAGAGAAGCTGTTATCGAACTTTATAATCTACATTTTTAACTCTATTTCCACACATTGGAAAGTTGTTCTTATACCCTTATTTTGGTGCATCACCTCTGTAGTGTAGTTTTCTTTCACTTTCATTATTATTCCTCTCTCTCTAGTCCTTAGGAAATATTAGGATAGAGATAATTATTAGTTTTATTCCACTAGATTTAGCTTACACTAGGAGTAAGAAGAGGAACCAACCATCTCGGATGTCTATCTCAAGTATCGAGTCCCACACTTGGAGATAGTACCCATGTTACCCAGTCACAATGTGAGCTCAAGCACACACACTTGTGCAGATCGGAGGGTGTTCTAATTTGGTGATAATAGTTACTATAATACTCCCACTAGAATTTTCATCACCACTGTGGCCCAAATCTCCATCTTTTATGGTATCTTCTTCACCTACTCAATATTTTCTCATTAGATAGATCTCTTTATGCCCACCTCATTTGTACATATTTATACACTAAGATAATACAAAAATCTAATATTTACAAATATGCAACAATTGAACTTGTGCATCTTACTTGCATTATTATCACTTTACATTACACATGTTGTTTTCCAATTTGGTTTGATAGATAGCATGTTTTGTTTTTGTACACACATACATTCACTATGTATATTGATCTAGATGCAAGACGCATAGGTCAATACATGCTTATAGCAGCAAACTTTATTCTTTACATTCTCATTTTTAGGGGGAATACCTCTAAATTCCAGGTGTTATTCGTATATTATAGTTCATTTGAACTTCCTCATATACACTCAAATATGTGCAACATGTTCGATTTTTTTCCAAACTAACATGACTAACAAATGTTCCATGTGTAGTATTGGCATCTCTTGTTTCACATTACCCATGTTGGCTACTACATAATATTATCATCTTTTGACACTATTTTTTCATGCATATGCTTTTGTGTGTATGTTACTTCATGCTTGTTTTCCTTACATGTGGGCTATGTGGCTTGATTGTCTTACAACATCGTGGGATTCCTATGTATACAAAATCATGCCTATCTTGTTTGAAATTTATTATTTTTTATTTGTAGGCCTACGTGCCTTGATTATATTATGACATTGTGGGTTCCCCATGTTTATGGGATTTATGCATTTAGTGTGATATTATTTTCATACTTCTTACATATGTTTTCACTATTGTTGTATTTATATGCACTTAGACTCCCATTGTTATCACCTATGTAATTTTTTTATTGATATCAATGCTTTTGTTACACATCATGGTTAGAACACCTTTCCTTTTATAGGTATAGTTTGTCCAAGGTGGAAACCTCTTTAGTACTCTACTCATGTCCTTATACATATCTTTCAAGTAATACACATATTTATTTTGAGCCACATGCTCAACATGGTTTTCACACATGCCTCAAAAGAGGGGGCATCTATCTAGATTTATTATAAATTTTCAATAGATATAAATGGGAGGTTTTGGGTATATGCAAGTTTAGATAGTGTATAGGCACCTGAGAAATGTATTCATACATAAAATATTGGCAAACTCATCATAGGGTCAAAATTCTATACTTTTGCCAAAACCATATAGTATGGTCTTCACCCCACCCCCACTTTTCTAACCTTGACGGAATTTTAGAAAGAAATTTATAATTTTCATATTTTCACCTAAGAGTATAGATTTTCTAAAAAAATACAACCAAAATAATCAATTCATATTAGTACGGGGGTATGAAAGTGTTCATTCATTCTTTGCGTCAACACTTACCTTTAAGCTTAGTTTGAGAAATCTATGGGGGACATATATGTTTCCTAATTTAATAGTGTTAAAAACATTTGACATATTTTAGAAGTCATTCATCTCATACTTAGTTTTGTGGCATATGGGGATAGTTTGGCTGCACCTATTCTTGTTTTCATTGTACATGTTTATTTGCAAAAGTGGTTCTAGATCCATCGATAGTGGTGTGATATTTTGGGTTTTGTAAGGTAGTGAAGCACATAAGGGCTTCATGGGAATTCTTTCTGTTAGAAGAAAAATTATTGAAGCGGGGTGAATCTAATTTTTAAAATTTTTAATTCAATTATGTTTAACCATTCAACATTAATTATCCATTATATAAGCAATATTACCTATCATGGAAAACCATCAAGCAACAAATCAACCATCCACATAACCATGAAAAAGGAGAGAACACGTAAACACCATATTAAAGTGGGAAACCCTCAAGGGGAATAAAACACATTGAACCTATTCATATATTACTCAAAATAAAGTACTCATGTGTATATTACACAACACCATAGATTTATTTAGTGAAGTGTCCACTTCATAAGGAACACCAAGCCCTATAACATTAGTGAGACACTAACCACACAATTAGTACTAACCCATATTTAGTAGAGAAACCCACTCTATAAGGAGGATAAAACCCCTAAATATGACCAAGTACCCACTTCTCCACCTGGTTATGAATATCACTAGATTTCCTTGTTGTCAACCAAACTTATTGTGATCACTTTTTCAACCCTCTTCACTCAAAACACTCTAAAACTATTCTCTCTCCTTCAATCATGCATGCACCTATGAGTGTTAATTAGGTCATATTAGCTTGTACATATTCCTATCTACTCTTCTTAACTTCTCATTCCTCTTATATACTTTTCTCTACATCCCTCTTACCTCTTCACACACTTCTTCTTGCTCGCTCAAACCTCCGTAATTCTCACAAAACATCCTTATTGTCTTCTTCACTCTAGAGCTTCTTCACCAAGGACAATTAGGTCAAGTGACCTATCTCTAGAGATGTAGAAAATAATCATAACATTAATAATATCATCTATTCCCTCTCATCATGGTCACTAATATCTATAACACATCCTCAATCAGCTCTCTAGCTTTCTCATCCTCATTCACAAGAACTAGGTCTTCTTCTACAACTAGGTCATGTATGGATGACCTTCTTAAAGCTCGTCCTTTCGAAACATAAAATAATTGTCCATTATTTTATAGGACTCATAATATTTAACTATTCCCTCAAAACCCGCCCATACCCTCTTCCAAAATTTACTACACACCAATCCTCCTAACACACATAAATGAGCCTTCTCAACTTGTTTATATACAATCACATACATCCATATCATATAGTTCAGCCTTCATATGGAATAGATCACAAAAAAATCATAATTACATCATACACAAGACCATATAGGTCATCCATATCACCTTCATACCCAATTTTCTTCATTAGGTCTCCAATAGGCCTAATTACACCAAAAATCCTTCTCGCCAAAACCAAACCACTTTGTGCCTACATGGCCATCACTAAATCCTTGACTCATTTTAAGAACATCATCAAATACCTCATCATGCTTCCACCATACCTTTAAATATCTACATCATCATCTCATGCCATGAAACCATCTCAAGAACATGTTTTTTCTTGTGCACCAAACCCTAGACCTCAAAGATGAGGCTCAAAACCACATCAAATGACCTCAACTATGCAAGTGTTGTATATCACTAGAAAGATATTGATCTCAGATACATAATAAATTTCTCATATTTACACAAATATGAAATTGTATACCTCAAAAAAATATCTGCAAGAATATTTCCTGAAGCTTTCATTTCATATGCAAAGACCAGTCCTCAAAAATAGGGAACACTTGGGATCCTAAGGCCTAAACCATGATAAAAACCATATTTTTCATGAATTAAAACTCCCATGCTTCCATAAATTCTAAATTAATCAATACATCAAATGGAGAACTTTTCCACAAAATAAACTTTTCCATAAACTTAAAACTTTAAGTGGGATCTATGGAGCTCAAATATGCGATGTAGATTGGATTTGGTGCCTTTAGAAGTGATTCTTATTGACTGGAAGAGACTTGAACCATGTATTCTTGAAGATGCATTTCCCTTTCACAAAAAATTTTGTTATGTGGCAGATTACATGGAAAACACCACTATGTTTCTTGTGTCATATTTTTTTGCATAAGAACTAAAGCCTAATTTGAACTAGGAGGAGGAAGTGCTTGTGGAGGAAGGATTATTTCCAATGGAAGAGGAGAATTTTGAGCATTCCATATGTTTTTCTATTGGTTTTGTGCATATATTTGATTATCGTGCTGATTTATCCATGGTTGATACCCCTGATTAGAAGATTGGCCTTGCTTCTAGTAATTCTTATAAGATTGGGGTTGTTGTTTCTCTAGGGATATAATTTTTTTCAAGTTTCTAATCAGAGCCTTCATTTATTCATCCTCCTTTTTTGAGGAGTTTGTGAGGTGGAAGTAATAGGTTGTGGGTTTGGCTTAGGGATAGGAGAAATAAAAGGTTAAGCATCTTTAGGTAGTTCAAGATATAATGACATAGGTGGTCTATGAGATAATTTCCTAGCTTGTATCAAACTATTTTCAGATCTGATTAAAATTACATAGGCTATTGGTAGAGTATTTTCTCCTATAGATTGTATCATAATAGATATATCAGAGTTAAGAGCTTTTAAAAAGTAAAGAAACGCACCTTCTACTATAGGTATCACAAGAGCTGGAATTTGTTCCCAAGTTCTATTAGGCCCAGAATATTGGTCAAGTACAAGAGGGCACGTGGGTGTGTAAGAACTAGTTAAAGAAGGGCGTGCAGGTAGAAGGCACATAGGGAAGGGTTCTAGCAGGGATTTATAGAACACATGATGCATGCACAAGGAAACAAAGGTTTTTGAATTATCCATATTTAGTGTCCCAGGTAGCACACGAGAAAAATGTGACCCTTCTAGCATGCGGAGTGGATAAGGTGTTAGCTTGGTGAATGGAGGATCAAAAAGGGAATATTCCATGCATGTGATGGAAGGTTCCAGAATAACATAATTGCATAGAGTGGAGAGCTCAGATCAAATGAGGCATGCTTGATTGGAGGACCACTTGGACACTTGGTGACCAATCTATTAACCCGAGAAGGCATGGCAGTGAAGGTAGGAAAGCTATATATTGTGGGCATGGAAAGTAGAAAGGTGTGTGTGCAAGAAAGGCCAAGAGGAGAAGGAAAGATTTTCAAAGAGAATACTACACTAGAAAAAGGGACGAAACTTTCCAAAAATACCATGGAGGATTCTATGGGTTGGGACTAGAGTAAATAGAGGAGTGATGGCATATTTAGAGGGATGGGTCTACATTCAAGGATTGTAATGTGATGAACATAGTGTAGTTTTGATGCATGACTTGGCTCTGTGTTATTATATGAGGGTTTGTTATGACTTCAAAGGATGTAATGTGGTTATTGAACATGTTAATATGAATGTAAGGCTCTGTTCTAAATCATATCTTGTGTTCATGAGTATAATCCTTATGCATTCCCTTTACGTATGAACCATTTCCATATGTTGTTTGTTATTTCTCTTCTATGGATGCATTGATGTTATAACTCATCCTAAGTTCCTAGAAAGATGCATGGTTCTTTTCTATTCATTTCCATTTGGATATCTTCCATAAGATGATGCATTCTCACAAGACTCACATAAAGGAGAGGTTCGGCACCCACGCCTACCTCGGGTGATTTCCCAAAGCCTACTCAATGATAGGACGATGCGTATGGGATAAGACTATTGGTCTAAGGGTATAAAAATGACTACATCTTGTTCCATTACTAGGACCTCTTTTTGAAGTTGTTGTTAGAAATAACATACATATTTTTCCCTGTGATGCATGAGGATAGAATGTCTGACCTTGGAAAGTGTTGAAAATGGTTCAAGAGCACATAGGATGAGTTTTCTCAAAGATTCATCAGTGAGACCCAAGTTTAACACACGTAGATGGGTAGAAGAGAACCTGTACCATGAGTTGTATGAGACATTTTTTTGTTATTTTCCAGTAGAACTATATGAATGGATTTTAGCATATGCATCCAGATCAAGCTAGTACTACGATCGTGTGTATGGACCAAAGATGACTATCGAGGTTGCATGATGTAGATTTGACTTGGATGCATGTTGTTGATCACTTTGGTGAAAGGGAGTGTTGACTTGTTATACCCTTCAATAATCCATTTCTATGTATTATTTCCCAAAATTTCTTTGAGTTCAATTTTTGAGGGATCCAGAAGGTTGTTTTTTCATAATATTACTTTGGCTATGAAGATATTTTTCATTACCCCGAGTTTAGAGGCATTTCCCATGGCTAGCTAAACTTCTCTGAGTGCTTAGGAGAGGATGCTAGAGTAGAGAAAGATTGTAGACATTGTGGCTGAAAAGGAAATAAATGAGAAATGACTCAAGTATAACAAATCTTGTGAAAGGGAGATGACTAGACAATGTGAGGTTACAAGTGTGATGGATATATGGAGGCATACTTTGTAGGAAGGTGTTAAGGTTCATGCAGAGGAATTAGAACCTAAGTATTATTTGTTACCCCATCTTGGCAAGCATAGGAGAGAATCCCCTTTAGATTCTTATGAGATTTCATCGCATGGAGAAAGGAGAGCTATTGGCACGCATTTGAACCCTCCTGGTGACCAACCCCTGGCACTTGGTTTTTCAAATCAAGGGAGAACTATTATTAACCCAATTGGTATTGGTGGGAGTAACTGATCTACACCAAGGAGATATAATTTATCATTTGGAACATCCATGGATACGTAATCCATTCCGTTATTTGCAGGAATCTTTAGACAAGGTGTAAGTATGTAAGGATTGGGTATCATGTCTAGGCGTGGCATGGGAAACACAAATGGTAGTGGGAAAATATTACAGGCCATCAATGTAAAGTTCATTGGGATGTTGGGAACACTTAGTGTGACCACTTTAGGCCATTTAATGACTGCAAGAGATGGATCGGTGGATCGGTTTGAATAAGACCTAGTGGATCTAGTGGATCTAGTGGAGGAGGAAACATTAGAGGAAACCAAGGCTCTAGATCAGGAGGATAAGGGCCTTAACCACCTCCAAAATTAATCTTTGAGATGTATTTGCACTTATCATACTATAGGGGTATTGAAGATATTACGAGATCATGTGCACAAGTGTGAATTACTATGGTCCATGAAAAGAATCACTACCCTAGAGGCGAAGGCCGTTAGTTTGCAATAACGTTGCAATGGAACACATATAGTTGGTATAGAAAGTATGATCCCGTTAGATGGTGGTAGACTACACCACATTGAATAAAACCTTCCTAGAAGAGTTCCATATCTTGAGTTGAGCGAGAAAGGCATAAACGGTCGAAGGAAATACAACGGTGAATAGAAGAGAGTGTGCGAGAGTATGATATGCATTTCAAAATTCTCGGTCTAAACTATCCTATGACATTCATCCTTCTCAACATGCTCAATGTTTTTTTGGAGGATTGATAACACCATTTAAGAGGGCTCTATCACACAAGACTTTCAGCCGTGCGAGGCATTAGAATATTCCCTACATGCAGAGGTTGTTAGGATCATTGACATTGGTGTTAGTCCTTTTGGAAGCTCAAATAGCTACAATGGCCAAACAGTTTGAGAAGTTATCTATAAACTCGAGTGCATGACGTTCGTAGTGGGATTTAATGTATATACTCGAAGTGGAGGGGCATGAAAATGATAGTTTCCCTTGAGATTTGGTACGTGTTATAGTGGTATAATGTGAAATTTTCCATGGGGACCATGATGCAAGTAGGTGCCCTCTACTACAACATGCAATCCATAAGAACGTTTATTTCTATTGCAAGATTTATACCTCTACAACCTGTGATACCAAGGATTACTGAGACTCATTGATCAGATCCATGATGTTATTGATCTTGGTTTGTGTTAAAGTAATCTTTCAAGAAGTTCCAAGGATGATGATATTCACTATCAAGGGCATGTAGATGAAGGGGCACATGGAAAAAAAAATTTATGGAGGATTTTGTGATCGCATGATAACCATGGTGGAGGATGAATTGAGTTCCCATGAGGAAATTTTTAGAACTTTGGATCTACATAGTATTACAAACATTACTATCTTGATTTGTTACAATGCTCATGGTGCAGAAAGAAACATAAGTACGGGGAGTGTCGTGACCTTTATGAGCATATGAACCAGTATCACCAGAAGGAAAAAGGTGTTGGGATGGTGAGCATCAAGAAGGATGATTCAAAATAGATGCCAAGAGTAGCATGTGAGTTAGGGATAAAACCTATATTGGTGACGATGTGAGTAGAGGCCACATGCACCAAGGAGATGCCAAGACAAAGGACACTAGTTTCAAGAGAGGAAGTGGTACATGGAAACTATCTAAACTCATCTCATCAAAAGGAAGTGTATCAAGAGACTATGGACATGATTCAAAGTTTACAAGGGGAGATCCAATGTCTAAAAGAGCAATTGAAGTAGTTGGAGAAAATAATAATGTCGAAGCTCCAAGGGATGAACTAGATGAGGTCAAGGAAGTATGTAGGATATTAAGGCAAGATAATATTATTCCCTTGTTAGGAGAATGGTTGAGGAGAAGGTACCATGCACTAGAGTAGAGCATGAAAGGTAGGTTTTGCATGTAAACCTTCATCCTTGTAGCCTTGACTATGAAAAGGAGATTAATTTAAATTTAGTTGTTGATGGATATCTTCGAGTAATATTCTTATCGACACGGGAGAAGAATTCAATGTTCTTACCTTAGACATCTGGAATCAAATGAGAAGACCCACATTACAAAAATCTTTGAATGTGTTGTATTTGGAAAATAATAATAAGGCAATGCCCATTGAAGTCCTCAAGGATTCAACTATCACCATTTAAGTGGCCAAGTTTTGGGAGACTTGAAGTCTTGGCACTTTTTGAGGAAAAAAAAAAATCATACATTTCTTAGGCACCCTTGGTGTTACAGAAAAATGATAACCTATGGTTTAACAAGGGGTATATCATCTTTGATAACAAGGAAGAAAGGGTGATTATCCCCTTGACAGATGGGAATTCATCACCCTATACTACACTCTTAGGAGAAGAATTCCTTAATAGAATTTATGTGTGATCCATCAGAGATCTTGAGAAAATCCATCCCACGGAGGGAGTTATCCAATTTGAAGATGCAAAGTCCTTGAGTGATACCACTAGTATGGCATTCGAAAATTGGGTGCATGGGACTTATGAGTTTATTGGGTGATAGTTGAGAGGATATGTAATGAGGGTAATAAAGGCACACTCGGTCAATCGCCTAGGAGGAAGAATTTTTCAAGTTACTCTAGAGGAGAATATCCTAAAATTTTCTTATGGGAAAAGGAAGCTTAGTGGAAGAATGAAGACGAGAGAAGGGGAATGCTTAGTTATAACCTGCTCAAAACTATAACACACTAGTGGGATACACATTGGGAGAGCCTCCTAGAATAGGAAGGGGTAAGGATCACATTCTCTATAAGGTTCTCCAAAAGCAACGTGCCCGTGGTCATACAATACTACCATGGTAAATAAACCACCTCATTTCATATCCAAGCATGTGAGAAGGCCTAGATGGGAAGCAAAGAATATTTACCACCTTTATTATGGGTGTATAAGTTGTATTCCACCTTAAAAGGCTATACGGGAGCATGGTATATTCATTCAAAAATGCATCATCAAATAGGTAATTGGCAAGAGTTGGCAAATGATCTCATTCAAGATTTCAAGCATAGATGTAGAAAGCCATCAATAGATAAGGCATTACAAGTGATCAAGCACCTTGCGATGGGAGATAGTTGTATGGAAGAGGATAGGATACTAGAGTTACTGGGTGAGGCTTATTTGGAGACACATCTTAATGAAGAAGAATCAGAGGAAGTACAACTTGAGCACGCATGCATGGAAAATGAAAAAGGAAATATGATCTATGTAGTAGATGGAGAAGAAATGGAAACTTTGGATGTTAACCATTACGATGGTATGCACAAAGTCATAGATAGTGTTAATGATTGAGCATGTGCCTACCATGATCCCTTGAAAAAAAGAAGGTTAACATTGGAATAGAAATAGAACCTAAGGAAACTATCATTGGGGAATATTGGTCAAAAAAATAAGTTTCACAAAGTCGTTGATCTGTTTCTTGAGTTCTAAGATTTATTCCCTCATGGGTATCATGAACTCAAAGGTGTTCACCATTCCTTAGGGGATATGAAGATCAAGTTGAAGGAAGGTGCACACCTAATTGTGAAGAGGCCCTATCGGATGAATCCAAATCTACGGAGTGCGGGTCAAGGAAGAAATAGAAAAAATGAAAGTAAGCGGTATCATTGAGGAAATGGAGGAATTGGAATGGATGAACCCAATGGTTATCGAGTATAAAGAAGGAAGGATAAGGATCTACATGGACTATAGGGATTTGAATATAGTATGTGTCATCGATCCTTTCCTAACCCCCTTTACGAAAGAAATTTTAAAAGAGAGTAGATGGGCGCAAGATCTACTCTTTCAAGGATGGGTTCTTAGGGTATCACCAAGTCAAGGCTGTAAAGGAAGACTAGAGAAAGAAATTTTTTCCTTTGAATGGGAAGTTTTCCGACATGGTTATGCCTTTTGGATTAAATAATGTGCCTACTTGTGTTCTTGCGTAATGTGGTACAAGCATTTGATGACTTCATCCATAAATTTCTTCAAGTTTACGGATGACTAGATTATGGATGTATTAGTGAAAGACCGTTGAGATAATTTGAGGCTTATGTTTGAGAGATGTCGATAATTGAGGATATCCCTCAACATTAAGAAATGTGTCTTTGTCACTCCATTCAGAACCATTTTGTGACATATTATATGCAAAGAAGGCTTACTAGTGGATCCCACGAAGGTTGGAGTTATTGTGGGATTAGGGGAGCCTACCGGTCAAAGTGTAGTGCATGATTCCTTGGGAATATGGGGTACTATAGGAAATTCAACAAGGGGTATGCCAAAATCACCGCGCCCTTAGAGGAATTGTTGAAACATAAGAGTTCCTTTCATTAGGGAGAGGTGCAACAAAAGGAGTTTGACACTTTGAAGGATAGGCTTGTCATGATGCATATAATACATTTTCCCTCTTGGGATAAGCTTTTCCATGTGCATGTTGATGCCTCAGGAACAACTATGGGAGAAGTACTAGCATAGCCTAGTGAGGGAATTATTGATCATCCCTTTTGTTTTGCAAGTAGAAAGTTGACACCACTGCAAGCAATTACACACCAATTGAGTGTGAAGCATTTTCCATGATCTACGTGTTACATAAGTTCAGGTAGTATCTGTTGGCAACACCATTTATATTCTACATGGACCACATGGAATTGAAATAATTAGTCAACAATCCCGTGCTATAGGGGTGCATATTTCGTTGGGTCCTATTATTTCAAGAGTTTGAGTTCACAGTGGTTGTAAAACTAGGAAAGAGTAATTCAGGACCTAACCACTTATCAAGAATTAACTCAGGGGAGGATGTGTAAATCATTGAGGATACCATGTTAGACACACAACTATTTAGGTTGTGGTGAGCATCCTCGAGACTTGGAAGATATCGCGAGTGTTCTTAAAGATAGGTGTGGCATCGAGAAGGGATGAAGGCTCTAGATATAAATCAATTAGCAATATGCACCACACCCTACACGTTGATTGGTGGAGACTGTATAAGTTAGTTCATGATGAGGTTATGCGCCGATGTGTATTGGAACATGAGCATGTGGAAATTATGTAGGAAGCATGTCTTGGGATTGCGAGAGGACACTATGCAGGAAATGTTACCACACAAAAGATCTTATTAGCAAGGCTTTGGGGAAACCATCCACCAGGGGTTGTATTGAATTTTGTAAGGCTTATGACCATTGCCGTGCCTTGGAAAACACTGGTAAGAGAGATGAAATGACCTTATGACCAATAGACAATGCTTTGAACCATTTGAAAAATGGGAAATCAACTTTGTAGGGCCAATTTCATGAGCCACATGAAGGACTAGTTCATGGTATATCATTAATTACACTGACTACTTGACATGATGGGCGGAGAGGTAACACCTATAAAGGATTGGACCGTAATGATAACTGATATATTTTTATGGGAAAACATAATCAATGGCTATGGTTATCCTTTGAGCTTAACAAGTGATAGAGGTACACATTTCCTCAATGAAACAATCATGATTCGCTAGAAGAATTTATGGTGGCCCATCACAAGACTACGCCTTATCACCCTTAAGCAAATGGAACTATTGAAGAATTTAAAAATTAATAAGTCACAAATTGACTAAGATATGTGACGTTGGAAGACAAGATTGGGATGAAAAATTATCATCCATTCTATGGGAATACATGACAACCTATAAGAGGTTAAACAAGGCCACACCATTTCAATTGGTGTTTGTTACATGAGGCTATTTTTCTAGTCGAATTCATCTTACCATCACTGCGTATAGCATGCACATGAGGGTTAGCTAATGAAAAAGTGCTTTGGAAGAGAGGATTGATAAGTTCATAAAATTATATGAAAGGTGATCACTTGCTAAACAGAGTCGGAAGATAGAAAAATCAAGACAAAAGGCATGGCATGATCATCATATCAATAATAAGTAGTTGGAGGTTGGCCAAATAGTTTTTTTGTATGATTCCAAGTATCTGCGCCATCTTGGGAAGTTGAAATTCCACTAGTTGGGACCATACATCATCTCGTACATTCTTGATTTAGGCACTTTCCAGTTACAAGCATTGGATGGGAGGAGATTACCAGGTCATTTCAATGGGGGTAAGCTAAAGCCCTACTATAAATAAGTATTCTTGGTGGTTGTAATAAGCCAGTGTTTCCAACTATCTTAGAATTTCCCTTTATGTTTTTCTTTTCTTGTGTTTCCCTTTCTCGTTGCTTGTTCCTTTCTTTTTTTTTTTTTTACGCTTTATGCGCTAGTAACCACATTATTTTTCCAACGTTATGTATGTGCAGAGGATCACGTATCTATTTTAGTGTGGGGTGGAGTAATGCAAACCAAAGTATAGGCCTATAATAAAAGTTGAGTGGTCCAAGAGAAGGAAACACATAAAGGTGAGAAAGCATGTAAGGAAAAAGTGGATAGTAAATTATGGTGTCAAGAAGGTTGTAACAAAGACCACGTACAAAGGATGAAGAGTGCAAGAAAAACATGAGGTAAGCGAGGGAAAAAATTGGGTAGAGGACATAAGAAGTTCCTTTAGCACTGTAGACGCACGTGTGAGAATATTCGATTGAATTGGATTTTTACAAGGTGGAAGGTTGTAAAGGATTTTCACATAGGATGTGGTATGTGGGTAAGGGCACTTAAAGTCATCTAGTGGAAAAATATGCATTTAATGTTAAAGTACATTAGTAGGTGGAATAGCATTTATTGCTGGAGGGAAGAAAAACTATAAATACAAGGTCAAGAAAGTCATTATTCTATCTTATTATTATGAAGTTGAAGCACTCTTGCAAACTAGGGCATCCAGAGAGAAATTTTTGTGAAGGAAGAAGAATCCTAAGAATTTAAGTGTGTGACTAGAGTGGATCTACAAACTAGAAGGAAGGAGTACATGGGCATGAGGAAAGGTTTTTTTGGTGTGTCATTTTGTGGTTCTGTTAGTTAGGGTTTGGTAGCTAGGGCACAGAGATAGAAGGATTTATTCCAGGAGTTGAGATTTAGAGTTGAGTTTAGAGTGTAGTAGAGTAACAGAGCGAGTAAGGAGTTTGTAGTTTATCCCAAAAGAAAGCATGGCACCCAAAAAGGTAACTATTTCACCAAAGAAACCAAAGGGAAAGGGAAAAGGAAAGAAAACCACTGCCTTTATGAGCTCCAACAAAGAATGGTACACATAAATGCAATACCCAGATGGAGTATTGCTAGGAAAGGAATGGGTATCGCATCTAAGAAAAATGATTGTGAGTGATTATAACCATCACACGAGCACAAATGAGAAGGAAATGGCATTAGAGTTGGTCCATCCAGCTAAAAAAGGATGCCATATGGGATACCTTTTACAGCGACAAGGTCAAAGTTAAATTGGATAAGGCAAGATTATTGCAAGTTGTATGAGTTACCTTATTTTGGAAATCTCGAGAACCTTTATCAATGTTTGATATGCGTGCATAAGGATCACTTTTATTTTGTAGGGCACAAGATTTGCATAACACTGCAGCTGATATCTAAGTTCACAAGATTTATTTGTGAAGGAGAAAGTATAGATGGTGATCTAAGTGACAAGGAGGCTGTCAAGCTGCATGTAACAACATATGACTACATGAAGGGTTTGCGATACTTTGACATCACAGAGATTCCAAAACTTGTTATGAGGATGGATGTGTACTTGGTGACCAAGCTCAATGATCAAGAATGATGCACCTAAGTGAACAAGGCATGACTAAATGTATGCCGAAAGATATCAGAGGGAACTATATGTACCCAAAATTATATGTATTGTACTTCTAGAAAGAGGTTACAAAAACCCCAATGATGATTTAGATCTCTTCGCAAGGTGTTCAAAATCTAGAAATCATGTTGAGTATACATTTACATCCTAAAATTCCTTATCCATCCTTCACATGATTTATTCTAACCTTGTTCCTCTCTTTCCTTGAATTTTGGTCTTTAGTTATAGGACCGCACCCTGCACAAGGCAAAGGTCCTATGTGCATTTTCTAGAACTTTCTGACACTTTTGTCAACGTAAAAAATCAAGTGGTGCTCATATTTCTCAACCAATCTTTCTTGCATTTAATTTTTAGCTGCCTAGTAAATAGTAATTCCTCTTTTTTTATAATAGAAGATTTCAATTCAAACTTACCCTCTAGTAAATCAAATTGCTATAAATACTAAGCTATTTTATAAGAAAATGGCCCCTCTCCCTCTATGAATTATTATTCAGTGTGTTTTGAAAGTTCTTCAATAAGTCTCAACAAGTTTAGATTTTGTAAAGCTTTCAGCCTCTCAGTTCAAGGATCCACAGTTCTGGTTCTAGATTATGTCCATTTGAATCTTGATTCTTCTTAGAATTATAGGTTGTTGTTTTGTCACAGGAAGTATAGGTCCTAGATATTTAGGTGCACTTGTATTGTATCCCTATAACAATCCCGCTAGGAATCACATAGTCAAGCTCTATTATCTTACACAATCCCTCTCCTACTTTCATTTTGTTTGGCTTACATCTAATCTGCCACTATTTGAACATCTTCTCCCCTTTGTTGTTGTCACATTTCCACTTTTCTAGATTTATGAGAACATGAAGGAACGAAGAGATCACACTGAGGGGACAAGTCATAATACAACTGGATTTGTCACTATCTCAGTAAAATCCATGTTTGAATCATTAAATTTTGTAGTTACGATATATCAAATATAATAGAAAATCATTTTATTTCAGTTAAGCTTTCTTTTCGTATTACGGGGAAGTCATGGGGAATGATAGCTTCGAGAAGTAGTGATTTATTCCTCACTTTTTAGGTAAGATTGAAGGTCTTTTCAATTAAATTAGTGAGTTATTTAATATTTAGGATAAATTCACAAATGCATAGGTAAATAGCTACATCATGGGTACCTTTCTTATTTTAATTCTATTATTAGATTAATTGTTTGTTATCTTAATATGGTAGAGTAGTCTCTCTTTAAATTTAGTTCAAAACCATATCTTTAAAAATAAAAAAAAGGAATATAAGCATAGTGTAGAGATTTCTTTGCCTTAAACTCGCAGATCCCATTATTGCGTGTTGAGGATATAAAATTGCCCAACTAGTTTTTCTACAACCACATATATAATCATTTCCATCAGTTGTCTCGGTATGAACTTGAGAGTCGGGTACAAAGAAAGGCTAGTTGTTGATTCCCATGCTCACCTATTACTTTTCTATCATACAAAATTGGTGAACCAGAGTGAATGCAACAACCTGCTCCCTTTTCATTTCCATCTCTTTCATCCATCTTTTCTCCTTCCCATTATTCTACGGGTATTTCTATACCCCCGAATATGTCAAGATACGACACATGACATGGACCTCTATCAGGTCTCGAAGCATATTATAGTCAAAAAAATAGACAACCATCACCCTCACTTTCCGCATGGGTTGACAACTACTCAAGCAACTACTTGTGATCACAAACTCCTCATCAAAGAACTAGCTCTAGTTATTCATTCGAATTGAGGAACTAGATCAGCTAACACAAACACAACAATCGATCCCTTAGGCTCTAACAATATGACGTTCTTGGAGAATCCATTTCATTTCCTTGGGTTTTGTTCAAACCAAAAATTAGTAAGAGTTAGATCCACTCCCATTTTTGGATGAGGCATACCTAGCATGCTACGCTAGAAGTGAACAATGCTTCCAAAACATGTACCCACCTATAGGAATTTTTCAAAAATAGCCCAACACCCTACTCCAAGAAAACACCCCAATTCCTCCACCTATGGAAAATACTCTTGGTGAAGCTTGGCAGAGTAATGATCAATTCATTGTAGGATACCATATCCCTCTACAACCTCAAGGTACATAACAACAACCATTAAGGAAAAACACTATGTCATCACCAATTGAGATCATCTTGCCCTTGGTTGAGAAGGTCAGAGGACTAGAACTTGCTCTAGCAAATCAAACTTCACATTTCAGGCAAGTAGGAACTTCCAACCCTCCACATCATCCTAGCCAAGTTGACCTCCTCATAGGAACATGCACATTAGGCATGCCTCCAAAACATTCATATAAATACACACAACAAACACCAACTAGAATTGCATTTTCAAATGATGCTCCAATGGAAATTATGATACCTCTTGATTTAGTACCAAACAACCCATATCGGAGCAATGATCCTCAAAAATTTATTCAAAATCACCATAGGGAGACATTTTCTCTTCTCCCGGGATGTTTTCTCAACCATAGGGGTTTCCTTATGTCCCCATAAATACATATGTTATGCCATATCAATAACCCGTTCTACCTCTCTCGCTGCCGCAAAGAAGCACCATCTATGGTTGAAACCCTACGAGAGGGACTTACTCACAATATTAAAAAGAACCTCTAGATTTCACCATATGAAGCATCATTCTTCCAAGACCTCTTCCCAATTTACCTAAATTCAAGGGGGAGGTATATCTAAATCCACATATCAAGGCCTATGCCATGGCCATTCGATAATTTCTCCCTTGGGATGTGGTTGTTCCTAAGATATTCCCTAAAACCTTAGATGGCGTTGCCCTTGATTTGTATTATAGAATACTTAAAGCCTCGATACACTCATTCAAACAACTTGTGTGAGAATTTATCAAATCTTTTGACATGAAAAAATTGTTAAGAATAGGGATCAGGGAATTCCTTCACATTAAACAAGAGCACAATAATTTTTTTCTCATTTTATTGAAAGATGGCCTACAATCCTCTACTCATCAACAAGTGCTCTGAACATGGATCAGATGGAACTATGTGACTTATTCCTTCATTTTCTCAATAGAGAGATAAAGGAAGAAGTCCAGAATTTCCCACTAAGTACTTATGATGAAGTACTCAAGAGTGCCCTCCAAATCGATCAAGCAGCAATAGACAATGGCCATAAGACATATGGAACAAATGGGAAATTAATCGCTTCCAATCAAAACACTATGAATTATCCTAATGTCAGGAATACCAATCAAGGACCCAAAATTATTAACAAAAATATGGGGTTACAACAAATGGAGTCACAGACTAGGTTAAAAGGGAAAATGTCATGAACATCTCACCACCCGTTAATAATCAGCAAAATAATAACTTTACTCCAACAATCAACGTGGTGGATTTTAATCATCCATCACAACAACAACAAAAACAACAAAAAAATGACAAATCCAAACACAAGGTCCAATCTGAAACCCAACTAGATATCAAAACCAAAACCAAAGGAAACATCCTCAAAATTTTAACTCTAACAACCAACAACCTAATAAGAGTATTAGACCATAGCAAGTTTCAAACCAACAACCTCAAAACTATAATCCCAACTTGTATTTTGGTTTTCAAAAGATTCAAGGCCATGATACTAGGACTTTCCGCAACTACAATAAATTCATGCAACATTTTCCAGAAGACCAAAGACAACTCTTTATAGATATGTTTTAACAAATTATGCATTGCCCACACCAAACACTTATACAAGAGAAGTTTCCCCTCTAAATGTATCCCTCAATATTTTCAATGATCCTCTCCTGAATCACTCTAACAATAACAAGTTAGATCCAAATGGGATGAACAAGGGTGTTATGATAGGAAATAACTATCATGAAGCCTCAACTTCATCAAATCCATTGGTCGCATCCCATTAGGAACTTGACCACAAACTATGATAGTCGGTCCGGAAGAGTTAGATACCAAGCTACACATAGAAACCATAACAAGAACACAAAATTATTCTTCTCAACCAGTTCCAACCTACCCATTAGTACCAGACAATATTCAACAAACACTAGTGAAACCTATAGGAACTTATGATCTTATTAATGACCTAACAAAACCTTCTCTCATATTTCCTTCTTGGATATGTTGAAAAACTCTCCCACCCATAGGGCTGCTCTCTTAGAAGTGTTAGGTCTTAGTTATCTAATTAACATCACTCCTCCTCCTAAAACTCATGTAAACCATGTAGAATTTGATGTCTACCCTCCAGTAAGGACATATAGGGATATTGAGTTTATATTTGATATAAGTAAAATGCCAACAGAGTTGAAATCACACATAGAGGTGACCTAACCTTGCATTTGTAGGTTATAATAATTATGTTAAGCATGTAATGATTGATGATGGGGTAGCAGTTAACATAGTCTCCTTCGTTTTTCTTCAAAAGCTAGGATATGAAGAAACAAATTGCTCCACAACACAAAATACGCTAAGGGGTTATGATAGCCGTAAAGTCACTTCAATTGAAACTATAGTGTTATCAGTCACATTATGACCTAAGATAGTCCTCACAAAATTTTATATTATAGATCGGGAAACCAACTATAATATGATTCTTGGTCGACCATGGATACATCGCATGAAGGAAATCCCTTCCACGTTATTCTAGGAAATAAGATTTTTACACCTAGGAAAAATATTTGTGGCACAGGGTAACCCAAAACCCTTCGACATATACCTAGAATATTTGAAGAAGAGACCAGGTGTTCACTCTGAGTTTGAGCTCCCAATGAATCAACTTAATAAACCAGTCAATTCAAAGCCAGAAGTAAAGTTGATACCTACAATAGAATTAGAAATCACGAATCTAGTTGAAGGCATTCGCACTCAAAAATGAGACTAACGTCATAAAACTAGTATCATTAGGAACTAAATATCAATCGAAGCAATCCCATGAGAAAAAACCTTCTCGCTGATTCAATAGAAACCTCAGCTTCCCATTTCACTCCAAGAAGTGAGTTGAAAAATACAAATTTCATGGTATCACTTCCTACTAAACCATTGGTGTGTAAAATACCAACAACCCGATCTTGACACATATAGAAGCTGAAAATGAGTTTACCATCCTAGACCACTTTGATATCAATAGGGTCACTCTTGGATATCTAAATGCCTATGTGAAATTGCATCTCACTCCTCACATAGAATATTTATCTCTAATCCCATATTCCTCTTCCTATTTTGGAAATCCCATGATAGAATCTCCCTCGTAAAAGAATCTCAAAATCTACAAGGTAGAGAATGGAGAAGGTTTGGAACTACCTCGGCCCCACCTAAATTTGAAGAAGGAAAAACTTCCTTAATTGAAAGAAATATTGAAATAAATATTGGAACGAAGGAAGAACCAAATATTTTGAAGTTAGGATCCTCATTAACTCCAGAGGAGATAGAAATACATACCTAGATCCTCAAGGGACATCAAAAGGATTTCACATTTAATTACAAAGAAATGATGAGAATTGCACCACATATCGTGGTACAAAATCTTGTCACCAAACTAGATGCAAAGCCAATAAAGAAAAATTCGAGACCAATGAAACCAAAAGTGGATCTTATGGTGAAAGAAGATTTAATGAAACTTCTCTAGGTGGGATTCATCATACCAGTCAAATATTCACAATGGGTATCTAATATCATCCCTGCTCTAAAAAATAATGGGAAGATACACATTTACATAGAATTCTAGGACATTAATAAATCTTTCCCCAAATATGACTTCCCATTACCATCCATTGACATTATTTTTGACGCAATAACTAGATTTGAGCTTTTGTCTCTCATGGATGTGTTCTCGGGATATAATCAAATCAAAATATCTCGAAGAGGATCAAGCCAAGACCATGTTTATAAATCCTTGGGAACTTATTATTACACTTTGTCATGCCATTTAGTCTTAAGAACACTGGTGCTACATACCAATGGGAAATGACATGCATATTCCATGACCTTATTCATAAGATTGTGGAATCCTACGTAGATGAATTGCTGGCCAAATCTAAGAAATGATGTGATCACCTAGAAGTACTCTACATCATCCTCTCACAATTGATTGAATATGGAGTCACATTAAATCAAGAGAAATGCATATTTGGTGTGACAGGAGGCAAGCTTCTGGGCTACATTATATTATCACGAGGGATTGATGTCAATCTAGCCAAAATTTGGGATATTCTTGAAATTATTCCACAATCAGAAGAGTCTAGTATTAGATCATTTCTTGGGAAACTTGGTGTAATTCAAAGGTTCATACCGACTTCATTTATTTTTCATCCAATCAACAATTTATTAAAGAATGATTATAGCATTGATTGGCCAGAAGAATGCAACGAGGCATTCGAAGTAGTTAAATTCTTCTTGTTGTCCCCTCCCATGCTAATGCCTCCTAGACCAGATCATCCTTTGATCCTATATTCATGGGCTACTTATGTCTTGTTAGCCTACATGTTGGCTCAGGAAGATAATGATAAATGGGAATGTGTAGTCTATTTCATTAGCTAGACATTGATCGATTATGAAACATGTTACACATAGGCAGAAATATAATGCTTAGCCATAGTCTTCGCAATGAAATGTTTAAGACATTACATGTTAAATCAAGAAACACGGGTTATTGTAAAGACAAATCACTTATGAACATTCCTCACATAAGGGTCTTTATCTAAAAATGATGGACGTTTCATAACCTTAATGGGTGAGTTTGAACTAATATTTGCAAACTAGAAATCCGTTAAAGGAAAAATCATTACTGAGCACTCGGTTAGCTGAAAATCCATTAGATGGAGGTGATCTAGTAGATCTAGACTTTCTTGATGAGTGCATATATTTTTTTGAAACCAGCCCCCATCTCTATATGTCCTTGGTACAATGGCATCATCAATTTCATCATATACCACACATACTTAAAAGGTGCCACCACAAAAAAAAAAAGGTGGTTATGCCTTATCACCGCTAAATATGTTATTTTAGAACAGTAATCTGTCATAGAGCCTTTGATGGAATACTTTTAAGATGTGTTGATACAGAAGAATCCAAAAATATTCTTTACGAATCCCACAGTGGGATATGTGGAGGCCATTTTAGTGGCCATGCCACTACTCAAAAAATACATCGGATGGGCTATTTTTGGCCCACTCTGGAACATGACATAGTAGAATTTGTGTGCAAGTTTCATAAATGCCAATATTTCTCCCATGAGATTCACATGCCAGCACATGCTCTACAACCAATCACAACCCCATGGCCCTTTTCCATGTGGGGCCTAGATTTGATAGGGAAATTCTCTCCCTCGTCAACAAATGGCCATAAATTTATAATCATGGCCACAAAATATTTTACTAAATGGGTAGAGGCCATGCCTCTCACCACCATACTAGATCTGTAATCACTAAGTTCATTTTAAATTAAATAATTTTTAGGTTTGATGTCCCGCAAGTCATTATCTCAGATAATGGCACGTCCTTCAAGAATGATGAGGTCCATGAGTTATGCAAAAATTCAAGATAAACCATCATACGGCCTCTCTTTATCACCCCAAGCCAATGGAAATGCTGAAGCCATAAACAAAAAATTAACATCTATTATCCTCAAAATAGTTAAGGAGAACAAATGAGACGGGCATTTAAAATTATACCCGACCTTATGGGCCTATCGAACATCAATAAGAACACCAACATGGACATCCCCTTTCTCATTGGTATTTGGGCAGAAGTAGTTCTCCCTCTTGAGGTCGAAATACCCAGTCTCTGCATCTCATTACAAGGGATCTTGGGAGAAGAAGCTTATAGAGAGGCATGCCTCTCTCAAATAGAAATCCATGATTAGGCCAGTTAAATGCCGAACAATAAGTACAATGCCTATGCTAACTAGATGTGCTATAAATATAACAAAAAGGTCTAAAAACAAGAAATATATCGGGAGATCTAGTTCGAGACTAGGCAATTTGGATTGATAAGAAAATCGGTGAAGGAAATTCCGGCCCAAGTGGTTGGGCCTATACCGATTCATGAAAGACTATGGAAATGGTGTGTATCTCTTGTGTACATTAGAAGGTGAGGAATTCAATGAAACTGTTAATTCCTTGCATCTTAAACAATTTTATGCATATGTCATCAACATCAATATTTGTTATTATATCTACTTATATTGTATTAGTCACTCATTTGTTTAATTTGTTCACTCACTTCAAAAAAATTGTGGTCAAGGAACTTATTCTTAAGAAATTTATTACAAGCTTATGAAAATATTGGCAAAAGCATTCAAATTACATCTCTTCAATTTTCATAATATCATCAAATGGTTTCAAAATCATCTCTTCAATCGATGAGACAAAATCTTGACAAAAACCATACCAAGCCTTGCATACTTTGTCATACTCATTCTTTTCTACTAGGTTAAGTTGTTCTTACCTATGATATATTCTAGAAGCTTCTTGGTGTCACATCTATCCCTCTTACATCTCTTTGAAAAAAGGATACTCCAAAATCACAAATCGAAATGTCAAAACTAAACCAAATTAAAAATAATGAAAAAAATATAATATTTTATTTTTGCACACTTCTTTTCCCCACCAACCTTTGGTGATGAGGCCACATCTCTTACTAGTGGTGCAAGGTTGAGAAAGGAAAGAAGTGCCCTTACTCACCTATGTCATGCCTTTGGTGACAATCCCATACTTCTTACTAGTAGCATGGGGCATGGTGTAGGGGGTCCATTCATGTAAATTAATGAATCTTAGTATTTTAAAAATGCAAAGCAAAGTGTATGAAGTTAAATTAAGTATCCAAATTCCAAAGAGATCAAATCCTCAAAACCATATTTTCTCAACCAAATTGCACTCTGAACTATGTAGTAGATTTGAGGAGGAATAAGTACATAGGTATAAATTTGGTTTCTGTCAATACCTTGTCTTTCTCTCATCATTTCCATTCAGTCAAACTCATACAATTTTCTCCCTTCCCAACTCTCGATGTTGAGTCCTCACATCGTACTAGTTGCATGGAGTTAGGACTAGGGAAATTTCATCTCATTATCACTACACATTCATCACGTTTTGCTAAAACAAGAAGAAGAAACGAACATTTCCCAAAGAAGCCAAAAGTTTAATACTACAATATGTTTACATCATCACATATCAACATTACAAACAATAAGAGAAACATTCTATTCAACACTTGTTATCACCTGTCATCCATTACATACATTAAAAAGCATATAAAAACAAAGATTCTAAAAACATCTAGTGTACACATGAGAAATGAATCACAAAACTCTAGATACAAAGAAGATCTAGATCCATATATATATATATATAAGAATCATGTTTTACATACAATGCCATCATGCACTAGGCATGGTCAAAACACTCAATGAGCCCAAAAATACAAAAAAACAACTCATATAAACATCCAACAAAATCACTACAAAAAGACCAAATGACCCCTCAATCCCTATGGGATCCCTCAGAGGGTGCATGATCACGTCTAGGGCTCCTACTATGATGAAGATCTGAATGAAATGAGTGCTCATGATCAAGGCCACTAGTGATGGTCTCATTACAAGAACGACTCTTCCTCATCAGGTGCTCAACAGTCTTGTATCCAGCTAGCTTAGTATGAAGGGAGGACACTAACTTTTCCGCCTTGTAGATAGGGGAAAACACATCAGTGTGTAGTCCAGATACTAAGGGCTCTCTAATTTCCTTGGTAAGCCGAGCTCGGGTCTTCCCAAAAGGAAGCAACAGGTATCAAAGACACACCTAATGAATCAAATATCTCCATCCCCGAGTAGTCGCTACAAATAAACAGAGAAAAATATCAAGTTAACAACATAATCCAATAGATAACCTCATCAAAAACATACAAAAATGTAAAAATACAAAAATAATTAACTAGGGCATCTATTCTCTTTCTTTCCAGAACCACCACCCTGTGTAGAGTGGTGGTTTCGTGACCACCGCCATCTAAGGGCGGTGGTCCTCGACTACCACTTTGTGCGGGGTGGCGGTCTGTGAAAATTTGATGTGAACCCAAAATCCCTAAAAAAGCTTAAAAATAGCAAAATACACCATTTTGAATGAAATAAAATCCTACCCTATGGGTGCCCCCTTAGAGACTCATTTAACACTAAAATTCTCAAAAATAACCCCTCAACATAAATATTTCAATGTTTATATATTTTAGGTTCAAAAATAATGAATTGAGAAAAATTAACCCGAGACATTCGATGTCCTACTCTCGAAGGCATGATCACGATCTCACAACGAACATTTTGACTATACTCTTGTCAAAAATAGTTTCCGTGGGTTGCAGAGCTCAATAATTGCCAAATCAACACGCGTAAATGAATAGGAAAATGAGCTCGTTATATATATATATATATATATATATATATATATATATATATATAACACTCTAACCTTGTTTTAAATGTTCTTTCACAGAGTTGGAGTACTGACGGAGGTAAGTTCTTATCCCCACACAAATGGTAAGTGCTCTTTTCATTTTACAGATAGTAGGAATCTAGATGGTGACATTGTGACACAAGGGTATGGCAAGTATAGCTGCTAACTCCCCATTTTAGGAACACCATACTCAGACCCACCATTTTATGCCCCTTCATGGCTAAAACACTTCTTCAAGGGGGTAATATGTACGTACCCAAAATTGTATGTACTGTACTATAGAAAAGAGGTTATAGAAACCCCAATGATGATTCAGATCTCTTCGTAAGGTGTTTAGAATCTAGAAAGCACATTGAGTATACATTTGCATCCTAAAATGCCTTATCTAGCCTTCACATGCTTTATTCTAACCCCATTCCTCTCTTTCCTTGCATTTTGGTCTTTAGTTGCAAGATTGCCACCCCGCTAGGGCGGGCGGTCGTGTGCATGTTTTCCAAAAAAAATTGATGCTTTTGTCAACATAAAAAATCAAGTGGCACTTGTATTTCTCAACCACTCTTTCTTGCATTTAAGTTTTAGCCACCTGGTAAATAGTAATTCCTCTTTGTTTATAATAGAAGAGTTCAATTCAATCTTACCCTTTGGTAAATCAAAGTGCTATAAATACCAAGCTTGTTTACAAGCAAATGGCCCCTCTCCCTCTATGAATTATTATTCAGTGTGTTTTGAAAGTTCTTCAATAAGTCTCAACAAGTTTAGATTTTGTAAAGCTTTCAACCTCTCAGTTCAAGGCTCCACAGTTCTGGTTCTAGATTATGTCCATTTGAATCTTGATTCTACTTAGAATTATAGGTTGTTGTTTTGTCACAGGAAGTATAGGTCCTAGAGATTTTGGTGCACTTGTATTGTATCCCTATAATAATCCCACTAAGAATCACATAGTCAAGCTCTGTTATCTTGCACTATCCCTCTCCTACTTGTATTTTGTTCATCTTACATCCAAGTTGCCACTGTTTGAACATCTTCTCCTACTACTACTGTCACATTTCCACTTTTATGGATTCACAAGAACATGAAGGAAATAAGAGATCACACTAAGAGGACAAGTCATAATACAACTGGATTTATCATTGTTCTGTAAACTCCAGGTTTGAATCATCAAAGTTTTAGTTATAATATATCAAATAGAATAGAAAATTATTTTATTTTAGTTAATCTTGCTTTCAAGATTACCAGAGGAAGTGTGGGGAATGATAGCTTCGAGAAGTAGTGATTTATTCCTCACTTTTAAGGTAAGATTGAAGGTCTTTTCAATTAAATTGGTTAGTTATTTAATATTTAGGATAAATTCACAAATGCACATGAAAATGACTATATCTGGGTACCTTGCTTTTTTAATATCATTATTAGATTAATTGTTTGTTATCTTAATATGGTAGATTAGTCACTCTTTAAATTTCATTGAAAACCATATATTCAAAAATACAAACAAGGATTATAAGCATAGTGTAGAGATTTCTTTACCTTAGACTCGTAGATCTCATTATTATGTGTTGAGGATATAAGATTGCCCAACTAGTTTGTATGCGGAACCACATATATATCATTTCCACCAGCTTGTCTTGGAAAGACCTCAGTACAAAGAAAGGATACTAGTTGATTCTCATGGTCACATGTCATTTTTCTATCATATAGGAACCATATCTAATTTGTCCACTTTCATCACGAATGAGATAATAAGCGATGCGTAGGAGGGAGAAAAGATATTATTTGGTAATGTCCTCCTCACCATTTTATTTTCAGAGATTGGAGTCCTAGATGGGCTGGAAAATTTTATTTGGGAGTATCCAAAAGAGGATCCCTCACATGCAAAGAGGTTTGAAAAATACACTTGTGAAACCATGATGACCGCTTAGAAGGCGCACTGGAGAAGTGGTATAAATGAATACATGATGCATTCGGGGTAGAGTGGAGGATCCTAGATAATTTTCCCATGCTCATGGATGGAGAAGTAGAATTTGTAGTGTACTAACACTTTTGTATTAGCAGATTTACTTTAACAAATGGTACTAAGGGTCCATGGTGCAAGCTGCCCTTCTCCTTCACCACACAATACTTACCGGCTGGAGTCAACAGGTTCAAAGAGGCCAAAAGACTAAGGTTCAACCTTAGTAAGGTGGACCAAGACCACCGCAAGCTGTGCCAATATCTTGTGTACCCTAAAAAGTGTGCATACATGGAGAATTATGTCTCCCACAAAGTTCAAATGATGAAACCAATAACACTACCAATCATCGGAAGGGATGCAATAAGGATATACCTTTATATAAGGCCAAAGTTTGAGAAAGGTGCATATCTAGAGAATGATGTCTCCATTCTACAAGACCCCACAGGAATAAATAATTCTGTGCCGAAGAAGAAAAAAAGAGGAGAGGGGTAGGAGAAGAAAGCACCAAGTGTGTAGACCATATAATCGGTGGGCGCGCCTGAAGCAGTCACGAAGCCTAGCACTTATGCGTAGAGAAAGAAGTATCCTATCAAGGCAAAGAACCTAGAAGTAGAGACACTGGAACATGAAGAGCCCCTCACCCATGAGGAATCACTAAGGAAGATGTCACCTAGGGAAAAAAAAATAAAATGAGGAATCTCCGTACTTGAATCCCCAGTAAGGAAAAAGCAGAAGGTGACATATGAGGAAGACTCGAGAAGAGACAGATAGTCTAGATTCCTAAATTTTTGACAAGGATAATGAAGAGCCTGAAGGAAGTGAATACCATCCAGTATATGATGTGCATCATTCTAAATAATAATGAGATGTAGAGGAATATAATAAGTAAGATGAAGAGAAGAATTATGAGGAAGAAGTTGAGGCTCAAGGCAAGGGGGTGAGTGAAGAAGTAAGCACCAAGAATGAAAGAATCCTAAGCCTCACCAAGAAGTAAGTAGAGAAATCCATGGAGAGAGAAGTGGCTATCATCATGAAGAAGTTGGTAGAACAGGAGTTGGAGCAGAGCGCAGATGAGATTATAAAGGAGATAGAAGAAGAGAGCATCGGAAGGAGTATAACAGTATGGGTGGGGATCCCAAATTGTTAGTAAGCTTCCTAAAAGGTGTGTAGATACGTGGAAAAGGTGTTATGGTGGCATAAGGGAAGGTAATGGGATACATTGATGATCCTAGCAAGGTGTTATGTGTGTGCTTCTAGAGCACCTTTGTATAAACAGAGAAAATATTAGCTATGTCATCATTTAATGAGAAAGGTGCATACCCACATACAAGAAAGATGATATATTGGGCGTTTGAGTCCCACGTGGATGAACTAGAATTTTAGGTAAGTTAGCACTAATGGAGGTGACAGAAACCAAAAGAATAAATCCATTTGCGAACGCTCAACAACTATCAAATGAACAAGTCTATAACATGCTTAACAAGGTTTTAGTCAAAATTGAGGCTGATCTGTTTGGGAGAAATGATAGAGTGAGATTTCTGGAGGATTAATTGGAGAAGAAAAAGAAGGAGCTCATGGAGAAGAGAAAAGACCTAAAGAAAGAGGAGTTTATCAATGCTCAGTTGAGGCATGAGCTGAAGGAAGAAAAATATAAGGTGCGTAAAGTCTCCAAGAAGGTGGAGATGATTATAGATGCCATTTTCTTGAAGCACCCCAATTTAGCACCACCCAAGAAGAAGTATGAATCATCCCTATAATTTCTAGAGGATCTGACTCGCATTCTCACAATGGAGAGGTGACCAATTACTTTAGAGTCTGCAGAAGAGGCATAGGCACACCAAGAAAGAGAAAATAAGATGAAGGTTTTCGAGATTGTGGCTCGATATACTAAGCTTATTATATAAGTAAAGGCCGACGCATAAGTCATTGAAGCTATCTATGACAACTACAGAGATAGGGATAGAGTGGCAAGCATCTTGGTTTCCACCTATGAAATAAAACTCAAAGAGTTCCAGGTGAAAAATAAGGGGAATATAGTAGAGAGAGATAATATCTTGGCTGAGATGGAGAAGAAATCGAAGCAATTGAGACCCCTGTGAGGCTCGATCAAAATTTAGTTGAAGGAACGATACTCCTAGATCACCCTGCAAGATGGATTCCCTTGAATAATCGGGCTAGAAATTCGAGAGTGTTGCGGACACAATGAGTGAAAAAGGAGAGGAGTTGAGTTTTGAGGAGGTGAGAACCCTTGTGGGTGACCTTTGGCGAGTAAGCTCAAAATGAGGTTGATGCTTGGGAAAATTTAGAGGTAGAACTACGGAAGGATTTCCCTCTCCTCTAGCAATAAAAAAGTTCCCATTCTTTCTCCCAATTATTCATTTCCTTATTATTTCTTTCCAACCATGTTAAATACCCGCCATTCGTTATTCTTTGAATAGTGTTTTGAAGAAAAAGAACATGCATAGTGTGGGGTGATGTTGGGCCCCAGAATATTGGCCAAGTACAAGAAGGAACGTGGGCATGCGGGACCTAGTTGAATAAGGGCACACAGGTAGAAGGAACATAGGGACGAGGTTCTAGTAGGGTTTTACAAAACACACGATGCACTCACAAGGTAATAATACATGTTTTGGAATTAGCCATATTCAGCATCCCAAGAAACACAAAAGAAAATCATGACCCTTATAGTATGTGGAGTGTATAAGTTGTCATCTTGGTGACTAGAGGATAAAAAATGGAATATTCCATGCATGCAATGGAAGGTTCCAGAAGAACATCATTACACATAGGGGAGATCTTGGATCAAAGGAGGCATGCTCGATTGGAGGACCACTTGGACACTTGGAGAGACTGATCTCACATTACCTTAGAAGGCATAACGAAAAGGTATAAAAGCTATATATTGGGGGAGCAGATAGTAGAAAGGTGTGTGTGTAAGAGAAGCCAAGAGGAGAAGGGAAGATTTGTAGAGAGAATATTACACTCGAAAAAGGGTGAAGCTCTATAGAAATACCATGGAGGATTCTATGGGTTAGGACTATAGTAAATATATGAGTGATGGTATATTTAGAGGGATGGGTCTATATTCAAGGATTGTAATGTGATGAACATAATGTAGTTTTGATGCATGAATTGGATTTACATTATTATATGAGGGTCTTCTATGACTTCAAGGGATGTAATGTGGTTATTAAACATGTTAATATGAATTTAGGGATTTATTCTGATCCATATCTATGTTCATGATTAAAATCCTTATGCATTCCCTTTATGTATGAACCATTTCCATATGTTTTCTATTATTTCTCTTCTATGGATGCATTGATGTTATAACTTATCCTAAGTTACTAGAAAGATGCATGGTTCTTTTCTATTCATTTCCATTTTGGATATCTTTCATAAGATTATTCATTCTCATAAGACTCACATAAAGGAGAGGCTCGACGCCCGCGCTTGCCTCATGCGAGCACCCAGTGCTGTTGGGTGATAGGTTAGCACACATAGATTAGAATATTGGTCTAAGGGTATAAAAATGACCACAAGTTCCCTGGAATTTTAATTTGAAATCCTCCATTTTATAATTAGGTACGCTATTAATTATGGTTAACTAATCGAAAGATAAAGGTTGTCTCGGTCTTTCTTGAAACTAATCAAAAAAGGTTGTGAACAATTTATCCCCGTTCTAAATTGTTCATGCCCCTAGGTTTCTAAACCATTGTAGATATTTTCCTTTAAGTGATGAAGCAAAGAGTTTCACTACCACATCCATCTCAAAAACTTCATGGATAGCACAAAAATTTGCAATATATTGAATGTGGTCAATTGCAGTAGTATGATTATCTCAAGTAAAATATGGGATAATTTTTAAAGTTTCTACTTGAATATTATTTTGGGCACTCGGGGTAAGTGGAATGTTACCAGTGAAGTTTACAAATGGATTTTGTTGTGGTGGTTATTATTGATGAGCCATTATGATAGGTTTGAGAACTCTTGTTGACTATAAGAAGGGCCTACTAGGTGGAGGTGTTGAAATATTTTGATTTGGAGGAGATGGAGATCTTTGAATTTGTCTTCCTCTTCTACCCATTCTTTGGGATAGTGTAAATACTCAAATATGAATTTTCTCTTGTTCTCGGCCATGTTCAAATCCTTCTCATGAATTAGAGACACTTGAATCATAAGTCTTAGAAACTAGTAGATATTTTTGATGGAGTCATTGGATGTGTTCTTTGTAGAGCCTCCAGAGGCTATATTTTCACTATGATGTATATAAAATATTAATGAAATTAGAAATATTAATTTCAAATCCTCCCACCATGTGTGCCAAAAATATTAGAGTTCAAATATACACCCACACTTGAATCATAGAAAAATTTGGATTTGAGACAACATGGGACTATCTCCAAGTTGTGGGACTCAACCGACACATACCTTGAGAGAAGGTCAACTTACTCTTCTTCGTCCTAATGCTAAACTACTCCTAGGAATTGAAATGCAACTATCTATATCTACTCTAGCTTTCCAACGGACCGGGGTGAGAAGGAGATGCATAAAATGCAGAAACTTAAACTAGATAATACGATATCACCAAAAATAAGGGGATGAATACTTAAGAAAGAGATAAAATGGAAGAAAATGATGATGACGAGGGTTGAGAAAAATATAGATTAATAATCATGTTAATAGTTTAGTGTAGATGATCTTCTAAAAACTTGTCTTGTGTTGTGCTAGTTAACAAATTGTCTCACTTTGTTACTTAAAACTTTACTTACTCCTATCTAGGTGTTGCAAGCTTGAAGGATTATATCCATTCATGAGATTATATTCCTACTCGATCCTATCTCGATCTCCTACATGAGGGTTCTCTCCATCAACATAACATTAACGTCTATTTCACACTTCTTTCTTAAAGTCAACTATGCTTCTCCTAAAATAGATTCACCAAGAAAAACTAATAAATGTGGCAAAAACATGAGATTACCACATTAATTGATTTCAAAGTACATCTCACCTTTCTTATAATCATAATTTATCTACTTTCCATGTCAACTCTTCATATACTAGTGCGTTGACTATATCTTACTCATTCTCGGACTCCTATATATTAGTGAGGCTCTTTATGACTCCATTATGCCAAAACAATGCATCATGGTCTCTAACATTCATAACATATCTTATATCATCCATTATACCATACACAAGATGTCTAGACCATCAACTCTTCTATTTGGCTATATAATCCTAGTGAATCTAGTTTGAGGCCTTAAGGCTACTAGCCCTACTTGAGGATAAATTCTTAGGTATCGAGGACTAAACCTCCAAAATTCCAAAACAAGTGGGAGATCCAAATTCCCATTATTTATTTTCCAAACATACTTCAATCTCATACCCTCCTTCCTTGTACTATTTCATAATTATTTTGTAATTGTACCTATACAAATTAGGCCAATATTTGGCTATAGATATGACACTAGGCATTTATGGATTAGATCTAATCTAAAACTATTTTCCTCACCTATGAAATGTATTTAATATGCTCCTTGGTGAGTTTGAAACTTTTATTCATTGATTAAAACCTACATGCACTCATATTACCCTAATTGTGGGCATTATCACAACTAACAATCACAGTTGTCAACATTACCTTCACAAGTGTGAGTTGAAGGTTAATACTTAGCACATCTCTTGCACTCCCCTAGATAGAAGAAATTTCAAATTTTCACTAAATGTTGATGGTTGATTTATGTATACCGTGATGCCCTACTTTGGGCCTAATGCTAAACAAATTGAGCTACAAACATTTGTATGAATTTTCAAGAGTTAAGAAAATTTGATGTTTCTTCCCTCCTATCTACCTCTGTATTCCAACTTTCACAGATTCATGAAAATCAATCTTATTCTAACTTTCAAGTTTGAGTTCTTGGCCCGAGAATAGAGGTATATCCATGGTCATATACAAATAGCAAAATCATGTAAAATCAAGAGCAATTCCTACAAGAATTCTGTCATTTATCCTTTGTTATTGATAACACACTACTATTACATCATTCTACACCCACACTTGCTCCTCCACACATGAATCCCTTCTTCAATTTTATATTCTTCCTACGCTAAGACTAGGACTAATACCCTAGAATAGTGTAACCAATAGTAATATTGACTCAACAAGATTCCTAACTTAGAACCAAGCTAAAAAAAATCATAACACATGTTTCATAACCAATATTATCCTTCTACATAGCTCATACAACTTTATTTAGACCAAATTAACCCTTTACTAGACTTATTTGTAATTACACTCACACAATTACATGTATTTTGAACTTCACCCACTCCATTGAAGGGAAACATACTTGGACCACCTAAACACCTATTTGAACTTTTCATCATAAACATGATGCTCCTGCATCATATTTCCACATTCATGATGCACAATAGACACAAACTTATGAAATAACACATACAACACACCTATAATTGAATGAGAGGTAAGATAATTCAATAAAACAATAGCTAAGGATAGAACAAGCCACAACAAAATATTTTATTGCTAAGAGATCATGAACAGATCATCACGATACAAGAGGAAGATGAAAAACATTTACAAAGACATATCCCAAGGCATACAACTCTTAGAACACTTGTACAACATGAAATGATGCCCTCATATTCCCAAAGTATCCAATGTTAAAACAAGGCATCACTTTACAATAAATAGAAAATCAGTAGAAGGGTGAAGAAGAAAAGAGAGGGAAATTCAAATTCTCCTTCCACCAGCTGACCACCTTCATTTAATTTTCACGAGAAGATAAGATTTCTTTAGAGGTTCCACCTCCCCATGTCATTACCTTATTGAATAAGGAATGACACCCATACTGAATTTAATTATCATGGTTGAGCCATCCTAAGTAGACCTTTTACGTGTTTGGGGAGTTTTCCTTTAATTTTCCCACCTTCCTTCATTAAATTCATGAAATCTGATTTTGTTGCGTGAAGGAGGTTAAGATTTCTTCAAATAATATCATATTTACAAATATAAAATCATCATATTGAAATTCATGTTCATTTTAGTAATCCACAGAAAAATGTTGTTTTCCCTTGATACATAGAATTTATGTTTTAGTTCCACCAGGTTTTATGCCTCCACAATTTTATCTCCCATTCGAAATTCTAATAATTTTTATGCTTTACTTTGCAGCACTGATATGGTGCAGCCTCATGTTGACCTATATGGACTAACTATTCTTACCCAATGCCTTTTGTATTTGCATTGTTCTATGGCTTTAGGCCTCAATAGATTTTCAAGTTTTTTCCTACATTCGTAGCACTCAAAACATAGTTAAATTTGTTTCTTTCATACCAAGGCTTTAATGAATTTGGTGGAATTTTATCCTTAGCCATGACTTTTTTCCTTCATCATGTGGCATACCTAAACTCCTATGTGGTCTTCATTACTCAAGTTGCGGCTCTTCAAGTTGTTCAATTTTTGCAAGGGTGTAAAAATAGAAAACAAGGTCCACACACAGATCAAGACACAAAATCACCACGATTGAAAATATGGAATATTCCTCTGCAACCTCTTATCATCAAAATCCATCAAATACTTCATTTTGGCCTAACATAAGTAATATTTTCTATATCACTTTGAAACTAAGGTTTTAAGTCATAACAATGTAATTTTTGTATTAACAATGGTTTAAAAATGTAATGATAAAAATACCTCATTCCACTTGAAAATTATTCTCGGTAGACCTCTTTACCTCTCCTCAAAATATCATCCTCCCATACAAAACACACATGTGTGGGTGAGTACTTGAATTTGAAAATCGAGCTGGAAATTAGTGTTTTGAGAGATTAGTAAAGTCTAAAACAAGTGTTCATGCTTTATTTTTAACCTCTTTACCTTAACTATGGACCATAACTTCAAAATAACATCCTCCATGATTTCTAATTATCGTCTATTCTCATACACCTTTGAAACTCATCCCGATACTTGGTTTTCCCATGTATTCTTCCTTTTATTCTTACACTTTCCTCCAAGCCCCTAATATTCACTATGTACCTAAAACATGGCCTTGTACACCTTTCACACATGATCTACAATGTCATAATACTCCTTACATGCTTACACTTACTTTCCTTTATGTGATTTTCTTCATACCTCATGCCATGCTTACACTAGGTCTAGGACTAGGCATATTTAGGCTTGTACCAACTCATGCCTTAAGTAAACTAATCTTGTCACCGCATTTTAAGATCTCTAAGACCTTTGCCACCTCACTCTGCATCTACTATACCATATATGACCTTCATACAACCCTAAATCTCACTCACTAGTCCATGCAATCTGAACCATGCCATAAACCATGCATATGTAACTACACACCATATTATATGACCAATACATCACCTTATGAAAACATCATGCTCTCTCCTATGCACACTAAGAATTACTTTGACATCAATGAAAAAAATAATGACACATTTCTAAAAATCTCCCACTTTATCATTGATGGCAACCATCTTCAAAAACATTAATGGAAACCATTCAGGAAATCACCTTTAGACCTCAATATTCTTGTTTCTAAGTACACTCTCCCTCTTTTACATCTATGAAAAAGGATCTTATAACAACTTGACATGAAAACAACATCAAAAATACATAAATCCATAATTACAAGCTCCCCTTGGTTTATATTCTCCTTATTGACTTCAAAAATGCTACATATCCTACGCATGGTCTTCAAACATCCAAAAGAATCCCTCAAAGAAAATACATATCTCATTTTGAATTCTCACTAGTTGAAGACCATAATTTGGACTTGAAACTTTAAGAATCATTCTCTTTTTTTCTTCACCTTGGGATTTCTTAACATACGTGATTGAAACCATCTCCCCCTGAAAAGATACATACCAATTTTGTTGTTCATTCTTTTTGTATACCTTCATGAAAACATAGGCACATTTTTCTAAATGAACTCAATATTGCAAGGAATATAATATGAAATGCATGGGATGTATTATTCCAATAGTAGGAGGATATTAATACACAAAGCTTGATCCTATTAAAAAGGATTCAAGGCTTATCTTGTAGAGTATCCCTATTATCCCTCTTAGATGAGTTGTGTGATACAACTCATTATACACACACTAGAATAAACCTCTAGTTCACACTATAGTTATAATTTTCCTAACAATCACCCCCTTAGTGTGAACATGGGGAAAGTTATCTCCTGTACTTGCTCATGTTTTACATATGGTTTTACAATTGGTTAACCACTAACCACAAGAAGGTTTTCTAGGACAACCAACAACCATATTTGTATGTGTTTTTCAAGAGATCCACAAACTCTCAAGAAGGTTTTAGAATGGAACCAACAACCATTTCATAGCACAGTACATTATTTTTGCTCTCATCATTTTCAATACAGAAGAGGAGATTGTAGAAGGAAAGAAACATGTTTTGAACAGGAATGGGACTTCTGTTCATTATTACAACAGAAAATAAACACACAACACAACTGAAAGAAGGTCACCAATATGTTGAGAAATCTCTTTGTTGGTGACTAACAAGAGATGTTGTTTTCCTCCTCCTCCTTGCCTCTAGCCTCTCGAGTGTTTCTAGAACAGAAAGTCATCGGAATTGTAGTCAGGTTCTTCTAGTGCTAGTTCTTCTGTTTCTGATTCTTCTTCAGCAGCTACATTTTCCTCTTGCATTTTAAGCTTTCCTTTTATGATGTCTTTGGCACAAGTAATACAGAAAGAAGCTCTATGTCCTTTTCTCTTGCAATAATAACATTGTTTCTTCTTTGTTCTTTGAAAAATTTGTATGTCTTTTGTTTGTATAGAGGGCATTTTCTTCTGAATGTCTTCTTTTGTTCTTTTCTCCTCAACTAGGAGTGTAGAAATCATGTCTTCTAGTGATTGTGAGGGCATCTGTCCAAGAGTGAAAATGAAATTACTGTATTTAGGAAGAAGACTGTTTAGAAGTATGGCTTTAGCATCTTCATCATCTACTACATCTTTTACTTCTACAAGTTTCCTTATGAGTGATCTCGGTTCATTGATGTGACTTGACATTCTCACATTATCATTCATTTTGAGTTTGAATAATTTAAGTTTCAATGAAAATTTTGTATTGGTTGCATTTGAACTGAAAGTTTTGCTAAGTAGTTCCCATATTTCTTTAGCAGATTTTTCCAGATCCACATAGTGTAGCTCAGTGTCAGATAGGGAAAGTCCTATTATTGCTTTTGCCTTATCATTCCTTGTTTCCCACTCTATTAGTTTTGCAGCGTCTGTGGGTTTTGATTCTTCTCCTGATACAATCCTCCATAGATTTTTATGCATTAATTGCATTTGGATTTTAACTTTCCAAGTGTGAAATTTTAATCTATTGAACTTATCTAGTGGGATGTCCATGATTTTTGAGTGTCGGTTTCAACCGATAATGCACTCCTTTCTTTTTTTTTTATATTAATTTTTTATTTTATTATTATTATTATTTTTATAGGGTGTCAAATATAATTGAGAATGCATCCTTTACAATATAGATTAAAAAAGTAGTCACAAAAATTACATTTTTAAATTCACATAGATACATCTATACTATAAATCAAATCATTAATCTAACATGAGTAATATGAGAAGAACAAATAACAATTAAAAATAAATAGACTTTAGATCTATATCGTAGGACACCTTTGTAGGTCGAACGTGCACGAGGGGGTCGCAGATGTGTCAGAACCCAAGGTCGTGGTCATAGCAATGGATCTCGAGCACGTGAGGATTTGTGAACACATGGTGATGCTGCTAGCTAGATCCACCTTGTCCTTCCTCCATATGCATCAACAATTCAGAATGCTTCTTCTTTTTCCTCCATGCGGAGTCTCGAGACAAATCTGCAATTCTATCGATTTTCTTCAACACATTGAAGGCCAAGCTAAATATATTTAAATGTATGCAGAGCATGTGGTCGATCAGAGGAATACACTCGAGAAAATCAGTTTAGAAAATCCATTTTACAATAGATAATACGGTAAAAATACTCCAAATGGCCATGCAAGGAAATACGGTTAGCCTACAGTCTATCCAGACATGCAAGTAAATACGGTTAAAATCACAAAACCTGGTCTACTAGGAATTCGTGCCTCATGTAAACATCTTGAGGATGTGCTCACTGCTTTGGGTGCACTCGGAGTCGGGAGGATGATCTCTTGTCAGATCTGAGCCACCATACTGCAATGCAGAGAAGTCAATGCTACCTTATGCGTCCTAGGATGAACCATGCTCTGGTACCATTTCTAAATGAACTCAATATTGCAAGGAATATGATATGAAATGCATGGGATGTATTATTCCAAAAATAGGAGGATATTAATACACAATGCTTGATCCTATTAAAAAGGATTCAAGGCTTATCTTGTAGAGTATCCCTATTATCCCTCTTAGATGAGTTGTGTGATACAACTCATTATAGACACACTAGAATAAACCTCTAGTTCACACTATAGTTATAATTTTCCTAACAATTTTTTTAACATGTCTTCAACATGAATCTAAGACAAAGACATAACCTATATAGAAAGTTAAGACATAACCATACCTTGAATCATAAATTAAACTCATTCCTTTAACATCATGCAACATATCTCCCGCATTTGATGGTCGATCAATTCATCATGAATGAATTTCTTATTCATAAATCTTCATGCTCCATGAAATCCTAAAACTTTTCTAGAACAATACTTGTATGAGTTCTAGATAGAAGAAAGGTAAACTATAATCCAATATGATCCCATTGCCATCATTATATATCTAAACAATTGGCACAAACCATTCTCTCACATGTATACTATCTCTTAAACCTTATTATACCTTCTTGATCCTTACACAATCCTTTTTATGGCTTGATAATAGAAAATATGTCTTATTGCAATTACAACAGAACCTTCTATCCTTTATATGCTTTTAAAACCTAAATCTTACCTAAAGGTACATATTCATGAAACATTCCATACTCTTGTCATAGTTTCCTTCTTGATTCAAGGATCATTAAACACTAAAGAACCAATATAGACCTTCAAAGCCAAATTTCTCTTCCTTCTATGGTTTTGAAAATTTTCTTCGACAATGCACACATTTCACATCATACAAATTTATGAAGCTCAAACATGCTCATGCTCACCCCTGAGCCATATAACCCATACAATTTTCTTGATGTTCTTATTTGAAACATATATGTACACCTATATAGATTTCATATATGAATCTGTTAAACCATCTACATATTTTTCTAATATCATGTAAAATATTCAAACCTACACAAGAATTCTTAATTCCTATATGATTATTTACTACAAACCTTCTAAGATTGCAGGAACCTTCATTCCATTAACCTATCAACTGATCCTCATTCCAGGGAACTAGAATATTTTTCCGATGACCTACCTCAAAGCTTATCACACTTTTCAACAACTCATGTAAACATATTTAAATATCAACTATATAATAACAACTCATAATACCCTATAGTTCTACATTCAAATCCTCAAAACAATCTTACAATTGTCTCACACCTCCATCTACTTACATTGGTACTTGTATACTCATGACTCTGCATAGTCTTCAAGAAACCTTTTAAAGCATCTATATTAATGACATTAAAGAACCAATTCATGCTTATTATACTCTCTATATGATATATCTACTTACTAAAATTAAAAAATATTTAAAGATATTATTATATGATATTAATACCTTTAACACAGTTCAATTCTTCTTTGATTGTTGTATTAGGTCCTGCAACATGGTGTCACTCTTCAAACTATCTTTCTCTACCTATATACCTTCTTGATACACACAAAGCTACCTACATACTTTCATGATTCAAATACTTCCTCTGACCTTGTAACACATATTTCCTAATAATAAAATGACTAACCAAGCCATCACGGTTTCAAATCTTACTTTCAAAACTTATGAAACATTATATACTTTTTAGGAGATAAATATATGAATGTCATAATAGAACATGATCACATACCTTATTACTAGGTATTCAACATTATTTTAACACCATTATTTAATTTCCTTGAGATAACAACATGACTACATCCCTGATTTAAGCTTCTCAAGATAATAACAAAACTTTTCTTGTCTTCATGTTCTTCAAATTGTGTTTGTGTCTCTACATAAAAAAAACCACATCTTGCAATTACCTAAAGGCTTCTTTCTTTCTAACTTGTCACATGCTTGGAAATTTTTCAATTTACCCTGCTCCTTAACTAATTAAGTCATATTTATATATTTCTTGTAGAAGAAATGATAATCATTGAATTGTATCACATAACTGTTAAACATTTAACCTACCCAGAAGAAGGATATATGTCAGACTAATGTTTTTAAGAAATCCTCACACAATGAATTTTGCTAAGGCCGAGAATCCAATTTTTTTCAATTTTCAAACTTCGGAGTTTTTTCTCTTTTAGAGTTTTTAAGCTCAATTTCAGAATTTCTTTTGAAGTTTTCCGAAGTCTGAATTTCCGAAAATCCAAATTTTCAGACTTTCGGGTTTTAGAACCTTTTGGCTCATTTCATCTATAACCCTCTCGGATTTCCGAAGTCTAAAAATTTGAAAGTCTGAATTTTTGGACTTTCGGGTTTCAGGTTTTGGAGTTCTCCAAGTCATTTTTAGGATTTTTACTTGAAGTTTTCTGAAGTCTGAATTTCTAAAAATCTGAATTTTTAGACTTTCGGGTTTTGGGTTTCAGAATTCTCAATCGCCAATTCATCTTTTGCTTCCCTTTTTTTCGAATTCCGAAATCCCAAATTTTTAGAATTTCAGGCTTTCGGGTTTTGGAGCTTCAAAAATTTTGTGCACAATTAATTTCCACCTACCTCTGTACGGATTGGATTTTTACCATTAATGTCGGGATTTCTATATAAACTCATATTTTTACTTTTCATTTTTACCTGACACTTTCACTCTGACATTTCATTCTTGTACTTTGTGACATCTTTTTCAAGGTATGTTTTTTTGTTTTATTTTCTTTTGGTTTAGGTATTTTTCCTCCTCTTTCTCCTCATTTGGGTTTTCTTTTGTTTTCCCTCTGTGTTTTCTTGTGATGTCATTCTTTTTCACCATGTTTTGTTTTGTGAGTTTTCTCTAGGTTTTCAAGGTTTTCAAAGGATCTTTTAGGTCCCTCGTACTTCCTCCCATTTCTCAATTTCCAACTTAGCTTTTTAACATTTATTTTGTAGTTTCCACAGAAACCTTTTAGAAATACTTATTTGGAAAAATCATTTCGGAGAATTCTTTTGGGAAATCACAAGGTGGGAAAATTATTTGAGAGAATTCCTTCGGCAAAAATCTTCACAATTTTTCAGCTTCGGATTTCTTGCTTTTGGGTTTTTAGAAATTTCATCTTTTGGGTTTTAGAAATTTTAGGTTTGAGGTTTTGGAGATTTCAGGTTTTAGGTTTTGGATATTTTTGGTTTTCGAATTTTAGAGAAGCTGTTGTTTTTGAGAATTGTTTCGTTTGGGTTTTCGGGACCTTTGGCTCTAGGAAATTTTTTTGTACATTTCATTTTGGATATTTATTTAAGACTTTTGATTTTATAAGTTCCAATTCAGGAAACTTATTTGGTATTTCAAATTAGTGATTCCTTTTAGACTTTTTCGGTTCGAGAATTTTGGAGTTTCCTTGCTTTCATATTTTCGAGTTTACGCAACATTTAGCTCCCAAAACATAGGTTTTGATGTCTGCCTCCACTTCAAATGGAAAAGAGAAGATGAATGACACATTTTGTATGGTTTCTCCCTAATCTTGCTTGACCTCACGATTTAGGAAATATCGGGGACATTGATCTAGAAAAATTGATCTTCCCATGTTATGGGAAAGTTTAAAGGCCCCGAACAAGAATCCATGGATACATGCCATCTACAATAGTGGTCTTTCCCTTGCCTTTGGGATTCCTATATTAGTGCAAGGCCCAAATTTTTTCCTAGCTGCACTAGCCCACTATGAGCGAGGACTCTACGTCAATAAGGGATAGTGATGATAAAGCGATGATCTGTTTGGACCCAAATTTCTTTGAAGACTTTTTAAACTTCCAAACATTCAAGATTACACCACAATCTCACCTGAAATAGTAGTTGAACACTGGGATAAAAAATAAGAAGTATGATCAAAAGTTATGATCAAATCCTACTTGGCTAAGAATTTTGCCAAGTTTCCCAAAACTATACATCGATCGGATTTCATTTAAAAAGTCAATGATCTCATTATACTTTTAAGAAGAGTTTCAGGTTTTCCTTCTACAAAGGAATTCCAAGAATGGATGTTCTTTTATATATCAATTATCAAGAAGAATGACGAGTTTATCTAATGGGGTGAACATATTAGTAGCAACATTCGCTATCAGTTGGGCAAAGTGTCGAAACTAAAAATTTCTACATGAAATCTTTTCTAGTATATAAACTTCTGTTATGGGGATATTTCAGTTGGATACTAGAGGTGTTCCTAGCACCTCCCAAATATACGAGTTTTATCCCCAACTTACTCTAGACGAGGGGAGAAATCACTTTTGAAGAATAAATGATGCTTTCTTTGTTGTTGTCCTCTATCATTTCTGCAAAGAGCTATATAATCGGAGGGTTTTCGATGAGGCTTTCTAAGAGGTATGAGAATGGGGAGAAATATACTTTAAGTTTCCCACATTCACCTACATTTGGATTATAGGTTTCATAGGCACCCCAAGCAAGTTACCAAGGTGCCTCACTGACAAATGGGTTCTTTTGGAATTAGTTCGACACTTGTTGAATTACCATCAAATCCAAAATAAGTGTCACAAGATGGGAATGAATTTCCCTATTTCAACTGGTAGGTATTCTTGCCCAAACATCCACAAGGCAAAAAATGTGGATGCGAAATGGCTAAAGTAACCCCCTGTGAACCTTCCATCCATGAAATAATTTTGACTATTGGGGTAATTTCGGGGAGATAGGTAAATCCAAAGTGCTCATGTAACTGATTATAAGATATATGGATTCATTGTCGGGATGAGTACATCATTCAAACAAAGGGATTATGAAAGGTTAACTCTTGATGAAGTGTGGAAATTTGGATTGGCTGATGTGCTAAAGGACTTGTAGGATAATGATGAGGTCCTCGATCCATCATACAAGAATGATAATATTACCAATCAACCACTACCATGGGTTGATTGGTATGTGGAAGAATGCAACAATACTAAATAAAGGGTGGGAACCATTCTAAAGAGAAATTTCAGTTGGTTTACCACCTTGGGAGTCTCATCCAAAGGGGAAAATCAACCTACAAATACAAGGTCTACATCAACAGTAAACCAAGCAACACCCAAAAAGGCAACGAGTAAACTCAAAGGGTTCCTACCATTCCAAATAAGATCTCATTTGCGGTTAGTGGCTCCTCTATTTCTAGATTTGTTGCTCCCAATATTATAGCATCTACGATTGCCGATTACAAAAGTAGTTGAAGTGAGTGACTCTCCTAGTGTCATTCAGGATCCATCCCATCTTCCCCTTCCTCCATTATCACTTCCAATATCAGTTCCTTCCACTTCCACCATCATTTCTTCTTTCACATCCCCTTCTATGGCTCAGGTATTTTTGTCACTTCCATTTCTATCAGCTGGGGAAAATATTGGGTCACCCATTTCCTCTTCACTTCCTTTGACACTCCCATTTTCTTCAATTTCAACCCCAACATTGCTTTGTCAATTCCTATGGCTGTCCTCACACCCACACCTTCCATCATTGCTACCTCTTCTCAAATATTAGCTAGAATTTCTAGTGATCTTGCTCTAACTGATGCTTCAGGTATCGGATCTGCTACTCCATCTTCATCGGCTCTAGCCATACTAGAGTGGCTATTTAGACAGAATCCTAAGAAAAATAAAAAGGTTCCTTTGGGAGATGTGATAGATCTCAGTATATTGGAGTCCATGCCCAAAAGATAGGCCAAGAGACCGAGAACCATATCAAGTCTGACGGTTAATCCATCTAGAGAGTGTGTGATAGAAGTGGCTACCCCTGTTGAGGGGAAAACTAAAGAAACCATCATAGCAGTAGACTACTAGATCTCAAAGTTCTCATTGGGAAATGCTTCTCATGAAGGAGCCAAATAGGATGTACACATTGCCCTTAGGGCCATTTTGGAGAAATGTGACAAAGATAAGGCCACCAAGGATGATCTTAAGGCCAAAGTGGAGCAGCTCTTTGCACCGCTTCTTGCACGTAGAGTAACCCAACCCACTCCATCCACTGACATCTCAACTACTATAGCCATGATAATTTCATCTACAATTGATGATATTTTTACATGAGCTCAAGAAGCTAGGCCAGAAAGGGAGAACAGTGAATGGATGGATGGAAAGGATCTTGCAGGAAGCCAATCCTTTGATTAAGGAAGTTGTTGAGATTTATAATGATTTGTAGGTTGCAAAAACCACCATTGCTAAGATGGATGAATCTTTCTCTGAAGATAATAATAATTTAAATTTAACTTTGGCAACATGGAGTGACATTAGAGAGGAAGATTTTGACTTACTTCTTTAGGAAGAGGTAATTGATGATGCCTCTAAATTGTTTGAATATCAAAAGGCTATGGAATTACGGTGTCAGGTGCTACAAGATATGATTAAGAAATTAGAGGAGAAGTGAGTGGATATTACGGATGCCCTCAATGATATCTCAAAGGAGTTTGAAAATGCCAACTACAAGTTCTTCAATGAAAATATCGATGCTCTTCCTGAGGACCAGATTAAGGAAAATTTCAAAGATTTGGTGAAATGGGACGATGATGTCGTGAAGAATTTTAATAGTGACTCCATTGACCAACTGGTCCTATGTCATAATTTCATAGGGAGACTAAATAAAGTCATAAATAATCTTCAAATCTTTCCAGCCAAGATCAAGAAGGAGATTGAGACAATGGACGTAGTGAATCACTATGCATGTGGACCTAGAGATGAATAAACTCAGGGCGTTATCAAGCACTTCTTTGAGTATAGATGTTGAATGGTTGTATGGGATGAAGGAAAAGAAAAACATGTAGAGAAAGGAGAGACAGGTGAATTAGGTCAAATACGAGTGGCCGTGAAAGGACGGAGTTCAAGCTCTAGAATAAGTCAAAGTTGAAGGGTTGATGTTAGTGTGAAATCATGGCACCCCCAAATGAGTTATGGATATGCTTTTCTAAGGCAAACTCATTTGGTGTGATTATATAACATTAAACTTTCCCAAGGTATGAGACCTAAAAAAGTGGGAAATCTCTCCGAGAGAAACTGGTTCTTGTTCCTAAACTACCTACCATGAGCTACTCCAGTGTAGGAAAACTAAATCTAACCTAATCTAACCATTCTAATGAACCAAGGAGAGAGAAAGAGGGAAAAATAGAGCCGACACTAAAGTGGTGATACATAAGCAAAGGAAGTGAGATATTTATTTGAGGGAGAAAGAAACATAAAGATGGAGATGAGGAGATCGAGACAAAAGTGACATGTCCCAGATCTATAAATCATCCATTAAACTCCATGAAACACAACATCCTACACCTACAAATGTGAAATACATGCACACAAAACCAAGACTAAAAGGGAGAGGCACGGGGAAATAACAAAATGATATAAAGGGTTGAATAACACCACAAAAGCACATTTTTTATTACTCTAGAAGGTGCATAGACCATTAAATTTTTAGAATAGAGGCATAAATACATTTTCTAACTCGTGGGAGAAGGTTCACTGCTCAAAAATGGCATCAAGAAACAAATTTGATAGAGTTTATCTATGCCCAAAATGTCTCTCTTCTTCAAATGAGAAGTGTTACAATATATATAGAAGGAAAAGAGAGAGAAGAGGGAAAAGTCACATCCTACTCCAACCACCATGAGATACACATTAAATCCTACCTTGAAATCTCAACCACTGAATATCAATGCCTTCTGCAAATCCACCCACAATATGTCACTTCTCATTCCATAGTGAATTGAATCGAATCAGATCTGGTAGTTAAAGAGATTGGATTTTGTGTTAATTGCCTAGAAGAATTTTATTTTTTTACCTACAAAATCCTTAAAAAATAAAGTTTTAATCCTTCCATAGTGTATAGCATGTTGAGACGCTTCCAATGGTGTCAGATTTGCTATATTTCGAGCCCTGAGTCAAAAGATATGCCCCTTTGAAGTTTTGCATCGATTATGTACAAATGGGTGGGAAATTTTTTTGAAAAATGGGTCCCCCTTTTGGATTGGGACATGTGGCAACTAAATAGGGACAAAAATAAGGTCTACGGGCTTAGAACATAACTTTTCTCCTTTTTCTCAAAAATAAAAAAACCCAAACAAATCCTACGGTCCCGAATCTCTGCATGGACATGTGGATCCTTTTGATTGGATGGGAAATTTGCTTCCATATTGACTTTTATGCCTTTCGACAAAAGGAAAACCTTCATTTTTTCCCGACTCCCCACCTTGGCTTTGACTAGGGTCTATATGTTGACTTTTTCCTTGGCGGAGTCATGAGCCATTTTGTAACTTTTACTCCTTTTGGGGCAAAGGGTGAAAAACTAATTTTTCCCCAATGCCCCACCTTCCCCTGGGACACACGTTAGTCTATAAGCTTACTTGGGAACCTTCTTTCTATTTGACCCTTGAATAAGCACCATTGAGACACTTGGTAGCCTCCGCCGGCCTATTTGTGTAATGACTATTCAACTAACTCTGCCCCCTTTGAGAATATGTGGAGGAACCACGCATGTTTGCAAATATAACCCAAACTTTTCCTTTGGAGGAGCATCAGATTTGCCCTTTCTTGAATCTGTTTTGAGCCCGAGGACATTGAATCTTCATCATTATTCCTTCTTCTTGCTTCTAGCTCCTTTGTAGCATCTTTCCTTCTTGTCTAACTTTGTTATTTTATAGTTCTTCCTACCTGTAACTTGGAGAATGGATTTAAGATGTAGAAATGGCCCGACAGAGTCGTTTTCTTTTGTACATGATCCTTTGATCTCTCTTGGCCTCTGTCACTTCATTTCTAAATATTTTTGTGACCAATTTGTAGGATTTGAATGAGTTTTCTTGGGTTCCTTCTATGTGGGGTCATGGTTCAATCCAATATTTAGCTCGGGAGTGAAATATGGATAATAATTTGGTGACTCATGGGGACATCTTCTGCTAGATGGAGAGACCAGTGGCCTTGAAGCATCCATTGGGCATGGAGTCTGCTTGATAAACATGGAATTGATCCTTGAGCCATTGCGAGCCTGAATGTAAGCCTTTTCTATATCTTTCTGTTCGAGCCTACACTCTCAATTTTCATAAGAAAACCTTGAGACAATGATTTCTGAGAGTAGAAAATTGATTCGACCCATGGTTTTCATTTGTCCCTCAAATGGACTATCTCGAAACAAATTTTAGTTGCTCTACATTTTTTCCCTATTTTTATTTGCAACTGTCACAGGAAAACATGAGCTTTCTTTCCTTAAATAGTTTAAGAGCCTAGCCTCATGCCCCTCTTGAGAAATACAAACAAAACTTATATACAAATATCAAATCATACATGTCTCAAATGAGACATGCAAAGTGTGCATAAGCACTTCTTCTACTGAAAAAAATCTACCTACACTACTCTAACTAAGAGCAAAGGGAGATCAAACAAAACCTATAATTGGCAGGGAGAAATAGCTTCCCTTCCTAAAAAAAGGCAGCCATGCAACTGATTTGCATCGAACATGGTTGGTTAGATGAGTGAAAAACTTAAAATAAGTTAGTCCTCCACCCAAATCATCAAAGTATCAAAGCATTAATGGAAAATACCTCCTACAGATGACTTGCATCGGACTTCTAGAGGTATTGATGATGACCCTTGGTACTTTGATGCTCATCCTCATGTTTAGAAGCAAGCATGACTAGTTGTGGCTACTCCTTTGGCCCCAATGAATCCAAGTACCTGATTGGGCACAGTCTGATCCTTTGAATGTGCCCCTTGCTTTGAAATTCAACTCCAAAAATGGAGTCTTCTTATGGACCTTCTTGGATGGATGGTGTGGAAGAAGTGGTGAGATCCTCCTGCCTTTTTCCTTCCTCCTCTTTTGAAGAACATGGAAGATCAAGGTCTTCCAAAATTGATTCCAGAGGACTGCTATAAAATTCAGGCTACTGTAAATGAATGCTCTCCTCCACTGCTAGAATGTAATCCTCTTCTTTTAGATCTGGAGAGTCTTCTCCTTCCTCTAATGCTTGAAGACTATCTTGCTCTTGATTGAACTCTTCCTCTAGCATGAATTTTGTCAAATCAAACTCTCTAATTTGTTGTTCTATAAGACAAGTTGGGGATGCAATATCTCTTTTATAGCTTTCCTCCATGATGGGTTTATTGACCAAATCAGGCCCTTCAAATGAAAGAAATAAAACATCAATGATGTCTTCTTCTTCTGCTGCTACAAACTCTGATTTGGTTTCACCCATTTGCTCCTTTCCAATGGGACTTTGAGCTGATTGTTTCTCTCCTTCCATGGCTGATGGTGCAAGTTCAATTGGATCAGCATTCTTTTCAAACAAAGTGCCAACATAGACACTACATTATGAGAAAACTGATTGTTGATCTGCTTCTTCTTTTTCTTGCTCTTCTCCTACTACAAACTCAGCCTCAGCCACCACTGGTTCTTCAATCTTGACCTCCTCTATTGGCTTGACCATCAAGGGGATCTTTGTAAACCCAAATTTGGTAGCCCAACTCTTTAGATTGTCTATCATTTCTTTTCTATTGGGCTCTTCTTCTTGTTGTTCTCCTTGACTAGTTTCTTGGGACTCTTCCAACATGGACTTGGAAAAATAAGAGTGGCAGGTTGGGGCTCAACCAACTTTGTAATTGTTTTTGGTGGAGAGGGAGGAGATGAAACTTCTTGTTTATTTGGAGGGGAGGATATTTCTTTTGGCTCTTATGGAGGGAATTTGGATTTGGAAGAGAAAAGGGTAGAAAAATTAATATGGGATGGAAGACTAGGGGATGGAGGGATGAAACTAACACTTGGGGCAGTAACTGAGGGGCTTGAATCTTGATCATGCTGAAATGGTAAAGCTTGAGAGGGTGAAAAAGAAATACAAGGATTTGTTGAATGATTTACCCATTGACAAGGTTGATTCAGACTTTACTCATATGATTCTATCTCCTCAATCCACTTTGTTCAAATTGGGATAGAATTTCAACCATGAAGTCATGATTCTCTTGAGGGCTATAGTGTCTTGGAAAAGGGCCTTCCCATAGACAAGGTGCCCTGAAACCAATCTTGAACACCTTCATTTGTGCTATGCCTCTGGACTTCACCATGCTAGCCTCCATTTTTTGAATCTTCTCCAACAGACCAGCATCCTCTATTTGGTTGTTGTCATTATATGCATATCCCTATTCCTGATAAGCTTCATGGCCAAACTAGTTTTGGCATTGCTATTGTGGATAGGTATAATGATTTTGAATCTGCTCATAATGCTAATTTGGAGGAGTTATGAAAAGCATTGGAGGTGGAATGTATTGTTGTTGTTGTAAGTGTGAGTTCTATGAAGGGAATGAAGTCATGATTGCACAACTTCATGGAGTGGGAGAAAATGAAAGAGATGGAAGAAGAAAATGGATGAAAATGAGTGGATATGGATGGAAAAGGTCTATAACTTAGAGAATGGGTTTTTGACTAGATGGAGTTGCCAGATGTGCTTTAAATGTGCCTCTAAAGGATGAATCTCACCAAGAAAACATCAACTTGATGAAATGAAATGAAGACCTCTTGGTCCCACTGCGCATGCCAAAACTGTCAGTGAAAAATCACATCACCCCCAAATAAGTTATGGATCTACTTTTCTAAGGCAGACTCATTTGGTGTGATTGCATAACATTGAACTTTCCCCAAAGTGTGGGACCTAGAAAAAGTGGGAAATATCTCCAGAGAAAGTTGGTTCTCGTTCCTAAACTACGCCACGAGCTACTTGAGCAGTAGGAAAAATAAATCTAACCTAATCTAACCATTCCAAGGAACCAAGGAGAGAGAAAGAGGAAAAACAGAGCCTACACTAAAGTGGTGATACACCAACAAAGGAAGCAAGATATTCTATTGAGGGAGAAAGAAACAAAAATGGAGATGAGGGAGGTCAGACAGAAGTGACACGGCCCAGATCTATAAATCATCCATTAAACTCCATGAAACACAACATCCTGCACCTATAAATGTGAAATACATGCATAGAAAACCAAGACTGAAAGGGAGAGGCACGGAGAAACAAAAAAATGATGCAAAGGGTTGAAGAACACCACAAAAACATGTTTTTTATTTCTCTAGAAGGTGCACAGACCATTACATTTCTGGAATAGAGGCAAAAATACATTTTTCAGGCATGGGAGAAGGTTCTATACTCAAAAATGGCTTCGAGAAAAAAATGATAGAGTTTCTCTATGCCCAGAATGTCTCTCTTCTTCAAATGAGAAGTGTTACAATATATATAAAAGGAATAGAGAGAGAGAAGAGGGAAAAGTCACATCCTACTCCAACCACTATGAGATACGCATTAAATCATGAATTGAAAACTCAACTACTGAATATGAATGCCTTACGTAAATCCACCCACAATATGTCCCTTACGGTTCCACAATGAATCGAATCAAATTGAATCAGATCTGGTAGTTGAAGAGATTGGATTCTGTGTTAATGGCCTAGAATATTTTTCTTCATTTTACCTACTAGGTCCTTAAAAAAATGAATTTTTAATCCTTCCATGGTATAGATGATGTTGAGACACTTCTGACGGTGTCAGATTTTCTATATTTTGAGCTATGAGTCGAAAGATATGCCCCTTTGAAGTTTTGCATCGATTCTATACAAATGGGCGGGAAAACAATTTGAAAAATGGGTCCCCCTTTTGGATTGGGACACGTGGTGGCCAGATTGGGACAAAAATCAGGTCTGCATGGGCTCAGAACTTAACTTTTCTCCTTTTTCACAAAAATCACAAATCCCAGAAAACTCTCATGGCCTTGAAGCTAGGCATGGACACGTGGCTCCTTTTGATTGGCTGGGAAATGTGCTTTCATCTTTGCTTTTATGCCTTTTGGAAAAAGGAAAACCTTCACTTTTTTCCCCGACTCCCTACCTTAGCTTTGACTCAAATCTATATGTTGATTTTTTCCTTGGTGAGTCACGAGCCATTTTGCAACTTTTACTCCTTTTAGGGCAAAGGGCGAAAAACTAATTTTTCCCTGACGCCCCACCTTCCCCTGGGACATGCATCAGTCTGGCGCTTTCTTGGGAACCTTCTCTCTATTTGACCCTTGAATCAACACCATTGAGACACTTGGCAGCCTCCGCTAGCCTTTTTGTGCATTGACTATTCAACTAACTCTAACCCCTTTGAGGACACGTGGAGGCACCGTGCATGTTTGTAAATCTGACCCAGAGTTTTCCTTTGGAGGAGCGTTGGGTTGAAAATTTTCAGCCTCTACTACTTTGTGGAATTTTCAACTGTCCTTCTTACCTTTTGGACTTTGGGCTATGTGGTGAGCTTGCGCTCATTTGGGTCTCCACATTGGGACCAACTCTTGAGGATGCGCCACACTGATACTTGGCACTCTCCACTTGCACATTCATACTTAGCCAATTTTTGAGGCCCACCCTATCCACCTTTGACTCTGTTTGACCATTTGACCCTACCTCCGTTCCACCCTAGGACACATGGAGATGCGGTGCTTGTTTGAGCCTCTCTATTTGGATCCATATTTGGAGAAGCGTCGTGAGGACACGTGGTCTCTTCCGCTGCCTCCTCCATACTTAGTCAATTTTGGACCCTTTCCTAAACTATTTTGAGCCCAAGGACTTTGAATCTTCACCATTCTTCCTTCTTCTTGCTTCTAGCTCCTTTGTAGCATCTTCCCTTCTTGTCTAACTCTACTATTTTATAGTTTTTTCTGCTGTAACTTGGAGAATGGATTTAAGATGTAGAAACGACCCGATAGAGTCATTTTATTTTGTATAGGATCCTTTGATCTCTCTTGGCCTCTATCACTTCATTGCTGAATCTTTTTGTGACCAATTTGTAGGATTTGAATGAGTTTTCTTAGGTTCCTTCTATGCGGGGTCATGGTTTGATCCAATATTTAGCTTGGGAGTGAAATATGGATAAAAATTGACGTGGTCAACTTTTTGCAACAAATTTGCTATTTTTATGGGAGCCTGTTCCCTTTTATTAATGACATTACTATTTTTAGTTAAAGGTTAGTTAAAGGCCTAGTTGTAATGGCTCAGCCTAGGAACTTATAAATAGTGGAATGCTTCCATTATTTGATATACATGTTTAGAGATTTATGGTGAAGTTTCTCTTAAAGCTTGGAAGAGTGGTTTCAGAGTTTTGTAAAAACCTTTTAATTATATTTAGAATTTCCTTGCACTTGAAGATATGTTTTATTGTGTTGAATGATTAGTCATTGTATGCTTTGTGAATGCAATTCCTTGGCATTATTGATTAATTTACCTTTATTTTAGATTATTTGTTTCATGTTGTGAAAATAATAGTGTGGTTATTTCTCATCAGTTGTGAGAAAATATTTTCCTTTTTTGATTAAGAGTTAAATTATTATTGTCACTCTAGTGGAAACTTGACATGTGCTTGTGATTATTATCTTGATAGATTATCGTGTATCAAATCAAATCTGATCTTTATATTGTGTATGTTTAAAGTTTAGCGAAGGAACATGTGCTTCTAGTCTGTGGTATTTTATATCCTTTCCAAGTTGCAATAGGTGAAGGTGGCCAACGATGAAAGCACCATACCCAAATTAACCCTTCCGGAAGTTGAAAACCACTTTTCTTGGTCCATCACCACTTCTATAATAGATTTTATTTCTTTACATTCTCTCTCCCCAATCTGTTAAATATTATCATAGGTCTAGTTAGCCATCTTTCTTACATCAGAAGTAGTGTTGTGTTTAGTTTAGGAAGAGGAAGCCAACCTTCTCCAAAGGTTCACCTCAAGTGCAAGTCCCACAGCTTGAGAGGTGATCCCATGTGTCCCAATCACACTGAATTTTGTGATTAATTCCCAAGCCATTTGGAGGGTGCACGATTTAGAGACAATAATTTTTGGCATGTCGGGTGGGAGAAGAGTTGGTACTTCTCTTCTCATTCCATTGACACAAGGTACCTAACAACTCCATCTCTCTGGATTTCAAAGTTCAGTATATCAACTTATGCAAAGAATTCACACAAGATATTATTCAAGGTGGGACAATCATAATCATATAGAGATTTCTTTGTCTCCCCCAAGAAGAAGGGGAAGAAATATTTCAGTATCATCAGCTGCCACTTTACCTCATAGAGGGAATTCAACTCCTCCTAAAATACATTTTTTCCCATCAAGACACAACCGACTTTTGAATTTCATGGTGGCAAATACTTGTCCTCCATTCAATGCCAGCAATCCTTTGTTGTTAGCAAAAAGAGATGCCATACCAGTTGCTTCCTTGAAAATTTTACCATTTTACACTAGGGAGACTAATGTTTCACCTCAAGAGCACATACTAGATGTGGCTAGCATCTACGCAGTACACAATATCATGGAAGATAATGTGGTAGTTTGACTCCTTACTAATTCATTCAAAGGAAGAGTGCTTCAATGGTTCAAGTTTGGCTATCGGGTTTGTTATCACTTGGAGCGATTTAGGAACAAAGTTGTGTAAACAATTTGAGAAAAAAGTGATAATATCTCGCTAGTAGAACAATTTCATACTATCAAGTGGTCTCCTCAAGAGTATATGAGAAAATTCAACCTCTGTTTTGACAAGACTTGGAAATGGATCCTAGAACTTGTAAGGCCATCCCCAGAAAGTGCATTTCTATATTACTTATGGGCATTGAATAGTGATGTTTCCATCGCGATTCAGTCCATGGGGATTATTATCTCGATACTTACAAAGTTGTTGTACAAGCTAAGAATTTCCTGATTCAAGTAGGTAAAATTGCTCCTAGACCTCCCATTCCTATTTTTACAGAGCTTGTAGGCTAATATCTAGTTATTGCCCCAATTTTGATAGCTTTTATTCCAGTAGCCACACATTCATCCAATCCCTCAAATGATTTGGATGAGGTAAAATCACTATTACAAAATTTTAGGAATGAACTTGTAGTAATGAAGAGGAAGCAGTCCTAGTATGCTCACCCTTTCAACCCCAATATTAAACGAATCATCCTCCATTTCAAGGAAATAGTCAGTCCACAGAGCCAAGCCATAACCCAAGATGCAAATGTGAAGCCTTTGAAATTCTAGAATTAGCTTCCAATTCATCTAGAGCCATAGTTCCAGTCTAGAATAACCTTATTCAAGACTATGAGTGGTGTTATCCTGTTCTCTGCCCCATAATCAGAATCTCTTCCCAAATAGAGTTTTGAGTCAAGCTCTTATGGTCCAAGGTATATCAACCCCATCTAACTCATCGGCTGAACTAGCAGCCCAAGATAGTCAAGCCCAGATCACTGAGGAAACCACGTTACTAAATTGGTAAGCAGATGATTTTTATGGACTGAATACCGACACATCCATAATAGCTATAAATACACATTCTAGGAAAAGGGCAATAGATCCTTAAAATTCTATGAGTGAGCAACAAACTTCCAAAATTGAGCAGGCATCACCTTCACATCCTGAAGTGCAATCATTGGCAGATAAGGATGCAAGGAATAAATTACCAAAAATACCTACCAGTCGGCCTTCAAAGGGTGATGGACCTACAGGTATTACAGTGCCCAATAAAAATTTCCCAAAGGAGGATTCTAGCGCTCAAAAGGTTATCAACAAAGTAGGGGCAATACCATTCAGTATTGTGGAGCAGATGAAAAAGACTAATTTGAGTGTCACCATGTGGGATGTGCTCTCAATTCTGTCACAATGGAATTTTCTCGTGAGAAGCTTTGAACAGATTCGACACTACTAATAAAACCTCAAGTCATGGAGCATCCATAGTAACAAGTTTGTGTCAGCTAGAAGTAAAAGGGATTCCTAGGGCCAATAAACCATGACCATTTTATATCTCTCTAATCATTGGTGATCATTTGGTTCATAATTGTATGATCAATTCCAGAGCCAGTAGCTCTATCATGCCTAAATAGATTGTAGATGTGTTGGGGATCCCATATACCCCAATTTCAAAAGGAGTTGTCTAGTTGGATGGTACTACAGTCAAGATGGTTGGAATCATCAAGGGACTTCATCTTACTGTTCATGCATGTCCTAGCTTGTCATTCACACAAGACATATCAGTTATCGATCTCCCCCTCTTTTTGCCATTTTCTTATCATGAGATTTCACTACCAAGATGGGTGGCTATTTATAAACTGACTGGTCACATATGATCTTGAGAACTCGTTATGGGACGAAGGTAACTATAAGAGCAGAACCAATTTCTCTTACCCACATGGAACCATACACATCCAAACCCACAGATGGTAACTATGCCATTTGTGACCCAGAAGAAGAGGTTGCAGATCATGAACCAACTACTCTTGTAGAAGAGGTGCCTGATGCAGTGCTTGATGAGGTAAGTATAGACCATCAATATGACCCATATGTTGATTTATTGGCTAATGAAGAATTTGGTCTATTGTTTTTGGATGAGACTAGATTGGGAAATTATTGTATACATGAGGAACATACAACCATGCCTCAGTTGGTTAAGGTACCCAATGATTTTGAAGGACTGTGGCAGCTATTTTTTGATGGTTTAAGAAGTAAAAATGGATTTGGTGCACGAGTCATGTTAATTTATCCTGAAGGGGATAAATATTTCTCATCTTTTTATTGCAGTTCAGTTGTACTAATAATGTCACCGAGTATGAGGCTCTTATACAAGGGTTACATCTAGCCCAAAAAAGAGGAATCAAATCCCTAATTTTTTTCGGTGATAGTGAATTGGTGATTCATCAAGTAATATGACACTAGTGCATCAAATAATGATCTCTTAAGATCATATAAGAATTGATTTTGGGACCTAATAGAGGAGTTCAAATCTTTTGGAATTCATGTGGTTCCTAGAAATCAAAATCAAGATGCTTGATATGCTTGCTACTATCGGATCTCAATATGATATACTGTGGACCTCATGAAGGAAGGGCAACAAATAGTCAAAATGGTTATCTGCCCCGTAGTACCAGATAATGTAAGTAGTTGGTAGGTTTTCGATAGTGATGATCAGATTGTCCTTTTCTACAACAAGAAGTAGAGTTTTCCACTAAACACCAAGGAAAATTGCAAGAATCCTATGATGACCAGGTCATTCAGTTGAAAGGAAAAAAATTGCCAAAAGGCTTGGTCACACTTGAATCTATCTTTAATTTAGATGACTACGCCAAATGACAAAGCACGAATATGGTGGTCAAGGAAGAATATTTGGAGGAAGTTGAGGTAGCCAGTGAGAAATTTTTAAAGATTGGTAAGGTATGCATAGCTTAGGAAAAGGAAGCTTTCACTCAATTGTGCTGAGAATATCATGATATTTTTTGCATGGAGATATAAAGACCTGTGTTGTTTCGACCCAGGCCTAGCTCAAGACACAATTAGGCTGGATCGAACTCTAAGCCATTTCATCAAAAACAAAGGCCAATCAATCCCAAGGTTGATTTGTTAATGAGCAAAGAGCTAACCAAGCTTATAAAATCTTGCATAAATTTTCCCATCAAGGATTCATCGTGGGTAGCTAATCTAGTGCTTGTAAGAAAAAAGAATAGAGAGATCTGACTTTGCGTAGATTTCAGGGATCTAAACCATTCCTACTTAAAAGATCATTACCCTCTTCTCAATGGAACAAATCCTCCAGATAGTGGTAGGAGCTCAAAGGTTTTATTTGTTGGATGGCTATTCAGGGTACAATCAGATTTTGGTCCAAGAATCTAATCAATTCAAAACAGATTTCACCACTAAGTGGGGCACGTATGCATACAACAAAATGCCTTTCATATTTTCCAATGCAGGGGCTACTTTTCAAACAACCATGGACATGGAATTTAAAGGACTCATCATTGATATGATCTTAGTTTACCTCAATCATATAAATATCTATTCCAAACATGCCAAAGATCATATTGCACATCTAAGAATTTTTTTTTGAAGGTGTAGAGAGTTTGGGGTCTCACTAAAACCTAAAAAGTAATTTTTTTCAATTCAAGAAGGTAAGTTATTGGGGCATGTTATTTCAGCTAAAGGAATATCAATCGACCCAGCCAGGATTCATTCAATTTTGTCTCTATCCCTCCCAAGTCACAAGAAGGGTCTCCAGAGCTTTCGGGAACTATAAACTTTGTTCAAAGATTCATTCCCCAATTTACAGTGTTAGCCAAGCCATTGACGGCCATACTTAAAAGAACATTCCTTTCTCATGGACAAAGGAAGGGAGAGAAAGCTTTGAGGCTATCAAAACTACTATTTCCCAAGCTCCTATGTTGGTAAACCCCTGGTTTGACAAGGATTTTATTCTCTATGCTTTTATAGGTCATGAGAGTATTTCAGGTATCCTCACTCAGTAGAACAATGATCTGATGGAGCAACCAATTGCCTTCTTCAGTTAGTCTCTCAAGGAATATGAGCTCAAGTATTCTTTCATCGAAAAATAGGTCTTTGCAGTCATCGATCTCTAAAATAATTCAGAACATGTTTTCCAACAACAAGGTATATTTGATGGTTTCTCATCCTGGCATTAAAGAGTTTTTGTTGAATAAAGAGATGAATGAGAAACATGCTAGGTGGATTACAAAAGTAATGGAGTATGATGTACACATTAAAGTCACTAAACTTGTCAGAGGCAAGGGATTATTCCAGTAGTTGGCTGTAGACATGGAAATTAAGGATGTTAAGGATGTTGCGCTCTTCAATATTGATGAAGGAAATGATCAGATTGATTGGTTAACTAAGATGGAAAATTTCCTCCTCTCAGGAGTGTATCCTCCAAATATGGATAAGATTCAATGACATACTTTCCATCTCCAAGTATATTCCATATGTTTTGGTAGATGGTGTTCTTTTCTGAAAGGATTTGAATGACGTTCGTTTATGCTGAATCAAACTAGAGCAGGTGAACAAGATATTGGAGGAGTTCAACAATTGGATGTCAAGAGGACATTACTTGGCATGAACAATTGCTACCAAGATCATGCGAGCTGGTTACTACTGGCTAGACTTTTTCAAAGATACCCATTTTTTGGTAAGGAAATGTGAGGAGTGTGCTCTTTTTGGAGGAAAACAAAAGTTGTTAGCTCTCCTGTTACATCCCATTCAGGTAGATCAACCCTTTGTTCAATGGGGGTTGGATTTTATTGGTATGATCAATCCTCCATCTAGTGAAGGACATAAATGGGTCCTTACTATGATAGATTATTTCACCCACTAGATGGAAGTGGTGGCTTTGAAGGAAAGAAATGAAAAAGTTGTCCTTGAATTCTTGGAGAGTATCATGACAAGGTTCGGTGTTCCATTTATTGTTATCTCTGACAATGCAATGGCATTCCTTAGGATGAAAATAAGTGAATGGGCTATCAAGAATGGATTCTATCTCAAGACTTCATCTAACTACTATCCACAGGGAAATGGCTTGGCTGAATCCAACAACAAAAATCTTGTAAGAATCATTAAGCGCACTATGGAGGCCAATAGAAGAACTTGACATACACAACTCAAGACCACTCTGTGGGCAGATCAAATAACACCTAAAAAGGCCATTGGGGTTTCACCTTTCATGCTTGTATATGGAAGGGAAGAAAATTTGCCACTCTCCTTGGAAATGCCTTCCCTAGATTTAGCTTATCGGCTTGAAGTTATGGAGGATGAGGCCTTAATAGTGAGGTTTTCAGAACTCATGGAACTAGAGGAGATTCAAAACACTACCATGAATACGTTGACAGAGCATCAGGCTCAAGTTAAGAAATCCTTTGACATAAAATGTATCGATAGACTATTCAGGGAAGGGGATTTGGTTCTAAAATGGGATGAAGATTGCATTAAACCAAGGAAGCACGTCAAGTTTGATGCTCTCTGGAGCAGGCCCTATGTTATTACAAGCTACAAAGATGCAAATTCATTTTTGCTATTTAGACTCAATGGAGAAGAATTTCCCATTCATGTGAATGGGATACATTTCAAAGCTTTATTTTGAGGAGGTTCCACCCTGTACAGTTTTTTTGTTTTCTTCCAAGTGCTCTGCACATTTTTTGTTTGTTTTTTCTTTTGCTTGCATTTTTTCTGTTTTGGTTTTGTTTTTTTTTACTCCCTTTCCCAATGTTTTTCTTAAGGCTACTAGTCTAAAAGCTTAGCAGAAAGCTTTCCTTGGAGATTGGTAAAAATGTTAAACATTAAACCTACTTAGAAGAAGGCTATATGTTAAACTAATGTTTTTAAGAAATCCTTGCATAACAAATTTTGCGAAGGTTGAGAACATTATTTTTTCAATTTTCTCGACTTTGGAGTTTTTTCTCTTTCGAGTTTTTAAGATCAATTTTTAATTTCATTTGAATTTTTCGAAGTCCAAATTTCTAAAAATCCCAATTTTTGGAATTTCGGGTTTTAGGTTTTGGAACCTTTTGGCTCATTTCGTCTAAATCCCTCTCGGACTTCTGAAGTCCAAAAATCTGAAAGTCCAAATTTTCAGATTTTCAAGTTTTGGGTTTTCGGAGTTCTCTAAGTCATTTTTAGGATTTTTACTTGAATTTTTGAAGTCCGAATTTCCAAAATCTAAATTTTTCGACTTTCAGGTTTTCAGATTTCAAACTTCTTAATTGCCAATTCATCTTTTGCTTCCCATTTTTTCCGATTTCCAAAATCCCGAATCTTCAAAAATTCGGGCTTTTGGGTTTTGGAGCTTTGTAAATTTTGTGCATGATTAATTTCCACCTACCTCTATATGGATCAGATTTTTACCATTAATGTTAGGATTTCTATATAAACTTGGATTTTTACTTTTCATTTTTACCTGACACTTTCGCTCTGACATTTCATTCTTGTACTTTGCGGCGTCTTTTTCAAGGTATGTTTTTGGTTTTATTTTATTTTGGTTTAGGTCTTTTTCCTCCTCTTTCTCCTCATTTGGGTTTTCTTTTTTCCTCCGTGTTTTCTTGTGATGTCATTATTTTTCACCATGTTTTGTTTTGTGATTTTTCTCCAGGTTTTCAAGGTTGTTCAAAGGATCTTTTTAGGTCCCTCATACTTCCTCCCATTTCTCAATTTCCAACTTAGCTTTTTAACATTTATTTTGTAGTTTCCTCCAGAAACCTTTTGGAAAGAATTATTTGGAAAACTCATTTCGAGAGTTCTTTCGGGAAATCACAAGGAATGAAAATTATTTGGAGAATTCCTTTGGAAAAAATATTTGTAGTTTTTTAGCTTCAAATTTCTTGCTTTCAGGTTTTTCAAAAATTTCATCTTTCTAGTTTTCAAAAAATTTAGGTTTTGGGGTTTCAGAGATTTCAGGTTTCAAGTTTTCAGAGATTTCTTGTTTTCATAATTTCAGAGAATTGTTGTTTCAGATAATTGTTGATTTTGGGTTTTTGGGACCTCTAGCTTTAGGAAACTTTTTTAGAGATTTCATTTTAAAGATTTTTTTCAGACGTTTGATTTCATAAGTTTCAGTTCGGATACTTATTTCAAGGATTTTGATTCGGTGATTTCTTTCAGAATTTTCCAGTTTGGAATTTTGATGTTTTCTTGTTTTCAGAGTTTCTGCAACATTCTGCTCCCAAAACACAGGTTTTGATATATTCCTCCACTTCAAAGGGAAAAGAGAAGATGAAGTACACATTTCTTGGGGTTTCTCCCAATCCTGCTTGACCTTTGATTTAGGAAATATCGGGGACATTGATCTAGGAAAAATTGATCTTCCCGAGTTCTGGGAAAGATTAAAGGCCCCGAAAAAGAAGCCATGGATGTAGGCCATCTATGACAATGTTTTATCCCTTGTTGTTAGTTTTCCCGCATCTATGCAATGCCCGAGTTCATCTTAGATGCAGTATCCCACTACGATGAGGACTCTATGTCAATAAGGGATAGTGATGATAAGGTGGTGATCCATTTGGACCCAGATTTCTTCGAAGACTTGTTTAAACTTCCAAACGTTCAATATTACACCACAATCTCACCTGAAATAACATTTGAACACTAGGATAAAAAAGAAGAAGTATGCTTGAAGGTTATGATGAAATCCTACCTGACTAATAATTTCACCAAGTTGCCCAAAACTATACATCGATCGGATTTCATTCAGGAAGTCAACGATCTCATTGTTCTTTTAAGTAGAGTTTCAGGTCTTCCTTCTGCAAAGGAATTCCAAGAATGGATGTTCTTGTACATAGCAACTATCAAGAAGAATGACGATTTTATCGATGGGGTGAACATATTAGTAGCAACATTCACTATCAGTTGGGAAAAGTGTCAGAAACTAAGACTTTCTACATGACATATTTTCTAGTATATGCGGCTATTGCTATGGGGATTTTACAGGATTGAATACCAGGGGTGTTCGCAGTACCTCCCAAATATATGATTTTTATCCCCAACTTACTCTAGATGAGGGAGAAATAAATTTAAAAGAATCAACAACGCTTTCTTCGATGTTGTCCTCTATCATTTTGACAAAGAGCTATATAATCGAAGGGTTTCTGATGAGGATTTCCAAGAGGTATGAGAATGGGGAGAAATATAATTTCAGTTTCCTAGATTCACCTACATTTGGATTCCTGGTTTCATAGGCACCACAAGCAAGTTGCCGAGGTGCCCCACTAACAAATTGGCTCTTTTGGAATTATTTTGGTAGTTTTTGGATTACCATCGAATTCAAAACAAGTGTCACAAGGCAGGAATAAATTTCCCTATTTCAATTAGTAGGTATTCTTGCCCAAACATCCACAAGGAAAAAAATGTGGATGCAGAAATGGCTGAAGTAACCCTACGAATATTTCATCTCGTAAAGTAATTTTGACTATTGGGGTAAGTTCAGGGAGACAGGTAATTCTAGTGCTCATGTGCCCCAATTAGAATATATATGGATTCATTGTTGGGATGAGTACATCATGCAAAAAAGGGATTATGAAAGGTTAACTCTTGATGAAGTGTGGTAGTTTGGATTGGATGATGTGCCAAAGGACTTATAGGACAATGATGAGGTCCTAGATCCATCATACAAGAATGATAATGTTTCAATCAACCACTACCATGGGTTGATTGGTATGTGGAAGAGTGCAGCAATACTAAAGAAATGGCAGGACCCATTCTAAAGAGAAATTTCAGTTGGTTGGCCACCTTGGGAATCTCACCCAAAGGGGAAAATCAACCTACAAATATAGGGTCTACATCAGAAGTAAACCTATTAACACCCACAAAAGGAAAGAGGTCGAATCAAATGTTTTCTACTGTTCCAAAGAAGATCTCATTTTTGGTTGGTGGCTCATCTCTTTCTAGGTATACTACTCCCAAGATTATAACATCTACAGTGCCAGTTACATGAGTAGTTGAAGTGAGTGACTCTCCTAGTGTCATTCAGGATCCATCCCATCTTCCCCTTCCTCCATTATCACTTCCAATATCAGTTCCTTCCACTTCCACCATCATTTATTCTTTCCCATCCCCTTCTATGGCCCAGGTATTTTTGTCACTTCCATTTCTATCAGCTGGGGAAAATATTGGGTCACCCATTTCCTCTTCACTTCCTTTGACACTCTCATTTTCTTCAATTTCAACCCCCAACATTACTTTGTCAATTCCTATGGCTTCTCTCACACCCACACCTTCTATTATTTCTACCTCTACTTAGATATCAGCTGAAATTTCTAGTGATCTTTCTCTAACTGATGCTTTAGGTATCGGATCTACTACTCCTTCATTGGTTCTAGCCATACCAGAGTGGCTGTTTAGACAGAATCCTATGCAAAAGAAAAGGGTTCCTCTAGGAGATGTGATATATCTCAGTATATTGGATTCCATTCCCAAAATATAGGCCAAGAGACTAAGAATTGTATCAATTCGATGTTTAATCAACACGGAGAACGTGTGATAGAAGTGGCTACCCCTGTTGAGGGGAAAACTAAAGAAACCATCACAACAGCAGACTAATGGATCTGAAAGTTATCATTGGGGAAGGATACTCATGAAGGATCCAAGAAGGATTTACACACTACTCTTGGGGCCCTTTTGGAGAAATATGAAAAAGACAAGGCCACCAAGGATGAGCTTAAGGCCAAAGTCAAGCAGCTCACTGCACTACTACGTAGAGTAACCTAGCCCACTCCATCCATTGACATCTCAACTACTACGGCCATGATAATTTCATCTACAATCGATGATATTTCTCCTCATGAGGTTGAGAAGCTAGGCCAGAAAGGGAGAACAATGAATGGATGGATGGAAAGGATCTTGCAGGAAGCCAATCCTTTAATTAAAGAAGCTATTGAGATTTATAATGATTTGTAGGTTACAAAAACCACCATTGCTAAGATGGACAAATATTTCTCTGAAGATAATAATAATATAAATTTAAATTTGTCAACATGAAGTGACATTAGAGAGGAAGATTCTGACTTACTTATTTAGGAAGAGGTAATTGATGATGCCTCTAAATTGTTTGAATATCAAAAGGCTATGGAATTCTAGTGTCAGGTGCTACAAGATCTGATTAAGAAATTGGATGATAAGTAAGTGAATATTACAGATACCATCAATGATATCTCAGAGAAGTTTGACAACGCTAACTATAATTTCTTCAATGAAAATATTGATGCTCTTCCCAAGGACCAAATTAAGGAAAATTTCAAAGATTTGGTGAAGCGGGACGATGATGTCGCAAAGAATTTTAATAGTGACTCCATTGACTGACTGTTCCTATGCCATAATTTCATAGGGAGATTAAAGAAAGTCATAAATAAGCTTCGAAGGTTACCAGCCAGGATCACGAAAGAGATTAAGATAATAGACATAGTGAATCACTATGTGTGCGGACTTAGAGATGAAGAAAATCAGGGTGTTATCAAGTGCTTCTTTCAGTACAGACACTAAATTGTTGTAGGGGAAGAAGGACAATAAAAAATTTTAGACAAAGAAGAGATATGTGAATCAGGCCAAAGCTGAGATGCCATGAAAGGATAGGTTCAAGCTCTGGAATCAGTCAAAGTTTTAGGGTTGACTTGGTCAAATTTTTGCAAATTTTTTTCTATTTTTATGGGAGCCTATTTGATTTTATTAATGACATTACTATTTTTATTTAAAGATTAGTTAAAGGCCTAGTTGTAATGGCTCAGCCTAGAAACTTATAAATAGTGGAATGCTTCCATTATTTGATATATGTGTTTAGAGATTTACGGTGAAGTTTTCCTTCAAGCTTGGAAGAGTGCTTTCAAATTTTTGTTTAAACCTTTTAATTATAAGCATAGTTTCCTTGTTCTTGAAGATTTTTTTATTATGTTGAATGATTAGTCATTGTATGCTTTGTGAATGCAATTCCTTGGCATTATTGATTAATTTACCTTTATTTCAAATTATTTGTTTCATATTGTGAAAAGAATAGTGTGGTTACTTTTCATCAGTTGTGAGAAACTATTTTCCTTCTGTTGATTAAGAGTTACATTATTATTGTCACTCAAGTGGATACTTGACATGTGCTTGTGATTATTATCTTGATAGATTATCTATGTATCAAATCAAAGCTGATATTTATATTGTGTATGTTTAAAGTTTAGCGAAGGAACGTGTGCTTCTAGTCTGTGGTATTTTATATCCTTTCCAAGTTGCAATAGGTGAAGGTGGCTAACGATGCAAGCATCATACCCACATTAACCCTTCCAGAAGTTGAACACCCCTTTTCTTGGTGCATCACCACTTCTAGAATAGATTTTATTTCTTTGCATTCTCTCTCCCTAATCCCATGAAATATTAGCATAGGTCTAGTTAGCCATCTTTCTTACATTAGAAGTAGTGTTGTGTTTAGTTTAGGAAGAGGAAGTTGGCCTTCTCGGAGGTTCACCTCAAGCACAAGTCCCACAACTTGAGAGGTGATCCCATGTGTCCCAATCACACCGAATGTCATGATTAATTCCTAGGCCATTCGGGGGTGCAGTGATTTAGAGACAAAAATACCTTAGATGATGACTTCCTCTCCTTCTCTTTTTCCTTGATGGTGGATTGGTTATAACACCATCCGATAGATTCTTCAGCTAGATGATGAATTATTCATGCTTATAATCACTCTTATTTGATCTCTCCTCATGAATATTTAATTTTTATTCCAATTTGCATACATTTAGGGAATTCATCCATTCTATGACAACATTATTTGATAAATCACTTTCGTTTTCCATACTTCAACCATAATGAGTTGTTTTTATAACTACTCATCTCTAATTTAGGTTTCTCTTTGATCTCTTCATAGCTTGCTTTTATGATTAGGGATTCATGACACTCTTCCTTTACCTTTATAGTTTCAATCATATCTCGGACAATTTCAAAATATACTTCTACATCATATTCAACACCTTCATATTCTCCTTTAAAGAAAAAATCTTTAGGATCTATAATAAGACATGCTTTGTCATTTTCATGAGTCTTTTCATCAGCTATACCGAGTTGGAAACTTAGTGATGAGAGAGAAAACATAAAGTAGTGATCGCTATATATCAAACCCCAAGGGTTTCAAGAAACTTTTCATTATGAAAAAGGTAACTTTCCATTTTGAATTAGACTTCTGTCATACATGTGCTTCAAATATCTCCTCCAAGATCATAGAAAACCATAAAACAACATATCAACCATCCACATAAGCATGAAACAAGAGAGAACATATAAACACAAAATTTAAGTGGGAAAACCTCAAAGGGAAGAAAAACCACTTTGAACCTATACATATATTACATAACACAAGAGTTTTTTTAGTGTAGGACCCAATTCACAAGGAGCACCAACCCCTACAACTTTAGTGAGGCACCAACCCGACAAGGAAAATTAACCCCTATTTAGTAGATAACCCACTCTAAAAGGAGGCTACAACCCCCCAAGATGACCAAGAACCAACTTAGCCACCGAATGTGAAGATAAATTAATGTCCTTATTGCTCAACCAGCTTATTGTGATCACTTTTTCATCCCTCGTCACACAAAACACTCTAAAATTGATCTATCCTTCTTCACTCATGCATGCACTGTAAGTATTGATTAGGTCATATGATGATCCATAAGGATCTAAAAAAACACACCACTTCATCAATTCCATCAGCACTAAGAAGGAGAATTGAATAAAATGAAGGAAAATGAGGTAAACTGAGGTTCTAGATAGAACCACTACTCTTTTCGAGTTGGTGTTGCAGAACCTCCACCCTACAAGGTGAGGGTCCTAAAACCCCAAAATGTGCGGGGAGACAGTCCTAACACTTTCTAATAGAAAAGAGAAATAGAGCACGAATGGATGAAAATTTGAAGGAACGATTGTGTCTCTTCCCTCCCGACCTTTCCCATTCTCCGGTGCTTTAGAGGACATGGGAGAAGGCTATATAAACAATGAGGAGTAAGAGAATTGATCATTAAAAGATCCAGAGAGATAAAGAAGAAAAGTATTAATTATATGAGATAAAGTGAGCAAGATATTCGGTGTTGGAGTGGAATTGTATGAGTAAGGTGTAGAAATCAAGAAATCAAGCATAGGAAGGGAGAGGTTTACATTGTTTTCTCCATTTTCTACTTATTGTAATCGATAATTTTCTATAGTTGACTAATAAAAGTGGGAAGAAAGAGATTTTTCCCTTCTCAAACAATTTTCTCCATTGGAGTTTTCCAGTATAAAATTATTGGTGTTTGGATTTGAATTTTTTTCTATTCTCATAAATTTCCTTTCTATAGCACTAGATAATCAATCACTAAAGCTCTAATCTTCAAGAAATCTTTCATTTTCCAATTTTGAAAGTAGAATAATATAATTGTGTGATTTTGTAGAGTTCCAAAGTAGAAGTTTACGGATCATTTTGGTATCAGAGTTGATTATATATCCAGGACTATGGTATTCAATTATTTCTTGTGATTTATATGATTGTGAAAAGGTCCAAAGGTGAATAATTTTTACCTTGTAAACCAGATATTTATATGAAGTAGTGGAAATAGAGAATTTGAGCTCAAATGGATGAAGAGAACTTAGTTCGTAGAGTCGAGATGCTAGAGAGCATGATGGATAGGCGGCATAGAAAAAAATAATATCTTTCAAATCAGTAAAATATGATTTTAGTTAAGCAAGATTCCATGGACTAAGTGGTTTGACAACTCGACTAAAAAAATTGGTATCGAAAGAGCCATAAAGAGGAAGAATGGGAAGAACATGAATTGTAATTAAAAAGGTAAAATTTGTTCATACACCTTTTAAAATCGAAATGAAAGTTGAAATAAAGAATTTTAAGGACAAGTAGATGCAAAATTATTGGATAAATGGATAAAATAGTTGGAAGTCTATTTTAGTGTGCATAGTGTTCTTGAGGCACAAAGGATTACCTTTAGACATATCAAACTCAAAGGTCATGCTCGGTTTGGCGGGAAACCCATCTAGCCACTTGTGAGAAGAAGAAACATCCTATTGTATTACTTGGAAAGGTTTTAAAGAATTGATTAGAGCTAAATTATATCCTATTGTCCATAATACTGACATGATGATTAAGTGGAATTACTTTAGACATTGTAGTAGTCAAAGGGTGTAAGACTACACTACGAGAATTTCGAGAGACAATCCGTGTTGCTTAATATGGACTTGGAGGATGAGAAATTCTTACCAAGTATTTTGGAGGACTTCACACTCACCTTCGAGGAAGGTAATCTCTATGAAGCCCAAGGATCTCAAAAACTTACGTGTAATCATACTATATTGATGATGAGAAGAAGCAAAGAGAAGAAGAGCAAGAGGAATACCACTCAACGGGAAAAAGAACAAGGTAAGACAAGTATCAAAGATAAATGGAAAGGTAAACATGCCACTACTCCATTACATACTTGTAAAGATACTAATCATTTCTATAAGAATTTTGATATAAATGTACATACCGACGCCACATTTTGGAAGTTTCATCGAAATCAAACCCAAAGCACCGAACTAAGAATTCTAAGAAATCCATGGTCACTTTGTGAAAATGGAAGGGAGAGGTGGATATTGAGAATGATTTAGATGTAGACAAAAGGTATGGATGCATGGCCACTAACATGTATGGGGGTGCAAAAGAAGAGTTGAGTAAGTTATTTCAAATCAGAATCCAAATCAAGAAGACTAAGGTAAATTCTAGTTCTTTGTCAAATATGATTTTTGATGCGGTTGTAGAACAAATTGTTCTAGAAACTTACGCTCATCCACATCCATACCCATTGGGATGGGTGAAGAAGGGTGTGGAAATATAGGTTACAAGAAAGTGTAAGTTTCAATTTGGGATAAATACCCAATATATTAATGTATTAGATTTTGATATCATTCCACTTGATGCATTTAATCTTTTCTTCACAATTACTTATTTGTATGCCAAGGATGTTGTGTTCACAAGGAGGAAGAACCAGATGAGATGGGTCAAGGATGGAGTTAATTTCAGCATCCAAGCACACCGTAGAAAATCAAACAAGGATATGGTAATTTCCAACCAAGAACCGAGACTTATTCACCTGGTTAGAAAATCATCGTTTTGTTTACTTTCATTGGAAGAAAATAAAAATGAACGTGAAATCATAGATATGTATTACTAAAGGATGGAGAATTTGGATAACACTTGTCAATTTTTGTAGAAAAAGACACCATAGGAACCATTCATTCATGGAGCAAAATAAACTTCCACTATGTAGTCACCATATCTACATATGGATTCACCTGGACTTGACTGTGGGGTAGTAAATAGAAGAGGACATACAAGGAACAATGGTGATTATAACAGCAACATACATGGAGAGGATTTGGCCAATCCATATTAAGAGAAAAATAAAACCAAGGAATAAAACACTACGATATGGGACCTTCATCGTACTTGAGAAGGTTGGAAAAGAAAACTTTAGGCCATACTTCCCTGCAGGATGCACATGATTATAAGTTGTAATAGGTCACACCTACTAAATCCCTCTATGCATGAAAAATAAGGAAACATATAGAAGATACTTTCCAAAGAGGATTTTACTTGAGTCAACTCAGAGGAGGATGTAAAAGCTGGAGCACAAATAATAGATCCAAATGAGTATTGGAAAGTTGGATGAGAGAAGACACCAAGGAAGACTAAGTGGTACTCAAAGAATCAAGAGAGGGATTTTATTCCTCTACCACTCCCCAACTAAGATTATATGGGACAAAAATCCTCCAAAGTAGGAGAGGTATGATCCATAGGGATCCATAAAAACACACGACTTCTTTAATTCCATCAACACTAAGAAGGATAATTTAAGAAAATGAAGTAAAATGAGGTAAACAGAGGTTTTGGATAAAACTGCCACTCTGTTAAGAGTGGTGATTGCAGAACCACCACCTTGTAAGCCACTAGTCCTATAACCACCACCCATCTAGAGCATTGGTCTTGAAACCATTGAGTGCACCGGAGGAGGTGGTCCTAACACTTTCAAGAGAAAGAGAAATGGAGTGCGAATGGATGTGAATTTGAAGTTCCTAACTATGTCTCTTCCCTCCCTAACCTTTCCCATTCTCCAATGTATGGGAGGACATGGGAGAAGGCTATAAATACAAGGAGGAGAAATATAATTGATCATTCAAATATCTAGAGAGATCAAGAAGCAAATTATTAATTATATGAGAGAAAGTGACCACGATATTTAGTGCTAGAGTGGACTTGTAGGAGTAAGGTGTAGAAACAAATAAAGAAATCATAGGAAGGGAGAGGTTTTCATTGTTGTCTCCATTTTCTACTTCTTGTAATTTGTAATTGTCTATAATTGACTAGTAAAAATGGAAATAAAGAGTGTATTTCCTTTCATGATTGGTTTTCCTCGATTGAAGGTTTCGGGATAGAATTGTTGGTGTTTGGAGTTGAATTCATTTCTCTTCTATGTAATTTCATTTCTATAGCACTAGATAATCAGTCACTAAAGCTCTAATCTTCAAGTAATCTGTCATTTTCTAAAGTTGAATGTAGAACAACATGATTGTGTGATTTTGTAGATTCCCAAAGTAGAATTTTACGAGATCATATGAACTTTTCTTCTACCCCTCTAATATTATCAACTTATCATTCCTCTTCTTTTCTCTACTCTAAATCCCTTTTACCTCTTCAATTACTTCCTATTACTCACTCACATCCCTATACTTCTCATAAAACAACCTTCTTATCTTCTTCACTATAGATATTCTTGACCAAGCATGATTATATCAAGTGGCATATCTCTCTAGATATAGGACACAATGAAAACATAATGAAAATCATCTCTTCCCTCTCATCATGGTCACTAAGATCTGCAACACATCCTCAATCATCTCTCCATATCACTCATCCTCATGCACACAAATTAGGTCTTCTTCTCAAACTAGGTTGTGTATGGATTACCTTCTTCAAGATCACCATTTTCATATCATAAAAATATAATCATTTCTCTGTAATTTTCAATTTTTCATAATTTTCTTCTCTTCCCTTTTATCTCTCTCATACCCTCTTCAAAAAAATGCTACACACTAATCATCCTAGCACACAAAAAAATCCTTCTCAACCTATTTATATACAATCACATGCATCCACATCATGTAGGTCAACATTAATAAGGAATACATTATAAAAAATCATAATAACATCATAAGGAAATCATACAAAAGACCGTTTAGTTTTGTCATATCATCTTCATACCCAATTTTCTCTATTAGGCTTGTAATACATTTTTCATAATTTTGACATGACTAACTGTGCCATCACACTTTCAACTCTAACTGTCACATCTTATGAAACCTCATATACTTATTAGGATATAACTATATGACTGGCATAATAGAACAAGATCACATACCTTATTACCAGGTATTTAACATTATTTTGACACCCTTCTTCAATTTCCTCAAGATACCAACATGACTACATCCCTGATTTAAGCTTATCAAGATAATAACAAAAAAAATTGTTATCTTCATGTTCTTCAAAACAAGTTTGTTTCTCTACATAACAACAACCACATCTTTCACTAACCTAAAGGATTATCTCTTTCCAACCTCATAAAATTTTTAATGACCACGATCCTTAACTTATTCATAGTCCTATTTCAATATTACTTGTAGAAGAAATGATAATCATTAAATTGAATCACATACCTTAGATGATGAATGCCTCTCCTTTTCTTATACCTTGATGGTGGATTAGTTATAAAACCCTCAAATAGATTCTTTAGCTAGATGAGGACTTCTTCATGCTTATAATCACTCTTACTTGATATCTCGCTAGGAATATTGTATTTTTATTCCAGCTTGCATGCATTTAGAGAATTAATTCATTCTGTGACAACATTGTTTGATACATCACTTTCATTTTTCCATACCTCAACCATACTTGAGTTGTCTTTTAAAACTAGTCATCTCTACTTGGGGTTCTCTTTTCTCTTCATAACTTGTGTTTATGATTAGGGATTCATGACACTCTTCCTTTAACTTTATAGTTTCAATCATATCTCGAGACACTTTCAAAATATAATCGTACATCATATTTAACACCTTCATCTTATCCTTTAAAGCAACACTCTTTGGGATCTATAATAAGGCCTACTTTTTCATCATCATGAGTCATTTCATTAGCTATACCAGTTGGAAACTTAGTGATGGGAGAGAAAACATCTAGGAAGGAATGACTTCCATATATCAAACCCCAAGGGTTTCAAGAAACTTCTCATTATGAAAAAAGGAAATTTTCCATAATGAACTATGCTTCTGTCATAACTATGCTTCAAATATCTCCTCCAAGTTGTTAAAAGTTATTCAAAGGACCTAGCTCGATACCAATTATTATAACAAAATTGACTAAGAGGGTTAATTAAATTTTATTTAACCATTCAACATTCATTATCTGTTATATGAGCAATATTAAGTATCATATAAAACCATCAAACAACATATCAACCATCCATATAAGCATGAAACAAGAGAGAACACATGAAAACCAAATTTAAGTGGGAAACCCTCAAGGGGAAGAAAAACCCACTGAGCCTCTGCATATATTACTCAACACAATGGAATCCTATGTATATTACACAACACGATTTTTTTTTAGTGTAGGACCCACTTCACAAATAGCACCAACCCTTATAACTTTATTAAGGCACCAACCCCATAAGGATAATTAACCCCTATTCAGTAGATAACCCACTCTACAAGGAGGCTACAACCTACCAAGATGACCAAGAACCCACTTAGCCACTGAATATTAAGATAGCTTGATGTCCTTATTGATCAACCAACTTATTGTGATAACGTTTTCATCCCTCTTCACTCACAACACTCTAAAAAAATTTCTCTCCTTCTTCACTCATGTATGTACCTATGCGTGTTGATTAGGTCATATGACCTTATTATTCTACCCTCTAACATTATCAACTTATCATTCCTCTTATTTACTCTACTCTTAATCCATTTGACCTCTTCATAGACTTCACTTGCTCACTCACACCTCTAAACTTCTCAAAAATAACCTTTTTGTCTTCTTCACTCTATAGATTCTTCACCAAGCATGATTATTTCAAGTGATATATATCTGCAGGTATATAAAAAAATAAAAACATAATGAACATCAACTCTTCCATCTCATCATGGTCACTAAGATCTGTAACACATCCTCAATCAACTCTCTATCTCACTCATCCTCATACACACCAATTAGGTCTTCTTCTCCAACTAGGTCATGTATGGATGACCTTCTTCAAGATCACCATTTTCAGATCAGAAACATAGAATAATTCTCCATAATTTTTAATTCTTTATAATCTTCATCTCTTCCCTTATAGCTTACTCACACCCTCTCTAAAATTTGGTACATACCAATCATCCTAACACACACAAATGAGCCTTCTCAACTTGCTTATATACAAGTCACATGCACCCACATCATGTAGGTCAACCTTAATAGGGAATATATCATAAAAACATAGTAATAAAATCACGAGGAAATCATACAAAATACCATATAATTATGCCATATCACCTTCATACCCAGTTTTCTCTATTAGGTCTTCAATAGGCCTAATTGCATCAAAAAACATTCACACAAAATCCAAACCAATTTTTTCCTACATGTCCATAAAAAAATCCTTGAATCACTTAAATAACATCATAAAAAATCATCATGCTTCCACCATAGCTGGAAATCTTTGCATCATCATCTCATGCCATGAAACCATCTCAAGAACATGTTTGTTCTTGTTGACTAAACTATAGACCTCAAATATGAGGCTCAAAACCACATCAAATGACCTCAACTATGCAAGTTTTATATATCAATAGAAATACATTGATCTCAGATACATCACCAAGTTCTCATACTACCACATATTAGAGATTAGATGCCTCCAAATATCTCTACAAGCAGACATCCCTAAAACTTCCATTTCATCCCCAAAGACTAGTCCTCAAAAATAGGGCACACTTGGCATCCTAAGGCCCAAAACATGATATAAAAACATCATTGGCATGAATTAAAAATCTCATGCTTTAATAAATACTAAATTAACTAATATTTCCAATGGATAACGTTTCAACAAACTGAAGTTTTTCAAAAAAATACAAATATGAGTGGGATCCACACACAATAAAGACACCAAACCACCACCATAAAAAATTTGGAAGCGTCCTTTATAACCTCCCATTATAAATATTCATCAAAAAATTCATTTTATGCCAGCATAAGAAATATTTTCTCTATTGCTCTCAAACTAGAGTTTTGAAGTCATAACAAAGTAGTTTTGGTGTTAACGATGGTTCATAAAAATATGATGATAAAAATATCTAATTACAATTATAAAGTCTTCTTAAGAGACCTCTTAGAATTTCATTAAAATCTCATCCTCCCATGAAAATCACACACAGGTGGGTGAGTAATTGAAGATTAACCATCAAGTTGGAAAATAATGTTTTGAGAGCTTGGTAGATCCTAAAACAAGTTTTCATGTTTTCTTATCAACCTCTTGACCTAAAACTTAGACCATAGCTCTAAAACTACCTCCTCCATGATTTTATATGCTCATCTATTCTAATATGCCTTTGAAATTCATCCTATTATGTGGTTTTCCCTTGCCTTCTTGCCTTGTCTTCTTGCACTTTCCTCCAAGGACCTTGAATATGCACTACATACGTAAATAAATTCCTTTTATACCTTTCACACATGCTATCAAATGTCATAATACTCCTCACATGATTATACTAACTTTCCTTGTCTTGATTTTCTTCATACCTCATGTCATTCTTGCACTAGGTCTAGGACTAAGCCTAGTTAGGCTTGTACCAATTCATGCCTTAAGTAAAATGATATTGTGACCACCATTAAAGATCTCTATCATATTTACCACCTCACTCTACATATTATAGACCATATAGCACCTTCATACAACCTCCAAATATCACTCATTATTCCATGTAATCGAACCATGTCCTAAACCTGTAAGATCCCCATTTTAAGACTTTAGAAACAAGGGATTTTTATTTTTTCAAAATGCTATTTGTTCTAAATAAAACATAATTTAGAATACACATTCCATGCCAATTAATCTCATAACATATAACCATATGCAACTATAATGACTCAATGAATTACCAATCTCTCATTGCATGACTTTGTCCCTAACCGATCTCTCATGTTTGTCTCTAAGTATTGAATACTTTTACGTATACTACATATAATTGGTTTTTCTTACCCTAATATGGGTACTGAGTGACCTATTTAAAGAACCTATCTAAATATTTGTTACCAATATTCATTTGAAATCATGTTCCTTAAACTAGGTGACATCGGACAACGCAACTAGTAGTTTGCGATACTTTGGCCAAATATTTCAACATACTATTCATGTTACTATTCCTAGATGACATACTCATCAAATTAGAATACATCCTTCACCTCACTCTTCTATTATCTACAAAGGTATTTAATGACTTCTGTCAGTCCACTTGCCCAAGGTTGGACTCTAGCCCCGGAGTTAGCGACATAATATGTTTAGGGAGATGCTCATGATGACTTAGGGTATATGGGCATACTCATCTATCCTAAGTTAGCTAAACGTGCAAAGATACCCCGAGTCATAGAAAGCTACTTCCTATTCCAATTCTGTTCCTAGCTTGGCCTAGAGAGAAAGTAAGTTCAAGTTCGGATGTGTGCAAATCTAGATGAAATAATGCATAAGGGTGTTGCAACATGTCAACTGCAACATTGTATCATCATGAATACCTTGGTCTTCATGTGGTATAGTTCTACAGTTGGCATGTGCCAACATCTAGCAGAACTACTTCATCATGATGTACATACCCCCAGGAGGTCATTAACACTTAATTAAATTTGGATTAAGATTCAAATTATGGCAACCTTGCTCAACCCTAAATCCAACACCCCTTAAGTTCTTCATCCATATTTGATTTAATTAATATTAAATAACTTCATTAACTCATGATTTCTTTTATGTTCGGTAACTCTGACATGTCGAGCAATTATCCAAAAATACAACATAATACATCGAAAGGTTAAATTAATGAACTCAATTGTTCAAATAAGGTGCAACAACCATTCAAGTTCAACTAGAGTAGACTTCATAGAAAATGAAGTCTGAGTGATTAACGATCTAAAATGCCATTATTTCATTTTACATTCTTGTGAGAGAGGAAGAGTCTTCCTCTCTACCTAGTTATGTGTTAGTGTTTATCATACCTTTTAAATATTTCGCACTTTCTATAGTTTAATTGTATATTCAATACACATCCCATTATCATTATATATTATTTAGATAAAGAACATAATCTTATGCAACTTAACAAGTTGCTTTAAATAAAGAGAGAGATTGAACTATTTCTCTTCGTCCAACTTATCAATGACAACAAAAATAAGAATACAAACAGATATGCCAAATACCATCAAGATAGTATTCCAACTACCTTCATAAATGTACAAGATAATTTACACAACAATTCAAAGTGAACCTATAATATTTTCAATTCATCATGATAAAATACACAATTTACAAGACTATGCATCTCATGCAAACTACATGTCAAACAATACTAAGATCATTAAAGAATACAACTTTTTCCTTTTCAATACATCTCAAGAATGAATTGGAGATCTCTTTAAAAGAGCCAGACTTTAAATCAGCCAATACATCATAAAATTTATTGCCTTCTTTTATCACTTACAAAGTCCATCTGTAAAATTTCTAGCATGGGTTAGTTCATCAAACTAAGCATGATAAGCACTAAGCATTAAAATGAAGTGCATTCCACTAATTGTTCCATTAAAACAACTCTTCTTTAATGAAACAATTAATGTAATCATTCAAATAAATCATAAGTAATAACATCCATAAAAGAAGCACAATAATAAATCTGATTCACTTTATAGGAAGAGGTCATAATATAATCAGCTAATCCACTACATTATATCAGATAAGTATTGACCCAAAAATTACTTATTTATCTCAAATAACAGTTCCTATCAATAATTGTTTCATAATTCTTTCTGAATTTGAAATACAAAATCAACTTCACTATATAAACAAACAGTTACTTTCAGAAACCAAGACCTTCTTATTCATCTTTACAAAGTTTAAGAAAACATGTATGGTCAAGTTCATTCTAACATAGTAACGTTTATAGGTTGATTCATCCCACAAATAAAATAATTAAGAGATTCACAATTCAGATGTGGCAGCCTAATTCTAAGTCAAAATATATATAGCCTAGGTTCTTAGATTAGGCCTCTTATTACATTAGAAAGGAAATATATCCCAGCCACAATGTTTACATCAATTTAACTGAACAACTATAATAAAGTAGTAACAATTAATACTTAATCACCTTAATAAAAGTAATGCTTTTGATTCTCTTAAACCTATAACAAGGTTTATCTAAAGAAAGGAAGATCAAATTGGAGAGTAAACAATTTACAACATCCTTATCATTTGGTTAAACCGAATTCCCATATGCATCTTCAAACAAGAAGGGTCAACATCATACCCTACAATTTTCTAAAACAGATAATAGAGAACTTACCACCAAGAGTGGAAGAGAAAGGAATTATGCCAGAAGAGCATTCTATTGTTTATTCAAAATAAAAGAGGTTGTAAAAGAATCAATAGAGATAGTTCCTCATACCCCTAAATCTTTAAGATAAATAAATTAGGTATAGAAGATACAAAATTGATTACATACAAAATTGCATCTTTAAATAAACTTTCCAAGATATTCACCATTAAAGAAATGACAATTGTTAATCATTTACTTAATTCATTCCATGAAGAAATTGAGAAACAAGACAGTTATCATTCACATCCAACTCCTAAAAGTGGTAAGGATGGAGAGACCAAAGTTAAGACAACCAAATAGAGCTAAGAATGGTAAAATGGTATCAACCTGGAGAGAACCATCACCCAAAGTATGTTCAAACAACATAACTTCAACAATCTACCGAAAGCTCAACTTCCAAAATTTTAAACATATTAACTGCATAGAAGACTCAAACATAATAACTACACAAAATACTTCATCACTATTATTTTCATAGTTAATTCCACAACCTTTATAAAACCTAGAAGTTCGTTCAAGAGTTTCGAAAGAGGAAACTAAAACCAAACAACAAGTTTAACTATACCTTTCCTTCTATTTTCCTCATGCATTCAAAACTAGAGACGTTAATCAAAATACCATATTGACTTAGCTCCCTATCAATTTTAAAGTTTGAAGTAGTACTAGAAATAGAGAAAATCATTCCTTCACGGTATTTATGAAATTTTAGAGTACAAAATACAAATGATTCCAAAAACCTCCTTCACCCATTAACTCTCTTTTTCTAACACAAGTTTGAGTTCATACTGCAAATCAAAGTATACAAAATAGTCCCGAAAATGAGTATTTAAACTTCTACAAACAAGATACTATATAGGAGAGTATTCTTCTACCTTCCACAAACAATCAAAGACATTTAGTTGAACAATGCAGGTTTACCAATAGAAGCAACAAGATATCCATTCCTTACCCTTATACAAGATTGTGTTCATACAATAAGACAAAACGTATACCCATACAGATCACGAAGGAGTAATACCACTTTAAAACTCAAAGATGCAATAGAGAAGAGTATCCATTTACTTTTCTACCTTTCGAAGAGATTTCAGTTTGAAACTCAAAAAAAAACTACTTACTTAAACTCTTTTTCGGGAAGACAGTCCAGTATTTATATTTCCATCAAAACACTAAAGTCCTGATAGTTACAAATGCATTTCATCATTTTAACTCATTCAGAAAGAACACCCAAAAACAACATTGTCATGCAAGGGTCCCAAAACAAAAGCACAAAGATTCTTTCAAGAAGAAAGAAAGGAACCAAGAACAAAAATAGAAACATTTATCTCATGAGAGTAGAATTGTTTTAATGAAACATTTAAAGAAAAGAAACAAATCTTAATGTATATAGCCTATCATGCTTGATAGTGCCTCTTCCACTTCGAAGAAGACTTCTAGTTGAGCTTTAACTCTTCTTATTTTCCAATAAAGATCAACAACCAAATATCTCTTTCCCTAATGTCTCATATAATTTCCTTGAATCATAAATAGACCAAGGAAATCAAAAATAACCACAAAGTGAAAGTAGAACTGATGGTTTGAAGAACCAGATAGCTCCATGCAAAGAAAAAATCAGAGAGTATGAATGACCAAACAACCTCCAAAAAATCCACCCACATTGTTTCCTAGGTGTTTTCTTGCCAAAAATGAGACTCATAAATGTCATTAATTCCAAAATTCCCACCTATCTCTCCATGCCACCGCCATCCAAAATTGGCAAATCCTAATTCAAAATTTACATACATTGCTAACTTTAGTGAAGAATCCATGTAGATTCCACCAATTTTTCATGCTTCTACCTAAACCCGTAGTTCATTGTCATTTATTACAAAAATAAAATCACATAAATAGCTTAGGAACCATCGCCATATTACCAATGCCATACGACCCTTAGGTCCCCTTTCCTTATTTCATTAGTTTAGGGTTGATTCCCTTAGTTTAGGTTATGACCATAGGATAGTTTAGAAGTAATAACCTTAGGTTTAAAAACATTTCAATAAGTAATTGCCACCTTAGGTTAGGTCATAGCTCACAACCATATATTATTATGTATTAGATTAGAAATAGACATGGTATCACCTTAGGTGGTTCCCTCAATTTAAAACATGAAACTTAGGATAGGATTTTGTCTCGAATAAAGTAGACATAAATAGAAAAATAGGTACATTTACCTTAGTTTAGAATCCTATTAGGATAGATCTCTTAGGTCTAGGACTTAGATTGTTCCTCAATAGTCCTGAAGCAGGCCTCATTTCACTTAATGCTGTTAAGCATCTTGAAGAGATCATTCAAAAAGATCCAAGCTCATAACATACAACAAAATGTAGCACGATCTTTCAAGAAGATAAAATAATTTGTAAACATACTAGAGTTCATTCCATTATGTCATCCAACCTCGAATGTCAGTTTACCATTTAGACCAGGTAAGAATATTTAAAACATACCTTGGATCAATGGAATTGATCCAAGGATTTGTTAGTAACAAGAGATAAGTTTACAAACTTCACTTACCAGATTACAACTTATCTATCTAAAACAAGAATGGATTCTTTTGCAAGCTATTGTATTTCAGCTTAATGAAATCAAGAGTAGAAATGACTTATCCATGGCAAGCATGATTTCAAAAATCAAAGGAACACTCCTTATCTAGAAAAATCACATGTCAACGCTTGCAATGCAAAAGAGGAAAGATAACAGTTTGTCAAAGATGTTACATGCTTCCCCCTAAAAGAATCATCATCCCAATGATTATCTTATTTTAATAATTTTCATCAAGGACAATCAGTTTATCCACTTTCTTTTCATGTGTTCATAACATATCAGAATTTTAAAGTTCAGAAATCAACATTCACATAGCTGTTTATTTAAAATAAATAAATATCTTCCCAAAATTGGCAGATTTATTGTTATAAAAGAATTAAATCACAATTTATATCAGTCAACAGAATCAATTTTGTTCAAATAAGTATGGAAAAGTAGTTTTCATATCTTCCAAGTTTTCTCAGGTTACACTTTCTTCGATAAACTGGTCCCACTGGACCTTACATTGACTTATTTCATGATTTCTTAAGCGCAACTGGAAATTTTCTAGCACTCGCAAGGGTTTAACCATGATTATTTTTGGGTCTTGGACCTATAAGGAATTCTAATTTAACACATGTGATAAATATGAATAATATTTCTTAAGAAAATAAATATGGAAAACATCATGCATTCATGACAAAGCAAGAGGTAATGCTAAATGATAAGATACAAGGTTGATTACTTCAACTATTTCAAAATGTCCCAAAAAATGAGGTGATAACTTGGCAGCCTTGCAAAAGTTATAGAACTCTTTTTCAATTTAACCCGAAGAAATATCTCCTCTCCAAGTTTAAATTTCCTATCAACTCACTTCAAATAAGCATAAATATATTTCCTATATGTTACCTCTTTCAAGTGTTCACGAATCATTTTAACTTGATGTTCCATTTCAGTAAGGATTTCAGGTCCAATTACCTCTCTATCCCCAATGTTGTCCCAACTAACGGGGGTTCTGCATTTTCTTCCATATAATGCTTCAAAAGGTGCCATCTTTAGAGAAGCATGATATGTATTATTGTATGCAAATTCAACTAATGGAAGGTAATCTTCCCACTTATACTACTGATCCATGCAATACATTCGTAACATATCTTCTAAAACTTGATTAACTCTTTCAGTTTGTCCATCCGTTTCCGAATGATACACGGAACTAAAATTCAGCTTAGTTCTTAGAGCTACATTAAGGGTTTTTCAAAACCTTAAATTCATTCTAGGATCTCTATTAGATATAATTACTTCAGGTACTCCATGTAATTTGAAAATATCATGTACAAACTTATTTTCCAAAAAAAGAGAATCATCCTTAAGATTACCAGTAATAAAATGAGCTACTTTTGTTAGTTTATCCACAACAACCAAAATAACATCATGTTTACTTTCTAACATAGGCAACCCCTGTAAAAAAATCCATGCTTATTATTTTTTATTTGTAGAAACGGTATGATGTGAGGATACAATAAACTAGTTGGATGCATATGTTTAGCTTTAACACGCTACCATTCCAAACAATGTGTCACAAAATCAATACAGCCCTTTTTCATCCCTTTCCAGAAATATTGTTGTTTTATATCAGCAAGCATATTTTTAATACTAGGGTTTCTAGAGAAAGGTGAATTGTAAAATTCTGCTAAAAATTTCATTCTTAAATCATTTAGCAAAGGTATGTATACTTTGTTTTCAAATCTTAAGATTCCTTCATCATCAAAGTGAAAACCTTTATATCTCACATCATTTGGATCTGTAACAAGTGCTATTTTTACTTGTTGAAAGTAAGAATAAGATTCCATAACACTTTTTACTTCATCCTTAAACTAAGTTTTTAATGTTATAAGAGCATAAATGTGCTTCCTACAACTTAGAGCATCAGCTACTCTATTTTCCTTTCCTTTAATGTAATTTATGTCAAAATCATATTGAGACAAAAACTCTAACCATCTTCGTTGTCTTACATTTAGATTAGATGAGTAAAAATATACTTCAGCCCAAGATGATCAGTTTTTAATTCAAAATTTTTACCAAGAAGATAATGCCTCCAAACTTGTAGTGCATGAATAATGGCAGCAAGCTCTAAATCATGTGGATCATAATTCAACCCATGTAACTTTAGTTTTCTACTTTTCATAAGCTATGACATGATAATTTTGTAAAAAAATACCTCCAAGACCTTCCCGAATGAATTTGTCACAACAATAAAGTCTCCATTAGGGTCTAGTACAACTAAAATAGGTGTTGATGTTAACTGATCCTTCAAAGTTCTGAATGCAGATTCACATTTCTCATTCCAAACAAACTTCTTATCCTTTTTCTGCAATGAAGTTATTGGTGCAACAACTTTAGAAAAATATTTTACAAATTTTCTATAGTAACCAACAAGACCCATGAAGCTTCTAACTTCATGTACATTCTTTAGTGCATGCCACTTAGTTATAGCTACAATTTTAGAAGGATCTATAGAAATTCTATTTTTACTTATAACATGACCCAAATAGTGCACTTTTGTGTCATAGAAATAACATTTAGATAGCTTACCATATAACCGTCTCTTTCTCAAAATTTCTAAAACTATCTTCAAATGTTCATGGTGTTCCTCAATACTTTTAGAATATATGAGAATTTCATCCAAGAATACAAGCACAAATTTTTCCAAGTATTCTTGAAAAATATTGTTCATCAAATTCATAAAAGTTGCAAGTGCATTTGTTAATCCAAAGGGTAAAACTGTGAACTCATAATGTCCATACCTTATTCTAAAATTTGTTTTATGAATGTCCTCATCCTTAATCTGTAATTGATGATATCCAGATCAAAGATCTATCTTAGAATATACGATGCTCCATGCATCTGATCAAATAGATCATCAATTCTAGGGAGTGGATATCTGTTCTTGATTGTTTCTTTGTTTAACATTCTATAATCAATGCACAATCTAAGTGTTCCATCCTTATTTTTCACAAAAATTACTGGTGCTCCCCAAGGTGAAACACTCAGTCTAATCAAACCCTTAGACAAAAGTTCTTGCAATTGTGCCTTAAGCTCTACTAATTCAATAGTATTCATTTGGTAAGGTGCCTTAGAAATAGGCTCGGTTCTAGGCTTGATTTCAATTATGAAATCAAATTCTCTTTTGGGTGGAAGACCTGGTAACTCTTCTAGAAACACATCACTATAGTTTCATAACAACATATATCATTCCATTAATTCATTTTTTTCCTCGGAAGATTTAAAAATGTTTACTACATATAAGGTACAACCTTTATTTTTAGCCTTTTTAAGTTGCATAGCTGACAATTTCCTAACTAAAATTTCACGTTTCACACCCTGAATCTCTATTATACTTTGTAGATCATCCAAAAAACTAATATGTTTTTCAAAATAGTGCACCTTTTCTTTATATTCAGCTAATCAATTAACACCTATGATTACATCATAAGACCCCAAAGGAGCAACATAAAGATCAACTTCATTGGAAAAACTAGGTGAGTCAAGGACTACTCCAAAAAGACACATACTAACTGTATGAACAACATTGTTTCCATAATGTACTGAGTCCATGTTTCATCCATTTTATCATCTTTTCTTTTTAGTTTTGATTCTAATTTACTAGAAATAAAACATTTTGTAGCTCTTGTATCAAAAAGAATAGTTACTAGGTATGCCGAATGACTTACCCAAAACTTCTATAGGAATGACTTATTTTTCAGCCATTTTTTTTCGTCTACCGCATTAGTGTATCTTGTGCTACTGATTACGATCATCCTTTTTCAAAAGACATTAGTTTGTGTAATGATCCCTACCACAATTATAACATCCTTCTATAGGTCCTTTTTTAGGATTTGATTTATTTCCAGCCTTAAAGTTATCATTCTGACATCTGTAGGACTTCTAGCCGTTATTATTATTCTTGACAAAGTTGTTTCATTGATTTTCCAACAGACTTATTTGTTTCCATTTTCTTATGGTTATCAGCTGAAAAATTACTTTTCATACCAAAATTCTTCCATGGTCCTTTCTTAGGTGCAAGAGATGATGAGTAGGAGTTGGGAACTTTCTTCCTCACTTCCTCCTTATAAGCAAAAACTGCCTTTAATTTATGTTCCTGCCTTATGGATTTGAATATTTGTTACCAATATTCATCTGAAATCATGTTCCTTAAACTAGGTGACATCGGACAATGCAACCAGTATTTTGCAATACTTTGGCCAAATATTTTCAACATATTGTTCATGTTACTATTCCTAGATGACATACTTGTCAAATCGAGAATACGTCCTTCACCTCACTCTTTTGTTATCTAGAATGGTCTTTACTAACTTCTATCAGTCCACTTGCCCAAGGTTTGACCCTAACCTAGGTTAGCGACATAATATGTTATAGGGAGATGCTCATGATGACTTAGGGTATATGGGCATACTCATTCGACCTAAGTCGATTGAATGTGCCAAGATACCCTAAGTCATAGAAAGCTACTTCCTATTCCAATTCATGTTGCTAGCTTGGCCTAGAGAGAAACTAAGTTCAAGTCTAGATGTGTGTAGATCTAGATGAACTAATGCATAAGGGTGTTACAACATGTCAATTGCAACACTATATCCTCATGAAGACCTTGGTTTTCATGCATGGGTACAGTTTTGTAGTTGGTGTGTGCCAACATCCAGTAGAACTACTTCATCACGATGTGCATACCCCAGGAGGTCATTAACACTTAATTAAATTTGGATTAAGATTCTAATTAAAAAAACCTTGTTTAACCCTAAATCCATCACCCCTTAAGTTCATCATCCGTATTTGATTTAATTAATAATAAATAACTTCAATAAATCATGATTGATTTTATGTTCGGTAACTCTGACATGTCGAGTAATTTTCTAAAAACAGAACATAATACATCAAAAATTTAAATTAATGAACTCAATTGTTCAAATAAGGTGCAACAACCATTCATGTTCAACTAGAACAAACTTCATAGAAAATGAAGTCTAAATGATTAACAATCTAAAATTCCATAATTTCATTTTACATTCTTATGAGAGAGGAAGATTCTTCCTATCTACCTGGTTATGTGATAGTGTTTAACATACCTTTTAAATATTTCACACTTTCTATAGTTTAATTGTATATTCAATACACATCCCATTATCATTATATATTATTTAGATAAAGAATGTAATCTTATGCAACTTAACAAGTTTCTTTAACTAAAGAGAGAGATTGAACTATTTCTCTTCCTCCAACTTATCAATGACAACGAAATATAAATACAATCCGATATGCCAAATACCATCAAGATAGTATTCCAACTACCTTCATAAATAAACAAGAGAATTTACAAAATAATTCGAAGTGAACCTATAATATTTTCAATTCATCATGATAAAATACACAATTTACAAGACTATGCATCTCATGCAAACTACATGTCAAACAATACTAAGATTATTAAAGAATACAACTTTTTCCTTTTCAATACATCTCAAGAATGAATCGGAGATATCTTTAAAAGAGCTAGACTTTAAATCATCCAATACATCATAAAATTTATTTCCTTATTTTATCACTTATGAAGTCCATCTGTCAAAATTGCTAGCACGGGTCAGTTCATCGAACTGAGCATGATAAACACTAAGCATTAAAAGAAAATGCATTCCACTAATTGGTCCATTAAAATAACTCTCCTTTAATGAAACAATTAATGTAATCATAAAAATAAATCATAAGTACTAACATCCATTAAAGATGCACAATAATAAATCTAATTCACATTCTAGGAAGAGGTCATAATATAATTAGTTAATCCGCTACATTATATCAAATAAGTATTGACCCAACAATTACTTATTCATCTCAATAACAGTTCCTATCAATAATTGTTTCATAATTATTTCTGAATTTGAAATACAAAATGAATTTCACCATATAAACAAACGAGTTACTTTCAAAACCAAGAACTTCTTATTCATCTTTACAAAGTTTAATAAAACATGTACGGTCAAGTTCATTCTACATAGCAATGTTTATAGGTTGATTCATCCCACAAATAAAATAATTATGAGATTCACAATTCAAATGTGGCATCCTAATTCTAAGTCAAAATATCTATATCCTAGGTTTTTAAATTAGTCCTCTTATTATGTTAGAAACGAAATATATCCCAACCATAATGTTTACATCAATTTAACTGAACAACTATAATAAAGTAGTAACAATTAATACTTAATCACCTTAATAAAAGTAATGTTTTTATTCCCTTAATGTATAACAAGGTTTATCTAAAGAAAGGAAGATCAAAATGGAGAGTAAATAGTTTACAACATCCTTATCATTTGGTTAAATCAAATTCCCATATGCATCTTCAGACAAGAAGGGTCAACATCCTACCCTACAGTTTTATAAAATTTTAAATGGAGAGCTTACCACTAAGAGTGGAAGAGAAAGGAGTTATGCTAGAAGAGAATTCTATTGTTCATTCAAAAGAAAAGAGGTTGTAAAAGAATCAATAGAGATAGTTCTCCATACCCACAAATCTTTAAGATAAATAAATCAGGTACAAAAGATAAAAAACCAATCACATACAAAATTGTATCTTCGAATAAACTTTCCAAGAGTTTGACCATTAAAGAAATAACAACCGTTAATCATTTACTTAATTCATTCCATGAAGAATTTGAGAAAGAAGATAATTATAATTCACATCCAATTACTAAAGTGTTAAGGATGGAGAGATCAAACTTAAGATAGCCAAACAAAGCTAAGAATGGTAACAACGGTATCGACCTAGAGAAAACCGTCACCCAAATTATGTTCAAACAACATAACTTCAACAATCTACCGAAAGCTCAACTTCCAAAATTTTAAACATATTAACTGCATAGAAGACTCAAACATAATAACTGCACAAAATAATTCTTCACTACTATTTCCATAGTTAATTCCAAGACCTTTATAAAACCCAGAAGTCCGTTCAAGAGTTTTGAAAGAGGAAACTAAAACCAAACAACAAGTTTAAGTCAACCTTTCCTTCTATTTTCCTCACGCATTCAAAACTGAAGACATTAATCAAAATACCATATTGACTCAGCTCCTATCAATTTTAAAGTTTGAAGTAGTAGATTGAAATAGAGTGAATCATTCCTTCATAATATTTATGAAAGTTTAGAGTACAAAATACGAGATGATTCCAAAACCTCCTTCACCCATTAACTCTCTTTTTTAACACAAGTTTGAGTTCATCTTTGTAAATCCAAGTATACAAAAATGATCCTGAAAAGAAGTATTTAAACTTCTACAAAAAGATACAATATAGGAGAGTATTCTTCTACCTTCCACTAATAATTAAAGACATTCATTTGAACAATGTGTTATCCCGTAAAATTGACAAGGGCAATTTTACCGATAACCATACGGAAAATTTTGTTTCGATCCCTCGTTAGGGATCCCTCGCGTTCGAAACGTTGTAAAATCCCTTCCCGGGAAATCTAGTTTTCGAACTTAGTCTTTCTGAGCCTTTTTTGGCTGGGCGCATGAAATATCATTGTAACACTAGCCTTTGATGCACCCCCTTAAAAGCCTTTGGCGCATGGTTTTCCATGTTAACACATCTTTCGGTGCGCCAAAGGATGTTGAGTCTCTTTTGCGTGCGCCAAGGCGCATGCGCTTGTGTTGATACAACTTGTGTTGCGCCACTCTTTGGTGCGCCAAAGGGCACACATAATCCCGTGTCGACAATAGATTTGGTGCGCCAAAGGCACACTTTATCTCATGTTGGCAGATGCTTTGATGCGCCAAAGGGCGCATCCCTTCCCGTGTCGACAACAAATCTCATGCGCCTTTGAAAAAGTGGTTGGCGCATTTATGACCAGTTTTTCTATATATATATGGTTTGCGCGCCCAAATGTCATTTTCACTTTTGTTGAGCACGTGATCGTTCTGAACTTGTCAGCCTCTGCTCCGTCATTTTCATCGTCCTGTGGACCCATTGCAACTTTTGCTATATATCCAGGTAAGAGGTGTTATTTCTCTCTTGTGCGTTTTGTGCTTTCATTTCCTGGTGTGTTCCTGGTTTGGTTCTTGCTTGTTGGGTGGTTGTTTATATATAAATATGTTGGCCTAGCCTCCTCCGTTTGCTGTCTGCCCCCCATGCTATCCTTCCTCTTTCCAGATCTGCTGGAGAAGGTCATTTTCTTGAAACCATGGTTGTAATCCTCTTGGTTTTAACCGTTTCGTTTGCCCACTGAGCATGTTAAAAAAAGAGAGAGGAGAAGAAATCTAAGAATCATGTAAAACCCCCTTTAAGAGTTTAGTTTTCTGTTTTTCTCCTTGGCGCATCTGTAACCCCTGCAACACTAAGAACAGTTGCGCCCCCATGGCGCATCTACCCACCTGTTACAAGAGCAAAATCCATGCCAATGGCGCACCCTTTCGGCTTGCTGCATCATGAGCTCATGCGCCCTCAAGGCGCACCTTTTCCGCGTGCTACAAGTGCTGAAACTGCGCCCCAATGGCGCACCATCCATCCATGTTGCATCCCTTTTCCATGCGCCCATGGCGCACCCAGCTTCCATGCAACAAAGTTTTTCCGCGCTAAGTATGAAGCTATAAAGGCGCAGGCGCATCCCCAATTGCAATAACACCATGTTGTGTGAGTTTTTCGTGCGCCGCGCCATATTCCCTTGGGCACATCCTATCCCAATGTAACACGCACTTCTCATGCGCCCTATATCAAATGCAATATGCAGTATCCATGCGCCATGCGCCTTTGGCACCAATTTAACCTCTACAACACTCCTTTTCCATGCGCCCTGTTTATTTGGCCTGCAAGTTACAATTTTCATGCGCTCCGCGCCCTGAGCCTTAAAATCTCTAACTCTTTCTTCTACTAACATTCCGATGGAAGATCAAATGGCTAATTCAACCTTTTTGGATTGGGTCTCGCTTCTTCTTCATGCAGATCAGCAACTGAGTTCAAAAGAACATATGTCTACATCCAGCAAGAGACCCACCAAACCAAGAGGAAAGGCTAAGCTTACAGAGGAAGAGATGAAGTACAAATATCAACGGGTCAGGATGCCCGAATCACAGGCTGAATGCAGTATGGATGTCAGGGACTCAGAGTTGGGTCACATTGACATGGAAGAATTCTGGGTTAGGACTCAGAAGGTTACAAGAAGTCCGTGGATGGACAAATTAATAGGCAGTGCCCTGCATTTCACCGGAGGAATCCCCGTCAGTGCCATCAACAATGAATTCATGATGGTGATTGCACAATCTTACAACAAGGACACAAGATGTGTCGAAAACAGCAAGGGCGAGGTAATCATAAACCTCACTGCCCATCATTTTGAGATAATGCTCGGCATCCCTCACCACCGGCACTTTGTGGCCGTCAGCCAAGAAGAGTGCATCAAGGCCTGGGAAGACAATGAAGACCAATGCATGCAACTAATGAATGAAGTCTACTTGAAAAACAAGAAGGTGGTAACCCGGTGGCCCCAAATCATCCACCGCAGTGACTTCTCAGAAGAGCTCAGCGATACTATTACTTTCCTGAGCAGGGTCTTCGGGCTTTCTGACGCCCACTACTTCCATAAATGGATGCTGAGGTACTTGGAAACAATGAATAAGAATGTGCCTGAGCAGCGCTTTTGCTGGGGAGAAATAATAAGCAGCACCATCTCCGAGCAGCTACAACAATTCACCACAATGGGAGTGTTCCATATGAACTCCTACGTAGTCTACGCTGCAGCGTCGGAAAGGGATTATCCAGGGCTAAACCGAAGTGGAATTTGGCCTCAGGTCAAAATATATGAATATTATCCAGAACTAAGGTTGGAGAATAGCATCCCTCAATTCACCAAAATTAATGATGCTTTCTTCTATCACATCATTTGCCTGTTAAGGCCAAATCTAACTCATGGTCGCACAACCAAGAACATTGTGTCAACCGTGGAGAAGTGGGGGGCCCTGTTCACCCAGTTTCCCACATTTACCTATCTGAGGGCGGTCAACTTCTTGGGCGAGCCAACCAGGCTACCGAGGTATGCTGGACCTAAGCTGATTCTACTAGAGTTATCAAGGCAGCTGGTCACATACCATGAGAAATGCCTCAAAAGAAAGAAGGGTAGAACTCCTTTCCCCCTCACAGTGGGCCGGTACACATGCTCCTCCCATCACAAGGTGAAGGAAATGTTCGCAGAGCTGGAGTTGCTCAATTTGAAACATGACTTCCCAGCCAGGCCTACCTTTGACCCAAGGAGCTGCCTGCCAAGGGCTAAGCTTGATCCGATCCATGTTCCTCAAATTGAGGATATTTACATTGATGTCATCCACGAGGTGGAACTCAGAAGAAAGGATCATTCTCACTTAGCATTGGCAGAAATTATCCAATATGGAGTGGCCATTGTCCCCAAAGGCTTCCAAACTACGGAAGATGAAGTAGACAAGGTGTATAATGACACGGAAGGGGATGATTGGCCCTTCTCGGCCATTGACAGAAGCAAGGCTCCTCAAAAAATTGAGGAGAGGGTCAAGGAGACTATGCACAGAACATAGCACTGGTGCCGCATGAACGGGTTGATCTACCTCGGGGTAGATTTCACAACCTCCCCATTGGGCAATGCGCCTCCAAGGTCCAAGAAGCAGCTAAAAGGCAAAGGTGTAGAAGGTGAACCTAGCACCATTCAGGAAGAAGCCCCTGGAAGTCCTCCTTCCACAGCGCCAGAACAGGTAATAACTCTGGATTCGCCAGAGAAAGAAGCAGTGGAGGATAGTCCCATACGCCCATCCACTCAGGATGTCGGCATTGCTACAACCACAGAGGTCCCTTCTGTCCCTTCTTCTTCTCTTTCTTCCCCTCCTCGAGTGACTCAAACGACCACCCCTTTGGTCGTGTCCTCCGCCCCTTCTTCTACTCTTTCCCCTGCCTCTTCGTCTATCTTCTCCTCCCTCGCTGATTTATCTTCTTCCATTTCTTCCCTCATTTCCGGGCTCCCTTCCCTTCCTTTGTCTTCTGCAGCTACAGTTTCCCTTCCTCCCGTGGACACTTCTTCGGCTATGATTTCAATGCCACCGCCGCGTGTCTCCACGTTTTTCCCCTCTTCTACTGTTGCTCCCTCCTCCTCTGTCTCTGGTCCTTCTTCTATGGGACCAGCCTGGATCTCTCAGCAGTTGAGCCAACAAAAGAGGAAAGTTCCCATCGCTCCGATGGACTTTTCAGTGATTCCGGCCAAAGGGGCAAAGAAGCAAAAGCCTGTAACACGCTTCTCTCAAAGTGCTGCGGGTGAGAGAGTTATGGAAATAGCATACCCGATCCCTCAAGGATAAAAAGATCTGTCTCCGGACAGATTTTACTGTGACCCAAGTCACAATGGGGACGTCTTCTGAAAGTCTCCAGGGGGAAGCTCTTTCCGCGGTTGACGCCCTTTGTCAAAAGCTTCAGGAAACAAAAGAAGAGAAAAGGCTACTGAAGGAGCAGAAAAATATTTGCTTCAAGCCTTACAGAAGATGGGTAGTGCACCTCCCACGACTGCCGCCGAGACTTCTGAGCTTCTCAGCCAGGAGAAAATCAATGAATATTCAAAGATCGGCGAAAGGGGTATGGCGTGCTACGCTTGGAGGAGCCAGATCCTCAAGGACAGTGAAAGAGTGATCGCCGAATATGTCAATTCATATCTAAACATCAAAAAGGTGAACAAGGAACTCCAAGTATTAGTGGGTCCCATATCAGAAGAGCTAGATCATGCTAGACTCCAACATGAGACCTTTCAACAAATGTTATTTGTTGACTGTCGAGGATCTGGTCAAGTTTGGAGTTTTCGGCCATCCAAGGGCCCTCAACAAAACCATGTCCACTTTGGACTATCGGATAGATCAGCTGGAATTTGTTCCGGAAAAGATAGACAAGGTGAAGGAAGAGGCCCGGATGCGATGAATCAAATGGAGCGAATTGTTCTTAACATGTCTCCGTGGCTGCTCACTCCTTCCTTTACCATGAGATCGGTGATGAAACTATCCGGATCTTCAAGGAGATCGCTTCTCAAGGAACGGGCCGAGGTTACATTTGACACCGAATCTATCAACAACTTTGCCGACTGTAGGGACTTCATCGGGTTCCTCATCGAAGCGGAGAAAGATTATTCTAAACTCCCAAAAAGCTCATAAGTGAGCGGGAGACTTGCGAAGCAATCGATCGGCACAAGGATCCATCACAGGATCAATTTGGGCCCATGATTAACAAGTTTTTGGAATACCGCGCTCAGTTCCACATATCATCTCTCGAGCAAAGATCGTAAGCGTGCAACCCCCCCTTTCGGCCGCAGGATGACTATGACGAGCAGTAGCTTCTTCTTCTTCTTCCTTCTTCTTCTTCTCTCTATTCTCTCGACTTTCTTGTTGAAATGTCTAAAGTGTGTTGGCACAAATGATGACATCATCCATGTTGCATCATGGGATGATGTCATCCATCAAGTTGTCAAAAGTCAACATGACTTTTAGATATTTTGTAAATATCTTTGTAAATATTTGTTGGCTCCTTTTTTGCTTTCCTTCTCCTCTCTTCTATAAATACTGGAATACTTGTTGTATTCATGGTGAACATTTTTTAGATGAAAATAGAAGTGAGGAGAGAAAGACTTTGAGCTTTCTTGTAACAGAAGAAAACAGTAATACAAATATTAAGACTTTGTGCTCAATAGCTGTGTTATGCATTGGATCTTCCTTACGTTAGATCTGTATGTGTTTAATCTGTTGGATTCATATCTACTTTTCTGTCATTTGCTCATCAGTATTGCTTTGTTTATTTATGTAAGTAGGTTTGGCTCTGTTTACTACCAACCCAAAAACATAAATCTTCTAACCTTTCTGCTTTGGAATTCATTTCTTTTCTTCCTTCGGATCTGTTCTTTCTCTTTTCCCTCTTTCATTCCTTTCTTTTCGCAGCCTGAAACACTCTACTGGGATGAGATCCCAAACCCCGAAGGCGTAACTGTGAGACTTGCATAGATTCTTCTTTGGTAGAATAGCAATAAACCAGTTTCACTTTGCTGACTCAAAGAGGGGCTAAGCCCTGCACACTGTTGGCTCGTCTATCCATAGATCTCGTCGGTGTGATGATTTTCGGACCAACACAATGCAGGTTTACCTAGAAAGAAGAAAGAAGATATCCACTCCTTACCATTATACAAGATTGTGTTCATAAAATAAGACAAACCGTATACCAATACAGATCACAGACGGAGTAATACCACTTTAAAACTTAAAGATGCAATAGAGAAGAGTATCCATTTACTTTTCTTCCTTTTGAAGAGATTTCCAGTTCGAAACTCAAAAAAACTACTTACTTAAAATCTTTTTGGGCGAGATAGTCCAAAGATTTATATTTCCATCAAAACACTATAGTCCTGACAGTTACAAATGCATTTCATCATTTGAGCTCATTTAAAAAGAACACCTAAAAACAACCTTGTCATACAAGGTTCCTAAAACCAAAGCACAAATATTCTTTCAAGAAGAAAGAAAGGAACCAAAACAAAAAATAGAAACATTTATCTCATGAGAGTAGAATTTTTTTAATGAAACATTTAAAGAAATGCAAGAAATATTAATGGATAGATCCTATCATGTCTAATAGTGCCTCTTCCGCTTCAAAGAATACTTCCAGTTGAGCTTCTAACTCTTCTTCTTTTCAAATCAAGATCAACAACCAAAAATCTCTTTCCCCAATGTCTCATATACTTTCCTTGAATCAGAAATAGACCAAGGAAATAAAAAATAGCCACAAAGTGAAAGTAGAACTGCTGGTTCGAAGAACTAGATAGCTCCATGTAGAGAAAAATCGAGAGTATGAATGACCAAACAACCTCCAACAAATCCACCCGCATTATTTCCTAGGTGGTTTGCTCACCAAAAACGAGACTCATAAATGCCATTAATTCCAAAATTCCCACCTATCTCTCCATGCCACTACCATCTAGAATTGGAAAATCCTAATTCAACTTCTACATGCATTGCTAACTTTAGTGAAGACTCCATGTAGATTCCACCAATTTTTCATGCTTCCACCTAAACTGGAAGTTCACTGTCATTTATTACAAAAATCAAATCACATAAATATCTTAGGAACTGTCTCTAGATTACCAATGCCATACGACCCTTAGGTCCCCTTTCCTTATTTCATTAGTTTAAGGTTGATTCCCTTAGTTTAGGTTATGACCATAGGATAGTTTAGAAGTAATAACCTTAGGTTTAAAAAAATTTAGTAAGTAATTGCCACCTTAGGTTAGGTAATAGCTCATAACCATATAGTAGTAGGTATTAGATTAGAAATAGACCTAACATCACCTTAGGTGGTTCCCTCAACTTAGAACATGCAACTTAGGATATGATGTTGTCAAAAATAAAGTAGACATAGATAGAAAAATAGGTACATTTACCTTAGTTTAGAATCTCGTTAAGATAGATATCTTAGGTCTAAGATGTTACAAAACCATGCATATGCACTAAGACACCATATTATATGACCAATGCAACACCTTATGACAATATCACACTCTCTCCTATGTATACCAAGACTCCTTTGACATCAATGCTACTTGGCATCAATGACAAAAAAACTAACACATTTCCAAAACTTTCCTCTCCTATTACACTTAAAGGATAATATATTATAGTTTTTAAATAAATTCAATACACTATATTCTTCTTTCGTATGGGTGCATTTGAAACTCTTTATTATTCTCTCTTGCACATTTTTTTGTTGGATTGCATGCACCCAAAACTCAAATTTCTCCTAAAAATATCTTTGGGTGATGATCACCCCAATCATTCAATAGAGTTTAATAAATACAAATCTCAAGGAAAAGCATAGAAAAATTAAATATGTGTATTCTTTTTTTGTTTATGTTTTATCACTTCACATATATATATATATATATATATATATATATATATATATATATATATATATATATATGTAAAAATATTTTGCTACATGTTATATTTGAGTTATGGCCAATTAGATATCATGGAAATTGACTAAAGTCTATGTTTTAGGTTTAATTGTGGAGCATGCAGCCACCAAGAATAATGCGATTACAAAATAAACATTCAAGTAAAGATAAAGTGTGTTTACACACTCGGGTATAATTTAATTTAAGCATGTAAATTTCAATTCATACTTAAGTGGGGGTATTTGGATAACTGAGTTTGGTAACTAACACTTGTGTAACTCTTGATTTAACTATGCACTCTTACTATGATAAATAAAAATTAAACATTCCCACTTATCAGTTTCTAAGGTCCATTATTTAGCTTGTTTATACTTCTACATCGACACGTTGACACATTCTAAGAATATAATGCATAAATCAATAAGAAAAACATTAGTTTATCAGCTCCAAAATTCATGTGGCATATTTTTGAATCCCATTCAAGACTATATAGTTTTGCAAGAATTTATATCTTTTCCCAGCCTATCTATATGGTCTTGGACAAACATGTCTTTCACGACACTTTAAAATTAATATCTTTCGTTGGGTCTTATACTTAATTTGGGTCAACCTTTCTTAGATAAATCATCTACAAAATCATATAAGCACGTAAACACTACCTCATTTAAAAACCTATAACTCCTAAGGAAAATCACTAGAGAACTCACTTCACACACTTGTAAAAGGCATCTAAAGCTCCCTTGGTTTTTCATTGTCACATCTAAAGTCATTAGGGAAGTACCCAAATTAGGAAAAAATGTAAAAAATAGTTCAAGGAAGCCATATCTCTCATCTATAAACACTAAAACATCCTCTCTCTAATTTTTTAAGTAATATCAAAGTCAAAACATGCATGGTAAAAAAATTTCTAACTTTGATTGATCTATCTAGATGTCAAATGATAGGTGGAGAATAACATGTAGTTTGAGGCCATTTCAGAGTTGTACCAATGTCGGTGGTGCATGAGGGTTTCCACAACCCTTCTAATGTTTTTTTGTAAGAATCTTCACCCATGGATAGGTTTTTATATAATGATTGGTCTATATAGAGAGCCTCATTGCATGTGTGAATAGGTTTTGATAGTGATAAAAAATTATAAGAAGATGACCAACCTAGAAAGTTTCAAGAGTAGAAGAGTAACAAGTCCATTACCATACAAAAGGGGATAAACCATATGGTATGGTTCTAACTGAATGGTAAGGTCCTAACCCAGGTGGATTCACAATCACAGGTTGGGTTCCAAAGGTTTTTCAGGTTCATATCACCCAATTCTAGTAGTGTGAAGTCCCATATCTCTCCAGAAGTCATTCATAATCAACTAAGTGCCTCTATACATCTATTTTGTGTTTTTAATTACATGTAAGGATTATTGTGTGTATACTAAATTCTTTCCATCTATTTTGAGTTATAAATTAGATTTATTATTTTCAATATAACATCTTTGTATGATCTAAAATCAACTCAATCTAAACTTAATTAAATTGAAATAAAATTTAATTAAGGGTTGAACATCAACATTCAATGGACTTATTATGGAAATAAGTTACATAATATAGTTTATATGTTAACTATTACATATTACATGTTACATATTATAGTTTACAAACTTTAATATAGTACATTGCATTTTGTTATAAATTTATGGGAACATTATAAATTTGATCATTGAATTTAAATGTAATCATATAATTTATAATATATTATATGTAACACTTCTATTTTAAAATTTTCGAGTATGGGGGTCATAAATATATTTGGTTCCTTTTTAGAATTATCAGATTTTGTTAGTATGGTGGGAGCATGAGTGTACTTCATCATTTTGATCATGTTAACTTGGAATCTAGAACCATATGTAGTGAGTTTTCTTAGTATGGAATAGGTAATGTACATTGGGTTTAGTGACACTCATCAACCTTAAATTCATTTCTAATAGACTCTTTATAGTCCTACCTTTGAGTAATTATGTACTCTAAAAATTATGAGTGTTGGACCTAGTACACCCCAAATTCAATGGCTACCTTCTATTATCCTTTTAATTGAGGACTCAATAATGCATAAGCATTAAGAGTATGAAATTTTGTAATTTAAAAGTATTAGGAGAATTCATAGAAAAAAATTTCAATTTTGGTTTTCTTAAGGTCGGGAGTCCATTTTGAACAATAATGTGTGTTTTTATTGAACAATAAGGGATGTCCAGTAGCATATTGATAACCTATTATAAAGGCTTGAACCACCTCCTACCTCCCTACAGACATATTCTTCAACTTAACCATTTTTCTCACCATCTTGGGTTAAGAATGCCAAAATGAGGTTATATGCCTTGTAACTGAATTTTGGAGGGATTTATTTGAATAAAAGAGGATATGATGATTCAATATAGTCAAATAAAGTTTGAAGAACAAGATAAAAAAGTTAAATTATAGAAGGAAACTCACTTGGAGAAATAGTATAGAGGTTTTTAGGAAAATTATTTGCAAAATCCCAAGAATACAAAAAAATGAATCATGGAATATAAAAGAGAATATACTTTGGAGCAAAAAGGGATAAATCTTTCTCAAAATTGTGTATAGATTCTCAAGAAACACATGAAGAATAGAGTATGATATTATTATGTTATCAATACTCCTGGTAAATGAAATAAAATCAGTTATAGATTGATTTAAAAGAGAGTAAAGATTTATCAATGTTGTAAATTTTTCTTAGCTTTGTGTTTGTATCTTGGAATTGGTTGAAATTATCTAATATTATAAGCACAATCTTATACAATGTTTTTCTCATATATGTATTGATTAGAAAATGCGTGCATAAAAGGTATTTAATTCCCCATGCATGTGGTTGAGTGTATATCCTATGTTATAAGGCTTAATATATGAGTGAATAATTGTTAAAGTCCACTTCCTTCAAACAGAGTAACTTAAACTTGATAGATTGTAATGAATTATTTTTAGATTTCCCTACTATATAGTTCTTGATCACGAAAAGGAATATATTCTCAATGTATACTACGGTGTGTGTGTGTGTGGAGTTTTGGTAATGAGAAATGGTTAAGGATTTGAATCCCTATTTTATATTCACTATAATTCTAAAACCATGACTTAGGGTTAAGGGATCATAATTAATTCTTCCAAGTCATGTACATAGTCGAATCATATCATAACCATCTAGATATTCATTAGGTTTTTGAGAAGGGTGTTATTTAATCTTGTAAGGAAGGTTAGAAGGAATTTAACGTTGCATACATTAAATTCGTATAACCAATATTAGCATAATATAACCATTAAATTATGAATTACAACTTAGAGGCAACTTGAAATCCCTCAACATCCACCAAGAGTAGAAGATGAAATCAAGGAAGAGAATCTTGTTGGAAGGATATAGATCTATAAAACCATGAGAGAGGGTGCATAGCCCTATATAGTGTTGGAAATAAATTCTAAGAAACTATTAAGCATAGTCTTTGGTCACAAGTAAAAATAATTAAGTTAAATCATCTTAGAGATTATAAGGTCATTTTGAGCATGTGTTAGTAGCATCATCATTTCTTGAAAAACCTTGTTTCTATCACCTATCATCAAAAAATTAATTTTTGGAGTCTAATATATGTTCTAGTAGCTATCACAAGTATGCTAGGGAATAGGGGTATAACATATTGTTCATATTACGAACTAAGAAAGAGTAATATTTGAGTCTTTTTCTGAGCATCTAAGAGTTTCATGGTCAGGAGAACACTTATATTCAATTATAATTGGAAAATATTCTAAACAACTACTAAAATATTATTAAGAACTCATTTGTAGTCTCTAGTATTAAAAAATATTAACTAGCATAGTAAAATTTTGAGTGCTCCTTGAAAGTGATTAATTAGAGCTAGTTGGGACAAATACTACATCACTTGATCACCCCCAATTCTATATGGGTCAAATCATATAATTGTGTCCCACTTTTTTGTAGTTTTTTTCCTTTCAACAAAATATGTCTGATAACCAAATCATGACCAAATATGTATTTTTAAGAGCTTATAAGTACCAAGGTGTGGGGCATCTAGAATTTACCTAGTTTTTAATGTTTTTATAGTATTTTCAATATTTATTTACTAGTCAAATTTTAAAATATTTTCGACCACCATGTGGGACACACTTATATACTTTTACGCATATCTTGTTTGGAAAGAATATATTCCTCCAATTTCCCCAACTAGGGTGGCATAATCTAGTCAAAATTTCTAATACATGAAGCCTCACACTCTACATGGAATAGTTGATTTCCACACATACATGTGTACTCCTTCTTTTGCTCTATATTTTGTCAATTTTAGTTTTCAAACTTTTAAAGTTAAAATTTTAGTTCTCATAATATTTACGTTGAATACACTATGATTTTTTAGGTTTCACATTTAACACCTCTCAAGCACTCAATCCATAATTTTTTTGATAAAATATAAAGTGTATTTACACACTCAAGTATGCATCTCCTTTAACTAGAGATTTTCATTTACTACATTAAGGTGGGAATGCATGCACCCATGTTTGGAATTTTTTTACTTAATGATGATATATTTGGTTTGCATTCCTTACACATGAATTATGTTCATAAAAAATATAAAACACACTATATTGATATATCTCAATATTTACAAGCTCTCATCCCACTAATTAGACACACATAAGAACACTATTATCATTCAAAAACCCTTGCATATCTTATACAAATAGTTCTAAGCCTTTACATAGATTTCATACCTCGTTCAAAAAACTGTTTAGTATTGAAAAAATTTATGTTGTTTTCTTTTCCTTTTGGAAATTACTATCCAGAGCCCTCATATCGATCAAAATATTATACCTTTATTCCCTCTCGCTAGGCCGATTAATGCAAAATATTTCTCATAGAGTCATATAAATACATGTTAAACCCCCGCTCATTTAATCACTTGGTAATCACTTTACAACCTAATAAATTACAATAAACACACTTATCCTTCATCTCCAAATCTCAAGAAAATATACCCTAACCTTCCCTATTTATGGATCTTGAATTAGGATTAGCCCCTATACTATTTTTAAGCACTCGAAATCAATCCAAAGTCATTCCAATCTAATTCAAAATTATCTCAAGCCAATTCAAACAAAAATAATCAAGTATCAAGCATTGATATAAGTTACATACACAGCTGAATTCTAATAATCACATTTTCAATAGGTAGATAACTACATGGGTTTGATGCCTCTTTCAAGTAGTGTTACATAAGCGGCATAGGGGTGCCACAACAGAAAATTATGACCCATTTTTATAGGTCTTTCAGGGATATATGTGGTTTCTAGATAATATAACTAATTATAGGAATATTTTTTGCATCTAGTGCGATTATGAGCTAAAAGGGATTGATAAGATAGAAATGAAAGCACACAAACCAAAACCAAAAATGTATAAATTTGTTGGAAAATTCTATCAAATTCAATATAGGATTTATATATTATTTTTGTCCTTCTACACTCTCTTTTCTAGAGGCATTTTCCAATGATTATTTCATAGAAAAAGAAAATATATATCATTTCCATCATGTTCTCCCATGTTCACACCTATATTACTCTAGAAACACACATAAAGCTAAGTGCACTCATCTTATTCTAAATTTATATATTTAGCATGTGCACCGATTAATTATACTTCTCAATATCATTTACTACACTTCATATAAGAATGTAAATAATTAACTATTAATTTTACTATGCATAATTTGTATATTCCATCCCTAATTAGAGTTTTATTACCAATACACCACTTAGAATTCTAGTTTTAACATTAAATCATAGCGAAATAAGATATGATGGCATGAGTATGAGGAATAGATAAAGGTGGATGAAATGGTAATGGATGAGGTGTAAGGGCTTGATCCACTAGTATGTTGTGAAGTTAAATTTGGAAATGTGTATTTTACAATAAAAATTTAAAATAGGTCCCTGGGAAAAATATTGTGTGTAAATTTTCCCAAAGTCACATAAAAACATAAGTATCAATGAACTATAAGTGGATTTGGGATATTTCCATGTTTTATCATCATTTAGTAAGGAAAATCAAATTTAATGTTTGAACTAGGTACCTTCCCTTCTCGGTTAATTCCATTAGCCATGTTGGGCTGAAAATTTGTAGGATGGTTCATGTTATTTGAGAATCCCACCATTCATTATGTTATGAGGCATTCAAATTTGATGCATTAGGGAAGGATATGATTTTATACATGGCTAGTTTAATATTATCAACATGGATTATGTTATAGGATATTTTATTTTTACTTATATTTTGTATGATTTAATTATTTTAACATAGTTTTTATCAACTAAGATTGATGTAGTGTATGTTATTTATCATTTTGTATTTTTAAACTTGATTCTAACTATGATATAAATTAGATCTTTCTTGGCACCCTAAGTTATTGAAAGGTTTTTTTTATGGGAATGTGACACTATTGTATGCCCTTTTATTTAAGGGGATTATGGATATGTGTAGGATACCACTAGATGTAAATAAAATAAGTTTGTTTATAGGATCATGAAATAATCACTTAGGAACTTTCAAGTGGAGAGTAAGTGGTGACATGATAGAGACCATGTTTACAATGAAGGATTTTCATGATCATAAAAATATCAATAATAAGGGAATGTATGTTTTGAAATGTTTTTAGCATAAAAACAAGACAAAGATATATCTCAGTGGGTCACTAAAGTATATTTATACCAACCACATTCACTCATTGTGAGATAAAAGACTATTTCTAGTTCATCCATTTAATATATACATAATTCCATTATAGATATGGTTGTGGAATTCATCTTGTGTTGTAATTATGACGGAGGATTACCCATATTTGTCTTAGTTGCATACAAAGTAGTTATGGAATATGCCACATAGCTTAACTAGAGGAAATTTTATGGGTGTTTTCATCACATGACTTATACCACATCAATGTGAGGTAGAAATTGGTAGTGGGGTTATATTATCATCAATATTAATCTATGAGAGGTGTATCATATACCACCAAGTGAATATACCACTACAAATAGTAAAAGATACACCATTTTTGTGGAAGTGAGAGTAGTGTGGTGAATGGATATATTATGGACCATATATGTGGGTAATATGGATACATGGTTATTATGGACACATACTTTATTAGCATAGGGGATATGATGGATCACAAGGTATTGTTTCTAGTGGAATTATTCACATGTCATAAATAAATTACGGGGATGGTTTATTTTTTTGTATCAACAAGTGGCACTACCTCCCCATATATACCTAGATATATAGGGGAATTTTGGGGTAGATTATCATAGGATATAGATCTTGTGGTCCTTACTTTATGACCATGGTGATAGAAAAATATTCCTCATTCGGAAGGAAAATTAAAGAGGAAGAGAGTTGAGATAGGGAAAAAGGTACCTAGAAAATGGGTACTTAATGAAAAGGGTGTAGAGGAAAATAAAGTTTCCTATAAAGGATGGTTCTTACAGGAAAATTAGATAGAGACACATATGCATTAGCATTAATATTAGAGGCTAGTTTATGGCTACATATCACCTATATAAGAGTTAATATTATGGATATCATATCTCAATACCTAGAGAAGGTAGTACAATATGCACAAAGTAAATATACATTAGTAGTGATATAGAGATAGAAGTCAGTAGATGGTAACTAAGAGTGAGATAACCTGGTGATGATGATGTCATGATGGGGAAAAATTAAACAAAGTGATCACTTAAGACTTTCCTAGACACCCAAGAATGAAAAATTTCATGGTTAAATTTTAAGTTATTTTTATATTAACATACACCATTCCCTTTAATTAATGTGGACCAAATAAAGACTTGTAATTCACTTTTTGAATTCTTTTTATCCTTAAAAATAATGGTATTGTTTAATTCTTTATTCTAATTATGTATTTATTTTCAATATAAGATATTTCTCGGGTTTGTTGATTTTTTTAGTGTGTGAAGGGAAAATAATATGGTATATTTGTAGAGGTGTTGGACTATAGTCTTCATTTCATTCGTTTTACATTCCAACTCCCTCGGGTTTTAACTCATGAGGTTCTACAAGTTACTTTTAAGATAATCTTGGCTCCTAAACTACCCGGTGACCATTTTGGGGGATCATGATCATAATTTGGAGATATTTGATATTTTAAAATTGAGTCTAAAAAGTCACATGCATATAAAAATAGTCACATACCATGGATTTAAGTGGCATGTTGAAATTGCATACCATGAACTAAAGTGGTGTAGCATCAATTGAAGTTGCATTCTCTAACTTGAATATAACCCTATATCTTTGACTAGTATATCACAAGACACTATAATTTTGATGGAACTAGAAAATATTAGGTAGAAGGATATCCAATACTATGTATCTCATGGAACATTAAAGAAAAAAATTATAGGCCACTTGGCATATGATTTTAAATTTCTTTGTAGCTTAGACCAAGCTATGGATACAACCTCGTTTGAAGCCATCCCCATGAAACCACCTTGTTTTGAGTTTTTTCCACATTTTTCAATTTGAAGAATTCAAAAGGATGTGTGTGTGTGTAATATATTTAATATTATAGTAGAGTAAGTGGGATACCTCCATAATACTTGGACTTATTTTTGAAACTAAGAGTTAAATGTTAGATCTAAAACTAGGGCCAAGTGAAGAGTTCTCAAGTTAAATTGTATTTATCCTAAATCTATGTATCATAAAATGTTGCATGATCTAACAACCTTAAAAATATATATTCTTACAATCTTTCCCAAAATTGTTAAAATTACTCTATAGCCTAAAGTCACTAGATTACATTGCATGCCACAATCTAGTGGAATTGTAGTCTAAAGGAAGATTGAAAAGTTTGTAGAAGTTAGAGAATACCCCATGGGAATATTATAGGGATGAAATAATCATTGTATTTAATTATTAATATATTAAAGGAAAATACAAGGAAAGAAAATGAAACCTTTTTCTTGTGAATTATGGCTTTACTGAGAATGTCGATAAGTAGTAGAATTTTTATTCGAAATATGTAAGAATTTTAGAGATAAGAAATTAATGTACTTATAAGGTGGTTATGTGGATGATTTATGTATTTCATCATCTCACATTCTCAAGACATTTTTATCACTATAAATTATTAAACTATATTTCAAAGGAAAAATATACATAATTGTGACAAGTGGTAGTATTTATTGGAGCTCTAGAAAATAATTATGCTTTCAATCCTTCTATAAAAATATCCCATAAATATATCTTATGTGATATGTCTATAATTATATGGTGGGACATGGTCATTGCATCATAGTTAAATTTTGGTTATCATGTGGAAAGCGCTAGAGAAAACAAAGGCTAGGCCCAATCCTATAGTTGAGTGATATATGTCATGTATTTGAGCTTATAAAACTTGTGAAGAACAAGAAAAACAAATAAAACTAAAAAAATTGATTAAGACCACTCAAAACTACCAATTCTATCATGTCATGTGGAATTTATCATTAAAAACTTTGGGTATATTTCTTTCCCTTATATTTATATGTCATGCCTCATCAAAGGCCTTGTAGTAAAATTTGATAATAGAGCGGTGAGAGTAAATTAATTTAAATATATTTTATAAACCGAGGTTGGAAGTAATATGAATGAAAATATTTATATGGAAATGGATTTATCTTTTTGTTTCTTTCCTCATACTTTCAAGTAATTTTGTTATTAATTATTTCATTATTTTATTTCAATTGAACTAGGTTGTTTAGGTGAATAAAGTTAGATTGGGCTTATGTTAGTATGAATAAGTGACATAATTCTTGTAGTTAATGAAAATTTTATTAATAGAGTATGTATGTTAATAATATTCTCCCCCCTTCTCTTCATCCTTCTGGCTGACAGCCTTAGTAGAACAATTAGCAGAGCGGTGGAAGTCGGCCTTTTAAATGGTTCTAAACCCACTTCTCTCAGCCAAGCTGTCTCTCATCAACAGTTTGCAGACGACACCATCCTTCTTCTTCTGGCCTCAGTTGTAGAAGCTAAAGCTATCAAGGCTCTTCTGCAGCTATATGAATCTGCTTCCGGGCAAGAGATCAATTACGACAAAAGCATCCTTTTTTTCTTTAACACCCCTGGGGAAAGACAGCTCAAGATTGCTAAAATTCTGGGCTGTAAAATTGGTACTCTTCCAGCAACATACTTAGGCCTCCCTCTTGGCACGAAGAAAGTCTCTCACACGGTGTGGGATGATTTATTGACGAGATTTCAGAAAAAAATGGCCGGTTGGAAAGGGACCACTCTCTCTAGTGCTGGTAAGTGCCTTCTCATTAAAAGCACACTCCAAAGTTTGCCCATATATATCATGTCACTATTCAAAATTCCTTCCTCCTTCAGAGAGAAAGTGGAAAGGATTCAGAAAAAAATTTTATGGCAAGGCATGGAAGAAAAGTTCAGATTTCACCTTGTGGCCTGGGATAAAGTCTGCACCCCAAAATCTAGGGGAGGGCTGGGAATAAAAAATATTGAGAAAATGAATGAGGCACTCATTGCTAAGATGGGCTGGAGATTGCTTTCTGAGAAACAACCCTGGATTGATGTTATTAAAACAAAATACTTGAATCAACAAGCTGTTTACTCCTATCTGCATGATGAGCAACTCCCCAATGGTTCCATTTTTTGGAATAATCTGGTTAAGAGTAGAAACTTCATTAAGAAGGGAAGCAAATGGAAAGTTGGGGATGGCAGCGACATAAACTTCTGGGAGGATAACTGGTCCAATGATAATCTCTTGGAGAGATTTGGGATTGCTAAGGACAGCCTTATAAGAAAGTATGGAACTAAAGTCAAGGACTACATTGATGGAAATGGCACCAACAAGAATTGGAAAAGACTTACTATGGAGCGTATTGAACTGAAACAAATTATCTCCTCCCTCCAAGACCTTTTAGATCTCTTCCCTTTGTGTCAGTTGGATTCCAAGGATGAGCTGATCTGGAGCAATTCACACGATGGTAAATACTCAGTCAAATCTGGTTATACCGGTCTTTTCCCGATAACAATCAGATTTTAACTGGAACTTGATCTGGATGCCTGAGTTAACCCCCAAAATAAATTTTTTTCTTTGGCTGGCCATCAGAGGCAAAATTCTCACCACTGACAATTTGATGAAAAGAGGATTTATCATTCCCAATTGGTGCCACCTTTGCAGGAATAACTATGAAGACATTAGCCATCTGTTTATTCATTGTGATTATGCCTTTAGAGCTTGGAACTTTGTCCTTTCCAAATTTGAAGCTCACTGGGTGATGCCGGAGGATCTTATTCAGCTATAGAATCAATGGAACCCACCATTCAGACATTGTGCTATCAAAAGAATCTAGAAATTAGCCATCCCGCATTTAATTTGGAGGATCTGGAAGGATAGAAATAATATCGTTTTTAGAAATAAGAAGCAGAATTTTAAATTCACTACTGGCAAGATCTCCCAAGGCATCAAAGAGGACATGGCCAGATTTAAACCTCCCAAGAACAATTGTTACCCTGAAAATGAAAAGCACATCTTATCAAATTGGCAGATCGGATATTGGAGCAACCCCGGGAATAGTGTGGATAGATCTTTGGTTAAATGGCATCCCCCTGAATCCAATTGGTTCAAGCTGAACTTTGATGGAGCCTCTAAGGGGAACCCTGGAACAGCAGCTGGAGGAGGAGCAATACGGGACCATAAAGGTAATTTGATTGCTGCATATGCTGGAAAAATGGGAATCCAAACCAATCATTTTGCAGAAGCTTTATCTGCTCTATGGGGATTGAGAGTTGCACGGGCCCAAAATATCCAGAACCTCATTGTTGAAGGGGACTCCCTTAATATTATTAAACTGCTTAATCAGTCCTCTTCTCCTAGCTGGAATATCAAAGATTTTATCTCTGAATCCATAAGCATCAGTCATACCTTCAACAGCATCAGAATCATACATTCTTACAGGGAGGGAAACAAGCTGGCCGATGCATTGGCCAATTATGGCATTAATATAAATTTCACTATTTGGGATAATGATAGTATCCCTAATCAGCTTCACAACAGCATACATGCGGACCTTCACACACAAACAATCTCTAGAGACATGCCTTAATCTTTGGAGGAAATCCATAAATTCTTCCACTTGTGCTGTTTTAATTTATTTGGCGTGGCAAATGATATCTACTTCAAATGATAACAAGATTTTGTTTAGGAACTTCAAGTGGAGTTGTCTAAATTTAAAAAAATAGCGCACGCGGAGGTACAATAGCTGTTGATATTCGGATGCCAAGCTCCGTGAAAACCGAAGATAACTACAAGGTGAAAGCTGACAGGGAAAGGGTTTTCACGCGCGACTCCACGCAGGCTCAGATCGGCAATCATACAGCCGTTCGTGGGAGGACCAACGGCTACAGTTCCCATTTTTATGCGACCCGCAACAGTGAGAAACGAACCACTCTCAACGCCCAAAGGTATTCTGAAAATTGTTGTAACCAGCACATCATTGTGAAGATGGGAGGGCCTCCCTGCCAGATTGAGCCGTGCGCGGACCCTGACTAGAAAGAAAACACTGAGCTCTGGAACATTCTTAGTATCGGCGGATTCACCAACTTTGTGGAAAGAGTGCAAGGACATGATCAAAGCATCTCTGTTCGCTTTGCCAAGGAGTGGAATGAGAGGACGGTCGACTATGGAGGGCAGCAAATTCTTATTAATGAGGAACTCATAGCCGAAGCGACTGGACTCAGCTTGGAAGGATACGACTTCTTCAACAAGAGGGTTATCAAAGAGGTTGAAGAGAGAAGATTTGTGGAGGAGGAGGAGAAGCTTATATTCAACACCGCGGGTCTGCTTGTTAACTCAATTCCATCCCCGTATGATGAAGTCACCCGCATGATGATTCGCTTCATATCCTTGGAAGGCAGGTTTGTTACTGTCCCTGCCAAGCACCTTGTCTTTTTGAATCACTTTCGTAGGAGTAGGTTGGTTTGCTTCCCTCACTATCTGTTAAATTCTCTTGAACGCTCCATTTTGGAGTTCCAGAAGCATACCCGGGTGGTTCCCTTACACCAAGGGCTTATTTTGCTTATTCACAAGCACTGCCTTATTAAATTCCCCGGTCTCCCTTCCTCTCCCGGCCCGGCTTTGTTGGGTTCCGCTGCTGCCAGTCCTGTCTCCCCTGCTGCCCCTGCTGCTGCCCCCGCCTTCGGTGCTGCTACCCCCATGCCGGCTGCTCATGCTTCTCCTTCTTTTCCTCCTGTTGCTGCCCCTGCCACCCACCCTGTCTCTACCTCTAAACGTGTCACCAGGGCTTCTAGGAGACTCAACCTTGAGTCTACTGCTGAGGGGGTTGAACCTTTGGAGGACATTGCTCGTGATCTGCTGAACATTAGTAGTGCCAGTCCCCAGGCGGCACCAACGGATAACCCTTCTAGGAGATTGGAGGCCTTAGAGGCTGAGCTTAAATTGCTGAAGGATGAGGTTAAAAACCTTGCTAAGCAAAAAGGCAAACAAAGCATTGAGGGGGAAGGGAGCATTGGCAATAGCCAGATTGATGACATATACAAAAAACTGACCTCCTTAGACTCCCGCCTAGGGAAGATGAAGACTAGGCATGAGTATAATATTGCAGCCTTCAGGGCCATCGAGGAGTTCATCGAAGGTCATGCAAGAAGTGTTTCACATCTTAGCGGTGTCCCGGCTACACTTTGGGGCAATGAGAAAGAGAGCAAAAGAACCAGAGAGGAGCTCGATAAGACGGATGCTGCTCATATGACCACGCTGGGCATGTATCATGCTTGGAAAAGAGTAAAGACGAGTATTGATCAAGCGGCCAAGAAGTAGTCCCGACTACTTATTGTTTTTATTACTGCTTCTTGGCTGTAGGCTTGCTGTTTTTTTGCCGTTGTTTTGCTGTTAAGTCTCGTTTGTGTAGCTGTTTCTGGGCTTCGTTGTTCTTTGCTGTAACTTTTGTGCTTTGCTACAGCTTCTCTGCTCCTCTCTCTTATTCCGGCTTTTAGGCCTTCTTTTGTACACAAGGGTATAGTCCCTTTCAAAAAACTATTTACCAATATTAAAAAAATATATATTCTATAGAAATAAATAAAATTATGGTGGTATTTTTAAAGTTATATATTAATGAAGAACCATTCCATATAATTTTTTCCTTGTTGTTATAGTTTGAGCATATGTTACACTATTTTGGGAAATGATAAAACCACAACATATTCCACAAGAGATAATTTATAATGAAGCATTACAAAAAGTATGGAAATATTTCATTTTTAGTTTACTTTTTTACTAATTCCCTATTAATATTTTCTAAGTTTCATTAAAATATGAAATTAAATTAATTGAGGTGATGTAACCATATTAATTGGCTAGGTAAATACAAATGTTTATTTTTATCATGGTAACTTTTAAATTATTTTGTAGAGACTTATTTAAAAAAACTATATAGCAGATTCAAATACTCTAACATGTACCTTGGTCCACTTCTTGGTGATCCTAAAATGATAGGGTTAACAAACCATTCATTCTTTAGTGCTTGGTTATGTTTTCTAATTTTTATGATCATGGAGCTTTCAATGAGCATGTAAAATTTGATGTGAGAAGAATGGATCTCTTTGAAAAATATTTCCTAGCCTTTCTTTTGAGTAGTTTGAAGTAATTTGGATCCTCAATATTTCCTCACTAGATATAAATATTCCTAAGATAGTCTATTGAACCCATCTCTTGAGGTACACTATAATGCAAGATGTAATAAAGGAATAAATAGAACCCTTATCCCTTCCCCAAGAATTTTTTAGGTTAAATATTATAATTAAATACACCTATTACAATGGTCTGGTTAGTTTTATTTTTCATAAATGTTTCTATAGATGTCAAAGAGATACCTAGAAACCTTCAGAGGCATCTTCCTATAGTCACCCCTAGTGGTGGATGCACTATAGAAGAACATGTCACTTGATTTGAATATTACCTTAGACCACTAAATATAGATCATGAGGATGTTTCATATAGGATTTTCCCTTTTTATTGCAATTTGAATCATATGGTTAATTATTAAACCTCCCTAAAATTTTTATTATTGGTTGGATACAATCCAATACCCTTATGTGTTGTACCAACACTTTTATTATATGTTTAGATAACCACATGATCCCATAAGATCCTCTCACACTAGATTCCCAAGTATGTATATCCATATCACATTTTAATTTGGGCCCGATGCTACCCTAGATTTATAAATGTATAAGAATTTTCTCAACCTCATTACATTATTATTTTTGCATGAAGATCCTATAGCGAAGGACCTACCATTATCATATACTAAATAAATCAAGTTGGATAGGAAATTTAACCCACAAGGAAAAATTCCCATGTCCATGCCTAACATCAATTGTAATTCTCTAATGCTTAATTCTTTCCCAAATTCCAATCAAAATGTCGACTACTAAATTATGCACCCTCTTAGCGATAGTACCTTTAAGATATGTTTCCTAAATCAACCATTAGGATTCCTTGACCAACCTACTATATAAGCATTGATGTAAGTCTATATTTAATACTTATTTCCTAGTGTTATCAATGCCCAATTTATGCCCCAAGAATCCATTAATAATGAGCTTGATGTAATATAAAGATTCATCCAAACTATTATCAATGACTTGATTGGAATTCATAATCAAGTGGGGAACACCAATAGAGATGGATAAAACTAGAATTTAACATACCAAATATTTAATAGACCATTTAACCATCCAAATCAAACCACCAAACCTCTATATAATATGCTACCTGATATAAATATGTGTGATGTTATTTTTCCAAACTGGTGTAGGATTTAAAATGCATCTCACCATGATGAATTTGATTACATTTAGTTTTACAATGCATTTTAAATATTATAAAATGATATGGACATGATTGAAGTTATAACCAACCTAAAAAATCTTATTGTGATATAGAATCCTCCCACATGCCAAAATTTACTAGAATAGACATGGTATTGTATTCATTTAGTTTCCTTTTCCAAGAGAAGAATGAATATGAGAAAAACATTAATTCATATATCTAATAGTATCATAGGAATAAGTATTCCCTTATGAGAAGAACCTCATAACAAACCTTTAATACATATACCCCTTTTAATAGTACCAAGAGGCATGCACACACAATAATAATGGATAGAAGGGTTTAGGGAAAATTGCACAGAAAAAGGGGTTTAAGAAGGGTTTAAGTAAAACCGGGGTGCATGCGAGAGGCGAACAAGGGTTTAAAGGACTTAGCCATATTTGGCATCATGGAGTCACTTGAGGAAAAACATGAGGACCTAACTAGGAGTTATGAGTGGATAAGGTGCCAACTTGGAACCTTGGAGGTCAAGAAAAGGATATTCCACAGGGGAATATTCTTTGAGGAATCATTACGATTAGTGGAAGGTTTGAAAAATGGATAAGAATTCACCAATTGAGGAACACATCAACACTTGGTACGTGATATTCTTAGAAGAGAATTCATGGTCATGGCCAATGATCCTATTTAAAGAGATGCTTTAGAAAAATAGACAAAGAGGGAATGCGAGAGAGAATGCATAGAGAATGCAAAGGAAGAGAAGGAGAGTAACGAAGTGTTTTTGAAATGTTAAAGGTTTGGAGTTTATGGTGCTAGAGTTTAGAGTCCTTAGTGCTAGAGGGTTGTAAGGGATACCATTAAGCACATGTATGGGTACTAGGATTTGTATCAAGGTATATAATGGGGAAAAGTATAGTTAGTATCTCTACTAAGATTAGTTTACATGGGTTGGATCTTTGTCATTTAATGTATATGGTTTGAGATGACCCTTTTAAATGTAGTAATGATACCGAAGACTTTGTTAAATAAATATAAAAATATCTATTATGGACATCTTGTTGATGGGTGTAAACCCTCATGTTATGTGTCTTATCATCACTCGAGATATGGTTTCTTGTGATTTGTACAATGTTTATTTATCTTTTGTTATGTATCAATGTGTAGATTTGCTAGTTGCATATTCTATATTTTAAAGTAAGTGAATGTACTTCTATTTCTGCAAATAAATCCTCCATTAATGGTATAAATCTCTTGAAAATATCACATAAAGGAAGGGCTTGTCACCCACACATGCCTTGGGTGAGTTACCAACATATGCTAGATGATAGGCTAGGGCGCATTGGGTTAGAAAGAAGTATTGAGGGTAAAATAATGACTACATCTTGGTTCCATTAGGGACCTCTTTTAAAGCTATTGTGAGAGAAATGTGTGATGATGGAGTGCTTGACCTTGGTTATTTTTGAATCATGGCTTAAAAATATGAAGTATGATTTTTCTCAAAGGTTTAATACTTGATCTAAGTTTGATGTACAAAAATGGGTGGAGAAGAACCTATATCACGAACTCTATGAGACATTCTTATGTTGTTTCCTAATAGATTTGTATGAATGGATATCAAAATATGCATCAAGGATGAGTTGGTACTATAGACCTCATGTTTGGACCCAAGAGGAATATCAATAATTGCATGATGCTAATCTGACATGGACCCATGTTGTTGATCACTAGTGAAGTAGAGTGTTGACTAGTTATACCTTGGAATACGCTATTTCTACGTATTCTTACTCAAATATTTCTGAGTTTGAGTTATTGAGGGAGCCTAGAGGATCATTATTACATTCTATTCCACCACTTATCAAGATCATGGTCATTACTTTGATTTTGGAAGCCTTTCCCATGGTTGGCTAAATTTACGCTAGGCACGGGTGCGGAAGCTAGCGTGGTATCAAGATGGCGGAGCTTGTGGCAGAAATGGAGAGAAAGGAGAGGTGACTCAAGTATAATGAAGCACATGATAGGGAGTTGAAAATACAATGCAAAGCAATAGAAGTGATGGATTTATGGAGGTAAATGTTGTGGGAAGGATTTGAGCTTTGTGTAGAGGGACGTGGAACCCGAGCATTCGCACTACCCCATCTTGGAAAGAATGGAAGAGAAACCTGCATGGATTCTTGAGAGAGCTCATCATATGAATAAAGGAGAAAATCCGTAGGTTCTCATCTTAACCCACATGGTGACCGAGACCGTTTTACTTAGATTTCCAGTCTACGAAATAAGTTTAGATAATCCAGTTGGTATTAGTATTCATAGTGGAGTGACACCTTAGAGGTATAAATTTTTATTTAGAACATTTATGGCTACACATTCATTTCCTATGTTTGGGGGTATTTTTTCTAGCACAACATTTAGACAAAGTGTGGGATCACAAGGTTTGAGTATCACATCTGGGAGTGACACGGGAAACATATATGGGAGTAATTTGATATCACGAGAATGTCGGAACTTAGTTTAGTGCGAAGGTGGGTTCACAGGGCATAACTACATTAGGCCCCTTTCATACGACGGAGGAGGAGGATTTGGTGGATTTTGAGGCATTGGCACTATTGGATCTACTGGGTCTAGTGGTAGAGGTAACATATGAGGAAATTAAGGTCCTGGATTTGCGAAAAGATCGAAACACAATTAATAGGTGTTTTATGAGATGTCACTCAATTACCTAATTATAACTTGGGTGTTGAGGATGATGAAAAACATGTACAAAAGTGTAATTAAGTATGGCACATGAAGGGATCATTACCCAAAAGTGGAAAGAAAGTAATTTTATAACCATGTTACAAGGAAACATGCATAGTTGTTATAAAAGTATGACCCTCACTAGACAGTGGTGTATTACATTGCACTGTGTAATACCTTTTTGGTGGAGTTTCACATACCTAAGTTTGAACAGAAAAGCATCAGCACATTGAAGGAGATTCAACAAGGAATGACAGAGAGTGTGTGGGAGTATGATGCACATTTCAAGACTCTCCTATCCAAGTTATCTTATGACATTCATTCTTTGCAACATGCTCAATGGTTCATCAAAGGATTTATCACATTATTCAGGAGGGTACTTTCACAAAGGATTTTCAAAAATCTACATGAGGCCTTAGAGGATTCCTTTCATACTGAGGTATTAGGAAGCATTGATATAGGATTTAGTCTGTTCTTAGAAGCCCAAATTTATGAAATGAAGAAGTTAGAGAAATTATCTACGAACGTGGCTCATGAGACTCACAGTAGGTTATTGTGTATAGATTGTGAGGTAGAAGCACATAAAAATGACATTTTTCCTCAAATATCAGTACACGTGATGACGATATATTGTGAGATATGCCACAAATATCATGATGCAAGTAGGTTTCCACTACTATAGCACGTGATCCATAAGAATGTGTCTTTCTTTTGTAAAATTTTCACCTCTACTACTCATGAAACCAATAATTGTAGATTGATTCACCAAACACATGATGTCATTAATATCTTGGTGTGCACCGGACTAGTGTTGCGAATAGCTCCAAGGATGATGGTTGTCATTACGAAGAGCATGTAGATACATGAGGTCAAGGAATAGGATTTCATGGAGTAATTAGAGGCCATGGCAACCACAAAGGTAGAAGAAGTGAGTTCCCATGAGGAACTTGTTACAAATGTAGGTCTATGGAACACTATAAGTACGAATTCCTCGATCTTTTATATTTTTCTTGGTGTGGAAAGAAGAAAAATTATGAGGAATGCCAAGAATTATTTGAACACATGAGCCATAAGTAGTGGAAGGATAATGGCACTTTGAAATGGTGAGTTTAAAACGTGTTGATCAATAATGGATGCCTAGAATAATGTGTGAGTCGATTTAGAACCTATCTTGGTGATAACAAGATTTGAGGCTATGCATGCCAGGGAAATATCAAAGCAGAGACCAATGATTACAAGAGAGGAGGTGGTATATGGGAAGTATTCGGACCATACCCATCAGAAGGAATACTATTAAGAGACTATGGACGTAATCAAAAGTCTTCAAGGGGAAATTCGGTGTCTAAAAGAGAAATCCAGGAGGTTGGATCAGATTAAAATCATGAGATCCCTCAACCATATATAAATGATTTCGAGAGAGGTGTGTAAGATGTTTCACCAAGAGAATATCATTCCTCTGTTAGGAGAATGGTTAGTAGATAAGATACCAAGAACTGGAGGAGAGCGTGAGAGGTAGGTTTTACATGTTAACCTTCCTCACCACAAAGTGTTGACTATGATAAGGAGATTACCTTGAATGTAGTTTTGATGGATGGATCCTAAGTAATATTATGATTGACATGGGTGTGGAATTTAATGTTCTCACCCTAGATGCATGGAATAAAATGGGAAGGTCACCATTACAACCATCGTCAATGTATTTAATATGGATGATAAGAAAAATTCAATGTCCATTGGTGTTTTAAAGGATGTTTTTATCACTATCCAAGGGGTGAAATTCACTGGAGACTTCGAAGTCTTAGAGCTTCCTGAGGCAGATAACTTTCCGCCATTACTTGGGCACCCCTGGTGCTATAAGAATAATGTTGAATTATGTTTCAATAAGGGGTATATTATTTTTGAGAATAAGGAGGAATGTATTATCATTCCTTTTATGGAAGGAAGTTAGCGCCCTATACTAAGCCTTTAGGAGAAGAAGACCTAGATAAAATTTATGTGTGCACTATCAGGGACCTTGAGGTTGTGTAATCAAAAAATAAGATGTTATTTAGTGGGAAGATACTCAATCTATAAGTGATACAACTAGTGTGGCATGTAACAATTTGGCACACAGGACATATGAGTTAGTTGGAAGGAAGTTAAGAGGATTTGTGATGAGAGTAACAAATGCGCACTCAAAGTGAGGTTCCTAGGATGAAATAAGTTTCCAATTTATAGTGGATGATCGACCCTAATGTTTTCCTATGAGAAATGGAGAAACAGTGGAGATGTGATATCGAAAGAAGGATGCTTAGCTATACCTTCCTCGAGAGCATAACACATTGGTGGGTGACCCATCACGATAAATTCTAGAGTGGCACGAGGTTAAAATCACATTCTCTCTGTTAGGTTTTTCCAAATAAATGCACCTACTATTATACAAAATTATCATAGGAAGGAACCTACCTCATTTCATGTACAAGCATGTGAGAAGGCTGAATGGAAGGTGTAGAGGCCTTATCACCTTAGTTATGGATGCATAATATTTACTCCACCTTACGAGGCTACGTGCACACATGGTACATTCACTCAAATATGTGCCGTCAGATAGGAAAGTCATAGGATTTGATGGTTGATATCCTTCAAGTTTTCAAATATCAAATTACTAAGCCATTGGTGGATGAGGTCATACATGTCATCAAACACCTAGCTATAGAAGATAGTGCCATGGAGGAGGATAAAATACTAGAATTATTGGGTGAACCTAGCTTAGAAGCACACATTGATGAGGAAGAATCGGAGGAGATGTAACTTATAGTCATTTTTATACCCTTAGAACAACATTCTAATCCCATGCATGCCAGCCTATCACCCGGCGGGCACCTTGGGCACTCACCCAAGGAACACGCAGGTGTCGAGCCCCTCCTTTATGTGAGTTTTGTGAGAATACATATTTAATGACAAATTTAGATGTAGGAAAGAAAATAACCATGCATTCATTCAGATAAAAAAAGAGAAGTATCAAATAGGATACATAAGCTGGTTCATAGTACTAAGGAAATACACTAGGGTTTATTCTCATGAACAATATATATTCATTAGAATAGAACGTTATATTCATGTTAACAAATTCAATAACCACATTACATTCATTAAGGCCACAACAAACCAATATAACGATGTAAATCAAATTCATGCATCGGGAACCTAATCCATGCTTTCCATATTACAAAGCTGGTTATAGTTCCATCCCTCTAAGTATGTCATCACTCCTATAGTTATCCTAATCCCAACCCAAAGGATCCTTCATTTTTCCTACGGAGCTTCACCTATTCAATGCTATATGATGTCACTCTTGGTATGTGTCTCTTTTATTCTACCCTACCATCTTTATATATAGCTTTAGTCTCCACTACCATGCCTTCTGAGATAATGAGATCGGTTTCCAAGTGTCTAAGAGGTCCTCCAATGGAGAATTCTTCCTTTGATCCGAGATCTCCACTCTTTTTAATGATTTATTTCCAGATCCTTCCATCGTATGCATGGAATATTCCTTTCTTGACCATACAACTTCTAGGCTAGCACCTTATCCACTCCACATGCTAGATGGGTCACACTTTTCTCATGTACTTCCTGGAACGCAAAATATGGCTAAGTCCCAAAACCTTTTTACCTTGCGCACATGCCTTGGGTTATATTAAATCCTTCAAAACCCTATCTTACATTCCTTCAACCTGCACTTCCTTCTTCAAATAGGCCTTGCGTGCCCACGCGCCTTCTTACTTAGCCAATATTCTGAGGCCCAACATCACCCCACACTACGCCTGTTCTCCATCCTCAGAAACACTTCTCTTCAATGAGTAAAGAATGATGGGTTCTGAATAGTGGGAAAAAGAATGAAGGAATGAAGAATTCGGAGAAAAAATGAAATAATCGGGAAATAAAAGAGAGCAATGCTTATTTTTTAAGGAGGATAGGAAATTCTTCCCTATCTCTTCCTCATGTTTTCCTAGGCATCAACCTTGCTTTGTGATTACTGATAGAGGTCTTTGACTAGGGCTCTCACATTCTATAAACTTAGTTCCTCCCCTTTGGCACTCATTATCTCAACAACACTCTCTAATTTTTTTCCCAAATCCTCAAGGGCATCTATTCTGTGGGTGATCTAGGGGTACAACTCCTTCAACTAGTTTTGTATCAATCCTTGTATGGTCTCGAGAGCCTCGACTTCTTTTCTACCTCAGCTAGGATTTTATCCCTTTTTGATCTATTCCCTTTATTCTTCTCCTGAAACTCCTTTAGTTCCATTTCATGTGTGGTGACCAAGATTCTTAGCAATCTATCTCTATCGGTGCAATTATCATATGAAACTTCAACAACTTACACGAAGACTTTACCTCTATAAGGAGTTTGGTATATCAAGCAATGATATCGACAAACTTCAACTTATCCTCCTTTTCTTGGTGCACTAGCACCTCTTCTAAATCTTCTAAACAAAGTGGTAATCTCTCCATCTTAAATATGCGAGTAAAATCCTCTAGAAATTTCAGTGTTGATTGATATTTATTCTTGGGTAGCACTAGGTCAAGATGCTTTAAAACAATAACACATGTAATCATTTCAATTTTATTTTGCATCTCGCGCACCCTTACCTTCTATTCTTTTAGTTCATGCCTTAATTACACACCGATAATCTCTTCTTGCTTCAATTCTTTTATCTTCTCAATAAGATCCTTCTTTTCCTTCTCCAATTCCTCCTCTAGGAATCTCACTCTATCATTTCTTCTGAACAGTTTGGCCTCAATCTCAATTGAAACATTGTTGAGTGTGTTGCATAACAAATCATCTAACAATTTTTGAGCATTCATGAAGGGATTTACTCCTTTCATCTCGGGCACCTTCATCGGTGATCTCGACTTACTTCTAACTCATTAATCCACATTACACTCGAAAACCCAAGATAAAATATTTCGGTTCGTGGATATGTTCCTTCTTAATCAAAAAAATTCATAGCCAAGATTTTTTTATTGGTATGGTGCTCTGGAAGCGCACATGCAGCACCTTACTAGGATCATTTATGTATGTTAATCCTTTCTCTTGTGCTACCACTATGCCCTTCCAAACTATTTGCTGACCTTTGGAAAGCTCACTATTAGGCTGGGGTCTCCACCCATACTGCCATACTCTTTTCCAATGCTTTCTTCCTTAATCTCCTTCATCACTTCATTTGCACTGCCCTCTACTTCTTGTTCCACTAGATTTTTGATGATGTGCTCGACTTCTCTCTTCCTGGATTCTTCTATCTACTCCTTGGTGAGGCTTGGGGTTCTCTAATTTTTGGTGCTTACTTCTTCACTTACACCCTTTCCTTGATCACCCAATTCCTCCTTGGCATTCTTATCTTCATATTCCTCCTCCTCAGAGTTGTGTACAATATATACTAGATGGTCTTGACCTTCCTTAGGCTCATCATTATCCATATTGCCAATGTAGGATTTTAGGCTCTTTGTTCCCACTAAGTCTTCCTTTTCTTCCACCTTATACTTCTTCCTACCGGTGATTCCAATATAGAAAATTCTTCCTTCCCTTTCTCCTTAATAGGCAACGTCTTCCTTGGTTATTATTCATATGTGAGGGCCCCTTTATGCTCGATGCCTCTTCTTCTAGGCTCTTCCTCGACTTGGGGTACTTCTTCCTACGTGCATAAGTTCTAGGCTTAGCGCTTGCTTCCAAAGACACCCATCGATTGTGTTGTTTTCACTCTCGAGTGCCTTCTTATCTTGTACCTCTTCTCTTTCCCTCTTCTTTGGCACAACCTTTTTTCTTCTTATGAGGTCTTATAGAATGGAGACATCATTCTCTAGATAGGAACATTTCTCAAACTTAGGTCTTATGCATAGATATACCCCTAGCAACATCCCTTATGGTGAATGACAGTGTTATTAGCTTCATCATATGTACCTCATGGGAGACATACTTCTCCATGTATGCACACTTCTTAGGGTATAAAAACTTCTAGTGCAACTTGCAGTGGTCTTGGTATACCTCACTAAGGTAGAACCTTATCCTTTTGGCCTCCTTGAACTGGTTGACCCCTAGTTGAAAGTATTGCATAGTGAAGGAGAAGGGTAGATTGCACCATGGACTCTTAATCCCATCTATCAATGTAAACCTTCCAATGTAGAAATGTTGGTATACTGCAAACTCTAACTCTTAATCCACGAGCATAGGAAAATTCTCAAGGATCCTCCACTCTCCCTTGAATGCATCACACATTCACTTGTACAACATTTCTAAGCACGCCTTGTGAGTGAACGTCATGGTCTCACATGTATATTTCTTGAACCTTTTTATAGGTGAAAGATTTTCTTTAGGATACTCCCAAATGAAATTCTCTCGGCCCATCGGGCACTCCAATATCTCGAGAAGAAAATGGTGAAGAGAAGGTTTCTAAATAGTATCTTTTCTCCTTCCTTCACGTTGCTTATGATCTCATCCACAATAAATGTGAGCAAGTTATAGACGGTCCCTTTTGAGATCTTCCGGCATACATTTAGCCATACCTTGTTTACTTGCATCCATCTTTCTTGATCATTAAGGTTAGTGACTAAGTGCACGGTTGTCCTCATAACATGGTCATGGATTTATATGATGTCAAAGTACCATGAACCATTTTTGTATTCATAAGCCTCCACAATTTCCTTGATGGCCTACTTATCATCCAAGTCATCATCTATGGATTCTCCTTCACAATTCAGGCTAGTGAACTTGGATATAAGTTTAGGGGTTATGCTCATCTTGTGGCCCGTGAAACAAAATTAGTCTTCATGTATGCATGACATTAACCACCGATATAGATGCTTGGGATTTCCAAAATAAGGCAGCTCATATAGTTGTAACAGCCCTTCCTTCATAAGAAAAGAAAAAGCATGCATAAAGGGAAATCCTAAGCTAACTAGTAAGACTTCCTTATTTACAAACAAAAGGAAGGATTATTTATAGTAGGGCTTCAACCTAATCACATTTAAATGGCTACGTAAATTTTTCCCATCCAACACTTGTAATCGACATGTGCCTGAACCAAGGATGTATGAGATGATGTAAGGGCCCAACCAATAGATTTTCAACTTCCTATGATGGCACGAGATACTTGGAATCATACAATGAGAACCAGCTACCCAACCTCAAATTGTTTTTTCTTGATATGAAAATCATGCCAGGATTTTTTTCTTTCCTTTTCCATCTTTTGAATCCATCTAGCAAGTGATTTACTCTCGTCTAACTCGCATCAACTTATAAATCCTCTCTTTCAACACTTTTTCATCATCTAATCCTCTTACGTGTGCTATACACTGTAATGGTAATAGGAATTCAACTGGAAAAACCTCTTCCATGCCAAACAAAAACTTAAATGGTGTGACCTTGTTCAATATTTTATAGGTTTTCCTTTATGCCCATAGAATGGTTAATATTTTTCATCCCAATCTTGTATTCCAATGTCATACATCTTAGTCAAAGTGTGACTTAGTATTTTTTAAATGCCTTAGCAGTTCCATTTTCTTATGGATGATAGGGGGTAGTCTTGTGATGGGCCACCATAAATTCTTATAGTAGAATCCTGATAGTTTCATTGAGGAAATGTGTACCTCTATCACTAGTCAAGATCAAAGGACATTTGTACATGTTGATTATGTTCTCCCATAAAAATATAGGATTTATCGCTATAGTAAAATCATTTGGAGATGTTTCCTATTTCCATATTATCAAGTAATCAGTGAAAGTAATGATATATCATGAATCGAGTCTATCATATAGTCGGTGCAATTGGCCCTATAAATTCATTTTCCATTTTTCAAATGGTTAAGCACGAGCTATTGGTCACAAAGGAATTCCATCCCTCTTTCGGGGTTTTCCAAGGTGTTGGAAATGATCACAAGTCTTGCAAATCTCAATACAATCCTAGTAGATGGTCTCCCATGAAGCCCTACGATTAGGATCTTCCACGCGGTAGCATTTCCTCCATAGTTTCCTCCCGTAATCCCACCATGCACTTCCTTCATAACTACCACACACTCATGTTCCAATACACATCAGCACAAAACCTCATCATGTCCTAACTTATACATATCTCCACTAATAAACATATAAGATGCGGCACATATTATTAACTACTTCCTCTCTAGAGCCTTCATCCCTCTTGGTGTCACACTATTTTTCAAGAATACTATGATATCTTCTATGTCTTAGGGTGCATGCCGCAACCTAAAAATTTACGCATCGACATGGTATCCTTAATGTTTTGTGCATCCTCCCCTGAGTCAATCCTTGATAAGTGGTGAGGACTGAATTTATCTTCCCTAGTTTTACAAGTGTGAACTCAAACTATTGGAATAATAGGATCCAATGGCATATGTGCCCTTTGCAAAACAAGCTTGTTCACCAATTATTTCAATTCCATGTGGTCTTTATAGAATATAAAGGTTATTTCAAAAGGTCTTTCTAAACTTATATGCAAGTGTAGATCATATACAAGTGCCTCGTGCTTAGTAGTGGTGTAATTTTGTTCTACTGGTGTCAACTTCCTACTTTCAAAACAAAAGGGGTGATAAAAATCCCTCACCGGGTTGTGCTAGTAGTGCTCCCATGGTTTTTCTTGAGGAATCAACATGCAAAAGGAACGTGGATTATCCCAAAAAGGAAAGTGTAGTATGGGTGCAATGATAAGTTTATCCTTCAAAGTGTCAAATGCATTCGATGTGCCTCTCCCCAATGAAAGGAACTCTTATGTTTTATCAATTCCCGTAATGGCGTTGTGATCTTGGCATACCCCTTGATGAATTTCCTGTAGTAACCCATATGTCCAAGGAATCCATGTACTGCACTTTGACTAGTAGGCTCCCCCAATCCCACAATAAGCGTAACTTTAGAAAGATTCACTAGTAGGCCTTACTTAGATATAATATGTCCCAATAGCGTTCCAAATGGATTAACAATGAAACATTTCTTAATTTTTAGGGATATCCTCAACTACCAAAATCTCTCAAACATCATCCTCAAATTTTCACAATGGTCTTTTACCAGTCCATACAAAGTCTAGTCATCCGGGTAGACTTGAATAAATTTGTGGATGAATTCTCAAGTGCTTGTTCCATGATGCATGAGAACATAGAAAGAAAATTCTTCAATCCAAAAGGAATAACCATGTAGGAAAATATTCCCCATTTAGTGGTGAAAGTTTTCTTTCTTTGGTCTTCCTTTACAATCCTAACTTGGTGATACCCCGATAACCCATCCCTAAAAGAGTAGACTTCACACCCATGCCTACTCCCTCTAGAATTTCTTCACTTTGAAGGGGGTTGGGAAGATATCGATGAAACATACTACATTTAGGTCCCTGTAGTCCACACAAATCCTTATTCTTCCATCCTTCTTGATACTTATGACCATTGCACTTACCCATTCGATTCCTCAACGAGTTTAGGACATACTTATATCAAATGATATATGAGTTAGAGGATAGTTTATCTCCTTGATTGAGTTAATTTTACCATATCATAGACATATCATTGATGGTTTTTTAGTATTGGTTATAGTATTCAAAAATCACTAATATTTGAAACATTGTTAGATGGTGGTTAAAGGTGTTTCACTTGATTCTTAGATGTTTCTTTGAAATATTGATGAAACAGATAGGAGTAACGAGCGTAGGAGGAATACTGTTCAAATGGTGCTTGATGGTTTATTTCACGCGTATGACTTATGAATCCATAGATGATTGTGAGAGCTTCCTTTTGGCTAGGAGGAACTACCGTAATGGAAAACAAGACCACCGAAAGAGTTAAACAATATGTGCAAGTGAACCGCCTAGTGTGTGCTAGATCCGGGAATTGTGATACTCCTAGCGATTGTCATTGTCATTCCGCTGTTTAAAACAATTTAATGTGGGTAGTAAAATAAATCCTATTGTAATTTGAAATGATTTAGGTATCTCACTTAAAATACAATAATAAAGATCTAATCTAACGAGGCTAGTTTAGAGTAGGATCTCGAAAGTCAAATAATTGGTTCGGATCTCTGCAGTCCGACAGAGGTCTCGGGTAGATCACAGTGAATAAGGGTGATGTGGAACTAGGTGGATAGGTCATTGTTCTAGGGTGTATGGGAAAATATAGAGACCAATTTTGGTTAAGGGTGATCGACAATAGTTAGGTGTAATAAAGGAGTGCCGATTCTTTGTGGAATTGCGGGAATGCCACGAGAATATGTTTTGGGTCTCCTCTCTGTGATGGCACAAGGGACTTTGGTTGGTTAGAATGAGGTATTAGGTGGTTTGGGAGGGATTTGGCAAGGTTTTAATGGGTATGTGTATGGGTGAGTATTAAAGGAGGTTTGTGGAAGGCTAAGAGAACAAAGGGTGATAATATAATGATGAAATGAAATGAACCAGAGGAGTACAACATTCCACTTACTTGGATTCTAGTCTCAGGTGCCTGTGAGTGATAAGTGAAGGTGCTGGTAAGGGTTTAAATGTTTTGAGGATCACAAAACATTGGAAATCTCTTGCATGGGATGCATGTGCTCTCCTTCTTTCTGATTGGATCAACTCCTTGTTGGGGTGATTGTTGGATGGCTAGGTAGGAGAAAATGCTTGATCTCCTTCCTTGCATGTGTGTTCTCATGAAATTTGTTCTCAGAAGATGTGATATCTCTCAGGAATGTTCGCAATGTTTTCCAACCTCAAAATAAGGTTTTTGGGGATTAAAAGGTGGCTGATGGTGGTTTTGGTTTAAGGTGACGGTTAGGGATAACCGGTGTCGGTCAAGCGCAGGATTTTCTAGGTTTACTAAACTAGGAGATCCTCTTGATTTTCTAGGATCTCAAGTCATTAACCCACAGATTATATTGGAAGTGTCTTGTATGCATGTGGTAATGTGGTTAGAGACAATGTAGGCATTGTTTTTAGGGTTTGGGTAATTCTTAGTTAGTTATGGCAACCTACTAAGAATAGGTATTAGGAGTGAGTTGGCTTGATGAGATGTCCAAGTGAGGTGCATGTGTGGATATTATCTAAATTAATATATTTAAATAATAAATATGGTGAGGATAATGAATTAATTTAATTAGATTAATTAAATTAATATTAGTGAGGTGAAGGGGCCATGGCTTGGTTAATGTGATGAAGGGTGTTTATTTGTCGAGGGACCAAAGGGGAGTGTGACCTAATTTTAGTGTCTACATTTTTCCCCTTTTTGTTGCATAGCTTGTATTGGTAAGCGACACTAACAACAATAAGATGTGGTTGACCTAGGTTTGGGTGAAGGTGATCCCCTCAAACTAGGAACCGATGAGGCGAAGGTATAATCTATGAGTGGTCCGATAAAAGGTAAATGTGAGAAAGGGAAGGTGGGGAATAGGGGAAAAGAGGGTTAATGGTCTACGGGAAATCTACGTAATGGGTTAGGGTCAAAGGTAGCAATAGTAAAATGTACACACATGTATAAACCGCAACACACTACCGGGTTGAAGAGTAGTCAAACTCTACATTGTCTAAGGTTGAGAGGTTTATCCAAACAAGGTTGAAGTGATTCGGTATCCAAGGTATAGGATATAGTCACAAAACATGAGGTAGGTTAGGTGAAAGAACGTTTAGGTATGTTGCGGTACACGAAAGTTAGGGTCAAAATAAACAGTCATGATAATAGGCTAGGTAAGGTCATCAGTCAATCAACACAAGTAATAGTGCCATAAGGTATAGTGAACACATTAGGTCAAAGGTCACTAGCGATGGTCTAGGTCTAAATATCTAGGTCACGCATAGGTAAGGCCAAGGTAGGGGTAAAATAAGGAGTCCCCAAAGGAGGAAAAGGGTATGCGGTCAATGATGAGGTCCGGAGGGTGAGGTAAATAGTCAGGGTAAAGGGTAGGTGAGGTAATTGGTTAGGGATAGGAAGGGAATGGGGTAAAATGTTGAGTTTTGTGCTAGATAGGGTGACCAATGCCGGTCAAGGGTAACCAACGCTGGTATAAGGTAACCATCCATGGTAAGGTAGGGCACGAGATCGATGTCGGTAAAGGAAAACCAACATCGGTTAGGTCGGGTTTGTTATAAAAACAAAAAATCCATGTTTTTTATTATTCATTTGTCATATTATGATTTGAGAAAATGACAAAAGACAGAGAAAAGAGAGAGAAGTGACCAGATGAAACAGAACATTGAGTTGGTGGTGTGAATGATGGGTGATTGGTTGGTGAGAAGTGGGTCCACAAGATCAGTGCGAGTGATTTGATTTTGTTGCGGGTAGCGATTTCATGATGGCAGAGGCCAGAGAGGGATCGGGCGGGCCACCTGTGTAGTGGCTAGATGTGCCACTAAGATGACAACAACACGATGAGGTAAGCATCCAACTCTAGGTGTAGTTCGTTAAATAGATTAAGTGATTTACAAATTGTGGTTGTAGTTTTTGTTTTTGGGTTGGGAAAAAGAATAAAATTTGGGAATGGGGGAAAAGTGGGTAAAAATAGGAATGGGGAGGGTAATAAATGGGAGAGTGGGGATGGGTTGAGGTGCAAGGGTAGTTTAGGTAATTTTAGGTGGCTAAAAGGGGTGAGGGGGAGGTTTTTAAGAAAAGGGGTTTTGGGGATCACAGGTTTTAACCATGACAGTGACCGGCGTTGGTTAAGTGTGGCCGATGTTGGTAAGGTTAGACCGGTATTGGTCACCAAACAGGTGACCAATGCTGGTAAAGGGGTCACTAGGGTCGGTGAAAGGGAACCAACACCAATCAAGTTTTGGTGAAAAAGGGTCCAAAAGTGATGGGGGCTAGGTGGTTGAGATGGGTAGGGTTAAAATAGGGTGCGGGAAAATGATAATAGGTGAGTATGGGTATGATAAATGTAGATTACTTTTTTATTTGTATTAGATGCAGGGGAGAGATCAGCTACACATGCGGGAAAGGGTTCTACCTCTAATGGTGATAGTGTACAGCATAGTGACCCTTGAGGAGCTGCAGTATGTGGAAGCGGTGGGCCTTAGTGGGGTGCTGGTGATATCGACATGTAGTCTAGTAGCCTAGTTTTATGGTCACGCTCATCGATAGATGTGACTCAATGAAAAACAAGTTCCACCTACCAAAGGGTGAGATCACTTTCACCCTAGAGGATGTGTTTAGAATTCTATGGCTACCCATATTGGGTACTCAAATCTACTCTATCTCCTCCGAGGCCTCGGAGTGATGCTGATGTTGTTTGGTGAGGGGATGGCTGAGTTGACATTCCATAGTTCTAGCATTCGATATGGAGAGATGTACCTAGCTCGTCCGGAGGAGACAAGGCTAGTGGTTCTTTTGATGGAGGCAGTGTGCTACTTTGCACTGCCAGATGTAGAGGGTGGACATTTTCCCCAATCATTGATGGGGGTACTCCACAACATGATGGTAGATGAGACCCACTTTTCCTGGGTGCCAACATTCTTGGTGTAGTTGTATAAAGAGCATTGGGCATACGGGCGGCTACGTAGGTTCAAAGTATGTGTTATACCTTTTTCCTATACTCATTGGGCCTATGAGCACAAAAATTGTGTGCGGCTAGTAGAGATGCCCTGAGTTGATGCATTCCCACAAAGATTTTTGCGGGTGGGGTACAGGTGATGGGTGTGCTATTAGAGAGTGGAGATCTGAGAGGCCCACACATGATGTGGCCTATTTCCGGTAGTTATTGGAGGGGTTGTCTAGAGTGGACATTATATAGAGGTCGTATGTGGGATTCCCCTCATATAGGCATATGCACGAGGAGCTAGCTGAGCTCTAGCTTTTGAGATGGATACAGGGTCACCATGCCGGGGAGCACAAGATGATCCCAGTGGACAGAGTTTGGTGGTAGTTCGGGCTATTACAAGACATACCTCCGCCCTTCCCATAGTACTAAAGAGATGACGTGGAGAGGCCCTTACCTCTACCATAACCGACATTTCCCATAGGGTAGGAGGAGCAGGTAGTGGACCGGTGGATAGATGATTTCAGTGCACATATAGGTATAAATAGTGGTGGGTGGCTCATTTACGAGCCATACCACCAGGACCAGGCAGCAGATCTAGCTACCATCACGGTGCGAGATAGATTCCCTATAAGGGAAAGTGGATACTCTGATTACCCATTTGGGTATAGTGTAGATGTAGCTAGAGAGCTTAGAGGTAGAGGTAGCAGAGCTACATGTATAGGTGGCCAGTCTGTAGGCCTAGATAGCTGGTGGTGGGGATGGATATGGAGAGGAGGATGATGGTTAGGTGGTGGCCTTACAAGCACAGGTGGCAGGTTTGTAGGGCCATTTGGCCACAACCCAGGCACATATTGGGTCATTACAGCCCATACAAGCATAGGGACAGGTGCACCACCACAAGCACCACCACCATAGGCACTAGGATCGGGCCCCGATTCATAGGTAGGAGTGGGACAAGGTCCTAAAGGATAGGTATAGGGGCCGAGAGCTATGGGACCACCACAAGCTGTGCCTATAGCCAGGTTACAGGATGCCCTAGGTGAGGCCAAATACTACGAGAACCACCGATGGAAGCCAAGATAGACTTCATATCCTATGGAGAGTCTTGGGCATAGCAGCGAGCACCGAGTGAGAGGATGAGATCCTGTACTCACAGTGTGGAGATCACAGGGGGCCATTGAGCTCGAGGCCATGGAAAGGAGATGTTATTAGTGCACAGAGACCAGCACTAGGTGAGGTGCTAGTAGGGACTTAGTCACCACCTATGATGGGTGGGGAGATGTTACTATGTCACTAGATAGGGGTGGAGGAGGTAGAGGGCATAGGTGATACAGAGATGGAGGATATCTTCCGAGATGTCTAATTATGTGGGTTTTGATTTTTGATGTATGATAGTCGGTTTTGATAGATACAAGCTTTGTGAGTCGAGAGATTGTTGTATTTTTTATCACATACCAGCCTACGTGCCAAAGACAGTGAGGATGTATGAGATATTTTTGTATATATACCAGCCTACACACCAAAGAGATTTTGTTTATTGTTCCAGTGTATATGATACCACTGCGTCTTGATGACATTATGTATTGAGTATTGGCTGCGTATTGATGATTTTGAGATGATAGACATGATGGGATATCCATGTATGTTGTATGGAGATAAACATTTATTTATATGATGAGATACATGATATTTCTTTATTTTTTCTTGTGTTGATGAGAATTTTGATTTTTTGTTGTGATATAGATAGAAATTAGGTGAGTTAGGTGTGATGGAGTCAAGTCGGTTTAGGCATGGATCGAGTGAGGTCTTAGGCAAAGTTGAGTTAGGTTATAGGCATGGTTGAGTCAAGATTATTTTAGGCATTGTTAAGTTAGGTCATAGGTATAACACCCTTGACTAATGTTATTTCCCTCCTTTGTATTCAAGTGTTGATATGTGATTTTCCTTATATGGATATGTTATTTTTGATTATTAGAAATCATGCTTGATATGGATAAGTATTTTCTGCTCTTAAGATCCTTTGATCGAATTGGTCTGACTTCTCTGAATTCATTTTTCACTTTTGGTAGAAGGTTTGCAATCTGGTTTAAGAGTTGTAAACTTGTCTTTTATCCGACTCATCCTTGGATCAATTTCAGTGATCCAAGGAATGTTCTAAAACTACTCTATTGAATGAATGGTAAAATCGACATTCCATAAGTTAAGTTACACATTGGACTAAACTTTTTTGTTGCAAGTTCTTTGACTTTTGTGTGAATTCACTTCCATTTAGTAGGATTGGCTTGGGTCCTTGAAGGTCGACCATGATAGGTCATTGTTGATAAATATGGGAATGCAGCTATTCACAGCACAGGAGAAATATATCCAGGATCCTATTGAGGTTTGATTTATGGAATCCTAAGCTAGGTGAAAGTATTTCCTACCTAAGCTATGTTACTTGATACAATTATGTTTCTAACCTAAATTGGTACTAAAGAATTAGAAGGGTTGCTAGGTATAAAAACTAGAACCTAACACTACAAGGTTATTTAGTGATCTAACCTAGTTTCTAAAATCTATTGTATTTTGATTACTTACCTATGTGGAGTTATCTAACCTAATTGCTAAGGACCTATGTTGGGGGTTAGTGGTTAGTGTTATATCCTAAGGTATAAACTTTAACCTACCTAAGATCTAACCTAAGCCATTAATCTAACCTAAGTAATGGCATGAAGGGGAATCTAAAGGGTCACATACACATTGGAGACAGGTTCTAAAGAATTTATGAAGATTTTAATGTTTATTAAATCCTATAGACTGCCAACTTTGGTAGGGGCTAGTTTGGTTGGTGGAGGCCTAGGTGGCAGTATCACTAGAAATGGAAACGCATGTTATTTTTATTGGGAACTCACAGACTTGGCAGGTGGTGGCAAGGAAGATTGGGTGGGAGATATGGAATTAATGTAATTAATGAACCTTGTTTCATGAGCCCAAACCGCTTTGGAAGGCATGCCATCAGATTTTTTTTTTGTTTCATTTTGCATGCTCTCCATTTTTCTCTCTCCATGCGCTCTAGTTTTTCGAACCAACAGTTTAAACTGCACTGCATGGCTATTTTGGAGGTTTCAAATCTATTTTTGTTTTGTGGAGAGTATATGAGGCATTGTGGAAGAAGTATTTTGTTGTTTGATCTTTCATGGAGAATAAAGGAAGAAGTGATCTCAGCTAGAGTCTTCTTTGATTTTACGGTGACACTATCGGGGATGATAGGTCCTAACTATTAAAATCTATTGCTATCCTCTAAGTGTTTTCATTAAAACAACTTTTCTTTGATGAGTTTTGTGCATTCATGCTTTATCTGGTAAATTGATAGATGGGTTTTGTAAAAAAATTGTATTCTATGTCTTGAATCTGTGTGCTACATGATTCTATTGAAAGCTTACTTTGCACTACCTTTTCGTAAAGGAACCATGTATACGTAAACAAAACTGGTAACACTGTTTGCTTCTTTAGTGGTTTGAAATTGTTGTTGGTTTCAACTTCATTTGTGACCTTTAAATGTTACAGAGATCTATTTATACTCGTTAAGGATTAGTGTTGCAAATTTTTTGTGTTTAAATTAACCGAAGCGAGTAACCAACTCTATTTCTTATTGTTACTTCAAACAGGTTTGAGCTATTTGTTAGAACATGTTTTATTGGATAGAATCGTTGTGTGATTTTAGCTCCATAGTGTTAACATGTTATTTGTAGTTATATTAAGCGGGAATTAAACTATATATTGGTTGTTGTTTTTGTATCACCTTGTGGAAACTTTGGTATGAGTAAAGTTTGCATGCACTAGAAAAAAACCATATATAGTTTGGTTTTGTATTTCTCCTTGTGAAAAATCATGGACCGTTATTAAAACTTGCATGCACAGGAAAAACCATATATGATTTAGTTTTGTATTTTATCCTATGAAAACTTTATTGATTTTGGAACAGTATTGAATTTGGAACTTGTGTTTGTTATTATGGGTAAATTAGACTATGTACTCAAAGTCTTTTAGCATGATTCTTGTGAAATTTGTTCTTATGACCACATTAATGGTTTTTGGAGATTCTTTATGAATTCCGACTTGTGAGTCATCTGGTTGGGCTCTGTCAAGAATCTTACATCCTATTTGAGTTTAGAAATAGGGTTGAAAGGACATTATCGGAGAATGGAAGCATTTCTTCTTACTCCGAACTGTATGTAAACAGTTTCATTGCACTCGGTCTAGTCTTACGGTGCTGGTGTATTATGTAATTGTGTTTGTGATATTGATATGCATCACTGTACAAACCATTTAATACTTGGTGTTCTTAATTGAAATAGAGACCTGAATGTTGTGTTGGTTCAGGTATTATAGTCTTTTGATTATTTAAAAAAAAAAAAAAACTATTGAGGGAACATGTTGTTACCCTAACTTGGTTACATATATTTGAATGGTCTTGATCCTTCAATGATGTTTATGCTTTGCATTGCGCTCGGAATTGTAAATGAGTCATGGACTGTATCGTATTATTATTAATGTTTGATCTTGTCTTTTTTGGAAACCCAATTTATAGTTCTTGTATTAATGAGATGGCATACCGTTAAGATTGTTCTACTTTGCCTAAACTATTGGGAAGGCTTGAGTGTTAGAAATTACTTAGATTCTTACCTCTTGTTGGGTCTAATAAATGTATGTTATGTCTTGGAAGATTGATTGTGATCTAAACTTGATTGTGATTGTGTTTGAACTTCACTATTTTCTCTCAGAGTTTTTAAAAGGGAAAGTTAATGGTAAGGTTTGATGGAACTTCACTTTTGATATTATAGGGTTCTAAGAAAGAGTAATGTTAACATATTTTCTTCTTATCTTGAGGTTGTTTTGGCCCAATGGAAGAATGTAAGGTCTTAAAAGAAATACTCTGTGAATATTTACTGGCCATGGGTTGTGTATGAGTTTCATTGATACATTATTCCTAATGGTAAGTAGAATTCATGTATTATAATGGGAAGGTTTAGAAAGGAAGAAAGTTTTTAGTTTTCTCTTTCTTTGAAATGGTCATTTTTCTCTTACCTTGGAACTCTTAAACGAACTTAAACTGTATGTAGGATAGGAAGTAAAACTATTTATTAAGTTGAAAGAAATGATAAAAATTTGGGATCATTTTATGTTAGGTCTCCTTTTCTAATTCAGTTGGGTTAATTTCTTTGGTTGGAACATCCTAATCTTTATTCTTTTTGGAAAATACATTATGTTTATTAGTCTTGTATACTTGTCATTTGACTGAAATGAAGTAGATAAGATTGAAGTTAGGTTGGCAAGAGAAATTGTAGCTTGTTGTTGGTGATAAACCATTACTTCTTGGATTTATTTCATGGGATCTATTTGATGAACACCTTAAAATGTTTAATTTTAAAGTAGCGTTAATTTAAAGGAATGATTTAAATCTTGATAAACACTATTTCAGCCTTTGATGATGATTATTTAATTTGGAGATGGATTGCTCTCTCTTCTTGTTTACTTGAAAGTTAGATGAAACATTCAAGAGGAAATATGTTGTAAAACTTTTGCATCTTATAGTAAAGATATGAGTTGTATTATATTTGGTAGATTGGAAACAGTGATATGTTATGTTTTGTTGTTTGGTAAAGATAATTGGTGGATTCAATTATACTTTAATTTATATGACATGTAATATAGATTATATTATGTTCTTATTTTGTTAAACCTGTTTAGTATTGCTCTTCTTTTTATTGATATTACTTATGCTTAGGGAGTATGAATTAATTGTTGTTCATTAAAGTAGGGTTGTTTTTATTGGACCAATTAGTGGAATGCACTTCATTTTAAGGATTAGTGCTTATCATGCTCAGTTCATTTAACTAACCCATGCTAGAAATTTTTGTAGATGGACTTCGTAAGTGATAAAAGAAGGAAAAAACTTATATGATGCATTGGCTGATCTAAGTTGATTCTTGTGAAGAATTCTAATCTATTCTTAAGTTGTATTGAAAAAGAAAATTTATTCTCTTTTTAATGAAGGTTGTTGTCATAGTATGTCTGAAATGCATAAGTTGTAAATGTATAAGTTTTGAAAAGGAAATGTAGAATGAGAGTTTACTTACATGGATTATGTAAATTATCTAGTACTTTGAAAAAGAAATGAAATCCTATTTTGTTGATGTTCTTCATGTTATTTATATGTTTCAATGAGTGTTCTTGAATAAGTAGGAAAAATGGGGAATTAGAGTATTATCTCTAAACGTGAAGCAACTAATTAAGTTGCGAGAGAATCAATGTTCTTATCTAATAAATTCATATACTAGTAAGGTAAAATGTGATGAACTTATAATGAGAGCTAATAATTTTGTAGGGACATAAAGGGTGTGTTAAACCCTAGACTTAATTAAGAGGAAGACTCTTCCTCTCTTATTAAAAAGTAAGAAAAAAGGAAATATGAATACAATAATAAGACTTCTTTTAATAAAGTCTATTAAGTTATAACCTCGGTGGTTGTTACACTTCCTTGAATAGTTAAATCACATTGAATGAAACTTAAGATATTTCTATCCTTAATTCTAGGTGGATGTTGTTCAGCCAATGTTACCAAAACGAACATCAAAAGAAATCTTAACAAAAGGATGTTCTACAAGGGTTATTAGAATGTGATTGGAAAAGAACTTAGGGAGAGTTGGATTAGAGTCTAGGTAGAGTTGCTGAAATCTGTCTTTAGGAATCTAAATTAATTAACTTTAAATAATCTCCTAAGGTTTAGTATATCTTAATGAGGCTATTCTATAAGATGCTGGAACATGTTATGTAGGAGTTGTACCTTGAGAAGATTATGATCTTTCTTGAGGATACAACTCTATAGTGACATGTGGCAACACCATTTTGCATTGATCATATAGATCTACACACTTTTGGACTTGAACTTAGTTTCTCTCTGGGTGGGTAAGTAGTGTAGTTGTGATACAAATTATTCCTCTAGGACTCAGGGTATCTTGGCACACGGGGTTGACTTAGGTTTACCCAGTATGCCAATCTATCCTAAGTCTTTGGGAGCTCCTTCCTATCATAACCTATGATGTTAACTAGAACTAGGGATAAACCTTGGGCAAGAGGACTGATGGAAGTCGGTAAAAGAAATTTTAGCTAACAATAGTGTGGGGTGAAGGAAATATTCGGATTGATGAATATCCCATCAAGGAATAAGTAATACAAACAGTATGTTAAAAACTTTGGCCAAAGTATCACAAGCTACTGATTGCGTTGTCCTATGTCACCTAGTCTAAGGATCATGATGCAGATGAATATTGGTAAAACTATTCAATTAGGTTCCTTAGATAGATCACTCAATACCTAGAACAGGGTAAGAGAACCAAGTATACGTAGTATACAGAAAAGTATTCAATACTTAGTATTAAACATGAATAGATCGGTAGTTTACTGAGTCATGAAATGAATAGATCGGTAGGTTACTGAGTCATTACAGATGCATATGGTTATCTATTATAAGAATTATTGTTTTTAGAATGTGTGTTCTAAATTACATATTTAGAAAAGCGAATATTACGTAAATATATATATATATATTTCCTTGTTTCTAAAGTCTTAAAATGGGAATGTTACATCTTGGTAACAAAGTAGGAAGTTTAACCAACCATTAGAAATGATTCTTGGACCTATTAATGTCCATAATCTTAATAAAAACTTGAATTTTCTATAGTAACATAAAATAGTTAGAAAAGAGGAAATGTTATGAATAATACTTCCCGAGGAAGGAGCAGCAACATCCCGTGTAAAACTTGATGAGATCCTTATTTTCTAATATCTATACATTGGTTTTACTTTAACCATGTAGGATCATTTAGCTAGGTGTTCGAGGAACAAGTGATGGGTAAAGAAAGGAGGATAGAAGAAGAGGGAAATAATAATGTGCCACTTTCTCGGGGACAACCCCAATATGGGTGTTGATAATAACAATGCTAGTGAGTGTCACATGCACATAGATGAAAACAAAAGGCTAGGAAATGCATAAACTCACTAATGATATAAAAATGATAAGTCCATATCTAAGTTTGATGGCACCACATTAGGTGATATATAAGAACTAGTCAATGAGATGGAGAATTATTTTGCAATAAGGAACTTCTCTAGAAGATCCAAAGCTATTTGGGGAGCATATCAACTTTCCCATGAAGCATCTTCATGGTGGGACAGCTCAAAAGGCTGAACTAAACATGATGAAACTAACATCTTTTTGGGATCAATTTTAAGGTTATTTTAGGCAATGATTCCTGCCACAACTTTATTATGATTAGAAAACAAATGAATTTTAGAACTTAGCTCAAGGGAAGTTAAGCGTAAATGAGTATTGAACGGTTTACAAAACTACTCAAATGTACCTTAAATCTGAGTGAGAAATAGAGATATGGAAATTCATCATGGGGTTGAATCATTCCACTATTTAAGGGGTTGTAGAAAAATTCATAAAAAACGAGAAACTAAAGGCTTCCTCTAATCGCTTTGAAAGAAGTAAGTAAATTTGAAGAAAGTCCCAAACTCTTCAAATCTTCTCTTGCACCAAAGAAAATATTACTAATCTTCGTTGGTTGGAACATCCTAATATTTATTATTTTTGGAAAATACATTATGTGCTATTAGTCTTGAATAGCTTTTCATTAGGACTCAATGAAGTAGATAAGATTGAAGTTAGGTTGGAAAAAGAAATTTTAGCTTGTTGTTGGTGATAAACCATTAATTATCCTAGGATTTATTTCAATGGATCTATTTGATGAACACCTAAAATGTTTAATTTTAAAGTAGGGTTACTTTAAAGGAATGATTTAAATCTTGATAAACACAAGAGGAAATTTGCCAATGATTAAGTAATTTAGCGGATGGATAGGACTCTTCTTCTTTACTTAAAGTTAGATGAAAGATTCAAGAGGAAATATGTTGTAGAAACTTTTGCATCTTAAAGTATAAAGATATGAGTTGTATTATATTTGGTAGATGGAAAGAAAAGTGATATGTTATGTTTTCTGAATGTTTGGTAAAGATAATTGGTGGATTCAATTATACTTTAATTTATATGACATGTAATATAGATTATATTATGTTCTTCTTTTGTTAAAAGTTTAGTATCAATAACTTATTTTTATTGATAGTACTTATGCTTAGTCATAAAGTATGAATTACTTGTTGTTCATTAAAGTAGGGTTTTTATTGGACCAATTAGTGGTTGCACTTCATTTTAAGGATTAGTGCTTATCATGCTTAGTTCATTTAAATGACCCATATTTAGCAATTTTTACAGATGGACTTCGTGAGTGAAAAAAAGAAAAAAAAAACTTATATGATGCAATGGGATCTAAGTTTATTCTTGTGAAGAATTCTAATCTATTCTTAAGTTGTATTGAAAAAGAAAAGTCATTCTCTTTTTAATGAAGGTTGTTGTTGGCTATATTTCTCGAAATGCATAAGTTGTAAATGTATAAGTTTTGAAAAGGAAATGTAGAATGAGAGTTTACTTCATGGATTATGTAAATTATCTAGTACTTTGAAAAAGAAATGAATCTATCTGTTGATGTTCCTCATGTTATTTATATGGACCAATGAGTGTTCTTGGATAAGTAGCTATAAAAAAGGGGAATTAGAGTATTATCCCTAAACGCGAAGCAACTAATTAAGTTGCAAAGAATCAGATGTTCTTATCTAATCAATTCATACATAGTAAGGTAATGTGATGAACTTATGATGAAAGCTAAGAATTTTTAGCGGACATAAAGGGTGTGTTAAACCCTAGAAATTAAGAGGAAAACTCTTCCTCTCTTATTAAAAAGTAAGAAAAAAGGGAAATATGAATACAATAATAAGACTTCTTTTAATAAAGTCTACTAAGTTATAACCTCGGTGGTTATTCCTTAGTTTTCGAGAAAGAATACTTAAATCACATTATGAAACTTACAATATTTCTATCCTTAATTTAGGTGGATGTTGTTTAGCCAACGTTAGCAAACATCAAAAGAAATCTTAACAAAAGGATGTTCTACAAGGGTTATTAGAATGTGATTGGAAAATAACTTAGGGAGAGTTGATTAGAGTCTAGGTAGAGTTGCTGAAATTTGTCTTTAGGAATCTAAATTAATTAACTTTAAATAATCTCCTAAGGTTATGTATATCTCAATGAGGCTATTCTCCATAGGATGTTGGCAAAAGGCTAGGTTTGTACCTTCGAGAAGATTATGATCTTCTCGGGGATAATCTCTATAGTGACATGTGGCAACACCATTCGCATTAACCGTCTAGATCTACACACTTTTGGACTTGAACTTACTTTTCTCTCTTGGGAGGCGGTAGTGTAGTTATGATACAAAGTATTCCTCTAGGACTCAGGGTATCTTGGCACATGGGGTTGACTTAGGTTTACCCAGTATGCCAATATATCCTAAGTCTTTGGGAGCTCCTTCCTATCATAACCTATGATGTTAACTAGAACTAGGGATAAACCTTGGGCAAGAGGATAGATGGAAGTCGGTAAAGGAAATTTTAGCTAACAATAGAGTGGGGTGAAGGACATATTCGGATTGATGAATATCCCATCAAGGAATAAGTAATACAAACAATATGTTAAAAATCTTTGGCCAAAGTATCGCAAGCTACCGATTGCATTGTCCTATGTCACCTAGTCTAAGGATCATGATGCAGATGAATATTGGTAACAACTATTCAATTAGGTTCCTTAGATAGATCACTCAATACCCAAAACAGGATAAGAGAACCAAGTATATGTAGTATACGAGAGAAGTATTCAATACTTAGTGCTAAACATGAATAGATCGGTAGGTTATGAGTCATTGAAATGAATAGATGCATATGGTTATCTATTATAAGAATTATTGTTTTTAGAATGTGTGTTCTAAATTACATATTTAGAAAAGGGAACATTGTTCTAAAATACGTATTTAGATATAGGGATATATATATATATATATATATATATATATATATTTCCCTTGTTTCTAAAGTCATAAAATGGGAATGTTACATCTTGGTATCAAAGTGAAGGTTGCAGCTCTTGGACCTATTGTGTCCATAATTGATAAAAACTTGAATTTTTTGTAACATAAAATGGTTAGAATAAGAGGAAATGTTGCAAACAATGCTTCACACTGAGGAAGGAGAAGCAACATCCCAAAATCTTGATTATATCCTTACTACCCTGTTAGACACAAGAGGATCATTTGACTGTCTCTTGAGGAACAAGTGATGGGTAATGAGGAGGAAGAAGAAGATGGTAATAATAATCAGCCACCTCTTGGGGACAACCCCAATATGGGTGTTGATAATAACAATGCTAATGTGCCTGACTAGCCAGAAAACAAAAAGGCTAGGTTGGCTACTAAACTCACTAATGATATAAAATGATAAGTCCACCTAAGTTTGATGGCACCACATTAGGTGATGGAGCTGAGAACTAGCTCAACGAGATGGAGAAGTACTTTACAATAAGGAACTTCTCAGAAGATACCAAAGCTATTTGGGGAGCATATCAACTTTCCCATGAAGCATCTTCATGGTGGGACAGCTGCAAGGCTGAACTAAACATTGATGGAACTAACATCATATTGGGATCAATTTAAAGATTATTTTAGGCAACGATGGCTGCCACAACTTTATTATGATTAGAAAATGACTGAATTTTAGAACTTAGCTCAAGGGAAGTTAACTGTAAATGAGTATTGGGAACGGTTTACAAAACTACTCAAGTATGTACCTCAGTATCAAATTGATGAGAAGTTCAGGATATGGAAATTCATCATGGGGTTGAATCCCATTATTGGGGGAGAGGTTGATGTTCATATCCCAACCACTATGGAAGGGGTTTTAGAAAAATCCATAAGGTAGGAACAGAAATTAAAGGCTATTTCTGATCAAAAAGAAGAAGTACGGAAGAAAGTTCCAAACTCTTCTTCATCTTCTCTTGCACCTAAGAAATGACCATGGAAAAATTTTGGTAACAAAAGTAAGTTTCCAACCGATAATAATAAGAAGACAACAATGAATAAGACTACTAGAAATACAGGAACAATTTTTCCAGAAATAATAATAATGGGAAAAAACTCTATGGAGGTCAGAATGATAACTATAAGGCTGGGAATAATTATGAGCCCAAAAAGGGACCGGTAGGAGGATGTTATAACTATGGAAAAGATCATTATGTGAATCAATGTCCTTTGAAGAAGGATGATCATAATCAACAACACAAGATACATGTTGTAGTAGCTGACAAGCAAGTTGAAAAGCAAGTTACACCTATTGAAGTTCCTAGTAAGTTATTTGGCATACATATAACTATTCTATTTGATACGGGAGCTACTGAATGTTTTATTTCTAGTAAACTTGCTTCAAAACTTAAAAGAAAAGCTGGAAAAATGGATAAATCATGGACTGTACATTATGGTAATAATTCTATTCATATAGTTAGTATGTGTCTTTTCGGAGAAGTCCTTGACTTACCTAGATTTTCCACATAAGTTGATCTCTATGTAGCACCTTTGGGATCTTATGATATAGTCATAGGTGTAAATTGGTTAGTAGAGCATAAAGCAAAGGTAGACTATTTTGAAAAACATATTAGTTGTTTAGATGATCTGTAGAAAATAGCAGAGATTCAAGGTGTAAAATGAGAAATTTCAGTTAGGAAATTGTCAGCTATGCAACTTAAAAGGCCAAAAATAAGGGTTGTACCTTATATGTAGTAAAAATTTCTAAATCTTGTGGAAGAAAATAGTGATTTCTTGAAACGTTATCCATTGTTATAGAACTACGGTGACGTGTTTCGGAAGAATTACCGGGATTACCACCCAAAAGGGAGTTTGACTTCACAATTGAAATCAAGCCAGGTACTGAACCAATTTCAAAGCACCTTATCGAATGACTACCACAGATTTAGTAGAGCTTAAGGCTTAGTTACAAGAAATTTTTTTGAGGGTTTGATTAGACCAAGTGTTTCACCTTGGGGAGCAGCAATGATCTTTGTGAAAAATAAGGATGGAACCCTCAAATTTTGCATTGATTACAGGATGTTAAATAAAGCAAAAATCAATAATAGATACCCACTTACCTAGAATTGATGATCTATTTGATCAGATGCGTGGAGCATCGGTATATTATAAGATAGACCTTCATCTAGATATCATCAATTACAAATTAAGGAAGAGGACATTCATAAAATGAATTTTAGGACAAGGTATGGACATTATGAATTCATGGTTTTACCCTTTGGATTAACGAATGCACCTACAACTTTTATGAACTTAATGAATAATATCTTTCAAGAATACTTGGACAAGTTTGTGCTTGTATTCTTGGATGACATTCTCATATATTCTAAAAGTGTGGAGGAGCATCATGAACACTTAAAAATAGTTTTGGAAATTCTGAGAAAGAGACAGTTATATGGTAAGTTGTCCAAATGTTCTTTCTATGACACCGAAGTTCACTATTTGGGTCATGTTATAAGTAAAGATGGGATTGTTGTAGATCCTTCTAAAATTGTAGCTATAATTGAGTGTCCTGCACCAAATAATGTACATGAAGTTAGAAGCTTCATGTGCCTTGCAGGTTATTATATAAAATTTGTTAATGATTTTTCTAAGGTGGCTGCACCAATAACTTCATTGCAGAGAAAAAGGATAAGAAATTTGTTTGGAAATATAAATGTGAATTTGATTTTAAAAATTTGAAAATTCAGTTGACTTCAGCACCTATTTTAGTTATACCTGATCCAAATGGAGACTTCACAGTTATAACGGATGCATCTGGGGAGGGTCTTGGGGGTATTTTGTTACAAAATGATCATGTCATAGCTTATGAAAGAAAAAACTTAAGTTACATCAGTTGAATTATATTCGACATGATTTAGAGCTTGTTGCCATAGTTCATGCACTTCAAGTTTGGAGGCATTATCTACTTGGTAAACCATTTGAGTTGAAAACTAATCATCTTGGGTGAAGTATATTTTTACTCACCAAATCTAAATGCAAGACAACAAAGGTGGTTAGAGTTTTCTTCTCAATATGACTTTTACATAAGTTACATTAAAGGAAAGGAGAATAGAGTGGTTGATGCTCTAAGTCGAAGGATCTTATAACACTAAGAACTCATTTTAAGGATGAAGTAAAAAGTGCTATGGAATCTGATTCTTACTTTCAGCAAGTGAAAGTAGCGCTTGTTGTAGATCCAAAAGATGAAAAGTATAAAGGTTTTCACTTTGATAATGAGGGAATCTTATGATATGAAAACAAAGTATACGTACCCTTACCTAATGATTTGAGAAGGAAATTGATGATAGAGTTTCACAATTCACCTTTCTCTGGGCACCCTGGCATTACAAAAATGTTGGCTGATATAAAACAACAATATTTCTGGAAAGGAATGAAAAAGGATGTTATAGATTTTGTGACTCATTGTCTAGAATGTCAACGAGTAAAAGTGGAACATATGCATCCAATCTAGTTTATTGTATCCTCATAGCATACCACAAGTACAAATGGTAGGTAATAAGCATGGATTTTGTACAAGGATTACCTATGTCAAAAAATAAACACGATGTTATTTTGGTAGTAGTTGACAAACTAATGAAAGTAGCTCATTTTATTGCTGGAAATCTAAAGGATGATTCTCCTGTTTTGGATAGAAGATTTGTACATGAAATTTTAAGATTACATGGAGTACCTAAATTAATCATATCTGATAGAGACCCTAGAATGACGTCAAGGTTTTGGCAAATGCTTAATGCAGCTCTAGGAACTAAATTGAATTTCAGTTCTACGTATCATCCAAAAACGGATGGACAGACTAAAAGAGTAAATCAGGTTTTGGAGGATATGTTACGGATGTATTGTATGGATCAGTAGTATAAGTGGGAAGAGTACCTTCCATTAGTTGAATTTGCATATAATAATACATATCATGCTTCTCTTAAGATGGAACCTTTTGAGGCGCTTTATGGAAGGAAATGCAGAACCCCTATTAGTTGGGATAGCATTAAGGATAGAGAGGTAATAGGACCTAAAATCCTTACACAAATGGAAAAACAAGTTAAAATGATTCGTGAACGCTTGAAAGAAGTAGTAGATAGGAAAAAGAGTTATGCTAATTTAAAGTGGGTTGACAAGAAATTTGAACATGGAGAAAAGGTTTTCTTCGGTTAAATCGAAAAAGAGTTCCATAAATTTTGGAAAGTTTGCCAAGTTATCACCTCATTATGTGGGACCTTTTTAAATAGTTAAAGTAATCAACCTGTAGCTTATCGCTTAGCACTACCACCTACTTTGTCACGAATGCATGATGTTTTCCATATTTATTTTCTTAAGAAATAGGTTTCAGATTTATCACATGTGAAAAATTTGAATTCCTTACAAGTCCAAGACCCGGGAATAATCATGGTTAAGCCCATTCAAGTGCTTTGGAAACTCACTAGTTGCATTTAAGAAATAGAGAAATAAGTCAATGTAAGGTCCAAAGTGGGACCGGTTTATCAAGGAGAGTGCAACTTGGGAAAATCTAAAGGATATGGAAACTACTTTTCCATATCTATTTGAACAAAATTAAATACATTGAGTGATAAATTTTTATGAATTTGTCCTTTATGAAATTAAATAAGCAGTTTTGGGTAGATGTTTACTTGAATTGAATAAAAGGTTATTTATTACTAATTTTGGAACTATAAGGTTTTGAAATATTTGACTTAGGATAAGAGAAGTGAATGAATTGACTGTCCTGATGATGTAAATTGTTAAAGGATGTAATAATCGGGATGATGATTCTTTTAGGAGGGAAGCATGTAACACCCTTGACTAATGTTATTTTCCTCCTTTGCATTCAAGTGTTGATATGTGATTTTCCTTATATGGATATGTTCTTCTAATTATTGGAAATCATGCTTGATATGGATAAGTCTTTTCTTCTCTTAAGATCCTTTGATCGAATTGGTATGATTTATCTGAATTCATTTTTCACTTCTGGTAGATGGTTTACAATCTAGTTTAAGATTTGTAAACTTGTCTTTTATCTGACTCATCCTTGGATCAATTTTAGTGATCCAAGGAATGTTTTAAAACTACTCTGTTGAATGAATGGTAAAATCGATATTCCATAAGTTAAGCTACATGTTGGACTGAAATTTGTTGTTGCAAGTTTTTTGACTTTTGTGTGAACACACTTCCATTTAGTAGGCTTGGTTTGGGTCCTTGAAGGTCGACCATGACAGGTCATTGTTGATAAAGATGGGAATGCAGCTGTTCACAACATAGGAGAAAGATATCTAGGATCCTATTGAGGTTTGATTTACAGAATCCTAAGCTAGGTGAAAGTATTTCCTACCTAAGCTATGTTAATTGATATAATTTTGTTTCTAACCTAACGGTACTAAAGAAATCGAAGGGTTGCTAGGTATAAAAACTAGAACCTAACACTACAAGGTTATTTAGTGATCTAACCTAGTTTCTAAAAGCTATTGTATTTTTATTACTTACCTATGTGGAGTTATCTAACCTAATTGTTAAGGACCTATGTTAGGGGTTAGTGGTTAGTGTTATATCCTAAGGTATAAACTTTAACCTACCTAAGATCTAACCTAAGCCATTAATCTAACCTAAGTAATGGCATGAAGGGGAACCTAAAGGGTTGCATACACATTAGCGACAGGTTCCAAGGAATTTATGAAGATGATAAGGTTTATTAAATCCTATAGAGTACCAAATTTGGAAGGGGATGGTTTTATTGGCGGAGACCTAGGTGGCACTATCACTAGAAATGGAAATGCGTGTTATTTTTTATTGGGAACTCGTCAGACTTGGCAGGTGGTGGCAAGGAAGATTGGGCGGGAGATATGGAATTAATGCAATTAATGAACCTTGTTACATGAGCGCAAACCACTTTGGAAGGCATGCCATCAAATTTTTGTTTGGTTGTTTCATTTTGCATGCTCTCCATTTTTCTCTTTCCATGCACTCTGGCTTTTTGAACCAGCAGTTTAAACTACACTGCATAGCTATTTTAGAGGTTTCAAATCTATTTTTATTTCATGGAGAGTATATGAGGCATTGTGGAAGAAGTATTTTGTTGTTTGATCTTTCGTGGAGAAGAAGGGAAGAAGCGAGCTCAGCTAGAAGTCTTCTTCGATTTTACAGTGACACTATCAGGCATGATAGGCCCTAACTGTTAAAATATATTGCTTTCCTCTAAGTGTTTTCATTAAAACAACTTTTCTCTGATGAGTTTTGTGCATTCATGCTTAATCTGGTAAATTGATAGATGGGTTTGTAAAAAAACTTGTATTATGTGTTTTGAATCTGTGTGCTACATGATTCTATTGAAATCTTACTTTGCACTACCTTTTCGTAAAGGAACCATGTATACGTAAATAAAACTGGTAACATTGTTTGCTTCTTCAGTGGTTTGAATTATTGTTGGTTTCAACTTCATTTGTGACCTTTAAATGTTTAGACAGAGATCTGTATTTGTACTCATTAAGGATTAGTGTTGCAAATTTGTTGTGTTTTATTTACCCGAACTGGTAAGCAACTCTAGTTCTTATTGTTACTTCAAACAGGTTCGAGCTATTTGTTGGAAACATGTTTTGGTGGATAGAATCATTGCAGTGATTCTTGGCTCCATAGTGTTAACGTGTTATTTCATAGTTATATTAATTGGGAATTAAACCATATATGGCTTGTTGTTTTTGTATCACCTTGTGGAAACTTTGACTGTAGAAAATTTTGCATGCACTAGAAAAAAAAACCATAAATAGTTTGGTTTTTATTTCTCCTTGTGAAAATCATGGACCGTTATTAAAACTTGCATGCATAGGAAAAACCGTATATGATTTAGTTTTGTTTTTTTCTGTAAAAACTTTATTGATTTTGGAATAGTATTGAATTTGGAACTTGTGTTTGTTATTATGGGTAAACTAGATTGTACTCAAAGTCTCTTTGGCATGGTGCTTGTGAAATTTTGTTCTTATGACCACATTAATGGTTTTTGGAGATTCTTTATGAATTTTGACTTGTGATTCGTCATCTAGCCAGCTCTGTCAAGCATCTTACATCCCGTTTGAGTTTAGAAATAGGGTTGAAAGGATGTTATCGAGAGAATGGAAGCATTTCTTCTTACTCCAAACTATATGTAGATAGTTTCATTACACTCGGTCTGGTCTTACGGTGCTGGTGTATTATGTAATTGTGTTTGTGATATTGATATGCATCACTATACAAACCATTTAATACTTGGTGTTCTTAATTGAAATAGAGACCTGAACATTGTGTTGGTTCAGGTATTATAGTCTTTTGATTATTTAAAAAAACTATTGAGGGAACATGTTACCTAACTTGGTTACATGTATTTGAATGGTCTTGATCCTTCGATGATGTTTATGCTTTGCATTGTGCTCGGAATTGTAAATGAGTCCTGGACTGTACGTATTATTTTTGATGTTTGATCTTGTCTTTTGTTGGAAACCCAATCTGTAGTTCTTGTATTGATGAGATGGCATACCGTTGAGATAGTTCTACTTTTCTGAACTATTGGGAAGGCTTGAGTGTTAGCAATTACTCAGATTCTTACCTCTTGTTGGGTCTAGTAAATGTATGTTATGTCTTGGAAGATTGATTGCGATCTAAACTTGATTGCGATTGTGTTTGAACTTCATTGTTTTCTCTCAAAGTTTAAAAAGGGAAAGTTAATGGTAAGGTTTGATGGAACTTCACTGTTGATAGTATAGGGTTCTAAGAAAGAGAAATGTTAACATGTTTTCTTCTTATCTTGAGGTTGTTCTAGCCCAATGGAAGAATGTTAGGTCTTAAAAGAAATACTCTGTGAATCTTTACCAGCCACGGGCTATGTATGAGTTTCATTGATACATTGTTCCTAATGGTAGTAGAATTCATGTATTATAATGGGAAGGTTTAGAAAGGAAGATAGTTTTAGTTTTCTCTTTCTTGAAATGGTCATTGTTCTCTTACCTTGGAACTCTTGAATGAACTTAAACTATATGTAGGAGAGGAAGTAAAACTATTTTATTAAGTTGTAAAGAAATGATAAAAAAATTGGGATCATTTTCTGTTAGGTCTCCTTTTCTAATTCAGTTGGGTTAAGTTCGTTGGTTGGAACCTCCTGATCTTTATTCTTTTTGGAAAAGACATTCTTTGTTATTAGTCTTGTATACTTGTCATTTGACTGAATGAAGTAGATAAGATTGAAGTTAGGTTGGCAAGAGAAATTGTAGCTTGTTGTTGACTGATAAACCATTACTTCTTCTGGGATTTATTTCAATGGATCTATTTGATGAACACCTTAAACTATTTAATTTTAAAGTAGGGTTACTTTAAAGGAACGGTTTAAATCATGATATACACTATTTCAGCCTTGCTGATGATTAAGTACTTTGGCAGATGGATTGCTCTCTCTTCTTCTTTACTTGAAAGTTAGATGAAACATCCAAGAGGAAATATGTTGTAGACACTTCTGTATCTTATAGTAAAGATATGAGTTGTATTATATTTGGTAGATTGGAAACAATGATATGTTATGTTTTGTTGTTTGGTAAAGATAATTGGTGGAATCAATTATACTTTAATTTATATGACAGTAATATAGATTATATTATGTTCTTCTTTTGTTAAACATGTTTAGTATTTCTCTTCTTTTTATTGATAGTACTTATGCTTAGGGAGTATGAATTACTTGTTGTTCATTAAAGTAGGGTTTTTTTATTGGACCAATTAGTGGACTGCACTTCATTTTAAGGATTAGTGCTTATCATGCTTAGTTCATTTAAGCGACCCATGCTAGCAATTTTTACAGATGGACTTCGTAAGTGATAAAGGAAGCCAAAAACTTATATGATGCATTGGCTGATCTAAGTTGATTCTTGTGAAGAATTCTAATCTATTCTTAAGTTGTATTGAAAAAGAAAAGTTATTCTCTTTTTAATGAAGGTTGTTGTTAGGTAGTATGTCTGAAATGCATAAGTTGTAAATGTATAAGTTTTGAAAAGGAAATGTAGAATGAGAGTTTACTTGCATGGATTATGTAAATTATCTTGTACTTTGCAAAAGAAATGGAATCCTATTCTGTTGATGTTCTTCATGTTATTTATATGTTTCAATGAGTGTTCTTGGATAAGTAGGAAAAAAAGGGGAATTAGAGTATTATCCCTAAACGCGAAGCAACTAATTAAGTTGCTAGATAATCAATGTTCTTATCTAATCAATTCATACTAGTAAGGTAACGTGTGATGAACTTATAATGAAAACTAAGAATTTTTAGGGGGCAAAAAGGGTGTGTTAAACCCTAGAAATTAAGAGGAAGACTCTTCTGTCTTATTAAAAAGTAAGAAAAAGGGAAATATGAATACAATAATAAGAATTCTTTTAATAAAGTCTACTAAGTTATAACCTCGGTGGTTATTACACTTCCTTGGATAGTTAAATCACATTGAATGAAACTTAAGATATTTCTATCCTTAATTCTAGGTGGATGTTGTTTAGCCAATGTTAGCAAACATCAAAAGAAATCTTAACAAAAGGATGTTCTACAAGGGTTATTAGAATGTGATTGGAAAAGAACTTAGGGAGAGTTGGATTAGAGTCTAGGTAGAGTTGCTGAAATCTTTCTTTAGGAATCTAAATTAATTAACTTTAAATAATCTCCTAAGGTTATGTATATCTCAATGAGGCTATTCTATAGGATCTTTGGCACAAGCTGATGCTAGAGGTTGTACCTTCGAGAAGATTATGATCTTCTCGGGGATAGAACTCTATAGTGACATGTGGCAACACCATTCTACTGATGATCGTCTAGATCTACACACTTTTGGAATTGAACTTAGTTTCTCTCTTGGGTAGGCGGTAGTGTAGTTATGATACAAAGTATTCCTCTAGGACTCAAGGTATCTCGGCACACGGGGTTGACTTAGGTTTACCCTGTATGCCAATATATCCTAAGTCTATGGGAGATCCTTCGTATCATAACCTATGATGTTAACTAGAACTAGGGATAAACCTTGGGAAAGAGGACTGATGGAAGCTAGTAAAGGAAATTTTAGCTAACAATAGAGTGGGGTGAAGGACATATTCCGGATTGATGAATATCCCATCAAGGAATAAGTACTATAAACAATATGTTAAAAATCTTTGGCCAAAGTATCGCAAGCTACCGATTGCGTTGTCCTATGTCACCTAGTCTAAGGATCATGATCCAGATGAATATTGTTAATAACTATTCAATTAGGTTCCTTAGATAGATCACTCAATACCGAAGCGGGATAAGTAAATTATCTAGTACTTTACAAAAGAAATGGAATCCTATTCTATTGATGTTCTTCATGTTATTTATATGTTTCAATGAGTGATCTTGGATAAGTAGGAAAAAAAGGGAATTAGAGTATTATCCCTAAATGCGAAGCAACTAATTAAGTTGCAGATAATCAATGTTCTTATCTAATCAATTCATACTAGTAAGGTAACGTGTGATGAACTTATAATGAAAACTAAGAACTTTGTAGGGGACATAAAGGGTGTGTTAAACCCTATAACTTAAGAGGAAAACTCTTCCTCTCTTATTAAAAAGTAAGCAAAAAGGGAAATATGAATACAATCATTAGACTTCTTTTAATAAAGTCTACTAAGTTACAACCTCGGTGGTTGTTACACTTCCTTGAATAGTTAAATCACATTGAATGAAACTTAAGATGTTGTTGTCCTTAATGCTAGGTGGATGTTGTTCAGCCAACATTAGCAAAAATTGAAAGTAATCTTAACAAAAATAAGTTACGTAAGGGTTATTAGAACTTGGTTGGAAAAAACTTAGGATGAGTTGGATTAGAGTCTAGGAAGAGTTACTAAAATCTGTCTTTAGGAATCCAAATTAATTAACTTTAAATAATCTCTTAAGGTTATGTATATCTCGAAGAGGTTATTCTATAGGATGTTGGCACATGCCGAATGCAGGGTTGTACCTTTGAGAATACTAGGATCTTCTCGGGGATACAATGCTTTAGTGACATGTGGCAACACCCTTTGCATTGATCATCTAGATCCACACACTTTTGGTCTTGAACTTAGTTTCTCTCCTAGACTAGGCAATAGCATAGTTGCGATAAAAGTAGTCATCCGGGACTCGGGGTATCTTGGCATATGGGGTTGAATTAGGTTGACCCAGTATGCCAATCCATCCTAAGTCTTTGGGAGCTCCTTCCTATCATAACCTACGATGTTAAATAGAACTAGGGATAAACCTTGGGCAAGTGGAGTGACGGAAGTTAGTAAAGGACATTCTAGATAACAATAGAGTGGGGTGAAGGACATATTCTAGATTGAAGAATATGTCATTAAGGAATAAGTAATACAAAAAGTATGTTAAAAATATTTGGCCAAAGTATCACAAACCTGCTGATTATGTTGTCCCATGTCACCTAATCTAAGGATCGTGATGCGAGATGAATATTAGTAACAACTATTCGATTAGGTTTCTTAGATAGATCAATCAATACCCATAACATGGTAAGAGAACCAAGTATACGTAGTATACGAGAGAATTTTCAATACTTAGTGTTAAAATGAATAGATCGGTAGTTTACCAAGTCATAAAATGAATAGATTAGTAGGTTACCAAGTCATTACAACTGCGCATATGGTTATACATTATAATAATAATTGTTTTTTGAATCGTGTTCTAAATTACGTACTTAGAATAGGGAACATTACGCAAAAAAATTAAAAATTTTCCTTATTTCTAAAGTCTTAAAATGGGAATGTCTGATAGGCATGGTGGTGTCGGGTTTTTTTAGGCATGGTTGAGTTAGGTCACGGGCATGGTGGAGTCAAGTTTGTTTAGGCATGGTTGAGTCGGGTTTGTTTTAAGCATGGTTGAGTTAGGTTTGTTTAGGCATGGTTGAGTCAGGTTTGTTTTAGGCATGGTTGAGTTAGATTTATTTAGGCATGGTTGAATTGTGATTTATTATGTTGGGCAACGAATGATAATATGGGTCATATGTGAGATGTGGTATAATCTATGCATAATGATGATAAATAAATGGTAACCGTAATAAATGTATGTTGTAATGAGGATTGAATATGAAGCAACTTGTTATGTATGTGGTTTAATTTCCAATGTTGGGTATAAAAGGGAAACTAAGTGAGATATGATGTAATGTGAGGAACATGGAAGATGAATTGTTTAGGGTAGAGAATGGCCAAGCTAACCTCCAAGGGCCCCATGCCCTTAAAGTGCTACCTACATAGTCTCGAAAAAAAGAGATCTCGGGATGATGTAGTTCTCCCATAAGCTAGGGATGAATATGAGGGGTATGAAAATGAGGTGGTAGGTTTTAGGTATGGTGTGGGTTTAGGTTTATTAGGTGTGGGTTGGTTATAGGTAAAGTGATATAGGTGATATTGATTGTGGCGAAAGAATAATATTACCCCAAAGGTAAACATCGATGATCAAGTCTGTATAAGGTAATCAAAACATAAAAAAGATGGTTAAAAGATAAGAGGGGGCAATAAATCCACGTGATTAGGTAGGATCATACCGAGTAGATCACACCGTGGAGGAGGTGCTCAACAAAGACCCAAAAGACATTACATGATTGATTGTTCTACGGTAAAAGTAGTCACATGATCACCAAATGTCAAAGTTCCAAGAAGTCCCTTGAGGATATAGGAAATGGGAGTGGGAATAGTGAAAATGTTGAAAGGTGGCTAAGTTTATATGATATGAGGTAGCATGGTATTTGGGAAAGAGATCCGAGTCAAATTGGGCAATTCCATGACTATTTCTTTTTTTTTTGACTTGTATTTGAAATAGACCGATTGATGTGGGAAGTTTATATGGGATGAGGAATTTAACTCCTTGAGGTCTTCATGAAGTTGATCTATGCGGGAAGCTTTGGTTGCTCTCATTGTTTTTTTGAAAGGTCCTTTCATATGCCATTGTCCTTCGAGGGAGTATTCTATTTATAGTAGTGATTATCGAGAGGCGAGATGTCCTTTGAGGAGCCATCATTTTAGTTAGAATTTTGACTCAAGGAGTTGTGTCCCATGTGAGGGCTTTGAAGTATTGGACAAGACCAAGGTGGATAATAGGAATCCTATTCAAAAGGTAGGTTGAAATGACCATGGGATCTCATTTAAAGGTAGATGAAAAGTATCCATAAGAATCATGCTATGTGTAGCGCAATGGTACACATATTCAAGAGAAGATAACAAGTGACGGTTACTCACATGATTCTTGTTTAATTTTTGGTGAGGCATATGAAGTGGATAGCACTCAAGGGATGAGCATGGAAAGAGGAAAAAGGTGAGGTAGGACTAAAATTCAACAATAGAATGGTTGAAGATGCAAGATGTTAAAGGGCTTAGGTTTGGGTTTACCATGAAGTGAAGATAAGCGATAAGCACCTGATCCATAGGTATGGATCACGATGTATGGTCCAATCCAAGTAGGAGAAAAATTTCCCCTTTACTTTTTTTGCTTTGGTTACATGTTTATTTTCTTTCAGGATGAGGTCACCAACTTGGAAGGTTCATTCATGGACATGCTTTTCATAGGCACGTTTGATACATTTTTGGTAAACTTGAAGGTGGTCAAGAGCGTTAAGATGGCGTTCGTCTAATAACTCAAGTTGTGTTAAACGGTCTTGACAAAAGTCATCATCATTAAGCATGTCATGGAGAGAAATGTGGAGTGAGGGAATCTGGAATTCAAGAGGTAAAACTACCTCGGTACCATAGACTAGAGAAAATGGTGTGGTGGCAGTGGAAGTGTGAATACTAGTGTGGTATGCCCATAGGGAAAAAGGAATGTGCGTATGCCAATCCTTCCCATTATCGTTAACCACTTTCATGAGAATTTTGTTTAAGGTTTTGTTAGAGGATTCAGCTTGGCCATTGGTTTGTAGGTAATAAGCTGATGAGAAACTTAGCTGAATGCCGAAGGTGTTGCAAAGTTTTCGCAATGTTTTGTTTTTGAATTTTTTTCCATTATCGGTGATGAGGACATGAGGAACACCAAAATGGAAAATGATGTGATGATTGATGAACTCACATATTTTCTTGGCTTTCGTGGAGATGAGTGGTATGGCCTCAACCCATTTTGTATAGTATTGATAGCAATGATGATCCATTGATGGCGTTGGGAGGAATGGGGATTAATTTCTTTGACATGATCCAAACCCCATTGAGAGAAGGGCCAAAGGTCACGGGTGACCTATAAGGTGTGACTGGGTGTATGATGAAGATTGGCTTGTTGTTGGAATTTGACACAATGCTTGACATAGTCACAACAATCATGATTAAAGTTTGGCTAGTAATAGCCTAGGAAAAGAATACGCTTAGCAACAACAAGGCCAATGAAGTAGCCTCCAAATATGCCATCATGAACCTCCTTAATGGTATAAGGAATTTCATAACTAATGAAGTATTGTAAGAGAATACCATCAAAGCTGCACTTATAGAGGATTCCCCTAGGATGACGTAACGAGAAACCTTTTTAAGGAAGGTGTGTTTTCCATTACAGGTGAGATCAAGAGATAAGATGGAGAGAGAAAGATAGTCAACATATTGTTTATACCAAAGGTCACTCGGGTGTGGGGTAGCGGTTCCGATAGATTAAACTTCATGTGGTAAATAAGAAGGTGATTGGAGTCATTGTATGGTGATGAAGATTTTAGAATTAGCAGATGAATCAAGTATTTGGGAAGCCAAGCAGGCCATGGTATCTACAAATTTGTTGGTTGAATGTGGGAAAGTTTGAAGGGTGTAACATTCAAAGGTGGTCTAAAGTATGTCTACATGATGTTTATAATTTTGAAGTAGCTTGTTACGACATTGGTATATACCATTGACTTGTTTTATGACCAATTGAGAATCACCAAAGATGTTGATTGATTTGACATCTAGGCGGCTTAGAGACCTAGTACAAGCGCTTTGTATTCGGAAATATTATTTTTTCGTTCAAAATTGAGTTTAAAATACAAAGGCATGGGCTCACCATTAAAGAGAATGACGATAATACCAGCCCCACCCCACGATGAAACTTTGAACCATCGAAGAAGAGTGTCATTTGGTAAGGCGTTCATCCAAGGAAAGCAGTAGCAATTGACTTGTTTGGAAAGTCAAAATTAGAGGTTGATCCCGAAAATAGGTGCATCGGCCACTTGGTTGGTGATAGCTTGACCCATGATGGACTTTTTATGAATGAATTTGAGGTCGAGGTCTACTAAAAGCATAAGCCATCATGCGGCATGCTGATTTTGATAAGGTTTGGCATACATGAAGTGTAAGGGGTTGGTGTTGGTCACAACATAGGTTTTTGGTTAAGTAGGTAATGAAGGAGTTTGGTGGCAATGAAAACTAAGGCTAAGTAAAGTTTCTCAAGATGGGTGTATTGGGTTTCGTAGTCCAAAATATTATGACGTATAGAATAAATCACCTACTCCTGTGTTGTTCATCATGATGAGCGAGCATGGCTCCCAAGGAGTGATCGGTAGATGATATGTAAAGGTAGAAAGGTTGATCATCTTTAGGTGGAATGAGTATGGGTGGTTGGAGAAGGTATTTTTTAGGGCCTCAAAATATTTGTGGCAGTCATCATCCCATTTAAAGGAGACATCCTTCTTGATTAGATGATGAAATGGTTGGCATTGATCGAATAATTATGAAATGAAATGGTGAATAGACTACAACTTAACTTGCAAGCTATGGAGTTGTTTAAGGTTAGTGGGTGGAGGCATTTCTAGAATGGCCTTAACTTTAGTGGGGTCAAATTCTATACCACGTAGGGAAATGATAAATCCAAAGAGATTTCCTAAGAGGACTATGAAGATGCACTTCTTAGGCTGAAGGCAACCACAATATTTAATGAGATGGTCAAAAATGGTTTTGAAGACAACAAGGTGTTCAGAGTGGCATTTAGATTTGGCCAAGAGGTCATCCACATAATCTTCCAATATACGATGCATGATATCATGGAAGATGTAATTAATAGCTTGTTGATATGTGGCACTAGCATTTTTAAGGCCAAAAGGCATGACTTGGTAGCAAAAGGTCCCCCAAGGGGTGATGAACAAGGTATTTTGTTGATCCTCTTGGGAAAGCAGGATTTGGTTATAACCCAAGAAACCATCCATGAGAGATAATATCTCATGACCAATGGTAATGTCAACCAGTTGACCAATACTGGGTAAGGGAAAGTCATCTTTTGGGCAGGTTAGGTTGAGGTCATGGAAATTTGTGCAAATGTAGAATTCCCCTATTGCTTTAGTGATAGGGACAATGTTAGAAATCCAACGAGGATAATCAATGGGTACGATGAAGGAAAAAAAAAAAAAAGGTGCTGAATTTCTTCTTTGATGAGAAGGGAAATGCGAGGGTGAATTTTCCTCAGCTTTTGTTTGATGGGTTTGGCATTGGAAATGGTTACGATATTTTGGACCACTATGGTGGGGTCAATATTGGGCATGTCTATGTAATACCAAGTGAAAGCATGGTTATGATCCTTGAGGAAAGAAGTTATGGCTTCCTATTCGGCGGGATCCAAAGCTTGGCCAATCTTTAGGATGTGCGGGTCGTCCTGAGTATGAATGTTGATCTTGATAGTTGATTCATTCAACATGGTTTGTGTCTTAGAGGGTAACAACCAATGAATATATGAGTCTTCTGCACCAAGGTAGGTGAGTATAGATTCATCATCCTAACATTGAATGATGTTAATTGAAGGTGTATTGTCATCGATCATTTTAGGATACAAGAAGGGAAGAGTGGAAGGGGCCTCACCCTTGCATTGATAAGTCAGAGGCCCCAAGGAAATGGTGTTTATGAAAAAAAAAAAAGTTAGGAGGGATAGATTCAAGATCCATCAACTCCGTTGGTGAGGGTGGTGAGGAAGGTGGAGTGGGTGAATAAGGTGGATAAGGGCTAGTGTCCTTAATGAGTTAATGTGGGCTTGTTTAGTAGGTGATTCAGGAAAGCCGATATCACTATGGTCGTTATGTTTGCGGGTGGTATATGGAATAACGGTATGGCGGCCTTGCTCATAAAATCCAAAACCAAAACACTTCCACGCACATCGGTGTAAGATGTGGGTGAAATGGTGATTGGTAAGAGACTAGAATTCAATGGAAATGGGTGGGTTTGTGACAATGGTTCAAGTGTGTAAGTGGCATTATTAAGTCCCACATAGGTGATACTAGTACGAAGGTGAGAAGGACCATACATGAGGCATTCTCCTATATAGTGATCATAACGTGGATGTTGGTGAAGGCTTCCATACTCTTGGGGAGTAAGGAATGTGTTGACACTATATAGGTGGTACTCCCCGAGTGAGGCATTGAAAAATTCCTTCCAAGGGATCAGTGGTTGGTATGTAGGAAGCTAGAATAGACGATGTGTCGGAGGTCGACGTAGAGGTGGGGTTAATGGCTTGGGCAGCTAATGGGTTGGTCATGGAAGTTGTGGTGGTGGTAGGAGTAGAGGAGGTATGGGAATTGGAGGTGGTGATTTGTACTTATTAAGTGGAGGTGTAGATGAATCGGTAGTGGTCACGGAGGTAGATGCCTTAATGGGTATGAGCACATCATTGGGTCGGTAAAGCATGTTGCATGTTTTGAAAGGTGATGGATTAGCTGGGATAGTGTAGGTATGTCCTTCATGCTCAAACTTTACACATCGATGCAAAGTAGAAGGAACACAACCCATGACACGAATCCAGGGTCTATAAAGTAAAAAGTTATATTGAAATTCCCCCTCCAAAATGTAAAATAATTTTGGAATAGTGTGGGGCCCAAGTTAATGTGGAGGATGAAAATGCCTAGGGTAGAGGTGATAGCATCATTGAATGAGAGCAACATGACGGGATGTATATGCATGCAATATTCAGGTATGCACATTTGAGAAAATGCATGGGATGAAATGATATTAATGCTAGTACCCCCATTGATCATTACATGTCGTACATGTATATCATTGATGTGGATATAGATGAAGAGGGGTGGGTCTAGGTCATCATTTTGGTGTGGCGTGATCTCTTCCTCCGAAAAGATAAGAGAGGATACTTGGTGAGTAGGTGGATGTGTGGATATATGTGGTAATTTGGTGAGAGAGGCTACATGATGGGTTGTGATGATGGAGGCGATGGGTGTAGGATCATTGGGTAAAACCTCAATAGATTGAAGAACCTCCATGAGATCTTGGCGATGGGATTCCGAGGTTTGGATGAGGTCATATAAGGAAATTTTGAGGGGAGATCGGTGTAATTGTTTTAGCATGGTGTGATGACTGAAAATAAACATTCGGCTAGACGAGCACTCAACAATGGAATAGAAATCGCCCCATGTTGGGTATAGGATTGGTTTGTGGGTTAGTTTCCTTTTCTTTACCTTTGTCTTTCTAAGCATGCGTAGTGACGTGTATGATGTTGATTTTAGGGGAGTCATTAAATGGTGAAGGTGTAGGATGAGTGGTATAACGACATGATGGGTAAAAACCTACTGGAGGAGAAAAACCTTGTGAGGTGAGCTGAGCACACAAAAATTTGGGTGGAGGTTTGGTGAGTTCTCTGATGCAAACCATGTTAATTTAAAATATTGGGGGTGGCTCTAGGAGATGTGGAGGCGAAGGTTGTGGTTGTTGAGAGGGTAGTGTGGGAAGGGTGTTGGTGAAGTAGGGTCCTCATCGAGAAGGTCATCATCATAAAAATTGGCTTACGGAGGACACAATTGAATGAGGATGGGTTTCAAGGCCTTGCAGTTCTCCACATCATGCCCTGACACATGATGGTAGGTGAAAATTTTGGTGTCATCAAACCCCTTTGGCTTGGATTTGAGAGGATCATAAAGTCTAAGTGGTGGTAATGTGATGACAGAAGTCTCAAGGAGGTTGGTTAAAATTATTGCATAAGACCTGCTTTAGTCGATCGAAATGAGAAGTGAAAGTGGGTTTGGGTGTAGGTGTAGTTGATTGTTGAGGAATGGTCCTTGTAGGAGGGGGAATAGGTCGAGTCCTAATTTTGGGTGCCGATATGGTCTCAGGTATTGGTCGTGTCTATTTGGGTAGGGGTATTATAGATGAACCTGGTAGGATGGTGTGTGGTTATTTTGACTACCTTGTTGTGGGGTAGCAGAGTTATGTCTTTGGGTTGCACCTTCTTTGGTAAAGTTGATATGGATGTACAAGGTCTAGAAGGAAAGGTTGATAGGGGAAGAGGTTGAGTTACCCATGGGGATAATGAAGGTTTTGTGAAGGTAGAGGATGCGGGTCATGCGGGGAGTGTAAGGGATAGAGAACGAAGTGTAGTGGGTAATGAAGAAGTTAGAAGGGTATTGGAGGCATGGGTGGCAAAGATGCTGCAGTGCGGGTGTAAGTCATGTTAGGCATCGGGTATGTTAGAGGTTTGTAGGGAAGGAATGAGCTATTTTGTTTTTAGTTTATCAATGTGTGGAAGATTCTTAAGCTGTCTTTGGGAGGTTGAGGTCCTAAGATGGATGGAAAGGGTGAAGGTGTGACTGGAAAAGCTGGAGTACAAGTTCTATGGGCTTGGTTATTTGGTTTAGGTGTCAGAGTAGGTGTGGTGTTGACTTTGGAGGATGTAGCTAAATCCAATTTGCTAGGTGGATGAGTAAGGTTGGTGTTTGGGGTGACCCCTAAGGTAATGATAGGTTTAGGCAAGGAAGAGGATGTAGGTGTGGGTTTTGGTTTAGATATAGGTTGGGTTATGGGTCAGGGTGTCGTTTGAGCTATGATAGGTGTCGTGGGAGGAGTTGTGATAGAGGTGGTTGTGCTCGGTTTGATTGGCCGGAATACTTTTGGGTAGATAGTGGAAGTATAATTAAGTGACATTTGCATCTATGTTGAGACCAGAAGTAGAAGAAGACCCCACAATAAGGCTCTATCCACATAATCTAAGTGATCATCCAAGCGTGAGAATGGCATGGTTGTAGGTGAGGTTGAAGAGGACTTGATGGAAATTCTTGTAAAGTTGTTTTAGAGATGGGGAATTGGCTAGCTTCATCTTCCATGGGTAAGAGAGCCAATAGTAAGTCTGTAGGATCTTGGGTAACTAATGGAGAATGCTCACCAAGAGGTAAAGGTATCTCAACTAGGTCTATGAAAGGTGGATAAGATGATGGGTGCTCCTTTATAGGTGGAGGAATGGATAGGTGCTCCTCTATGGGTGGAGGAGGTAATGAGTGCTCCTTTGTGGGTGGAGGAGATAATGGGCGCTCCTCGTGGGTGGAGGTAATGGGTTCTCCTCATGGGCTGAAGAAGTATTATGGGTATTGATTCTCTAAGTGGAGAATTCAAAGGTGAAATGGTCTCGATATTAGTAGAAGGATCCTCCACGGAGTGAGGAAGGAGGTGAAAGGTGTTCCTCTATGGGTGGAGGAATAGGTGATGGGGGTTCCAATGTGGAAGGAGGATTTTGGGCTAGGATATTCTCTATGGACGAAATATGGGGTAAATAGGAAACAACAAGTGTGTGACTAAAAATAGCGTGGACCTCGCGGGTATAAGTATCATGAGTTGAGGCCTCATTGGTTTGATCGAATGAAGGGGCGTGATTAGGAAATGGTTTCTTGAATATGTGTAGGTTTTGTTAGTAGGTGCGTTAGGATTATCCATGGTTAACTCACCTTTCTCAAGCATCTCTTGGATAATATTTTTAAAAGTGATGCAATTTCCATCACTATGACCCTTTACTCGATGATAGTTTTAGAAATCATGTTCTTTATACCATGTGGGCATGGGGCGAGCAAATTCAAAACCAGTGTGTGTTTTCATAGGTGAAGGGTGATGGCTCTTGCTTTGATAATATTTTCTAAGATAAAAGAGTAAGGTTCCTATTATCGAAATGTGCCCCCTGCTCATTTTGTGGCTAACTCCTTTACATCTTTCCTTCTCTTGTGCCTCGGTCGAGAATATTTTGTTTTCTAGGCACTCAAAACCTTACGGAAATGGCACCAATGGATAGAAATCTTTTCAGCTTTCCAAAAAGGTAAATTTTTCCTCCTAACTCCACGTATTTTTCAATTTATGGCTCAATGAAGTTTTGGTGGGAAATTTTTCCCTAGAATGCCCGCATGCCCAATCAGAGCCGCCACGTGTCCAAGGCGAAAAAACACCAAGTGATCCGAAGGAAAAATGGGGGGAAGGGCCCACACCCAATTAGAATTGCTATGTGGCACCTGGAGTGGTGGAGCACGGGAAAATTTGAAAAATGTTCTAAAGACCAAACGGGTAAAAATCAAACTTTTGCTCGCCGATCCGATTTTGGCCTATTTTTGCCCTAAAACTTCAAATCACCATAAATTTCGATCCAGAGCTCAGATTTTTGCGTTCTTTATATCAATGGAAATCTAGTGAAATTATCTACAAGATTCTATGGTCAATTTTGAATTTTGGTTTAGTTTAAAGGGAGAAAATCAAAAACACTTCTAGTATGCGCCCATGGATAGAACTGATGTTTTAATAACCAATTTTAATGCAAAATGGGTCGCATTCTTCTCAAAGCATGGTCAAAAATGTCGGGTAATGGGTTTGTAAAGACCTCCATGCTGTTTTTAATGCATTTTGGTCAATGGGGAATGGCTCCCACATTTTTTCACATTTTCTCTCTCCTGGGCTTGACCCATGCACTGTAAAAGCCAGATTTGGCTCATTTTTCAAAGGATGAACACCTTTTTACACAACAAGCTTCTATTTTCACCTTCAACAAGTGATTTTGGAAGTATCAGACCTTCCAGGGATTGTAATAGGTTTTTCTTCCTCTTTGGTGTTGGAATACAAGGATTTTGATGTTGAAAATCACAATGCAGGCTCTGTGAATGCTTTCAGTCCTTTGTATGTGTTGTTTGCTTCATTTCAAACTCTTGATTACAGCTTATCAACCTGTGCATGATGTTTTATGTTGCAATTTCTGATTTGTGTCAATTTTCATGAACAAGAAGTGCTCACCACTCCTTTGGTGTATCACCCTTATCAGTTTAGTTTCAATTTTTGCATTTCTTATCCCTGTCTCCTTGCAAATTAGGATAAAATTAGGATCTGAACCTCTGTAGTTGTATAAATATAGATATAATCAGAGGATTTTGAGGAACCAGCCTCTAATCTAGAGATTCCTCTCTCATCTTGCAAGTCCCACACTTGGAGAGAGGTTTCGGTGTTGTGCAATCTGCTGGAAGCCACGAACATCAACTTAGAACCTTGATTTGCATCCAGGGGTGCTGCTGATTTGCAACAACAGTTTTGGCATGCCCAGTGGGACCTTAGAGGTCTTCCACTTCATTTTTTCTAGTTGGTGTGTTCCTGTGAAGATTTCAGCCTTTGGAGGCACTTGCAAACACATCTCGGCGACTCCATCTGATCAACAACCCATTTCTCGAAGTTGCAGACCTATTTTTCATCCATTTCCATCCATTCTTCTTTCCATCTCTTTCATTCTTTTCCATTCCATGAAGTTGTGCAATCATGACTTCATTTCCATCATGGAACTCACATTTACAACAGCAGCAATGTTTCCCACCTCCAATATGTTTTTAAATCCTCCAAATCAGCATTTTGAACAAATTCAAAATCAGCATACATACCCATATGAGCAGCAATGCCAAAATCAGTTTGGCTATGGAGCTTTCCAAGAGCAAGGGTATGCATACAATGAAGACAATCAAATGCAAGATGCTGGTCTGTTGGAGAAAATCCAAAAGATGGAGGTAAACATGGTGCAATCCAAGGCTCAAGCACAAATGAAAGCATTTGGAATTAGTTGTGGAGCACCCTATCCATGGGTGGGACCTTTCCCAAGGCATTACAGCCCTCAAGAGAAGCTTGACTTCATGATTGCAATGCTGCCATTGCTTGCAAAGTGGATTGAAGGAATAGAGGTGTATGAGAGGAGTATTCAGCAACCTTGTCAACAGTAAGCACACCATCTCATGCCTTTTCTTTTCCTCTTTCCCAATTTGTTTTATCTCAGCAGTGTCAAGTTTTAAACTCTCCATCTGTTGTCCCAAGTGTTGAATCCATTTCTCCACCCCCTAGTCTTCCACCTCATCTCAATTCTTCTATCCTTTTCCCTTCCAAACAGTCATCCCCTCCACAAGAGCTAAATGAAACACCCTCTCCTCCAAAGAAACAAGAGGTTTTACCTCCTCCACCACAAAAAAATGCAAAAATCAGTCATGAAGGACAGGTAAAAAAGAGAAGCCAAACAAGGATGAAGAAATTCAAATTTTGAAGAGTTGGGCTCTTAAATTTGGGATGAAGAAGATCCCTTTGCTGATGAAACCTTCAGAAGAGGTTGGAGTTAAAGAACAAATGGTGGTCAAGACTGATTTTGTTGCAGCAGAAGAAGAGCAAAAAGGAGTTGCAGATCAACAATCAATTTGTTCAGAATATAGTGTCCATGTTGGCACCCTATTTGAAGGAAATGTTGATCCAATTCAAATTACAAAAAATAGTCATGAGGGACAGCAAGAGGAAGGAGAAGCTTCTCCAAATCCAAAAGAAGAGGATCACATTCCAGCTGTGGGGGAGAAAAGTGCAGATCCAAAGGCTTTGAGCACAAAGCAGGTTATAGAAGAACCTTCAGTTCTTCTCTCTACTTCATCTCTCTCAAGTTCTAGTACTGAAGAAGAGTTTGATCCCTCAAACTCAATGTTGGAGGATGAAAGAAACCATGGTGATCAAGTTGCAGATCAAGAGAACACCATGGGAGAGGTTGAACATTTGCAGCAGGACAGCAATGAGGCAGTTTACCTGTCTGATTTGGAGGACTATTTTGATGAAGAAGAACTGGTTGAGTTTCCACCATTCTCTCTTTCATCATCCATCTTCCAAACACAAGAGCCTACTATCATGGAGGAGAGTATTCATTTGTAGCATCCTACATCTTATATAATCTCTTTGGAACCAAGATTGGAAGATTTTAATCTTTCATGTCCTTCATTGGAGGAAGAGAAAGGGCAGAATGGTTCTACCATTGCTTCCACACCATCCATTCAAGGTCTACAAGAGAACTCCATTCTTGGAATTGAAAATCAGAATTATGGGCATACTCAATGGATTAGACCTTGCCCAATCAAGTATTTGGCTTCATTAGAGCCAAAGGAGAAGCCACAACTAGTCATGCTTGCTTCTAAGTATGAGGATGAGCTGCAAAGTTCCAAGGATCAGCTGTCATACCTCTCCAATCCAAATGTAGAGCAAATAAAAGAGGTATTGGATTTGTTTTTAGTTGACACCTTGCTAATTTGGGTAGAATACCAGCTTCTTGTTGATTTTCCACTCATCTAATCAGCCATACTCAGCTCCAAATCATTTGCATGGCTGCCAATTTTGAAGAAAGGAAGCTATTTTGCACAACCAGTTGCAGGGTTCGTTTAGCTCACCTTTGCTTCGGTTAGAGTAGAGTAGGTAGGTTTTCTTTTAGTAGAAGAAGTGCTTGTGCACACTCTGCATGTTCCATTTGGAGCATGTATGATTTTCAGTTTGTACATAGTTTTAGTGCTTTGCTGGTTTCGCTCTTGCATGTTTGTTTTGATGGTATTTTGGTGGGAACAACTCCATGTCGGTGGGATTCAAGCGGTTCGAGAGGAAGTTTTCAAAGTTCGATTAGTTTTCAAAGCACTCTGCTCATGAATCCATGCCCAATGGATTTCTTTAGGCTCTCGATCATTCATCCAGCGGGTAGATGACCCCTCTGAGTCGCCAAAATTTTTATCCAAATGTGCCCCCTGCTCATTTTGTGGCTAACTCCTTTACATCTTTCCTTCTCTTGTGCCTTAGTCAAAATATTTTGTTTTCTAGGCACTCAAAACCTTCTGAAAATGGCACCATTGGATAGAGCTCTTTCTCAGCTTTCCAGAAAGGTAAATTTTTCCTCCTAACTCCACGTATTTTTCAAGTTATGGCTCAGTGGAGTTTTGGTGGGAAATTTTTCCCTAGAAGGCCCGTAGCCAATCAGGAGCTACCACGTGTCCAAGGGCGAAAAAACACCAAGCGACCTGAAGGAAAAAATGGTCAGGAAGGGCCTGTGCCCAATCAAAATGTGCCATGTGGCACCTAGAGTGGCAAAGCATGGGGAAATTTTGAAAAATGTTCCAAAGACCAAACGGGTAAAAATTCAAATCACCATAACTTTCGATCCAGAGCTCATATTTTCATGTTCTTTATATCAATGGAAATATGGTGAAATTCTCTACAATATTCCATGGTCAATTTTGAATTTTGGTTTAGTTTAGAGGGAGAAAATCAAAAACACTTATGGTATGTGCCCATGGACAGAACTAACGTTTCAACAACCAATTTTAATGCAAAATGGGTCACATTCTTCTCTAGCATGGTCAAAAATGTTAGGGCATGGGTTTGTAAGGACCTCCATGCTATTTTTAATGCATTTTGGTCAATGGGGAATGGCTCCCATGTTTTTTCACATTTTCTCTCTCCTGGGCTCAACCCATGCACTGTAAAAGCCAAATTTGGCTCATTTTTCAAAGGATGAACACCTTTTTACATAGCAAGCTTCTGTTTTCACCTTCAACAAGTGATTTTGGAAGTATGAGACCTTTCAAGTATTGTAATAGGTTTTCCTACCTCTTTGGTGTTTGAATACAAGGATTTTGATGTTGAAAATCACAATGCAGGCTTTGTGAATGCTTTCAGTCCTTTGTATGTGTTGTTTGCTTCATTTCAAACTCTTGATTACAGCTTATCAACCTATGCATGATGTTTTATGTTGCAATTTCTGATTTTTGTCGATTTGCATGAACAAGAAGTGCTCACCACTCCTTTGGTGTATGACCCTTATCAGTTTAGTTTCAATTTTTGCATTTCTTATCCCTGTCTCCTTGCAAATTAGGATAAAATTAGGATCGAACCCCCTGCAATTGTGCAAATATAGATCTAATTAGAGGAGTTTGAGGAACCAACCTCTAATCTAGAGATTCCTCTCTCATCTTGCAAGTCCCACACTTGGAGAGAGGTTTCAATGTTGTGTAATCACACTAGATGCCCTGAACATCAACTTAGAACCTTGATTTGCATCCACGGGTGCTTTGTTGATTTACAACAACAGTTCCCCAATTGGAGTTTATTTCCGTTGCTCTCATCCGAGTTGAAAAGTATGGACGGGTGAGAGATTAGATGAGGGGGTAGCCTGATTTGATGGATGAGATGGGCCGGTGTTGAGTACCACTACGTTGGCGGTGCCCTTTGCCTTTGAATAATTTTTTTGTGGTTTGGAAGAAGAAGAGGTATCATTCGACTTGAATGCCAAATTCTTATTGCGTAATTAGATTTTCTTCTCTTCGATGGCTCTAATCTCTAACTTTCGTGCCATGGTGAATCCTTCATCGAATGTTTGAAAGGTTTGGACTGTAAGGTCGGTGAGATATTTCTATCACAATCCCATGTGAAAATATCGATGAGGTATGTTTGTGGCAGTTGGAAGGTGAGTTTGTTGATAAGGCTACACCAGCAAGTGAAAAAATCTATGATATATTCATCTTCATATTGACGCATGGAATATAGGTCAGTCATGGTAACCTTCTTGATGATATTGATGGATAAATGATCCAAGAAGGCTTAGGCTACCTAATTAAATGAAAATATAGAGTGTCTAGGTAACCCACTATACCAATCTAATGTAGCTCTAGTCAGAGACATGGGAAAGGTCCTCAATATCAAAGCATCATCATGAGCGATCGGGTAACACCAGTGTTTAAAATATCATAAATGCTACTTCAAGTCTTCCTTGCTATTGAAACGGTTGAATTTAGGCATCTTCCAATGCATGGGATATGGGTGGATAGGAATGGATGGGTGGATAGGCTCATTACAAATCTCCTCATAGGTGAGAGTGTTACGGGAGCCAGAAAATGATGCTTCCAATGTCCGCATCTAGTCCATCATTAGTTTGATTAGGTCATTTGTAGGTTGCGATGGTGGGTGTCTCTGTTACGTGAGAGGGTTGGTTTTGAGCATATAACAGGTTAGGACTCCATTAAATGGTGCTGCCATATAGGTTGATTGAGAAGAAGGTAGTGAAACAGGGGGTACATATCTAGAGTGAATAATAGATGAAATGGGAGGTTGTCGATAGTATGTATATGGGGGTGGAAGGGTCATTGTAACCCTAGTGGCAATGGGGCTAACGATTACAAAATGGAAAGGACCGCGTTCTTAAAAGGGGCGAGGGTCACCGACACCGAGAGGTGGTAGTGTAGCTATGGATATGTGTGAGACATTAGGGGAAGATGAGGTTTTGTTTTGGGTATTTATCGAAGGTATGGTGTATGTGACGGGTGTAATGGAGGTAGCGAGACGTGGCGGTCATAGTGGTTATAGGACCTAGCTACGAAACAAGCTGGAGGTAAGGTAGAGGTAGGTAGCGCGAGAACCAAATGGGGATAACGTGGAAGTGGGAAGCGAGAGATGGGTGGATAGATATAGGCATGCTATATATCAAGTGACTGAGGTATGTCAAGTGGATAAGTGGGAAAGGTAAAACTTCAAGGTGGCGGGTTTTGGTTAACAGTCGTGTGAACTCCTCATCTCCGGTGGTGATAGTGATAGGCTGGATGGGATCCATGGTTGGTGATAAAATGGAAGGTGGTGAAGGACTAGGTGGGAGTGGTTGTGGCGGCATCGAATATGAGTGTGCTTGCTTGTCTTTAGGTCAGCACCATGTGAACTAGTATTGATCGGGTTGGGCCGCTTCTCTGTAAATGACATAGAAAAATAACAGGGATAGGTGAAATAGGTGGTAAAAAGTGGATTAGGTGTAAAATGTTTTGCTGGAAAGTGACACAACCTAACCGATGCCAGTTAGGGTAAACTAACGCTTTATTACTGATGTAATTGTGGCGATCACTATGGGAAATGGATAGTGAGTCAAAACAAGGGTATAAGGCCAAATTTGACAGGTATGCCAAATCTGATGAGTTTTACAATGTTAATGGGAATGATAGCGAAGTTACAGGGACTGTAAAAAGTGGAATAAGATGAATAAAATGTCCTTTTGGGTAGGTTAACAAAAGGACCTGGAACCGACACTGGTTGGGTATAACCAACGATGGTCAAAGGGTAACCGAACAACGGTCATTAGACCAACACCAGTCACTATGGAAATTGAAACAATGATGAAAGAAAGGTGGTTGTGAATTAAAATTTGATGAGGAATCAAACCCAAAATTATAAGAATGATAAGAATATGGTCTAGGCACACTCAGGTGAAGCCAGAATACACCAACTATGATGAGGAAATTTACAAGGATGAGCAAGAAAAATGAAGAATGTGACCTCTCACCTCAAAACGAAACCCAAGAAAAAACACTAAAAAATGTGACCCTAAGAGTGTCTTTTATATTATGTTTATTTAGTTTATGCTATTTGAGGACTAACTCATGAACTGTAGAATAGATTTTTTTGGTGAGGATGGCTTCCTACAAAGAATGATATCTAAAAGGTGAGGTTTCAGGTATGTTATGGCGGGGTGGGCTTCACTCAAGTATGACTCAATAGAAGCAATGAGTCGGGAGTACCTTCCAATCCTCATATCAGATCACGATCATTGAGAGGCATTCCGGGGAAATATTTTGTTTAATAATATGTATTTGTTTTGAATTTTGTGCAATGTGGAAATATGCAAAGAGAGAGAGAGAGAGAGAGATGTGCTTTCTACGATTAATTTGTCAACCATCAGTTGGGAATGACTTCTAGCATATAGGTTGCCTACAATTAATGTGAGCTAATGTGATAAATCAAAATACAATGCACTTATTTTAAGCCCAAATTGAAATGTGAAGTTGGATGACACAAATAGATGAAGAGGAAGATGGATGCTCTTTCACTAACAATTGGGAAAACATGAAGAAATGGTTTTTAAAGTACACCAAAAGAAAGATTTAGTTTAGAGAAAATAGAAAGAAAAGGTAGGTTACCAAGGAAGAAAACTAATGTGTATATTTTTCAAAAGGAAACAAACACACAACGTTTCCTAGGAATGAATAAAATGCAAGGAATCCCGAATCAACCCACCGGGTGTGCCAAAATGTTTCACTGATTCTTAGATGTTTCTTTGAAATATTGACGAGGCAGAGATAAGGTAACAAGCATAGGAGGATTACCTGTTCAAATGGTGGTTGATGGGTTGTTGTGCACATATGACTTATAAATCCATAGCTGATCATGAGAGCTTCCTTTTGGCTAGGAGGAACTACCTGTAATGGAAAACAAGACCACCAGAAAGAGTTAAACAATATGTGTAGTGAACTTCCTAGCGTGTGCTAGATCCGGGAAGTGTGATACTCCCTAGACAACTGTCAGTCCATTGTTTAAAATTTTTTTAATGCGGGTAGTAAAATAAATCCTATTGTAATTTGAAATGATTTAGGTATCTCACTTAAAATACAATAAGAAAGATCTAATCTAACAAAGCTAGGCTAGAGTAGGATCCGAAGGTCAATTAACTAGTTATGGATCTCTGCAGTCGGCAGAGGTCTTAGGCAGGACCACGGGTGAATAAGGTTGATGTGGAACTAGGTGGATAGGTCACTGTTCTGGGTTGTATGGGAAAATTCAGAGACCGATGCTGGTTAAGGGTGACCGATGGCGGTTGGGTGTAACTGGTGTTGATTACTGTGGAATTCTGGGAATGCCACAAAATGAGTTTTGGGTCTCCTTTGTGATGGCACAAAGGACTTTGGTTGGTTGGAATGAGGTATTAGGTGGTTTGGGAGGGATTTGGTGAGGTTTTAATGGGTATATGGAGGGGTGAGTATTAATGGAGGTCTGTGGATGGCCAAGAGAACAAAGGGTGACAATATAATGATGAAATGAAATGAACCAGAGGAGTACAATGTTCCACTTACTTGGATTCTGGTCCTGGGTGCTTGTGAGTGATAAGTGAAGGTGCTGGTAAGGGTTTAAATGCTACTGAGGATCACCAAATATTGGAAAGCTCCTACATGGGCTGCATGTGCTCTCCTTCTTTCTGATTGGATCAAATCCTTGCTGGGGTGATTATTGGATGGTTGGGTAGGAGAAAATGCTTGATCTCCTTCCTTGCATGCGTGTTCTCACTGAAATTTATTCTCAGAGATGCGATATCTCTCAGGAATGTTCCTAATGTTCGCCAACCTCCAAAATAAGGTTTTTTTGGGGATTAAAAGGTGATCAATGGTGGTTTCGGCTTAACCGGTGATGGTTAGGGATAACAAGCATTGACAAGGCTAGATTTCCTAGGTTTACTAAACTAGGGAGATCCTCTTGATTTTAGGATCTCATTCATTAACACGTGGATTAGACTAGAAGCGTCTTCTATGAATGTGAGAATGTGGTTAGAGAGAATGTAGGCATTGGTTTTTAGGGTTTGGGTAAGTCTTAGTTAGTTATGTCAACCTACTAAGAATAGGTCTTAGGGTGAGTTGGCTTGATGAGATGTCCGGTGAGGTGCATGTGTGGATATTATCTACATGAATATATTTATATAATAAATATGGTGAGGATAATGAATTAATTTAATTAGATTAATTAAATTAATATTAGTGAGTGAAGGGGGCCATGGCTAGGTTAATGTGATGAAAGGTGTTTATTTGTTAAGGGACCAAAGGGGAGTGTGACCTAATTTTAGTTTCTACAAAAGGATTAAATCTAAAGTTGCTAATAAATAATCTTGGACTGATGTTTAGACACCTAAAATCCACTTATGCAATTTTAATGCTAAAGTGGTACTCATTATCCTCAATTTCACCATTTATGTTATAATTATTGTTTTCCACTAATTAACAAATGTTTCCCTCCATTTTGATCAATTCATGAAACTTCATTAATTAACTAACTTCTATCACATCCCAAATGCCAATTAATGACAATTCATTAGTTATAATTCTCTTCAAATCAAAAATTAGCTACTAATTATCTAGTTAATCCTTTTTAATAAGCATTTAATAAATAAACCATCTTATTGGCTAAATGCTGATTTTCAAATGCTTCTAATCTCATCAAATTCCTCTTCAACCACCACCAATTAGGCTAAAAATCTTATTCTATCCTATTAATTAATCCTAATTGATTAATTAAAGCACCCTCAACTCCCATAAAGTATTAACTCACTTGCTAACTCACCTAGCTATGGTTAATTAACCTAAGGTTACTTTATTCTTTATTCAATAATCTCACATGCACCAAGTTACAAGCCTTTCCCAAAGGGAAAGCCTATAAAAAGGACCAAGCTCCTACCTTCACACCTTACACCATGTTTTGAATACCATTAATCTTATAAAACATATGAGCCTTACTCCATTGTTGGAATAGCTTGCATCCCCATTTGCATCCATTTCTTCAAGCTGGTTAGTAAAGTAATATCTAATATGGATTTTTAGCCATAATTAGAGGTGTCCTTTCACCTTCAATGAAGTAGAAAACAACACACACTTTGATTACTTTTTTATCTTCATAGGTTTAATTCTTGTAATAATCAATTAAACATAGTAGGAATGCTTGTAGTTTAAATGGTTAAATTCATTTAGATTTCCTTTTGCATTCCATTAAGCTTTGATCTTGATGGTTCATTGATGAATTTATTAGCTTAGCTCTAAACTACTTGGTGTTATTTTACGTTTTTAGTTACTTTTCTTAAAATTTTGTTGTGATCACATGATGCATATATAATATGACATTAAATGATGTCTTGTGGTTGAACTTAGTTGGTTGGATTAATTGTATCATGTTCTCTTGATTAGCATTATTATTTATGTATGATGAAATATCATCTTGATTTATTGTATTAACATTGTTTTGCTAATGAAAATGAATGGTTGCAATGAATTTTCTACTTGATTTTAGTACTATATTGAGCTGAACTAAATAGTTAACATGCACATATGTTATGGTGAAAAGGTAATTGTTAGTGATTTTAGAGCTTTGTGATTAATATCTTATGACTTGTATGAATTTATACTAGCTATAAACATTTAATCAATTATTATATCTTCAATTATTTCATAATTAAACATCTAGGTAGAGAGATGTATATCCATGCTAGTTCTTAGAATTGACCATGAAAATTATAATTTGTATCATACAGATCTCAAGATAGATTAAGTATTATGAGGAGTTTTTTGGATTTTTTACATGCATGATCATCATGCAAATAATTGATTACCTGATTTTTAAACATTGATTTAGTGTATACTTTTAATTTGGATCATGTAATCCATGTTTTTTTAATTATTGGCAAATAGTTTTTGAAAGGGACTCTACCCTTGAATACAAAAGAAGGCCCGAGAACCGGAATAAGAGTGAGAAAGCAGAGAGAATGGATCAAGATCCAAGTGTTACAATGAAGCTCTAAGTAGCTCGAAACAACTACTCAAATGAGACAAAACAACAAAACAACAAAGAAAAAAACAGCAACCTGATCGCGAGAGAAACAACAAAAAAGCATCCAAAACTACTTCTTGGCGGCTTTATCGATATCGATTATGTTGATAGATAATTTATTTTGTGATATTGTAAATGAAATTTGGCCAAACATATCATTTTGTAATTATTATTATACTTTTTAAAAAGAGATTATCTTAAATGAGTTCATGACATGTTTTATTATTTGACTAAATTTTTGTGTAAGAAATTTATAATGTAGACTAATTTCATCAATAGTTGTACATATAATGGATTGTGAAGAAAACTAAACTTGATTACCTAATTTTACCATATGATATCATTTAATATGAGATATTAAATGATAAATATTACTATTTAACCATAAAATCCTTATTAAAGGAATAACATAATGAAGTAAATAATTAGTGTTGTTTGGGACAAAAAAATAGAGTCATGAAATAAATAGATATTTCTTAGACTCACTCATTACAGGAAAAATTTAATTGTTCCATTTCATATTACAACCAATTATTACATAATTGTCTATTAAACACACCTTTGTCATATCAATTAACCTAGTGGCTTAATCTTTGTGAAAATACAATAGTACGAGAATTACAAATAAGTTTACTAATGATTAATTGTGAATGGATCATTTGGATTAATGTTGATATAGATAATTTCATAAATGATGGAAAGGATGTTTATCTCCTTTTAAGAGAACCTTAACTTAGATAATGATAAGGTCAAAATATGATATTATCAAATCAGGTCTAGGAATATTATCCAATCTTAATAGGATGAATTTTTGAAACTAGTCTTAATGAAAGAAGTCATAGATTGACACTTGAGTTGAAAACATAGGATGATAACATTTAAATTATTAATAATATATTTTTGATAATTATATAATAATATTATGTGTTAAATAGGCATGGATTTTATGTCCCTCCTATTGAGTGAGTGTGCTCTAACCGTACCCTATTATGATGACTACGAGAAGGGTATTGATTAATTTGACGGGATTAAAACGTAATCATTAACTTTTCGATAGGGGTTATAAGTTGGGACTGTTTACGTACACTCGAGTCAAGAAGTGAGGCCTAGAATTTAGGATTTCTTAGTACATTATATTAAAAAAATTAAATGTTCGAGATGAGATTCAAATAATTGTTTGGAATGATGATGTTGTGATGGGACAAGTTTTGAGTGAATTATGTGTAGTCACAAAACTAAACATGCAAATCATAGCTTGAAATATTTTTCCTAAGTAGTTTACTAGATGGTTACACTATTAGATCATCAAGTTCCTATAAACTAGTGTGAGATACTAGATGAAACTTAGTAAACTGAATTTTAGGTAAAAATTGTAATTGTATTAGCTCAAAGACCTCAATAAAAAGGTTAAAAATTACATACAAACTATATACACTTGGATAAAGTGATGATTAATGAGATCAACTAGATATAATAATTATGCACACTTAAAAGAGTGATAAAGGGGTTCAAGTAGATCTATTGGACCTTTATAACTACATATGTGAATGATGTTGTCGAGATGGAATGTAAAATTAGATTACTTGTTGGATTATTATTTATGAATTATAAAATCATTAAAGGCATGTATTGGCGATTAAGGGAATGTTTTATAAACAATTACCTTAATCTGGAATTTTATAATATTGGTTGTTATAATTTTTTACACTCTTCTTGGTCATTTAAGATTAAAATTTTCACAAAGCTAAAAATCAGAGAGAAAGGATACATATGAAAGGTAAAATAGAATAAGTGTTTTCATTTCTTGTTCTTTATAGCTATCTACTCTTGCACTCATAAAATTAACAACCCCTTGAAACGAGGAAGTAATTATAATATGTAGCTTTCAAAAAGACTCTTCCTCAACCCCCCACCTGAATTTTCACTTCTCTTACAACTTGTAACTTTTCATATTTTGAGGAAATAAATTAAGTCACCTTTTTATTAAATGAGGGAAAATTATTAAAAAATTTAACTATACACATATTTTAATGAATAAGAACAAAAATGAAAAGTAAACCACCCAATGAAGTATTATAACATAAAATAAGAGAGGAAGGGGTGAGGAAGAGAGAAAGGAAAGAATATAGTTACTCGGATGAAGATGATGCCTTAGCTAATGCTGCTTCACTTTTTGATGGAATTTTGGATAGCACCTCTGGGAAGATCTTAATCCCTTTGAACTCATTACTATATTGAGCCACTTTGTAGGTGCAACCTTCTTACCCTTATGAATGTGTACAAAGATAAAAGAATTGAGACAATTATCACATACATTATTGATGTTTTTACTCTTCATGAACCATGAATGATGCTCCATCGTGGTGTTTGATATGCCATCTCTTATCTCAGCTAGAAAATCTAATGTTTCCTCATTTAAATAAAATCGATCTCCTACCAATTTCTTGACAAGTTATTTAAATGGTTTTAGTAGGTCATATATTGAGGTGTTTTCATCAACCATTGGTAGTCTAAGTTTTTACTTCAGCATTGAATTCATGTTGTATCTTTGAATTAAATTCCTCGTACAATTCCAATTCATGAAGACAATAGTTTAACATCTCATCTTGAGTGATAAGAGTTTGGCCTAGACTTGAGACAAGTATTCAGATGTTGAATTGAATACCTTTCTACTCACCAGTATGGAAGAGTTAACTTTCCTCATTTCTACCATGAGTTGAAACATCTAATCCCAATGCTATTTCTATTTTTCAATTTCATATCTTATCATCATTACCTTTGTGGTAGTTACACTCATGTCTTGAAACAATGAAATGATCTCAAGAAGTAACATTTTATCTTTTTTATAATATTTCTCACCCATTTATCATTTTCCCTACCTTGCATGGTGAATCCTTAAGTCTTTTTATGGATTCTAGATCAAAGATACTAATAGGTGTAACTTATTCAAAAGGAAAAAATGGGATGAAATTATGATCCATGAAGGTTTTCACATATGAGGTGAGAGTTCTTACATGGCCTTCCAATTGTTCATTTTTCTTTTTATATTCCTCATTTCTTGCAAGAAGGTAGGTGGATGATTCCTTGAATAAGTGGGAATATCCCTCATCTATATTGTTGGTTGCATAGAAATGGTGCTTATTTAGTAGTCATACGGATTCATCTCACCCATGTGATTGATCACGTTCAAAAAGAATATGTTTGCATACTTATTTCCTGAAACTCTACCGATGAAGAATGAAAAAACCTGGGCTAACATTCCTTTCTTAATTTTTACCATTATGGATATAGCTTGGAAGTCCATAGCTGCTAATTTTTGAATTATGCATGCCTCTCCTACAATATTTTCTTGCACCCTTAGGAATATATCACTTGTTTCAAGCTCAACAATGGGCATAACTAGATGATACATATTGCCTTGGTGGAGCTCGTGTAATTTTCGATGAGGAGACACTTTGAGAATGCTTAAGGATTGATGGATGGGATGAGTCAATTTCTCCATTTTCTATAACCTCCATAGATATTTTTTGTTCTTCTCTCTTTATGAAATTTATTATAATGTGGAGTCTCAAAATCCACTTCTTTCTTTTTTGATTTGTCTCTTGATTGAGAAAATCTTGAATATTTCTCAGTAGATTTTGAAGAGGAAAGGTGGGATGTTTTCCTTTTGAGAGTTGGGAAACCTAATGATCCAAGAAGGTAAATTTTCTTCTTTTTAACCATTCCCTTCATCTTTAGATGAATTATTTCATTCACTCATTTATATCCCCTAATTCATGTATGATCCAAGACACTTATGGGAGGTGCAGAGGCTTTAATAACTTGGTACTTGGAATAATACATTTAAATTCCATAATCTTCGATCCCATCCTCATACCAATTGAACTTGAATCTTATCACCTGCCCAAATTTGATTCTCTAATGATCAAGTTCTCGACTTCAAAATCATCTCGTAGAATTCACTCAATAGTCCTCAACTTATAGAACATGGTGAAAAAAATAAAGTAGAATTTTTTTGAGGTTTCTCCAAATTTCAAAGTCCGTTTGTGGAGTGTAGGAGTATATATTAAAAGGAGAGAAGGAATTCTCCAAGTTTTCCGAATCATTAGCATTCTTACATGAGAAGATCCCAGGAAGATAGGGAATAAAATACCTTTTTATTTGAATTATTAAACTTTCCATTGATGTGAAAAATTTTGTTACATAGCTCAAACATCAAAATATTGTCACCGATATACCATGGTAGGTTACGTAGAGAAAGATAAAACCAACTACTCCGATATACACAAAGTTGAGAACTATGTGAAGAAAGACATGTACATTTTGATAAAAGTAGCAACTTGCAAATATATAGCCTTGATTTAGGATTTCCCTTCGGTATTTGGATAAAAAATAATGAAAGCATCATTGACCCTTAAAAATGATGATTTCTCTCTTTCGATGTCAATTATGGTTACTTTTCAAAGGTGAGATCCTTCTGAGAAATATTATGAGTGAGGTTCAATCCTGTGAATGGTCTTGTACTCAGAAGAGCTTAGACTAAGTAGGATGTCATAGAAAATTTTATTATAACCGAAAATTAGAGTAATTTTTGATAGGTGTTGTTAGTGATTATTTTCCCCCAATAGATCATTTACTTACCCTTAATCACCAAAAGGATGAATTCAGCCATCTAATCTTGAAAATAACTTGTTTCCTCTCTCCCCATCACTTTTATCGGTAGGATGACTGCATCTAAAAATCCTTCATGGAATTCTCTCTAAGATAGGGATTTTGGTATACATGCTGGAATTTCTCCCCATTTGAACTAGGACACAAATGCAAGGCCTTGAAGCTATAAGTTTTCTTTATACCATTCTCCCAATGAAAATTATTATTTTATTATCACCATGATGTTTCAATTTATAATCTACATAGATTGAGAAATTTCTTTAGGAGTAAGCACTACTAAAATTGAACTATCATCCACCCTTATGATTCTCATCTCCATATCGTAATGATGAGAACATGCAGTACCAAACCAATTCTTTGAACTTATATAGGATGACTACCCATTTCATACAATCCCACTAGTGAATACTTTTTCCTACACTAGTTCTCTAGGGCCACCGAGAATTGGATTCTTGAGAGATTCCAAGTGTATATGAGTGACATCATTGTCACCCAAACATAGGTATTCTGATATTAGACCCAAAGAAAATAAAAATTGAACTTCGTATGTGTGAAAATAAATAAGATGAGCAAAAATAAATCTTACATCAACTTTCAACAATATAAACAGACGCTTCCTATTTTTAGCGAGTTAGGGTTCATGAGCTGTTATTTTGGGACTGGACTTGATTTTTTGAAACCCTAAAAATGTTGAGAATAAATTCAATGATATTTCTATAGTGATTTTTGGTAGTTTCTATTTTTGGAATGATTCTTTTTTTTTTTTTTTTTTCTACTTTTTTGCATTCTGAGAAATATTGTCTAGTTTGTCATCTTTGTTTTTCTATAAGTGAATTGATATGAGGGAAATTAATTTTGTAGGAAAGTTACTAATGTTAGTAAGTGAGGGTATTGGATACTTACTATATTTGAAAATATCACTTCCCCACATCTATATGCAATGAAAATGTCTCAATGGATTAGGTTCACTCCTGGGACTCTATGCTCAAAAGTTTACTTTGATCTACCTATTGGAATACTTAGAAACTGAAAATATGTGATTTAGGGAATAAAACTAGGGTTTCATGCCATTCAAAATATAGGTTATAATTTTATTTTTTGTTACTATATCCTTAAAGGTGCTTGCATTGAAGAAAAGGTGTGAAAAATATCATTGAGATACACTCATTGGTTTTGCAAGATATGAATTTTTATGGTTTGGACCATATGGAAACCGTTGATTTTTTTAATAGAGTTTCTAGAAAATTTGCAGGTTTTTGTGTTTTATAGAGTAGTAATCATGGAATTATAGAGAAGGAATGATACTATCAAGAGTTATATCATATTTTTATGACTTCTAATGACATTTTTGGTTCACGGGAAGGAAGAAGCAAGAAGAAGCAATGTTAAAACACTTAGCCAAAATTATATTTTTAACCAATTTGGATGGGTCAAATTTTATAGTTCCTTTTATCACTAAGGGGCAGGGACATGGGGACATAAAAATGCACCTATATTTGGGCTTAAAAAGTGGTGGGGTATGAGGTGAAAAATAATCACCTAGCACCAAATAATTAAACCTCGATCACATGGAGAATCATGATAGGGGCTTATAGGGGTGAATTTTATTTTCCCCACTATCCCCAAGGGATAGGGATAAGAGGGAAAAAAATTGTTGATATGGTGATGACAAGTAGTGGCATGTGATTCCAAAAGGCAAAGGGGAGAAGGGGCTTAAAAATGTATTGTGGAGCTTGTTGTTTGGTGATATGAAAATAAAAATATAGGAAAAACAAGGGGCACATTTTCTTATTCCCTAATTCCCCATGGGATAGTCACATGAGGTATATAAAAATATTTCCTCACCATTGATTGACAAGTGTCAAAAATCATTCCACAATGGGAGGGCTAGGAACTATGTCAAAGTGCTTGCGAGATAGTTGATTAGGGACTGTGGAGGTCCAAGAGGCATAACTAAGGTTGGGAACATTTTCTTGTCCCATCTTTCCCCAAGGGAAAATAAAAAGAGAGAAATAAAAATTTACCACAACCATATTCTAACATGTGTACTCTAATGAAAATGACTAAGTATCGAAAGCTTACGTTCAGAGAGACCTTGAAGACAAAGTTTCTAGATATCCAAGTGGTATTTTCTAGTGATTCCTTATATGAAATTGAATGAAAAAAATATTCAAAGATGAATGATATGGGTCTTAAGATTTAATTATTCCTACAACCCCTTCAAAAATATCCTATTTTCTTGGGACAATTGGGTGTGTCTTCGAAACTGAATTCCCTAAGAAGTACTTGGGTCTTATGAAAAATGTAAAAGTTCCATCATGTACATGGTTGAATTATATTTCTAAATACTACTATTTTGACTCCTAAATCCTTATATATCTCATATAATCATCTGTTGAAGCTCAAGTAATATTTTAAACTACAAAGTCATTGACCCTTCAAAATCCACTTTCATTGTTCTTGTTCCCAACCTATGAAACATTCCCAATTCTTTTTAAAATATTCCATTACATTATAAAATCATTTACATCACTCTTAGATGATTTTTATCTTTCACATTTTCCTAGGAGGATGCAACGCTATCCTTGAAGGGCCAAAAATAGCCTTTATAGGCTTATGAAGAAATAAACATTTGAAGCATTGGACTAAAATGGCATGATTCACCTTGTCTCAAAAATTTTAGCACTTGAGAAAGTATGTAAAACAAATATGAAGACTTGAAAGGATAGGAAAAACACAATAGTGAGGGAATATTGATATGGAGGGTCTTAGAAGGATTTTCAAGGAAACATTTTTACACAGGGGGTTAAGTTTTCATGTTTCATCATTGAATTTTTACCTTACAAAAAACACATGAAAACATCTTGATCTCACTTGAGGAATTATTCTAGATAGAAAAAAGTGAGAACAAGATAAGCACAAACTCTAAAATATTAATATACAATGACAAATAGTGCATTATTCATTGGGATCTATAAAGTCTTATTATAAGAAATAGATAGGAATGAAAAAATGAAAAAACACAAAAAAAAAAAAAGAAACACACCACACTAGAAAGGAAAAAAACACAACCAAAAAAGGAAACACACATCTTAAATTCACCTTTGGTATATGTGGGGGACAAACCACTTTTATTGTTTATAGAATTTCATGTATTTCCCACTGCAAGGTGATTCTAAATATCTACCTTCTAGGTATGAGAGATATGATTTTTTTTCTTTGTAAGCTTCCCGAATCTTGAATGGTCCTAGCCAAAATGAATAAATCTTTCCTGAATTCTTTTTGGCTCTCTACTTTCTTCCCATAATAATAAAATATCACCAATTTGAAAGTTTGTTTTCTAAGCCTTCTTATAAAAAAAATTTCACTTTCAAATATTTTCCTTTTTGCCATGAACCACATTTTTCCTATCTTCACAAAAATTTTCAATATACAAGATTCTCTTTTCTAGAGAATCATGAAATTGGCCATCTTCAACTACTCTAAATAATTGGAGGGTTGTAAATTCAACTATGATTGAAATCTTTAAATTGATCCCATAAGGTAACTAGAATGGTAACATATCAATTTCCTTTTTTGGGGTAATCATGTCTACCCGCACATAATTGTAAATCTTCTTATGTCAGTTTCTTTGAATTTGATCAAACAAATTTTAAAAGATGGTCACAATATTTTTGTTATTGCACTCAACTTGGCGCTTCACTTGTGGGTAATAGTATGATTCATACAAAATAGAGATTCCATAGCTATAAAAACTTGGTCAACTCCATCGATGATATGTATGTTACATTATCCAATACAACCTTTGGAGGAATTCCAAAAATGGACAATGATGTTCTCCTTGATGAAGGTATATACCATTATTGGATTTTCTTGTTTGAGATATATTTCTTCTACCCATTTGGTGAAGTATTTGGTTTCCATGAGCATTTAAGTGTTCTCTACACTTGAGTTGGGATTGATAACTCTAATAAAATCAAATCTCCATTGTTGAAAAGGTTTCTTAATGAACACTAGTTTAAGAGGAAGTCAAGTAATTGTTGGTCTTCCCACACATTGTTGATAAGGTTCACACTTGGAAACCCATTATTGATCATCCACAAATAATATGGGCTAATAATACCTACCATGAAGGATCTTGTGAGTAGTAACTATGGAATAGAAATTTCCACCATAAGCCTAGTCATGATAAGCTCTTAACAATTTTTTTGATTTCTCTTTATCAACACACCTTAGAAAACATCCTTCAAACCATCTCTTTTATAATACATGATTCAAAATGACATACCAGGATGATTTTAGCTTAAAATTATTTTATTTATTATATTTAAGATGTTTCGAGAACTCATCATAAGTGAAGAAGTACACAATATCAAAATACCACCCATTAGTGGTGTTTATAAAGAGAACTTGTGGAAATTCCTTACTTATGCATTTAAATCATTGAAATACTTTGTTTTCATTTTGAGTCACAAGAGACTCATCCTCATATATTATTCTACACATCATTTCCACGGGCTAGATTCAAAGGTCCGATATCCAAGTCATACTCCTTGATCATTGCCACCCAATTACCTCTCTTAGCTCCTGTATCTTTCTGAGTTACAATTGATTTGATTGTAGAACCCAAAACCATCACCATAGTGTGGGAATTAAGGATGTAAAATCTAACATTTTTACATCTTTAACCATGACATAGGGATGCTTCTCCATTTTATTTTATCTCAACTAATGATCTTTCAATGGAAAAATCATTAAAAAAATGGGTTCTTCAATGTTGTTGGAAATATAATTTTTCAATGGGACAAAATAGGTGGTTTTTGCCAACACCATGGGACTAGATTATTAAATGGGAAGATCCATCATTATATGTGAAATGAAAAATATTTTTCTTGTTGGCCTAGAGGTCGGGGTCCAATAAGCACACTCCACTACATGTGTAGAAAATGTTTGCAATTTATTTCAAGGGATGTTAGGAAGGTGGGAAAGTGGGAGTGATAAATTAGTAGGTGGATTAATAATGCAAGTAGGTAAATTTTAGATTATTATAAGGATTAGCCAATGATATCAACACACACAATTTGGGAAAGAATAAAAATATTGTTAGTTATATCAAGATAAGATGAAACCATGAACATAAAATTCCACTTATTCACTCATCCAAAAAAGTTGAAACTCCTTTCTTTATTGACATATTTTCAAATTTGTACAATAAGAGAGATGGAGGAAAAAAATATGACTAGGAAAAAGGAATATTTTTCTATCTTTTTCTTATTCTTGGTAGTTATCTACTCATGAACATACAAAATTGACAACCCCTTGGAATGAGGAAGTCATTACAATTTATATATTTTAGGAAGACTCTTCGCATACCCCCACATGGCCTTTCATTTATCTTTTACAACATATGAATCTTCATATTCCTAAGAATGAAACTTAGTACTCTTTTTATTTATTGAGGGTGACTTATTACAATGTCAACTATAGTCACATTTAAATGAATAAGAAAAAAGTGAATAATAAAAAATGAAAAGTGCAACCCAATGAAGAAATAGAACATGAAGGAAGAGAGGAAGGGGGAGGGAAAATAGAAAAAGGAAGAGAGATAACTAATCCAATGAAAATGTTTCCATTGGTGATTCTATTTCACTCTATGATGGATCTTTATCTAGTTCCAATGGGTAGAAATAAACTCCTTTGAATTCTCTATTACATCAAGTCTGCGGTGTAACTTTCTCATCTTGAGGAATATGAATGTAACTCAAGGACTCGAGAAAACCATCTGAGATGGTATTGATGTTTTATATTTTAGTGAACCAAGACTGATGTTTCTTTTTGATGCTTGATATTGTAGATCTTATCTCAGTGAGAGACTCTAGTGTGTCCTCATTGAAGGAAAAGGGATCCCTAACTTCTTTCTTGAAAATTTCCTCAAATGGATTCAATAAATGATTTGATGAGGTATTTTCATCAATTGTGGGCAATAAAAGATTGTGTATCTTAGTGTTTAAAACATCATGTATCTTTTAAGCATGCTCCTCATTTTAATTTTAGGAAAAATGTTAACTGTCCACACATGGTGGTGATAAGAGTTCTAGCCCATACTGTGATAAATTATCGAATGGAGAATTGAATACCTTTTTCTCCACCAACATGTGAGAATTATCTCTCCCCATATTTTTCACCATTGGAAACACTTAGTCCCATTAACATTTAATCTCTTGTCATTTAGAATTTTGTGGATTTTGTGGACGTGTACTTAAAAATGAAATCATCTCTATAAGAATCACATTCCATTTTTCCACAACCTTGTTCAAACATTTATCATTTTCTCACCATGTATGGTCAATCCTTATGTCTTCATAATGGACTCTGAATCAAATCTATTGATTGTAGTAACTTATTTTATTAGAAGAGATTAAGAAAAATTCAAATTCATTAAAGGTTGAATGCACGAGGTAAGTGTCTTCATTTGATATTCCAAATGATCAAAAATTTCCTTATACTCTTGATTTCTCATGATATGGGGAGTGGAAGATTATTTGAAAAAATTTGCATCTCCCTCATGATTTATAGGGCATAACGGATGGTGATCATATCATAGTCATATGGGATCATTTATTCAATGGGATTAATTGCCTTTTTCTTGAATAATTCAACATATTAGTGTCATGAGGCATAAATATTCTTGAGCTAACTTTCCCTTCTTTCCTTTGACTATTGAGACTATAGTAGAGAAGTCAAGGAATGCCACATGTTTTAATGTGCAACCTTATTTTGTGATCATTTCTTGTACCCTAGGAGATATCTCATTCATCTCAGAATTGACATTTGGCATGATTTATTTCTCTTGTTAGGAATGAGATTGGACATCTTGTGTAGGAGGTATTGATGTGGGAGAAAATGATGAGAATATTTGAGACTACTCGGGGATTATATGATGAACCAAATCAGTTTCCCCTTACTTCAAATCTACCACATGGTTGTATGTTGTCCTTACCTTTTTGTGCCACATTTTATAGTGAGTAGCCTCTAATTCCACTTCCTTTCACTTTGAACATTGTACCATGTGAGATGATATGGAAGCTTTCTCAGTGGCATTTGAGGTGTGATGAGATTCCTTCATTTAGAGAGTTACAAAATTTCCGATGCTATGAGGTAAAATCTATTCTTTTTGAACTATTATTTTTATCCTATAATGAATTCTTCAGTTCATTCATTTATATACCCCAATTCATGGATGCTCCAAGAAACTTTTGGAAGAGGTGATGCTTTCACATCATGATATTTAGGGTCATACATCTTCATGTTATCATCTACCATGCGATCCTCATACCAATCCAATAAAAATATCCTAATTTTCTTGATTTTCATCCTCATGTGGTCTCTTACTTTAACTTCAAAATCATTTACACAATTAACCTAATAGTATTTAACATGTTGAAAATGATGAAAGTTGTGTAGATGAAATGAATGTGGATCAATCTGAATATCGAAGTCTAGTCTTGATGTATATGAATATAGGTTTAGGGAGAGAAGGAATCCTCCACATTAGCATCCTCTTGATTTCATTTGTAAGATAAGATAATGAGAGAGATGGGGAAAGTAATAGCTTTCTTCCTTGAGTGTTTTATCTTACCATTGACATGAACAAGCTACCTATAAATCTCAAACAATACTATCCCGATGATAACATATCACGGTAGCTTCGTGGGGAAATATTGAAACAAACACTCAAATGTAGGAAAATATTGAAACTTATATGAAGTATGATTAGTACCTTTTGACTAGAAAAGTTACTTGCGGAGATAACCTTGAGTGAGGGTTTCCTTCCAAAAATAATTGTAAAATGTTGAATGTTTTCTTTCAAGCATAGATGTGGATATTTCTCATATGCAATATCCCTTTGAGAAATGTTTTAGGTGAGTGTCAAACCCTTGAATGGTATCATCCTTACAAGGGTGTAGAAAAATTATTAAGTAATTGAAAACTTCTTGAAGACCGGTACTTGAAGCGATCGGTGATGTAAATTGTCACTAATTTTCCCCCAATCTATTATGTCTTCCATTGATGATGGTGAGTATGAACAAGACCATCCAATTATGGAAATATTTTTCACTTCTTCTTCCATTATCTTACTTAGGAGGATGATCGCATCAGAGAATCCCTTGTGAAATTCACTTCGGGAGAGGGATTTTGGCATACGGGAAGGATTTCTACCCTACTTCAACCAAAAATCCCGGTGTAAGGCCTTGGATGTAGGAATTAGTCTTGCACCATTCACTTAATGAAAAATATTTCGTAAAGATGACCATGTTTCTCCAAATGGGAATTTGCATATATTGAGAAATTACCTTGGGAGTGATTAATGCGAACTAAGTTATCATTAACATTTATGATCCGTATATCCGACTCATAGTTCTCAAAATATTCCAACACCAACTATGGACTTTGAATGGACATGTGAATACCACCACGCATATAGCCCACTTGCGTATTATTTCTCCTCCATAGGTTCCTTGTGTGTGCCTAACATCATGTTCTTAAGATCCTAGAGATCCATGTGAGTAACATCACTATCACCCACTCCGAATATTTTGATGACAAAGCCAAAGTGGGTTGAAGAACAAAAAAATTACTTCATATTTTTGAAAAGTAATAAGATCACCCAAAATTGAAATGACAACAACTTTTACACTCCAAATGATATCTTTCTATTTTTAACACTTGGGGTCCACAAGCTACTATTTTGGGAAATACTATTTTTTTACTCAAAATAAAATTTTTGGAACCCATAACATACTAGGAATACTTTCACAGGATGTTTATTTTCCATTCTTGTACACTTTCTATTTTTAGAAACTTATTTTTGGCTTTTCTCTTTTCACTCTGAATTACCTAGTTTTCCATCTTTGTTATTTTCTAAGTTCACTTTGTCATGAAAGGTGTTTTTATTTTGGGTAAGTTTCTATTTATGGTAAGTGAGGGCACGAGGAATCACTTTTTTAGAAACTTCCTTTCACCACTTCAAATCGTGATTAAAATAGCTCCACTAGAATAGGTTTTTCATTTGGACTTTGTATTCAAAATTTTAGCCCAATTCATCTATCGAGATAATGGGAAATTGAAAAAATGTATGTTAGGGTGGAAAATTTGGGTTTTATACCATTAAAAATTTGGGGCATCCTTAGATTTGGTTTCACTTTATTTTTAAGTCACCTAAGAAAGAGGAAAACCATGAAAGTTTTGTTTGATTAAATTCACAATTTGGGAGATATGAATTTTTCTTGTTCTAGGGAATAAATTCACTATGGAATTTTTTTCATGGTGTCTAGAAAAGGAATGGAGGAAAAATGGTTTGGATATTATTTGCAATGGATTTTTGAATTCTTCTAGCAGCACCTCTCACACACACACATGGAAGGAAGAAGCACGACAACTAACTTTTTTTTTCAATATTTTGTTTTCAAATATTTGTGGGAGTGAGAAAAGATTTTTTTGCAAGGTGTGAGATATGCAGGGGAGAAAATTTTCCTTCATTGAAGCATGGAAAGTGTCACAAGATGATTGCATGGAAAAGGAGAGGGACAAACAAGTGAAAAACATCTAGATGTTGAGACTCGGGTTATAAGAGGAACCTCATTTTGTGTCCAAAATTTTCAAAGGGAATGAGATATAAGAGTGTGCCCTTACCTACGAATGATAAGTGGTGGAAGGTGGTTTTCAATGCAAGAGGAGAGAGGTGCTAAAAATGGCTTGTCGAGCCTTCCGAAGTCACATGATGACTCAAGAATTAACATGGGCATGAGGTGTAAGTTTTTGTCCTAACAATCCTAAATGGATAGGATAGACGGGATAGAAAAGTGTACCCTCACCTAGGAGTGAAAATTAGCACTTCGTTATTGGATAGCGGGAAGGGCTAGGATTAGGTGAGATCAGGCATAACTAACCTCATTGGACTTCATCAAGGTCATGTGGTAGACCAGGGGATAAAATGGTATGGGAACATTTTTGTGTCCCAAATTTCCCAAGGGGATGGGAAAAATGGAACAAAAAAGTGCACCTTCACTAGGTGGTGACATTTTTCCACCCTTGAAATTGACTAAGTCCTGAAAGATTAAGTTGAAGAGAGCCTCGATGACAAAGTTTTGGAGCTTCAGGAGGAAATTTTTTACACTTATTTATATGATTTTAACTCCAAAACAATTTTTGAGAAGAATGGGATGGGTCTTGTGATCTTATTATATATTAAAATCCATAAAACATAGATTTTTTTGTTGGGACCACAAGTTATGCCATCTTAAAATAGACTTTGGGAAGAATTGCTTTGGTCTTGTGAAAATATGAAAGAACCATCCTTTATAGATTTGAATAAGATTTATAATGGTATATTATTTGAAATCTATCTCTTTATAGATCTCCAAGAATCATCTTCCGAAGCTGAAGCACTGTTTTAAACTAAAAGCTCTTTCACCTTTAAAAAAACACTTTCATTGAATGTGTCCCTAAACATTAAAATATTCTAGAAATTTTCCTAAATAACTTGTAATATGATATTATATCCTAAATAACACTTCCTGATGAGTTTGGGCCTTCAAATCTACTCCTATGGGTGGAAACATATCTCTGAAAGGCTAAAAATAGCCATTTCTAAGGCTACTGAAAAATCTACCTTGAGAAACACTGCATCAGAAGAGCTTCATGAAATTTCTTTCATCTTTCAAACAATTGTGAAGGGTATTACAAATGATATGAGAACTTAGAGGATTGGGATAGTCCCGACACAAAGGGGGACTAATCTAGAGAAGTTTCTAGGAGGGTTTATAAGAAAAAACATTTACACTAGGTTAATGTTGTCATGTTTTCAAATTGAAATTTTTCCTTGCAAAAACACATGACAACAACTAGATCTCACTTGGGGAATCATTCTCGATCGATTGAAGTGAACAAAGGATAAGAGTGAACTACAAAATATCAATATATAACTTAGGCTAGTTTTTTATCCATTGGCCTATATGAAAACTTAGTGGAAGATAAGATAGACTAAAAATAAGAACACACATGACAAAAGGAAAACACACACAAAATGGGAAAGGAAAACACACATCTAAAAATCACTTATGGTACATATGGGGGATAACCCACTTTCACTATTTCTATAGATTCAAGTATTTCACACCGAGAGAAAATTCCAAATATGTGCCATCTAGATACGAGAAGTAAAAGTATTTTCTCCATAATCCTTCTAAATAGGGAATGGTCCTAGCCACAAGGAATTAAATTTCCCATGACATATTTTTGGCTCTCTCCTTTTTCCTATAATAAGACAAGATCTCTTACTTTGAAATCGCTTAGCCTTCAATTTCTTTTTTAAAATATTTTTGAATTTCAACTGATGCTCTTTTATAAGATCAACCACCTTGAACCTATCTACATCAAGATTTTCAAGAAATAATATTCTCTTATCAAGGGATTCATGAAATTGGCCATCTTTAACTTCCTTGACTAATTGGAGTGTTGGAAATTTGATAGTAACCAAAATATTTTCATTAATTCCATAGATTAATTAGAATGGTGAGATATCAATTGCCCTCTTATGACTAATTATGTCCGCCCATACTACATCATAGAGCTTGTTATGCCAGTTTCTCTGATTCTCATCAACTAGCTTATAGAAAATGGTCACAATTATTTTGTTACTTGACTCAGCTTTACTATTTCCTTGAAGGTAGTAGTCGATGAACTAGAAAGGTATATTCCATAACCATATCGGGATTTTTTCAACTCCATGGATGAAAAATATGTAGTATTATCAACTATAATATTTTGAGGGATCCCAAAATGGATGATACTGTTGTATTTGGTAAAGTTACATACCATTTCAAAATTTACTTGCTTGACTAGAATTAATTACACCCACTTTTTGAATTATTTTGTTATCGTGAGCACATAGGTATGCACCGCAATTGAATGAGGATTGAGAACTATGACAAATTTAAGGCCCCTTTCTTGAAATTTTTATTTGATCACCACGAGCTAGAGAGAGAGCACATAAAGTTGTGGTCTCCATAAAAATTGTTCGTAAGGTTCACACTTGGATACCCATTCTTTACCGTCTATGAAAATTTTTGGCCAGTACCACCTACCACAAGGAATTTTATGAGTAGTCTCCATTGCAAATAAATGCTCACCGCAAGATTTATCATGATCTAATGTTAGAAACTTTTCTTGTTTCTCTTTGTCCACATACCTTAGAAAGAATACATATAATCCCCTTTTATATAGAACACGATATGATATGATGTACTTTGTTTCTCTTATCTTGATATTCCTTTATTTATAGTCAAAATGTTTTAGGTACTCAATATAAATAAGAAAGTAGGAAATATCACCGTACCACTCATTGGTAGTGTTTACAAAAATTACTTGGGGAAAGTATTTACTCACACATTCATATAAGATACATTCCTTTATATCATTTTGAGTCAAGAGAGCTTCATATTCTTCTATTAGTTGGCACAACCAATTTCCCCGACAATATTCAAAGGTCAAATATCTAGGTCGTGCTCTTGGATCTTTGCCACTTAATTACCTCTCTTAGCTCCTAGATCATGTTGAGTTACGATTGAATTGATTAGACATCTTGGGACCATCACCATGGTGTTGGAGTTAAGGATGTAAAATTTGAAATTTACATATTTTCCATGGCATAAGCATGTTTCTCAATTTGGTTTTATCTAAACTCATTGTTCTTCAAAGAGTGGGAAACTCATAAAAGCAATAGATGTTACAATGCCTTTTTCTTTATTTTTAACTAGGATTGCGAAATATTTTTCTTTGAAGCATAAAAATACAAGATGAAGTATTTTTTATCAAAATTAGAACATAATAGGGTACTATTTTTTGACATTTCTTCTCTAATTTCCTTGAATCTTATTTTTACTTCATTATTCAACTTAAATCTTTCGTGAGGCTTTATCATACTTGTGATATGTTTCATCAAATGGAAAAAATATGGGACAAAATGATGAAGGAAGTTTACCTTACCAAAGAAAGAATGAAATCCTTTATTTCTCATGGGAAAGAGAATGATTGAATTGAACTTATTCTCTCTAGATCAATTCAAGACCCCTCCTTTCTCGGGATGTGTCCAATAATTTTCCCTTAAGTAACACCAAAGATGCACTTCTTAGGATTTAGAGAGATTCCATGTTTTCAGCATCGATAAGAATTTATTATAAATGTTTTATATGATTTCCTCACTTATTTAAAAATACCATGCGGTCATTGATATAGATGAAGATGTAGTGTTTGAGGTCTTTGACGACTAGATCCATTTCCTATTGAAAATTTACTCCTGCATTGATATGACCAAATGGCATTCTGTTATTGGAAAAAGTGGCCCATGGAGTTGTGAAATCCATTTTGTATCTATCTTATTCTACTACATAAATATGTTTATCCTCAAAGAAACCATTGAGAAATAATAACATCTCGATCCTTTGAATTCCTCGTAGGATGTGATCCATGATAGGAAGTGGGTAGTTATCATTTAGTGAAGCTTGGTTTAAGTTGTAGAATTCTACACAAATCCTTATTTCTCTATTTTTATTTTTCACTGGAATAATATTTTCTACCCACGTGGATTGATATATGGGGAAAATAATTTGTGCATTCAAAATTTTTAGGACCTCTTCTTTGATTGTATATGTAATTTTCAAGTTATACCACCACTACTTTTACCTTAAAGGCTTAGATTCGGCTTCTTAGATCGGATTGAATTATGCATTTCCATGGGATGGGATGATTTGATCTCATCATAGGAATATGTCAAGACATCAAAATATTTTCTTAAAAATGATACAAATCATATCTTCTTTTATAATGAACAACACTTTCCAATGTTTACCATTTGTGGTTTCTCTTAGGTACCAATTTTTAATTTCTCAAAATTAGCAGGACACCAAGAGGAATCTATAGCTTTCTTAATGGGTCTATCACTTTTATCAAACAAGTATTCAAGTGCCAAAAGAAGTTTTTGACTCTTGTTTACTTTAAACTTGATGAAACCTTCTTATTTGACTCCTTCTATTCCTATATTATCTTCATCTGTAACAGAATTTTGGTTTAGATTATCAGTTCCCTCATAGAAAATGTTCTTGAAGTTACCTCTTTTCTCAACAAAGAGAGTAGTTGACTATTGTCATTTAATAATTGTTAGTGATTTACATTATCGGTACACTCAAGTGTAAATAGCATTTTAACAATAACTTTTTCCTTCTTCAAGGATGGGTGCAAAGTCATCAAAAAATATGAAACTGCAAAAGAATCAACATCCTCATTTTTTTCTCACAGGGGAAAACTTGAATTGAATAAGCTAAAAATATTCAATGCATTCCCATACTTGGTTCCTCTAATTTTTGATCCTTAGGTTCTTGACATGATACTAATTCCTCGCCTACTTGAATATCACCTCAACATTGCAAGACACTTGAGTTTTATGATACCCTTGGATTTGGCAACATCCATCCATAGAAGAAGTGTGTCATAATTTTTAGTATTATTAGTATTTTCAAAATGTAATTTGTAAGAAAATGGGAGTGACTCACCCGACAGAGAAGTCGGAACAAATATGGCTCTAGATCTTGTATTAAAATGGATTACATTGAATTTTATTATCCATAATGGGTCTTCTTTATATTTTGTGAGGAAAAGAATATTATCATCTCTTTAGGAAGTAAAGAAGTAGTTACCCAGTCCACTATCGTGAAATAAAATGTGAACTTTTGGATCTTTGGATTTTAAAATGGTATACTTCATCTTTCACATGAGAAACAAATTATTCATTTCACCTTTCACTAGAATTGTTGTAGAGGACCAATCCCTTTGCATCTTGCCACCCAAGTATCTATAGAACCTCCTACTCAACAACATGCAAAAGGATGTTGGGATTTCTAACACTAAAATGGTTGGTAAAACCTTCTTGTCTAGGAAATATGCAAGGGACACTTAAGCATATTTAATTATTTCTAACAATGGGACCTCTTTATACTCCATGCAATAGCAAGATCTAGTCGATCATGTCATGGTAAGTCTTAGGGAATTAAAAAAAATTATTGGAATTACATTATATGATGATCCCAAGTCTATTATGTAATTATTTAGTTAGCGGCCTTTAATCAAGAGGGAACGGTAGAATGGTTATAATTTTTATTTTTGGATACGCTCAATGTAAACATGTTTTGTGTTGGATGGGGGTTGGTGTTAGTAGTAACCCTTTGGAAATGGAATAGTTATCATTAGGATTTTGGTTACCCCTTTGATATAGATGAAAAGCCTCTCAAACTACTCCAGTGTGTTTGTGAAAATTCAGATTCATAAATCATAACTTTACACTTGTTCTCATGTTCAATGATATCTAATAGATTAGAGATGTATAAACTTGATTTTACTTGAAAATAGGATGTTTTACAAGGTGAAGGAGGGGATACTTTGGAAGTTTCACTATTTTTAGTGGATGAAGTAGTGACTAATAAGGAGTGGTGGATTTTTATTGATTATTTAACACAAGAAAGATGCTATAGGACCTAGTTGACATGGTAGCTTGCTTCTTGTTTACTATTGGGTGTGGTTTTTGTCATCCCAAATTCACCCCCATGGTGATTTGGATAACTTGCACAAATTATTCAGTCCTGAGCTAGTAAAATTGATTCAAGGCCAAAAATCATGTTTTTGGGGTCCCCTTGGCTTCTCTCTAACTTCCCTCATCTAGGAAAAAACCCAAGAAGTTAGAGAAAATTGAAAAAAAACGGAAATGGGCTCATTTTGGTGTTTTGTAGAAAAATCATACATTTTTGTCCCAGGTGGTCCATGGGATAGTTGGGATGCAGGTACATGCAGGCGTGAAAAGTTGATTTTTCCGCAAGTCGAGTGCATTGCTAGTGGTGTGGAGAAATGTGTTTGGGATGGTCGGGAAAAAGTACGTGCGGGATGCGTAAAGGCGAAAAGGCCACAAAAGGAACCATACATTGTGGAGAATGTGAATGTCAATGACCCTCATAGCTTTGGGTCAATGGCGCATACACATAAGGAAAAGGAAGCCCAAATCGGGCAATGCAAAAAGAATGTCCTGGGAAAACCGAGACACACAGACTCCAATTTTTTGAAATAGTCGCAATGAAGAGAAAAAGTCAATGTTTTACCCCGAACTTCAAACGGCCATAAATTTTGACTCCAAGCTCTGATTTTCATAAAATTGGACTTTCTAGATTTCTAAATTTTGATGTGGGTATAAATATTAAAATAAAAGAAACATATTCAACTCCAGTCAATTAATGCTCATTCCCGTCAAATGACAGAAAATGCCTAGCAGACCAAAAATAGATGCTCACACTCAGAAGGCCATAAATTTTGCATTTCTCCATGAAATTGGTACCGTTGGAATCGTGGCTCCGAGCCTAACACATAGAAATCAAGAAATTCTAGATTTTATGAAAGATAGTTAGATATTTTTCAGAAAACATGGCAAAGTTCATAATAGTATTTTATTTGGTAGTTGGACACATTCAATGAAGCATGGGCTGCCATATTTCACTGCTGCAAGTCATGGGATAGTATGGGGAGCCTTTTTGCAAGCAATAGAATATCATTTCACTCCATTTAATACCTCTTACAAGTGGTTGAAGGACATATTTTGGGATTTCCATTTTCCCTCTCTCTCTCTCTCTCTCTTCTTATTTTTCTATAAATTGGAGTGTTGGGCTCATTGTAAAAGGAGGTAGTTTTGTTGTAGCAAATCTCTATAAAAATTTCTTTGTGAAGCCAATGTGCTGCAGGTACTTGGAGTGGACTCCTTATATGGTGATCCAGGCCATTATCTTGTAGTATATTAAACTGTGAATATCATGAAGCAATAAAATACAAGTTTGTGAATGCATCTTCCCCTGTTGTGTTTATTTGCACTGCGTCTTGCCCTTTCAACCTTCATGAAAAGAATATTGTGTTTATTCTTATGCTCTTCGCAAGGATCCATTATCATTATGTATGTTTTAGATGTTGTGAATGCATTTTTCTAGATTGTGGAGAACTATTATCACCCCTTCTAGTGTACACTTTGCTTGTATATCTCACACATTGGAAGACTAATCTCGCTCCCTCCTTTTTTGGTGTATCACCGATGTAGTGTAGGATTTCATTTTTTATGAATTCTCTCTCCTTGGTCCCTTAGAAATATAGATTAGGAAAGATAGTTTTTCTTGCATTAGAGTAGATTGTGGCAGGTATTTTAGGTGCAAGAACCAATTTTTTCTAGAGGTCTATCTCAAGTAGCAAGTCCCACAACTTGGATATAATACCCATGTTATCCAATCACACCATGATCTCAATTATATTCACTTGTGTAAACATAAGGGTGTTGTGGTTCGGTGATAATAGTTTCTCCTTTCTAGATTCCATTCAAGGTGGAAGAAGAGATCCTCTTTTAATTATCTTATTTTTTGGACTTTCCACTTGAGTATCATATTGTTTGTTCTTTTTCATAATAGTCACAAAGTGGAGTGCGATCCATTTTGAGATTGAGAGTGAGTAAATATTACACATGAAAAACTTGGTACTTCCTCCTCCTCGTCATCTTCTCCTGAAGAATATTCAAAGAAACCAATCTGTACAACATCTCCTACTTCTTCAATTTCAAGAACATTTTAATCGTCATTCTCTTCTTCTTCTACTTTCACCTCACAATATGTGTTCATTGGAGGTGCCTTTAGAGAAAGTATGTGAGGTGGAAGACAAATCCTTTGTCTATTTGGAAGGTTATTCTTTTTGGAGCATCCCTCAAGGTAATTTTTGCATGTTTTTTCTTGATTTCTACCACATCATGCAACAATTTCCAAACTAGGAGGTCGTAGATGGAGAATTGGAAATTTGGCCTTTTTGTTTTCTATTTGGATTTTTTACTTTCCTAAATAGAATTAGATCATCCTCTATTTCAATATAAAAGTCTTGATATTCTCTAAGATTCCCTGTGTAAATATATTTGGACAATAAATCATACCTCAGAATTTGAGCAAGATTATGAAGAATCCATTCACGTTGTCATTAGAGAGCATATATTTAAAGGGTTTTCTTTAGATCAACCTTTTGTAACAATCTAAAAACTCCCTCATAGTTTTGTTAGATTCCTTGTTCATATGAACTACTTGAACTAAGATATCTTGATAGTATTCTATATATTTGAATATTTCTTCAAAAATTGTCTTGATGTCCGCCCAATTAGTGATTTATCTAGTTGATAGAAGATATAACCACTCCACCACTTTGTCTTTCAAATATTCTATAAACCACCTTACTTGACACATATTTTTGATCCACTCCTAATACATTACATGTTGTGATGAATGTTGATACGTGTTATTTTGAGAGTTTTGTGTTGTCTCTTCCAAATTTAGGAAAAATATTATGAGATCCCTTTGGTAATTCATGGATTTGAGCAAGTGAGGGTAAGTGGACCCGTGTTTCTTCCTCATGTCACAATTTGGGGAGGTATCACTCTTTCATCTATCATTATTACTTATTATTCAACCATTTCTTTTGTGTTTTCTTGTTCTTCTACTTGTACAAAATATGCATAGTATTCTATAAGTGTTGGGAACTCTATATCTAATAGATTTAGAGAAATTTGAGAAACATAAGATAAGGAAATAGGGTGTGACCATGATATTCTAAACTAATAGATTTTTCAATGTGGAAATTCACGTGAAGGGAGAAAAATGAGAATTGTTTATTTTCTCTTTTCATCTCTAGAGTTCTTCAAATATAGGATCAAGGTTTCCTCTTTGTCTCTTAGATCTGGTGTGTATCGATTATCAACAGCTTTGTAATCTTCATATCAACTCAAATCAGAAATTTATCAATATATCCTTTGTTAAACTTGATCTTGTCTTGCCCTTTCTAAATCCTCTATGTTTTTTATTCAAAATCTAAGACTCTTGCAGCAATGAAGTAGTGAGATAATTTTTCTCTGTTATACCAAACAACCTCCCTCAAGTCGATGTAATATATTCTTGGATATGGAAAAGGAGTGTGGGTCTCGGGACTAGGGGCTTACTAGGAATAATGATTGGTATAAGACATAAGACTCAATGAATTTTCAAATTGATAATTTTAGATTTTTAGGAGTATATAATTTTTTATTTTATTTTTTTGAATATATTATGGGAGATAACATCAAGATCAACCCCACGGTGGGTGCTAAAAAAGTTGGCAAAATAATTTCTCGATGGGACAAATCAGGTGTTTTTTTACCAATGCTTTGACACTAGGTCCATCTTATTAAATGAGAATACCCGTCATTATATTTGAAATGAAAAATAATTTTTTTATTGGCCTAGAGGCCAGGGATTCAAAAAGAATACTCCACTACAATCTGCGATAGAGCTTGAAATTTTTTTACAAGGAAGGAATTTTCTAGGAAGGTGGGAAAGTGGGAGTGAGAAATTAGGAAAGATATTAATACTAAAAGTAGGAAAAGTTCATATTCTTGCAAGGATTAACAAGAGATATCAACACACAAAATTTGTGAAAGAATAAAAACCATTCTAGCTATACTAAGACGAGATGAAATATTGAACATAAAAATCCACTTATTCACTCATCCAAAAACCTCCTTTCTTTATTGACATATTTTCAAAGATGTATAATAAAAGATATGTATGAAAACATATGAGAAGGTAAAAGGAATAAATTGATATATTTTTCTTATTCTTGGTAGTTATCTACTCATGAAATAAAAATTAACAACCCCTTGGGATGAGGAGGTCATTACAATATATATATATTTTAGGAAGGATCTTCACCTACACCCACATGACCTTTTATTTGTCTTTTATAACATGTGACTCTTTATATTCCTAGGAATGAAATTAAGTAACATTTTTATTAATTATGGGTGAATTATTTTTGATTAGGTAAATAAGTTGGTTTTAATGAGACCCAAAACTGACTTTACATAGCAAAACAAGATAAGCTAGGAAAAAAACCTACCCTCCAAGGATCCAAGGCCGAACTAGATAAAAAAACTTGGCCAAAATAGTAACCTAGATAAATACAAGGAAAAGACTTCAATGAATACACATTTAAAAAATAACAAACTAGAGAAAGGCCTAACAACAAAAAGGACACATGGAAAAATAGACCAAAGAAATAGTCAACATAAATTCAAGTAATATTTCCCTTTTTGTGAGTCCTAGTTTTGTAACGTGGCCTCGGAGTTCGAACATCCACATTATGAGCCATCTCTTGGTTATCACCCTATTTTCCACCAATTTAATCCTCCTATTCTTCTAAGATTTTATGCATTAGGTGCATACTATTCTTGGGAGTTTTGAGTCTCAAAATATGATCTTAGATGACATAAACCCTATGTTATTGCATGATAAGCTCAACTTTTAACCCATTAATTCTCTTATCCTGGATAGCCGTTGCCTATGGAATTATTTCATTTCTTGAACCAGGTCCTTGGTAACCTTAAGCAAGGTATCAATGGACACCTCCATATTGGAAGAGTGAGCTTCCCTATTGATATCAATGAGATTGTATTCTTTGATTCTCTTACCCTTAGAAGATTCCCCTGTTTTTAGGTTGGACAAAACCTCCAATGCCATAACTTCAATATTTCCCTTCACAGGACCCTTTTTCTTTAGGTTTTTCATTCTATTGGCTAGGGTTTCATAAACTGGTCTTGTGGATTGGGGTTGGGGAGGTAAGATATGTTTACCATTATGGAAAAGAATTAGAATGATATTGTGATGTAACAATGTGTCAATTTATTCCTCCTTAAAATAGGACATAGACATGATAAGGGATCTCATAAGAAAGAAGGTTAATCTCATAGACTAATTCGTATGAAAGTAATTGAGGATAGATAAGTGGTATGTGAATATTTTGCTGAATTTTCCTTACATAATAATATATTTCTTCAAAAATTTGCACACATCATCTGCCCATGTCTTAGGGAGGTAGTTTCTAGCTATACAATTGAAAAACACATGGACTCTTTCATTTGGTCCAAAGAAAGTGGAAATATTGTGATTTCTATGTTTATTACCTTTAAAGAGTTTAAGCTCATCCATGGGCATACTTGGTAGCCTCATAAATGAATTTTTAGTAACAAAAATTTCCATGCCCCTAATCAAAACTCTACCCTTGTCCCATGCTTGACCAAATTCTAGAGCAAGAGAAGGGTCATTACCTTTCATCCTTTTGATGTATTTAGAGAAAGCGCCTCTTTTGAGCAAATGACATACCATTACATCCTATTTAATGGCTTGATAAGAAGTGAGCTCTATAATAACTCATTCCCCCATGTTTCTATAATGATTTTCAAAAAAATTATTCAAACACCCCTTAAGGTTTTCTTTCTCAAAAATATTAAGGGAAAATTTGCTCTACCGCCACTAGGAATGTTCTAATATTATTCCATCAAAATCTTATAAGTATAGAAACTCATATTTCTCTATCTTATCATTATTAATGAGGTAATAGATTTGGATCCATGGTACATGGCCATCCCACTCTAACCATTCCTCCATATAATCACCCCGCTTATCCAAAGCTATCTGCACACATGTTACCTCTCCACGAAGACGTGGCTAATAATCGCCACATCAAAGGATTCAATCATGTTTATGGAATCCTTAATAATGTTTTTAATTCTCTAAATTTTATTTTCCCTTCTATGACATTAATTATCATGAGGGTATCTTCTTATATAATAAATTTCTTGATCTATGATGTCCTTGCAATCTTTATACCCCATAACATTGTCATTTCCTCTACATAGTTATTTGATTGGTTCCCAAGAGGTCTAGCATAGGCCTTGATGAAGTTTCCCTTATTATATCTTATAAAACCACCACCACCCACTTTTCCTTCTCTTAATTTAGATGACTCGTCAAAATTTAACTTAAACCAGTCATCTATTTGAGGTTTCCACGGTGTTCCTTTTCTATCCTTTTTCATTTTAGATTTTTTTCCTTCTTTATAAGGACTAATCTATAATTATTTTAGGATAATTTGTTCTTCCTTGGAATAATATTCCAACCATTTATACTTGAGAATCGTGATATTATCCTTCATGATTTGTCTAATTTCTTTAATGACCTTGAAGGAGCTAGAAGATTTATTATGAAATATTCTATTGTTCCTCTCTTTCCATATTCCCCACAGAACATGGGGCAAAGCACATTTCCAAGCCATTTTGATCATGGACGATCTGAAGGGGGAAGACCATTGATCCACTAGGATATCAAGGTCACTCGGGAGAGGGAGTATGATATTGAAGACATATATGATAATAACACAAATATGGAAAGAGTATTTACATTACATAAAAATATGTTAAATTGTTTATCCTTCATCATTACACAAGGAATATCTGTTGATCACAAGCATACCCCTTCTTTTGAGGTTGTCAACGGAAGAAGAATTTTATTTTGAATGGATTTTCAAAAGAATAAATTTATCCTAGGAATTATATGCTTATTATAGAATTTATCCCAGTCCATGTGCTCCACAATATCTTCAAATGATAAGGCATAACCCAACGTGAATTCATAGTTTCTGAGATAGATTTTATCCATATAAACTCATCATTTTTAGTCTTTTAGGTTTTAAGAGGTTTCTAGTTTATTATCAAGGTCAACAAAGGGTATTTTGAGCCATTATAACAAGTATAAGGAAATATTGAAACCAACAAGGATCATGTAAGTTAAAAACCCAATAGTATTTTACAAGATCACCCTTTTCGTGACAATAGTAATGTTTAAGGTAAACCCAAGGTTCTAGTTTACCAATAGGTATGTTTTCTAACTAAGGATTGTCCCAGAATTGAATGTTGTTTCCATTCCCAAGATTCCAAAGTAGAACCTTAAAGAGAAATTCCTAGTTTGGGAAAGATTGTTCCAAAATATGGAACCTTTAGGAAGTTCAACCTCAAAAAAATCCTTCATTCCGCCAACATTCGTATGTATTTTACTTCAAGAATTATCACCCAAATTACTTATTCATTGTATAATCTCCATCCTATATTTTCTATTAGATATTCATTGATGACATGTATATTCTTGATACCTAAGCCTCCATAATTCTTAGGCTCGATATATTTCTCCCATGCTAAGGGGGATTTCAGATTTTTCCTCAATACCAAACCATAAGAATTTTTTTTTTATTCTTTTAATAGCCTTCCTAACGTTACCAAGAATTCCAAAAATAGACATTATATAAATGAAAACCCCTTGTAACAAGTTTGAAACCATTGAATTTTGTGAGCTTAGATGAAAAGGGCACCCTTATAGGAGGCTTTTTCTTTATAACCTTTCAATAACTAGATTCCATGTATCTTTTCTAATTTTCTCCCATGCAGAGGCATCCCTAAATAACTTTTAGGTAATGTTTAAATTTTACATATGTGGATATAATCCAATCTAGTTTTGTGTTGAAGTTAATGAGTTGTGTAGAGACATCCTCATAGTCTTGAATAATTTATTTGAAAGTTATTGCTCCATTAACACTAGCCTATCCCAAAATAAAAGTATCATCAACAAACTTTTACGGACATAGGTTGTCAATACCATTAACCACTTTGATACACATCAAAATTATCTCCATTTAATATTTTTGGTATATGTGGCTAAGGGTTTTAGCAACAATAATGTAGAGGAATGGAGAAAGGGGGTCCCCTAACATAAGAATATTTTTGTATTCAAGAAACATTGAGGATTACCATTAATGAGGACTGAAAATAAGGGGGTATATGTGCATTAATAAATCATTTGGATGACCTTAGGATTAAATCCCATCTTATCAAAGCTAAGACCTAAAAAATTCCAAGATATTTTATCATATGCCTTATGCATATCATGTTTTACCATCAAATCTTCACAATTTTATTTTTCCAATTAATTTATAGTTTTGTGGATAGCTATAATGGTGTATAATATTTCCCTTATATGGAAAAACTCTTCAAGGTTAGGAGATATGACCTTATGGATAACCTCCTTTAATGTAAAGGCTAAGATTTTAGAATAGATCTTATAAAGAGTACTACATAAGATAGTAGGCCTAAATTCCTTAAGAACTTGTGCCCCAAAACTATAGGAATTAGAGATATAAAGCCATGGTTAACCTTTTAAGAAACATACCATATTTAAAGAAGTCATGAATAGATTACACCAAATCATTTTAAAAATATCCCAAGATAGTTGAAAGAAAAGGTCAGAATCCATCAAGTCCTAAGGACTTGTCTCCTTCCATAAGAAACATAATAACTCTAATTTCCTCTTTAATAGGATTCACAAAAGATCCATATTATTCTTAACACTTATCACTTTGTCAAAAATGTTAAGAGTATTTTCCAAAATTTATTTATTATCTTGTGACCCCTTAGCAAAAAAATATCTGAAAGTAATTGATGATAGTTTTTGATATTTCATCCTCTTCTTGAGGTCAGAGTACCATCCATTTTGATGATTTATTAGATTATGGATTTGTTATGTCTAATGGTAAACTAGACATGGAAGAACATAGTATTCATGTCTCCATCCTTGAGCCAATTTATCCCATATTTTTGTTTCCAGTATATTTCTTTCTTAGTGAGAAGATTATGAAAATCTTAAAGTAGAAGATTTTCCTATTCTTTTTCTCATAAACTACACTCCCCTTACTCCATGAGCTCTTTAAAAACTCTCAATTCTTGAGCCATTTTGATTTTTGAAAAACTATATCCCTGAAAACCTCTTTATTCCATATTTTAATATTCACTTTGATATTCTTTAATTTGGGACTAACTTGATACATGTTATTACCTCTAGTCAAAATATTCCACCATTCCTCTATTTTATTACATAAGTCAAGGTGTAAAGTCCACATATTCTAAAATATAAAGGGTATTCCTTTGATTCTTTGGGAATTATAAAACTTGAGAATAATAGGGTTATGATCTAAATTGGTATGAACAAAAGAAGACATGGAGTACATCTAGGATTGGACCCATTGGAAATTGACAAAAATGTGTCTAGTTTAATTTATATAATATCTTTACCTACTATTCTTTTAGACCATGTAAAAATTGGTCCTCTAAGATCCACATTAAAAAATTCCATTATAATGAATAAATTTTGTAAGATCATCCATGTTATCAGAGAAGGAATTGATACCGTAATTTTTGTTAGAAGGTAGAAAAGGTGTATTCAAATCACCTCCTATCAATGAGTCCATATCCCTGAAACTTTTTCTAAAATTTGTCACTTCTAAATCTCTTTCCTATCATTCCAAGAGTTAGGGCATAAACATTTGACAATATCCATTTTCTTTTGGAGATAAAATCAGTAAAGAAAATATTCATGTGATGTTAGCTATGGAGAAAAATGTCACCTTCCACTATTAGAACACTCCAAAAAAATTCCACTCCCCTAGAGGCACGCATAAAATTAACACCACTACAAATAACTTCTTTCCAAAAAATATAATTTTAATTAATATTATCAATACCCATCTTAGTATCTTGGATCATGAGAATATCTAGATTATTATTTTTCTTGAGATATCTTAAAATCCTATGATTACTAGGGTTATTTAAGCCTCTAATATTCCAAGACAAAATGATCATTTAAGATTTGGATTCTGAAAATATTACCATCAAGGGTCTATGGATTCCTTCAGCAACTTCCTTCTTTGATGCTTTGTCCCTCTTTTCCCTTAAGGTGGGGCATCCCATGTCAAATTTAATTCCTAATAAATCTTCCTTTGGAGAGGATTTCTTTAGATTCTACTTGGGTTGAGATGAAGGTGTAACAGTTGGGATCTTCCTAACCTTGATAGTTTCCATTTCCTTAATACCAATGGCATCAAACATATTGCTGACTATTATGAGACTAGAATCCATTTTCAAATAAAAGAATCTTAGGATGCCAAAAGTGTCTTGAAAAAATGATTTTTATTGGAATGATCCAAAAAAATTCAATAGAATCTTCCACTTTCGCTTGCTTTTTTCCATTTCCACCTATGATGGAGAATATGAAAGTTCATTAGTTGAAAGTTCACCCACATATTATCTTTTCTACTCCACCTCAAGGCGGGGAGGGGAGTAAGATCTTAATTGCGCACTAGAACCGATCACTCAGCTTATCCATTTTAATCAAAGAGTGGATAGGAGTGGGGGTTGACTTATACATTTCTCATAATTCCATTTAGTTTTTTCCACTTCCATTCTCTTATTGATTCCTTTTGTGACTTGGTACACCTTATTTGATTTAGTCTTATTGTATTTAGGGAATGGTTTTGAAGCGTGACCTACTTTGAAACAAGAAAAAAATAAAGGGCTTGGATCATAGTAGATTTCTAGTTTGTTTTCATGTCATTTGGGAGTAAGAGTAATACATATTGGAATTTCTCTATCTATTAAAACATTGAAATATAAATAGGCATGTAATAATCTTGTTTTATCTTGGGTAGTTGGATCAACAAAAATCAACCGCCCAACTAATTTAGTTATTCCTTTAATGATTTCCAGTTCCTAGTATCCTAAAGTGAGACCTAGTAAGTAAAACCAAACAAGACATTATCTAACCTTTGATTATAGGGTATTAAATCCTAGCTTCTAACTTTGGAATAGAACCGAGCATGCCCCATGAACCATGGCCCACAGTAAAAATAGTGGTGGCATATTATTTGAGAGAAAGAGTAACCACAAAAAGAGAGTTACTATAAGAAATTTTATCCATGGCACCCATCGGTTTCCATCTTGTGTTAGACCATTTTAAAAAATCATTAATGTTAGGAAGTCCTTAAGGAATATCTGCAATAATAGTATGCTTCATTTTAGATATAGCCCTTTCAACCATTGAATCTAGTATTACCAAAGAGACATTGTTATAACCCATGTAGGGTAGAATATAAGTCTCCAGACAAGCCACTAATTGTTCCCTGGAACCTTCTAATCCCACGTGTATTTTGAGTTACCAAGTGGATCTCCATTGTCTCTTTACACCAAAAAAATTGCATCCATCTTACCCTTGGTCTCGATCGAGGCCTAGATTCTCAACTTTCTAGTGCGGAGAATCTTCCTACCTTCCACCAAATTCAAAATTTGGACTATGTTCCACTCCCACTAACTCTTCTCTTGCATGATCCATCTCGTATTCCATTAAAAAAGAATAGGATAAAATTGAATACTAAAAAAATGAAAAGTGCATCCTCCCCATAAACAAATAGGACATGAAAGAAAGAGAGGAAGGGGGATGGAAGAGAAAAAAAGAAGAGATATAAATATTCTGATGAAGAAACTACCCTTTCTAATTTTTATTCACTCTCGATGGATCTATACCAAGTTCCATTAGAAAGATATCCACTACTTTGAATATTCTACTATAAAGAGCCACCAAAAGTATAACTTTCTAGTCTTGAGAAATATGAATGCATCTCAAGGACTTGAGCCAACCATCCAAGATAGTATTAATGTTTTTTTATGTTTAGTGAACCAATACTGATGTTTCTTTATAGTTCTTGATATTTTTTATCTTATCTCGGAGAGAGAATCCGAGATGTCCTCGTTGAAGGAAAATGCAACTTGGCTTCTTTCTTAACAATTTCCTCAAATGGATTCAAAAAATCATCCACTGAGTTATTTTCATCAAATTCCGTCACTCCGATATTTTTATCTCAATGTTGAAATCATCCAACATCTTAGAAGCAAACTCCTCATTTGAATCCAACTCATCTAGAGTTTAGGTTATCATATCATATTGGTTGACAAGAGTTCTAGTCCATACCTATGAAAAATTCTTGGATGGAGAATTGAATACCTTCCTATCCACCAACATGTGAGAATGAGCTCTCCCCATCTTTGTCACCAGTGGAAACACTTAGTCCCCATGTTCATTTTATTTCTCAATTTTATATATTTTCATTCGAACTTGGTGGTTGTTACACATATGTAATTAAAAATGAAATCATCTCTATAGGAATCACTTTCCATTTTTCCACAATCTTAGTCATCCATTTCTCATTTTCTTTTCCCATGGAGGGTGAACCCTTGTGTATTCCGAATGGACTCTGGATCGAAGATACTAATGGGATTAACTTATTCAAATGGAATAGATGAAGCAATATTTGGATCCATGAAATTATGAACGTACGAGGTGAGTGTCTTTACATGATCTTCCAACTTATAAATTTTTCCTTGTACTCTTGATTCCTCACAAGAAGGTGAGTGGAATATTTTCTAAAAAAATATACATCTCCTTTGTGAAATGATGGGTCTGTGGTGATGGTGCTCATCTCATAGTCAGTCAAGGTCATTTATTCAATGGGATAAATCAATTACGACTGGAATACTTAAAAATATTTCTAGAAGCACACCTGAAGAAGAATGAAGTTTTTAAGATAACTTTCCCTTCTTTCCTTTTACCATTGAGGATATAGATGATAAGTCAGGGAATACCTTTTATTGTACTATGCGGGATTTTTTTTTTATCATTTTATGCACCTAAGGCAACATATCATTCATAGCAATCTCAAAATTTGACATCATTTTTTCTATTATTGAATGAGATGAGACATTTTTATAGGAGGGACTAATGTAGTAGTGGAGGATGAGAATCTTTGGGACTGATCAGAGAATGTAGGATGAGACGAATAAATTTCCATTTTCTCTAAATCTACCACAGGGTTATCTGTTGTCCTTACCTTTTTTTGGAACCATTTTTATCGAGCATCCGATGATTATACTACCTTTCACTTTGAACATTCTCTGAGTGATATGAGATAGAATATTTCTCATTACCCTTCAAGGAAGAGTGATGAGATGCATGCCTTTGGAGAGTTGGAAGTTTTCTGATGTCATCAAGGAAGATCTCCTCTTTTAAACTACTATTTTTATCTTCTAATGTCCGCTTTGGTTTTCCCATTTACATCTCCAAATTTAGGGATACTCTAAGACACTTACAAAAGGGGTGATGTTTTCTTTGTGCAATCTTCTCGGGTTATACATCTTTGTGCCATAACTTGTCATGCCATCCTCATACCAATCAAACTAGAATATCCTAATTTTCTGATTTTCTTCCACATGTATTATCATTCTCTAACATTGAAATCATATGCAAAATTCATTTATTAGTCTTCAACCTATGGAACATGATGCAAGTCAGGGAGGTGAAATGACTCCATATCACTCTAACTATAGAAGTCTTCTTTTGAGGTATATGAATACAAGTTCGGGGAGATAAGGCATCTTCCTCACTAGTAACTTCATAATTGATTTGGAAATTTAAGATCCTGAGATAGATAGGGAAAGAAATAATTTTCTTGCTTTAGTTTCATAGATTACCATTGACATGAACAAAATGCCTACACAAAATGAAGTGTACAATCTTATCGCTGAGATATTGTGGAAGCTTCCATGGAGGAAGATTGAAACCGAGACACTTATATGTAGAAAAATACTAAATTTTTTATGAATTACAACCCATACCTTTTGATTAGAGAATATTTTTGTGGAGAAAACCTTGAGTGAGTGTTTCCTTCCAATAATTTGATGCCAAACATTGTGAACACATTGTTCACCTTTAAAAAATGTTGCTCACTTTCCTTCAAGAACAAATGTGGGTATTTATCGTATGAAGGATCCTTATGAATTTTTTTTGATGAGTTTCAAACCCCTTAATGGTCTTGTTCCTGAAAGGTCATAGACCACACATGACGTATTTTAAAATTTATTGGAGACCGACACTTGAAATAGTTTGTGATGTAAGTTGTAACTAATAATTTCCCCCAATATATCATATATCTACCCTTGATAATTATGCGTATGAACAAGGCCATCCAATCATGGATTTTTTTCATTTCTTCTCGATTAGCTGGCTTAGGAGGATGATCACATTTACGAATTCCTCATCAAATTCACTATGGGAGAGAGGTTTTGGCATAGAGAAGGATTTCTACACCGATTTAACCACAAACCCCGGTGAAAGACCTTAGAGGTATGAATCGTGTTAGACCATTCACACGATGAAAAATATTTTTAACGATGACCATGTTGCTACAAATAGGAATTTTCATATATTGGGAGATTGCCTTAGGAGTGAGTACCTCTAAAACCGAGTTATCATCAACTCTTATGATTCATGCATCTAGCTCATAATGTTGGGAACATACACACACCAATTTTGTGCCTCATATAAAAACTAGATGACCACTTTCTTTATACAACCCTCTTTTATTGAATTTCTCCTCCATAGGTTCATTGGGTGTGCCTAACATCAAGTTCTTGATATCCTCTAGATCCATGTGGTTAACATCAATGTCATCCACTCTTGAATATTATGATGATAGAGAAAAATTGGGATAAAGAACGTAAAATTTGAACTTCATGTTTATTAAAAGTAATAATATTAGCTAAAATGAAGATGACAACAAATTTCTTCCCTCAAAACGTGAAATTTTTATTCTTAGTAGTTGGGGTCTAGGAGATACTATTTTATGAAATACTAATTTTTTGGCTCGTACTTAGCTTTGTGGAACCCCTATCATACTAGGAATAATTTCAAATATTTTTTATTTTCCATTCTTGGACACTTCCTATTTTTAGATTGTTGTTTTTGCACTTTAAATTTTTTGTTTTTTGCTTTTTCGGTCTGAATTTCCTAGTTTGTCATCTATGTTGTTTTATGAGTTCATTTTCATGAAAGGTTTAAATATTTTGGGAAATTTTATATTTATAGTAAGTGTTGGCACCAAATAATTACTATTTGTAGAAACTACCCTTCCTAATCTCGGACCATGACAAAAATAACTTCACCGAATAGTTTTTTCATCTGGACTCGTGTTCAAACTTTTAGCTCATTTCGTCTCATCAAGTGATGGGAAATTGAAAAAGCATAACTTAGGTAAGAAAACTAGGGTTCTCTACAATTAAAATTATGTGGAACCTTTTGATTTGATTTCATTATCTTCTTAAATTTGCATGGGAAAGAGGAAGTCTATGAAATAACCGTTCAATTATGTCTGTAAGTTTTGGAGATGAATTTTTCTCCTTCTAGGGCATGGATTCATTCGGAAAAGTTTTGGCATGGTGTATTTAAAAAACAAATTTTCTTCATAAATAACCTATTTCAATAGATATACACGAGTAATAAATTAGGTTAAAATTAAGAAAGACTCATCATTATTCAACACTTCTCTAAGATACTTTGCAATAGTCAACCCTAAACAAGTTTTATTTCCAACCATACTCTACATGAACCTTCAATACAAATTTTGGTAGATTTTCATTTAGATTAGTGTCATATGTAAATACTTAAGATCACAACTCAAGCCCATTTAAGATGTTAAGGACATCATTAATCTTGAATAAAACTGAGTAACTACTACATCAACAAAGTGATAATAAAATTACACTCATCATTCAAACTAAAATCAAATAACCAATACAACAATCATTCACTATTGGATCAAGTGGTAAAAACATAAAATAATAAATGACTAGGTTCGAGATCTAACCCACTTTAATATTTTAGCAATCTCACTCCTAAGTCATGGTTCTAATACCTTAATAAACACTCGTTAACATGCAATCCCAAAATAAAACCCCAAAGAGATACAACTCATGAAGTATAACATAAACAAACAATTTCCGAGAACCCATCTTAATCGGGCTATGAAATATATATTCCCAAAATTAATAAATTTTGATCTACAATTTCTAACCGAACACAATGACTCGGTGTTCTAACCAACAAAGAGAAAACCGACACACACACATATATATAATCATAGTCTCTATGGTGGTTTGATCTAACAATATCATCATAAAAATAACACCCGAGAACCTACAATTTTGATAAGACAAATGCATAGTAAAATATTCACACGACTGTTCACGACAAAGAAACAAAAGTAAAGGGTATACAATAACAAAAAAGTATTAATACATGATAAAATAATACATGATGTATAGTCCAACAAGTTATATAAAAATATCTTACAAAAATAATACTTCCCAACAACAAACTCGAGCACCAAGGCGATATGATAAATCCAATTGAAAAACAATAACAAGATTTATAAGGAAACTCGACACAAAATCTTTCCAACATGAAAACATTAAAAAAATAGAATTTACTCTAATAATTAATAATTAAATAATAATACAAGGAGAGGTATTTCCATACCTATTAATATCTATTAAAATACTTCAAACTCAAGCTAGATTCATCCAAATCTCCATTCGGAGAAAACTAAAATAAAAACATGGATACACACAAAAATATTAAAAGCTACCAAGCCCATTAGTGACTATAAAATGATAAACCCAATATCATTACCCTATTGAAAAAGATCAATTAAATATCAGAATCAAAATACATGTAATAGCTTGAGAAGGAGAGCAAAGATCTTGTCGCTTGCATGCAAAATAATAAAAATAGAAAACCAAGTTTGCATAGTAGATTCTGGAGGAAGCTTCTCCCATTATCCGAGATCCATGGGGTTGTGATGAATTCATTTAATATTTATAGGTTCCATGTAGTGGCCATTCCTATCTACCTCCTTCCGACTTCAAGTTTCCCTTCATTACCAACTCAATGATTAGGATCGGTCCAAGACTAATTTATAAACCATGTAATTTTTCATGGGTCTTGATTCGAATGTATTAATATATTAAAAAATTAACCCAATTACCATTCAACCATATTTGAATTAATAAACAATAAAAATTGTATATGAGGTCGATGATCTCCATCATGATAAAAAAAAAAATTCCATGTGATCATTCACCCTTAACTTAAATTCCATGCATATGAATATGGTCTATGACCATAATTATTTTAACCTTTTAAAATAAACCATGCTCAATTACCTTTAACAAATTATACTTTTGATTTCCCAACCAAGGGTAATTTGATAATCCATTATAAACCAACCATGCCATTACAAACAACGGTCGATATAATCGCTTATTTATCCTGGAAGGAGTATCGATAGATCAAGGTAATTAAAAAACTTAACAAGTTAAATCCATATGAAAAATGATCATGATAAATAATTTACGATCATGATATAAAATAGATTAATATGTAATCTTAATCAATAAACTGTAATAACATTTAATCGTAATTAAGATACTTAACCTCTACTATATTGAAACAAAAATTTTTACCTCTCCCAATTGAAGGTCCTCTCTTTGTTGTTCGATCAATGATCATTAGTATCAAAAGAGTTATTCCTTTCAATATTTACATTATTTTCACATAACATATTGATATATTATATTCGTGAATAAATTCAACCATACTTTACAAGTTATTACTTCCAAAAAGAAAATTAAACTAATTTTATCAACAATAGGTATAGTAACATCAAAGTATCCAAACATAAAAAATCATTGAACTCAGTAAGGTAAACAACTCAAGAACCAAGAAAAATAATATGTCATTAGTGTACGGTATCTCACGAGTGCTTGGTGACAAGCATCATTACATGGTTAGCTTCTCAACTACATGTAATCATGTTTATCCTTTTCAGGGTAAATGTGTGTATGCCTAGCTGTAATACTAGCCAAGAAACACTTCACACCCCCAAACCATCATGATCTACTTCACATTAATAACCATATATTGTAAAAAATGAAATTAAAATGAATGATGTGACATACTTCCCCCCTTAATGAATAATCATCTAGATGTTTTTACTCACTAACATCAACAAATTAAACCACAAACATATTTATATCATATAACAAGGGAAAATAGTCATGCATTCTCATCCATATTTGAAAATTCTCTAGATTTTTTAGTTTATCTGCCATTTATTTGTTGGTTGTAACAACCTTATAAAACTTCATTTTTTATATATACTTGTCTGAAATAGGAAAAAAATTCAGCATTTCAACATTCGAGAATTTATAAAATAGTATCAATATTAACCTAATAAATGAAAATATCATTTTTATGATTGAAATAGACAAGGAAATGATGTCTTCATCTCTTCTAGATCCTCCTAGGTTGATATTTCTTCTTAGTACTAGTCCCATTTAACCTTGCATTGAGAAATTTATCTATTTATCAAGTGTAATATGTGAGTTTCAAGAAGCTAATTAGTTTAACTATTATGATTCCTAGATCCACGAACTCAGTAAAGTATTCTAATTAAGAAAATGCGATACATCTGAAAAATTGTTCTTAATAAAGGAAATATGAAAAACATCGTGCATATTAGAAAATGTTGGAAGCTATGCCAAATGATATGCTACCAAACTTATGATTTCCATAACTTCAAAAGTTCCAACATATCTTGGTGGTATAGCATAGACCTTGCCAAACATTATAACACTCTTTTTGGGCTTAATCCTCAAGAATACTTTTCTCCTATTTCAAATTTCTTGTTTATTCATTTCAGACCCACGTAGCTCTTATACACAATCGGTGGATTGTTCAAATCTCTCACGAGATGATCTTCACTTTTTTCCATTTCCATTAACATTTTAGGGCTCACTAACAATCTATCTTTAGTAATATCCTAATAAATGGGTATTCTAATAATTCTTCCATAAAGTGCTTAAAAAGGTTCCATTTGTCGGTGATGCATGCTAGGTGTTATTGTATGCAAACTAAACCAATGGAAGGTATTCTTCCCATTTGTATTTTTGATCAATGCAATACATTCTAAGCATATCCTCCATAACTTGGTTGACCTTTTTAGTTTGACCATCTGTTTCTAGATGGTATGTTGAACTAAAATTCAACTTCATTCCTAATTTTGAATTCAAAGTCTGCTAGAATATAGATTTCATCTGCGAATCCCTATCCGAAATTATTAAATTTTGAATTCAGTGCAATATGAAAATATCATGTACGAAACATTTTGCTAGTATGGGAGAATCATATTTGAGATTTCCCAATATAAATTGAGATACTTTTGTTAACTTGTCAACAACTACAAGTACCATGTCATGTTTATTTTTGGACATAAGTAGCCAATGCGGAATTCCATGTTAATAACCTTCCATTTATAATTCGATATTTTATGTGGATACATCAGACCAACAGGGTACATGTGCTCATATTTTACACGCTAACATTCCAAATAGTAAGAAACATAGTTTATCACATCCTTTTTAATTCATTTCCAAAATTATTTTTGTTTTATATCAGCAAACATTTTAGTTACTCCAAGATGCCAGAGTATGGTGAATCATGAAAATCTTTCATAATCTTGATCCTTAAGTCATTCCTCAAAGGTACTTAGAATCTACCTTCATATTTCAAAGTATCCCTCATTATTGAATTTAAATACTTCACACCTTTTATTGTTAGGATCTATTGTCAAAGAAACTTTAACATGAAGGTAATAAGGATCAACCATCATTTATTTCTTTACTTCATCCTTGAATTGGGTTATAAGGGTAGAATCACATAAACATGCTTTCGATGACTTCGTACATTTTTCACTCTATTTTATTTTTCTTGTATATTCCTTGTATCAAAATTATACTATGATAAAAATATAAACCATCTTCATTGTCTTGCATTTTAGTTAAGTTGTGTGAAGATATACTCCAGTCCTAAGTGATATGTTTTTAAATAAAAATTATTTCCAAACAAGTAATGTCTCCAAACTTGGAGTGCGTGCACTATGGAAGCAAGATCTAGATCATGAAGAGCATGTCTCATCTCATGTACCTTAAATTTTATGCTCACGTATGCTATCACATGGTAATTTTGTAGAATAATTTCTTAGGAATACTATATGTTAGTGCTCACATTATTATATAGGTGAGATATTCTAGGAGTGGTTGACTTAATTTATAAAATAAAATAAAATATTAATATTATGAGTTATAAACTCAATAATAATAATATAGTTTGTGTGTGACTAAATATTATAATGTGAGTTATTTGGTTGGTAAACCAACTCACTTATCTTTTCTAGGTGTTAGAGAGAATAATGGAATGAGAGATATGTGGGATAAAATTGTATGATATTTTTGAGGAGATATTCTTGTGATAAGGAGATATTATGGAGATTGGGTTAGACTCCTTAATATTATGGGTTTAAACATCTATATATGTATATCCACATATTTTAATATAACTTTCAAGTGAATTGAAAATATGGTTTTTTATTGGGTTCATATTTTTGCAATCCAAACTAAATATAATATTTGGTATCAAATTTGTCTATGATCCAGGATGAGAGAATGAAGTATTAAAGGGAAACTTCTGCTATTTGTCCTAATTGATGAATTTCATTCTCTCGATAAAATTTTTGTGTTATTTTATGCACAAATAAATTTAAGCAAGGTTAGTTGTTTATGACAATGCAAGCATTTTAATACTGGAAATAATCATTTCACTGTTTCAAACATGTCTAAAGAAAAGTATACAATTTCCATTTTACAATCTAGGTTTTCAAACAATTTAATGGTGTGAAGGGAAATAAATTATAACATTGTTGTATAAATTTCAAGGAAACCTAGATCGAGTTTATGAGAAAAAGTGAAAACATTACGCTAATTTTTATCTACAAACATTAATTTATGGTGTGTTATGGTACCAATATCTATTTGGAAATAATCTATGTTTAGATCTATTCAGGATCATCTTTGGATCTCACTTATTTCCTTCTCAAACGTCTAATTCAAGTTCTAAATGTGTGCATTTTACATTTTGTATTTCTATTACTTTGGTTAGTGTGATTACAAGATTATTATTGAATAATTCATTGCAAACAACTTCATCGAGTTCCACATTAAAAAAAAATCATCGTATTGAGGAACTTGGTGTTAGCATCTCCGCTTGAATAAATTTACCATATTTTCATTGTTATGGTGCATTCACCCCACCATTTACCTCTCGGTATTAAAATATAAATGTGGTTTGGAAAGATTTCATTTGAAATACATTGAGTGGATTTTTCAATTAGACTTCAAATATGGTATAAAGTAGTGTGTTGTTTTAAGTCCTTTAGATTTAAGTCCTTTTTTGTCCAAAATTTATAATTCTAGTTTATTAATCATGACGTGTTTGAACATTTAGGATTTTTTAAGTATTTAAAAATGTAATTATCTATTGATTTTTAATATTTTAAGTCAAATTATTGTCATTTATTTTTAGTCATTTTTTCCATTATGTTCTAGTTATTTTCCTACCATAGTGTCCTCATAATGTCATTAAATCTATGAAAATGTCATTTCAAAAGTTGTAAATTTGCATCATGCCAATTGTTTAGTTGTGGTATTATTGTATATGACCTACCTCTTAAGAATCATTTGTGTTTCTTACCACTATAATTGTTATCTTCATTGTTTCATAGTCGCATCAAAAAGTGTAAAAAAATTTCCCCACGGATGCATTTTGGTGTCACCCAATGTCCAATTTGTGGGGGTGCTTCTTGAGTCTCATGATAAAATTTAGTTGAGTTAAGCATCAAATAAATTTGAGCATGGAGGAAATGGAGGAATTATTTTCATCAACAACCTCTCACCACTGCAAGAAATGGGGTTGCACAATGAAGTTGTGGCATTTTTTTAGTTGTGTGTTTGATTTTTATTGTGTGAAAATAAGAACAAAAATATATTCTGTTCAAAATTATAATGTCCGATGAATTCCTATATTTTCCCCTTGATGTAATAAGGTTATGATATCTGAAAGAGTAATGTTATAACTAGGTTATTGGTTGACCTTATACTACCATCATTATTATGGTTGTTGGTTAAACACATGTAAAACCATTCTTTTTTTTTTAGGTTTTTGGTAAGACAAGTGTAAAAACATCCTTGTTGTTTCTAGGTTTCTTGTAAACCAAGTGTAAAAATATCATGTATATTTTTAGGTTGGTGGTTAGCTGAGTGTAAAACCATGATTTGAGTTGGTTAGCAATATAGAAAAATGTTTTCCCTATGTTTGTACTAATTGGGAATGTTAGGAATACTATATGTTAGTGCTCACATTATTGTATAGGTGAGAGCTTCTAGGAGTGGTTGAGTTAATTTATAAAATGAAATATAATAATATTTTTATGAGTTATAAATGCATTAATAATAATATAGTTAGTGTGTGAGAAAATTTTGTAATGTGGTTTATTTGTTTTGTAAACCAACTCGCGTAGCTTTTCTAGGTGTTAGAGAGAATAATGGAATGAAAGATACATGGGATAAAATTGTATGAGATATTTGAGGAGATATTACTTGTGATAAAGAGATATTATGGAGATTGGGATAGAATCCTTGATATTAGTGGTTAAAACCTCTATATATGTATATCCACATATTGTAATATTACTTTCAAATGAATTGAAAATCTATGTTTTTGTTGTGTTCATATTTTTGTAATCCAAATCAAATATATTGTAATTCCACCTAAACCTTCACCTAAGGCATCTATTACCATGGTGAATATTTCACTGGGATTTGAAACCTTCTACATTGGTGTTGTAGTTAGTTTATCTTTCAACAAATTAAATGCATTCTCACATTTTTAAATCATACAAATTTCTTATCCTTTTTCTGTAGAGATTTTATTGGAGCAAAAACTATAGAAAAGTATTTTACAAATTTTCTATAGTAACTCTCCGACCACATGAAGCTTCTCGTTTCATGATTGTTCTTCTTTGTTGGTCATTTTGTTATTGCCTTGATTTTTAATGGATCTACAGATGTTCCTTATTTATTTATGATGCATCTGAGGTATTTTACCTCATTTTGATAAAATGAATAATTAGATATTTTTCCATATTGTCACCTTTTTCTAATTATTTCCAGCATTATTGTTAAGTGATCATTATGTTCATCAAATTTTTTGAGTAGATAAGAATTTCACTGAGAAAACCAACACAAGCTTGTATAGATGTTATTGGAATATTTTATTCATTAAATTCATGAATGCAATAGGTGCATTCATTAGTCCAAATGGTAAAACCGTGAACTCATAATGGTGATACCTTGTCCTAAAGGTTGTTTTATGAATGTCCTCATATTTAATTGAAGTTGATGGTATCTTGATATTAGATTAATTTTGGAATGAAATAATACATCATGCATCTGATCAAAAATATCATCTATCCTTGGAAAAGGATTCCTATTCTTTATGTGGCTTTATTTAGCATGCGTGATCAATCCATAACCTTAGTATGCGATCTTTATTTTTGATAAAAAATGATTGATGCTCTTGAGGAGACATGCTTGGTCTAATTAGTCTTTTTATAACATATCATTCATTTGTACCTTTAGTTCTATTAGTTCTATTATATTCATGTGGTACAAAGCTTTCAAAATAGGTTTTGTTCAGGTTTGATGTCCATTGTAAAGTCAAATTCATGCCTTGGCGGGATTTATGGTAACTCTTCTAGGAAAACATCGTTGTTCTCTTATAACAGAAGGTAACCAACTAAAGAATTATTACCCTCTTCCCTAAAATCAGATATTTTATCTACATAAAGCTTGAAACCCTTGTTTTGACCTTTTTAAGTTGCATAATAGATATTTTCCTCACTACTATGTCTCTTTTTATGCTTTGAATGACCATTTTTTCTATAGGTCATCCAAGCACTTAATTTTTCTTTCAAAAATTATACCATTTCTTTATGTCGTGAAAACCAGTTCACACCTATGATGACATCATATGAACCTAAGGGATCTATGTAAAGGTCTATTTCACTTCTAAAACTGGGAAGCTCAAATACAATGACAAAAAGGAATTTGTTCACCATGTGAACAACATTGTTATCGTATTGCACAATCTATAATAAATTCATATGTTCATATTTTATTTTTAATTTTTCAAATAAATTATTGGAAATAAAACATTCATTATCACTAGTATCAAAAATAATAGTTATAGGTAATCCATATAACTTACCCATTACTTCAAAATGTGTATATTGCTTTTTAGCTTTCCTATTTGTAACTACAACATGTATCCTATACTTTTGGTTGCTATTTTTGTTTCATTGATGACATTTGTTCGCACGGTGATAACCAACACACTTAAGGCATAATCCTATTGGCCCTTTCCTTTCAGTTTTATTTTCATTCACTTCTACATTATTTTGACCATTTTTCTTATGGTTTACAATAGAATTTGTTGTAAATCTCTTCCCATTTATGGTTGTATTTCCCTCTTTCTTCCACCAAATATTATTTAGTGCTAGTGGAGATGGTGAATTGAATTTATTTTTATTTATTTTATCACGGTGAGCGGATAAATAGTATAGCTTCTAATTTTTCGCAGATGGATTTTTCAAAAACTTCCTCCATGGTTGAAGGTGCACACACATCCACTTCCCCACCTATAACAAGGTTTAGGACCATGATAAACTTTCTTGTTCTAAATATTTTACAAGATTGGTACTAAGGAATGCATTTTAATTACTTAGTGTAATGTTCTTATTATTCTATTACACTATACTTTCCCTCAACCAAGGTCTAAAATTCGACATATTTTTGTAATAGTACAACCGTGGTAACTAGCGCTACCTAAAAAATAAATTGAACTAATCCTAGGTGATGTTGACCACATCTACCCCCAGTTCTACCTTCTGGTTGTTCCACCAAGAGGAATCCTCTTTTATGAGTTGATACACACCCCAGACTACCTTAGTTTCTTTAAAGAAGTTCCTAATGGAGAAATAATTCTCCATCTCACTGAGCCAATTCTTAGCCCCATGCCCTAGAATTGTCCCATAAAATTTTGGAGGAGCTATTTTCTTGATATCCTTTGACAATTCTAATGCCAAACGTGCATTCTTATTTCTAGGTTGATTATGATCGCATCATTAAGGTCAGCGTAGCATTAAAAAAATTATTTCCATCATTTGCATTATTATTTGTAGCATGTGTATTGTTATTACCACCATTCACATGGTTAATTACAACATTGGGATTGGTTACATTTTCATTATTTATTGCTTCTTTATTTTTACGCATTGAGTGGTCCCATGAGCTACTCAATTCATTCATTATCAATATCGTCATCCTCAACCAAAATACATTGTTCCAAAACAACAATATGATTGTAAGTGTTTTTCCATCAAAATAAGTATCTCATCCAATTTTTTAATACGAGTAACCTCATCCCCATTTGATTGATTATTAGTACCATTACCCCTTGCCCTAACCATTTTATTTTTTAGACAATAAATAATTTTAGTGTTAGCATAATGACCCATTGTGTCAAAGAGCTATTTTAACCTTCAACTCTGATACAAAAATGTAACACCTAATGTTATAAAATTCTAGATTAAGGGAATTTGTATATTAAACCAATCCCCTTAATCCCCAATACATGCCTTCAATGATTTTATAATTCAGAAATAATAATCCAACAAGTAATCTAGTTTTACAATCCATCGATAACATCATAACCATGTGCAACTATAAAGGTACATTAGATCTACCTAATCCCTTTTATCACTCTTTTGAGTGTGCATAATTATTAGATCTAGTTTATATCATTACTAATCACTTTATCCAAATGTAAAAACTTTTGTACAATTAGTTAACCTTTTTATTGAGGTTTGTGAACTGATGCAATTCCAAGTGTCTACCTGAAAATTAGTTTACTGAGTTTCATTTGGTATCTCACACCATTTTATAAGAACCAGTGATATGAAAGTGTATTTAGATAATACGTTGCTTAGGCCAAATATTTCAAGTTATGATTTGTATGCTTAGTTTCATGACTGCACATAAGTCACTCAAAAATTATCCCATCACCGCATCTTCATTCCACACAATTACTCGAATCTCATCTTTATATTAATTTTTTTAATATAATGCATTAATAAGGCCTAAATTCTAGTCCTCACCTCTTAACCTGAGTATACGCAAATAGTCCTATCATAGGACCCCTATGGGAAAGATAATTATTACTTTTGAATCCCATAAAAGTAATAACTACTCTTCATGTAGCTTTCATAAGATGGTATAGTTAGAGCACACTCAAATCGATATGCAAGACATAAAATCCATGCCTATTTAAGAACAAGATGATTATATAACTTTCTACAAGTTATCATTAATAAGTTAAATGATATTTTCCTAGGTTTTAAATTCAAGTGTCACTTTATGAATTTTGTCGTTAAGACTAGTTTCCAATAATTCATCCTTTTAAGATTAGATAATCTTCCTAACCCCAATTATATAATATTCTATTTTGACCTTAGCATTATCTAAGTTAAGGTTCTCTTACAAGGATATAAACATCATTTTCATCATTTATAAAATGTTCTATATCATCATTAATCCAAATGATCAATTCTTATTTAATCATTAATAATTGCTTTGTAATTGTCATATTATTTGATTAAGAAAATACATAAATAAATTCCTAAATCTTATTGCAATGTAGTACTATTTAAATAAAAAATTAAGTTAAAAATAAACCCAACAAAATTAATCTAGAATGTATGAAACCCTAGTTGCAATGAAGGGATAAGACAACTTATCTTATTTGAAATGAAATCTAAATTGTGTTGAAGTGTTTGATTAATGAATGAAAAGGGAGAAGTGTCATGCGAGCCTCGGAAAAATGTGCGACCATAAGTTTTTCCTAGACTAGGGCACCTAAAAGGGCAGGGGCACTGCAGCACCCTAGACCTTCTCTAGGCTCATGTGACTACTAAAACCCCTAGAAAACCTCCTTCGCGAGGTTGCAGAGATGTTCACTATCCTTCACTTTTTGTCTCTAGTAGGTCACACAATGATCACCAATGTCACTAATAACCTACAATAAAGAAATGACTTGTAAAATACTCAAAAGTGCATCAAATCCCAAAAATAAAAGAATAAAAATTATTGGTAAGACTATCCTCGGTTGTCAAATGAGTAAACATAATACTTAGTGCTATATTACATTTCATACCGAATAGATTTCTATGTGTGTGTATAAAATCGTGCCCTAAGTGGATATTATGTGTGTAGAATTAACTTCCCCTCCTATGAAGTATATGTAAAATAATTCAATTCATTTCCCTTGAATGGATGTTGTAATAGATGCTTAAATTCTCTTGAATAGCCTTTAGATGCAACCTTAGGTGTTGATAGCTAATGCTTAGTTCTTGGTCCTTTATTATGATCCCATAACTTTATATTTATATGTTTTCCTTGCTTGAATTTCATAATTAACCCCATAAATAATGACTACTAAGAGATAAGATGCTCAAATAGCTAAAAAGGACCCGGAAGATGTGAAAAAGTACATAGAAGTCGGGATCACCCAAAGAAGATGATAGCACCTAGCATTGGCATCTTTCTTTGGGAGATGGTGTCTAAGATGAGAAATGTTAACTTATGAAAATATATATTGAGATAGAAAGAGTGTAAGATCAAAATTAACAACAAAAGGAAAGAAAATATGGCCAAGGACATGGGCTAATTAGTACTTTTATTACTTAGGAATCATATGAATAGTAGTATGCAATAATGACTACATATATACCCAAAGTCTATTATTTTATGTCTACATTTTCCCCACTTTATGTTGTTGAGAAAATGCTAGATAACATAAAGTAGATAAGAGATGTGTACCTGCTAACCATGTTGATCATTGATGAAAGCATGCTAAGAGAACACAAAAAATCATGGTGATGAAAATGTGAAGAATGGATGTTAACGAAGAGAAATTACAAAAAATGAGGATAATGATGACTCTAGGGTGAGAGCGTATGTGTCAATTGTCATGATTGTAACTTTTTGATTGTTGATGTGATTGATTTTCTATTAATGTATGATGATGTAGGATGATGTGACTACCGCTTCCCATAAGGATGGACCTACAAAAGAGAAGAATGAATGAGTAGTCAAATACGTGTGTATATGATAAAAATGTGCAAAAAGTATGTAAAATGTGAAAATGTGAAAAAGGAACATGTGAACCTAATCCATGATGAGAAAAGGGGGTAGAAAGGATCCTGATGATGATCTAGAATAATGATTTTTTTGGGTGATCTCACACCAATTGTGTTGACTGTGCATATTTTGGGTGATCTCATGCCATGACAGAAGTATTTTAGGGAGAAAATTATAGTGTCATCCTCCAACCTTTAATTACTTCCCAAAATGTAGAAAAATGTTGCATATGGTGCGTAAAAATATGATCTGGTTCAACCAATTATAATCTAATGCGAAAGTAGAAAGTGATGTATAGTGCATGTATGTTGAGTGCTAATAATTGTATTCCATATAAAATTTATTGTGTGAAGTGTTGTAGAATGTGATAAACTAAAAAAATGCTATATAAATTCCCCCTAGTCACGGGTGTCTAGCAAGGTTCATTCGTGCCCAGTGCTACTTTCCTAGTTTGGGTACTAGTGTCTATGTTGTTAAGGACCCAAGTCTGGTTTTGATACCGATATGAAATATATGACTATGTTTTAATGGTACTGTGTTATGTTAAACTATGTCTGTAGATTGTTGTATGGGGTGACTAATTCACCCAAATTATGCCCCCCTCGTTTGGGTTTCATATGTCATTTGAGAGGAGTGTGTGGCCCAAAATATGACCAAAAGATGTGTTGAAACTAATACCATTTAGGGGAGGGAGTTTGATTGGTAGAAAACAAGGCATACACAAACAAAGTGGCTAAGAAACAAGTGTTAGATTAAGAAAAGACAAAAATGCAAGTATAAAATAAAATGTAAGCCAACAAGAAAACATATAATATTTAAGCTAAGATGCAAGAAGAAAAAGTATACCATGAAAATAGGGTTTCAAACATGTGGCATCACTCATGATGATGTAATAAAATTGAGGTTGTAGTGGATGTAAGAATATAGAAAATGAGAGAACAAGGTATACATAGGTAAAATCTTGAAAATAATGGTATACAAAAGCAAGCAATGTAACATACAACCAAGGAAGAAAATAGCCCTACATAAAAAATGTTATACATGAAGCACTCATTAGCATGTTAGAAAGTAAAAATTATGTCAAAGCATCTAGAATCCAATGAACTAGTGTGTTACAAAAATAAAACAATATCCCTTGTAGTATACCAAAGTGGATGACCCCAAGAGCCATTGTAGGAGTGGTAATAGGTATTGCAGCAAGAATCCATGTTGTGTATCAATATATGAAATCTAAAGTCACAAATAAAAAGGTAAGTTAACGCACATGTGTGTATGATAAATATAATGACATAAAATATATTTATCTAGCATGTATAATAAAGTGTACATATAAAAGCATAACTAAGCAAGAGTAAATGTGACCAAGATATGCAAAGTATGTTGTGGATGAAACATAATGAAATGCATTGTGAGTGTGATAGGAAAATTTCCCCGAGTGGATGTGTATGTATGTGATGATGTTCATTTGTACATTCCCCTCAAAAATTGATAATGAACCATAAACAAGAGGGTGTCATCACGAAATGGTTTGAATTGTATGCTAGAAAGATGTGTTTTATAAAGCATTGAGTGTGTTGAGTGACTGATTTAGTAAATTCATGAGTGTGGTGAGGTCCATTTTAGATGTATACAATCAATAATCAAGTATGGATAGTGGAACTAGAGTGTGTTATAGGGTAATGAGTGCAATGCATGAAAGTAGATGTAGTATGAATGTGTATAGTGAGTAATGCACCTTGTGTGTAATATAAGTTGCAAGCGGAAGATGTTGTGCATGTATCACACGTGTTGTGCAAGGTTTGTAATGTTAAATGTGTAGTGTGTCTAATTAATGGTATAAATATGTGTTATAAATGTGCCAATTGCAAAATGTGTAATGTGGCCAAGTGATGAAAAAATATGTGTCAAGAATGTGTCAAGAATGTTAGTGTTTAGTGTATAATATAAAATGTGTGAGGTTTGTGTATATAGTATTCCCTCAATAGTCAAGTGTGAACCAAATAGCTAGAGTGCATCATCGAGTAATGATGATACAAAGGTGTCAAGATGTGAAACAATGCTTAGAGAAATGAAACATGAAACAATGAGTGTAAGCATATAATTTGTAACCAACTAGGATGGTCGAAAGGGGGATAAAGAAATAGTGTGATGCCCCCAAAGTGTGTGGTTATAAGAGTGATCAAGTAACATCATCTAAGATGTTGTCATTGTCATGGTAAAAACCAAATGGTGAAGCCTCTGAGACTTTATAAGTTATAGTTTAGGGCTTTTTGTGTAAGGAATCATTGAGGAGTAAATAATACATGCCCATAGCGTACCAATGTGTAAGATTTTAAGAATACCCAAGTAATGAAATTTTGAAACTGAAATTATGAAAAAACGACATGGAAAATGATATATCAATATGATCAAGATCTAACATGCCCCAGATGTAAAAAATCCAATACTATTTTTGTGTAAGTGGAGAAGTTTTGGGGAGCAAGTGTGAGAAATACTATGAGATAAAAGACTTGAAGACAATACTAAGAAACAATTTGGACAAATCTATGGCATAAATGATGATCATGAGGAAGAGGAAAGATGTTTTCAAATGTAAACCCTAACTAATTCAATCGATCATGTGTGCATATAATATCGAGTAGTAGTATTGAATGGAATATGTTTCCAATAAGAGTCATTATTGAAAATTTTACATGTAAATGGATGTCGTGCTAATGGAGGTTTCTCATGAGAAGGTTAAGGAGATGGAATGACCTTTGATTTATTGAAAGGTCCTCAATAAATAATCATGGAAGTAGTAGAAACATGGGGAGGAATTGATGCAGATGAGACAATATCTAACATGTAAATAACACCTTCAAGTGGCAAAAATGATCCGGAGTATCCATAGGTTGTGGTTTATTAGTGGTATCAGATGTTGGAGTAGGAAGTGTGGTGGTGGGATCACTAGGAATTGTATATTTGATGCCCTCATTGAAGAATTTGACACAATGATGTACTGTAGAAGGAACTACTTGCATGAAATGAATCCATGGCCTACCAAGTAAATAATTATACTAAACTAGGAAGTCAATGACAAAGAAGACCGTATTATGATTTTTGGCCCAACAATGATAGAAAAAGTAATATGATCAATGTATGGATAAAATGATCTATCATAAGCACGAAGAGAAAGAGATGAAGGAATAACATTAGCAATAAAAAGAATAATATTTTCAAGTAATGAAATAGTGAAAAGATTGAGTTCAGATCCATTATCAACAAGGGTGAATTTAACACCCACATTATAAATGTAAAGCATGATGCATAAAGGTGGATCATTTTCGATAATAGAAATATCGGCATTAGGATTCAATGGAAAGAAAATGCATACTTGAGAAAACACATTGCAAATGTGTTATATTATGTCCGGATGAATATTAGAAAGAATGCAAGTAGTAGCTAGGAGATTTATGATTTTATCTCATTAATGAATGGGAAATCATTAATAGAGATAGTCATGATGAGAGGATACTAGGAAGATACCATCGATAGAAGTATGATAACCCTAAGAGTGTTCGAGATCGAGTTCAAGTTTAACAAAATGATTAAGAAAATATAGAAATAAATGCCTAAATTTTATTATAATTTAGTAGTAAATAAATAAACAATGAAGTAAAAATAGACCCAAACAAATTAATCTAGAAGGTATGAAACCCTAGCTGCAAAGAAGGGATAAGAATACTTAGCTCATTTGCAACTAAATCTGAATTGTGTTGAAATGTTAAACTGATGAAAAAGAGGGAGAAGTGTCACACAGAGCCTCAAAAAATGTGTGACCATGAGTTCTTCCGGACTGGGATGCCTAAAAAGGGGTTGGGGCTCCTACGGGTGCCCTAGACTTGTTTCTGTGTTCCTTTTAATACTAAAGTCCTTAGAAAACATGTTTCACATGGTCATAATATGTTATTTATATTTCTCTCTTTATCACTAGTAGGTCACACAATGATCATTGATGTTGCTGATAACCTATAATAAAGAAATGACATGAAAAAACCCTAAAAAATGCATCAAATCCCAAAAATAAAAAATGTAGATGAGGGTTCATACTATCCTTGGCTATCAAACAAGTGAACTTAAGACTCATCATTTTACTACATTTCAAACACAATGTATTTTTTAGTGTGCGTGCACACAATCATGCTTTACGTGGCTCTTGTGTGTGTCACACTTTATAGTGACCAAATAGCTAGATGTAGAAGATGTAAGTAGATGTGTGCATGGAATAGAATGAGCTTCCACTGCTATGAAATGTATACATAAGAATGTAGTCTACTTCCCTTGAATGGATGTTATAATGGATTTTATAATGGATGCTTGAATACTCTTAAATATCCTTTGGATATAACCTTAGGTCATGATATCTAATGCTTAGTTCTTGGTCCTTTATTATGATAGCATAAATTTATATTTATATGATTCCCTTACTTGAATTTTTAATTAACTTCGAAAAGGATGAATCCAAAAAGATAAGATGCTGAAATGGCTTAAAAGGAACCAAAAGATGTGAATAAAGTACAAAGAGGTCGGGGGCACCCGGAGGGGATTGGGGTGCTTGGTGTTGGCATCCTAGTTGGGTGTTGGTCTCTAGGATGAGAAATGTTGAGGTATAAAAAGATAAAATGATCTAGAAAGAGTGTAAGATCAAAAGTAGAAACAAAAGGAAAACAAAGATGGTCAAGGACATGGGTTAATTTGTATTTTCCTTACTTAGGAAACATATGAATAGTATTATGCAACCAGAACAAGATATATACCCAAAGTGCATGGTTTTGTGTCTACAATATTAAACTTTGACAAAATTAAACCACTAGGTTAATTAATACAGAAAAAGTACATTTATACACTTATGTAATAATTGGTTGTACTATCAAATGGAGCAATTATTAAATTTTTCCTTTAATGATCAAGTCTAAGAAATATATGTTTATTTCACAACTCTAGTTTCATTGTCCTAAAATTCATTAATTATTTAAGCTGATTAATTTATTCATTTAATAATGATTTTTTGGTTAACTAGTAACATTTATAATTTAAAAATTCAGATTAAATGATATAATAAGGTACAAATAGGTAATCAAGTTGATTTTGTTTCACATTCCATTACAATTACAACCACCGATAAAATCCACGTACATCATAAATACTCTCCATACAAAAATAATCAAATAATTCAACATGTCATGAACTCATTTAAGATAATCTCTTTTAAAGAAGTGCGATAATAATTATAGAATGATATGTTTTGCTAAAGGATGTTTACAACATTGCAAAATAAATTATTGTTGAATATGGATTACATGATTAAAATTTACAGTATACATTAAATAAATGTTTACAAATAAGATAATCAATTATTTCCATGAAATCCAACATGTAAAAATCCAACGAACTCCTCGTAATACTTAATCCATCATGAAATCTGTAAGATAAAAATGATAATGTACATGGTCAGTTCTAAGAACTGACATGGATATACATCTCTTTACCTAGATGTTAAATTAAAAATAATTGAACACATATTGATTGATTCAATGTTTATAACTAGTATGAATTCATACTAGTCACAAGATCTCAATCACAAACATCTAAATGAACTAACAAGTACCTTTTCGCCATAACATATATGCATGTTAACTATTTGGTTCATCTCAATATATTATTGAAATCAAGTACAATATTCATTCCACAACCATTCACTATCATTAAAAAACAATGTTAATACTTAAATCGAATGATCTTTTGTCATACATAAATAATTATTCTAATCAAGAGAACATGATAAGATTAATCTAACCAACCAATTTTATCCACAATCCATCATTTAATGTCATATTATATATGCAATAGTCCAATACTATTTATTCACAACTTTTTAGTTAAACCTTTAACTATAATCTAAAAATGTTTCAAATAATAGCATGTTAAGAATAATCCAATCAATAATCAATAAGACATTAATGTTAACACTATAATATTGTAACCATAACTCAATCAAGGATATAAATGATCGTTTATATCATATATCATTGGACCTAAGTATTTTCTAAAATTATAATCACAAATAATCTACTCCAATAGATATACAAGAGATTAAATTAGGTTAAAATCGGGGAAAGCCTCATCATTATTCATCACTTCCCTAGGAACTTGTAATAGATCAACCATAAAAAAGTTATATTGAAAACCCTACTCTACATGAACCTTAAATACATATTTTGGTAGACTTTCATTTAGATTACGTTTTTATTTAAACTCCTAAGATCATAACTCAATCCCATTTAATATGTTAAGGACATCATTAAATTCAAATAAAACTAAGTAACTACCACATCATAAATGAAAATAAAATTACGCTCATCATTCAAACTCAAATCAAACAACCAACATAACATACATTCACTATTGGATATGATGAAAACATAAAACAATAAACAACTTGGTTCAGATCATACAAACTATAATATTTAAGAAAAGTGGCTCTGATACCATGAAAGAGGGTTTAAAACCCGCGAGAGAGGATCACAAGAGATGATGTGCACATCAATGAACATGTGAACGGTAGCGTGAAGATATCTCGGGAGGAGTAAGCATCAACCGAATGTGCATGCAAAGATTTGAAACATGGGCAGAACCTAGTTAAGCCATAAAACTCTCCTCTATCTCATAGATCAAATGGGGTGTACATATAGGAGGTGTTGAGTAACCCCCAATGCTACAATCATGACAACTCGAGTAGAGAGGGGAGTTACATTCCCAGAATAGAAGTGTAACTCCCAATGACGCATATGATGCACTGACGCGTAAGAGAATCTCATAATGACCCCTAAATGACACATGGACCTACGATCTCACCTAAGTGAGATGAATCACCTAATGATGTGGAAAATAACACACACCAACACCCCCCCTTCATCGTAACTTAGGATGAGGCGATAAGTCAAAAACGAGAAATGGGTCCCAACACAAAGCCTGATGAGGTACCCATGCACAAGAAAAAGGTCCCAAGCAGTGAAGGAAAACCCAGTGGGAAAAACATCCACCATAAGAGAAAAACACACTCTTTAATCTAAGAAAGATGCCAAAATGGGTCCGGCCATAGATGAGCCTGAAAATGTACCCATGTACAAAGAGACAATCTCTCAGAAAGAAGAAGAAGAGAGAAGAAGAGGGAGACAAGAGGAATGCAGAAGATGCCATGGATGGATCTGAAATTTGCAGCTCTAGGAGGTCTCCCAGAAGAATGTTGATGACGAGATCCTCTACCTCTGGACTGAAGAAGAGCCACCTATAATGAACTATGTGCCTACCCTTAGGAAGGACAAAAATGATGTGCTAGAAGTTGCCCACTCCACAGAGGAAAATAAAGGTAGTAACACGAAGAACTCTGAGTCTGGTGCACGAAAGTGTGACATAGGTCTAGCGAGTGAGTGCTAAGGAACTAAAGGTAATGCCACGTGCATAGAACTGTCAGAGTGAAAAAGAGGAACACCCGCATAAAGGATGTCTAAGTGATGTGAAGGGAACAAAACATCCTCCACAATAGAAAAGGGATCCAAAGCTGAGGGTGGATCAATGAAGGTCTCTGGAAATGTGGAAGTGACATGATTCCGGAAGGGGCACTCCCAACAATAAAGATGATGAACTCCTCTGAAACACCTGTAGATGGATGAGGGCTTGTAGTGCATCACAAGTAGACTCTGTGAAAAGATGACTAAGGTTAGGCATAGAATCATCCCAATGAGTGGGCTCAACAAATAGAAGAGTGATGTCAGATAGGTATGAGTTATCCAATGGAGGTAGAGGAGTGAAGTGGGCCTCATACACTAGAAGTGGAAAGGAGGCTGGTGTAATGACTGTATGAGACTGAGAAGGAGACTACTCGATATTTGATGAGATGTGGGAAGTGTCAAAACTCTCTGGAATAGTGAGAGGAGGAGGAAAAGAGTCCTTTATAATGCTCTCTACATCAAAACTTGGTGCAAAATCCTTGTCATCATAAGTGGAATCAAGAAATTTTGTATCAATGGGCTGCTTATCACATGAAGAAATGGAGGAGACAATCGAATCGGTAGAAACAACAATGGCAAGCAGTATGTGAAGGGTCTCCATAGAGGGATTGAAGAATGCTCCAGACATGGTGAGGTGGATTTGATTGTGCCATGTGAAACCAGAGAGATATGGAGACATGCATCATCATGTGACCAAAGACATGGTCACAAGTGTCGTGAAAATCCTCTAGATGATGATGATTAGTAGGTGTAGGAACTGGCCCAAGTAAAAAGGGTGCAAGACCCTCGTGAGCGAAGTAATGTTCCATGGAAGTGCACCGAGCTGAATAGGTATCTCTCCCGGTGAGAAGTGGTGGAGGCTGTAAGGTGATCCTATGACACTCAAGTCTGGAAAGAGCACTCTCTATGATGAAAAATGCAAGATGCACAAAAGCAAGATGTCGGACTCGACCGATAATGCATCTACATGTGAAAGCCCAAGAGTACAGTCAACCCCCCTAGAATGTAGCACTTTATAAAGTAGTGCATTTACAAAATTGATAATCCCATCATGTAGAATGTGAAAAAACATGCAAATTTGACTAAAGAAGTGCTCAGATCTGAGTAATAAGTCAAAAGTTATAGTAAAAAACAATTCTGCAACTGATGAGAAAATGTAATAAATGTTGTAAATGCATTAAAAATGCTCAAAATGAGTGTAAAGGGTATCGTGTGACTGCTCATTGGAAACGACACCAAATTTTAGCAAGGGTTTGTTTTGCTTGTGAGGGGGGATTAGCCTCCTTCCAACCCCAGACCTTGCCCTCCATCTTTGACAAGCGTAGGAAGATTGATACAAGTAAAAAAAATAACCTTATAAAATTTACATTGCCAAGTTAAATGAAATGTTTTTTATTTAACCACCTTAAAACATTTAAAAAGGATGTGGAGGGGGCCCACATTTGGAAGAGTGGGTGGCCACGTGGAAGAGAGGAGAGTAGCTAAGTTGTTGGTGTCCACGTGGTGGGCTGTTTGGAGGGAAAACCACCAAAAAGAGCCAAAACCGCCAAAAACAAAAAAAACAAATGGCCTGCGGTGCTACAGAAGTTATAACAGCTCTAGCTTCTAGTAGAGGAGGTGGATGCTCATGGTAATGTAACCATTGGGAGAGTGCAAATAAAAAAATGTTTTTCCAATGTTGAGCAGCAAAAAATGTTTTTCAACACATGGCTGGGTGGAAGCAAGTCTGTTGATTCCAACATAGGTTTCAAGGGTCCACGTGCTTAAACACCTCTTCCTAGCTCCACACGCATTCCCAGCTAGGTGTTTAGCAGATGTTCCTTGTGCAGAGGTCTGAAATGGCCATAACCACACTTGTAGAGAGATAAGATACATCAAGTAAAGCGACTAGATGACCAATGATGAAGGTTTGCGCATGCGATTGGATACCAATACATAGTCCAAAGTTGATCACCAAAGGCCCAAGTTCACTTGGAAACAAAACCCGAGCTACTAAATCAAGTTGAGATCGAAGGCCAAGAACAAGTTCAACCAAGAAAGACAATGCACTGATGGTAAAACTAGATCCTTCGAGTTCAAGAAAACATGTTCATGCAAAGAACACCGTAGAAGTAAACTCAAGCCGAGTTGAAAAACAAGGGTAGATCGAGCTGAAAATGGTGCAGGGCGAGTTGGAGAAGGTGAGCTGGGGGAAGCTTAGTTCTTGAAGACAATAGACACACCTCTAAAACTCTTAAAATAACATGGAAAAAACTCAAATCTAAAGCCCAATACTACGAAAATGCCTTCGGAAGATGCATGCAATGGTAGAGAACCTAGAAAACCAGAAAACATGAACAACAACCTCGAACACAATCAAATTCATGCAAGAGGTATGGCCCCAAACCAATGCAAGAAGAGCACGCAGTCAAAATTTCTATTATGACACGTGCAACGAGAAACTGAATATCATCTTGGAAGTTGGAAAATATGCAGAAATGCCAAGGAGTACATTGATCCACAAGATCTAATCTGATACCGTGAAATAGGGTTTAAAACCTGCAAGTGAGGATCATGAGGGATGACGTGCACATCAACGGATGTGCAAACGACAGTGTGAAGAGATCTTAGGAGGAGCGAGCATCAACTGAATGTGCATGCAAAGATTTAAAACATGTGCAGAACCTGGTTAAGCCATAAAACTCTCCTCTATCTCATAGATCAAATGGGGTGTACATATAGGAGGTCTTTGAGTAATCCTCGTCTTTGTAATCATGACAACTTGAGTAGAGAGGGGAGTTACATTCCCAGAATAGAAGTGTAACTCCCAATGACACATATGATGCACTGACGTACTGACGCGTAAGAGAATCTCATAATGACCCCGAAATGACACATGGACCTACAATCTCACCTAAGTGAGATGACTCACCAATAGAATCAACACACACCAATAGAATCAACACTTGTTAACATGCGGTCCCAAAATTAAACCTCAAAAATATGCAATCGATGAAGTAGAACATAAACCAATAATTTCTAAGAACCCATCTTAATCGGATTGTATAATATATATTCCCAAAATTAATAGAGTTCAATCTACCCATTTCCAACCAGGCACAATGAATTGGTATTATGGCCAACAAAGAAGCGATATATATATATATATATATATATATATATAATACATATATCTATTTATATATACTATCACACCGGTCTATGGTGGTTTGAGATAACAATCTCTCCACAAAAATAACATCCATAACCTACAATTTTGATAAGACCTTGATACACTCTTTTGTAACATATTGACACCAGTCATTCACAAATATGAAATAGAATTAACATGTATATAAAATGTAACAAACATTTTCATACAAGATAAAAGAAAACATGATGTACGAGTTCAATAATTTATATCAAAATGATATTACAAAAATACTATTTCCCAAAAATAATCTCGAGCACCTAAACGATATGATAAACCCATTTCAAAAACAATAACTAGATTTATAACGAAACTCAACACACATTATTTTCAACATGAAAAAATTAAAATTCAGAATATACTCATTTAGTTCATAATTAAATGATGAGACAGGGGAGGTTTTTCCATGCTTGTTAAGCTCTGAAAAAATCCTTAAAACTCCAAGTTATATTCCTCCAAATATCCATTTCAAAAAAACCCAAAAGAACAACACGAGATACATGAAAAAATATCCAAAAATACCAAGACCATCTATGGCTATAAATTGATAAACCTAGAATTATTTCCTTCCTAAAAATATCAACAAAATAATAAACTTAAAATGCATGCAACAACTCAAGAGGGAGAGGGAAGAGCTCACCATTTACATGCAAAAGAATAAAAACTTAAAACCAAGTTTACAAAGTAGCTTCTAGAGGAATATTCTCCCATTCCTTAAGATATATGAAGTTTTAATAAATTCATTTAATATTTACAGGTGCCATGTAGTGGCCATTCCTATCTACCTCCCTCCGCCAACTTCCATTTTCCCTCCAATACCAACTTAGTGATTACAAGTGGTCCAAGACTAAGTTATAAGTCATATAATGTTGTATAGGTCATGATTCAACTACATTAATATATTAAACGGTCAACCCAGTTACCATTTTACCATAGTTGAATTAATAAAAAATAAAATCATTTATATGATATCGATGATTTCCATCATGATAAAAAAACAATTGCATTTGAGCATTCACTTTTAACTTAAAAACCATGCGTATGAATATGGTTTATGACTATAATTATTTTAACCACTTTAAATAAACCATGCTCAATTATCTCCAACCAATTATACTTTGTATTTCCTAGCCAAGGGTAATTTTACAAGCCATTATAAACCAATCATGCCATTACATAAAGCAACAAATATAATCACTTATTCATCTAGAAAGGAAGATCAATCGGTACAAGGTAATTAAGCTGAATTAAAAGTTAAAACCATATGAAAAATGATCATGATAAATACTTTACAATCATGATATAAAACATATTATTATAAAATCTTAATCAATAAAAATTACTATTAGTTAATTGAAATTAATATACTTAACTTGTACCTTATTGAAACCAATATTTTTAACTTTACTTATTCGAGGTCCTCTCTTTATTCTTCGATCAATGATTGTTAGTATCAAAAGATTTAGTCCTATCAACATTTACATTATTTTCACACAATGTAAGGATATATAATAACCATGAATAAATTCAACCATAATTTTCAAGCTATTACTTCCAACAAGAAAAGTAAACTAACTTTATCAAAAGAAGCTACATCAACAAAAAAAGTATACAAACACGGAAATCATCAAACTTAGCAAGGTAAGAAACTCAACAACCAAGAAATAAAATATGGTATTAACGTAAGGTATCTCACGAGTATTTTGTGATAAGCATCATTATGTGGTTATCTTCTCAACTACACATAAGCATGTTTATCCTTTTCAAGGTAAACATGCCTAAGCCTAGTTGCGATACTAGCCGAGTAACATTTCTCACCCCCAAAACTTTGTGATCTAGTTCACGCTAATAAACCATATAATTCAAAACCATGAAATTAAAAATCGGGATGTGACACAACCTTTTATGAGTGAATGAGTGAAGTTTTATGTTCATGGTTCTTTTTTTGTAATTACCAAAGTTTATTTTCTTTCCAAATTGTGTGTTGATAAACTCTGGTTAATAATTGTAAGAATTAGACTTAGCCTACTTACTTGCAATATCAACTCAATCTCATAATTTATTGCATTTGAGTTTTCCTATTATATCCCTAACCTATTGGCCAACCAAAAAGTTATTTTATTCACATATAATAAAGGAATCTTCCCCTTTTCCAAGTATGAGGGACTTAGTCCCATAATGTTGGGGAAAATAAACTAATTTGTCTTAGCGAAAAAATTATTTCTCAATAAGAGGTAAAGGGAGTTGAAGAAATAAGGAGAGAGAGAGGGTCAATATTGTGAGTAGGCACTATCAAAGCTAACATATAATATCCAAAGTAGGTCCACATTCCATTAGAAGAGCACAAAATGCAAACCATGATAAGACATAAATAATCGGAGATACAAAATTAAATTGATTCATTTATCAAAGGTCCGGACACATTTCTTTGTTTTACAAGATTATCATATATGAAAAGTTGGAAAGAGAGAGTAATTGAAGATAAGATAAGAATTATAAGAATTAAAAATTTTATTTCTTAATGTAGAAGTGAAAATCTCAACAACATACATTCAATCAAAAATTTCGAACCCTTTAGGATGAATAATCAATTCTAATTTATAAAACTACATAAACAAAATTCATCTACTGCCCACATGACGTTTAACATGTCCTCATCACTTGTGACCTTACATATTCCTAGGAAGTGAGTGTTTTTCTTATCATTGGAAAAAGGAATCTTACAATTTTAGATAGGAATAGAAAAAAGTACACACTTAATTGAAAATTAGAGTGTGGAGAGAGAGATAAGATAGGAGCAGACGGTGTTGAATAATGTGATGAAGATGAAGCTTTGTCGATGGGAGAATTTAATGATTTGAATCATGATGATCATAATTTACTCCTTGTGTAATATGTACGAACACTCCATATTATTAAATGAGTGTTTAGGAATAGTGCCAAGTGGATGTAAGAAAATGAAACAAAGATGATTTCCTATTTTTATGACTATGATACTCTGAATGAAGATCATACCTTTTTTGTCTTCTCTATCTCCATAATCTCCCTAGAATGAAATCAGCTCTTGCACTCCTACTCTGATTTTTATCATGGGAATGGGTGAAACATGATTGTCCTATATTCTTTAGTATCTTTTTTCTTTAAGAATGTTTTGATCACAATTGTAGATCCAGGATATGAAGATCATCAACCCACCCCTTGAGTTACACATTTACCATATGAGATGATTTAGTATAAACTAAATTAAGACTTTATTATAGAGTAAATACTGTAAAAATTAATATTTAGGTGATAAAATATACTAATGTCTAAGAAATAATCATTTAAATATGTAAAAACCTAAGAAAACAAAGGGAGAAAGATAACTTAGCTAATTTTGTGCAACTTGAGAGTGACTAGGATTGTGTGAGTGTTGTATCTAGTTTAGAATAGTTTCAAAAATGTTTGCTGAGGTTTTGAGAACTCACGAATATCCTAGAAAAAAGCATCCATAGGAGGATAGGAGTTCCCAAGTGATAGTTACTTACTTAGGTGATTCTCCTTATTAGTTTGGGTTAGAGGGTTTTCAATCCAATATCCATTTTATCGTTATAGATTCACTCTTATGGTTTTGATAATTCATGTAACCTAAAAAACAAATGTTTACCTACATTTGTCCATAAACACATCAAATATAAAACAAAATATGTGGAATATGGAGTCGAATGACAATACAGTGGTCACCTTAAAAGTGAACTTATGACCCAATTCTGTACTACATCTCGGACTCCATGTAGTTCTTTTTGTGTGTGTGTATTTGTACCCTAGGTTTGCCTTGTGAAATTTACATCATGATAGCATGATAGATGTAGATTAGGAAAGTATTCAAAATGTTTTTGATGGAATAAAATGAACTCCCCTTCTATGTTGTGTATGCAAATAATACAACCATTTTCCTTGTATGGATGTGTTAGTTATATGCCTTATAGTGCTCTTATGCCTTTTTACAATCTAAGGTGATGATAAATAATTCTTAAATTATTTGGATCCTTATTTTATAGAAGTAACTAAGTATATATATATATATATAATTCACTCAATTGAATTTCGTAATTGACAACTAAAAGGATAACCCAGTGTTAAAATGTGACCAAAAGGAAAAAATGACCCAAAAGAGTAATAAGAAGGTAAATAAAGGAAGGAGTTTCCATGAGTGATAAGAGTACCTAGGATCTTCTATCCTAGCTGGGTATCAACATACAAGGTCATTAAAGTATAAAACAATCAAGTGCCGATAGAGCTATAAGATGTGTAGAGCTCGAGGTCTTTGGGAGGGTAATTTTTTTACCCAATAGTTTCACCCTCATTTAGGGTTCATGTGAAAAATATAGGAGGATGTGACCCAAATAAGAGGACCTAAAACTGATGTGTTTGTTGTATATTGGATATCTACATGGAATAGGAGATGTGCATGGTAAAAAAAAGGCTCATACAAACACTATATGATAGAAACAAGTGTTAGTATAAAATAGGTATATACAATAGAGTACAATGTATTAAAAAACTATGAAAACATGAAATTTCATGAAAATAGGGTTGTATACATGGGACATCACTCAAAATGTCACAAGGCAACTAGTTTTGAAGTGGCTAAAAAGAAATAATGATCAAGCATGACATAAGGCATAGCCTAGAAAAAAGAAAACAATAAAAAGAAAGAAGTGATAGATAACCAAGGTTATATAGAATATTGTAAGGAAAATACTACACATGAAGCACCTAATAACATGTTAGGAAGATAAATAGAATGTAAAATCATGTATATATCAGTTAAGAGTAAAGTGCTAGTCAAATATTAAATATTGTAACAATAGGACCTATGATGTGTACAATATGACAAGTAATAAAGGTAGATGCCCCAAAGAGCCTCAATGGGATTGGAAAAGATTAGTTTCGAGCATCATGAATCATGTAAGAATATATAAAAGTGTTGCATTCACCTTAAAATACCACGTGAATACACATGTGTATAGAAAAATGTAATAAAATACTAAATATCTAAATAGCATACGAAACAAAGTGCAAGATGGAAATAGTATAAGCTAAAAAAAGTAAATGTAACCAAGATGTGTAGATGTTGTGTGAAATTTAGGGTGTGCTATGATGCAAGATGTGTCTATGAGGGAGATACATTTCTCCCAATGGATTTGTGTCATGTGAGGTTCATTTAATAATTTCTCCCTCAAAAGTCAAGTATGAACCGTAAAACAAGTGTGTGTCATCGGGAAACAAAGGTATTTTATGTAATTGATATTAGATACTAGGAAATATCTATCATGAAAAATGGAATGTGCGGTCTAATAGATAAGCTAGAAGTAAAGTAGAAGATATACACAACTAGTAGTGATGGAGGGGGAAGGAAGTATGATGCCCCTAAGTGTTTGAGTGAGGTTCATTCAATGCCCTCAATAGACATGTATGAACATTGAAAACAAGAGTGTGTCATAGATTTGTAAAGGTATTGTGTGGGATTGATATTATATGTTAGGCACTATTAATTGTGAAGCACAGAGTGTGAACTTTAGTAAATAAGATAAGAGTAGACAATATAGACAACCAATAGTGATGGAGGTGGGGGATAAAATGTGATTCCCCCTAAGTGTCTTAGTGATGGAAGGGTATCGATGATAGGAAAGAATGAGGGTACCTTATATTTTATCTAAGAATGAGAATTTATGTGACCATGGTTTAGGACCGGTGGCATAAGAGAGTAACTATGTGTATATGAGAGAGATTGATGTGGTAATGGAGGTATAATTAGTCTAGATAAATGGGTTTCTTGAGTAGGAGACTTAGGCCAATATGGTGGGATAATAGATCGGTGAGGAAGAAAGAGTCATGATGTATGCCTTGTGAAAATGGGAGAGATAGGTGTAGAGATATATTTAGGATTAAGAAATGCATAAGGCCTAGATGCCATGAGCAGTGTTAAAAAGAGGCTAGAGTGGGCTTAGCTAGTGGTGTACGTGGTGGAATACCTTGAATGGTGACAACTTGCTTGTTATGAATGAACTTAAGACACAAGTGGATCATGGAAGTAATAGCTTGGGCAGGTTGAAGCAAAGGGATAACTAAGACCATTTCACAATGCTTGATTTTGGATGTAACGAGGAATGGTATAGGTTTGGTAAAATACCTAACAATAATAGGAAGGAAGAAACATTCATGATAATTAAGAACTTGAAATGTGATCTCAAAGATTCGAAAGTTGATAGCTAGTAAGAGTGTCGTGGATAATTCATTATAAAGGGTTGAAGGATGGATCATAGTGTTTTTAAATATATGAATACCAATAAAAGCATCAATATGTAGCTTAATAGAAGAAAATTTAGCATGGTAGTTGCGATATGAAAATTTAATAATTAGTGGTGTCATATTAGAGTAACAATGAGAAAATCAAGAAGCCCCGATGAAGGATAAGGCACGTCATGATATATATGATTTACCAAGGAATAAATAGCCATTTTTTCATGCTTTGGTAATGGGTCATTGAATATTTTAAGCATTTGATTATCATTGACCGGTTTAGAAATAGATGGCTCAAGAAGCTCAATGGTATTATTGTCCATTAGATCTTGAATGAGATGTTTGAGTTTAAAATAGAGATCAATGGAGTTCCCATTGTATTGGTGATAATCACAGTGTGTTTCTTCATCATAAGTATGACCATGTGGTCGAGAAGGGTCTAGAGTGAGAAGTGGAGGAAGAGTAATGAGATGGATTTCAATGATTTGTGGTAATAGGATCGAGTTGTGTAAGGTGGCTTAGTGAATGTGTGCCTTGTGGATTACAATTGAAGCATGGTGAATGTATAAATAGTGGCTTTACAATCACTAGGATTAGTGGATGGTTTGAATGAAGATTTGGCTTGAAACTTGTTGGAATAGGAAGTGAAGAGAGTATCATAATAATTCAATTTTCCTAAAGATAACAATTTGTTTTTGTGTAATTTGAGTGTGTGAAAATTTTTATCAAAAGAAGGATAAGTCTCAAAAATGACACTCTCTTGAAGTAGATTCTACATAATTTTAATGAATAAGTCATTTAATTATGAATTATCTAAAACATCGGTCATTTTGGCAAGGTTCTTCTTATACCACAAGATATAGTTTGCAATATATGTGGTAGATCCTTGTTTGATTTTATCTAGTTGTGCATAAAATATCATAGTGCTGATGTTCATCAAAAAATGAGAAAGAAAATTTTCAGCTAAATATGTGAAATTTAGTATCGAATGAACATGTAGATCATAAAACCATCGCATAGAATAATGATGTAATATTTGAGGAAACAATTTGGCCAATAGTATAAGGTCACCAACATAATCAAGCCATGAAACATGAAAGGAGCAAAGATGTTCCCTGAGGATTGCCATGGCCATTGAAGATAGGGAAAATTAGGTGCAAAAATTTAGGAGGCAATGGATAAGAGTAGATGGTGGGTGCAAAGGGCTATGAAGGAGGAGTGAGGAATATAGAGATGGAGAGGAATATGAAGTGTCTTATTTCAACTAGAAAATTTGGGTTTGTAAATCATAACATAATGAGCCTAGGTTAGGTGTTCCTAAAGAAGAGCCATGTCATGTGTGAGAAGTAAGGGGAGGTAAAGTGCATTGTATTTTTAGGCATAGAAATGGGGACAATAGATGTAGGCGGAAGAGTGGAGGCGGGAGGAGGTGTATTTGTGACAATAGGAATGGAATAATCATTAGAGAAAAACGTTTTAACATAATTAACCACTTAGCTTCATCACGGGAAAAGAAGAATAATATATCTAGGTCTTGAGGGTGTCTAGGAATATGAGAATCAAGATCATGAATATTGGAGTCAGTAAATAGGTAAAAAATCTCACCCATGGAAGAAGATAAAAATAATGTTTGAGGAGAAGTGGGGTTTACCTAATGAATTAATATAAAAAAATTAAACCTATATTTCATATTAGCTAATGTATTTAGGTGATAAAATACAATAATGTCCAAGAAATAAATATTCAAAGATGTAAAACCTTAATAAAATGGATAGAGAAAGATAACTTAGTTGATTTCATGCAACCCGGGAGTGATGAGGATTATCTGGGTTTTATATCTATTTGCGAATAGTGTCAAAATAGATCCCGATGTTTTGATAACTCATAACTATGTCGACATATAAGTGCCCATAAGAGGACATGAGTTCCATAAGTGTTAGTGACTGACCTTGGCACATGTGTCTACTTAGATGCTCAGTTTATGAATTTTTTTAGGGTCTTCACTCCAATATTAATTTTTCACTCCAAAATATATCGTTATGGATTCAATTGCACCAAAGTAACTGTAATAAAATGTCTACCTACACATTTACATAAACCAAATAAAATGTAATTAAAAATATACAAGATGTTGAGTCAAAATGACTTAGGTGGTCACCTAAAGAATGAAATTACGACTGAGCATTACACTACATCTTAGGCTCCATGTAATTATTTGTGTGTGTGTGTGTGTGTGTGTTTGTGCCCTAGGTTTTCCTTTTTCAAGTTACATGATTATAGTGGGATGGATGTATATTTTAACAAGTATGCATAAAATTTGTGATGGAATAGAATGAACTCCCCTCCTATGATATATATACTTAATAATATAACCCTTACGCCTTGTATTGATTTCCTAGATGTATTCCTTGTAGTGCTCTTATTCCTTTTACAAGACTAGGTGATGATAGATAATGCATATAGTTCTTCTCCCCTTATTTAAGAGAATTAAATAAGTATATATCTAATTCCCTTATTTTAATTTCATAATTGATAACTAAAAGGCTGACCAAAAGTGTTAAAAGGTGACCAATAGTAGAAAAGGACCTAAAAGAGTAATAAAAATGTAAATAAGGGTAGGAGCACTCGAGAGTAACAAGAGCTCTTGGGAACTTCTGTCTTAGCTAGGCACTAGTGTCTAATGTTATCAAAATATAAATTACTCAAGTGCCAATAGAGTTGTAAGATGTGTAAATCTAGTAAAGTGCAATAGATAAAGCAGTCAAAAGGCCAAAAGGATTTTTCAACCACTAGCCTTGTTATTTATGAATCATGTATACATTATTATTCTTTAAGATGTTATACGTACCCAATTGCATAGATTTTGTGTCTACATGAGCATGATTACTCTCCACTACTCACATTCCGACCATGAGTGAAAAATTACTTATGGTGTTTGAACAATATTTCCTGGTCACTTCTCATGGAGATGGTTTGCTTTTTACGATACAAAAATTGATCCCTAGATGGATCTTGAAGGAATGAATGATAATGAGTTCCATGTTATTTTCCTCTATAGTACATTGAAACACTACAAACGCCACCTCCTCTTACTTACAATATGCAAACTCGTTATCAAGCATGGATCAAGTGTTTAGGAACACTTCGAAGGTATGAATTATTTGAGATAAAATCTTTCCTTAATCACATAGATATTATTTCATAATGATTACTATGACCATCCTCTTGATGAATTTAATTCAAATGAAGATATTTAAGTTTCAGATCATTTTTAGACCTCACGGTGTTCATGGTTTCACCCATAACCAAAGTGATTGTCTTTCACACTTGTAGTGACTCACTCGATCCATTTCTCATCATAATTTGAATACCTTAACTTTAAGAGAGATGATTAGTGAATATGATGCATCTTTCATGGTGGAAACATACTTAGAAGGACTCTCTTTTATTCTCATTCAAATAAGTTAGCTACTTGAACCAAACTTTGTTATGTAGAGATCTCCCATATTAATGCTTTAATATATAACAAAGTGTTTCTCGTATTTGTGTAGAACAAAAGACAAACTCAAAATATTTTGATGATGTAAAAAAGAAAAATATAAGTAAAATTGGAATTTCCATAACTTTTTAAAATGAATTTTAAAATATTCTATTTTTAGCAAGTCCTAGCCAATATCTTTGTTATTTTAAAAAATTTGCACCATCTTCACTCCCAAATGTTTCATTCCTAACTAGAGAACCAAAAATGTAAACTATTCACCTTAGTTGACCACTTACTATTTTTAGTCATTCACCATCGTGAACACATGTATTCTATATTTACCTCTTGTTTCTCCAATCAACCCCAAGCGCGTCGGAACATCATCCAGAATGGTTTGGAAGCTCACCCGAGGCATGCGTGAGGCACTAATACCCTCCATGTGATTTTTGTTAGAATGTTCTTCCTTAATAAGGGGGTGTTGTACAAATAGAGAATGACACACCCATTCTTAACAACCAAATGTAAACACTAAATCTTAATCTAATACACTAGAACATATGATAACATGATCATATTACAATGGAAGTAATGACAAATCATGATTATCATAAAGAAAATGATTAATACATCCATGAACATAAAAGGAAATGTACAGATCTAGATTCATCACATAAGTGCTTTATAATCACTTAATTATATTTATATATAAAAGTACAAAGAGCCAACATTACATCAAAATAGTTTTATAGTAGCAGAGCTTTGACACATTACAGAGCTCACCATCACACATTACATATATTTACTAACTATATTCCTCTCTTTCTTCCATACTCACATACACCTCTCTCCTAAAACCATACCTATGAGGAAATCTCTAGGAATCTCCTCTTAACCGCTCATCATTACATGAGAAATCCTAAAGGAATATTTCATGATTTCCCTACCACTACCCAAGAACATACCAAATGTCATCATGTGTTTCCCCTAATCAAGTGTCCTTAGCATGCATGTGTTAGCTAATCCATAACAAACATGGATATTATTATTTCATGATAACCATATTGATGTCCTAGAATATACTTTCCTTGAGATGCAAGTCTCTATATCAAAGTACAATAGCCAATATTACATCAAAATAGTTCCATGTATGAAGATATTTATAGTATCAAAGCTTTGACACATTACAAAGATCACCATCACACATTACATATCTTTACTAATTTTATTCCTCTTTTTTCTTCCATACTCACATACACCTCTCTCCTAAAACCACACCTATGAGGATATCTCTAGGAATCTCCTCTAAACCTCTCATCATTACATGAGAAATCCTAAAGGAATATTTCATGATCTCCCTACCACTACCCACAAACATGCCAAATGTTATCATGTGTTTCCCCAAATCAAGTGTCCTTAGCATGCATGTGTTAGCTAATCCATAACAAACATGGATCTTATTCTTTCATGGTAACCATATTGATGTCCTAGAATATCCTTTCCTTGAGATGCAATTATCCATAGTTTATATACACACACACACACACACACACACACATCTATATGTATATGTATATGTATATGTATATGTATATGTATATGTATATGTATATATATATATATATATATATATATATATGTATATGTATGTATCTTGTTGCTTTTTATTCGTTCCCTAAATGCATCCTTTTATGCTATCAAAAATTCACCAAGTCCTAAATCAATCCTACCTAGGCATGAGAATTCACGCATATCCAAGAACTACTTCTGCATATACCTTTGTGCCCTTCTTCCATGTGCCACTAAGTTTCATGCCCTAGGTACTTAGTTAATTTAGGGGTCCAACATCACCCCACAAGTAATCTTATTGTCACCTCGATAATCCTTCGTACTTCTCGAAGAAAGTATTGATGACCAAAATTTGCTAAGGCAATAATTTTGTCCCTTAAAAGAGTAAATAATAACATAATTGAAAGAATCTAACAAAAGAATTTAATATTGGAAGAATATGTTATGTGACCAATTTGAGGAGTTCAGGGAAATCCGCGTCTATCTCATCCTTCAATTTCTCCCAAGCCTTCAATTCTGATAAGGCCTTCCCTAGTGCTTCTCCCACAATGTTGGGCACTTGGTCTGAGGTAATTTCCTCCACATTTACCTTTAGTTCATTTATAACTACCACTAGTTCTATACAAACACCTTCAAAATCATTCATCCGCTTAGTGATGGAATCCCGAAGTTTTCTAATCCTAAAGTTCAGATTCTCCTACTTCTTTTAGATTTTGTCCTTATAAGTTATGGTGTTGACAACCAATTGCATAAATTAAGTCTTGTTGGTGGGGATGGTCTCTTATAAAGCCTTAAAGGAAGCCTCCACTTCTACCACTCGTATGCGTTAATGATGGGCTCATATTTTATGTAGTTGTTGAAGCCCTTATATACAAGTATATTTGCTTCCTTTATTTACGTGAGAAATTCCTCCAACTGCATTATCTAGGATTCAATGATGACATTTTTTCCCTCTTTTCCCTTTTTTAGTTGTGTAGTTTTGGGCCCTGTGCCATCCTTTATTTTTGTGAGCAACATCCCCATAATGTCTTCAAGATATTCCATTTCATCCCCATAGTCTTTCTTTCTTAGCTCACCAATGTCGGACATTGTCCCAAAATGATCTTCATGAGGGCACCAGCTCTGTAGTGCCCACTTCCCTTTGACACCTTTTGATACCGATCTTGAAACCGCTGATTACATTATGGACATTAGTATGGTTTTGATTTAGTATGATGTTAGACATTGGACCATGGATTATTATTGATCTTGATTTGGTTATGATGCATGATGATTATTAGAGACCACTTTATATGTGGTTGATGATATACTATTTGACATGGATATATTATGAATGTTGTTTGGACATGTGATTTTTGGATATTGTGAGTAGACCTAGAAAATGGACATTATATGATGATGATATAGTTGTTGATATAAATTGTAAGTGGTAATGTTGATTTCCTTGATGTTGTTATGATTCATATGTATAGATGATTTTGTGATTATATTTATATCATGTTGGATGTTTGAATATGGCCACGATGCCGAAGGAGGTATTAATGTTTTTCAGGTTAAACTATCACAACAAACATTGGGGGATTAGAGACCAACCACATTGGAATTCTAGATGAATTCAACAAGGTCACCATGGCAACATGTTTTGTATGTGTGTGTGTTGTTTTTTGTCAGGGATTCCCATGGGGGAATTACCTTTGAATGTGACCAAGGGGATTTGTATATTTTATTAATGTGGTTCCTTTCTATTATTGTTTGCATGTTTTTATTTTGTGATGCATTTACCCCTTTCATTATTCTTTTAATTGTGGAGAATTAATGTGAGTAATCATATTGTTAAAATAAATAAATCAATCAAATTTGGGATATAAGAAAGTAATTATAGAAGTTGTTGGCTCTTGTATTAAATGTGGTAAGTGATGTGTAAGTATGCGTAAGAGTTGTGTAAGTTAGATTTTGGAGTATGAAACACTCCACCTTCTTAGAAATTAGAATTTGTCACCTGGAGGCTGATTTTGGATGCTTGTGGGACAAGTAAATTGTGGGAAAAGTAAAATTTGTCCCATACCTCTTAATTTTATTTACCAACCATACCTATGGTTGGAGGGTTGAATTTAGCCCTTCCTTATGCATTTTGATATGACTAAGTGTAAATTTTAATTGCACTCTTCTTACATTTTATTAAATTCAGTCCTTTGGGGTGTGGGCTTTTGGATTTTATAAGTTTATTGTCATATTATTCACCCACCTCTTTATTTTGTATTGGAGAATGAATTTGATTTTGTGTTGGAGTTAAGGATGTGTGATGTGGCATCCTACATGGATACACCTCATCCTTTTCTCTTCCTTCTTCTCTAAAATTGGAACTCCTTGCTTTGTTTTGGGTTGTTGAACATTTTGCATACTTCCTTTTGGGAAAAAAATTGTTGTGTGGAGCTCTTACTTTTGGAAGGAGATTGGAGAACCTTGCATGCTTGTTGGTTGCTGATTTTGGGACTGTATTTTGACATTGAAATCTTGTTGTATTAGAACACAGTCTACCATGGAGAGGTAGGAGATTAGATCTTCATAAATACATTTATTTATTTTTATGTTTGTGTGAATGGTGAATGTTTTGTGTGTTTGTTGGCTAGTTGGGTAGAGTTCCTAGGAATCGTGTAGGAGAAGGCTATAGGGAATCACCGAGGGGGCATAACGGAATGCCGGTGGCATCAAATTTATTGTGGAGGGAGTTTAGGATTGGGATACATCATGGAAAAGAAATAGCTTTCATTTCTTACTTGTGGGGGCATAAGGAGGGATTGTGGGGGCATAAGGATATATGAGAGATGCTTTATATTGGTGGTTTTGTTATAGGTGGATGCCCAATTCCCATTGAGAGGCATAAGAAAATTCCATCATAGTTCTTGCTCCTTTGGCTTGCATGGTGAATCCCGAGTTTTGTGTGATGTATTTCATGTGGTTGAAAACTGTTGTTTTGTTTTGGAATGTGTTTTCAATTTGAAATGTGCATGTTGAAAGATTGCTTTTTGATGTGGAAGCCTATTGTCTCCATGAGTTGAAATAAATTTCTCATTTTATTGTGGTTGGGGCTTGGGAGGCAATGACGAAGGATGGATTCTCCCCTTCATTAGATGTCTTGGCTGGGTGGAGAGCATTGCCTTTACCTTACCTTTGTTGTGATCCGAAGGAGAAATTTATGTTGTTGTTTTGGAGTAGAGGAGAAAGACAGTTTGATAGTTCCATGTGAAATGAAATCACATTATAACCCTTCCCACTTTGAAGTGGATGAATTTGTAAATGTTTTGAAATGGAAAGATGTTGTATGGATGATGAAATTTGTAAAGTGAAATGAAAAAGAGGTAGAATCTATTTTTTCTTTGAAACAATGTGAAGGAAATGTAATCTGTATGATGAGTTTTGAAGCATGAAAGAACGAAGTAGTAAGTTGTCCTTTGAAATCTATTATTTCCATTAAAGAAATTGAAAGAAGTAAAGTTGTACCTTTTTTAAAAATCAATAAAGTATTGCAATAATTTTCTTCAATTTTCATTATTGCATTGAAATTGATCATCAAATTGGGATTTGAAATATCTATTTGGAAAATTGAAAGAGGAATACGTATGAAGGAAATATATGGAACTCTGTTCTTTTGAAATATGTTAAAATTAGAAATTAGACCTTGCATTTTATCTGTTAAATGGTTTGTTTGTATCAACTAAATGTCTTAGGCTAGAATGGAAATGAATCTCCATATTTGGAAGATGAAAAATGATAAATAGCCCTTTTAAATCTGATCTCTCGATTTAAATTTTAAAAGCTGCAAATACTTCCTCTAAAATACATAGTTCAACTCGCAAACAATAAATAACATTGAAACTTTAAAATCTAACATGTTATGATATAAATGAACTCAATTGGACTAAAACACTTAAGGAAAAATCCTTCAAACACTACAAAATTGGGCCCAAACCTTTCACAGTTTTTTGTTGTCAGAAGTTGTAAAAATTCAAATTGGAAATCAATCAAAAAAAATTACCTTCCAATACATCCTAAAATTCTTCTTAAAACAATCCTCTATGTTCATTTGACATGTTAAAGGAGAAATAATGACAAAATTGAACAAAATTTATAAGTTAAAATTTACCATTTTGCTTTTAAAATGCTAGCAGCCTATTTTCTTAAAATTAACCCCTTAAAATTTATCAAAATAAAAAATTAATGATTTTAGTACAAAGAGGGCTTTGGGAGCTTTCCAGAAAGTCTTTGTTTTCCCAAAAATGAGCTCTCTATCAAAAGTTATGTTCCTCTAAATTTTTCCTTGGCAGAAAATTTTGGGAAACATTTCCTTGCTAGGCCCGCGGCCTGAATTTTTCCCTTAAACACTTAGAAAATATTTGGGAAAATTTTCAAAATTTTCTCCACCGCCCTTATGACCAATTAGAGGGTGTCATGTGGCACCATGATGTGTTGGTAGAAGGGTGGACCTCTTTTTAAACTTAGCACATCCAAAAAAAATTGGGAAAATTTTCCAAGTTTTCCCTACCATCCTACCACCTACGACCAATCGGGTGATGCCATGTTGCATCACGAGGCAATGGCAGAGGCATGGCGCCCTTTTCAATCTTAGCGCTTTGAAAAAAAATGGGAAAACTTTCTTTGTTTCCTTTGCCTCCCCTTCGGTCCACGGCCAATAAGGTGATGACATGTGGTGTCATCTAGGATAGGTGGAGGCATGCAAGAATTTTTTCCCTTGAGTTTCCAAACCCTAGAGGCTTAATGCCTTAACCCGCTCCGACGACCCGAATTTCTTCCCATCTTTTATAAGTTGACATGTGTCCTCTTCAAGCTCATAGGCATGTGGAGGTAAATCAAATTTTTTCCCCAAAGAGGGAAAAATCACTAAAACTCTTTCCTACTCCACCGACCGCGCAAGGGAAAATTTTCACCCTTGGGCTCGCAGGCCCACTCTTGGGAAAATTTTCCTCCCAAGGTGCCGCTGCCCATAACTTGAGTTTTATGAGGAGTTAGGAGGACTTCTTTATATCATTGGAAAGGTGAAGAAATTTTCTATCCAATGGGAATGATTTAGGAAAATTTTGAATGCATTAAGTGTGAGAAAAATCAAGTTGAATATTTAAGCCTATTAGAGAGTGGGTATGGTGAGGATTTACCCTCTGAACCTTATTGAACCTTCTAACCCTTAATTTTGGACCTTGTGACCTCTAATAATTGTTAATAAAATAAAATTATGTTCTAGTGGATCAAAATTGTTCTAGAACTTGTTGGTGACAGTTGTTGCCTTGTAACCTGGTAGTAGTCTTTTTTAAACAAAAAAAAAATCCATAATTTTCCTAACTAATCCTAGGTTGTTTCTTGGGTCTCAAGTGGGTTGTTTTACTAGGCATTTCAAGCTCAGTTGTATGCTTCCTTAGTTCACACCTATTCACCCCTTAATCCTTGATGCAGTCTATCTATCTCATTTTCCTTGGTTTTTTTTCCATGACCAGTGGTCTCAACAGGTCCCCTACATCCACGTTGCACCGGATCACCTCTGAAGACATATTTTGAAGCACATTGCATGCTTTCTCATATGTTATGTGGCTAGGATCCACCACCCTATATGTTTTTCCTCCCTTATTCTTTAAATGGATGGTGTTGATCACATGATCATTGAACTCAAAATTAGGCTCTTTGGCATCGTAATGCATGTTCCAAACTAAACATCTTCCTTATTCCGAGAAACCCCCTTCTTGATCAATAAAATCCCATCCATGTAGCTTTTCCACTGTGAGGGTGGCCTAGAACCTTATGTGTAATACCTTCATGAGGTCTTCCATGAAGTCCATATGTGGGGATATGGGTTTCCAATTTTTTCTCATAGCTTTGCACTTCATTCTCTATTTCTTTTCCTCGGGGTGAATCCTTTATCCTCCTTTATAGTAAAGGAGTCCCTCTTATCTCCCCTTGGGTTGGTGATCTATGTCAGGGAGGCCTCACGTGATGGGTGCTTCTCAAGTCCCGTAGAATGTTCCTTTCCTTCCTCACGCACCTCACCCACATCCATGGATTTAGCCTCAGCTTCTTTTTATTTCATCTTTGCCTCTAACTCTTCCTTGAAGGTGGTGGCATCTTATCCTTCACCTTTCTCTAAGCTTGTAGCCGGACTTGATAAATCATGTGTCTTTTACTTATTTTCTTCAGGATCTTCCTCCTCTTCCTTCTCTTTCTCACACCCTGCTAATGATGCCTTGTCGATCCCTTATAGTGAATTTTTACATACTTGTTACCATTTCAGCACGTGTAGTACCTCATATTCTAGAATGTATCTAACTTAGCTTCACTCTCTTCTTCTTCCCGATTTTTGACTGTATCATTTTCATGGGTGGGATTGGAACCTCCCCTAACTTTGGAAAGGGGAAGTATGTAACCTCTACTTCCATCCCCTTGTGTTTTGGGTTGTAGCTTCATGAACACCCGATGGGTGTACCCTTTAATGGTCACACTAAATTGAGGGTGCAAGTCCAGAAATTATGGCTCCAATACTTTGACATAAGTAGGTTAAGTACCATACTTGTATGTCACACGTAATGTATGAACATCGAAATCCACTTTTTGAATCAAAGACCAACTTCTGCATGTCCTTTATCCGGTTGATGGCACACTTCATGTACTTAGTAGTAAACGTGAAGGGGAGCTTGCACCATGGCCCCATATCTCCCTTGGCCATCATAAAATTTTCTAGGAAAAAATGTTGAGTAACTATGAGTTTTACATGATTCCTAAAAACTTGTGACAATTCATGGGGGTGCACCACTCATTCTCAAATTATTCGCGCAACTATTCAAACCACATGTTAATCCAAGCCTTGTATGTACTTGAGATGTTCCCATCACAAGTGAACTTTAAAAATTGAACTGCAAGGGACAAGTGCGCTAGTGGGTGAACCCATATGTTCCCATCTAGCCCATATAGGACACCAATCTCCCAAAATATGATCAATAGAAGTATGGATCCCCATGTGATTTTTCCTCCTTCCTCATTCTATACTCATGATTATTTAATAATGTTGTTTGTGATAAACTCTACAAAATTATAATGTGCCCTTTTTAACACTCTGTAGGCCACATACAAGAACCTCTTATTGATGTCTGTCCACCTCTCTGATGCGCCCAATTTGTAGATAATGAGTTGGAAGGTGAATCTCAATTCTAGGTTTGGGAGATCCAGAATCACATGTTCCCTTCCTCCCTTCTCGTAGCTAAACCAATTAGCTACCTCATCAATTTTTATAATGGCACATAAATCAAGTACCATGTCCTTGCATATGTTCTACAAGCTTATAACTATCCTAATCAACTGGCCTTTAATCCTCATCAATCTTCCCAAAAAGTAGAAGAAGTCCTCATACACCCGCAACATTAACCATTTAAACAGTGGGGTGGGTTTCGCAAAGAAAGGAAACTCCCACAGTTGCAAAAATCCAGTCTTTTGTAGTTAATATTTCACCAACTCATCAAACTTAGGGTTTCCAAGCTTGTCCAACATTGGAGTGTTTGAAACTAAGTCCACCAAAATTAGATTTTATTTTTCACTTGTCTTGTGGTTGTATTCATTTATCTTGCACTTGTATAACTTCGAACTCCACTTTTTTGCCTTGATAAATCCTAGGAGGTACTACATTTTTATTAAATCTCCACGTGGTCCTCCTTTTCCTCCAACAATTTCTTTGTTTGAGCTTTCTTGGGTGTCATCTTCTTTCTTCTTGTTCCTCTCTCCTTTGCCTTCTTGGACTCGATGACTTCTCCACTTCTCTTTCACATAACCCCTCTCCTTCTCTGTTATCTTCCTTCCTACTTGCAATATCCCAATACTTAACCGCAACTTACACAACTCCTCCGGTCTATGACAAGTACCTTGCTTCGCTCTTCTTCACAAAATCCTCATCACACTTCGATATTGGGAGCACCAAATAAATTTTCTAAGGAAAATTAGTTGAAAAAATATTCTTTCCTCTTATTTATACTTTTTGAAATCATTAGAGTTCCTCTCGACCACGTGTTTTAATGTCAATTTTTAATAGAGCACTTTATTTAAATTAAATCAACTTCCACAACTTCCCCTCACACGTCACAACTATAACATTTTAAAACTCCAACACTACTCCACTATCATGGACCTCCTTTACATGTGTCAACATGCCAAAGTACATAGCCTTCATGTTATCCACTAAGTATTTCCCCATGATGCTTCCTACCTTATGTTGCACTACGCGATCTTTCCATTCTTCATGGTATTTAAACCTTTCTGAACACAACTTCATAACCACATGAATTAAAACACCTTAACCATCATTTTTCTCATTCTTCTACCTTTTCACTAATCATTCCCATCAATCCATTTTTGAAAGAATTTTTCAAACATATTCAACATGTCTGCTACTTAAATCCACATAAAAATGTATGTGCGGTCCTCTGTGCGTAAAATATCTTACAATGTAATTTGATACTAGTGCACATACGTGTAATGCAAAACCCAAAAAAATATGAAAAGGAAACAACCAAAAGGGAAAAAAATAAAGGAAATCCAAAGATAATTGGCAATAATGCCTTATTTATAGACACATAGAAGCCTTATTTATAGTAGGGCTTTATCCTACTCCCATTGAAATATCCTAACAACCTTGTCCCATCAAGTGCTTGCAACTAGCACGTGCCTAAATCAAGGATGTAAGATATAATATATGGCCCTAACCAATGGAATTTGAGTTTCCCAGGATGGCGTAGAAAATTAGAGTCATAAAGTAAAACCATCTCCCAACCTCAAATTGTTTATTTTTAATGTGATGATCATGTCATAGTTTTTTTCTCGCCTTCTCAAGATTCTAAATTTATAAATCAAGTGATCATATTCATCTAATAGAATTAATTTATCTATGTGATATTGTAATTATTTCTCATCAAACAATCCTCCTACGCATGTAATACATAGAGAGGGCAAGTATAAACTCTACTGGTAAAATAGATTTCGTGCTAAACACCAATTGAAATGGTGTGGCCTTGATCAATATCTTATAGTTTTTCTTATAGACCTAGAGTATGGTTGAGACTTTGTCATCGCAATCTTGTCTCCCAACATCACAGATATTGGTCAATGTGTGACTTAGTATCTTGTTAAATTCCTCAGTGGTTCCATTAGCCTGAGGGTGATAAGGGATAGTATTTTGATGAGCCACCATGAACTTTGACAACAAAATCTTGACTCTCTCATTCATAAAATGTGTATCCCTGTCACTAGTAAAGCTTAATGGACACCCATACCTGCTGATTATATTTTCACACAAGAATCTTTCAGTTGTTGTTGTTGTGAAATCCTTTGTAGAGGTCATGCCTCCACCCATAGTGTTAAGTAATCAATATAAGTAATGATATAGCATGAACAAGTCCTTCGCACGGAAGGTGAAATATGTCCTAAAAATCAATCACCCACTTCTCAAATGGTTCAAGCTAGGTATTGGCCTCAAGGGAATTTCATCTCTTCTTCGTATCTTGCAAAGGTGATGACAATGATCACAAGCCTTACAAAACTCAATACAATCCTAGTAAATGCTTTTCCACCATAAAATTGCTAGTAAAATACTCCATGAGGTATAATTTCTAGAATAGTGTCCTCCTGCAATTCCACCATGTGCTTCCTCCATGATTACAGTGCACTCATGCTCCAACATGCACCGGCACAAGATCTCATCACGACATAAATTGTATAAGTCTCCACCAATTAACATGTAAGGCATGATGTGTATAGCTAATGGTTTTCTCTCTAAAGTATTCATTACTTTTGGCATTATACCTGTTTTGAGAAAAATAACAATATCCTCTAATTTAGAGAGTAGGCACCGTAAATTAAATTGTTGTGCATCTGGAATTGTATCCTTAATGCTCTATGTGTCCTCCCTTGAGTCAATCCTTGATAAATGGTCAAGTCCCAGGTTACATTGACCTGGTTTTACAACAACCATAAACTCAAACTCTTGAAATAAAAGGACCCACCTATATATGTGCCCTTGTAAAATAGTCTTTTTTACCAAGTACTTCAATGCCATGTAGTCCATGTGGAATATAAAGGGTGTTTCCAATAGATACTTCCTAAGTTTTAGTGCGTAGATAATTGAAAATGCCTCACACTAAGTAGTAGTATAGTTCTTCTCTACTAGTGTCAACTTCCTTCTTACAAAACATAAAGGGTGATCAATAGTCCCCTCAATAGGTTATGCCAACACTTCTCCAATTTCCAACCCTGAGGCATGAACATGTACATGGAATCTCTTACCCTAGTAAGGAAAGTGTAATATGGACACAGTGATAAGCCTATTCTTCAATGTATCAAATGCCATCTTCTACACTTCTCCCTAATGAAATGTACTTTTTCGCTTCAACAATCCCTCTAATAGCAAGGAGATATTGGTATATCCCTTGATAAATTTTTCATAGACCTCGTATGCCAAAGGAATCCATGTGCTGCACTCTGGTTGGTAGGTTCCCTCAATCCCACAATAATGACAACTTTGACAAGATCCACTAGCAAAACTTCCTTATATATGATATGTCTCAACAATGTTCTAAAAGGTGTAGCTAAAAACACATTTCTTAATGTTGAGAGATGTACTCAAATATCAAAATATCTCAAACATCAACAAGATATTTTCACAATGGTCTTTTAATAGTCCATAAACCATCTAATAATCAAGGTAGACTTGGAGAAACTTATGGATGAAGTCTTGAAATTCCTGAAACACAATGCACAAAAACACATCAGGTGTGTTCTTCAATCCAAAAGGAATGATCGTGTAGGAAAAAAATCTTGGTCCTCTTTTGCAATTATAACCTAAAGATATCTTGAGAATCCATTTGTGAAAGAATAGATATCGCGCCCACTACTCATTCCAGGATCTCCTTGGTGAATGAGGTTGGAAAAGGGTCAATGAGACATACCACATTAAAATACCTGTAATCAACACAAATACTTATCCTACCATCCTTCTTAATGTTGACGACCATTGGATTTAACCATTTTGATTCTTCAACAGCCTCAATGATGCCTATGCGATCATTTTTTCTATCTCCTCCTTGACCCTAACACACATAATCGATTCATTTGGAATGGTCTCGTCCTAACCGGGTGTACACCCTCCTTCAATTTTATCTACATCTCTCCTAAAGAGTGGATAACTCCTTAATCTCATGGTACCCATGCGGAAACAAATCTTGAAATTCATGCAACAAACTAATGATCTTTGAAACATATTTTTTTGACTTAAGTAATCTTCAATAGTTTTTCCTTAGATTCCACCTCCAAACTAATGTTAACCTTATTAGTTTTTAGGTGTTCATGGTCGGCACACAATTTCTAATAGACACTATCCATAACCTCGTGTGTACCCACCTTGTATGGTTAACAACAAATTTCTCCACTTCTTCACCATCGATCAAATAGACCAATTTCCATTTCTCTTTTTCATGAAAGTGCTCTCGAGCTGTATTTCCTTTGGATCTCCCTCATCAAAGTGCACTTCCAAGTCAAGTTCACCCAATAATTCTAGTATTCTATCCTCCATCATGGAACTATATCCCATAGTTAGGTTCTTAACAACCTGTAGTGCCTCATTCACTAATGGTTTAGTAATCCAAGATTAAAATAAATTAAAGGAGATCAACCGTCAACTCCTACCAATTTCCTTTCGATGGAATAGTTTCAAATGAATTTACTATTCACATGTGTAGCCTTGTAAGGTGGAGTAAATATTATGTACCCATAAAGATGGTGGCAAGGTTTTCATGCCTTCCATCCAGCCTTCTCACATTCCTGGACATGAAACGAGGTGGGTTCCTTCCCATGATAGTCTTGTATAACAATAGGTGCATTGCTTTGGAGAAACCTAATAGAGAACACAATTCTCACCTTGCACCACTCTAGAAGGTTATCACAATGGGTCACCCACCAACATGCTACGGTCTTGAGAAAAGTATAGCTAATATTCCTTTTCCTTTCAATCTCACATCTCCATTGGGTCTCCATTGCTTGCAGGAAAACTTCGTGGATTGGCTCCTCCAAAGTGTAACTTGGTAAATTCTTTCCTCCTAGGCACCTAACTGAGTGTGCCTTTATTACTGTCATTACAAAGCCTCTTAACTACCTTCCGACTAACTCATATGTACCGTACACCCAATGTCACATGCAACATGAGTTGTATCACTTCTCAACCGAGTGTCTTCCCACCGAATAACACCTACTTTTGTTGGTTGCACAACCTCGTGGTACTTGATAGTGTGCACATAGATTATGTTTGGTATTCTTTTCCCAAGGGCTTAGTATAGGGCCTTGAATTTAATGGGATCCTTTCCATTTGATTTCATATATCTAAATTGATGACATTAATTTCCACGCTAGTGTCAATCAGTATATTGCTTAGAGACATCCATCAAATACTATATTCAAGGTAATATCCTTATCATAGTCAATTTTTTTATGAGGAAGGTTTACGTCCAAGACTTTTCACTCATGATATCCTCCAGGTGTGTGGTAATTTATCCCATATCCATTATTCTAGAAAATGGATGATATTCTCTTGCCTCATCATTTTACATACCTCCCTAAATTCATCCAGATAATTTCATGAGCCTCAACACTTTTATTTTTCTCTAACTATCATGATTTCTCCTTTACGCATTGGATCTGTCCTTGTAAGCTTCAAATCACATCAATATATTCCTAATAGAATTATTTATGATGAGTAAGGTTTAGGTACTTCCCATGCACCACCTCTTCTCTAGTAACCATCAGTTTCTAATTTGGTATCTCTTTGGTGCATGTAACCTTAGCTTGTGTTGTCTCTAATTTAGGTTTCATCTCCGACTCATGCGCCACCCTTGTCATCCACCATGATTCATATTTATTCATGCTTATCATCCCGACACCTTTTTCCTTGGTTCTTGGCTCATGTGTTCAAATGATTCTGGGAATTCATCATACATGTGTTTCTTTCCACACCAAGAGCATTATAACATATCAAGGCATTCATGCTTATAGTGTTCCGTAGACCCATAGTTGTAACAAGTTCCACATGGGAACTCACTTCTTCCTCCTCTCGTAGTTTCCACAACCTCTAAATCCTCTACAAAATTATCTTTCATGACTCCCCTCTGTCTATGCACCCTTCATAATGATGGTCGTCATCCCGCAACTACTTGAAATACTAGTCTAGCACACATGAGTATCAATGACATCATGTATTTGGTCAATCAATCTACAATCCTTGGTGTCATGAGTAGTAGAGGTGCAAATTTTGCAATAGAAAGACACATTCTTATGGATCACGTGTTCCAAGTAATGGACACCTACTTACATCATGATCTCTATGGAAAATCTCATAGTCTACCATCATCACACGTACTGATCTCCAAGGAAAAATTCCTTCGTATGCCCTTCAACCTCAAAATCCATACACCATAACTCGTAATGAGTGTCATGAGCCAAGTTTGTAGATAATTTCTCTAACTATTTTACCATTGCAGAAAGTTGGGATTCTAGGAATGGACTAACTCATGTATCAATGATTGTTACTACCTCAGTGTGCAAGGTAACCACCAAGGCATCGTTTGAAATTCTTATGTGAAATTTCCCTCCTTAATGGTGTGATTAGTCCTCTAAAAAACCAATGAGAATGTTGGAAAGGGTGAATATCATAAGATAACTTGGAGAGGAGAGTCTTGAACCAATTGTCATACTCCTACACACTCTTCGTTATTCCTTTCTAAATCTCCTTCAATGCATTGATGGTTTTATGTTTAAACTCAGGAATGTGGAATTCTGCTAAAAAGGCATTACAAAACTTGATGTAATCCACTAATTTCTTGTGTGGGTCATACAAAATTCGTACAACATGGTAGAAAAATAAATTTCTTTCCACTCTAAAGCAATGATTCCCTTTGCATGTCATAGTAACTCACACTTGTTTACATGTTCCGCAACATCCTCAACACCCTTGTAATTAGGTAAGTGGAGTGACATCTCATAAAACACCTATTGATATTGTTGTGGACCTTGTCTACCAGATCCAGGACCTTGATTTCTCTCGATGTTACCTTTACCACCAAACCCACTAGATCCAATAGTGCCAACTCCTCTAGATCCACTTGATCCTCCTGCTATCATAGGTAAGGGGCCTAACAAAGTTACGCCCTACAAACCGACCATCATGCTAAACTATGTGCCAATAGTATTTGATATCGATCCACTCCTGCATGTGTTTCCCATGCCACTCCTACATGTGAAAATCATACCTTGTGATCCTAAACCTTTCCCAAATGTTGTGCGAAAAAATAACTCCAAATAAAGGAAATGACTGTGTAGCAATAGATGTACCAAATGAACATTTATACCAATACCAATATCGATACCAATTGGATTATCAAAAATTATCTCAGAATTAGAAAATAAAGCACAAGATTATGGTCGCAATGTGGGTTAAGATACACACCTACACATCTTATCATTTCTTCATATGATGAAATCTCTCTAGAGTATGAGGGGGTTTCTCTTCCATGCTTGCAAATATGGGGTAGTGCGCAGCTACTCAAGTTCCACGTCCTCTATGTGAACCTCAAATCCTTCCCGTAATGTGTGCCTCCATAACTCCATCACTTTTCTGACTTCACACTCTCTTTCTAACTCCCTATCCCAAGCTTCATTATACTTGAGCCACCTCTCCTCTCTCTCCATTTATGTCGCAAGTGATGCCATCCTTCTACCACACCATATTTTACACTCTACACTTAGGAGGATTTTAGCCAGCCATGTGAAAGGATTCCAAATTCAAAGTAATGAACAGGATCTTGGTAGCGGTAGAATAACACGTAAGAATGATCCTCTAGCCTCCCTCACAAAATCAAACTTAACAATCTCTGGGAAATAATACGTAGAAATAACTTATTTCAGGGTATAACTAGTCAGCACTCTACTCCACTAGTGATCAACAACATGGGTCCAGGTCAGATCGACATCATACAACTACTCATATTCCTCCTAGGTCCAAACACAAGGTCTATAGCACCAAATTTTCCTTGATGCATATGTTGATATCCACATACAAATCTACTAGGAAATAACGTAATAATGTCTCATAGAGTTCGTGATACAGGTTCTCCTTCACCCATTTTCATTCATCAAACTAAGATCTACTACCAAACCCTCGAGAAAAATCATCCTCTTTACTTTTAAGATAGGTCTTGATGTTGTATCGAGGCCATTCACTCTGTCATAGCACATCATTCTCATAACATCTTTGAAAAGTGGTCCTGACAGGGGAACCAAAATGTAGTCTCTATTTACCTCTTATTTCTCCATTCAACCCCAAGCACGCTGAGACATCATCCGAGAATGGTTTGGAATCTCACTTGAGGCACACGCAGCATTGAGCCTCTATTTTATGTGATATTTTTGTTAATTTTATTCCTTAATAAGGGGGTGTTGTACAAACAAATAATGGCACACCTATTATTGACAACCATGTGTAACCACTAACTCCTAATCTAATGCACCAAGCACAAGGACCAATATGTATGTCATTTCTCAAAACTTTGAAAACAAGTCCCGACAATGGAACCAAGATGTAGTCATTTTTATAACCTTAGAACAACATTCTAATCCCATGCACACCATCCTATCACCCGGTGGTGCTTGGGCACTCACCCGAGGTATGTGCAAGCATCGAGCCCCTCCTTTATGTGAGTTTTGTGAGAGTACATCTTTAATGAAAAATTTAGATGCAAGAAAGAAAAAAACCATGCATTCATTAATATAAAAAAAGATAATTATCAAATAGGATACAAAATTGATTCATACTATAAAGGAAATGTACTAGGGTTTATGCCCATAAACAAAATATATTATTTAGAACATAACCTTATATTCATGTTAACCAGTTCAATAACCACATTACATTCATTAAGGCCATAACAGACCAATATAATGATGCAAATCGAGTCATGCATTAGGAACCTAATCCATGCTTTCCATATTATAGAACTGGTTACAAACCCATCCCTCTACGTATGCCATCACTGCTATAATTCTCCTAATCCCAACCCAAAGGATCCTTTATTATTCTTGTGGAGCATTTCTTATCTAGTGCTATATGATGTCACTCTTGGTTTTTGTCTCTTTTATTCTACCTAAGCATATCTATATATAGCTTTAGTCTCCTTTGCCATGCCTTTCGAGATAACAAATCAGTTTTCGAGTGTCCAAGTAGTCCTCCAATGGAGCATGCTTCCTTTGATTTGAGATCTCCACTCTTTTCAATGATGTCTTTCTCGGTTCCTTTCATCACATGCATGGAATATTCCTTTCTTGACCATACTGACTTCCAGACAAGCACCTTATTCACTCCACATACTAGATGTGTCACTCTTTTTTCATGTACTACCTGGAACATTGAATATGGCTAAGTCTTAAAACCCGTCTTGCCTTGCGTGCATGCTTTGGGTTATGCTAAACCCTTCAAAAACCTTGTCCTACACACCTTCAACCCATGCATCCTTATTCAAATAGGCCCCATGCTCCCACATGACTTCTTGTACTTAGACAATATTCAAAGGCCTAACACAGCCTTGAGCTTGTATGCATGGAAAAATAGAAAGGAAATTTTGTCTATGTGATTGATGGTGAAGAGGTGGAAAACTTGGATGTTAACCATAATGTGGGTACGTAAGTAGTTATGGATAGTGATGATGAGAAAGCGTGTGTCTACCATGAACCCGAAAACCTAGAAAGTTAACATTAGTTTAGAGGTGGAACCTAAGGAGGTACTATTAGAAATTAATGGATAGAAAAGGAGGTTTCAAAGATCATCGATCTTTTGCATGAATTTCAGGATTTGTTTCCATGTGGGTACCATGAGATTAAAGGATTTCACCACTCCTTGGGAGAAATAAATATCAAGTTAAATTGAGGTGCACACCTAATTTGGAACATACCTTATCGAATGGATCTGAATCTGCATAACAAATTCAAGGAGATTGACAAAATTATGGCATCACACATTATTGAAGTTGTTGAAGAATCAAAATGGATAAGTCTAATGGTCATCAACATTAGTAAGGATGGAAGGATAAGGATTTACATTGATCACCGATATTTGAATGCGGTATGTGTCATTGACCCTTTTCTAACCCCTTTCACTAAGGAGATCCTAGAAGGGGTAGTTGGGTGAAAAATCTATTCTTTCACAGATGGATTCTTAGGATATCGGCAGGTTAGAATTTCAAAGGAGTACCAAGAAAAGACAACTTTCACCATTAAATGGGAATTTTTTTCCTTCACGGTAATGCATTTTGGACTGAATAACATGCATGTCATTTTTTCACACATTATGGTTTAGGAATTTTAGGACTTCATCCACAAGTTTCTACAAGTCTACTTAGATGAATGGAAAATATATGGATTAGTGAGGGACCATTGTGACAATTTGAGCGGATGTTTGAAATATGTTAGCAGTTGAGGATATCCCTCAACATTAATAAATGTGTTTTCACTACTCCATTTAGAACCCTGTTGGGGCATATCATATGTAAGGAAGGCTTGCTGGTGGATCTTACCAAAGTTTTTGTTATTTTCAAATTGAGGAAACCTACCAACAAGATCTTCATGCATAGATTCATTAGGCATATGAGGCATTACCAAAAATTTATTAAGGGGTATGCCAAGATCGTCACGTCATTGGAAAATTTGTATAAGCACAAAAGTACATTTCACTAGGGAGAGGCACAACAGATGATGTTTGATACATTGAAGAATAGGCTTAACATTGTGCCCATAATACACTTTCCCTCTTGGAATCAGACATTACATTTCCATGTTGATGCTTCTGTATGGATATTGGAGCAATCTTAGGACAAACTAGAGAGGTAATTGTTAACCACCCTTTTTCTTATCTAGTAGAAAGCTAACCCTAGTAGAATAGAAGTATACTACTACTAAGCACGAGGCATTGTCAATGATCTAAGCACTGTAAAAATTTAGGCCATATCAGTTAGCCACATCCTTTATATTCTACATGAACCACATGTCATTAAAGTACTTGGTAAACAAGCCCATTCTATAAGGGCACATATATTGGTGGGTCCTATTATTTCAAGAGTTTGATTTTATGGTCTTTGTAAAACTAGGTAAGAGTAATTTGTGGCTTGACCATTGATCAAGGATTGATTCGAAGAGGACATGTAAAGCATTGAGGATACAATGCTAGATGCACAACTATTTAGATTATGGTGCGTTCCCTCTGACTTGGAAAATATTGTTGTGTTTCTCAAAATGGGTGTAGCACTAGAGGAAATGAAGACTTTGTAAATTAATAATTTATCCATACATGTCATGATGTACTTGATAATTAGTGGATACTTATACAAGATAGGCCGCAACGAGGTTTTGCATCGGTGCATGTTAGAGCATGAGCATGTTGCAATCATGGAGGAACCACATGATGGAATTGCAAGAGGACACTATGTAGGGAATGCAACCATGCGCAAGATCCTTCTAGCAATATTTTGGTGGGAAATGATTTACAAAGATTGTATTGAGTATTGTAAGGCCTATGACCACTATCATCGCCTTAGTAAACCATGGAAAAGAGATGAAATACCATATATACTGATTGTCAGTGCAAAACCATTCAAGAATTGGGTAATTGACTTCATAGGCCCTATTTCCCCACCCACGTGAAGGAAAGGTTCACGCTATATCATTACATGCATAAATTACCTTACAAGGTACGTAGAGAAGCAAAGTGTTTATAAGGAATTACATAGTGAAAACATCAACTAGGTTCTTGTGGGAAAATATAATCAGCAGATATGGATGCCCGTTGAGCTTAACAATTGATAGGGGTACTCATTTCTTAAATGAGACAATTTGAATCTTATTGGCATAATTAATGGTAGCTCACCACAATACTACCCCTTATCACCCACAAGCTAATGGGACTGTTGAGGCATTTTAAAAAATTCATAATCACCCATTAACCGATATTTGTGATGTGGGAAGAAAGGATTGGGATGATTAAGTTTCTGTTGTGTTATGGTCATATCAGACTACTTATTAGAGAATGAATAAGGCCACACCTTTTCAATTGGTGTTTAGCATAGAAGTTGTGTTACTTGTTGAATTCATGTTACCATCACTGTGTATAAGCACGTGCATAAGGGTTACATTATGAAAAATTTCTTGAGGAGAGGATTGATTAGATGATGTAGTTATATGAGAGGTTAGCTATTGCTTGTTGGAGTTAGAAAATAGAAAAATCTAGGTAAAAGGCATGGCATGATAGATACATCAAGAACAAGAAATTTGAGGTTGGGAAGATGGTTCAATTATATGATTCCAATTTTTACACCATATTGGGAAATTAAAATTCCATTAGATGGGCCCATACATTGTATCCTATATACTTGATTTAGACACTTTCCAATTACAAACACTATATGGAACACAATTTTTAGACCATTTAAATGGGAGTAGGTTGAAGCCCTACTATAAACAAGTCTTATTTGTGTTTACAAATAAGGAAATATTACCATTTAGCCTAGGTTTTTCTTTGATGTAGTTTCCTTTCTTTTTTTTTCCCTCTTATGTTTGCTTTATTTTGTGTGAATTTGTGCATTGGTAGCCACTTATTATTTACAAAAAAATCTATGCGCGAGGGACTATGCATCCATTTTTGTGTGAGTGGAGTGAGGTGACAAGTGCTGGAAGATATGGTTGTGGATGGCTTGGGTTAAAAAATTAAAAACACGTGGATTGGAAGATCACACATGGAAAAGGTGAACATAAGGGAAGGTTAGTATCAAAAGGATTTGAGAAACCATGTAAAAGAGTAAAAACAGGAGCAACATGAGGTAGGCAATGGAAAGAACTTGGTCCAAGACATAGAAGAAGAATTGACTTTGGTGTAGGAGAAAGTGCGAAGAACTCTATGGTCGAGGAAGTTGTGTGCTAGAAGGTTGCATAAGTTTTCACATAGGATTACATGCAGAGGAAAAGTGATGAAGGTAGGCGTTAAAGAAATATACCTTTATTATGAAAGTACGTTAGTAGGTGGCATGGAATTTATTGTGGAGAAAATAAAAAGTTATAATTAGAATATCGGGGTGTGTTTCTTTCTAGCTTGCATCCTAAGTTATCAAAGAGATCTCACAAACTAGCACATCATTGTGAAGACAGGTTTGAGAAGATTTGGGAATATTTTCATGCATAGCTATTTTGATCGTGAAGTAGAGTGGAAATAAGTGCATGGGCGTAAGTGGAGAAGCTTATGTGGAATAATCCTCGTGGGTGTTACACCATCTTGTGAAAAAGGGTTTTCCATGTTAGGATTACATAGCTAAGACACAACATTTGAAGTAATTTTTACAAAGGAGTGGAGCCAAAAAGTTGAGAAGAGCAAGGACACGGAGAGAGGAAGAATTTTTAAAAACACGTCAAAGGAATGACACCAAGGAAAGTAGTAAATATTTCACCAAATAAGGGAAAGGAAAAGGGAAAACAATTCATCTCTACCAGTTTCAATGAAGAATGGTACATGAAAATGTAGTACCTAGATGGCATATTACTTGGTAAATAATTGGTGTCTCACATTAGGAAGATGACCATTAGTTATTAAAACCATCAAATGAGTACCACAAAGAATGAAATGACACTAGAACTGGTTCACCCTATAGAAAAGAGGACACCAGATGGAATTCCCATCTATTGTAATGAGGTAAAGGTAAAAATGGAGAAGGATGGGTTGTTGCAACTCTACAAGTTTCCCTATTTTGGAAAGGCCGAGAGACTATACCAATGGTTGATGTCAAATGTGTATGAAAACCACTCCTATTTCACATGAAACCAACTTAAAAGGGGTGAACGATAATTTAACCACGGTATGAACTTAAGAATATGTAGGTGGCTAATCGAGAAATTTATCCTTGTGAAATAATGTTCTTGGAATGTTAATTGTAACTATAATACATTTAAAGAAATGTTGTGTTGTGGTTTCGCCATTCTTGAAGTCATGTTTCTTGTGGTTGGGTCATTGCTAGTATTTGTTCATTGGGAAAAGTGTGGCATTGACATGCCGATGTCATCTGCATGTGTCTATGTGAGTCAATGACTTATGTGATTGTCTCATGTGAGTCAAGTTCTGTACTTGGAGACCTTACTATGTTTTGTGTAGTGAGCAATGTAAGTCAAAAAAATTATCCTGGTATTTTACTGTTGTTTGGTTGCGTAAAATGTGGGAACTACATAAGATAGATGCGCTAGGTGTTCTTAGCAAGTAGTTGGAAAGAATTGTTAATATGCAGAAAGCTAAGAGCAAGGAACTTATTTTTGATGAAGTAAGTCCAATAGTGGGTGACCTACTTTAATAGGTGTAGGGAGAAGTAGATGCATGGGAGATGATTGATGCATCCATGAAGGAGTTACCTCTCCTCATGCATCAATATTACATTCTTCTATTCTTCCATTTTTTCATCCTTCCATTCTTTAATTGTTTCAATACCTCTATTCTTTATTATTTGAGGAAGCAGAATTTTTTCGAGGATGGAGAACACATGTAGTGTGGGGTGATGTTGGACCCTAAAATATTGGCTAAGTACCAGGAATTGTGAGCACAATAGAATAATGGATAGAAGGGTGCTCAAGGAAAAGTGCATAGGAAAAGGCAGTTTAAGAAGGGTTTAAGTTAAACCAAGGAGCGTGCAGGAGGCAGAACAAGGGTTTAAAGTACTTAACCATATTTGGCATCATGGAGTCACTTGATGAAAAATGTGAGGACCCGAATAGGTGTGATGAATGGATAAGGTTCCATCCTGGAACCTTGGAGGTCAAGAAAAGGATATTCCATACAGGGAATATTCTTAGAGGCATCATTAAATTTAGTGGAAGGTTTGCAAAAATGATACCATTAAGCATATATATGGATACTAGGATTTTTATCAAGGGATATAATGGGGAAAATTATAGTTAGGATATTTTATAAGATTATTTTACATGGGTTGGATCTTTTTCATTTAAAGTATATGGTCTAAGATGACCCTTTTTAATGTAGTATGGCTACTAGAGACTTTGTTAAATCAATATACAAGGATCTATTATGCACATCTTGTTTATGGGTGTAAACCCTCATGTTATGTGGCTTATCATGACTCAAATATGGTTTCTTATGCTTTGTGTAATGTTTATTTAGCTTTTGTGATGCATCAATGTGTAAATATTCTAGTTGCATCTTTGGCCTTTTAAAGTAAGTGAATGTAATTCTATTTATGTAAATAAATCCTCAATTAATGGTAGAAATCTCTGGAAAATATCACATAAAGGAGGGGCTCGGCACTTACATGTGCCTCGGGTGAGCACCCAACTTATGCTTGATGATAGGATGGTGGGATTGGGGTTAGAAAGAAGTATTGAGGGTAAAATAATGAATATAATGGTGTAGGATTAAAATGCATCTCACCATGATGAATTTTATTCCATTGAGTTTTAGAATGCATTTTAAATCTTCCAAAATGAGATGGACATGATCAAAGTTATAACCAACCTAAAAATGTGTATTGTTCAATAGAAGTGTCCAACATGTCCAAATTTAATAGAATAGACATGGTGTTGTATTCATTTATTTTCCTTATCCAAGAGGATAATGAATATGAGAAAACATTGATATATATATATATATATATATATATATATATATATATATATATATATATATATATATATATATATATATATATATATATTATCATAGGAATAATTATTCCCTTATGAGTAGAACCTCATAAAGCAACCCTTTAATACATATACCCCTCTTAATAGTTATACTATCTATCCTAATATAAAAGTAAAAATGATCCTCCACAACCTAAAATATATGAGTAAGGATCTTTTGTAGATGGACATCCCCTTCCCAACAAAATGGAATACAATATAGTGTAAGATATCAATAAATTCAAGGCCAACATAAAATTTCATGAGTTATCTCAAATCATAGAATAACATAACTTGCTTCTTAAATATCTAACTACAAAGCCCATATTAGAAAAAAAAAAACTAGTACCACACAAATTTGGTGATCGATAGGAGTAATATTAAGTTTCTTCCTTTCCTTCTCACTATAATAATCTTTAACAAGAAATTATGTAATATCCATGTGGATTTTATACCTTCACTAATGTGATATTAGAATACATTTGTGAAAATTTGGGCCTAACTCTATTAAATTTTGATAGAATTTTGGACCAATTAGTTAAAACAAAGTTAAGGTAGTTAGGAAACTATTAAATGTTCATATCTAATTGTCCTCTAAACCTAGGATCCTCCAAGTAGCTGACTTTATGGGATATGGTATTTTATTGAACAAATATTTTTCTTAAACATTGAATGGGTACATGGATACTTTCTTTTAACATTTTTGGTTACCTTGGAAGGAATTTGTAAAAAAATCCAAGGTAGATAGATAATGTAAGATGAAATATATGATCACTTTCCAAAGGTACAAAACTTGAGATTCCCTCAAAACCTTGTTTATAGACCATACATTTTGATGATGCTTATTCCAAACATGGATACGGAGTAAGATTTTTACTAGCATACCCTAAAGGATAAAACTAACTCACCTCCTATAATTATAGTTCTTTTTCACCAATAACCTAGAGGAATACAAATACTTGATCCTTTGAATTTGATTTACATTGATACATAATTTCAAAGAACAAAAACCTTTAGGAACTTTGAATTAGTAGTCAACCAAATAAGAAGAAATTTCCAATAAAAATTTCATACTTTAGAAGATACAAGCATGTATCTTATGATTTGATTAAATCATTTTTCACATTTAATGTCTCTACCATCCCTAGATATCTAAACCGAACTATAAATGACTTATCTAGATATACTATTGACTTAACCGCTTGGGAGGAATATAAACTATAGGAATTATTGGTTGAATTAATCCCTCATCCCTTATTCCCAAAAAAATTTAACTAACATTCAAATTTTCAATAAAGATAAGAAGATAGTTGAGTTCAATAATAATATATGTGTGTGTGTGTGTGTGTGTGTGTGTGTGTGTGTGTGTGTGTGTGTGTGTAGGTTATAGATGAACTAGGAAGAGAATCTCTCATAAAAGAGAATGAGTCTAACATAATTCCCAAAGGTATGATTTATTTTGAAAAATATTTGATACTAACACACCTATGACAAGTTCCAAACCATTAAAAATTTTGAGCCATCAATCTACTCTTTTAAATCTAGGATCACTTAAAGATATATGTTATGTGAAAATTTTCCACAAATGCATTGAGTTACAAAAGAAGAATGCGAGGACAAGTGCTTTTATGGTATTGACATGTGATTATTTGGTCTTATGAAGACTTAAAACCTTTGACCCAACCATCTTGACACATACTATTCCATTGAAGTAAGATAAAAATCCATTTAGGTAAAGGAAAACATTTCTTAACCCCATGATTGAGCACCTCATTCATAAATAAGTTTATTAAATTCTTGGATCTTGGATTATCTTCCTAGTTCTCCATTCAACTTGGGTGGAAAACCCGGTCCCTATCTCTAATGAAATGGATAAATCATACTTTTTTTTAGTATAGGGACCTCAAAAGAGCCTCAAAAAAGACCATTTTCCCTACCATCCCTACATGAGGTGATCTAAACCATTTATGTAACATATATGATGTTAATTTTGTATGTATTCTCTAGTTACAACCAAATACTAGTTTACATAGAAGATTGAATCAATACAGCCTTCACCCCTAAGTGAGATACATTTTCTAAAAAGGATTTGTTTGGCCTTTGTCGAGCATCCGTTAGGATCTCTAGTAGAAAAATGAATGCACATGTAGTTGCAGAAATTGAAATAACTAATAACAAACCTGCAATATGATAGTAAACTCACAAGTGTATGAAATTGCTAAACAAACAACACAATATGTATCTATCAAAAAGTAACCCTCGCTTACCTAACAATGATGAAAAATTGTAACTCTTATGACTAAATCCAAGTGTAACTCATATGAATAAGTACACCTAACAAAGTTAACGCCTAAATTTTAGGAATAATCCATCTGTGGGAATAATCCACAATATACAAATGTGAGGAAAATAATATCCTACAACCACTTAAGCGTAGCTTAAGTGGGTAAAATAAAGGTGGGTCCCAAAAAAAACTTGATGTACCCACGAACAATGAAACTCTCACAAAGTGGAGAGAATAAGATTCCTAGTGCAAAACAAATCCACCTAAAAGAGAGAAAAATAAGAAAAGTAAGGACTAAGCAACCCCATTAGAATTTAAAATTTCTTGAAGTGACCTTGTATCTTGCAAAGTAGTCTCTATAGTGATTATGGATCATAAGTAGATGTAATGAAGATTTGATCACCATGGAAAATTGAATGACACCACTAAATGTTTGATGAATATCCAACCAAGGTATGATTCTTATACAAGGAGGTATTCTCCTCATGCAAGATAGAAGTACCAACTACTTCATGAAGGGATGGTGTATCCATAGTAGAAGTGAAGAATGAATGTGTAACAAATTATAGCTAAGTTGAATATTTACCTATGTCCGATGAGTCCGGTTATCTAAATTCCGTAACCGGGAAGATTGTTGCATTTTGAAACCCATTCGGAGTCGATTCTTCACCAATGGAAAATAATTAACCAAATAAAAAAGAAAGTAGCAAGCTCGTGAATGATGCCAAGTGTCCAACTGACGTAGCTTTAGAATTAAAAGGAGTGAATGAAGTCTCGGACTCCCGTGGGGTTTCAACATGGATCCACCTATAAGGGTATCGCCCGAAAGGGGGTTTTCACATTATATGTAGCAAGGTCCTTTACAATCCCAAAGGAAAAAAATGGCATGCTCGCAGATGATGCCAAGTGTCATCATAGTGCATTCCCAAAAACCCTGAAGAAAAGTAGAAATATTAACAATGTCTGGGCCTTCTATGTGGATCTTGTGACAAATGGACTCCAAGCATAAAGCTGGTCACAAAAGTTAATAAGCCATGTATCATATAATAGTAATTATGAGACTAATCTGCAAATTTTGAATGCTCGGGATATTTTTCAAAAGATCAAAATTTAAGGGTCATTTGAATTGTCACTTCAATAATGAATTTAGTAATGAAGTTAATGTACGGTCCGGTGTGAAGTGTGTGAACTTGTGAATACTCAATTTGTTAACCTACATTTAAAGGTTCATTCCAATAGAATGAAAAATCACATGCCACTTGAATCATGAGCCTAAGAACCAATGCACAAGAGATCAAAAGATACAGTTATTTAATAAAGAGCTGAAGGGATGTTCCTCAAAAAGAGAGTCCATCTCAAATTATTTAGTCGTAAGATAGTTAAGGATGCATCAAATAGGCATGGCTCTCACTCTTTATACATGGTATATAATGGGATAGTGTGATAAATATCTCAAAAAAAAAAATTCGGCCACTTTTCTCCATTTATCATAATTAAAGAGTAATTGGAAAAGAGTTTGAGGATGGCTTCTTATCTCCTCCTTGTCCTATATATTGTAAATCAAGGGTCTTCAAAATGAGAGGGATCATGAGTCAGTTGGTTTTCTTCTCTTTCTCAGTCCCTTTTCTATAAAAGGCGGGCGTGGATCTCTAGACTTCTTTCTAGGTTTTTAATAGCAATCTTGCCTTTTTCTATTGTAATACTATGCAATTTTTTTGGAGTAATATAATATGCCCTTTGGTGCATTTTTTCCATCCTTTGCATATATTTGGTGTCTCTGATCACCTTTATTTTCACATAGAAACTATGTATATCTACAATGTTATTACTATCTTAGAAGTTGTGCTTAAGTAGTTTGAGGTAGTGTTTTGTGTGATCTTCTTTGGTGTGGTGCGGTTTTGTCGACCCTTTATAATCATTCTCTATTTTCCCTCTTTAGATAGTTGCATTGTCAATTGATTTCTTAAAAGGATTGTTCGGCGCATCACCCTCCATTAAATTTTTATGTTTTTTTCACTTTTCTAACCCTCATCTCACATGACGGGGAAGAAAAAACTTCTTTTAAAACTAGAGGTCACCTTAGGTCACACATCCCACTAACCTAAGGTTTCTATGACGGTTCATCCCGTAAGGATAACCATAAACAGATTTTCTTGACACACATGTTGGGATGAATCGGAGCAAAGTATTTTATCATTGCATCAACTCGGTCTATTCCTGGTAAAGTTCAAACTTTAATGGAGATAGTTGTAGAGCACATCCAATGACTCCACATGGTCCGAAAAAATCATTACAAAATCTTACAGACCTCCCTCTCATCCATTTCCACTCATCTTTCTTTCCATGTCTTCCATTTCTCTTCATCCTATGGAGTTATGCAATCATGAATTCATTACCACCAAGGGATCGTCCCCTTCTCCATCTCCAAACCATCCATTCCACCCTTCCCTTTCTTCGAGAAATTATACCCCTCACACCAACAAGTAATGGCTCCAAATCCAAAATAAGAGGAGCATATGGTGAGAAGTGATATGAACTCAGGAGGTTTGTATCATGAGATGAGAATTAGAGAATATGAAAATGTTGCCTCTATGTTTCCTCCCTACAATGTAGAGCCCTTGGAATATTTTTGGCCAACAATATTTGTATTACAAGATGAATCCACACATGATGGAAAATTTGTAGACTCAAAAGCCATCATACAAAAGTGGGAAGATTTGAAAGAGGAGGAAGAATATGAGCTCAAGTGCTTATCAGATTTGGGGGGATGCCTCGATGAAGAAGGGCATGTGGAAATAACAACCTTTGCCACTTCATCAACCCCACAACAAAGGTAGCCTTCCGCTCACAAAAGATCCCTTGGGACTAGTGCAAGGACTCTAGAAAAATTATCATTGAAATCTTTTTCATTCAATCGAAGAGCCTCGATTTACTAGTAAAGCTGCTAAAAATAAGGAGGGAAGGGATAATTATGACATCCTTTAGAGAATCCTGCTAGAAAGTTCCATTCCAAAAGATGCAATCCAAAACAATGGGTAGGAACAGAGATTCATATCGACTCCCATTAGAGAATGGTCCTCATCAAGACCAAGTAAAAATTCAATACGATTCATTCTCACTTTAGGGCATGGGGATAATTTTTAAGGCCCCGAGGGTAAGCTACAACACCTCCAACCAAAATATGAACATCTTAACGAGGTATTCATTTATTCACTGATATCGCAGGTGGGAGAGTGAAAGGTAATTTTTCACTTTTATCACAGGCCATGCTTATAGCTAAATTAATTGTATGGCCATGCTTTATAAAAAAGGGAAGCTATTTTTCCCTTCTGTTTCATGTATTTTTAGCTTTTACAAATCCAATTAGATTAGGAGTAGGAGTAGATTGCTTTCAGAAAAATAAGTTCTTGTGCACACTCTACATGACTCATTTGACGTATGTATGTTTTGTCTCTTTATATAGTCATACACTTATGTTTCTCCATTAATGTGCACCAAAATCTCCAAGTTTCGCAGAAAAAAATCCACAATTTTATGTGGCATTCTGCAAGCTTCACTTCGAACAAATGCAGAGAAACTAAAATCAATTAGGGATTCTATTGGTTGGTTTTTCAATTTTCTACTCTCACAAAAATAAATTACATATTTTTTATTATGAGAGTAGGAAGGCGTAAGGATCATCCAATAGTTATAGAGGCTCTACAACATTGAAAACACTATGAACTAAGGTTCAGATGATCTCTAAACATAGTTCCAGACCGACTAAATAGTGGGAGATTATGAGTTCTTTCCATTTAGCAGGATAATGGTCCCAATGAGTCACCAGACTGTTATCTAAATTCCATAGCCATGAAGATTATTCCATTTTATAAACTTATTCAGATTCAATTCTTCACCAATGGAAAATACTTAGCCAAATCAAAAGAAAGAAACACTCTCGAATGATGTCAAGTGTCTAACTGGCATGAAACTTCAGAAGTTAAAGTTGGGAATGAAGTCTTGGATTCTGTGGGGTTTCCAAATGAATCCAACTATAAGGGTACCACCGAAAGGGTGTTTTTACATTATATACAACAAGGTCCTTTACTTTACCAAAGGAACAAAATGGCATGCTCGCAGATGATGCCAAGTGTCGCGCATAGCGCATTCCCAAAAACCATGAAGAAAAGTATAAATCTTAAGGATGTGTGGGCCTTCCACATGGATCTTGTGAAAAATGGACTCCAAGTTTAAAGCAGGTCACAAAAGGTGACAAGCCATGTATCATGTATGAGTAATTATGAGACTTATCTGCAAGTTTTAAATGCTTAGGATATTTTTCAAAAGATCATAAGTAAAGGGTCATTTGGCTTGTCACTTCAGTAACGAAGTTAATGCATAGTCCCATGTGAAGAGTGTGAACCTACGAATACTCAATTTATTCACCTGTATTCAAAGGGTCATTCCAATAGAATGAAAAAACACGCACCACTTGAATCATGAGCTTGGGAACCAATGCACAAGAGATCGAAAGATCTAGTTATGTAATAAAGATATGAAGGGATGTTTCTCAAAAGGTGAGTCCATCTCAAAAGATTCAGTAGTAAGATAGTTGAGGATGGATTAAATAGGCATGGCTCTCACTCTTTAGAAAGGGAAAATAATGGCAAAGTGTGAGAAAGATCTCGAAAAATATTTTTCTATCACAATTAAAGGGAATTTGGAAAGGAGTTCAAGGATGGATTCTTACCTCCTCCTCCTCCTATATATTGTAATCAAGGGTTTTCAAAAGGAGAGGGATCAAGAGTTAATCAATTTTATTCTCTATCTCAGTCTCTCTTCTGTAAAAGGAAGGGGCCTGGAGCTCTAGCCTTCTTTATGGGTTTTGTAATAGTAATCTTGCCTCTTTTCTATTGTAATATTGTGCACAATTTTTGGAGTAATATAATATTCCCTGTGGTGCATTTTGTCCATCCTTTGCATATCATTTTTTGTCTTTGATCACCTTTATTTTCACATAGAAATTGTGCATATCTATAATGTTATTACTATCTTAGAAGATGCGCTTAAGTCATTTGAGGTAGTGTTCTATGTGATATTCTCTACCCTGTAGTGTACTTTCATCCACCCTTTTTATTTGTTCTTTGTTTCCCTTCTTCAGATAGTTACATTCTCAATTGATTTCTTAAAATGATTATTTGGAGCATCACCCCTCGTTAACTTTTTATGTTTTGTTTCACTTTTTTGACCCTCATCTTGCACCGTAGAGAAGAACCAACTTCCTTAAAAATTGGAGGTCACCGTAGGGCACATGTCACACTAACCTAAGGTCTCCTATGACTCTGATGGTCCATCCCCATAAGGATAACCATCAACAAGTCCTAAATTAAGGTTCCTACTCCGTGAAAAGTTTGCGATGGACTAGAAGTAGGTGGATCAAGAAATAAATTCTCTAAAATAGGAAGGTGACAAGGATATTGTGGAGGTGGTTCCCCATCACTACTATAGTCATCTATGCTAGAAGAGAATTCATCATCATCATAAATTTTCTCAAGATTAGAAGTTTCATCAAGTATAATCAGATTTGGTGAAGAAACCGAACGAAGGGAAAAATGAAATAAGTAATATAGTTGAGTCGATGATCAACTACACCCAAAGTGTAATGATGGTTTCTATGTTTAAATCTTTGACATACACTAAATATATAGTGAAATCAACTCACATGTCATGAATAAGGTGAGTAATATGGTAGACTAATAAGATATTACTTAATAATGAGGGAATACTTCATTATTGAATATTCATCCACTCACTTCAATAAACCCTCTCCCAAATAATTGTGTATAATTTTTGTCACCCAATCATATAGAATACATGTCACATATCTCCAAATAAGTGAACTCCACTTGTGAACAGGCTATATTATGTGATGCACCAAAATAATTAAACTAGTAAGATTTTGTAGTACAACTGCAACTAGGGATATCCCCTTTTCTCGTTTCTTGATTCTTTCTCCTTCTTTTTTCCATTTTCATTTTCTTTGGAGGATACAGTGGTTAATGAATATGGTTTTATAGACTCAAGGATACCTATGTTATTCTTCTCAAGAAGAATCATGAGGTGGTCAATATTCTTCTTCAAACATTTACTTTCATCATGTTTTCCTATGTAATACTTACATTTTATCCTTTCTTTCTCTTATCACTAGAAGAGGAAGTTCCAAAGTTTTAAATTGAGGTAGGAATATTTTGATCCTTCTTGTTCTCATGATCCTTGCTAATTTGTTTCTTCTCTTTATTTGAAGCCTTTTTTTCCCATTCCAAACAATGAGGGATTGAATTTTTGAATACATCGGGTGCCCATATGAATTAAATTATCTTTCTTCTTGGTCGATTTGGAAATAAATTCATATAGATAAGGAAGTTTCCATGAAGATCAAAGAGAAATTTTAGTGAAGTAGAAGATATAAATAAAGACATAATAATCAATACCTAACTTGGGGAGTACAAAAAGAATAAGTTGATCATACCTTTTTTCTACTCCACATTCTTGTAATTATAACCTTAGTGATTTGAACTTGGTGAAAAATTCCTCGAGGGTGTCAAAGGTACTAGGGATAAAAATTAAGAGATCATTCTCTAGCTCATGACTTCTAATTTCATCTAGATTCCCAAAGATATTTTCTAATGTAAGCCAAACTTCATTAGGTGTACTCAATTTTTCTACATACAAGAGAAATTTGGGAGATAAAGTAGGATATAAAAATTTGAAAAACTTGATCACATTTGTTAAACCATTTTATTTTAGTATCATCATCAGTTGGTTTAGTCTCAATGCCCATTATTACTTGATATAGACCTTTTTCTTCAACACAAGTTGTACTTTAGGTTTCCAGTCATAATAGTTAAAGGGTGTTAGAGGAATGAATGGTTGATGTGAATCCATGAAGAAAGTAAATGTTGTTGCATAATATAATGGAATTGGAAATGTGGAAGGAAAGTAGGAAGTGTAAGAGATAAGATGCCCCTAAATATTGTGTATTCCCCCCATATTTTGGAACTTTATATTTTAGTATAATTTAAATAATAATTTTTTTCAGTGGAAAAAACATGGAAATATAGGAAATTTTAAAAAATGGCACTCGAATCAGAGTTGATTATCAAAATTTAAAAGACTTTATATTAAAGTATATATCAAGTTACACTAAAATAAATAAATGACTTGGAAAGATCTAACAAAAATATTTTAAAATAAAAACATCTAGGGGATAAACATATACACCCACTAGTATCAATACTTTGATTTAAACTCCCATGTGACCATACCATCTAACCAAGGGCTAGGGAATGTGATGTCAATTTCCTCCTATGATTTCATTTTTCACCAAATTAACTTTCAATTTTTTATTGAACCTAGTGAAAGAGTGTCATTGAACACACCAAATACACAAAACCCAAACCCAAATACATTGGGTACTCATTCATGCCAAGTGCACCGAATATGCAAGACCCAAACCAAAAATGCAACAAATACACATATAAACCATATGTACAAGAAATATGGTCACCTTAACCATGATGCGGTCATTCCCATGTGGTTTTTAGAACAATTCGTGTAGCCTACTACAAAACTAACTACTTAGAAATTTTAAGAAAAACCTTAAAAACTCTTTAAAGGATTTTCCATGTGCTAAAATGTCTGACATGGATTTTTATGCACACAAAATAACTCTACAATAAATTTAAAAAAACCCTTGAAATTTGTTTTCTTGAAATATGTATGAGTTTATAGTTAAACTTAGGGTTTTTTCATCTTCTGGATCCAATGACAAAACATGATTTACATGAAAATTCCCTATGTAAAAAGTAACATGGAAAATGAATTTTATGAAAATGGATTCAAAATATGTGTACATAGATATATTAGTCACAAATGAAGAATTTAAACATGCAACTATTCTAAAAATGTACACTCATGTTCTTCAGCAAGATTTTATACCATATCAAAGCATCCAATAGGATCTTTGGTAGAAAAAAATGCACATGAAGTTATAGAAATTAAAATAACTAACAATAAAATGTAATATGATATTAAACTCAAAAGTACATGTAAGTTCTAAATAAACAACAAAATAAGAAACAAATCTATTATCACAAGATCCTCCAATACACTTCCTAAATAGCTCCCAAATGAAGATGTACTTATAGAAGAGTGGACATGTAACTCCTACATGAATGGTGGGGAAAGATCCTAAAATAGAAATTAAACTCCCACACTTGATATAGTAAATCAAAGAGTAACCCCCACTTAGCTAACAATGATGGCCAAGTGTAACTCTTGTGACTAACTCCAAGTGTAACTCCATGACTAAGTACACCTAAGCAAGCTAACTCCTAAAGTGTAGGAATAATCCATGTGTAGGAATAATCCACAATAAATAAATATGAGAAAAATAATATCCTACACTAACAACCTCATTAATTTTTTGAGTTATATTCCTATGGGATGTGGATTTTAGTTTTCAAGGATTTATAAGGAAGTGTATAATAATATAAGTTTATGATTTAACTATATTTTAGAATAACATAATGGATCATACTAATAATTTGAATCAAATATTTGAGAGGTGTAGGAAATATTTTATCTCCCTCAATCCTAAGAAAAGTTCCTTGACAATTATAAAATGTAAGATTTTAGGGCAAATTTCCATTAAATAAATTACATCTATCAACCCTAAAATAGATAGTTCTATTTATTAAATCATGTTTCATAATAGTAAGAAAGAATTTAAATATTTATTTTGTAAAATCATTTTTGTGTAAAAATTCATATCTAACTTTACAAAAAATAGTTACACATATACATGTTATGTTGGAATAATACAAAATCCTATAATGGACTCTTGAAACCAAAAAATTACTTTAAAGATATCAAAAATGCTATTACTTATGCCCTAGTATTGACCGGTTTTAACTTCAATAAATATTTATACATATATACCTTTGCTTCAAAGCATACAATTGTAGTTATTCTAACATAAAAGTGAATGATGAAGAGGACCCCATTATTTTCATGAGCATGAATTTGAAAGATATAGATTTAAAGTATCGCATAGTATATTAAAAATCCTACACCCTGGTCAAATCTATAAATAAATTCAAACAATAATTCATAAAAAAAAAGTCCACACTATAGTACTTAATCCTTTTGTAACTATCATGTTAGGCTAAAATTAACTTTGAGAGTGAAAATTTAAATTGATGACCAAGATCTAAGAACATAAATCTAAATTAAACCATAAAAAATTATTAGAGGGAAAATTATCATCTAATTAATCATAAAAATTGATCTAAGGATCAAAATTATGTAGGTTGATGAGACCCAAGTTATTGGAATATCCACCTTAAAAATGAACATGAAAATTTTCTAACTTCCTAAAATGTAATCATAACATAACATTAAGAATCACATCATAATTTGTAAAAATTTAGTTCAATAATAATTGTTAATGTCTAAAGTGCATGCATGCAAGAGATAAAAATATCATATGTACAAGAGATCAAGGGGAAGGATGGTATGGTAGAGTGAAAAAATTTAATAGAGTTGGCAAGAATTTTTCTAATGAAATATGGCATACAAAAATAGAAGAAAATTTAAACCATTCATGATAAAATTGAGTTAAGTAGCACAGATGCTTACATGAAGAAAATATGCAAGAAATCGTGAAGTCAAGATAATAATGGAGGACCATTTAATAAATGATATTGGGGGAGGAAAAAATGAAAATATTGAGATGAACATACAAGAGAAAAGATGAGGAACTATGATGATGCGCTAGCCACATGTAAAATTAGGAGAGATAAAATGAAGTGCACCTAATGAAGAAATGGAAAAAGTGTATTTAATCAAGAGAGATAATAGATTCAATTAATTATGATAGAATATAAATCATTATAAGTGGAGAAAATATCTATTGTGATGAAGAGAGAGAAGTGAGAAACCAAGGAGAGAGAAAAATGGGCCTCGAGTTAAAAGTGCTTTGGCGTAACACCCAAGTTTGTATTATGAATTCCCAATGGGAGAATGAAGTAATATGATGTTAGAGAAATTTTTATAAGGTAATACTCCCATTTTAAGTTTCAATCGAAACCTTCATGATATGATATTTTAAGATATCACGTGCAAGAAAAGAGAGTTACATAGCCATAACAAGTATCCACAAATAACCATTATAAATCGGGATGTGAAAGAATTGAGTAAGATGGAGAAAAATGATAAAGTATATGAGAAGGTTAGGAGAGGATTCATATATACACTGAAGTAAAAACCTCATAGTGACATGAAATTTAATTTAATGAATACCTGCACATCAAGAGCATATTTGGGATCACAAAGAAGGATGTAACTTGTATGCAGAATTAGTTATATCTTGAAGTAAGAACTTACACTAAGAAAAACCTAATTTATAACCATTATAATAAAATCAAGATAAATTATGAGAAACAAAAACCATTAATGCATAAACATAAGTAATCTCAAGAATCCCCTTTTTGTGTGGATGTCCTTCAAATGTATGTGGATTTTGGAAAACCAATTATACAAGCTTAAGAAGTTTGTTCATAAGGGATATAGTAATGTAAAGTATTTTTATCAAATTAGAGGAATTTCTAACTTTAGTAATCTTTTACACAAAGAGCATTTTTAATTAAGTTAGGTTTATAAAAGTAGAAATATTTGCATTAGGGGAAGTGTATAATTGTAATTTTAGATGGTTGTGTGTATAGATTTATGTTAAGAGTATATTGGTTGATTTTATGGAGTTGTGTAATTATTAGCTTGTTAATTGTGATTAGGATCAATTGTCTTTGGGATGGTATGGGAATTTGATGTGAAGAAGGGGATATAATTAATGCAGGGGTGATTCATGGAATTTGTGTGACTTGGGAGTGATTCGAGAGTGGTAGATTTGGGGTGTGTATACTTATCCCTCTTTGGGTTTCACATGTAGGTGATCATTCTGTTTTAAAGAAAGTATTAAAAAAAGATAGATTTTTGAAAAAATAATGATATTTGATAGGGTGATTCCAGCTCGAGAAACCTAGCGGTGGTATAAAAATCATAGTGTCCCTCAAAACATGAAGAGACAATCATGGTGGTAGAAAACATTATGGGTGGGGACTAAAAATTGAAGGGAAGGGTAAAAAAAAGTCATTTTCATCTTACATAATAAGAATATAGATCTTTGGATTTGTGAAGAGATTTCTTAAGATCATGGCTTATATTCTTACTAATTTGTCACCATAATGGGTACATACAAGACTACTAGTATTAAACATAACATAGGTTGGTGTAAGTGATGTTTTAAAATTTGAATTTTACATTTGTTAGGGTTATTTATGGAGAAAATGTAGTCAAAAAGAAATGTTAGTATGGAATTTCTAGTCATAGTGTATCCAATCACACGATCAACATCTGAGTCAAATTTTTGATGTTTTTGAGCATTTTTTGAAATGGAATATTTAATTTATGTGTAGACCATGTGATAAATATTTAGTGTACATGATGAAATTCTTAGCATGTATTATAGGGTAGTGTACATGATCAATGTTGTAGCATTTATGATTATCCATAGTATTTTTATAGAAGTATTATAACCTTTATTTTAGCTGAAAAATACTAAGTGTGCTTTATTTGGTTTGTGATTTGATGTCCTATGTTTTTTCAAGGAAAAATTCACTTGAAAACAAGACAACCATACCCTAGTGTCAAAAAAATTATCGTCAACCTTCCCGAAACCCCCCCTGGTTAGTTCATTTATTTTATCAGGCCTATCCTATGTTATAAATTGGTTTTGTGTGTTATGTTACTATTTTCCATATGTGTAGGGAAAACAAGTTCATTCAAGTGCTCAAATGATATCTTTCAAGGCATTCTTTTCAAGAGACTTAGGAAAAACTATTTTTAACCTTTCTAAGACATGTCTCACACCCCTCGAGTAGAATTGTAAATCAAAATTCATAAGGCATTAGTATTGAGGATATAATAATGTTGTGCAACTAATTTTGGAATATTTTGGAAAGTTTTAGAGGCTTTGGGGAAAGTTCAGTAAAAGTGAGTCTTTGAGGGTGAAGGAGCTTGTAGTAAAAAAATCCATTTATCTTCAGGAAGAGATTTTGGGAGGATTTTGAGGTCACATTAGACATCATAGGAAAGGTATTTTAGATCCCTAAGTGATGGTGGATTCACATTTTTCATATGACGTAAGAAATTCTACCCATAGATTATTTTCAGCATTCACAACCTATGATCCCGATAAAAATCCTATTTTTAATGTGGTTTCATGCATAATCAAGGAATTACCCCTTCCCATCCTCGAAATATTTTTTTCATTCAAGATCATATAAATAAGTTCTAAAAATACCTCTGGATGCTTATGGTATGCCTCCATCAAGTTTCTCTCTAAGGTATGCTCTAGGACTCAATCATTTTTCGGGGGTGGAGAAATATAACTCACAGCACAAAGTGCAATTTATTGTCCCAGACTGTCCCATCCCCTTGGGATAAAAGGGACATAAAATTATCCCAACCCCAGATATTCTCCTAGACACTCATGTGACCTGTTGGAGATCAAACATGCAAGTTTATCCCCTTTCCACTCATTCTTAACCATCACCATTGTGTAATCAGATTCTACCACTTATCCTCACCAAGTTAGGGCACATTTTATTGCACCAACTATCTCATCCCCTTGGGATAGTTGGGACACAAAAATCTCACAACCCCAAGTTTAACTCTCGGTTCTTCACATGATCCCGAAAGGTGCTCCACATGTTTTTTTAGCTCCTCTCCTCTCGCCTCCGCTAATGACCATCCGGAACTTGAAAAGTCCAAATCTAGGTGAATTTTCTAGCACTAAATAAACTATCCCCTTGAGAAATTTACAACACAAAAAATATACAAAGCCTATCCCCTTCCCTTGTCAATCATATGACTCAATTTCATCCTTGATGTGTTTTTAAGTGCTTTTCCACTCTCCCTCATTAGCCAATCTCAGGATGTCACTTGGCATGCTTAGGGTGAGGAATTTTTTTTTCACCATATGCCCCAAACACTTGGGACACATGGGAAAAAAAATTCACTCAATCTGTTGAAGATAAAAAAATCTACTTTTTACAATTTTATAAGCGACGTGTTTTTTCTTCCAAAGTGCATACGAGAACCTCACTCGTAGGAAAGAACCATTAAAATTCATTTTCATTACTCCACCTCTCCATTTATTCATTGAAAATACATAACAATAGGTCTTTTTCTACAAAAACATCCAAACCCTTTCTTTTCATTAGCTCTCGAGCCCGTTTTACACCAGAAGCTTCCATGACCAAAAACCATTAAAAACTCGTATCTCACAAACAAGAAGTCAGATTCCAGTGATATTTTCACCATATCTTCCTCTCCCAGGAAACTTCAAGCTGAAACAATAATAATAGACATTTTCCATATTATTAATGGCATAAAACCCTAAAAATCTTCCCTAGTTTCTTCATCCCCAGTTTCTCATCAATCCGAAAGGTGGTTTGAGTCGAAAATCTAAACATGACATCTAGAGAAAAATTAGATTCGAAATTTTGAGTTTTTGGAAAACCGAGGTATAGAAAAAAACTACTAAAAATAGTAAGTACCCCATACTTGTACTTACTATAAATAGAAAATTTCTTAGAACATCAAAACCCTTCAAAGAAGTAAACTCCAAAATGGAAAACTAGGGCACACAGGCAAAAAACAACATTCTAAAAATATAAAGTACTTGAAAATGGCCATAAAACATTTGTGATATTATTCTAAGCATGAATGAGAATCTAACAACAGTAATTTAGAGATGAAAAGGAAATATTTCCTAAAATAACAACTCTTGGAACCTATGGTCTAAAAATAGAAAGTTCTGGTTTTAAGTGGAAGAAGTTGCTACCATCTCATTTTTTACCCATATTTTTTATTTTTACCACCATGAAATTAAAATTATATTTACATGATCCCATTTTGGCCCTTTCATAAGAATACTATAGTATAGGAAATAGTGATGTTTCCCATATGTAATTGGTGGCCACCCGTGTGGAAAAAAACATAGAGTTGGTATTGGATTTTTATCATCACTATGAACTGGACACATGGACAATAATCTACGATGAAAAATCAGATCTAGAAGTGTTTACCTCGAAGGTAATATCTCAAGGCATGCAAATTCTAGTTAGAAGCAACATGGTAGTGATCACCAAGGAGGTTGCAATAAGAGAGTGGTACAAGAATAAATCATACCTTCAAGGCCTCACCCTTGGCTCATGGTTAAAGCAAGGGAGGAATCCCTCCCATGTTCCCAAGAATCTTTCTCGTAATGAATTCCATGAGGGATTCTCTAATGCCATCATTCTCCTAAGTTGAGTAATGGGAGAAGAAAGAACAACATACTTTCAGGACTAGATGACATCATTCATTCTCATAATCCTTGAAGGTAAGAAGACAATTGACTGGGGACAAATCATCAGTGATAGCTTCTATTTCCAATTACCTCAAGTTCCATCTTTATATCATTTCTTCATGAATTCATACCTATTTTATGCCTTCGTATGCACAAGACCATTCAGGGGCCTGAAACTTCCAAAGAATGTTTCCCAAAATTCTCCCACATACAAAAAGTATCTACGCTTGGTCATAAAATAGAGTAATCAAAAATTTGCAAAGGTGAATGATGCTTTCACAATGTATGTTGTTAGATTATTGGAGGGAAACCCACATTCAAGATTTTCTACATATGTCACTACCCTAGTTAAAAGGTATGGATCATACTTCATTCAATTTTCAACCTTCTCATATATATAAATGTTAGGTTTTGAACTTGCTTCATGGATATTTCAAAACTACCCAAACTACGAGGATCATACCCATTGAGTTATATATACCACTAGTCCATATCAATCAGAAGTTGAGGAAAAGAAGAAGTTGATTACTTTCCCTATCTCACTAGGTATTTTTCTCTTGCAAGAGTGTCCATGATATTTCCAACATGGAAGATTCCCTATCCACTATAAATATGCATTTGTACACTTCAACGAAATATTTTGACATTTGAGAAGATTTGTAAAATTTTCACCTACCTAATTTGTATCATGCCCTCAAATTGAAGACTTTTGGGTGAACTGTGTTGATGATTTTGAAGTACGAGAATGTGATCACAAGAGGATGATGGGTAAAAAAATAAAAAATTCAAGTTTGAGTGGTATGAAGGTAGTGTTCAAAATAATGAAACTAAAATTTATGATCAGTACCGGCGGTGAAAGATTATCCTCTCACCCAAGTGGTTTGGAGTGTTCACGAATCTTAAGATATCAAAGAACATGTTGTCTAAAATAAATCCCTAGTTATTTTAACAACTTACATCCTTATTATGACTCTAAAGTTCAAACATTTTAGGTTGTGCACACACTCTAGTGGTTTTGTTAGCATATTTCTTAGTTACAACTCTTCCACATGCCCCATGCATTCATACTTCCCTCCACATCTTCTATCTCCTCTCAAACTTGCTTCACGACTTCCTCTTGTGCACCCAATTTCATTCTCGGTTATTGCACACTCCTTAAGCATACCTTCTAACTTGTTCTCCAAATCAGTTAAGTCCCTATACTAACTTCTATGTACATTCCCTCCCTCTTGAGCTCAACACATTTCCTCACGCGCTCTCAATTTTCCCTTGTCATCATTCTTTCCTTGCGTATGTTGGATTTTCATTTTCATGTTGCACACTTCCTTTCCTTCGGGATTTCTCTACATGACATTTCCTTTAGTCTTCATGCACTCATTCATTCTAATGCTTGCGCTTGTTTGCATACTTATACCCTTTTGTAGATATACACCTTCTTTTACCTCTACGTGAACTCATTTTGTGTGCATGTCTTCTATTTTCTCATGCCTCCTACTTTTGCATACGCATCATGTAATCTTCCATGTCGAGTAACTATGCCATGTGGTAACCTCGTAAAACTTAAGTGTGTAACATGCAGTCTATAAAATTGTGTCAACTAGATGCTAAATCCTTGTGACAAACCAATGTGTGACATGTGGTATAAATGACAAAGTAAATGAATATTTAGTTGATCCTTCAACCAATCAGCATGTGCCATATGTCATTGCGTGTTCATTTTTCAATGTGGAGCTTTGGATCACGTGTAAATTTTACTACAAAGATATGACACATGTTTGCTTGGGCTTGTTGGAAAATTTTTAAGGTGGGCTACACATTGGAATATTTAAAATCATATTTTGGTAGGATTTGATAGGCCAAAAATAGGGAAACATCACTCAGGTCATTAATGTAGACATCTAATCTACTCAACCACAAGATTTTCTTCAGATCGTGTCTCTTTCTATCTTCCACAAGCCAAATAAACATGGGGAGGCACATCTGTTAGGATTCCATGAAGATTTGTAGGAATTCAATTCTTTCTTTTGATGGTTGGATTTCATATATGAGTTTCCCTCTTCTTTCTCCTATCTTCTCTCATTCTTCTTCTATAAATTCTAGAGATCTACTTCTTAAAGTAGATCACTCTTTTTGGTAATGGCACCATGCCAAAATATTGGTTGACTTTCTAATGAATTTCAGACCTTGAAATTGGTCTTTGTAATGTATTCTCTCCTTCGCCATGAATGTAGATGACTGTGCATCCTTTAAGTAATAAAATCAAGTTTTTTTCACACTTCTATCTTCCCTTTTCTCATTTCTATTATGTCTTTCCTCTTTGTTCTCATTCTAGTATGTTGTGTGCATTTTCCGCTTGTAGGTTCCATTTTCATGTGTTGTTAATGCATGGGAAATTGGGTTTATGTGGTTCTTATCTGTGGCACACATTTTTTCCATCTCTCCCATGTTTTCTCACTTTTCGTCCCCTCGTGGAGAGTAATTGACACCTTTTCATGTGTTATGATTTCCCCCTTATAGCTTAGGATTTCCCTTATGCATCTCCTTCTAACCTTGGTCCCTTGGAATTTCATATTATTGATAGGTATCTGCATTTCCCTTAAAAGGATTATTTTTAGCATTTGAAATTGGTAGAGAAACTAGCCTTCTATGGAGATCTATGATAAGCGCATAAGGTCTCACAACTCACGAGACACTCCCATGTTGCCTCAAAATCCAAAATCATCCTAATCTAGGAAGTGTACAAGTTTGAGCTCTAATATTTTTGGCATGTCCGGTGGGATAGTTTGAAGACATATAAATATTCATATTAACAATTTTGATGTGTTCTTGTTGAGGTCCAGCCTTTGGAGGCATATTTTAACACATCCGGTGATATGTATACTATTGATTTATGGCACTAATAGATCACTCTGCTCGTGAGAAATAATGAAATATAGAGTTCCTTGTTTACCAATTTAATGTGCAACACCATTCACACAATTATGCTCAAAAATAGATTAAATAGAGACAAGAGGAAACTAGATTTATCCTGAAGAAACCAGATGTGGGAAAAACTCCAATGGGTGACAAAATTGCTCCCCTTCACTATGTAATTCTCCAAAAATTAAAACACACTTCTAAAATAGGACTTCAAGAATGATTAATACTCCTCATTGTAATTACTTTCTCACAATATCTCAACCAAGGAAGAACTCGACTTTAATGAACAAACAAATAAGAATTCCCTTCTATAACTTCATTCACGATAGAATCCACTCATTCTCACCTATTGGAATCCTTCTAAATACTTATATTTATAGTTTCACAACTCACGGGTGTGTGGAAATAAAAAACAAACCATCTTGGAAGATAAAAAATTTGTAATTTTTGAGATCCTGTATTTTTGTTCCATTAGTTATAGGACCACCACTTTATGTAGACCGATGACCCGCTTTACACGAGAGGGAATTGCTTAAACACCGAGGTAGTCATATAACCGACAATAGAAAATCCCCTGAGACAGAACATAAATGGCCCAAAATCTCATTCAGGGGTGTTTGGATCACCCCCATCCTGACTACACCATCATGTGAATACATAGTGATTTGAGATCCTAAAGAGTGAGTATCAAATATAGAAAATACATAGAATTGGGATATTCCTAATCCATTTTTACATCATACCTCCCCAATTTAAGGATTTTAAGTCCCTAAAATCTATAAGTAATGATGAGGTGAGGAAATGTATTCCCTACATCTTCTCTAGAATACCACTTGGCCTTGGATGAAAGGTTAGCCTTTCAACCCAATCAACTACCTGTCTTGCACTCCTCTCTATGTTTTCCTTTCATTCCGATATAAAATCACATCTTCCTCCTATTCAAGCTAACGATTTGGACCAATATCCTCAATAGACATAAGAAATACTCCCCTTTCTTCATCATCCAACATGGAGGGCTCAAAAAGACATAATTTTTCAACATTAACAACTGAATAAATCTTCATATAAGGAGGTAAATCCAAGTGAAATTCATTCTTACCCACTTGTTCCATAATTTCAAATGGGCCATAATGAAGAGGCTTTAGTTTCTTAGCTTTCCCTTGTAGCCTATCTCGGCTCAAATAAAACCATACCATGTCTCGAACACAGAAGAAATACTCAGTCCTATGATGATCATGTAGTGATTTGTACTTAGAGTAGGACTTTATCAACCTATTATGTACTTGAAGGTGTATTTTCTAAATCTTCTCAATGAACTTCTCATATTTTTGGACCTCTAGTTCCACTTTCCCATTGTCTCCACATGGTAATCTCAAAACAACATCAAAACAAATATGAGGAAAATAACAAAAAGATGTTTCAAAAGGATTCTTACTAGTGAAAGCATGAACTTCCCTATTATAAGAATGTTGGATATACACCAAGTTCTCATCTCAGGTCCTTGGATGTTTCCTATTATACCCTCTCAAGATTTTGATCAAGGCACGATTCACCACCTCTATTTTCCCATCTATCTATGGATGAAAGGTGGTAGAACTCTTTAGCTTTGTATCCATCTTTTCCCACAAAGTAGACCAAAACTTCCCTACAAACCATGAGTCCTTATCTGACACAATAGAACTAGGAAAACCAAAGTGAACCCACACATTAGCAAAAAATAACTCAGTTGCATCACTGACTTTAATGGTCTTTTTGTAAGGAATAAGAATACACATTTTACTAAATTAGTCTACAATCACAAATATATAATCATGCCCTTTTTTGGTGGTAGGAAAACCACCCATAAAATCGATGGAGATAATTTCCCATGGTCGGGAAGGAACTGGAAATGACATATATAACCCTAACTTCCTATTATTAGGCTTACGTGTACTATATAAATCAAAATCCCTGATGAATTTAACAACTTCAACTTGCATGTTTGGCAAATACACGTACCTCTGCAAGTGTGTTATAGTCTTTATCACACTAAAGTGACCAGCTACCATGGAAGTGTGTGCTTCTCTCATCAACTACACTCTTTCCCTCCTAGGAACACAAATTTTCCCGTTCTTGTAGAGAAAACCATCCTAGAAATGGTATTGCCCATAGGTGTAAATCCCTTGCTTGGAGGTTTCTGCTAAAATATATCTACAAGGTCTAGATCCTCCTCATAGCCTTCTTGATATCCCTCACACAAAAATGCCCAAAGGTGAGATCAAAGGAGGTCTAGATAACATGTCAGCTAAATTGTTAGTCTCAACTTTCTTATATTTAATAAAAAAATGAAATTTATGTAAGAACCCTATCCATTTATAATTCCTAGCATGTTGTAGTTTACTTTGAGCCTATAGATATTGAAGAGGTTGATGATCCATATGAATGATAATTTCCTTACCCATCAAATAATGTTTCCATTTCTTAACTTCTTGAATAAGAGAATATAATTCTTTTTCATAAGTACAATAATTCAAAATTAGACCATGAAACAACTCAGAGTGATAACACACCAACCTACCTCCATGAATTAGGAAAACCCCCATAACATAGTCATTGGCATAAATTTCCACTTTAAAAGGTAGCTATAAGTTAGGTAAGGTGAATAATGGAACATGACTAATTGTATACTTAAAAGAATCAAAATAAATATGTTGTTACTTACACCAATCAAATTTCTTACCCCTACTATCACTTTGAGTGTAGTGAAAATTCTATGGAAGATAAGTTTTTAATGAAATTTCAGTAAATCTTGAATTGCTCCTTGACAAAACTCCTAGTCTTTGTCAAACTTGATGGTGTAGGCCAATTTTGAATGGCCTCTATCTTTTCTAGATCAATCCTTAACTCCCCATCTCCAATCACATGTCCCAAAAATACAAGTGACTATTGTGTAAACTTGCATTTATTTTCATTCAACACAAGTTGGTTCTCCTTAAGTACTTGCAAAACTTGATGTAAATGATCAATATGCTCTTCATAAGTTCTGATAAAAACTAGAATTTCATCCAAGTACACAATACTAAATGAATCAATAAATGGCCTCATTACTTCATTCATCAACCTCATGAAGGTAGTTGGTGCATTACATAGCCCGAACAGTAATACCAACCATTCATATAACCCTTTCCTAGTCTTGAATGTTATCTTCCAAATGTCCTCTTCCTTAATCCACACTTGATGATATCCAAACTTAAAATCAAGTTTAGTAAAATATTTATCATGTTGTAATTGATCTAATAAATCATCAATGCAAGGAAGAGGGTACCAATTTTTAATGGTTATTTTATTCAAATCCCTATAATCAACACACATTCTCCATGAACCATATTTCTTAGGTACTAAAACAATAAGAAAACCACATGGATAAGTTCTAAGATGGATTATACCTTGTTAAATCAAATATGTAGAATGTTGTTTTACCTCGGTGGTATATTTTAGAGATTTCCTATACAATCCCAAGTTCGAAGCAAACTATTGGGTAACAAGTGAATCTCATGCTCAATTTCCCTGATTGGGGAAACATTGTAGGTTCCTAAAAGACATCTCTAAATTGTTCAACCAACTCTACTATTTTTGCCTACTCTTTGTTATTAAACATGGTACCAATGTCTTATATGTAACACCCTCATTTTACGGCATATACCTCAACATAAGTAGTGCAGATTTACCACTAGCATTAATGATCTTCTGAGATTTGTTGGCACTTACCAAAGATATCTTCAAATATCATGACAAGGATGAAATGATGTAGCTCTTACCATCCTTTACCAAGTGGTACTGATTGGATCTCCTTACAAAGATAATATCCCGACATACGGATATGTTCGCAAAAACTACACCACACACATCAAGGGGAAAAACATCCAGACTAACCTCATCAATAAACTTCTTTTCAATAGAAAAATTGATCTTACACTACTTCGTTACCTTGATGTCTATAATTTTCTTTTCCCAACCCAAAGAATATGGACTTGGGTTACTATAAGTTTCTGAATTCAACCTATCCACTATCTATTTACTAATTAAGTTATCTTGAGAACGTGTATCAAAAAGAGCATCCACCTTAGTTTTCTTCACTTGAATCATTAAATGGAAAAGATTTTTAGTTCATTTTCTTGAGTAACATTATTACTACCCAAATATACCTCTCTGAGATGAAGGCATGACACATAATCTCATCCACGTCTTCACCGAAAAATACTTCCTCTACTTGGAGGGAAGCCATATCCTTTTTCTTATTCTTCTTGTTCTTGAAGGGATGTAATTTCAGGTGGAGATTTAAACATTTTTCCTTGGAATGAGTTTCAACATCACAATTTCCACATTGAATTTTAGTATCCTTTATATAAATATAAGTAGTATTTTTCTTGCCCTTTCCTTTTCCTTTCTCCTTCTTCTTGGAATCACCATGTTTTTCAAAGCATGGTGAGAGGTAGATGAACTCTTTTTGTTGTCCATCTCCAAATCGTGAGTTTGTGTACAAGCTTCATCTACATCGATTGGCTTGGCCAAGAGGATGAGTCTCCTCAAATGACTATGGAGTCCACCAATTAACTTCATCAACATGTCCTAGTCTGCTACATATTTTCCCATTTACATATCTTTCTTCTCAAACTCACTAGTATACTACTACATAGTCTTGCCTTATTTCTACCTGAAATACTACCAATACAAGGACCTCTCTTTTTCATAAAAAACAGGATAAAATTTCTTTTGTATTAGCTTCTTAAAAACATCCCACTTAGTAATCGAAGGAAGCTTCTTAACAACCAATGTATGAACATAACTTTCAAACCAAGTTAAAGCATTATTGGTTAATTTTAATAGAGAAAAGGAAATATTCTGAGTTTCATTAATTTTATGCAAACTAAAATATATCTCTAATTGATCTAGCCAATGGTCTATCTTCCTCGCATTCACATCTCCATTATAAGACTCAATTTTAATTTTGGCCTCCACTTTGAATGGAGTAGGTATGGAAATGGCATGGGGTAGTTCTTCTTCATAAACCTATTCTTCACATTCTTCTCGTGTCTCAAGTGAAACACCTAGTTTCTCCATGAGTAGTCCCATGATAGACTCCAATTTTTTGATGGATAAGGAAATACTACCCACATATTTGGAAAGACTTGCCACATTAGCCTCTAACTTGTAGAACCATTCTTCACTTTGCTATCTTGTGCATCATCTCTTTGGGCCATCTCTTGAATTCCTTACTTCCACTTTCTTTTATAAATTTGTGCTTCAAAAGGAATAAGGATACCTTGACCAATTTATTCTCCCTTTCAAGTAAAGGGCATCCATCTATAATGTCAACACAAGTTAAATGACACAAAAGAATTAAATCTTAACTTCTCGATACCAATCTGATCTATAAAATGTTGATTAATAACACTAACGAGATCACTATGCTCATGAGAAATAATGAAATACATAGTTCCTTTTTACCAATTTAATGTGCAACACCGTTCACACAATTATATTGAAAAAATAGAGACAAGATTTATTCGGAGAAACCTAATGTGAGAAAAAATGCAGTGGGTGAGAAAATTGATCCCCTTCACTATGTAATTCTCCAAAAATTACAAATCAATATCAAAATAGGCCTTCAATAAATATGAATACTCCTCATTGTAATTACTTTCTCACAATCTCTCAACCAAGGAAGAAATCTACTCTAATGAATAAAAAAATAATAATTCACTATGCAACTTCATTCACCATAGAATTCACTCAATCTCACTTGTTGAAATACTTCTAAATGTTTATATTTATAGTTTCATGACTCAGGGGTGCATGGAAATCCAAAACAAACTATCTTGGAAGCTCAAACATTTACAACTTTTGAGATCCTATTTTTCTGTTCCGTTAGGTACAAGACCACCACTTTATGCAAACCAACCTGTTACATAACCACCGTGGTAGTTACGTAACCTTTGGGGAGGTCATGTAATCGAAACTAGAAAATCCCTTGAGACAAAACATAAATGGCCCAAAATTTCATTCAAAGGTGTCCGGATCATCCCTATCCCGACTAGACCGTCTTGTCAATACATAGTGAGCTAAGATCCCGAAGAGAAAGTATCAAATATATAAAATACGTAGGATTGGACTATTTCGATCCATTTTTAGATCATGTGGTGACTCCCATCATCCATATGTAATTTTTCAGCACATCCCTCATTGTCAGCAAAAGAAATAAAATACACGTGCATAAGTCATTTGCATCAGTGTGTAAGGCATACATTCACAGACACAAAAATGCACACGCATCGAAAGGTATAATCAAAGGTGAATCTTTAGAGTGTGTAATGCTGAGAAGAATTTAGCATCCAACTTGGTAACAAACGCGAAAGAGTGCCCCTATTATTTCATCTACCAATTTGGTATATTCTTGGTATAAATCTATCCTTTAGAGGTTGTTCTAAAAACATCTGGAAAATCCACCGATTCAAATAATCCATTATCTCATTATATACCTTTCCTTTCATTATTTCATTAATTTCCTTTCTTCCATATTTCAGTTTTCCTCTTTCATGAATTTTTGCAATCATGACTTCATTTCCTTCTTCGGATTTCCATTTTCATCAGAAAAACTAGTCCCCTCCATCCCCACATTTTCAAAATCCTCCTCTACATCATTTTTATGAACCCCATCATCATGAATATGCATATCACCCACCCTCATCGACCCATATTCTTATTTTCCTAACAATGTTTTTGTGAAGAACATGGTTATACAAATGATGGTGGAAACCTCATGGTAGATGCTAATTTTCAGAGGTAGCTTGAAGAAATTAATGGTTCACTAATGGCAACCAAGATTGGTTTTAGGAGGCCGTATCCGTGAACCAAACCTATATTAAACTAGTTTAGCCCTCAATAAAAGTTGAGATTCATGGCTAAGATAAAACCTCTTATTTAATAATGGGCTGAAGAAATGGAGGCTTATAAATCCAATGTTGGGAAATCTGTCAAAATGGGGTAATCTGTACACTACCATCTTACATTCCTCATGTTCCTCCTCCCTAACTTATACCATCTCAACTCACCGCCTAAGTTTCTATCTTTCTTCCTACTCCTCTTGAGGATTCCACTTCCCCATCTTCTTCCCTTCCATCCCACCTTTGTTCCTTCATTCCTTTCGTGTGCACTTCCACACATCTCACACATATTCCTTCATGTACATCCTCTCATTTCTTTTGATTCCCCTATCTCTAACTATGTTATAAATGAACAACACCTCACCTATGTATCATCCACAACTAGTATCATCATCTTTGAAGACTCTACAATTGTTGAAGAATGGTGAGACTCTTATTAGGAAGATAAGATCACACAAAGCAAGTAAAAGAGTTCATCTTATTAAAAAGGAAGTTAGTTAGATTCATAGGGCGTACTTTTGGAGGAATTAGAAATTTTTATGGATGCGTAATGAGTACAACCCTACCTATAAATAGTCATTCTCACAAGGAGATTCTATAAGATAGTCCCATCTATGGGATTTATCTTCAAGGAAATTATGAAATCACAAGGATGAGTCCATGCTCGATCATATATCCAGTTAGTCTAGAGCCAAAGACATAGTTTCCACTTGTCATGCTCACTTTAGAGAATGAGGTAGAGATTCAATGCACCAAATTTCAATAGAAACACCTCCCGAATCCAAATGCTTAACAACTAAAGGAGATATTTGTTGTGTTTATTTCTAATACTTTCATAAGGTTGAAATACCATCTCTGCAAGTTATTTTTTCACTCTTATCAGAGACCATTTTCAACACTAAATCATTCATATGGTCTCAATTTGTGAGGAAAGGTAACTACTTCTCCCTTCCTATTGTAGGTTTTGTTTGATCTTCCTTTGCCTCTGGTTAGTATAGGTTAGTTTAGGTTTTTATTTCAAAAAAAATTGCTCGTGCACACTTTGTATGCTTACCTTAGAGCATGTATGATTTTTGATTTTGTACATAGTGGTTACTTGGCATTATTATTTCAGCATTGTGTTATTGTTATCCAAAAGAATTCCCTAGTTATTTGGACAACTCACATTCCAATTTGAATCTAAAGATATACATTTCAACTAGCACACACTTCATTTACTCCTTTGGTGCATTCCCTTGGTTGCAGATTCATCATGCATTCTCACGCACTCCTCCCTTCCTTTACCTATTTTTTCCTTTTCCTATTTGTTGCAATTTCCTCGTGTGCACCCTCTACACATTATCGTTCCTCCTATTAGTTCATGCATCGTTCATGCTCACCTTGGACCTCGCTTCCCAAAAAAAGATAAGTCTCTGGCATCTTCATGTGTCCCCTTCCTTGGTGTCGTACATCATGTCAGTAAAGATTGAACCTATGTCATACATTTCTCCCATGTGCATCACTTGTATATGTTCCCTTCCTCCTTTCCCTCCCACATCTCATTCTTCCATGCACATACCTTTGTTCCTTCTTCTGTGCCATTTTGTGCCATGTGGCATATGTCAACAATTGAGTGTGATACATGCAACAAGTCAAAGCACACCAATAGGGAAATGAATCCTTGTAATAAACCAAAGTGTGACATGTGGAAAAAATGAAAAAATGGATACATTATTTGTCAATGTTCTAGTCACTCATCAGGTGCCATGTGTCTTGTGTTTTCAGTTTACACTAATAACTTAAGACATCCATAAATTTTTTTATAATTCTATGACACATGCATGCCCCATCTCATTTGAAATATGTTGATGTGGGTTGCACTCTAGACTATTCAAATTAAAATTTCAAAGTGGGATTTGGTAGGTGAGAATCTAGAAAGAAACTTTCATGCCATTAATATAGGATCTAATAGATCTAACCACCCGATTTTATTCATATTTCCCTACTTGCTTATTCTACACTCCAAACAGACTTGGAGAAGTGTATTTGAAAATTTTACAAGCATATTTATAGGCATTGAGTGCTTTTTATTGGTGGTTATGATTCAAATACTATTTTTCCCTCTTTCTCTTCTTCTTCTCACACAGATTCATCTATAAATATAGGAGCATAACTCATTGTAAAGGGTTGGACATTTTTGATCTTATAGCATTTTTAAGGGTCCTCCATCTTTGCATTTTGAGTTGTAGACCTCTAGATCTGGTTCTTTCATGTAGATATCAACCTGTAGACACCATTATAATTGACTGTGCACTTCTATAAGTAATAGAGGAATCATTTTGTCGCTATTATCTTCCTTGACGTGTTTTTATTCTTATTTCTTGCCTCCCTTTTAAATTTTGTGCTTTTTTGTCACTTGAGGTTCCTTGCAGTTCCATTTTCTTACTATATTTCATGAAACCAAGTGGGTTAATACATTCGGTTTGTGTTATGTGTGTCTGGCCTCCCTTTATGCCTTTTCCTTTGTTTTCACTCAAAATGGATATTGTTCATCCCACTTTTTTTGGTGCTATCGCCTCCTTTAGTTTATTTTTCCATTTTCATGTTATCCTTCTATCTCTGGTCCCTTAGCATTGTTAGCTTAGGTTTTCCTTTCAGCATTAGGAATAATAGTAGTAGTAGAAATAGGTAGAGGAATAAACCTTCTCCAGATGCCAATCTCAAATTCACAAGGTCTCACAACTTGGAGACAATACCATTGTTGACTCAAACGAATTAGTTCCTTCAAATCTAAGACATGGGTGTAAATTTGAGGAACCAAAAATTTCTGGCACGTCAGGTGGGACCATTATTGAAAGCTCAAATTTTAGCATTGCTAACTTTGGTGTGTGATTTAGTAATTTCCATCCTTTGGAGGATTTTTCTGATGTATCTCGCGACTCTTAATATCTAGATCTACTATTTTTAGTAGTCTTGAGAACCTTTCATGAGAAGAGTGCATACAAGACATAACGTAAAAGCGAAGAATATTTTGAGTATCTATAGCTATCTCTCGAATATAATACATAGTAGAACACCTACATGTGCATCTCTATCTCTAACACATAACATACTTTCCACTCCTCCATAGAGTAGACCTACGTGACCTACCATGAAAGTCGAGCTACCTCCTCCTCCAAGAAACTTTTCCAAGTTCACCGCGAAGCCCTCTTAATATTAATGCACAACATGATATGCCAATATCCTTGCTTAAGATTATTTCATACTTAACTTTTGAGAATCAAGTCACCCCTATTGAGCATATCCAAGATGTAACAAATGTGTGCTCTGTATATTTGATCACGCATGATGATGTAGTAGTTAGGGTGCTTACAACCTCATTCAAAGGTAAGGTGCTCTAGTGGTATGAAGGCTTGATGCCCGCATCTATTGCCACTGATATGAAATTGAAACTACTCTATGTAGTATTTTGGAAGAAAATTCATATCACCTATCACCGATGAAGCAAGTGAATACAACAAAGAGGGTGCCCAATAAGAAAATGAATTATTTTAGTATCAAATTCAAGAAGACTTGGGACATAATCCCTCAAGTTGTAAGGCCTATATCCCAACATCATTTTTGTATTATATAAGGGCTTTAAATAGTGACATTTCATTCATGATTTAATCTATTTGAGGTATAACCCTACCTTCGCTTAACATTGCAATAAGGGTAGAGAACAGTCTCATTCAAGTGGGAAAGTTAGCTCATAGACCTCGTGCACCCTTATTCATAGAGATGTCTCTAGTGCTCCATCATTCTATTACTACTGTTCCTATGTAGAGTGCACAACCAGTTGCATCCACATCCTACTCTCCCATGCAACAAAAGGAAGATGAAGAAATGAAATCCTTGATTATAAACTTGTCAAACAAAGTGATATCCTTGGAAAAGTATTAGGTGCAAGCCTTCAGAAATAATTCTAATCAGGTGTAGAGCCAAAATAATCATCCCTAGTAGAATCAATATGGAAACCAGAGATATGGGAAGAACCAACAAAGTGATAGATGACATGCTAAAGTGCATCTTCCCTTGCAAGTTGTTCCTCCAATGCCCAACACAAGTCAAGAACTTGTTCTTATTTAGAAAAACATGATGCAAGAGTCAAAGTGGTGCTTCCTTTTAACTTACCTCACATTCAATATCATTTTTCCAATGTTACATGCGCACATGCCTTTATGATCCATAATGATTCTAACTATGATCCCTCTCCCAAAGACAAATGAAGTAGAAAACCAAGATAAATAAAAAGTTCCTTCTCAAGCCAAATTGATATTTTTAAGACCGAGGACTTATGCATTCAATCATGATGGATATGATACAAATAGACCATGTGTTTAGGTTGCTGAAAATACAATATACATGAAGAGAATTCTCAATTCTGGCATGCAAGTATCGATTCTGTAACACAGGACAATCCTTAAAAATAAAGAGATGTAGCCAAGCCATCCAATAGTAGAGGCACATAAGTTCCTACACACGAGGTTCCACATAATTCTCCTTCTGAAGCAAATTAAACCCCTCCTTTGGTAGGTTAGGCCTCTATGCAAGCAAAGGCCCCTTCCCTGTACCTAAAAAAACAAGAATATATGTTATTGTGCCGCAAATACACAAGTCATTTGGTCTTCCATCGAACATTATGGACCGGATGAAGAAGACAAATAGAAATGTCATAATTTGGGACACCCTGACCATTCCATCTCAATGTAACCTATTGCATGAATCTCTCGGCACAACTTCCACACACCGATCCAACCTGTCCAAAATTTATGATCTATTGTCAATATCTTCCAAGACAAGGAGAAGTAAGTAAGTAATTTTGTCAAAACCCCACCTTTATATATGTTTTTGATCATAGGCAAACACCTTGTGCACAATTGTATGATTGACTCGGGACCTAATAATTATGTCTTGCCTAAGAAAATTGTTGATGTCCTAGGTTTTAAGAACAACCCTTTGTCCAAATGAGTGCTACAACTTTATGGTTCAACTATTACTACGTTGGGAATCATTAAGGGCCTTGATTTAACTCTTCATTCATGTCCAAGTCTCACTATAACTTAAGATGTATCAATCATTGACGTGCCTTATTTTTTTGCCTTATGTTTGTTGAGGGATTTTACTACCAAGGTGGGGGTTAGTTGTCTTCTCATTTCTCACATATGCTACTCAAGACAAGTTATGGTACCCAGTTGACCATACAAGCTCAACCAATATTCTCGTATCATGTAGAGTCGTATGTCCCATATCCTCTCATCTCCTCTTCAATCCAATTGCTTAATTCAAGAAGAACAATTTTCTCTTTTTGAAGAGAATCTTGTCCCTCCTTCGTGCACGATTTCGTGTTAGATGAGTGGGTGGAGGGACACCAAACATTTGACCCATATGTTGAAGAGATTGAGGATTATGAAATCGGGCTTGGAACTTACTTTATCCTTGAAGAATAAATTGTGTTGTTGAGCGTGCTCAAGAAAAATAAAGAAAACTTTTGTCTGTGGAAATTGTACTATAACAGTTCTAGAAGCAGAAATGGTGTGGATGTAGGTGTTGTTCTCATTTATCCTAAGGATGAGAATATATTATTCATGCATAGGTTATAGTTCACATGATCAAAAAAATAGCAAAATATAAGGTGTAGGTGTATGGTATTCTGATTTTGGAAAATAAATAGAGCAAGGGACTGCATATCTTTGGGGACACAAAATTGGTTATCCACCACATCACCAAAAAATGCATGAAAAATAATAAGCTTCTAAAATATTATAAAAATAGCATGTGGGACCTCCTTTAGAGATTTTATGCTCTGAATATGTAGGTGGTTCCCAAGAAGATTAGCAAATAAGTTGATTAGATGGTCGTGTTTGGATCACGGTTCTCCCCTACTAAGGAATTTATCAAAGGAAACACGCAACATGTCAAAATTGTAATCAAGCCATCCATTCCAGATAAAATCATTAGCTAGAAAATATTTGAAATTGATGCAAAGATTGTCCAATTCATTCATAATGAAGTTGATTTCTTATCAATTATGTAATTTTCTTTGTATGACAACTATGGTGACCAAGAGGTCAAGCTAAAGACAAATAAGTTGCCTAAAGGGCTTGTCACCTTAGAAATAATATTCAGCCTTGATGATGGGTTTAAGGGTGAAAAAATAATATTCGCATGACGTAAGAATACTATATTCATGAAATTTCGGGTAGACTACGTAAGAGTTTCGAAAGCGTTATTTTAGCAGCTCTAGCTGCTGAATGTCTCTCAAAGAACTGTGATGTAGCCGCTAAGGAACCGGTAAAAATGAAAAATACGTTCATTAGTGACATCTTCGAGTCTAGAGCACAGGCGGAAGTTGTTAAGACTCCTCTGAAGAAAATGCAAAACCTCAGCCGCATGTGATTTTAAAAGTACAAAATATCTTTGAAGGGTGACCCACTTATAGGTGCACGATGGATGTCTCGCAAAGAGCTCGGAGAAAACCAATCGGCACTTGTCGCCAAATTTTGGGGGCACAACCTAATGTGGATACCATTAGGAAATGGGCCATTCGTAGATGGAAACCAAAAGGGGATTTAATAATCACCACTATGGCAAAAGGTTTTTTTCTGGCCAGATTTAATCTCCAATCTGATGTTGACTCGGTCTTGTTGGGTGGTCCCTGGTGTCTGGGTAATATGGGACTATTTTTAAAAAAATGGTACCCCGGATTTAATCCATTTGTTGAAAATATTCATGCCATACCCATCTGGTGTAGACTCCCAGGGCTTCCTCTACATCTTTGGGATGATGAAATCCTCCTTCACATTGCCAAATTGATTGGTTCACCTATTGGCCTGGATGGGCCCACGAGAAATAGGTCTAGGCTGGCATTTGCTTGGTTCTGTGTCTCCATAGAAATGGATCAGGAGCTCCCGATAACATTGTTCTGCAATCCAAATTTGGAGAATGGAATCAAGCAAATAGAATATGAAGCTTTCAAGTTAAGATGTAGCAAATGCCACAGATTAGGGCATTTTGCCAGCAAATGTCCTGAACATACAGTTCAAAAGCTGGAAGATTTCTCAGTTATTCCTGAAGATCAAGAACAGAATCAGAGAGATAAGGTGGATAAAGAACTAATATCTGAACCAGCTACTGGAAATAGACGTTTGGAGAGGCATTACAAGCTAAAAGAAAGGAAAAAAGGGTTTAAGGCAAAGAGACCACCGGTTTACAGAAAACTTTGGAAACCTAAGAAGCTGATTGAGTCTCAACAAGTATTAGATCTGGGTCCAAATGAGGAAGAAAACAAAAGGGAGATGTCAGTGGATTCAATATTGAACTCTTTGACTCCAAATCCGGTAAAGCTGAACATGGAGATTGATGAAGAAAATGAAAAAGTTAACATTTCTCTCACATACATGGAAGAAGAGGAAGACAAAATCAGTGCCCATCAAGAGCTGCTAAGGAGCAGCTCTATGGAGAAACTAAAAATGAGACAAGAAAAAGGCAAAGAGGATCTAGAATCCATTACACGAGATCTAAACCAAGAGAAAGAGGACACAGATGTGGAGGAGCTGACTCCTAAAATGGGTAAGCAGGCTGATATTACCACAGGAAAGGAGGATGGGGAAATTACCCCAATCAGTAAGGAAAATGATTGTGATAATGATGGATTCATCTTAGTGAAAAGAAAGAAAAGAGGTTCAAAAATCCTGGAAGAAAAGCGGCTTGGAGGTGGGAAGCTTCCACCTCAAGAATCACAAATTTTGGAGTAACCTTTAGAAAAGGCAGGCCATCTAAGAGAGAAGCAAGAGAAAAAGAGATTGAAAAAGAAATTACAGATGGTACACAGAGAATTCTGAGCCATCTGGCAAATGCATCTCCAAATTTTTTTAATGAAGGTTATTTCTTGGAATGTCAGAGGCCTCAATGGAGGGCCTAAGCAAAGAATGCTTAAGGAAATTAAAAGAGCAAACAAACCCAACATTCTTCTCATTCAAGAAACTAAAATGAAAAGTAAAGCAGTTGAAGACTTCAAAAGACATTTTTGGCAGAACACTGCCTTTGCTGCTGTTGACTCTCAAGGGGCCTCTGGAGGTTTAGCGATCTTTTGGGATACAAAGATGGTTGATGGTAAGGTACTCTCCTCAACCCAAAATCATTTAGCTATTATCTTTAAAATCCTTGAAAATAATCATAGCTGGATATTGTCTAATATTTATGCGCCCAATACTGCTACTGGTAAAAGAAAGCTATGGAAAGAGTTAACCTTGTTCCGAAGCAAGGTTGAAAACATGAACTGGTTGGTTATGGGAGACTTCAATACTCCTTTGAATCTAGGAGAAAAGTTTGGAGGAAGTTCTGAATTCTCCCTTGGTATGGAAGAATTTGCAGACTTCATCTCGACTCTTAATCTTATGGACATAGAGCTTCATGGAAATCAATTCACATGGTCTAACAGAAGATTAGGAGAGAGCTTAATTCAGGTTAAACTTGATAGAGCTCTTATTTCTGCAAATTGGATCCTGGACCAGAATTTCCATCTTTCTACTCTCCCCAGAATGGGATCTGATCATAATCCAATAGTCCTCAATTTCTTCAATTGGACAAAACCTTTTCATGGTAATTTCAAATTTGAGAAAATGTGGTTCGAACATGAGGACATTCTAGACAGAATTAAAGAGTGGTGGGTTTGGGAAGGCACAGGGATGGCCCAATTCAGGCTCCTTTAGAAGTTAAATAATGTTAAACAGAAAGTTAGAAAATGGAATAAATAGGTTTTTGGAAACATTTTTGAAAAGAAGAAAGAACTTAAGCAACAGCTTGAAGAGCTTGAGCTAAATGTCTCCATGAAAGGTATGACCCTTGAGGATCATCAGTGGGAAAAAAAACTCCTATCAGATCTACATAATATAAACAGCCATGAAGAAACCTTTTGGAGAATGAAATCTAGAGCCCTTTGGCTTAAGGATGGAGATAGAAATACAATTTTTTTCACTTGATGACACCATCAAACGTAGAGCTTGTAATAGAATTTTTGAAGTTTCTAAAAGAAATGGAAACATTACTAAGGATCCAGAAGATATCAAAACAGAGGCGCTAAATTTTTACAAGAACCTCCTCACTAAAGATACCTTCTACAATGAACAAGTGGCATCTTTCCTCCTAGACTCCATTCCTAATAATATAATACCTGCTGAGAGATTTAAAAGTCTTTCAAAAACTGTCACCATTGAGGAATAAAAAAAGGCTGTCTTTTCTTTACAAGGGGATAAGGCTCCAGGTCCAGATGGCTTCTTGGCTAACTTTTTCCAAAGATGTTGGGAAATATGCTCTAAAGATCTCTTGAAAGCTATCAATGAATTTTACAGAACGGGAAATCTTATTAAAGAACTAAATAATACACACATTGTGCTTGCCCCAAAAAGATGGATGCAAAAGACTTCAAAGTTTTCAGGCCTATCAGTTTGGTTAATGTCATTTATAGGATCTTCACAAAGATTCTCACCACTAGAATGCAACCTATTCTCATGGAGATCATTTCTCAACAGCAGAGTGGATTCATTCAGGGAAGAATTATCCAAGATGGAATTATCATGGTACATGAAACTATACATTCTATGGATAAAAGTAAAAAGGCGGGGATGGCCATCAAACTTGACATGCATAAAGCTTTCGACAGAGTCTCCTGGAGATTCATGGATGAGGTCCTATCCAAATTTGGTTTTCAAAGCAAATTCAGAAAAATCATTCACTCTTGCATCTCTACCTCTAGATTCTCTGTGGTTGTTAATGGGGAACCTGTGGGTTTTTTTGCCAGTAATAGAGGTATACGGCAAGGCGACCCAATCTCCCCTCTTTTATTCATTATTATGGCTGACAGTTTAAGCAGATCTATTTCCAAAGCTATTGACATTGGCATGCTAAAAGGCTTCCCTCCAACTACTGGTAATCAGATCTCCTCTCATCAGTAGTTTGTTGATGACACTTTGCTGCTACTAATGGCTTCTATTATTGAGGCAAAGGCCATTAAAACTGTCCTTAGATTTTATGAGGAAGCCTCGGGGAAAAAGTTAATTTTGACAAAAGCTCTATTTATTTCTTCAATAATCCCGAGGAGAGGCAAATAAGGATCGCTAATATTCTAGGATGCACAATTAATTCTCTACCAGCTACTTACTTAGGGTTACCTTAAGAAATCTTGGAAATATTTGATGGAGGTATGGAATGATCTTATTAAGAGATTTCAAAGAAAGTTGGCTAGCTGGAAAGGAGCAATTCTTTCAAGTGCAGGTAAGTGTCTTTTGGTTAAAAGAATGCTTCAAAACTTGCCTATCTACATTCTGTCAATGTTCAACATGCCTACAGTTGTGATGAACAGTATTGAGAAGATTCAAAAACACTTTTTTTGGCATGGTACTGAGGACAGATTCAGATATCATCTTGTGGCTTGGGAACGAGGTTTGTAAACCTAAGAGACTACGAGGTTAGACATCAAAGATATCAAACATATGAGTACCGCCCTTACTGGAAAATTAGGATGGAGGCTTATAAAAGAGCACAGACCTTGAACAGAGCTGATTACGATCAAATATCTTTCAAATCAAAGCAATATTTCCTTCATTTATGATCAGTCCCTTCCGAGTGGTTCTATTTTCTGGAACAACCTTCTTCACAGCAAACACATTCTTTCTCATGGGTGCAGCTGAAAGCTTGGAGATGGGCAAAACATAAACTTCTAGAATGATAAGTGGATGGATTCTAACTAGATTTCTGATTATGATCATATTAAAGATAGCTTAATTACAAAGTATGGACACAAAATCCAAGGGTACATTGAGAGGAATGGAAACAAAAGAAAATGGAAGCAGCTAAAAGTGGAGAATGTTAATATTCAGGCTGATATTACATCTCTCCAGAATCAACTTTCCCTAATCCATATAAGTAATCAAAATCTTAAGGATGAGCTCATCTAGAAAGATTCTTTTGATGGGGATTACACTGTTAAAGCAGGATATAATTCTTTCTTTGCATCCATGGCAAGCGAAATTAAGTGGCACAAATTGTGGATGTTGGAGCTAACCCCTAGAGTGAACTTCTTTTGGTGGCTAATTATTAATGGCAAGATCCTAACTAATGACAACCTCATCAGGAAGGGATTCATCATGCCGAATAGATGTTGCATGTGCCAGCAAGAGGCTGAAGATTTAAAGCATTTATTACTCCATTGTGAGATTGCTTCCAAAATTTGGCAGCTTGTTTTTGCAAAATTTAATCTGAGATGGATTTTTCCCCTTACCTGCCCTCAGGCTTGGGAGCAATGGAGCTCTCCGTTCAAACATTGCATGGTGAAAAGGCCATGGAAACTTGTTCTGCCCCACACTATGTGGAGAATCTGGAAGGCTCCTAATGATAACATTTCAGAAACAATAGACGGGCTTATAACAAAATATATAAGGAAATTATCATTGTTGTGTAAGATAATATTGCTAGATTTAAACCCCCTAAAAATAGACTCTACCCGGAGAATGAAGAATGCATTCTGACTGAATGGAATATTGCCATTTTCAATAGAAATAACAATGGCACTGATAGAAACACAGTCTGATGGATTAAACCCCCACCGATCGGGCACAAGTTAAATTTTGATGGGGCATCTAAGGGCAATCCGGGTGACTCGGAGGAGGAGGAATCATGAGGGATCAAAGAGGTGTTATGTTCTTTGCTTTTTATGGAAGAATGGGTAGATAGACTAATCATTATTTCTATGCCATGGCGGCTCTTTGGGGCATTAGACTTGCCAGATATTGTAATATTCCAAATATCATAATTGAAGGTGATTCTCTAAATATTATCAATCTTCTAAATAAAAAGCAACACCCCACCTGGTCTATTAGGGATTATATAGAAGAAGCTATTGATATATGTAAAAGCTTTGTAAATGTCCAAATCACCCACACCTACCAGGAAGGAAATAGGGTAGCTGATAGTTTGGCTAACTTTGGTGTTAATAATCCCTTTCAAACTTGGATTGGAGAGGAATTTCTGCCTGCTCATGTCAATAAATCCATAATCATTGATCTTCATGGTAGTGAAAATCATAACTAACAGCTATTTTTAGACACTAATGTGTGGATCCCCAAGTACATGTGGATGACATCACAAAATATTTGGATGATTGTTGCGATCTGTGCGGGCTGGGTTATCATCATTTCTTGGTATAGGAGGAAAGCCGAGGTGCAGGGAAATAATAACAAGTGTAGCATAATAATTAAATCAGCTTTCACGGGAAGGAAAGATTCAAATTCCAAGTTCAAAGTTTGGCCTATTCCGCACATTGATAGCTATTTTACCATTGAGAATAGGAAAAGGTGTAGAGGAAACATGGGGGGGCCGCCATGCAAAACCGAACCGACCCACAATCCTGAGTGGAAAGAGAACACGGAGCTTTGGGAATACCTGCAAATCGGGGGCCTATCTAATTTCATTGAAAGGATCCAAGGCTTCGACCAAGACATCTCTATCAAATTCACCCGGGGTTGGAAGAACAGAATAGTCAAATATAGTAACATGAAAATGGAAATCACAAAAGAGCTCATAGCTCAGATCATGGGCCTCAGCCTGGAAGGCACAAAATTTTTCAATAAGAAGGTAGACAGGGAGGTTGAAACCAAGAAATTTTTGGAAGAGGGAGAGAATCTTGAGTTCGTGACTACTGGCCTCAAGGTGGAGTCGATCCCTGAACCATTTGCTGAACTAGCCAAAATGGTGGTAAGGTATGTTACCCTTGAAGGAAGATATGTGACTATACCTCAAAAACATCTGATTTTTCTGAATCATTTTCGTAGAAATAACATTATCATCTTTCCTCATTATCTGATTAACTCTCTGGATAAATCTATAAGGGAATTTCAAATCCACTCTAGGGCTGTCCCTTTGCACCAGGGCCTTATCCTCTTGATTCACCGCCATTTCTCCAGCTGCCCTCCCATGAATCCTATCCCACCTCCCTCCTCCATACCTACACCTGCCCACACTGCTCCCACTCCCCCTGCTAAAAAGAAAGAATGAAGATGCGACCTCCAACAAGAAAAGCAAGAGCCTCAAAGCCAAAATCCCTACTTCCCAACGAGTCCTAAGGAGCCACAAGGACTTAGAACTAGCTGAAAACCTCCTGCATATCAGCAGGCTAGTGGAGGAGCCCAAAGAGGAGGAATTGCTGGATAGGGTGGACAGATTAGAAAAGGAGCTTCAAGAGCTCAAAGGGGCTATAAAAAACATGGAAAAAGCTAAGGGTAAAGAGATCCTTCAAAGTGAGGCAGAAGAGGGTATTATTGGTGAAGTCTTCAAGAAACTATAGTCCCTAGATGGCAGATTGGGGAAGGCTAAAAGCCGAAATGACTGCATATTGTCTGCCCTCAAAAGCATTTACAATTTCATTGAGCAACATGTCCACAGTGTTTGCAGTTTAAGTGGGATCAATGAGGACATATGGGGCCCTAAAGAGAAAAGGGACATTGCAATTGCCCAAGCTGATTTACAAGACCCCTCTCAGGCCACTGCCATTACCTTCTTCATGTCACTGCAGGCTATCAAGATCAAAATTGATAGAGCCATCAAGTAAAGGGCTGTTGTGATGCTATTTTTTGGCTGCGATGTGGCTGTCATCGGGCGGTTCTGGAGCTGTTTTGTGGTGAGGCTCCTTATGTTGTTTCTCTTTTGGTTCCTTTTTTATCTTGCCTTCTTTTCTCTGGATCTTTGTACGTTTAGATCCTTTTTTCTCCTATATTGTAATATTTGGCTGTTGAGCCTTCCTTGGTTGGCTATTTTTCCCTTCTCTGGGCTACTTCTCTCATCTTTACTATTTGGCTTTTGAGCCCTTTTGTATACAGGGTATAGTCCCTTCAAAACTATTTTCCCTTAATAAAAATAATAATACTATATTCAAGCCAATATTTCATGGAGCAAGGAGTTGTTTCTCGCATAAGGCTTGCATACATGAAGAAAAGATGACCTTCATCTCTCTCTATTAGAAATATAGTGATATTGTCTCCTAGGAATATGAATACCTTAAAGGATTTAACCCAAGTGTTTCTCAATACTCCATTGACCTTGATCCCAACATCAATCCCACAAGATAAAAGCAAAGGCTAATCAATCCATGGATAGAGCCCCTCATGAGGAAAGAGTTGTCTAAACTCATTGAGGTGAATATAATTTTTCCCATCAAATACTCTACTTGGGTTGTGAATTTTTTCCAAGATGTAAGAAGAACAGAGAATTTATACTCTGTGTCAATTTTAGAGATCTAAACAAGGAATCCATCAAGGATCATTATCCTTTGTCTTCTATGGAACATATTACGTAGACTTTGGCTAGCTCACAAAGTTTTTCTATGTTGGATGGGTACTTTGGCTTCAATCAAATCCTATTCAAGGAAGAGGATCAATTCAAAATAGTGTTTACAACCAAGTGGGGAACATATGCATACCATAAGATTCCCTTTGGTCTTTCAAATGTAGGTGCAACATTTTAGCATGCCATGGATATTGCCTTCAAAGGTTACATCAAGGAATTTATCTTTGTTTACTTGGATGATATAACCGTATTCTCAAGGAATAGTACAAATCATATGGTGCATCTAGAGAATGTTTTAGAGAGATGAAAAAGGTTTGGGGTGTCTCTTAACCCAAATAAGTGTGATTTTTCTATGCCGCAAGGCAAGATACTAGGCCATGTGGTCTTAAAGGATAGCATCACAATCGATCCCGAGCATGTTTCAGCTATCCCCACACTTTCCTTACTAGTGCATAAGAAATATTTCTATTCCTTCATTGGCATAATCAATTTTGTTAGGAGATTCATCCCTAGCTTTGTAATACTAGTAAGGCCCATCACCCTTATGCTCAAGAAGGACACAACCTTCAGGTTGATAGTAGAAGGAAAGGACATATTGAACAAGATCAAGCAAGAAATTTCTTACATGCCAACACTCATTAATTTGGACTATTAAAATGATTTTATCCTATATGATTATGGTGATTATATGAGTGTTGATGTTTTCCTCACATAAGAAAATGAACTAGGAATGGAGAATCTAGAGGCTTTATTCAAATGTAAACTGAAATATTATGAGTTAAAATATAGTCACACAGAGAAACAAGTCTATTCCATCATGTGTGTGCTTGATAAATTCAAGAGCATGCTCATCACAAACCACATCAAGGTGCTAGTTTCTCACTCTAGTGTTAGAGAATTCATCATGGGAGCTCAAATCGGTGAAAAGAGAGTGCAATGGGTGAAAAACATAATGGAGTATGATGTGACTATCAAATACAAAAATTTGGTAAGAGGTAGCTTCCTTTGCAAGTAGCTTGCTGAAGATGCACAAAGTGAACCCGAGACTTCATTGTTTCTAGATGAATTCCTCTTATGTGCAAAGCATGAACAGAATGAATCCCCTACGGGTTGCGGCTGAATGAAGGACATGATCACATTCCTTTCCAAGGCCACATACCCTCTTGGCATATACAAAGTAAAGAGAAGACATATAAGGATGTAATCTATTCCATATCCATTGATTTATGGTATCCTCTTCAAAAATAATCTTGATCGCATGTTGTTAAAGTGTATTGATGATGCGCGAGAATGAAAAAGTGTTAGTATAATTCCACGATGGATTATCTAGTAGAAACTCCTCCGCCAAGACTACAACAAAGAAGATTCTAATGGAAGGAATTTTTTTTTCTACCCTATTTGCAAACACACACAAGTGGGTCATCGAATGAAAAGAATGTGATTTCTTTGCAGGAAAGAAAAAATTGGTAGTGCTTCCCCTCTAACTAATCAAAGCAGATCATCCTTTTGCACAATGGGGTCTTGAATTCATAGGCATGATCAATCCTCCCGTAAGCATTGACTATAAATGGGTGCTAACGATTCTGATTACTTCACCATATGGATAGAAGTTTTCGTACTTAAGTAATATACTAAAACGTGTAACTTCTTGGTCATGACTATTACTATGGTGACTTCCACTTTTGACATTACAAACATTGACATGTGATTTGTCTCGAGGAATATGTATTCTTTTAACATTGAAAATCATGTTTGCAATAGATAAGTTATTACTATACAGAATTCATGCTTGTTGTAACTTTGTTTACTTGGAAGTGAAGCCATTCTACTCTGTGAATTATAAGTTGTAAATCTGTACCATTGTTTTCACATTTTCCATATGTTAACAACACACCTTGAATCAATTCCATTGATCCAAGGTATGCTTTAGTTCTTCTTTATTGTCATCTTGTTAATTGGCATGCTGAATGAAACATATTATGGAACCAAGCTATGTTTTGTTGTAAATTGTGAAGGACCTGGCTTCAGGTGTCCTTACCTAGCATTATGTTGTAAATGTTGAACATGGACCTCTGTTATAAGTATTTTATAATGCTAAGAAGCATAAGTAGATTTAGGATTTGTTAAGGGACTAATAAGGAAAATACCTTAGCCTTAGTCGGAATGGTTGGTGCTATTCAGATCTGACCTAAATTGTAATTATTATCCTAATTGGATTTTTAACCTAAGGTAACAATAATTACCTATGACCTATTACTAAACTATTATGGTTGAAACCTAAACCTATGTTGCATTAACCTACCCTATATTGATTTAAACCTAAGGGATTATGACCTAACCTAAGATGGTATGTTATATGGTTATGAGTTTTGAACTAACCTAAGATAAATTCTAAAGACCTAAGAACTAAGATGGAAACCTAACTAATGTTAAGGTAACCTAAACTATTACTAAGCCTAAAGGGGACCTAAGGGTTATGTGGAAAATGGAAGGTTGGTGGTGATGGTTTCTAAGGTATTAATGAGGATTAAATCTCAGTCCTTACATCTTAAATTTCCAAGTTTGGTGGAGGCAAGGAAGGTAGGTAGGATGCCTAGCTGGCATCATTACTAAATTTAAAATGCATGTTAAATTTTGAAATCAACTTCGCCAAATTTGAAGTGGCGGTGGCGTAAGAAAAGAGAGGGAATTTTCATTTAATGCATTTAATGACATTGATTATGGCAAAGAAACCACCTAAGAAAGATGAGAAGTGGGTTTGTGGGATGTTGTTCATTTTGGTCTTTCTGGTTTTTTGATCTCGCATGTGCATTTCGGCTCTTCAAACCAGCAATTACATTTTTGACCCTTTGTGATCTTGGGTATCTTCACACTGTTTCTGAACCTATGAAAACATGGAGGGAACTGGAAGATTAGACTCGTTGACATTGTTTTTGTAAAAAGATGTTTTTGGGAGGCTCGGTGGAGATCTTCTACAAAACAAAAGAAAACACTATCAGGCATGATAGGATCTTCTTATTAAATTGTTCTTCTTTTTATTAAATGTCTTCGTTAAAATAAATTTTATCTCTTAGAAATGAATGGTTTTGTGGAAATTCCTTGGTGTATTTTTCTACAATCTTCTTTTTGAGTTTTCTATTTGGGTATTTTCTTGATGCATGTGTGAGTAAATCATGTTTATGTTATTTAAAACTGGAATGTTGCTTAAGTCGTGTGGACTTCTGATCTCTTGTGCTAAAATGGTTTAATGAAAAACAATGATTGTTTTAATATTTGATCAAGGTTATCTTCCCTTGCTAAGAGAAGGTAAGAAAATCAATGTTTTCAGTTGAAACTAGAAGTGGGTGTAAATTTTATCACTGCTATTAAAATCATGATGAAATGGGTGTTCAGATTGTTGTTTTCTTATGGATTCAACTTGTTGAGAGTAATAGTAGCTAAGTTAATTCACTTAGATCTTATACATTGTGATTTTTGGGACCTCTATTGACTATGTAGAATCTTGAGTCACTGCTATGAGGGGAGATAACCCGATTTTTTTGTTCTTTGATTTTGAAATTTCTTTATGCATGGTAGCACCTGTCTGAACTTGCATAATGTTAACCTAGTTGCTTATACTTGTAAGGTGGGTAAAGACTGTTAAATCCTAATTGTTTTGGATATGGGCAATTCTTTTATTTCAATTATTTTATGACGGGGTTGATAGTTATCATGTTGTCATAAATTGGGGAAGGTTCGTTATAATCTTCTCTTCTCTGTTGAACTCGACTTGAGTGTCATGTTGGAGTCTAGTTGTTTTGGCTATTTTTCTCTATGATTGGTTTAAAGCTTGAAAATATTTCGTAACTTGTATGCTGCTCCTTGATTTCTGTGAAAAATTAGGGGGTCTGGGTAACTTGAAGATGGATCTGGGAAGGCATAATTATTTTCATTATTTTAATTTGTATGTATTGTCTTTGAAAGGAAATCAAGATCTCTCTTGAATGTTCTAATTCTTCGTTGTTCTCTTCCACTCTCTGATTGGAAAAGGAGAAAGATTCTCTGTTGATGCTTTTTGTGTTGAAAAGAATTAAATAATTTTTTTTGAGCTTGTTTCTTTAAAAAAACTTGCATCTTTTTGCTATAGTGATTGTTCTCTTTATTTGATGAGAAGCCCTCTCTTCGGGTCTATCTTGCTAGTTTCATTTTTATTCTCATATCAATTCAATTTCAACCTTGTTATTTGCGTGGTGGTGGTTGTTGAATTTGGATGCTGTTAGGTAAGGAGTCATTCTGTCTTCTTGGAACATTGATTATATTTAACCTTTTAATAGGATGGATTATTGAGATCTTCTTTCTCCTTCTAAGCTGGCTATGCATCGTTGTTTTTCTTGAAATGTGAAAGGATTTACTTTATATTCTTTCTCTTCTATGAATTATTGAATACAATGTTATCTTCATTGAACACCGAAGGATGACTTAAGTTATTTTTCTTTCAACTGTTTGTTGTCTCTCGTCTTTACTAACCCTATTGAGGATGAATGGGTAATTGGATGAAAAACCTACATTTCTTATTCCTATTGATTTGATAAATTGAAATTGAATTGAAAATTGGTTCAAGTGTTGGAAAGATGGGAATTCTTGTTTTAGGATGTTGTTGGTTCATTCTAAATTCCATCATTTAAAATTAGAATGAACTTGACCTATTATATTGAATGAGAATTATGTTAAAAGATAAGTATTGTGATTCCTTGTTTCTTAAAAATAATTCTCTTCGAGAACTATGAGAGTTAATATTCTTCTTGAACCTTGTTTGAATCAAGAATGAACTATAGACATTATAGTATGAAATAGATAAGTAATTGGGATGTAATATTACTTATCTGTTGTAAATTTTCTTATGAAATTGCTGATTTAAGAATGTTGATTGATCATGATCCTTACTTAAAGTAATGTGGATTATTCATCATGATCTCCCTTTTTTATCCTTATTTCTTATGTGATATCTATCTAAATTGCTTAAATGTTTCATAAAAGCAGAGTTATTTTTATGAGACAGTTAGTCAAAAGAACATTGTTTTAATGTTTAGTGCTTATCATGCTCAGATTCGATGAACTGACCCATGCTAGAAATTTTTGTAGATGGATTCCGTAAGTGATAAAAGAAGACAAGTTATTGTATGATGCTTCCTGTGTTTACTTAAAGGCTGCATCTTTAATGAGGAATTATTATTCTTTTTGAGATGTAATTGAAAAAGGGAAAAGTTGTAATTTTTACTTAATATTATCAATGTTGATTGACATGAAAGATGTCTAAAATGTTTAGACCTGTAAAATATGTATTTTGTTTGATAAATGCAAATGGGATTGAGTGTTATTAATCTTTGATGTGTCATTATCTTTTGGGCTTACTACAAAGGGATTGTAAAATTATTCTTATTCTCTTGTAAACATATTTGTTTTGGATTATTTTAGTTAGACTCAAATGAAATAGAGAAAAAGAGTATTGATACTCTATTATACTCTTAAATGCAACGTTTAAGTTGACATACATAGATGAAAACTCAACTAGGTGAATATGGTTTATTCATTTACAATAATGGATAAGTAAATTACATATGGTTTTTGTATATGTAATTTGTTGTAATGGATGCTAATGAATATATGTTAAGGGAAAGAAAATTAGTGTTTAGAATTAAATATTCGTTACTATCCTTTTGGGTATGATACCCAAGGGATATTCAAAGAGAAAATTATACCTCTTCTTAGGAAACCTTAAACCAAAGTAAGGTAATGGAAAATGCATGAATATATATATATATATATATATAGACACACACACACACACACACACACACACACACACACACACACACACACACACACACATATATAAGAATTAGACTTCATCTTAATGAAGTGTAATATCAAAGAATCATAATTTAAATTCACTCATGCGTAGCCTTGTTTAAGTTAAGTAAGTTATTCTTTCTATTGCGAAGTTGATTTTGATTTTAAGTCTGAAAAGTAAGTTAATAAACCAATGAATGAAATACAAACCTCAAAGAAGAGGGATTGGTTATCAATTAATCTACATGGAAATTATAATTCACTGATGGTTAGCAACCATAATGATCGAAGAGGTTAGAAATTTAGCAAGGTTTCTGAAACTAATACTTAAATTAGGAAGATAAGAAAGATTTTAAATTCTTAGCTAGATATGTAATTCTAGATGAGGTGGTTCCATAGGATGTTGGTACACACCAACTGCAATAATGTTTCATCATGAAGATGAGCCTTCATGAGGACACAATGTTGTAGCTGACATGTGGTAATTATCAGAGGAATGACAAAGATCTGGAGGGAATCCTTGAGCATAAAACGTTATAATCAACCACAAAATGATGTAGTTTCAAGATCAAATAAATAAATCACCCATGAGAGAAATGTGCATGTATTAAGGGAAAAATGGATAAAATACCATACTCTATTCCATTCCATTGCTCAAGATAAAATGGTGTACATATAGTAGTGGGGTGTGTAACTCCCCCACAAATGTAGCTGTTAAGAGGTGGGAGTTACATTTTTGAAATAGCTGGTCAAATGTAACTACTCGACACTCTATGATTCATGTAAGGCCATAATGACACCCTAGGACACCTAAGCATGGTGAATCACCTATGTGGAGGAATCCCATGTACTTAAAATATATGCATGGTAAATATCCTACACCAACACCCCCCCTAAAGCATAGCTTAGGTGGACACATAGATGAAAACAAGAAAAAGTGGGTCCCGACACCAAGTTGGATGAGGTACCCACGTAAAAGAAACTATCAAAAATTGGAGTAAAAGGAGAAAACCTAGTGGGAAAAACTCCCCCCCAAAAGAGAGAAAAGTCCACTCTCTAATCTAAGAAAGATTCCAAAGATGGGTCCCAAAGCAATAGATGAGCACAGTAAAGGTACCCATGTACAAATAGGAATTATTTTGGAAAGAAGAAGAAGAGAGAAGAAGATGAAGACAAGAGGAATACAAAATATGCCATTGACGGATATGAACTCTATAGCTCTAAGAGGTCTCCCAAAATAATGTCGATCACAAGATCCTTTACCTCACGGGTGAAGAAGAGCCATCTCGCACCGAATTGTGTTCTTGCCCTTAGGAAGGACAAAAATGACATGATGGAATTCTACCCACTCCATGAAGGAAACCGAAGGTATCCATATGAATAAATCTGAGTCTGGTTCACAAAAGTGTGACATAGGTCTAGCAAGTGAGTGCAAAGGAACCAAAGGTAATGTCACAAGTGTAGAACTATCAGAGTAAAGAGGGGGAACACCTGTAGAAAGTATGTCTAACTAATGTGAAGGAAACAAAACATCCCCCACAATATAAAATGGATCCACAAGAATGGGTGTATCAATGAATGTCTCAAGAAAAGTGGAAGTGGTAAGAGTCCCAGAAGAGGCACTCCCAACAACAAAGATGATGAACTCCTCTGAAATACTTGTAGATGGATGAGGAACCTGTATTACATCACAAGTTTACTCTATGAAAAGAAAACTAAGATCGGTAGATACTCCTCCCAATGAGGGGTCTCAACAAACAAAAGAGAGATGTCGAGATAGGTATGAGTCATCTAATGAAGGTAAAGGAGTGGAAGGGGACTTACATCTTTGGAAGTGGAAAGGAAGATGGTGTAATGGCTGTATGAGGTTGAGTAGGAGATCGCTTGATATCCGATGAGATGTGGGAAGTGTCAAAACTCTCTAGAATAGTGAGAGAAGGAAGAGAAGAGTCCTCTGTAGTACTCTTGACATTAGAACTGGGTGCAAAACCATCATCATCAGAAGTAGAACCAAGTGAGTCTATGTCAATGGAACTATCATCATAGGAAGAAATAGAGGACACAACTGAATCAGCAAAAAAAACAATGTTGGTAGTATATGAAGGGTCTTCATAGAGGGATTGAATAATTCTCTAGACTGGTAGGGTGGATCTGAGTCTGCCATGTGAAACCAAAGAGATCTAGAGACATGCATCATCATATGACCAAAAACATGGTCGCAAGTGTTGAGAAAGTCCTCAAGAAAATGATGATCATTGGGTGCAAGAACTGGCCCAAGTAAGAAGGGTGAAATACCCTCGTGAGTGAAGTATGTTCCATGGAAGCACACCAAGTTGAATATTTCTCTCTCCCAATAAGAAGTGGCGGAGGCTATAAAGTGATCCTATGATGATCACATCTTGAAAGAGCACCTTCCATGATGCAGAATCAAAAGTGAAATGTGCACAAAAGCAAGACGTCAAACTCAGACGATAATGCATCTAAGTGTAATACAAGGCACAAGAGTATGAATGACCCCGAATGTGGCACTTTATAAAGTAGTACATTTACAAAACTAAAAATTTCATCACGTAATGTGTAAAAAATCATGCAACTTTGACTAAATAAGTGCTCAAAACCAAGCAACAAGTCAAAAGTTATAGCAAGAAAATGATTCCCGCAACTAATGGAAAATGCCAATAAGCCTTGCAAATGGATTTAAAAAGTTCCTGAAATGGGTGCAAAGGGTTTTGTGTGGGTACTCATTGGAAATGGCATCAAATTTTAGGAAGGGTTTTTTTTTCTTGCGAGGGGGGATTAGCCTCCTGCCAACCCCAGACCTCACCCTCCGTCTTCAACACACAAATGAAGGACATAATTACAAGAAAATAGAGCCCAAAAATTATTACAATGCCATAAAATGAATGTTTTTACCTTAAAACATTAAAAATAGGATTGTTTTAATTGCCAAACAATGTCTAAAAGGGAATTGGGGAGCTAGGGCATTATGGTGAGCTAACTCTATTGTGATTTGAGAGGTGGCTATTGACCGAGTCGAATTATATTACGAAAAGTTTCCATAGTCTGGTAGAGATCCCATAAGCAGCCAAGCGGTGCACATGGAAAAAAATGCAAGAGTCAAAGGAGTGACTCAAGGACAAATTTGTATGGTAAGACCAAGATGAGTTGTCCTTGCAAATTCTAATGAGTCAAAGTGGTGGGTGAACTATTGAGTTGTGCATGGAGGTGAAACTACGTGTCAAGGTTTCTGAGCTAGGTGTTAGATCAAGGTAGTGAAAATTGGAGCCATGAATTGAATGTTGTAACTAAATGTCCACACAGATCCCACATTCCTCGAGATCCCAACATAGGTTCATGTAACATCTTAGGTAGAGGAACCTATAAAATTCCGTCATAGAAGAGTAACGTTGTAAGATTCATGTGTCAACATCCACACCAGTGAGCACACGAATCAAGGATACATATCCAGGAGAGCATGTTCAAACATAGGGGAAGATTCCAAAGTCAAGAAAGAACACGGTCAAGCAAGGATCCATACGTGAAAGGCCATGAGAGCTCAGACAATGCATAAACAAGATAACCAATGCTAGTGTAGAATTCCATTTAATGCATAGATGACATAGTCAAACTAAGAACAAGAAACTACGCCTGCAACGTGCATCAAAGACCACCACAAAAATAAATAGGGTTAGAACACGAGCCATAAACAAACAGAGATCCCAAATAGGAAGGAATGGAGGTCGTTGGTAGTAGGGTCGTGGAGTGAAGCCACTATAGCATACGATCGAGGGGGCGACGCCACAAGCCATGAAAGCTCGGTGTGGTAGTCCAAAATCATGTAGAACCAAGGAAACATTGGGAGTGGCCAGCTAGAATCCAAGAAACCTATTCAAACCAGATGAGCCTTAAATGGAAATATAGAGCCATACCAACCAATCCATGTACTCAGGGAGTCAACCTTGAAGGATCCGAATGATCCAATTTGGATGGATGAAGTGCATGTGGGAACTATGCATGAGTTGGTAAATCTAGTTAATGTAATGACCTAGGAATAAATCTAAGGCAATATATAAGCAATCACGATCTCGGTGATAGTGCAAATTGACCAAATAACATTTAAAAAATGTAAGTGGAGAACATACAAAGGAGAGATTGCACAATAAACTACAAGACAAAGAGTAATAAGAAACTATTTCGAGAAACACAATTCTAATCCCCGATCTCGATACCATGTCGAGCAATTACGAAGATCTAGAGGGAATCCATAAGCATCAAAACATTGCACTTAATCACAAAATGATGTAGCTTCAAGATTGAAGCAAAAATCACCCATGAGAACAATGTGCATGCATTAAGGAAAAATGGATTAAATCCCATACTCTATTCCATTCCCTTGCTCAAGATGAAATCATGTACATATAGTAGTGGGGTGTGTAACTCCCCACAAATGTAGTCGTCAAGAGGTGGGAGTTACATTCCTGGAATAACTAGTCAAATGTAACTCCTATGATGCTCTATGATGCGTGTAAGGCCATAATGACACCTTAGGACACCTAATCATGGTTAATCACCTATGTTTAGGAATTCCATGTACTAAAAATATATGCATTGTAAATATCCCACACCAACAACAACACCCTTCTCGAATCGGATCATCTAGGTTTATTTAAACTTGAAATTGACTTTGTTACACTCTAGATCAGTTTAGGAACATGATTTTGTATAGGAAGGAATCTTGATGAATGAAGGTAACTAGGCACATGTAAAATAACTAGGTCGATTGATTATGTCTATGTTACCTTAATCCCCATGAGTGGTCCTCTATACCAATCTATATTTCTAATCTGGGTTATGGTAAACTTGGGCAATAGGACCAACAAGAGTTACTAAAGACCATTCTAGATAATAGATGAAGTGGGGGTGAAGGACGTATTTTTTTATGATTATTCCATCTAGGTATATGATCATATAAAGTATGTGAAAATCTCGGCCAAAGTATCGTAAGCTACTAGTTGTGTTGTTATATGTCACCTAGTTTAAGAAGCGGGATATGAGTTGAATATTGGTAACAAATATTTAGATAGGTCTCTTAAATAGAATAGTTCAATACTTGAAAGGGTAAGAAAACCATGTATACTTAGTATACAAAATATTTAGTTCATATGAAGGACCGATACGAAACCGAGCCATGAAATGAGAGATCAATGAAACTCCGAGTCATGAGATGAGAGATCGGAAATTCATCTAGTCATTACAGTTGTATATGGTTTTCTTTTATGAGATAAAATGGCATGGAAGGTGTGCTCTATATTATGAATATGAGAAAAAAGAACATTTACCAAAATGGAATGTGTGTTCTAAATAATAATTATTTAGAGTAGAGAACATCATTTAAAAAAAAATTCCCTTGTTTCTAAAGTCTTAAATGGGAATGTTACATCTTGGTATCAGAGCTGAAGCTTGCAGCTCTTGGACCTATTGTGTCCATAATCTAATAAAACTTAAATTTTCTTATTAAATAGAAAATGGTTATAACAAGAGGAAATGCTGCAAACAACCCGCCACCGGGTGGAGAAGCAACTACTACCCAAAAAATCAATGAGATCCTTTCGCTTAGTTAGACATGAGGGATCATTGAGCTGTATTGGAATAGCAAGTAATGGGAAATGAGGATGAGGAAGAATATGGTGATAATGATAATCATCCACCTCCTATGGACAACACCAATGTAGGAAGTCCTGGGTGTTGATAATAGTAATGTAAGCATACCTAATTCGCCTAAAAATAAAAAAGGCAAGATTAGTAGCTGAACTCACAAATGATATAAAAATAATAAGTCCTACTAAGTTTGATGGAACTACACTTGGGGATGGTGCTGAGAAGCGGTTGATTAAATGGATAAGTACTTTGTAATAAGAAACTTCTCTAAGGAAACAAAAGCAATATGGGGAGTGTATCAGCTTTCCCATGAGGCATCTTTATGGTGGACATTCATAAAGGATTTGAGTTGAATATTGTCGAAGCAAACATAACTTGGGATCAATTTAAAAGTTACTTTAGGCAATGGTGGCTACCTCAACTTTATTATGATAAGAAAATGACTGAATTTTAGAACTTATCTCGGGAAAGTTAACTGTAACAGAGTACTAGGAAAGGTTTACTAACCTCCTTAAGTACGTGCCTTAGTATCAAATCGACGAAATATTCAGAATAGGGAAATTTATTATAGGATTAAATCCCATTATAGGAGGCAAGGTGGATGTTCATAGTACAACCACTATGGAAGGGGTTGTTGAAAAATCTGTAAGGTAAGAACAGAAATTAAGAGGAATATTTTCTCATAGAGAGGAAATTAGAAGGAAGGTCCTAAACTCTTCTTCATCTCTTACACATAAAAAGGGACCCTGGAAGAGGTTCGGCATAACAAATAAATTTTCCACTGATAACAATAAGAAAACAACAACACACAAACCCATTGCTAGTATGTAGAACAACTTTTTCAAGAACAATAATAATGGGAAAAAGTCCTACGAAGCCAAAATGATAACTTCAAGGCTGGAAATAAATTTGAGCCTAGGAAGGGGCCTATTAGAGGCTATTTTAATTGTGGCAAGGATCATTACGTGAGTCATTTTCCTTTGAAGAAGGATGACCACAATTAGTAGCATAGGATACACATTGCGGTAGCTGACAAGCAAGCTGAAAAGCAAGTCACACCCATAGAAGTTTCGAGTAAGTTATTCAAGTATACCTGTGACTATAATTTTTGATACTGGAGCTACTGAATGTTTTATTTCTACTAAGTTAGCTTTGAAATTAAAAATAAAAGCTGAGAAAATGGATAAATTGTGGACTGTGCATTATGGAAATAATGTTGTTCATACGGTTAGTATGTGTATTTTTGGAGCATTCCTTGACTTGCCTAGTTTTTCCACATAATTTGACCTTTATGTTGCTCCTTTGGGGTCTTATGACGTAATCATAGGTGTTAACTAGCTAGCTGAGCATAAAGAAAAGGTTGATTGTTTTGAAAAATAGATTAGTTGTTTAGATGATTTGTAGAAAACAACAGTCATTCAGAGGTGTAAAACATGAGATTTCAGTTAGGAAGTTGTCAGCAATGCAGCTCAAAAAGGCCAAAAACAAAGGTTGTACCTTGTATGCAGTAAAAATTTCTGAAACTACAGAAGAAGGTAATGATTTTATGGAAAGATATCCTTTGTTACAAAATTTCAGGGATGTATTTCTAGAAGAGTTACCGGGTCTTCCACCCAAACAAGAGTTTGAATTCACAATCAAGATCAAACTAGGAACCGAGCCTATATCCAAGGCACCTTATAGAATGACTACCATTGAATTGGTAGAGCTTAAGGCTCAGTTGCAGGAACTTTTTCAAAAGGTTTGATAAGATCGAGTGTCTCACCTTGGGGAGCACCGGTAATTTTTGTGAAAAATAAGGATGACACACTTAGATTATGCATTGATTACAGAAATTTGAACAAGGAAACTATTAAGAGCCAATATTTGCTTCCTAGAAATTATGATCTGTTTGATCAGATACATGGAGCATTGGTGTATTCTAAAATAGATCTTCGATTTGGATATCATCAATTGAGAATAAAGGATGAAGACATACATAAAATGACTACTAGAACAAGGTACATGCATTATGAATTCATAGTTTTACCTTTTGGGTTGACAAATGCACCTACCATTTTTATGAATTTGATGAATAATATTTTTCAAGAATACTTGGACAATTTTGTGCTTGTATTCTTAGATGATATTCTCATATACTCTAAAAGCATTGAAGAACATCATGAGCATTTGAAGATAGTCTTAGAGATCTTGAGAAAGAGAAATTTGTATGGTAAGTTGTCTAAATGTTCTTTCTATGACACAGAAGTGCACTATTTGGGGCATGTTATAAGTAAGAATGGAATAGTTATAGATCCTTCAAAGATCATAGCTATAACTGAGTGGCTTGCACCCAAGAATGTGCATGAATTTATAAGCTTCATGGGACTTGCTAGTTACTATAGAAAGTTTTTAAATATTTTTCTAAGATTGTTGCACCAATAAATTTATTACGAAGAAATAAGATTTTTTTGGAATGAAAAATGTGAATCTAATTTTAAGATTCTAAAGGACCGATTAACTACAACACTTATTTTGACAAGTACACTCGATCCAAATGGGGACTTTCTTTGTTGTAATGGATGCATCTGGGGAGGGTCTCAGAGGTATTCTATTGCAGGATGATCATGTCATAGCTTATGAAAGTAGAAAACTCAAGTTACATGAATGGAATTATGCTCCACATGACCTAGAGCTTGTTGCCATTGTTCATGCACTTCAAATATGGAGGCATTACCTTCTCGGTAAGCCTTTTGAACTAAAAATTGATCATCTTGGGTTGAAGTATATTTTTACTCAGCCAAACCTGAATGCAAGATAATGAAGATGGTTAGAATTTCTATCTCAGTATGATTTTGATATAAGCTATATTAAAGACAAGGAAAATAGAGTAGCAGATGCTCTAAGTCGTAGGAAGCACATTTATGCTCTTATAACATTGAGAAATCAGTTTAAAGATGAGGTAAAAAGTGTCATGGAATCTGATTCTTATTTTCAGCAAGTAAAGATAACACTTGCTACAAATCCAAATGATGTGAGATATAAAGGTTTTCATTTTTACAATGAAGGAATTTTGTGATTTGAAAATAGGGTATACATACCTTTGGAAAATGATTTAAGAAAGAAATTATTAGTTGAATTTCACAACTCACCTTTTCTAGACCTTGGCATTACAAAGATGCTTGCTGATATAAAACAACCATATTTTTATAAAGGGATGAAAAAGGATGTGATGGAATTTGTGACACACTGTTTAGAGTGTCAACATGTTAAAGCAGAACATATGCATCCAACCGGTTTGTTGTAACCAAAGATAAATGGAAAGCGATAACTAAGAATAAACATGATGTTATTTTGGTTGTTGTTGATAAACTAACAAAGGTAGCACACTTTATTGTTAGTAATCTAAAGGATGATTCACCTGTGTTAGCAAGAATATTTGTGCATGATATTTTCAGGTTACATGGAGTACCTAAATTGATCATATCGGATAGAGATCCGAGAATGACATCAAGATTTTGGCAAATGCTTAATGAAGCTTTGGGAACTAAATTGAATTTTAGTTCTGCGTATCACCTAGAAATAGATGGGAAGATTGAAAGAGTTAATCAAGTTTTAGAGGCTATGTTAAGAATGTATTACATGGATCAGAGTATAAATGGGAGGAGTATCTTCTATTAGTTGATTTTTCTTATAATAACAAGTATCACACCTCTATAAAAATGGCACCTTTTGAAGCATTATACGGAAGGAAATGTAAAACCCCTGTTTGCTAGGAAAACATTGAGGATAGAGAGGTAATTAGGCCAGAAATCTTTACGAAATGGAACAAGTTAGAATGATTCGTAAATGCTTTAAGGAAGCTGCGATAGGAAAAGAGTTATGCATACTTAAATCAAGTTGATAGGAGATTTGAACTTGGTGAGAAGGTCTTTCTTTAGGTTAAGCCAAAAAAGAGTTCTATAAATTTTAGAAAGGCTTCCAAGTTATATGAGACCCTTTGAAATTGTTGAAGTAATCAACCCTGTAGCTTATCGTTTAGCTTTACCTCCTACTTTATCACAAATGCATGATGTTTTCCATATTTATTTTCTTAAGAAATACGTTTCATATTTATCACATGTGTTGAATTAGAATTCCTTGTAGGTCCAAGACCTAGGAATAATCATGGTTAAGCCCATTCGAGTGTTGGAAACTCACCAGTTGCACTTAAGAAATCATGAAATAAGTCAATGTAAGGTCTAGTGGGACCAGTTTAATGAATAAAGTGCAACCTGGGAAAATATCAAAGATATGAGATCTGTTTTTCCATACTTTTTTGATCAAAATTGATTCTGAAAATTGATAAAATATGAAAATTTTATTCATGTTTTGATGTTAAATCTGCCAAACTTGGACTATTTGAAGTTACTTAACTATTTGACAACTATTTAGTTTTGTTATGAACATAGGAATGGAGGGACAATAATTAAGTTTTTTCCTAAACTTTAATGGTTTGATTAATTTAATCCTTAGGACAATGATTATTTTAAGGAAGAAGGTATGTAACATCTTGGTCATGAATGTTACTATAATGAATTCCACTTTTAAATTGCAAATGTTGACATGTGATTTGTATTAGGAAGATGTATTTTTTTGAAGTTGAAAATCATGTTTTCAATGGATAAGTTATTACTATCTAGAATTCATGCTTGTTGTAACTTTGTTTACTTCAAAGTGAAGCCATTCAGATCATGTGAATTATAAGTTGTAAATATGGACCATTTTTTTCACATTTTCCATATGTTAATAAAACTCCTTGAATCAATTCCCTTGATCCAAGGTATGCTTCAGATTCTTCTTTATTTATTGTCATTTTGTTAATTGACATGCTAAATGAAACATATGGCTTTAGGTGTCCTTTTTGGCATTATGTTGTAAATGCTAAACATGGACCTCCGTTATAAGTATTTTATAATGTTGAGTAGTGTAAGTAGATTGAGGATATGTTAAGGGACTAATAAGGAAAATACCTTAGCCTTAGTCAGAATGGTTGGTGTTATTCGGATCTGACCTAAATCGTAATTATTATCCTAATTGGATTTTTAACCTAAGGTAACAATACTTACCTAGGACCTATTACTAAACTATTACGGTTGATGCCTAAACCTATGTTGCAAGTACGTTACCCTATATGGATTCTAACCTAAGGGGTTATGACCTAACCTAAGATGGTATGTTATATGGTTATGAGTTTTGAACTAACCTAAGATAAATTCTAAAGACCTAAGAACTAAGATGGAAACCTAACTAATGTTAAGGTAACCTAAACTATTACTAATCCTAAAGGGGACCTAAGGGTTACATGGAAAATGGAAGTTTGGTGGTGATGGTTTCTAAGGTATTAATGAGGATTAAATATTAGTCCTTACATCTTAAATTGCCAAGTTTGGTGGAGGCAAGGAAGGTAGGTAGGATTCCTAGCTGGCATCATTACTAAATTTAAAATGCATGTTAAATTTTGAAATCAACTTTGCCAAATTTGAAGTGGCAGTGGTGTAAGAAAAGAGAGGGAATTTTCATTTAATGAATTTAATGACATTGATTACGGTGAAGAAACTTCCTAGGAAAGATGAGAAGTGGGTTTGTGGGAAGTTGTTGGTCATTTTGATCTTTCTAGTTTTTTTCTCTGCATGTGCATTCTAGTTCTTTGAACCAGCAATTCCATTTTTGACCCTTTGTGATCTTGGGTATCTTTGAGTTGTTTCTAAACCTATGGAAACATAGAGGGAGCTGGGAGATTTGACTATTGACGTTATTTTTGTAAAAAGAGGTTTTTGGGAGGCTTGGCTAGAGATCTTCTGAAAAACAAAAGAAAACACTATCAGGCATGATAGGCTCTTCTTATTAAATTGTTCTACTTTTTATTAAATGTCTTCATTAAAAGAACTATGCTCTCTTAGAAATGAATGGTTTTGTGGAAATGCCTTGGTGTATTTTGTTGTGATCTTCTATTTGAGTTTGTTGTTTGGAAAAGATTCAATATGGGTATTTTCTTGATGCATGTGTGAGTAAATTGTGTTTATCTTATTTGAAACTAGAATGTTTCTTAATTCATGTGAACTTCTGATATCCTATGCTAAAATGGTTTAATGAAAAATAATGATTTTTTAAATATTTGATCAGGGTTATCTTTCCTTGCTAAGAGAAGGTAAGAAAATCAATGTTTTTAGTTGAAACTGGAAGTGGGTGTAAATTTTATCACTGTTGTTAAAATCATGATGAAATGGGTGTTTGGATTGTTGTTTTCTTGTGGATTCAACTTGTTGAGAGTAACAATAGCTAAGTTACTTCACTTAGATCTTATACGTTGTGATTTATGGGACCTCTATTGACTGTGCAGAAGCTTGAGTCACTACTATGAGGGGAGATAACCCGAGTTTTGGTTCTTTGATTTTGAAATTTCTTTATGCATGGTAGCACCTATCTGAACTTGCATAATGTTAATCTAGTTTCTTATACTTGTAAGGTGGGTGAAGAATGTTAAAGCCTACTTGTTTTGGATCTGGATGATTCTTTTTCTTCAACAATTTGATGACAGGGTTGATAGTTGTCCTATTGTCATAAATTGGGGAAGGGGCATTATAGTCTTCTCTTCTCTCGTTGAACTTGACTTCAAGTGTCTGGTTGGAGTCTTGTCATTTTGGTTGTTTTTCTTTTGATTGGTTTGGAGCTTGAAACTCTTTCCCAACTTGTATGTTGCTCCTTGATTTCTGTGAAAAATTAAGGGGTCTGGGTAACTTGAAGATGGGTCTGGGAAGGCAGAATTGTTTTCGTTATTTTTTTCATTTGTATGTATTGTCTTTGAAAAGAAATCAAGATCTCTCTTGGACGTTCTAATTTTTCATTGTTATCTTCCACTCTCTAATTGGAAAAGGAGAAAGCTTCTCTGTTGATGATTTTTGTGTTGGAAAGAATTAAATAATTTCATTGCTGAGCTTGTTTCTTTAAAAAATTGCATCAATTTTGTGTTGCAGTGATTGTTCTCTTTATTTGATGAGAAGCCCTCTCTTTGGCTCTGTCTTTCTAGTTTCAGTTGTTATTCTCATATCGATTCAATTTCGACCTTGTTGTTTACATGGTGGTGGTTGTTGAATTTGGATGTTGTTAGGTAAGGAGTCATTCAATCTTCTTGGAACATCGACTATGTTTAACCTTTTAATAGGATGGATTATTGGGATCTTCTTTCTCCTTCTGAGTTGGCTATGCATCATTTTTTTCTTGAAATGTGAAAGGATTTACTTTCTATTCTTTCTCTTCTCTAAATTTTTGAATGCAATGTTATCTTCATTGAACACCAAAGGATGACTTAAGTTGTTTTCCTTTCAACTATTTTTTGTCTCTCATCTTTACTAACCCTGTTGAGGCTGAATGGGTAATTGGATGAAAACCTACATTTCTTATTCCTATTGATTCGATAAATTGAAATTGAATTGAAAATTGGTTTAAGTGTTGGAAAGATGGAAATTTATTGTTTTAGGATGTTGTTGGTTCATTCTAAATTCCATCCTTTAAAAGTAGAATGAACTTTACCTTTTATATTAAATGAGAATTATGTTAAAAGATAAGTATTGTGATTCATTGTTTCTTAAAAATAATTCTCTTCTGAGAACTGTTAGAGTTAATATTCTTCTTGAACCTTGTTTGAATCAAGAATGAACTATAGACATTATAGTATGAAACAAATAAGTAATTTGGATGTAATATTACTTATCTATTGTAAATTTTCTTATGAAATTGCTGATTTAAGAATGTTGATTGATCATGATCCTTACTTAAAGTAATGTGGATTGTTCATCGTGATCTCCCTTTTTTATCCTTATTTCTTATGTGATATCTATCTGAATTGCTTAAATGTTTCATAAAAGTAGAGTTCTTTTTATGAGATAGTCAAAAGCACATTGTTTTAATGTTTAGTGCTTATCATGCTCAGTTTGACGAACTGACCCGTGCTAGCAATTTTTGCAGATGGATTCCATAGGTGATAAAAGAAGACAAGTTATTGGATAATGCTTCCCATGTTTACTAAAAGGTTGCATATTTAATGAGGAATTATTATTATTTTTGAGATGTAATTGAAAAAGGGAAAAGTTGTAAATTTTACTTAATCTTATCAATGTTCATTGACATGAAATATGTCTTAAATCTTTATACCTATAAAATATGTATTTTTTATGAAAGGAAAAGGGATTGAGTGTTATTGATCTTTGATGTGCCATTATATTTTGGGCTTACTGGAAGGGGATTGTAAAATTATTCTTATTCACTTGTAAACATATTTGTTTTGGATTATTCATTGGACTCAAATGAAATAGAGAAAAGAGTATTGATACTCTATTCTTCTCTTGAATGGAACTTTTAAGTTGGCATCCATATATGAACACTCAACTAGGTCAATATGGTTTATTCATTGACAATAATGGATAAGTAAATTACATATGGTTTTTGTATAAGTAATTTTTCTCAATGGACCCTAACGAATGCATGTTAAGGGAAAGAAAATTAGTCTTCCAAATTAAATATTTGTTATTATCCCTTTTGGGTATAATACCCAAGGGATATTTAGAAAGAGAAAATTATACCTCTTCTTAGAAACCTTAAACTGAAGTAAGGTAATGGAAAATGGAAAATGGATGAATATATATATATATATATATAAGAATTAGAATTCATCTTAATGAAGTCTAATATCAAGGAATCAAAATCTAAATTCAGTCATGGGTAAACTTGGTTAAGTTAAGTAAGTTAGCCTTTCTGTTGTTAAGACTATTTGGATTCTAAGTCTGAAACTTAAGTTAATAAACTAATGAATGAAATAAAAACCTCCAAGAAAATGGATTGCTTTGATTAATCTATATGGAAATTATAAGTCATTGATGGTTAGCAACCATAATGATTGAAGAGGTTAGAAATTCAGTAGGGTTATTGAAACTAAATCTTAAATTAAGAAGATAAGAAAGAATTTACCCTCTTAGCTGGATATGTACTTCTAAATGAGGTGGTTTTGTAGGATATCGGTACACGCCAACCGCAATAATTTTTCATCATGAAGATGATCCTTTATGAGGAAAAATGTTACAACCGACATGTCACAACACCCTTCGAATCGGATCATCTAGGTTTACATAAACTCGGACTTGACTTGGTTACACTCTAGGTCAGTTTAGGAACATGATTTTGTATAGGAAGGACTCCCAATGACTGAAGGTAACTAGACACATGCAATTAACCTAGGTCGATTGAGTATGTCTATGTACCCTTAATCACCATGAGTGGTCCTCTATACCAATCTATGTTGCTAATCTGGGTTATGGTAAATCCTTGGACAAGAGGACTAACATGAGTCAATAAAGACCATTATAGATAACAGATGAAGTGGGGGTGAAGGATGTATTCCATTGACAAGTATGTCATCTAGGAATATGATCATGCAAAGCATGTGAAAATATTTGGCCAAAGTATCGCAAGTTATTGGTTGTGTTGTCCTTTGTCACCTAGTTTAAGAAGAAGTATATCAGATGAATATTGGTAACAAATATTTAGATAGGCCTCTTAAATAGAACACATCAATACCCAAAAGGGTAAGAAAGCCAAGTATACTTAGTATACAAAACATTGAGTTCACATGAAGGATTGGTAAGAAACCGAGTCATGAAATGAGAGATCGGAAATTCATCGAGTCATTACAATGTTTGCATATGGTTATCTATTATGAGTTTGAATGGAATGGAATGTTTGTTCTATATTATGAATATGAGAACATAGAACATTTACCGAAATGGAATGTGTGTTCTAAATAATTATTATTTAGAGAAGAAAATGTATTTAAAAAAAATATTCCCTTGTTTCTAAAGTCTTAAATGGGAATGTTACAAAAAGTCATCCTCAAATTTCTCAAAATTATTGTAACAAGGTTTGGCGTTCCTCAAAAAATCATTTCAGATAATGAAAAATCCTTCCTTGGTGTCAGAATTAATGATTGGGCTCTTAGTTTTGGTATATGTCTAAAGACCTCCTCTCGATTATTGTCATCAAGGTAATGGCTTGGCAAAGTTGTCTAAAAACAAGAACTCGACGTCAGAATCATGAAGCGCACAATGAACTTCAGCCAAAGAGAGTGGTATATAAGACTCTCACACATGCTCTAGGAAGACAGAATCATAGCGAAGAAGGTAATATGAACTTTTCCTTATAATATTTTCAATGGCAAGGAGGCCACCCTTACTTTGATACTTGAGTTGAATTCATTAGCACTTGTCTAACAATTGGAATTTAAAGGCATGAACCAGAGATAAATTAGAATAGTAGAGCTGGTTGAACTTGAAGAATCAAGGAAATCTATCATGATCAAGCTAGAACAACATCAAAAATAAAAAAATAGGTGGTTTGATAGAAATGCTAGGCCTCTAAGTTTCAAATTTGGGAACATAGTCTTAAAATGGGATGCTAACAGAGCCAAACCAAGGTGTCATTCAAATTTTTATGCACTTTAGAGTGGCCCAAACACTATTAGTTCTTGTAAGGATGCTAACTCTTTAGAGATGACTCATCTTAATGGAGGAGCATTAACATCCCATTCAATGGGATATATCTCAAACCCTTCTATTAAGCTTGCTACAACATTTTATATATATTAGAGTAGTTTCAATTCCTCTAAGTGTGTCATATGCATATTGTTTTATTTGTACATAATTCTTTCTTCCGTGTGTTTCTTACACATGGTATTTTGTTTCTTCTAGGATGCTAGTATTTTTCAAAAAATTTATAGGATTCGAGAAAAAGTTCATAAATGTTTCATTAACTGAATTTAGGGGTAGTTCTTCAAGGTTCTATATCAAAATTTCATAATCACATAGCAGAATCCATGCCCAATGGATGCTTCAAGCTACTGATCTCCTTCATCTATCAAGAAGATGGCCCCAAAAGTCACCAAATTGTTATCCAAAATAACTCCCCTAGTTATTTGGACAACTTACATTCCAATATGAATCTAAAGATTTAGATTACAGGATTACACGCACTTCATTTCCTCCTTTGGCACATTCCCTTGGTTGCAGATTCTCCATGTTTTCTCGTGTGCTCATCTCTCCCTTCACATTTTCTTTTATTTTTCCTCTTTGTCCAATTTTCCCTTGTGTAAACCCTCGTTAATTTACCTTCCTTCTAGCAGTTCATGCATCCTTTGTGTGCACCTTAGACCCACTTCTCAAATTAAGATAAGTCCCTAACATCCTCATGTGCCCCCTTCCTTAGTTCCGCACATAATTTTGTAATGATTGTGCCTCTACCATATGTTTCTCTTGCACACGTCACTTTTTTGCATGCCATTCTTATGTTTTACTCTTGTGCCACGCTCTTACGCATGCATACCTTTACACCTTCTTCTATGCCATTTTATGCCACATATCATCTGTCAAACATTGAGCATGTTACATGCAACCAATCAAAGCGTACCAAACCAAAGTGTGATATGTGGCTGACATAACAAAATGTATACACAATTGGTCGATCTTCTAGTCACTCAATGTGTGCCATGTGTTTTATGTGTTCATTTTGCATTAACAACTTCCGACGGTTGTAGATTTTGCTACAAGGATCGACACAAGCGTTACCTATCTCATTTGAAATATACTCACATGGGCTACAATTTAAACCATTCAAATTCAATTTTCAATAGGATTTGGTAAGTGAGAAGCTAGAAAATGTATTTCATGCCATTAATACAGGATCTATTTGCTCCAACCAGCCAATTTGATTCAGATTTACCATCCTTACTTCTTATACACATTAAATAGACTTGGAGAAGTGCATTTGATAGATTTAAAGTTGGATTTGTAGGCATTGAAAGATTATTATTGGTAGTTGTAATTGAAATACGAGTTTTCCATCTTTCTCTTCTTGTTCTCTCATAGATTCATCTCTAAATATAGGAGCATAGATCATTGTAAAGGGTTGGACATTTTGGATCTTCTAGCATTTTCTAAGGGTTATCCATATTTGTATTTTGAGTTGCATACCTCTATATCTTCTTCTTGCATGCGAGATATTGACCTACAGATGCCATTATAATTGATTGCACACTTCTAGAAGTAATAAAATCATCATTTTGTGTATATTATCTTCCGTAACATGTTTTTATTCTTCTTTCTTTCCTCCCTTTTACATTATTTTCTTATTGTCTCACTTTAGGTTCCTTGTAGTTTCACTTTCCTACTTGTGTTTCATGAAACCGAGAAGGTGAATATATTACAGTTTATGCTACACATGTCCGACATCCTTTTATGCCTTATCCTTCATTTTCACTCAAAACAGATAGTGTCCATCTCAAGTTTTCTTATTTTATTTCCTCTTTTAGTTTAGTTTTCTATTTTCATGTTATCCTTCTATCTCTAGTCCCTTGGCATGATTAGCTTAGGTTTATATTTCAGCATTAGGAGTAGCAGTAGTAATAGAAATAGGTAGAGGAATTTTCCTTCTCTAGAAGTCTATATCAAGCACACAAGGTCCAAAAACTTTGATACATTCCCATTGTTGACTCAAATGACTCAACTCCTTTAGATCTCGAGACATGGGTGCAAGGACGAGGAACCAACAGTTCTTTCTTCTCGTGCACTTTTGTGTGCTCCCTTTTTACTTCTAGGATGACAATTTTATTTTCAAAGAGGTGGTTCCAACTATTCATACACAAGTTTCCACTCTCATAATTCAATTCATAACATTTTTACATGAGAATGGAAGTTTGGTTCAAATTTCGACAGAGTTTCAAGTGACCTCGGGGATGTTCTTCAATGTTACAGATCGAATTTCAAATTTTTGGATGACTCTATGCCTAATGGATATTTCTAAGGCTACTAATATTCTTCATCTAGTAGTAAAATGGCCCTGAAAGTGGCCAAACCATTGTCCAAAATAAATCTCGTAGTTATTTTGACAACTCACATCCTCATTCTAACTCTAAAATTCAAACATTGCAGGCTTCATATGCACTCTAGTGGTTTCCTTGACACATTGCTTGGTTGCAGCTCTTCCACATGCCCTACATACTCCCGCTTCCCTCAATATATTTTACATCCTCTCAAAATTTATTTGTTCCTTCCTCTTGCATGCCTTCTTTCTCTCTCGTTTAATACACACTCCTTATGCACACCTTCTGAATTTCTCTCCAAATTAGTTAAGTCTCTCGCCTTCCTTCTGTGTACATGCCCTGCCTCTTGATCTCTATGAATTTCCTCATACTCTCTCATTTTCCCATTTCCATAGTATTCCCTTGTGCATATTTCCTTCACATTTGTGCATTACACACTTATTTTCTGCGTCTAGCTTACTCTACGCACCATTTCCTCTAGTCCTCGTGTGTTCATTCATTTTGATGTTTTCACTAGTTTACATACTTATATAATTTTATGGATATGCACCTTCCTTTGCTTTTATATGCACTTATTTTTCATGGATGTCTTCTATTTTATCATGCCTCCTACTTTTTCATGCACTTTGTGCATTATTTTTCACTAATTCACCGTGTCATGTGATAACTTATCGACTTAAGTGTGAAAAACAAAACCTATCAAGGTGTGCCAACTAGGTGTCGAATCCTCATGATTACATAATTTTCTACATCTGGTAGAAACGATAAATTAAATGAACACTTGTTTGATCCTTCATCCGATAAGATCATGCCATGTATTATTGCGTGTTCACTTTACACCTTTGTGAACCTTCAAATAGCAATAACTTTTACTCTAGATATCTAACACATGCGCACCTAGGGTTGTTGGAAAGATATTGACGTGGGATACATGTTAGGATATTAGAAATAAAATTTTGGTGGGATTTGGTAGGAAGAAAATAGGTAAACATCACTTAGGTAATTAATGTAGACATCTAATCAACTCAACCATCATATTTTCTTCTCATTGTGCATGTTTCCTTCTTCCACAAGTAAAAAGACATGGGGAGGCACATCTATAAGCATTGCAAAAAGATTTTTAGGCAATAAATTCTTGTTATTAGAAATTGGATTTCATATCTTATTTTCCATCTTATTTCTCCTCATCTTCTATAAATTTTAGAGCTCCGCTCCTTGAAATAGATACCTCTTTTTTGTAACGACACCATGCCAAAATTGTGGCCAACTTCCCATGAGTTTCAAACCTTGAAATTAGTCTCTATAATGTATTATTTCCTTCGCCATGAATGTAGATGATTTTTAATCCTTTAAGAAATAAAACTAAGTTTCGTGGCACTTGTTTCTACCCTTTTTTAGTTTTATTGTGTATTTCCTCTCTGCTCATGTTTCTAGCATGTTGTGCACATTTCACGCTTATAGGTTCCATTTTCATGTATTTTTAATGTGTGAGAACAATGGTTCTACACGGTTCTTGTCTATGGTGCACTATTCCACTCTCTCCCCATGTTTTCTCACTTTCTTCCCCTTATGGAGAGAAATTGACCCTTTTTTTTGGTTTTATCACCACCCTTGTAGCTTAGGATTTCCCTTATGCATCTCCTTCCAACCCTAGTCCCTTAGAATGTTAGAGTAGTGATAGATAGATACATTTTCCTTCATAGGAGTAGCTTTAGTAGTATAAATTAGTAGAGGAACCAAACTTCTCTCGGAGGTATGTCTCAAGCACGCAAGGTCCCAAAACTTGGAGGCAGGTCCCATGTTGCCTCAAATTCCCATTTCATCTTGATCTCGCATAGGTATAAGTTTTATCTCCAACAAAGTATGCATGGAGGTGGTGATAAAATTGTTAAAGGAGTGGTATAGGAGAAAGAGGGTATCCCTTATCTCATTTGGAAACTTCCCTTTAGATAGAATATTCTTAACATTTTTCTTCCAAAGTGATAAAGATAGAGCTTCTAGTTTGGCTTAATCAAGAAATCTCAAAGAAAAATTAGCGTAACCCGAGGCTCCTCACTCAAGGAGGTTGCATAAGAAATTGATAATAGTGGAGGACCTTATAGTTGATTTGGAACAAGATGAGATGTACCCAATGCATCTCTCATCCCTATAATAATCTATAATATTCTCTCTTTTTCTATCACATTGGCCCCACTTGCTTAGGATGTTTCTTCCCATTTGGAGGAAGATGTTATAATCTTTGCCGATGTAGAGTTAGAGATAAATGATATATTTCCTTGGGTACATAATATAATCACAATAGAAGCTTGCAAGGTGCAACAAGTGGCCATTCTAATTTATCGGCTATCACTGCGATTGTTAAAGGGAATAAAGGAAGATTGGCTTCAATTGCTTCTCACTTTTTTAGTGGTACCTTAACTAACTAGTTTGTAGAGGTAGTCAAGTCGAAGGTTATCAAGCCCATTAAATAAATGTCTCCAACTTACTATGAAATTTAAACAATTCCCTTAGGTTTGGAGACACGTCGAGGTGATTTTTATTTGTTTCAATATTCTTCCACTCACCTTGTGGAGATAATCCAAGAATACAAGGAGATGTTGGACCAAGTGGAAGACCATATCCAAACCCTTTCTTCATATGTACAAGTTATTTCAGATCCAGGTGCTTTCAAAGCTCTCCTAGTTGAATAAATTACTCCAATAATTATCTCAAACCCTAATCATATCATAAAAATATAAGGGTTAACCATATAGGGAAAATAAAATGAAAAGTGGGTGAATAGGATCTATAAAAGGGGGAATATTTTTCTTGGAAATGTTGACGTTGTATAAGTACATGGTGTTGGTGCTCAGATTTGTCTCACCCCATTTTTCCAAAGAAAATCTACCAATTTATGGTCTCTGTCACATTTTATCTTCCCGTATTGTTCCTAAAAATTCTCCACCTTCCTTTTGTTGTTGTAATCAATCCTTTCCTGGACCAAGGATCACACATAGATCCACAATTGTTTCCTCATTTCTTTATTTATCGAAAAGGTATTTATTTGGGTGTAAAAACTTGGTTTTTCCCATTATTTCCATTCTTCATAGTCGAGATTTGTTGTCCTTGTCATTTTTCCCTAAATACTTGAAGAAAAATGAATGGATGTAGCTCGGAGGAATGTATTTGAGCCTTGTAACATTTCTAAATTCTTTGTCCTTGAATAAAATTACATCTCGGTGGCTCAAATGGTTGTTTCTCCACATTTTGTTTTGATGAGCATTTCTCCCAGTCAAATTTACATCCTTGCATCAACAGGAAACATGGCCTCTTTTGGGTGGACGTAGCTTGGCAAGGTACTTCAAATTTTTCATGAATCATCTCAACTTAAAAACCTATCTACATGGAAGAACGATGCTCATTTGAAGGTTCTCTTTTGGTTTGGCATTGGAGTTATGCCGAGAGGACACATGGAGGTTTCCACTGCTTTTCCTAGACTTAAACAAAAATTTTACACAACTAGTATAGTTTGGCATAATAGGGACACGTGGTGAGCTCGTGATCATTCAGGGTCTCCACTCTTGGGCATTATTTTGAAATTGTGCCATGGAGACACGTGGAGGCTTCCATCGGGTCTTCCCATACTTAGTCTTTTATCAAAAGGTTTTGATATGCCTAGGACACATGGAGGGACCACACATGTTTGAGGACCTGTTGGTCCAAAAATATGTCGAGTGGGTAGATCTATGGATAGATAGGCCAACAGTGTGTAGGGCATAGCCCCTCTTTGAGACAACAAAGCAAAACTGGTTTATTACTATTCTACCAGCAAGAATATGTGCAAGTCTTATAGTATTCTACCTTCAAGGGGGTTTGGGATCTCATCCTGGTGGAAATAGTTCCGACAAAGAATAGAAAGGAATGAAGGAAGGAATAGAAGAAAGATGGATCTGAAGGGAGAAAATAAATGAATTCCAAAGTAGAAAGGTCAGAGGGTTTATGTTTTAGGCTGGTAGTAAACAGAGCCAAACTTACTCACATAAACAAACAAAGAAATACTGATAAACAAATGAAAAAAGCATAGGTGAATCTAATAGAATAAGCATGCAGATCTAACTTAAGAAATATCTAACATGTAACATAGGAATTCAACACAAAGTCTCAATTTTGTATTAATAATGTTACTTATAAGAAGGCTCAAAGTCTTTCTCTCTTCACTCTATTTTTCATACAAGTTTTCTCACACAGAATACAACAAGCATTCTAGTATTTATAGAAGGAGAAGGAGAAAGAAGACAAAAAGGAGCCAACAACTATTTACAAAATATCTACAAAATATTTAAAAGTCAAAAGTTGACTTTGGGGCAATTTTGTGGATGACAACATCTCATGATGCAACATGGATGATGTCATCATTTGTGCCAACATTATTTTAAATATTTTACAAAAATGGGATAAATCCTAGGAGGAAGGAGCCTATTCATCATCATCCCTTAGCTGGAAAGGAGTGTCTTGCTTTTGCTCAGGAGAGGAAATGTGAAATTGAGCTCGATACTCCATGAACTTGCTGACCATCATTTGAAGTTGATCCTGAGCGGGACCCTTGGTGTGATCCCCGATGACTTCGTAAGTCTCCCATTCATCTCTAATTCTTTCTAGGATTTTGAAGTATTCATTACCTACCTCCATCAGGTATCTAACAAAGTCACGGCAGTCCAGAAGGTTGTTGATAGATTCTATATCAAAAGTGGCCTCTGACTCTAAACTCTGCAATGTGATTCCTTTGAAAAGATGAATAGTGTCATCTACCTTCCTCAAGGTGTATGATGGGGTGAGAAAACCTGGAGACATCCTTAAGATGATCTGCTCCATTTGATGAATTACATATAAGGTTTCCTCCTTGATTTTTTCTATTTTCTCCAAGACAAACTCCATTTGGTCAAACCGATAGTCTAAAGAAGCAAGGACTTTATTGGGTGTTCTTGAGAGATCGAAGACATTGAATTTCATTAAGTCATCAACTGGGAAGTCGAGCATCTTTTGGAATGTCTCGTGTTGCAACCTAGCATGGTCCAACTCTTTGGAGATAGGTCCTGCTATTTCCTGGAGTTCCTTGTTAGCTTGATCTATATTTTGATACAACTCTGTGAACTTTGTAATCACTTCCTCACTATCTTTGAGGATCTTCTCTCTCTAGGTGAAAATTGCTACACCTTGCTCACCAATCTTGGCATACTCATTTATCTTCTCCTAACTAAGGGCTTTAGGAGTTTCGGTGGCAGCTACAGGAGGTGCATTGCCCATCTTTTGCAGGCTTGGAGAAGATGCTTGTTTTTTTATTTTAATATTCTCTTCTCTTCCTTTGCTTCTTGAAGCTTTTTGCAAAGGGCATCCACTATGGATAAGGCCTCTCCTTGTAGGATTTCTGAGGATGTTCCCATTGTGACTTGAGTCACTGTAAAATCTGTAGGAGACAGATATTTTTTCTCCTTTGTGGGATCAGGGTATGTGATCTCCATAACTCTTTCACCTGAAGCACTTTTAGAGAAGTGGGTTATAGCCTTTTGCTTCTTAGCCCCTTTAGCTAGAATAACAGAGAAGTCCATAGGTGCAATAGGGATTTTCCTCTTGTGCTGACTCAGGTGTTTGGAGATCCATTCTAGACTTAGGGGAGTGGGACCAGAGGAAGAAGAGGAAACAGGGGTGGAAGAAGGAGAAACTACAGTGGAAATGGAGAAATGTGTCAAGACACTCGGTGGTGGCATTGAGAAAGAATCCAACCCTCCAACACTCATAGTGGTAGGAGTCACTGTAGGAGAGGAAACTGTGGGGGTGGAAGGAAGTGTGAGATGAGGGAAGAAATGATGGGGGCAGATCTACAAGGGAAGAGAAGATAGAGGAAGAGAGAGGGGGAATGGTAGAAGGCGGGGAGAAGACAAAACCAAAGGAGTGGTTGCTTGAGTGACATGAGGAGGGGAAGGAGGATCGGAAGAGGGGATGATGTAAAACCTCACCGGTTGTAGTAGTGGAAACATCCCGAGTGGTCAGTGCCCGTTGGAGAATTTACCGCTTCTTCTCGCTTGGATCTCCTTCTTTATCTTTTCCTTTTCCTTTAGGCAAGTGGTTCGGCTTGGTGGGTGCATTACCCAAGGGAGACATGGTAAAGTCTACTCCAAGGTAGATGAGACTATTTTTCTTGCACCAATGCTTAGTGTGCTGTAGAGTGCCTTTGACCCTTTCCTCAATAATTTGAGGTGCCTTGTTTATATCAATTTTAGAAAACAACCAATTGTCCCCATCTGTGTCTAGATAAACCTAATCAACCTCTTGATCAGTTGCTTGGAAGCCCTTTGGGACAATGGCCACACCATATTGAATGATCTTTGCAGGGCCAAGTGGGAGTGATCCTTTCATCTGAACTCAACTTCATGATATAGATCAATGTAGATATCTTCAATCTAAGGGATGTGAATTGGATTGAGATTTTCCCTTGGAAGGTAATCACGAGGATCAAAGGTTGGCCTCATCAGAAATTATGCTTTAAGTTGAGAAATTCAAGCTCTGTAAACATTTCCTAGGCTTTTCTCTATGAAGTGCAGGTGTACCTACCCACTGTGAGGGGGAATGGAGTTCCACCCTTCTTTCTTTTCAAACACTTCTCATGGTATGTGATAAGCTATCTAGACAGCTCCAATAGGATCAGCTTAGGTCCCACATACCTTGGCAACTTGGTGGGCTCTCCCAAGAAGTTGGCGGCTCTGAGATAGGTGAAAGTGGGGAATTACGTGAATAACGCTCCCCACTTCTCTATGGTGGATACCACACTTTTGGTCATCCAACCATGAGTCATATTGGGCCTCAAGAGGTAGATGACGCCGTAGAAGAAGGCATCATTGATTTTGCTGAATTGTGCTATGCTATTTTCTAGTCTTAACTCTGGATAATACTCGTATATTTTAACCTAGGGCCATACCCCATACCGAATCAATGCTAAGTATTCCCTCTCTAAGGCAGCAACATATACCACATAAGAGTTCATATAGAACTTCCCAGTTGTTGAAAGTTGTTGAAGCTACTCGGAGATTGTGCTGCTGATAATCTCTCCCCATTCAAAACGTTGATTAGGAACATTTTTTCTCATTATTTCTAAATATATGAGCATCCACTTATGAAAGTAATGGGCATCAGGAAGCCCAAACACCCTACTCAGGAAAGTGATGGTGTCACTCAGCTCCTCTGAAAAGTCACTGCGATGAATGACTTGTGGCCACCTACTTACCACCTTCTTGTTTTTGAGGTACACCTCATTCATCAGCTACATGCATTTGTCTTCGTTTTCATTCCATGTCTTCATGTAGTCCTCTTGGCTTACCACTACAAAATGTCGGTGGTGAGGGATACCCAACATAATCTCAAAATTTTGGGCAGTGAGGTTGATTATTACCTCACCCTTCTCATTTTTGACACATCTTGTGTCTTTATTGTAATAACGACCCACCAATATTATGAACTCATTGTTGATTGTGCTCACGGGAATATCTGTAGCAAATTATAGACCAATGCTAACAAATTTATCCATCCATGGGCTACCTGTGACCTTCTTGGTTCGGCCCGAGAATTCCTCCCGTCAATGTGACCAAGTTCTGAATCTCGAATATCTAGGTCACACTCTGCAAGGGATTTAGGCATCCTGACCCTTTGGTATTTATATTTCATTTCTTCTTCTGTTAGCTTGGCTTTACCCTTGGACTTGGTTGGCTTCTTACTCAATGAAGACATGTGTGAATCTGAGTTCAGCTATTGATCTACAAGAAGAATCAGGGAAGTCCATCGTAGAAGAGCCATGTTAGTTGTTAAGTCATCCATCAAAGCTTACAGAATGAAAAGTTAGCAATTTATGAGTCTCTGGGTGTAAGGCATAGCTCTACTGCAGGTTGTAGGGTCTCAAAAAAGTAAGGCACACTTTGGGAACATGTTGCATGGGAGGAAACAGTGCAAAAGGGGTGCGGGGTGCAGAAAGACTACACACAACATTTAGATGTTGGTGTCAATGGATGTGCGCTTGTGCCATATGAAGTGTTTTAACTGGGTGTAGATTTATTTGGTGTAGCAAGGTCTTAGGGTGTGCCATCGGTGCATATGTGGTAGATGCAACATTAAGGTGAGGTGTGCAAGGATTAGCTTGCACTTAGCGTGAGAAGGGTTTACACAACATTCAGATGTTGTTGTAGCTATAGGTGCATCTACGCTGCACCTCGCACCTAAGCAATTTTTTGCGAGTTTATTACAAGGCACAAAGAAGGTTTATGCCATATGTAGGGACAGTGTTCTGTAGTGTAACTATGTTTAATGTAACAACAATGAAACTTGTGCCGAAGGAAAGACAGTGGGCTATTTTTGCAAAAAAATCATGTTTTTCACCCTTTGCCCGAGATTTTGATGGCAAGGGGGAAAAATCCAGCAAAGCAGGGAATAAGTTTGAGTAGTTTTGTGGTAGAGGTCTTCCAGTTTGTAGATCTAGAAGGAGGATGAAGAATGGTTTTGGAGTTGAGTATTTGGATTTGCAAAACGGGTTGGGATTGCATTATCTTCTTAGGTTCATTGTTATTTTTAACAATCCTAATCACCTAAACCAACAGAAAAACCACAACAAATCCACAAGAAAAGAAAGGACCACTTACCAGGAATATATAATGATAAAGGAGACGATGTGGGATCCACGAACGTGACAAATGGCAACACACAGGGCTGATAGGAACGCTGACAAGTACAGAGGAATAACTTTTTCACATTTTTTGAATTGTGAAAATGACAGGTCGGACGCGCCTATATATAGCAAAAGGTGTAATAAATGCACCACCAACTTTTTCTATGGCACACTTAGGGAGATGTCGACATGAAAATATTTGCACCATGGCATAGCTTTTGAAGTGTCGACACTACGTTTTCAGCACCTTGGCGCAAAATTAAGAGGTGCAACATTTGGAGTGTTGACAAGTTGGCGCATGCACCTTGGCGCACCTTTGACAGGTGTAACATTAAGAAGTGTAACATTTGGAATGTTGACACTTAATAGAATGTGCCAAAGGAATATGGGGGGCACAGTTTTGGTTGATGTAACATGAAAGAAAATTGTGCCCAACCCAAAAAGGTTGAAAATGACCAAGTTCTAAAAACTATATTTTCCAGAAAGGGGTTTTATGCCATTCCGAATGTTAAGAGACCTCAAAGGGGGACCAAAATAGAAATTTTGGTATGGTTACCTGTAAAATTGCCCTTGTCAATTTTATAGGATAACAAGACCAGCTCTCGAATTTTATTTTAGAGAATCACCGGGAGGACACTTGGATGCCTCTCGCTCACTTTGCATTTTGCTTAGACTTTTCAATGGCTAAAGGCGATTGCCTCAAATCTCGACACATGGTGCCTTCCACCAATCTTTAAGCCTTCAAACAAATTTTGCTGTGCCAGACACATGGTGATCACATGCTCATTCAAGGTATCAACTTTTGGGGACCATCTCAAGATGTGCCATTGTGACGCGTGGTAGATTGAAAATTCAAAGGGGTGGAGAAGTGGACCATTAGAGGAAACTTGGATTTTTGCCTCTTGTCATCAAAAGGATTAAAACATAAAAATGGCCCACAATCCCGATAGAGAATAGTAAAAAAATTTCCCGATCAATGGCAGAGGTGTGAACTTCTGGGAAAATTTGGAAAATTTTCCTTTTGTGGAGAAAGGAGTTAAAAGTGAAGAAAGAAGCATGAATCTACCTGGGACCCACATTAGAGACTAGAAGTAGAAGGGCGGAGCTATGGGGAAAACTTGTAAAATTTTCCCTTTTCCAAAAAAGAGGTGAAATATTAGAATTTGGCCGCAGTTCCTTTGGGACCCGCATTGGGACACGTGTCGGACTATTTTTCAAGGGAGGAGATGCGAAGAAAAGGTGAAAAATTAGGTTTTTTCCAAAAATTTGTAAAAGAAAAAAGGAATCTGCATGCCCACTTTAAATTGGGTCTCCCACATGGACGGTCCAAAATCAAAATAGAAAGATCAACGAAAACTATGCGTCTATATTTGACTTTCTACCATTTTTCTCCAAAGCTCATGGGGATGTGTATTCTTATGGTTTTTTATCATTTCTTGGAGTCTCTTGCAGATAAGATGTAGAGGAACATTAATCTGGTATCCTGGTTTGGTAGGGAATTTTTGTAAACATCTATCACCATTAATATGCAATCTGACTTTCAAATTTGACCCAATTTTTCTTTCCTTGGTATGGGAAAGAACTAATGATATCCTTGTTTGGTGAGGAAAATCTGGGGACATCTTTTACCATTAAGATGAGATCTGACCTTTGGGCTCGATTTGATCTTAAATTTTTCCTTCCCAAGAATGTAAAGAACTTGATTTAACATATTAAGGGTGGAAGTGGTTGGCGAGTGAAGGGAAGAGTGATCTACCAGAAGGAGTTGAATGCGAGAGATGTTCGAAGAGATCTACCCCCTGAGCACCTGACAACTTTTTACATATCTGATTTTGGGAATAATGATTGAGATCATGGTGAGCACTAGTACATTCAAAGTTTGGATTTTTGGGGGAAAATATCTGTTGTAAAATGTTATAAATTACATGAATTTATCATGAAAATGGTGTAAAGGTTGGAGTGTTAGAGGTCAGAACTAATTTCCTAAGATAAAAGATTGATAGAGCTCGTTCTTCTGAGGGACTGTCTGAGAAACTTGTATATCTTTTTTGTGTTAAATATGATCATGTCAAGGTGGTTACAAGTGTACAACCATTGAAAATCTCTGAGATTGTTCTAGAAACTTTCCCTTGCTAATAATGTTAATCAAATTTGAGTTATCCTATGTTAACTCTGAGTAATTAGTGTCTGCTTTATTTCATGATTTCTACAAATAGTTCTATTTGTTCCTATTGCAATCTTATACTGAAATTTTTGTGAAATCACACAAGATCTCATCCCTATGATAGTTTAATGGTATTTTTAATTTCATTTCAAGAAGAGCCTTCATCTTGGATGAGAAAAACAAGTTTAACATACATTCACTGTCATTTGATGATAAATATTGTCTGTAAGTCTTTAGGTGTACCTTAGGCATGGTTAATAAGAAACTATAGTGTTTAATTGAGTCTTCTAATTTGATCCTTTGTATTGGAGTCTTAAAGATTATGTGAAAACGTGCTGATTTGGGCCTCCATTGAAGCACACCTTCTAGTTGAAGGAATGTCTTGACTGTTCTTGAAGCTTTTTGTTGTGAAGTTTCTCATTATTGTAAAGTCCCTCCAAAGATCTAGTATAATCAACTTTATCCTACTTCACCTCCCACAAAAATTCATTTAAAAAAACCAATCATACCCATACTACCCTTGTTTTTCATGTGTGTATACAAATGCATAATTTTTACTACCAAAACATGTAGAAACAATTAGGTTTTCATTGTCTTTAGTGGCCGAACCTTGCTTAGAAAATATATCCATTATCTAGAGTGACAACTCGTGAGAGTTAGGTTTTGTTGCATTGATCATATTTTGTTCAAGGTCTTCTTAATAATTTTATAAGGAGGGATATCCCCATCTCTTCCATAAACAAAAGGCTACAAAGAGGGTCCTCTCACTCTGGTTGAAAGGCACAACCATAAATTAATGAGGATAGGTCAAATCCTTGTGAGGTTCTTACTCATTTATCCACATCCGAGTGACAAAGAGAAAGTTACATTTCATCCCCTGGCTACAAAATGACACACTACATGCTCTCGCTTGTTTCTAAGCTTCTGTAAAACCCTGTGATGCTACTAAGATTCGAGGGAGAATCAATTTGGGTACCAACACCTAATAAGTGCCACTTTGTTAGGGAACTAATTTGCATTACTAGTAAATAATTTGAGTTGCAGAGATATATTTGTTGATCTGTTTCCCATTTTTATCTATTTGGCCCATCAACACCCAATTGGCGCCATTTCCGGGGAATTGATTTCTGTTGCTAGGAACTAATTTGAGTTACTAAGACAGATTTGTTGATCTATTCCTCATTCATATCTATTTATCCCATCAACACCTAGTTGGCGCCATTGCTAGGGACATAGTGGTTACAATTCATATTTAGACCCTAGTAAACACTTCTTATATGTTCTAAGTACTAATACATTTTTTCAAACATCATCTTGTGTTCGGGCCTATAAGAAGTATTCAAGGTTGCAAGTGTTGTGTGTAATTCCTTCTAGTTTCCACACCTAGTGCACTATGTTTTATCGATAAATCTAGGTAAATAAAAGTAAGATCGTCCCATTTCTAGTTTCTATTATTGATGAGACATTTGATAGGTCATATTTTAGAGCATTTACACAACTAAGGTGGAAATCCTTAGTGGTGACTCCTGATGATCCGATTCTTGATAAGCACCAATGTCTTAACCTCTGTCAAGTGATATTTGTTACTAATATTTGAAAATATGGAAGGAAGAAGATATTTCTTTGTTAGGGATCCTACTAGGACATTATTTCCAGAGCTAGGAAAAACAAAGTCAGAAGGAAGAAAATCCTGGAGAGTTTTTAGAGATCAGAAAACAAGAAAAGGGATTTCCATCGATGAAATTGATCCGCCTATTATTCAAAACTACCATTCAAGTTCTTCTGAATCAGGTAGCCTCTTGTTGGAATTGAATTCTCCAACTTGAGAGGGGCCTTCATTTGATTTTGAAAAGGTTTCTTCTCATTCATCCCCTGTCTTTTCAAAAGTTGAAAGGGTTTTCCAAGAAACAAGGCCTTTAGAGGATATCCATTTTGAAAGTTATAATCCTGTGTTTCAAAGACCTCTTCCCCTTATCAATTTATTTCCCCTCCAACGTAACCTCATCAAAACAACATGACTCGCCCCACCTGACCTCCATTTGTTGTAAACACCTTTGGTCCTATAAATTTTACTGGGATGGTTGGTTATTAAAATGCAGTTCCCCAACATTAAATAAATAGATTACCAAAGTTCCAAGTAAACAACGCTATAACTAGTGATCAACTTATAAAGCTTTTTATCAATATGATGGAAGACTTAGAGATTGAACATGAGGATGTATATATCAAATTATTTATCCATACTTTGGAAGAGGATGCAAGGGACTGGTATAAATCTTTGCTAGATAATTCCATTTATTCTTGGACAGAGATGAACAATGCATTTAGATTGCTAGTATGGTGATATAATTGACCCTAGGTTTCTTCTATCAGAATTTGAGAACATCAAGAAGAAACCTAATGAGTCAATACATGATTTTAACAAAAGTTTTAACAAGACCTTGAGGGGATTTCATGTTATCTTAAGCCCATGTGATGAATCATGTTTGATCAAATATTTAGATCCATTTGATAAAAAGGATGCTTACTATTTGAGGGACAAAAACATTATTAATTTAAGGTAGGCCTTCACCATGGCTCTACAAATAGAGAAAAACATCAAGGAAATTAGAAAACCTCCAAAAGGGAGGGTGTAACAGTAATTAACCCGGAAAATCCTATAACAAGTAAGGTTTTTGATTTGGAGGAAGTTGTGAAAATTTTGCCAGGGGTTGTCAAAGAGATATCATAGAAATTAGCCAGGTAGGTAGAAAAATGGATTAGGCAGAGTTCATAAGGTCATCATAAGCAACAAGGCCAAGATAGGTTTACAAATCAGCATAAAAATAATCAAATATTTGATGACAGAGGCAAGGGACTTGTTGGATTTGGAAATAAACAGTCCAGTGCCAAGGAAAATAGAATTGTTCTAAATCCTTTTTTCTGCTAGAGTTGTTATTGTGGAGGAGAAAAATTTCATTGATTGGTGTGATAGATGCTTCATGCCCAATGCTCCATGTGAGGATGGTCAATAGGAAGAAGAAGAAGTGACGATGATAATGATGATGCATGCATGATGGAATGCGCCATGAGCTCACAACAAGGGGCAACTTCAACTGAAGTAATAAGTGCTAGAACTACTGCTGATTTTTGGGATTGCATCCATCAGGTACCTATTCTTCCTCCCTCTCATAATTTATAAGTAGATACTGTACAATATTTTAAATTACCCAATAATGACTTTAAATATTTAAGAGATTTAGTGATAAAGAAGTATGATGGAGGAATCCCATCTAAGGAGGAGAGGCATTCGTTGATGAATGCTATTGTTGCCCAAGAGAAGGAATATACCACAATAAGTAGGGATGTCAAAGAGAAAGGGCCTCTGGCCAAGCCAAAAAATCCATTTCTTTCAAATATTTCTAAAGAGGCTCTTAAGAAATATGCATATGCCAAGGGCCTTGCTATCCCAACTTAAAATCATACCCCTCCTCATCCCCAAACTGTCAAAAATCACACACCATTTAATAAGTGTATCAACCTTCCTTCTAATGTTTCTTTGCCAAAGTATATCCCTTATGATATTTCCCAAGTCTTGAGTCAAATCAAGATCTCAGTTCCAATTGTTGAGTTGCTTAGGATTTATGAGCACAAGAAAATGGCTTTTGAGTATTTGGAGCCGAAAGAGGAGAAGACTGCCATAGGTAGAAATATAAATAATGTGGATACTCCACCAGTCATTGAAGATTTGGAGACACCACCGGTGTTGGAAGAACTAGGTGAACCATCGAGGTTTATTTCGGGACATCCTTGGTGGAGTCTTAGCTAAATGTGGACCCATTCCGACCACTCGATCATTAAAGATAGATTTTTACACAATTGTATGTTTGACTGGGGGCATCATACATTGTAATTTCTCTACAAGTCATGAATGAGATGGATATCAAAGTAACAGACAACATATTGGAAGTGTAATGCTATGGAATCTAGAGAAGTTCCAGTAGTGGGATGTGTGAAAGGTATTGTGGTGCAACTTGCAACTTACCCAGGTAAATACCTGAAGCAGGATGTTGTTATTGTTGATTTCCTAGCCAAGTGGGGTATGTTTTTATCTAGAAAATTGGCTACAAGTGTTAGTATGAGTGTTAAAATGGACATGTCCTATCCTACAATCCCAATTGAGGGCATCCTTGTCAGGTTGTATGGAGAAAAGAATATGTTGCACCTTTTTGAAGATCCCAACAATGCATCTTATGAATTATTGTACATAGATGTTGATGTTGATAACTTTGTGGGATTTTTCGATGGAAAATAACTTAATATTGAAGAATGAAAGTGTCTTGAATAGGTAGGATCTCCATGGAATTTATTGTTTTATGGAGCTTTCTCCAAGTTCGGAAATGGTGTTGGTGTTGTTACGATCTTTTTAGGCCAAGAAAAGTTTACCTTTTTCTTCAAACTAAATTTTGAATGCACTAATAACATTCTTTGAGTATGAGGAACTGTTGTTAGGTCTGATGATTTCTTAGAAATATGGTGTTAAATACATCATTGTCAAAGGAGATTAAGAATTAATTATAAATCAATTCAAAAAACTTTATGCCACTAAAAATCAGTGAATGAAATAATACAAGCATGTGGTTTGGGATTTCATTGAGATGTTTGATGCATTCAAAATTGTCCATCATGATAGGAAGTTCAATGATATAGAAGAAAGACCTACAATATTGGGGTCTTGGTTTGATAATTGTACAATGTCCCCATATTGTGAATATGATGTTGGGGTTTTAACTAGGCCATCTGTCCGTGACAACATTAAACATTGGAAAGTTTTTGATGATGATGCTCACGTCAAAATATTTCTGCAGAAAAAAGGGGAGTTTGCTGATCAAAGTATTGATTAGGAGCCAATGGTGTGCGTAGTAGATGGTAAGGAAACCTTTTTGGCAAAGCCATCATCCAACCGAAGACTAATACCATTTCTAGAGGGTTGGTTTCTCTTAAATCAAACTTTGATAATGTTGATTTCATTATTAACATATGCATAGATGCTTTAAGGGATATTGAGGAGCATGACCTTGGTACAAAGGAGAAACCAAGGAATATCTAGTTGGGAAGCAATCTTAGTAAGAAGGAAAAAAATCTTATGTCCAATTACTAAGAAATATCAAGATTGCATGGCTTGGACTTATTCTAAACTAAAGGCATATAGAGAGGATCTGTTTCAACATGAGATTCCCTTGGAATCTAATGTAAAACATTTCAGGTAGAGAAAGAGGCCAATCAATCCACTCCAATATCTTAAAATGCAAGAGGAGCTGAAGAAACTAAGGGATTGAGGGATTATTCATCCTACAAGGTATTCTTCTTGGGTTGCAAACCTAGTATTAGTCAAAAAGAAAAATGGTGACATTAGGCTATGTGTGAACTTTAGAAATATGAACAGAGCATCAATGAAGGATAATTATCCTTTACCAAACATGGAAAATATGTTGTAGTTAGTGACTAGGTCTGAGATGCTTTCTACCCTAGATGGTTTCTCTGGGTATAACCAAGTTGTGGTGAAGGAATCAAAAAGATATAAAATAGCCTTTACCACTCCTTGGGGGACTTATGTATATGTAAGGATTCCCTTCGATCTGATGAATGCTAGAGTAACCTTTCAAAGAGAAATGGACGTTGTTTTTGCTAGTTACATCAATGATTTTATTGTTGTCTACCAAGATGATGTAACTATGTTTTACAAGAAGAGAAGTGATCATTTGCAACACTTGGAGAAAATGTTGATAAGATGTAGGGAATATGGCATTTCACTCAATCCAAAGAAATTCCATTTTGGAGTACAAAAGAAAAATTTCTTAGCCACATTATGTCACAAGAAGGGGTAATGATTGATCCAGAAAGGGTAGAGGCCATCAACAAGGTCCCAATTCCAAGAAACAAGAAGGGGATTCAATCCTTCTTTGGGAAGATAAACTTTATCAGGAGATTCATATCAAACTTTTCTAAGTTGACCATTCCAATCTCTGACATGCTGAAAAAGGACTAGGCCATCAAATGGGAGGAGGATGTCATTCAATATTTCAATTGGATCAAGGAGACATTAAAGAAGGAGCCTATTTTAGCAGCTCTATATTACAAGAAGCCTTTCCACCTATTTTATTTTGCTTCATAAAATACTATTGCATTTGTCTTGTTGCAGAAAGATGATGAAGGGGGCCAATTGCCTTTTCTAGTAAGGCATTGTAGGGGGCTGAGCTAAAATACACTATTATGGAGAAACAATCATTTGCCTTGATAAAAGCAACAAAGGTTTTCAGGCCCGACATTTTGAGCTCTAAAATTGTTACTTATGTTCCCCACACTATGGTGAAAGGCATCTTATCAGAGATGGAAGTCTCAAGAAAAAGATGTAGATGGGTGAACAAGTTGCAAGAATATGACATGGATATCCAAACCACAAAGTTGGTGAGGTGTTTGGGCTTAGCTAAGCTTATGGCTAAGAGCAACTTAAAAGTATTGAGGTAAATGAGGTAGAAGAAGGAATGGTAGATGTTTTTGAAAAATTGGTGAGTTTTGAGTGGTACAAGGATGTGATTTTTTATCTTAGACATTTATATTGCCCCGAATATTCGAGTAAGAACCAGAAAAGATCCCTTAAGTTGGCTTCCCAGAAATATGTCATTACTCATTTTGGGTTAGCTTGGAAGAACCATGAGTGAGTTCTTGTAAGGATCATTACTCGAAGATGAAGCCCCCAAGCTAATTGCTTAGCTTTATGGAGGAGTTTGTGGGGGAATTTTGCTAGAAGAGTAATAACACAACATCTTGAGGGCTGGTTATTGGTGGCAAACTCTCTTCAAGGATACAAATCTTTTGGTTAGAAGATGTGAGAGTTACCAAGCACTGTGCTCGGAAGATGAAAGCTTGTGCTCCCTTCCTTTGTAGCTGTATCAATTGAAGTTCCATTCAGAAATGGGGAATGGATTTCATTGGTGATATTTTAGAACCCTCAAGAGTTTTCCATAAGTGGATTCTTGTAGCCACTGATTACTTCACCAAGTGGGTGGACACAATCCCCACCAAGAAAGTACCACACCAAATTGTCATGGACTTTATGTTGAACCATACCATATGTAGGTTTTGAGTGCTAGTCAAAATTGTTGTTGACAATGCCATGAGATTCAGAGCTAAACTCTTAGTGGAAATGTGCAAAGAATATGGGATCAATTTGACATATGCTTCTAATTAAAATCCCTAGGGAAATGGACAAGCTGATTCTAGTAAAAAAGCTGTTGTTGAATATTATCATGAGAAACTTGGAGCTGAACAAGAGAAAATGGGGTGAGTAGTTGAAGTTTGTTGTCTGGGAAGAACGAATTATTGTTAAAAGAGCCATTGGAAAGATTCCATTTGAGTTGGTGTATGGAACTCATGCCATGCCACCCCTGCATATGTAATTATCCTCATATCATTTCATTTAACAAGTGGAAGATCAATAAATCAGTCCATATGAGGCTCGCATTAACTAGATTATTGAACTTGATAAAGAAAGAAGAGCATCTCACCAAAGGCATGTAAAGATCGAGAGAAAAGATGAAGAAGTTTTTAATGAGAAGGTCACCCCAAGAGCTTTCAATGTTATAGATATCATGTTTTTATGGGATAGTAGGCATGAAGGTAAGGGAAAACATGGAAAATTTGATGCATTATGGATGGGCCCTTACTCCATTCATATTAGAATTGGTGAACATACTTTCTTCCTGAAGGACTTGGATGGTGAATTGGTTGAATTTCCTATTAATGACAGGAATTTGAAACATTTCTTGGATTGATTCCCTAGAATCAAGGTGAGAATCATCTGTAAAGTGTATATTTTGTTGGTTTATTTTTTGTCTTGTGTGTTCTTGTTCATTCTCGCCCCTGGTGGCCAGTTTTTGTTGGTTTCTTGGTTCGTTTTTAGGGGAAGGTTATGGTTTTGTGCTTTGCAAGATGAATCCTTTTCCCAATGGATATTTTATCACTTGGTCTGTTATTTGGTTCTTGTGGTACTCGAGGGAATGCCCATCCCCGAGCGAGCTGATTTTGGTGCTCAGATTTATCTCGGCCCATTTTGCTATCAAAAATCTATCAATTTATAGTCTGAGTCGCATTTTATCTTCCTATATTGTGCCTAAAAATTCTCCAACTTCCTTTTGTTGTTGTAATCAATTCTTTCCTAGACCAAGGATCATGTATAGATCCAAAATTGTTTCCTCGTTTCTTTGTTCATCTGAAAAGGTATTTATTTGGGTGTAAAAACTCAAGTTGTCCCATTCTTTCCATTTTTCACAGTCAAGATTTGTTGTCCTTGTCATTTTTCCCTAAATACTTGAAGAAAATGAATGGATGTAGCTCAGAGGAATGTATTTGAGCCTTGTAACATTTCTAAATTCTCTTTTCTTGGAGAAATTTTCATCTCCAGGCTCAAATGCTAATTTTTCTACATTCTACGGTTTTGACAGTGCAGTTCCTCCAATCAAATTTACATCCTTGCATCAATACGAAATGTGGCCTCTTTTGTTTGGATGTGGCTTGGCAAGGTACTTCAAAAATTTCATGAATCACCTCAACTTAAAAAAGTTGTCTACATGGAGGAAAAACACTCATTTGAAGGTTAGCTTTTAGTTTCACCATGGAGTTCTGGGAGGACATGTGGAGGTTTCCACTACTTTTCTTAGACTTAGATAAAAAAATTATGTAGCTGGTATAGTTTGGTGGAATAGGGACACATGGTGAGCTTGCGCTCATTCAGGGTCTCCACTCTTGGGCACCATTTTTAAATTGTGCCATGGAGACACGTGGAGGCTTCTGCCAGGTCTTCGCATACTTTTTCTTTTCTCAAAAGGTTTGGAGAATCCGGGACACATGGAGGGACCACACATGTTTGAGGACTGGCCCTTGAATTTTATTTTAAAGAAGCACCAGGAGGACACTTGGAGGCCTCCACTCACTTTGCATTTTGCTTGGAATTTTCAATGGCCAAAGGAGATTTCCTTGGAGCCCGAAAATGGCTCTTTCCACCAAGCATTAAGCCTTCAAAAACAAATTCTAGGCTAGGACACGTGGTGAGCCCACGCTCATTCAAGGTCTCATCTTTTGGGGACAATCTAAATATGCGCCATTGTGACGCATGACAGTTTTAAAAGTCAAAGGGGCATGGAAGTGGACCATTTTAGGTAACTTGGATTTTTTACCTCTTGTCATTAGAAGGATTAAAACATCAAAATAGCCCACAAGCCCGACAAAGAATAGTAAAAAAATTCCCCGTCAACGGCGAAGGTGTGGAATCTTGGTAGAAAATTTGGAAAATTTTCCTTTTGTGGAGAAAGGAGTTAAAAGTGAAAAAATAAGTGTGGTTCCGTTGGGACCCACATCAGACACTAGAAGCAAAAGGGCGGAGCTGCGGTGAAAACTTGGAAAATTTTTCCTTTTCCAAAAAAGAGGTGAAATAACGGAATTTGGCCGTGGTTCCTTTAGGACCCACATTGGGACATGTGTCAATCCCATTTTTCAAGGGTGTAGGTGCAGAGCAAAAGGTGAAAAATTTACATTATTTCCAAAAATTTGTTAAAGGAAAAATGAACCCATAGGCCTTCTTTAAATTAGGTCTCCCATGTGGACGGTCCAAATTGAAAATAGATATATCGATGGAAATTGTGCATCTCGTATTTGATTTTCCACCATTTTTCTCCAAAGCTCATGTGGATGTGTATTCTTATGGTTATTTATCATTTCTTGGAGTCTCCTACACGTAAGATGTAGAGGAACATTAATCTAGTATCCTAGTTTGGTAGGGAAGTTTTGTAAACATCTATCACCTTTAATATGAAATCGACTTTCGATTCGATCCAATTTTTCTTTCCTTGGCATGGGAAAGAATTGATGATATCTTGGTTTGGTGAGGAAAATCTGGGGACATCTTTTACCATTAAGATGAGATCTAACCTTTGGGATCGATTTGATCTTCCATTTTTCCTTCTCGGGCATGCAAAGAACAAGATTTGATAGATTAGGGGTGGAAGTGGTTGGCGAGTGAAAGGAAGAGTGATCTACTGAAGGAGTTGAATGTGAGAGATGTTTGAAGAGATCTAGCCCCTAAGCACCTGACAATATTTTACATATCTGATTATAGGAATCATGATTGGTATCATGGTGAGCACTGGTACATTCAATGTTTGGAATTTTGGGGGAAAATATCTGTTCTAAAATGTTATAAATTACATGAATTTTTCATGCAAATGTTTGGAAGGTTAGAGTGTTTTAGGTCAGAACTGATTTTCTAAGAGAAAATCATGATAGAGCTTTGTCCTTCGAGGGAATGTCCGAGAAACTTGTATATTTATTTTGTGTTAAACTTGATTATGTCAAGGTGGTTGCGAGTGTATAGCCATTGACAAGCTTTGAAATGGTTCTTGAAACTTTCCCCTGCTAATAAGTTTAATCAAATTTGAGTTATCTTGTGTTGACTCTGAGCAATTAGAGTTTTCTTTGTTTCAAAATGTCTACAAATAGTTCTATTCATTCCTATTGCATTCTTATACTGATATTTTTGTGAAATCACATAAGATCTCGTCCTGTGAAAGTTTAAGTGTATTTGTAATTTCATTTGAAGAAGATCCTTCATCTAGGATGAGATAAACAAATTTAAAATCAATTCACTGTCATTTGTTGATAAATATTGTCTATAAGTCTTGGTGTACCTTAGGCATGGTTAATCAGAAACTATAGTGTTTAATTAAGTCTTCTAATTTGAGCCTTCGTATTGGAGTCTTAAAGATTATGTAAAAACGTGATGATTTGGGCCTCCATTGAAGCACACCTTCTGGTTTAAGGAACATCTTGACTATTCTAAAGCTTTACATGTTGTGAAGTTTCTCATTATAGTAAAGTCCCTCAAAAGATCTAGTATAATCAACTTTATCCTACTTCACCTCCCACCAAAAATTCATTTAAAAATAACCAATCATACCCATACTACCCCTATTTTTCATGTGTGTATAAAAATGCATAATTTTTACTACCAAAACATGCAGAAACAATTAGGTTTTCATTGTCTTTAGTGGCTTGAACCTTGCTTAGAAAATATCTCCATTATATAGAGTGACAACTTGTGAGAGTTAGGTTTTGTTGCATTGATCGTATTTTCTTCAAGGTCTTCTTAATAATTTTACAAGGAGTTATATCCCCATCTCCTCCACAAAAACAAAGCTACAAAAAGGGTCCTCTCACTTTGGATGAAAGGCACAACCATAAAGTAGTGAGGATACGTCAAATCCTCTTGAGGGTGCTACCCATTTCTCCACATCTAAGTGATAAGGAGCAAGATACATTTCATCCCTGGCTACAAAATGACACACTACATGCTCTGCTTGGCTCTAAGCTTCCTGCGAAACCTATGATGCTGCTAAGCTTCTAAGGGAGAATATTTTTGGGTACCAACACCCAATTGGTGCCGCTTCCCGGGAATTGATTTCCGTTGTTGGGAACTAAGTTCAGTTGCTGAGATAGATTCATTGATTTGTTTCTCATTCATATCTATTTGGCCTGTCAACACCTGATTGGCACCATTTCTGGGGAATTGTTTTTTGTTGTTAGAAATAATTTGATATGCTGAGATAGATTTGTTGATCTATTGCATATTCATATCTATTTGGATCGCCAACACCTAATTGGCACGATTATCAGGGGACAAAGTGGTTATAGTTCATATTCAGACCTTGGAAAACACTTCTTATATGCTCTAAGTACTCATACATTTTTTCAAACATCATCTTGTGTTCGGACCTATAAGAAGTATTCAAGGTTGTAAGTGTTGTATGTAATTCCTTAAGTTTCCACACCTCATGCACTAGCTTTCATTGATAAATCTAGGTAAAGAAAATACGAGATCATCCCGTTTCTATTTTTAGTATTGACAAGACATTTGATGATCATATTTTAGTGCATTTACACAACTAAGGTGGAAATCCTTAGTGGTGACTCCTTGTTGATCTGATTCTTGATAAGTACCAGTGTCTTAACCTTTGTTAAGTGATATTTTTTACTAATATTTGCAAATATGGAAGGAAAAAGATCTTTCTTTGCTAGGGATCCTACTAGGACATTATTTCCAGAGCTAGGAAAAACAAAGTTAGAAGGAATAAAATATTGGAGAGTTTTGGAGATCAGAAGACAATAAAAGGGATCTCCATTGATGAAAGTGATTGGCCTATTATTCAAGACTGTCATTCACATACTTTTGAATTAGGTATCCTCTTTGTGGAATTGAATTCTCTAACTCGGAGAGGGGCCTTCATTTGATTTTGAAAAGTTTTCTTCTCATTCTACCCTGTGTTTTCAATAGTTGATAGGGTTTTCCAAGAAACAAGGCCTTTAGGGGATATCCATTTTGAAATTTATAATCATGTGTTTCAAAGAGACCTCTCGCCCCTTATCAATTTGTCTCCCCTCCAAGGTAACCTCCTCAAAACAACATGACCATGCCCCCACCTAGACCTCCATTTATTGTAAAAGCCTTTGGTCCTATAAAGTTTACAGGGATGGTTGGCTATGCAAATGCATTTCCCCGGGATGTAAGAAATAGATTACCAAAGTTCCAAGGAAACAACACTATAACTAGTGATCAACATCTAAAGCTTTTTATCAATATGATAGAATACTTTGAGATTGAACATGAGGATGTATATATCAAATTGTTTATCCATACTTTGGAAGAGGATGAAAGGGACTGGTATAAAGATTTGCTAGATATTTCCATTGATTCTTGGATAGAGATGAACAATGCATTTAGATTGTAGTATGGTGATAGAATCTGACCCTAGGTTTCTTCTATCGAATTTGAGAACATCAAGAAGAATCCCAATGATTCAAAACATGATTTCAACAAAAGGTTTAACAAGACCTTGAGGAGACTACCAATTAGCTTAAGGTCATGTGATGAATCATGTTTGATCAAATATTTATATGCATTTCATAAAAAGGATGCTTACTACTTAAGGAAAAAAACCCTTCTATTTTGAGGTAGGCTTTCACCATGAATCTATAAATAGAGAACAACATCAAGGCAATTGGAAATCCTTGAAAAAGGGAGGGTGTAAAACTAATTAACCCTTGAGAAAATCATCAGAAAAGTAAGGCTACTTGATTTGGAGGAAGTTATAAAAACTTTGGTAGGGGCTATGAAAGAGATATCATACAAATTATCCGGGAAGAAAAAGGGATTGAGCAGATTTCATAAGGTCAAGACAAGCAATAAGGCCAAGAAAGGTTTACAAATCATCATAGAAATGATCATATATCTAATGACAGAGGTAAGGGACCTGTTGGATTTGAAAATAAATAGTCCTAGGCCAGGGAAAACAGAATGATTCTTGATCCTTTGGTTTTCAAAGTTTCTATTGTGGAGGAGACAGATGTCATTGATTGGTGTGACAGATGTTTCATGCCCATGCTCCATGTGAGGAAGATTAGTAAGAAGAAGAAGAAGCTGATGATGATAATGATGATGCATGCATGATGAAATGTTCCAAGAGCTCACAATAAGGGGAAACTTCGATTGAAGTAATAAGTGCTAGAACTACTGCTGATTTTTTGGATTGCATCCACTGGGTACCTATTCTTCCTCCCTCTTATAATTTAGAAGTAGATCTTGTACAAGATTTTGAATTACCCAATAATGAATTTGAATATTAAAGATATTTAATGATAAATAAGTATGATGGAGGAATCCCATCTGAGGAGGACAGGAAGTTGTTGATGAATGTTGTTGTTCCCCAAGATAAGGAATATAACACAAGAAGTAGTGTTGTCAAAGGGACAGGGCCTCGAGACCAAGCCAAAAACTCCATTTCTTTCAAATATTTATAAAGAGGCTCTTAAGAAATATGCATTTGCCAACGGCCTTGTTTTCCCAAACAAAAATCATACCCCTCCTCCTCCCCAAGTTGTCAAAAATCCTACATGATTTAATGAGTGTATCAACCTTCCTTCTAATGTTTCCTTGCCAAATTCCATCCCTTATGATATTGCCCAAGTCTTGAGCCAAATAAATATCTTGGTTATAATTGTTGAGTTACTTAGGATTTATGATCACAAGAAAAGGGCTTTTGAGTATTTGGGGTTGAAAGAGGAGAATAATGCCCTAGGTAGAAATATAAGTATTGTGGAGAATCCACAAGTCATTGAAGAGTTAGTGACACCACCGGTGTTGGAGGAACTAGGTGAACCACTTGAGGTTTATTTTGGGACATCCTTAGTGGAGTCTTAGCTAAATGTGGACCCATTCTTCACCAATCTGATCATTAAATATAGATTGTTACACAATTGTATGTTTAACTCAGGGGCATCATGCAATGGCATGCCTCTAGAATTCATGAATGAGCTGGATATCAAAGTAATAGTAGCATATGGGAAGTGTATTGCTATGGACTCTAGATAAGTGCCAATGGTGGGATGTGTGAAAGGTCGGTGGTGCAACTTGTAGCTTTTACCCAAGTAAATACCGAAGCTTGATGTTGTTATTGTTGATTTCCCCACCATGTGTAGTATGTTGTTATCTAGAAAATGGGATACAAGTGTTGGTGGGAGTGTTAAAATGGACATGTCCTATGATACCATCCCAATTGAGGGCATCCTTGTCAGGTTGTATGGAGAGAAGAAGATGTTACACATTATTCAAGATCCCAACAATGCATCTTATGAAGTATTGTACACAAATGTTGATGCTTTGATAACTTCGTGGATTTGCTGATGGAAAATAACTTAAAATTAAAGAATGCAAGTGTATTGAATAGGTAGGCTCTCCATGGAATTTATTTTTTTATGGATCTTTCTCCAAGTTCGGAAATGGTGTTGGTGTTGTTCGATCTCTTTAGGCCGGGAAAAGTTTACCTTTTCCTTCAAACTAAATTTTGAATGCACTAATAACATTCTTGAGTATGAGGAAGCTGTTGTTAGGTCTCGAGGATTTCTTAGAAATATGGTGTTAAATACACCATTTTCAAAGGAGATTAAGAATTAATTATAAAGCAAGTCGAGAAAACTTTATGCCACCAAAAATCAGTGAATGAAACAATACAAGCATGTGGTTTGGGATTTCATTGAGATGTTTGATGCATTCAACAATGTGCATCATGATAGGAAGTTCAATGATATAGAAGAAAGACCTACAGTATTGGGGTCTTGGTTTGATAATTGTACATTGTCCCCATATTGTGAATATGATGTTGAGGTTTTAACTAGGCCATGTCACTCGACAACATTAAACATTGGAAAGTTTTTGATGATGATGCTCAAGTCGAGGATTTTTGTATAAAAAGGGGAGTTTTCTGATCAAAGTATTGATTGGGAGCCAATGGTGTGCGTAGTGAGAGACGGTAAAGCAAACCTTTTTGGAAAATTCATCATCCTACGAAGACTAATACCATTCCTAGAGGGTTGGTTGCTCTTGAATCCAACTTTGATAATGTTGATTGCATTAATAATATATGCATAGTATCCTAAAGGGATATTAAGGAGCATTAAATTTACACAAAGGAGAAACCAAGGAAGATCTATTTGGGAAGAAATCTCAATAAGAAAGAAAAAACAGTCTTATGTCCAATTGCTGAAAAAATATCAAGATTGCATGGCTTGGACTTATTCTCGAACTAAAGGCATATAGAGAGGATCTGTTTCAACATGAGATTCACTTTGAATCTAATGTAAAACCTTTCGTAGTAAACAGAGGCTAATAAATCCACTCCTATCTCTTAAAATGCAAGAGGAACTCAAGAAAGGCGGGGATGGAGATATTATTCCACCTACAAGGTATTCTTCTTGGGTCAAAACCTACTACCAGCAAGAAAGAAGAATGGTGACATCAGGTTGTGTATGGACTTGAGAAATATGAACAGAGCATCAATGAAGGATAATTATCCTTTAACAAACATGGAAAACATGCGAGTTAGTGACTGGGTCTCGAGATGCTTTCTACCATGGATGGTTTCTCGGGTATAAGCAAGTTGTGGTGAAGGAATAAGAAAGAATTAAAATAACCTTTACCACTCCTTGGGGACTTATGCATATGTCAAGATGCCCTTCGATCGATGAATGTTAGAGTAACGTTTCAAAGAGTGATGGATGTTACTTTTCTTGGTTACATCAATGATTTTATTATTGTCTACCAAGATGATGTAACTGTTTTCTCTAGGAAGAGAAGTGATCATTTTCAGCACTTGGAGAAAATTTTGATAAGATGTAGGAAATATGGAATTCCACTCAATCCAAAGAAGTTCCATTTCAGAGTACAGAAGGATAAATTGCTTGGCCACATTGTGTCACAAGAAGGGGTAATGATTGATCCAAAAAAGGGTAGAGGCCATCAACAAGGTCCCAATTCCGAGAACCAAGAATGGGATTCAATATTTCTTTGGGAAGATAATTTTTATCAAGAGATTCATATCGAACTTTGTTGAGTTGACCATTCCAATCAGTGACATCTTTGAAGAAGGACCAGAGCCATCAAATGGGAGGATGATGTCGTTCAAGATTTCACTGGGTTCAAAGAGGCACTAAATCATGCCCCTATTTTAGCACCTCTAGATTATAAGAAGCCTTTCCAACTATTTTCTTTTTCTTATGAAAACACTATTGCATATGTCTTGTTGTAGAAAGATGGTGAAGGGGCTGAGAGGCCAATCTCCATTTTTAGTAAGGCATTATAGGGGTCAAGATGAAATACACTATTATGGAGAAACAAACATTTTCTTTCATAAGAGAAATAAATGTTTTCATGCCTTACATTTTGAGCTCTAAAATTGTTTCTTATGTTCCCCACACTATGGTGAAAGACATCTTATCAAAGATGGAAGTCTCAAGCAAAAGATGCAGATGGGTGAACAAGTTGCAAGAATATGATATGGATATCAAAACCACAAAGTTGGTGAGGATTTTGAGCTTGGCTAAGCTTATGGTTGAGAGCAACATGTAAACTATTGAGGTAAATGAGGTAGAAGAAGGAATTGTAGATGTTTTTGAAAATTTGGTGAGTTGAGTAGTATAAGGATGTGATTTTTATCTCGAGACATTTACATTGTCTTGAGTATTTGAGTAAGAACTAGAAAAGAGCCCTTAAGTTGCATTCCTAGAAATATGTCATTACTGATTTTGGGTTAGCTTGGAAGAACCTTGAGGGATTTCTCTTAAGGTGCATTATTGAAGAATAAGCTCCCACGATAATTGCTAATCTTCATGGAGGATTTTGTGGGAGGAAGTTTGTTAGAAGAGTCAAAAACACAAGATCTTGAGGGTTGATTATTGGTGGCCAACTCTCTTCAAGGATACAAATCCTTTTCTTAGAAGATGTGAGAGTTGTGAGCACTTCTCTGGAAGACTGAAAGCTTGAGACTCCCTTCATTTACACCTATATCGGTTGAAGATCCGTTTAGGCAATGGGGAATGGATTTCATTGGTGAGATTTTAGACCCTTCAAGTGTTGGCCATAAGTGGATTGTTGTGGCCACTAATTAATTCACCAAGTGGGTGGAGGCAATCCCCACCAAGAAAGTAACACACCAAATTGTCATGGACTTTATGTGGAACCATATCATCTGCGAGTTTGGGGTGTCACCAAAATTGTTCTTTGACAATGCCATGAGCTTTAGAGCTAAACCCTTGGTGGCAATGTGCAAATAATATGGGATCAATTTGACATATGCTTCTAATTACAATCCCCAAGGAAATGGAAAAGCTAAGTCTAGTAATAAAAATTTGTTGAAGATTATCAAAAGAACCTTGGAGTGAATAAGAGAAAATGGGGTGAGCAATTGAAGTTTGTTGTCAGGTAGAAAAATTTTCGTTAAAAGAGACACTAGAAAGAGTCCATTTGAGTTAGTGTATGGAACTTAGGCCCTGCTGCCCCTGCACATATAATTATTCTCATATCAGTTCATTCAACAACTAGAAGATCAAGAAGTCAGTCCATATGAAGCTCACACGACCAGATTGTTGAAGTTGATGAAGAAAGGAGAGAATCTCACCAAAGGCATGTAAAGTTTAGAGGAAATATGAAGAAGTTTTTCGACAAGAAGGTCACCCTAAGATATTTCAATGTTGGAGATCTCATGCTATTATGGGGTAGTAGGCATGAAGATAAGGGAAAACATGGAAAATTTGATGCATTATGGATGGGCCCTTACTCCATTGATATTAGAATTGGTGAACATAGTTTCTTCTTGAAGGACTTGAATGGTAAATTGCTCAAATTACCTGTTAATGGTAGGCATTTGAAACATTTCTTGGATTGATTCCCTAGAATCAAGGTGAGCATCATCTGTACAATGTATAGTTTGTTGGTTTGTTTTCTATCTTTCATTTTCTTGTTTATTCGCGCCCCTAGTGACTGTTTTGTTGGTTTCTTGGTTCATTTTTAGGGGATGTTTCTATTTTTTGCTTTGCAAGCTTACTCCTTTTCCCAAAGGATATTTTGGCACTTGGTCTATTATTCGGATCTCTTGGCACTCACAGGGAGTGCCCATCCCCGAGCTGGAGCCAATGTTGGTGCTCGATTTGTCTCACCCCATTTTTTCAACAAAAATCTATCAATTTATTTTCTTTGCCACATTTTATCTTCCCATATTTTGCCTAAAAAGTTTCCACCTTCCTTTTTTGTTGTAATCATTTCTTTCTTGGACCAAGGATCATGTATAGATCCAAAATTGTTTCCTCGTTTCTCTATTTATCTAAAAAGGTCTATATTTGGGTGTAAAAACTTAGGTTGTCCCATTCTTTCTATTTTTCATAGTCGGGATTTTTGTCCTTGTTGTTTTTTCCTAAATACTTGAAGAAAAATGAATGGATGTAGCTTGGAGGAATGTATTTGAGCCTTGTAACATTTCTAAATTCTTCATCCTTGGAGAAAATTTCATCTTCGGGCTCAAATGGTCATTTTTCTACATTTTATGGTTTGACGGGTGTTTCTCCTGGTCAAATTTACATCCTTGCATCAACAAAAATATGGCCTCTTTTGGTTGGACGTGGCTTAGCAAGGTACTTCAAAAATTTCATGAATCAACTCAACTTAAAAACCCGTCTACGTGGAATAACGACGCTCATTTGATGGTTCATTTTTTTGGCCTTGGATTGACACTCGGGAGGAAACGTGGAGGTTTCCACTACTTTTCTGGACTTAGACAAAAATTTCTGTTACTAGTATAGGTTGGTGAAACAGGGGACACGTGGTGAGCTCATGCTCATTTAGGGTCTCCGTTCTTGGGCACCATTTTGAAATTGTGCCATGGAGACACGTGGAGGATTCCATTGGGTATTCCCATACTTTTTCTTTTTCAAAATGTTTTGAGAGGCCTGGGACACGTGGAGGGACAACGCATGTTTGAGGATCAAACCTTGAGTTTTATTTTAAAGAAGTGTCAGGAGGACACTTGGAGGCCTCCACTCACTTTACATTTTGCTTAGACTTTTCAACAACCAAAGGAGATTTCCTCGGACCCTGACACATGGTGCCTTCCGCTAAGCTTTAAGCCTTCAAACAATTTTTTCTAGGCCAGGACACATGGTCGCCCATGCTCATTCAAGGTCTCAACTTTTGGGGACCATCTCAAGATGCACCATTGTGATGCATGGTAGTTTGAAAAGTCAAAGGGGTGGGGACATGGACCATCGGAGGCAACTTAGATTTTTTTCCTCTTGTCATCAAAAGGATTAAAACATCAAAATGGCTCACAAGCCTAACAAAGAATAGTCAAATTTTTGCTCGGTCAATGGCGAAGGTGTGGACTTTTAGGGGAAATTTGGAAAATTTTCCTTTTGTGGAGAAAGGAGTTAAAAGTGAAAAAAGAAGTGTGGTTCCATTGGGACCCACATCAGAGACTAGAAGCGGAAGGGTGGAGCTGGGGAAAACTTGGAAAATTTTCACTTTTCCAAAAAAGAGGTGAAATAGCATAATTTAGCCTTGATTTCTTTGGGACCCACATTGGGACACATGCCGGACCCATTTTTCAAGGGCGAAGTGAGAAGAAAAAGGTGAAAAATTTACATTTTTTCCAAAAAGTTGTAAAAGGAAAAAGGACCCCCGCAGCCTCGCTTTAAATTGGGTATTCCACATAGATGCTCCAAATTATAAATAGAAAGATCTACGGAAACTATGCGTCTATATCTAATTTTTTTCATTTTTCTCCAAAGCTCCAGGTGTTAGTGCCATTTATGAGCTTGCATTGTGTGCCCTAATTTTTCATGTCCAATTTTTCTCAGAAACATTTTATTTCTCAAATTGGTGATCTACAATTTATTCCCCTTAGTTGAATGTTTCAAAAATTCCCATAAACTTGTTGTTCTACCCTGGTTTAAAAGAGAAATCCATGTGTGCTCTTATTTGTGCCCTAGGTTTTTCTAATTCACAGGCTGTGTTGTTTTCCCTTTACCAAATCATGCAAAAATCAAAATTGATCAAATCTAAATTATATGGGTTAATTTCCCAATCCTAAGGTTGAAAATAATGTCAAAACATGATTCAATTGATTTAAAATAAAAAAATTGCAATCCTTGTTGAAAAATTTGATTTCTAGGGCATCCTTTAAATTTTTCACGATTTGATGGTCATACGGGTGTCGTTTTCCTGTCAAATTTATCATCGCAAGGTAATGGCAACATGGCGGTTCCTATTGGCTGGGGGTTGTTGGGAAATGTCTCTAACTTATCGCTTTTGAATTTTTGGCACAAGGAAAATTTTGATCCATGACTCCACCTTTCGTAATGAAGTGCCTAGGTGGCACATTTTAATTGGCTAGGGGATTGGCAGGTGGCGAGATTTCCTTACGAAATTTTTATTTCATTATTCAAAATTTTCAAAATAAAATTTTGGCCCGAAGGCCCATCGCAAATAGGGAGAGGACACATGGCGCGGAGGGTGGAGGGACTTGGATAATTTTGATGTATGGCTCAAAATGATGAAGTGAATTTTTTTCCCAAAAGCCCTTAGCAAATCATTGGTGGACACGTGTTTAGGAAAGGATAGGATGGGGTAGTTGTTTTTGCAATGACTTGGAAGTTTTTATTTTCAAATGGTAAAAATCAAATTTTGGGCCGAAACTCCGCAACAAGTTAGAAAGTGACACGTGTCTAAGGAAGAAAAATGGAGGTGGAGGTTCGGACCTCGGGGGACAGAGTAAATTTTTGTCTTTTTGGAAAAAGGAGCTAAAGTGTAAATGGAAGTGTGCCTCCATGGAAAATCAGAGAGTGCCACATGGCAGGGAAGAGATTGGGCTTCCGGGCCCTCGAAGGTTTTGTGGAACAATTTCTTTTTCAAAAATGTGGAAAAATTGATAGAATCGAGATATAGTTTTCAATGGGGCCCACATATGGACACGTGGTGGGTCCAGGGGAGAAGCGGGGAAATTTTGCAAAATTTTCCAAAACTTTAAAAAGGTGTAAAAGCATTTTTGGAAGCATGGGCCTGATCCAGTCACGTTTTGACACATGTCCTACCTTATCCAAAGGTTAAAAAGGTAATTTTGAGCTTATTTCTAGATCTCATCTTCCACGTGGAGGGTAAACATTTAAATTTGATACAAGATCAATGGTTACTATGCATCCATCTATTCGACCACCATCAAAGCTCCAAGAAACTTGGAATCATGATTTCTTCATCAAATTTCATCAAATCTTATATGATTTTGTGTCATCTTGGCCTTCGTAAAACATTTTCAGACCTAATTATTCGATCTATGGTGTTTTTGATGTAATTTTGGCTCAGGTCCAAGAAAAAATGTGAAATGTCAACATCAAAAGTTACAGAGGTAAAATTGAAAAGGGGAAAAGGTATAAAAAATGATGAATGAATGATGCTTGCATGCCTAAATGATAAAAAAATTCCACTGGGGTGGATCATGATCCAAATTTATGTAATGATTTAACTTTTTGTGCTTACCAGCAACACTCGTAAGTTGTTTTTCCATTTGGTGTCACTGTATTAAATCTTGAGGATTTTTGTGAAAAATCTGATCCCATAGCATATTGTTTGCTTGGGAAGGAAGACTCCAATGTGGCATGAGGAATATAATGCATTTTGGAGAAATTTTAAAGGGTTAGGAGTTGAAAATCATGAGAAAATTTTGAGAAAAATCTCACTTTCTCGAGAAACTCCGCCAAAGATCCAGTTAATGTCACATGTGTTTGAAAATTCATGTATGTGGTTGGTTACAAGTGTATTGCCACCACACAGCTCTGAGATTTTTCATGTAACTCTCCCCTACTATTGAATCTAACAAGTTTTGAATTAAATATGTGTTTTTATTTGGGTAATATGATGTCTATTATCAATTTTAAATGCCTACAAATAAATTTTATTGTTCTTGTTGCAATCTTGCATTGAAAATCTTTAGAAGTCACACAGGATCTCCATTTCTGGTTGATATTTTAGTGGCATTTGCAATCTCATACTTAGAAGAGCCTTCATTTGATAAGGAGATAAACAAATTTAAAATCACTTTACCTTCCTTGACTGCAGAGATTTCTTGTAAGCCTTTGGGGGTACCTTAGGTGTGGTTTGATCATGGATTTTTGTGTTTAATTGAGTTCTTTACTTCAAGATTTTGTGGTGAGTTCTCAAATATTTTGTGAAGAGTGCAACCTAGGATTCCATTTGTGCCTCTTCTAGTTGAAAGAACATCCTGATTATTTTAGGCATTTCATCTAATAGTTGTTCAAGTATTATACAGATTGTCAAAGATCTTATCTATCCTAGTTTTTCTTGTCAATCCCCACAAAAATCATGTAACAATAAATATCCTATCATGTACTATCCATTATTTGCATGTGTATACCCACGAGAAGATCAAAATCTATTTACAAAAAGTATGCATAATGATTAGGATTACTAATGTCTCTAGTAACCTTTGCCTTGTTTTGAGAACATACCCATGTTTTGAGAAGTGACAACTTGTGAGAGTTCAGATCTGGGGTGTTGATCATTTTTTTTATCAAGGCCTCCATCACAGAATTTCAAGCAAAGAGAAGGAAATCTTCATCTCCTTCACCATTACAAGGTTAAAAATAGGTCCTTTTACCTTGGTTGCAAGGCATAACCTAAAAGCTAAGACAACATCAAGTCCTATTGGAGTGCTATCCATTTCTCCACAAACCTGAGTGCTAGCTAGACCATATCCCAAGCTACCAACGACATACAACATGGTCTAATTTATCTTTAAGCTCCATGACATAACTATGGTGATGCTTAGATTGAAAAGGAGAACAAATTTGGATACCAACAATGGGGATGCATATTATTATGGTTTTTTTTATCATTTCTTGGAGTCTCCTGCACGTAAAATGAAGAGGAACATTAATCTGGCATCCTGGTTTGGTGGGGAAGGTCTGTAAACATCTCTCACCATTAATATGAAATATGACCTGTCGATTTTAAACGATTTTTCTTTCCTTGGCATGTGAAAGGCATGTTGATATCTTAGTTTGGTGAGGAAATTCAGGGACATCTTTTACCATTAAGATGAGAATTGATCTTTGGGCTGGATTTGATCTTTCATTTTTCCTTCCCGGGCACACAGAGAACTAGATTTGACATATTAGGGGTAGAAGTGGTTGGAAAGTGAAAGGAAGAGTGATCTACTAGAAGAAGGAGTTGAATGCGGGAAATGTTTGAAGAGATCTACCCCCTAAGTACCTAACAATCTTTTACATATCTGATTATAGGAATCACGATCAGTATCATTGTGAGCACTAGTACATTCAATGTTTGGACTTTTGGGGGAAAACTATTATAAAATGTTATAAATTGCATGAATTTGTCATGCAAATGGTTGGAAGGTTGGAGTGTTAGAGGTTAGAACTAATTTTCTAAGAGAAAAGCTTGATAGAGCCCATCTTTCTGAGGGACTGTCTGAGAAACCTGTATATCTCTTTTGTGTTAAACTTGATTGTGTCAAGGTGGTTGTGAGTGTATAGCCATTGACAAGCTTTGAGATTGTTCTAGAAACTTTCCCCTACTGATAATTTTAATCAAATTTGAGTTATTTTGTGTTGACTCTGAGTAATTAGTGTTTGCTTTGTTTCAGAATGTCTGCAAATAGTTCTATTCATTCCTATTGCAATCTTATACTGAAATTTTTGTGAAATCACATAGGATCTCATCCCTATGATAGTTTAATGGTATTTGTAATTTCATTTCAAGAAGATCCTTCATCTTGGATGAGATAAACAAATTTAAAATCAATTCACTTTGTCATTTATTGATAAAGATTATATGTAAGTCTTCGCATGCACCTTAGGCATGGTTAACCAGAAACTATAGTGTTTAATTGAGTCTTCTAATTTGAGCCTTCATATTGGAGTCTTAAATATTATGTGAAAATGTGTTGATTTGGGCCTCCATTGAAGCACACCTTCTGGTTGAAAGAACTTCTTGACTGTTATGTAGCTTTCTGTTGTGAAGATGTTCATTATTATAAAGTCCCTTCAAATATCTAGTATAATCAACCATATCCCGCTTCACCTTCCACCAAAAATTTAGTTAAAAACAACCAATCATACCCATACTAGCCCTTTTTGTCATGTGTGTGTACAAATGCATAACTTTTACTACCAAAACATGTAAAAACAATAAGGTTTTCATTCTCTTTAGTGGCTGAACCTTCCTTAGAAAATATCTCCATTAGCTAGAGTGACAACTCATGAGAGTTAGGTTTTGTTGCATTGATCATATTTTCTTCAAGGTCTTCTTAATAATTTCACAAGGAGGGATATCCGCATCTCCTCCACAAACAATAGACTACGAAAAGGGTCCTCTCACCCCTGGTTGTAAGGAACAACAATAAAGTAGTGAGGATAGGTCAAATCATCTTGAGGGTGCTATCCATTTCTCCACATTTGAGTGAAAAGGAGCAAGCTGCATTTCATCTCGGCTACAAAATGACACACTACATGCTTTGATTGTCTCTAAGCTTCCTATTAAACTTGTTATGCTTCTCGGTTTCGAGGTAGAATTAATTTGGGTACCAACACATGGATGTCAAGTCCATGAAAATAATCAAAAGATGAGAAGAAATTGATGTGGAGGATGATCATTGGGATTAGGTGTATCCATTGGTCATGGAGATGGGAAAGGTCAAATCATCCCTCCTGATAACCAAAGGTGTATTCTCTTCAGCATTAGATGACTTGTCTCAAGTTTGGGCTCAAACTTTGGTTTCTCTCTATGAAATGATAAATTATGGTATTGATTCATATGAGGAAGAGGTTGAAAAAATGTAGAAGGATTCCAATGCTCAAGTAAAAATCTTGGAGTCTCATTCATGAATAAAGACACTTTAATAGATGATTTGTTGAAGTATTTTGAATATCTAGTAAAGAAGGAACCCAGAGATCTATTTTCATTCAATAAAGAAAATTTGGAATCTCTAGAAGAGATAAGGGAGGTCATTTATAGCACCACAAAAGATCATCAATTTTTGTACTCATAATGGAGGAACATCAACTCTCTCATGGAAAGTAGGATCAATTCACTAATTTTTTTCATATTCATCAAGCTAAAAATGTCATCAAAAGTTCCAAGAAAAAAACCAATCTCGGTGAAGATGGTTTTATCATGATATGAGGTGGGAAATAACTATTGATGATTATCTTTTCAGATGAATCACTAAAGTCATGAGAAATATTAGAGATGTGGTACTTGGCCCCTAAGATGACCTCCAGATTTTATAGAAGATGGTTCTTCTATATTTCATGTTGAGATAATGGGTTAGAGAGAAAATAAAGAAATGCATAAATCTAATCTAAGGTGATGTGTCGAGACTTTACTAAAATGGTAAAGATACTAATATTGAAATAACTATTAGATTAGTCAAAGAACATCAAGCATGATCAACTATTCCAGAGATATCTCAAATTATTAAAGGTTGAATGAAACTAAAATATGACCATGTGAATGAATAGATTTATTTAAAGATCTAAGGGCATGTAACATGATAGATATTTAAGCATTCATCTAAAATTGAATAAACGTAATCGAAAGAAACAAAGGACATAGAATATTGTGAACTTGTAGGTCGACATAAAAAGGATTGTTAAATATATATAAAAATAGTACATAAGGCCAAAGTGGCACAGATTACAATGTTTCTTTACAATAGAGCCTTGTTAAGGCCAATGGACACAATAGATTGAACCTAAATTCTCATGTGGATCTCTAAATTTCTCTTTTTGATCTCTGTTATGTATCTCTCTATCCAACACAAGATCATTCCTTTATAGGCCCCATGGCTCTTACTTCTACATGCCCCCATTAAGGTTTTCATTTTCCACATTTAGTTCTTACCTAAGATATCTTCGAATTTTGGAGCAGATCTCAACTACATGCTTTGGGATTTGAGATCACATTCAATCCAACAAATTTCGTGCCTTTCACTTCTTTGATTAGTACTTTTGATGGTGGTGGCTTACTTATATGACACATGGGAATCACACGCTACTTTGGGACATATCCTTTTCTCTATCCTTTTGAACTTTCACCTGGGTGACACGTGGAGCCATGTGTATTTCTCCGCTTTATCTTTTGAATTTTCAACACACTTGGGCCATATTAGCCATGCTTTAGACATGTGGAGGATTATTGATGCTTGATGATTCCCAATTATTTTTACTCCTCCAAAATGATCCAAAGGGACACATGGAGACCCTTTGTGTCTAGATGCATACTTAGGAAAAATTGGTCCCAATAAAACACAAAAGAACATAAAAAGGAAAATAGATCGTGGAGAAAAAAGGTAAAGATTAATGTGAAGATCCCCAAAACAATGAAAGAATACTTCTATAGTTATGGGGACTTACCAAGGGAATTTTTCCAGCCATATAAGAATCCAAGAATCCTTCCGTAAAACTTCAAAATTTCAAAATGTCACTCGATGATATGCCACTCAAAGTTGCTACAAAGAAGCTTGGTACCCAATCCATTAATCCTCGATCAAGTATGTCATTTGTTGTAGATCTTGAAAGGAATTATATATCTCTATGATCTCCTTTTGAGAGAATGGTTAGAGATCCTGCACCATTACGTGTAAATAGAACTCCGATTTTAAAATTAGATTCAAGATGGCCTCCATCTCGAAGAGCTAGCATCATCCTTTAAAGACTAAAATAAAGTGTTATCTTGTTCCTTTGATGTAAAAAGTTGTTGGATCTGGTCCTATGATATAATAGTAGAGTCATTAGGGAAGGGAGAGGGGAATTGTAATTGAACTAATTCTCCAATGTGTTGATTCCACTCTTTAATCCCTAATTGGAGCTAGGCCAAGATGTTCTGGCACTTGGTAGTGGCCTTGTTGCAACTCAAAATATCACTGATTTTTCCATGACCTATGACATGTCTGTAATATCAGCCCCTTGCAAGGTGGAGTCTAAGCAGTCATATAATTTCTAAACCATTATCTATGATTCAGGGACCTTGGCGGATACAACATTGCTGATGGTTGAGGCCAAGGAATCCACTTTGGCACATAAATTTTTGCATCACATATGAATCTAAGTGTGGGCCCTAGTTATTTTTCCATGGTGGAAATTCTTTTGTAGCAGGAGGTATATAATCCTTGCACCAACATGATAATTCCTCTGTCTCCGGGTTGTTAGGAAATATTTCGGGTCAAATCCTTTACCACTTCATTTTTATCTTATATTTTGTTTGTAAGCTTCCATTTTCTACCTCATAGGTGTGCATCATTTCTTGGAGCGAAGTGACCTCTTCCTTTTTGAAATTGGTCTCTTGTTGTAGGAGCTTATTCTCTTGATCAAATGAACTAGCCCAACTATTAGATCTTTGTCGGTTTGGACTCTAACCTCTTGGTTTCTACTTGAGAAGTTGTAAGAGATTATTTTGATATTTCCTCTTTTACCTCCTTATGGAGTTTCTTTATTTCCTTCCCCTTTCCTTATATTTTGGCATTGAGGTGGGCTATAGTACCCTATGTCCGTATAAGGCTAGCCTTCATTTTCTTCATCTAATTGCTAATTTTGAGGTAGTTAGTGGTGACTACGTAAACTATCTTGCTTATTAGTTTGACCTTATCTTGAGTCCAGAACTATGTAAGGTCCACCTGAAATAGCGTTAATGGAATAATCATTGGGATGCATCTACTCGATAGGTTTAGAGATGTTATGGATCATCCGGGTGATGGTAACAAAACTCTTCCAATGGTCATATAATGGTTGCATCTTCCCATGCGCTCCGCTACCAATTATTTCTTTTTCTTCATCTCTTCCTATTAACTCGAGACACTTTAGTCATCTTCTCTTGATTAAAAAAATAGAGGAGGAAGGGACTACCCCACCTGTAAATGGGAACCCTGGTAATAGGCCATAAGGGATTGTAACTAATTACAGGGCTGGGAAGTCATGAGAGAAAAATAAGGGGTTGTCATAATTTGGGGAGAGAATGTGGGAATGGTGGATGTTGATGGAGGGAAGAAGAGAAGAAATGGGAGAAGGAAGAGTCTTGGTTTGGGTGGTCAGCATAGGAGCGCTCCCAATTGGGGAAGTGAAAGGTGAAGGAGATGAAAATGGATGAATGGGAGGAGAAGAAGGAGAGACCTCAACTATTTTCAACTTTTTCTTCAAAGGAATATGAGGGTGGTGACTCTAATGACGATTACTGAGAGGGCGAGACTATTGGTTGGGCCTAAGTGAGCCCCTGGGCTAGACCTAGCATTGTTCAAACCATTGACCCCTTACCTTGAGGGCCCGACATTGTTTGAATCATGGGCATGTGGTCTGTAGGATCTATCCGATGAGTGGAAGGATGGGGCCATTGTGGTGTTTATTGTCCATAGGATTCAAGGGACCCCGCCGTATACTGTGTGAGTTGTTCTTTTGTTAGTATAACTGCCTCCTCACTTTCTGAGTCAGACCCATGCTCAACATCTTAATTTTCCTCCCACTGCTCATGAGTGGGTATGACCTCAAAATTGAGGGTCATTTTCCCAATTTCTTTCCTATATTTCTAATAGGCCCCAATATTCTCTGCATTCTAGTAATTATACTTTAGGGCTTTCCTCAAGCCCTTAGTCATAGTAATAGTTGGTTCATATATTTGCAACATTAGATTAAAAGACTCCCATAGTGGGATCAAGATGTCTTTAATCTCGACATAAATGTTAGGAGTTTCCTCTTGAGGAGACCTCCTATCTAAAAAAAAAAAAAAAATCCGTGTTGGTAGGAGTTCAAGACGTTATTCTTGGCTAGGTGCCATCCATCCACCCTTTCGGGTCATATTTTGATGTGTCTTCGATGAAATAAAAACCATAGGAAGATGGCCTCTATTTCATAAGATGCTTCGACTTGAGTTTGATGATGGTAATTCCTCCCCGCTTAAAGGAAGTTCAAACAATTCTTTCTTCTTTTGGTCAAAGCTAATTTTTGCATCAAGAAGCACCATCTCCTTGGTTATCTCAAAGGCAGCCACCCACTCCATGAGAATTCTTAGAAGCATGAAGGATTCATCTCTGAGAATCCATGTAATCAAATCATTAAATATATCATTACAAATAAATAGTCATAGGGATGTAGTGGGTTCTCTATGATGGCTCGGACCAAGTCATTCATTATTTTATCGACCCCTTCTGGGTTAAATTCTTATAAAAGGGGTGTAACAAAACCCTTGACAAATTTAGATGTATCTAAGGATCTAGACAATACATGAGTCCATGCGAGATATGAAGATGATATTTTTGGGGTTCCACCTCTATGTCCCACAATGTTAGGTTCATAATTATTTCAAGATTTGGGAGTTATAGTAAAAATGAGGTGGAAAAAATAGGAAGAGTATTTGAAGGTGGAATTAATAAATAAATGGTGAAATTCCTACAAATGGAGTCCAAAATGACCTCAAATGAAGTCAAACCGGTATGCTTGTTCCTTCTTCACGGCTCTTATCTAGAAAACAACTCTAGCTTTCTATTCATGGATGTCTCTGTCTAAGTCTTAGTTGAAAATTAACACCAACATAGACCATTCATCTAAGATTCTTCCAAGAACATCTTCAAGGGAATTGGAAATCCAGGTGTCCCAGAACCGCTTGAATTATCTTTTCATAAATTCCTATTAATGAATTTGGTTTTGTGCTCACATAGAGCCCAAATGTTTTGGAGCTTTGGAATATTATAGAATATGTTTGTTGATTCATAGGATAGGGCCAACATATCTCGTGATGTCCTGTAGTGAAATCGTCACCGCATGTTCATGCCCTTTATGATGTGTAAGGCGTGGTCCAACTAACATTCACATATTTGCATAAGCTCAGGATATGGGTGCATGAGAGGCACGATGTACTGTGTGAATGTTGTGGTCCAAATCTTAGAGCCAAAAGACTCAAAATCCCCCAAATTTTGGAATCTTGCATGGCTTGTGTCCCTCAGAGTCTTTGGTTTTTTATTGAGGAGAGGGTTGAAGACCACATCCATGAATTTAGTGACCATGGAAGGGTCACTAAACTAAATTCCCTTATCAAGGAATCTTATCCTTGGGTACAAAGAACATTATGGTACTAGTTTTCCGTATAAGATATCATTGTGTAGTAGGAGGCTGGGGGTTGCAATGATTGCTTGATATCTACCTGCAAGCTCTATTTTTTTGGATTAGGGACTCGGGAATTTGAAAAAGAGACACATATCATTTAGAATGAGGCTTTCGTATGCTCAAGTTTTTCCTTAAATAGACTCCTTGACTCCTCTAAAGTAATGGCTCATGCATAACTTAGGTCATTTCATATAACAAAACTTTTCGTTACATGACCCCTTACATTGAATTTTACATTTCCTGAGAGATTTTCCATTAACACCATGATCCATTTCATTCATTATTCCAAAAAAACATTAGATAATTTACTTTAGGGAAAATTAGGAAGGTATACTTCCTTCAAAACTTCAAAAAGGGGCATAAGGGTCTCGTAAGGAGACGTGTGTCTTAAGACACTTATTGGAAGGGGATAGACTATAAAAACAAGACAAAAGTAAAAAGAAAAGGGGACTATACATATGATACAAAATTTTATGATGTTAAAACTTAATAGAAAGGTTTAAGAAGGATTTTGTTTACCAGAATCATCTGAGGCTCACCTTCCATAGTTTTAAGCTCGAAAGCATTGTGTTTCTTGAATTCACTAATTTTGAATGGTTTCTTCCATAGAGGGTAAAATTTCATTTTTACGGTTGGTGACCCTCACATTCCATTTCAAAAGTAAAGTACCAACTAAAAATTCTAGCTCTGGAGTCTTCATATCAAACCAAGTCTTGACATCATATTGATGGTTGATCATGGATTCATGGGCTATCTCCCATTTTTATTGAAGCTCTATCAATTCCACAAGTCTTACTTGCATCACTCCATGTTCTTCGATCTCAATTTGTTTCAATAATTGTAAATTTTAGGAATTTAACAGTGATGGGCATTATGACACCTTTATCGTAGACCAAAGCATATGGCAAGGTTTTTCAAGATTTTCTTGGGCATCATTTGATAAACCCATAAGGTCATCTTGACATTCCCATGCCATGATCTCTTATGTTCATCCCCCATCCTCTTTATTATCTATAATTTTCATGAGGATTTTTATGATTGTTTTGTTAGAGGTTTTTGCTTGACCATTTTATCATTGATATTAAGGTGATGAAAAGATTAGCTCTGTGTTGAAAGCGTCACATAATTTATTCATTTATTTTATTTTGAAAAAATACCTATTATCAGTGATAAACGTGTGAGTGATTGCAGTGCCCACTTCCCTTTGACACTTTTGGAAACCTATTTTGATATTGTGATTACATTATAGACATTATTATGTTTTGATTTAGTATGTCGTTAGACATTGATCATCGATTATTGTTGATATTGATTTGATTATGATGCTTGATGATTATTAGAGACACATTATATGTGTATGATGATATATTATTCGATATTGATGTTGTTCATAAATGTGATTCGAATATTTTGAGTTGATCTAGAAAATGGATATTATTTGATGATGGTATAGTTGTTGATTAAAAATGTAATTGATGTAGTTGTTACTTCGATGTTGTTGTGATTCATTTATATAGCTGGTTTTTGATTTCATTTATATCATGTTGGATGTTCGATATGGCCGAGAAGGCCAAAGGAGGTATTTGTATTTTACAGGTTAAAAATATCACAACAGAACATCAAGGGATTAGAGACCAACCATAATGGAATTCTAGGTGAATTCGACAAGGTCACCATGGCAACTCATTCTATTGTGTTGTGTGTTGTATTTTGTTAGGGATTCGCATGGAGGGGATTACCTTTACATGTGACCATGGGTATTATCTATTTTAATAATGTGGATAAATTTTATTTATTGTTGTATGTATTTTATTAGTGATGTGTTCCTTTATTTCATTAAAATTGTGATAGAATTAATGTGAGAATCATTTGATTAAAATTTAAATAAATTAAATTGGGATATGGAAAGTAATTATAAGAGTTGTTGGCTATTTGTGTTAAATTTCTAAGGGATGTGTAAGTTGTGTAAGAGCTTGTGTAAGTTAGATTTTGAGTATGAAATACTCCACCCGCATGAAAATTTCGAATTTGTCCTTGGGGGCTGTTTTGGAGGCTTGTGGGACAAGTAAAACTTGTCCCATGCCTCTAAATTTAATTTACCAACCATACTTATGGTTGGAGATGTGATTTTGACTGTTATAATGAATTTTATTAATCATGTTGCTTGTTTTTAATTGCACTTTCTTACATTTTATTTAATTTGTTGTCCTTGAGGTGTGGGCTTCTTGCAGTGTGCAAGTAACTTTTCATCTTTCACCCACCACTTTATTATGCTTGGGAGAATGGATTTTGTCTTTTGTGTTTGAATTTTAGGATGTGTGATGTGGCATCCTACATGGATCCACATCATCCTCTCTTCTTCCCTCTTCTATATAATTCAAACTCCTTGTTTGTTTTGGGTTGTTGAACCTTTTTGCATTCTTCCTTGGGGGCACATTTTTTCTATTTGGATATCTTGTGGATTGTGGGGAAATTTGGAGATAACTTCATACTTTGCATTGTTGTCGGAAAAAAAAGCTACCATGGAAAGGTAGGCGTTTATTCCTTCTTTATTGTTGTTATTTTCTTGTTGAGTTGTGTGTATGGAGAATGTTTTCTTTTATTTGTTGGCTGGTTGGGTAGACTGCCTTAGGGATGGTGTAGGAGAAGGCTATGGGGAATCCATATGGGGGCATAAGGAATTCCATTGGCATCAAATTTTGTGGCGGGAGTTTGGGTTTGAGATCCACCATGGAAAAGAAATAGCTTGCATTTCTTACTTTGTGGGGGCATAAGGAAATATATGGGGGAATAAGGAAGGATTTGTGGGGGCATAAGGATATGTATGGGGAAATTTATTGGTAGTTTATTTTTGGTGGATGCTCAATTCCCATTTGAGAGGCATAAGAAGCTTTCTCCTTTGACTTTCATTATCAAGCATGAGTTTTGATTGGTATGTTTTCAGTTGCAGTTGTTAATTGTTGTTTTGTGTTGAACTATGTTTTTTATTGCATTGTGCATGTTTGAAAGAATGTTGTGTGTTGTGGAAGCTAGTTGTTGCCATGGGTTGAATTTCAGCTTTTATTATATTTTGGTTGGGGTTTGGGGGCCAATGATGAAGGAAGGATTCTCCTTTCATTGGATTTCTTGGTTAGGTGGAGAGCGTTGCCTTTCCCCTTCTTTTTTCGTGATCAACTTGGAGAAAGAGAAAATGTGCATGTTGTTGTCTTGGAGAAAAGGAAAAATGCAGTTTGGCAGTCCCTTGTGAAAACATATTTATTTGTAATCCTTTCCCATTTATTCTGGATGAAATTGTAATATGTATTTTGTGAAGAAATATGTATTTAATTTGATTATGAAGTTAGATATTTGAATTGTGAAATACATTTATATTTTGTTCTGGATATTGGAAAGAAAGAATTAGAAATGTGTTATTTACATCCAAAACATGGAAATATGTAAATATGTTTCTCCTTTTGAATTAATGAAGAATAGAAAGTTCATCTCTCTTTTATATTGTTGTGTTCGGTTGGGAAATCAAATTGTGGTTGGAATCTCTGTTTAATTGTAAAGGAAAGGAAATACGTATGTAAGTAAAATATAGTAAATTATATTTCGGAAACATATATAATTGGAAATCAGAATTTGTAATTTATCCTTGAAATGATCTGTTTATAAACAACTAAATGTATTGGGTTAGTTTAGAAATAAAAACCACACTTGAATGATGAATTTGATAAACAAATTTCTAGAAATGGGATTTGTTACAAACTTAAAACTAACAATTAATTTTATTAAATATGTACATTTCGAGATGCACACATTATTCAACTTGGAGATGTTAAAATTTAGTATTTTATATCATAAATGAACTCAAATTAACAAATAAAACTTAAGAAGACAAGTTAAATTAATCCAAAATCGAATCCGATTCCTCTAATAGTCATTTTTTTGTCATTTGTTGGAAAAATGTAACTTGAAGAAATTGAACAAATTTACTTCCCTAAACATTCCAAATCCTTCTTAGAGCAATCTTCTATGTCTGTTTGACATGTTAAGTGATGGAGGAGATCCAATTTAATCAAATTTAGAAGTTAGAAATTACCAATTGGCTTTTTAAAATCCTACAGATTGATTTTGCAAAATTGAATCCTTAAACATTATCAAAAAAGTAAAATTTATGATTCATGTGCAAAGAGGGCATCAATAGATTTCCATAAACTCCTTGTTTTATGAAAAATAAGCTTTCTAGCTAAAGTTATGACCCTCTAAAGTTTTCCTACCTTGGCGGGAAAATTTGGGAAAAAATTTCCTGGTGGGCCTGCGGTCCGAAAATTTCACGTCGGAAAACCCTTAGATTTTTTTTTGAAAAATTTGCTAGGGAATTTTTTTTAATTTTTCTCCACATGCCCATAGCCAATCAAAGGTTGGCACATTTCCTCATGGGGTAGTGACGGAGGTGTGGCATTTTCTTTTGCCCTTAGACCTTTTGAAAATTTTGGATAAATTTTCCATTTCTCCTCCGGCCCACGGCCTATCACATGCTACCACGTGGCAGATTTGGGTGCTAGCGTGGGGAGGACCCATTATATTTTTTAGATTTTTCTCTTTGGAAATTTTTGATAAATTTCCCCATGGCCCCACAATCCTGCCCTCACCTTGGGAAATTCTTCTCGTGGGTGCGCGGACCCATGTGTCTAACTTCCCCTTTGTCCTCCCTTCGGAAAAATTCACAAATCAACTCGCCACCTACCTCTCCCTCTCCCTTCTCCCCATGGAAAATTGTGGAGTGTCACATGCCCCTAGTAGACCCACGGGTGCATGGGCATTGTTTTTTTTTCTTTCCCTTTGGGTGAAATGCCCCAAACTCTCCCACTACCCCACCCTTCCTTTCCTTATTACTGGCATCGACTCAGAGGATGCCACATGTCCTTAGAGGACCAACAGATGCATAGGCACAATTGGGAATTTTATCCCATGCAAGGAAAAATCCCAAACGCTGCCCCATGGTCCGTCAACCTGAAATTTTCCCTTCAACCTTGCTTGACACGTGTCCCCTTGGGGAAAATTTGACCCCAAAGCTCCGTCTGTCCATATCTTGAGTTCCTGAAGGAGTTAGGAGGACTTATTTATATCATCGGAAAGGTGAGAAAATTTCTATCTAATGAAAATGAATTAGGGAAAATTTGAATACATAGCTTGTGAGAAAAATCAAGTTGAAACTCTGATTCTATTAGAGAGTGGCTATGGGCATAAATTTCTCCTTGAACCTAAGCTGGAATTTCTAACCCTAAAATGTGAACCTTGTGACTCTCGATAATTGTTTTAAAGAGAAAAAAATATTTTATAACAATTTAGATTTATTCTCGAAACCTAGTAGGGTCAATTTGTATATCTTGCAACTTGGTTATGGACACTTCTAATAAAAAAATTATTCCATAATTTTCTAACTAACCCTAGGTTATTTCTTGGGTCTCAAGTGGGTTGTTTTTAATGGGCATCACACTTGGTATCAGAGTAGTGGTTTAAAAGCTTGGACCATTGGGCACACTAGAAAACTTGGGACATGAAACTTAAACCTAGCACACTTTTAAACCTAGAAAACAACTTAGCTAGAATTTGTATATTTTAGTAAACATGGAAGTTGTGTAAAACTTAGCAAAATGAACTAACTCTCACTTTTTTTGCTTTGTGTAGGAGGCTCAAAGGAGTGAGAGGAACCTTCACAAAGACTCAGACTCACCACCACCACCACCACCACTAGATCAGGGTATAACAACTATCCTACCTCAAATTCTACAGATCTTCCAGGATGTCAATGCCACTCTATGCGGAGGATTAGGAGGAGGAAATAAAACTAGCCATGATGGAGCCCATTCTATCGAGGGTTAGGTATCTCCTCAACCCAGCGAGGAGTTTAGAGGAAATAAATCCTATGTGGAGTCAACCAGAGTAGATTCACCACCTAGGAGACAGGGTGACAAAGTTCCAGAGAATAGAAATAGGTTTCGAAGTGCTAGGCTTAGGGATAAGTGTGCAGAGAGACCTAGAGGCCGTCGAGACCAAAGCAATGGATCACATTAGGTAGATCCTAAAGCTTCGGTCATCACATTACTTAGGTGACACAAGTGGATTTTAGGTAGAGGCTTGGTTAGTGAGCTTGAGTAGTTGCTTCAAGCTTTGTCCATGTTCTAGCAACATGAAAGCTCATGTTGTAATCCATCTACTTAGGGATGGAGCAGGAGTATGGTGGAGGACAGAGGAGTAGAAGCTCCATGTAGATTTAGAGACAGTGACTTGAGAGCTATTTGAGGAGAGATTAAGGAGAAAGTATTTATCAGGGAGGTTCATCCAAGAGAGGATTGATGTGTTCCATGACCTCATGGACATCTATTTCTCAGTAGCAGAGTATGAGAGTAGATTTCTTGATCTACTTTAGTATGTAGAGTATATGTAGGATGAGCAGGTGTAGATTCATAGGTTCATCTGGGGCCTGAATTTAGATATTAGAGGTGCTGTGTGGATCCACTACCCACAAACATTAGCAGAGGCTGTCGAGAAGGCCTATATTGTAGAGGAGACTTGGGGAAAGACCCAACAGGCTAGAGATCGAGTCGGGAGCTACATACGGTAGATGTAGGACAATGGATCGAGGGGGTCGATGACCCTTCCTCATGGTGGCTAGGGTACAACACAATCATCCTTTAGGCAACAATAGTAGTCCCACCCACCTCATAGACCTCCACAGAGAGCTGATGCACAGAGAGGTCAGAGTATGGGGCCTCCTCTTAGGGGTCCCATCAGGACAAAAGGTGGAAATAGAGTTCATTCAACAGAGATCACCATCGAGAGACCTTAGCGAGACCATAATTGGATCATTAGGGTCCACACCATAGGATTATAGGGCACCTATTGGAGGTGCTACTCATTGGGGAGGATCAGGAGGATGTTTTTGTTGTCGAGTTACTGGACACTTTTGGAGAGATTTCCCATAGAACCCTAACAACAAGGGTAAGGCACAAATTTCGAGCCGATTGTTTTGACATGGGACATAGCCACATGACTTATGTAATGGTTGAGAACCACCGGGTAGATCATCATAGCATAGTCATTAAGAGTACATGTAGCATTAGTGGTATTTCTACCTCTATATTGTGTGAATCTAGTTCTTGATTCTTCCATAGTACCATCTTTAGTAAAGCAATGCAGGCTAGTGGTAGTTAGGCAGGGTCTTATTTGGGATGTCAAGATGGCTTTTGGAGCCAAGATCTCTATAGACTCATTAGTTAAGGAGTTTGTAGTGCTTTTGGGACCTTTTGCCACTACCTCGGATCTCGGTATCCTTCTTTTGGGCTCATATGGAGTCATTTTGGGTATGGATTGGTTATATGCACACGGGGCCAAGATGGATTGTTATCACAAGACTATAGCTTGTGTAGATGATTTGGGAATTGAGTCGGTGAGCTTGGGGGTCGGAGACCCATTTATATTCACACTATCTTGCTATGCAGCTTAAGTGGTGTGTGCGGACAGGGGTTGTCGGATGCATGCTATTATAGTTAGTGAAATATTAGAGGATGGGTCTAGTGGACCATCACTATATGATCATCCTATTTTAAGAGAGTTTTCTTATGTCTTTCCGGGGGAGCTATTGGGGTTACCACCCCCACATGAGATTTATTTTCATATAGATATAGTTCCTTAAGTAGATCCTTTCTCACGAGCACATTATCGAATGACCACCACGAGATATTTGTGAGCTCAAGTTATAGCTTAAGGGTGTTTTGGAGAAAGGACTTATCCATCCTAGTGTATCCCCTTAGGGTGTATGAGGGAAGAGTATTAGATTTTGAGTCTCACAAAATCAAAGATCATGAGCTTAATTATCTAACACATGATCTTGAGCTTGCAGTAGTTGTACATGCTTTGGTTAGATGGATACATTTTCTTCTTTTTAGGAGATTCACACTCAAGACAGATCATTTGAGTCTTCACCACCTCTTCACACATGCCCAATCTCAATGCTCGTCAAAGCAAATTTGGATAGAGTTTCTTTGTGAGTATGACATGGAGATCGAGCATGTGAAAAGGAAAGAGAATGTGGTAGAAACACTCTCAAAGCAAATGAGATACATGTGGCTATGGCCACCTCGGTGAGTACAAAGTTGTAGAGTAGGATCCTTGCAGCTTCCTCTTGACAGCTTCTATATTGCAATTCAAGAAGAGATCAAGTCACAGAGACCCCTAGAGGGGAAGTTTGATGATTTTTCCTTAGAGGAAGATGGCCTTATTAGGCACAAAAGTCGGATATTTGTTCCCATAGATGGAGGATTGAGGTAGGACATCTTAGTAGAGGCACATTGTGCACCCTATCCGGCCCACCTAGGGGTGAAGAAGTTCCACTCTACCTTTGACAGTTGTATCATTGGAGAGGATTTCATCGAGACGTGGCTCATTTTGTGTCACGATGTTTGGAGTTTCAAAGGTTTAAGGCTGAGCATCAGCATCTAGCATGCCTTCTTTATCCTCATGCTATATCACAATGGATGTGGGACACCATTTCCATGGATTTTATTGTTGGTTTACTGATGTTGAGATATCACCATGATGCCATTATGGTCACGGTTGATAAATTGACAAAAGTGGCTCACTTTTCACTAGTGAATACCACTTATACAACTAGAGCAGTGGCATGAGTATATTTGGATGATATTTTCAGGTTGCATGGGATTCCACAGAAGATCATTTGTGACCATGATCCTTTATACACTTCACATTTCTGGACTACCATGCAGTATGTCCTCGAGACGAGGATTAACTTCAACACAACATATCACCCTGAGATAGATGGAAAAACTAAGTGGGTGAATCATATTTTAGAGGATATGCTCAAGATGTATGTGATGGATCAACATTCTAAGTGGGAGGAGTACCCGTACTTAGTGGATTTTGTCTACAATAATTGTTTTTTTGAGTTCCATAGGCATAGCTCCTTTTCCGGATTTATACAAGTAGAGAGTGCAGGACACCTCTTAGTGGGACAAGCTAGAGGATTGGGTTTCTCTTGGACTAGCTCTTTTATAAGAAATGGAGCAGCAGGTAGTGTTGATCAGGCAGAGATTGCAAGAGGCACAAAATATGCAAAGAAGTATGTTGATCGGCATATGATCAAGCGTGTACTTTTGATGTGGGCATGAAGGTGTTCCTTCGTGTCGAGGCCACACAAGAGCCCTATCCATTATGTAAAAGGTTCTAAGTTATCTCCTCGATTCATGGGTCCTTTTGATATCTTAGAGCATATCATCCCTTTGGCCTACTATCTAGCATTGCCACCCGCTTGTCTTGCATACACGATGTTTTTCATGTTTCAGTTCTCGGGAAATATATTATGGATCCTTCTCATTTGTTAGATTGGACATAATTTCAGGTGTAGGATCAAGGGCAGGTGATAGTGGATCCCATTCACATATTATATCCCATTGACGTAAAGAGGTTCATCGGGTTTAGCTCCAACGAGATAGATATGAGGAAACTACGGCTACATTCTTTACAAGTTCGGTTTTCACATTTGTTCCGGTGAATTTGAGGAGGAAGTCGAGTCTAAGGGGAGGGGGATGTAGTTCCCACTTCCCTTTGACACCTTTTGGACACCTATTTTTATATTATGATTACATTATACACATTATTATGTTTTGATTTGGTATGATGTTAGACATTGATCATGGATTATTGTTGATCTTGATTTGATTATGATGCACGATGATTGTTAGAGATACCTTATATGTGGATGATGATATATTATTTGATATGGATGTTGTTCATACATGTGACTTGGATATTATGATTCGATCTAGAAAATGGATATTATTTAATGGTGATATAGTTGTTGATTAAAAATGCAATTGATGTAGTTGTTACTTTGACAGTGTTGTGATTCATTTATATAGTTGGTTTTGTGATTTCATTTATATCATGTTGGATGTTCTGATATGACCATGAGGCCAAAGGAGGTATTTATATTTTACAGGTTAAAAATATCACAACAAAACATCGGGGGATCGGAGACCAACCATAATGGAATTCTAGGTGAATTCGACAAGGTCACCATGACAACTCATTTTATTGTGTTGTGTGTTGTATTTTGTTAGGGATTCCCATGGGGGGGATTACCTTTACATGTGACCATGGGTATTATGTATTTTATTAATGTAGTTAAATTTTATTTATTGTTGTGTGTATTTTATTAGTGATGTGTTCCTTTATTTAATTAAAATTATGATAGAATTAATGCGAGAATGATTTCATTAAAATTTAAATAAATTAAATTGTGATATGGAAAGTAATTATAAGAGTTATAGGTTGTTTGTATTAAATTTGTAAGGGATGTGTAAGTTGTGTAATAACTTTTGTAAGTCATATTTTGGAGTATGAAATACTCCACCTCCATGAAAAATTTGAATTTTTCCTTAGGGGTTATTTTTGGAGGCTTGTGGGACAAGTAAAACTTGTCACATGCCTCTAAATTTAATTTACCAACCATAATTATGGTTGGAGATGTGATTTTTGACTGTTCTAATGAATTTTATTAATCATGTTGCTTGTTTTTAATTGCAATTTCTTACATTTTATTTAATTTGTTGGCCCTTTAGGTGTGGGCTTCTTGGAGTGTGCAAGTAACTTGTCATTTTTCACCCACCTCTTTATTATGCTTAGGAGAATGTATTTCATCTTTTGTGTTTGAATTTGAGGATGTGTGATGTGGCATCCTAAATGGATCCACATCATCCTCTCTTCTTCCCTCTTCTATATAATTCAAACTCCTTGCTTTTTTGGGTTGTTGAACCTTTTGCATTCTTCCTTGGGGCACATTTTTGCTATTTGGATCTCTTGTGGATTGTGGGAAAATTTGGAGATAACTTCATACTTTGCATTGCTATTTTAAAGCTGTGTTTTGGTATTTGAGAGCTTGCTGTTGGAAACAAAAGCTACCATGGAAAGGTAGGCGTTTATTCCTTCTTTATTGCTGTTATTTTCTTGTTGAGTTGTGTGTATGGAGAATGTTTTATTTTATTTGTTGGCTGGTTGGGTAGACTACCTTAGGGATGGTGTAGGAGAAGGCTATGGGAATCCATATGGGGGGGCATAAGGAATGCCATTGGCATCAAATTTTGTGGAGGGAGTTTGGGTTTGGGATCCACCATGGAAAAGAAATAGCTTGAATTTCTTACTTTGTGGGGGTCTAGGGAAATCTATGGGGGGCATAAGGAAGGATTTGTGGGGGCATAAGGATATGTATGGTGAAATTTATTGGCATTTTGTTACTGGTGGATGCCTAATTCCCATTTGGGAGGCATAAGAAACTTTCCCCATAGACCTTTCTCCTTTATATTGCATGATAAAGCTTGATTTTTATTGGTATGTTTTCAATTGCAGTTATAAATTGTTGTTTTGTGTTGAAATATGTATTTTATTATATTGTGCATGTTTGAAAGAATTTTGTGTGTGTGGAAGCCGATTGTTGCCATGGGTTGAATTTCACCTTTTATTATATTTTGGTTAGGGCTTGGGGGCGAATGATGAAGGAAGTCTTCTCCTTTCATTAGATTTCTTGGTTAGGTAGAGAGCGTTGCCTTTCCACCTCTTTATTTGTGATCAACTTGGAGAAAGAGAAAATGTGCATGTTGCATTGTCTGAGAAAAGGAAATATGCGGTTTGAAAGTTCCTTGTGAAAATTTAATTATTTGTAATCCTTTCCCACTTGTTGTGGATGAAATTGTAATATGTATTTTGTGAAGAGAGATGTAGGACTATTCACTTATCATACTAAATAGGATTCTAATACCATCCCACTTATATTACCTAAAATGGTAGAGTATGATTATCCTCAATATATGTCCTTGATGTCACAACAACCAATCCATATTATTATATATGGGGATGACGTTCATTACCTTCAAAATAATCTACCGCGAGAAACATCTACTATTTTTAATGAATCCACTATTGACGTCAACATAGGGACTTCACAAGACCCTCACATAGTCAAAATTGACCAATCTTTAGATTTAAAAGAATTTAAGGACTTTATTGCTTTGCTTTCAAAACATAGATAGGCCTTTACATGGTCATATAGTTACATGCAGTCTAATGACCTAACATTTTCACAATCCCCAATGTTAATCTTGTTAAAAAAAAACTACATAAGATGCACCCTCACATAGATCTCCTCATCAAAGAATAATTACAACACCTTCTTTCTTACAACTTCATATTACCCATTAAATATCCACAATGGGTTTCCAATATCAAACCCGTAACCAATGCCTATATAAATTTATGCATCTACACATAATTCAAGATCTTAATCATGTATGTCTTAAATACAACTTCCCCTTCTTAACATTGACCATATTATCGACCTCATAGCAGGCCATGAAATTGTTTCTCTTGTATATGGATTCTCGGCTACAATCAAATGCTTATTTGCAATCGAAGGCCAACATAAAAATTCCTTCATTAATCCTTGGGGGAATTTCTACTATTGTGTCACGCCCTTTGGACTTAAAAATTTAGCGTCTACTTATCATGTTATATGACATCCATCTTCCATGATCTCATTCACAAGATAGTGGAAGACTATGGTAATGACTTCTTAGGAAAATATAAATACTGCATACTGAGACCATCTCACTATCCTTGATGTCATCTTTACTCAATTTATACAATATTTATTCATCCTTAACCTTGTTAAGTGTGTATTTGGTGTCCTTACCATGAATATCCTAGGTTTCTTCATTTCCATCGGGGAATTGAAGTAGAACTAGTCAAAATTAAATCCATCATCAATATTCCTCCTCTTTCTAACCTCAAGAAACTTCATATTCTTCATGGTAGACTCCTACCAAGTATGTTTTTTCATCTCTCAACTTTTATCTCACTATCAACCTTTTCATCATCTCCTCCAAGATGGTGTCCATTTTAAATGCAATCACAATTGTAAAAATCATTAAATACCTCAAAAATATCTTCTATTTCCACCCATGGTCACACCTCCACATTGGGGGAGCCATTTTACCTATATATATCCACTCACCGACCATGCCATGAGTCTTATGCTAGCTCATCAAGATGAGAAAGGTAGAGATCAATTCATATATTATGTAATTCATAATCTCCATGACTACGAAACTCATTATACTAAAGTTGAAAATTTGTGTTGTGCCTTATAGTTTTGACTTCAAAGATTTTCTACTATCTCTATAATCATAAAAATTATGTTTTCACATGTTTCAATCCTCTCAAATCCATGCACTCTAAACCATACCACAAGGATCGTATCACTCGGTGGCTCATGCTTGTGACTAAGTTCAATATAGAATTTATATCGTAGAAATATATCAAAGGATAAGCCATCGTCAACCATATTGTAGATACTCCCCTTCCGATAATCATCTATCTCATGAATAATTTCTTGATGACTCCATTAACACCATTGATAAAAAAATACACCCTCTCAAAATGAAACTATTCTTCAATGGATATAAGTGTTAGCGGGGAGGGTCGATATTGTCATCATACCTCATTGGGGACCCATATCCCTCTATCCTTTAAACTAAATTTCAAATTTACTAATAACATGGCCAAATACGAATATCACATCATGGTTCTCTAGACAAAATTCATGCTTGGTGTTCACATTTTGGACATATACGAAGACTCTCAAATCATCATCAATAAAATCAAATGAATTAATCAATGCAAGAATGAAACTTTACAAAAAATTTAAAAAATTATTGGGTTCCTCTTAGAATCCTTAGATCAATACACCATCCAAAAATTTCCATGATCTTCCAATGAATTCATGGACACCATAAGCTTCTCTGGAATCACTTATTCAAATATCAACTAAAAATTCTAAATTTCTCATTGTTGTGCATAGACTCAATCATCCATCTAACACCAATAAATTCTCTTCTATTAATCTTATCGAAGATGATAAAATGGATCTTTGGTATGCTCAAATATATGACTATCTCTATTAATTCAAAATATCTTCTAACTTATCTAAAAAAATACACGACATTTTCTTCAACGCTCTACCCAATACATCATTGTAGGTGGTGTTCTCTATAAACGTGGATTTGATGTACTTATCCTTCGATGCCTCAAGTCTCATGAATCTACTAAATCTATCCAATAATTCCATTGTGGCATATGTGGTAGACGCTTGAGTAGTATGGTTGTTGCTAAACACATCCTATAGATGGGATACTATTAGCCCACCCTTAATAAATATTGTTGTCCATATGTCAAGAAATGCATTAAATGTCAACAACATTCCAATCTCACTCACATACCAATTCATAACCTAAAACCCACTCATGATCTATATACTTTCTCACAATGGGGACTTGACCTCATTTTCCTCATCAACCCTCATTCACACAATGACATCACTCTATCATTACCCCTAATGAATATTTAGCTAAATGGGTGAAGGATATTCCACGATATTTACTAAAGAAAATAAAATCATCAATTTCATCTATCAACACATCATATCTCACATCAACATCCTGTGATGCTTATTAAAAAAACCACTTGAGACCCAAGAAATAACCTAGGGTTAGTTAGAAAATTATGGAATAATTTTTTTTTATTAGAAGTGTCCACAACCAAGTTAAAAGACAACAGTTGACCCTATTAGGTTCCAGAACAAATCTAAATTACTAGAACATATTTTTTCTCTCTTTAAAACAATTATCAGAGGTCACAAGGTTCACATTTTAGGGTTAGAATTTTCAGTTAGGTTCGAGGAGAAATTTACCCCATACCAACTCTCTAACGAGGTCAGAGTTTCAAATTGATTTTATCACACTTGACATATTCAAAATTTCCTAAATAATTCCCATTGGATAGGAAATTCTCTCACCTTTTTGGTGATATAACAAGACCTCCTAACTCCTTCGGGAACTCAAGATATGGATAGGCGAAGCTTAGGGGTAAAAGTTTCCCAAAGGGGACATGTGTCAAGTAGGGGTGAAGGAAACTTTCAGGTCGGCGGGTCACGAGGGTGGCATTTGGGATTTTTCCTTGCATGGAAGAAATTTCTCAATTGTACCCATGCCTCTGCGGGTCCTCTAGGGACACTTAGCAACCTCGAGTCGACACCGGCAACTTGAGAAAGGAAGGGCAAGGCGGTGGGAGAGTTTGGGGCATTTTGCCAAAAGGGAAAGAAAACAAAACAACGCCCATGCACCCACCAGTGCATCGGGGGTGCGTGGCACTCCATGATTCACCATGGGGAGAAGGGAGAGGGAGAGGTGGGTGGTGGAGTTGATTTGTGAATTTCACGAAGGGAGGACAAAGGGAAGTTGGATGTGAGGGTCAGCGCGTGCGTGAGAAGAATTTCCCAAGGCGAGGGAGGGAGTGCAGGTCTCGGGAAATTTATCAAAAATTTCCAAAGAGAAAAATCTTAAAAAAACAAAGGTCCTACCCCCCGCGCCCTGCTAGCACCCAAATTTGCCACGTGGCATCTGTGATAGGCTGCGGGTTGGTGGGGAGAAATGAAAGTATTTATCCAAAAAATTTCAAAAAGTGTAAGGGAAAAAGAAAATTTCGCACCTCCATTGCTGCACCATGAGGACACGTGGCAGCTGTAATTGGCTATGGGCTGATGGAGAAAAATTGAAAATCTTTCCTAAGGAAATTTTTCAAAAAAAATTCTAAGGTATTTACGACAAAGAAATTTTAGGCCGTGAGCCCACCAGGTAAAATTTTCAAAAATTTTCCCACCAAGGCAGGAAAATTTAGAGTGTCATAACTTGAGTTAGAAATCTCAGTTTTGGGAAAATGAGGACTTTATGGAAGTATCTCGATGCCCTCTTTGCACAAGAATCATAAATTTTACTTTTTGATAACGTCTAAGTGTTCAATTTTGTAAAAACAATCTACAAGATTTTAAAAAGCCAACTGGTAATTTCCAACTTCTAAATTTGATTAAATTGGATCTCCTCCACTCAACATGTCAAAAAGACATGGAGGATTTCTCAAGGAAGGATTTAGAATGTTTTAGGGAAGTAAATTTGTTCAATTTCTTCAAGTTACATTTTCCAACAAATGACAGAAAAATGACTATTAGAGGAATTGGATTCGATTTTGCATTAATTTAATTTGTCTTCTTAAGTCTTCTTTGTCAATATGAGTTAATTTATGATACAACATACTAAATTTTAACATCTCCAAGTTGATTAATGTGTGCAGGTCCGAACTGTATATTTTTATTAAAATTAATCGTAATTTTAAGTTTGTAATAGAAATCCCATTTCTAGAAATTTGTTTATCAAATCCATCATTCAAGTGTGGTTTTTATTTATAAACTAACCCAATAAATTTAGTTGTTTATAAATAGATAATTTCAAGGATAAATTACAAATTCGATTTCCGATTACATATGTTTCTAAAAGGTAATTTACCATATTTTCCTTACATACATATTTCCTTTCCTTTCTGATTAAGCAGAGATTCCGACCACAATTTGATTTCCTAACTCAACACAAAAATGTAGAAGAGATATAAACTTGAATTTTTAATTAATTCAAAAGGAGAAACATCTTTACATATTTCCATGTTTTGGATGCAAAGAACACATTTCTAATTCTTTCTTTCCAATATCGAGAATAGAATATACATGTCTTTCATAATCAAATTATATATATTCTAATTCAAATATCTAACTTCATAATCAAATATCTAATTGTGAAAGACATGTATATTCTATTCGGATATTGGAAAGAAAGAATTAGAAATGTGTTCTTTGCATCCAAAACATGGAAATATGTAAAGATGTTTCTCCTTTTGAATTAATTAAAAATTCAAGTTTATATCTCTTCTACATTTTTGTGTTGAGTTAGGAAATCAAATTGTGGTCGGAATCTCTGTTTAATCAAAGGAAAGGAAATATGTATGTAAGGAAAATATGGTAAATTACCTTTTAGAAACATATGTAATCGGAAATCAGAATTTGTAATTTATCCTTGAAATTATCTATTTATAAACAACTAAATTTATTGGGTTAGTTTATAAATAAAAACCACACTTGAATGATGGATTTGATAAACAAATTTCTAGAAATGGGATTTCTATTACAAACTTAAAATTGGCAATTAATTTTAATAAAAATGTACAGTTTGGACCTGCACACATTAATCAACTTGGAGATGTTAAAATTTAGTATGTTGTATCATAAATGAACTCAAATTGACAAAGAACACTTAAGAAGACAAGTTAAATTAATGCAAAATCGAATCCAATTCCTCTAACAATCATTTTTCTGTCATTTGTTGGAAAAATGCAACTTGAAGAAATTGAACAAATTTACTTCCCTAAAACATTCTAAATCCTTCCTAGAGAAATCCTCCATGTCTGTTTGACATGTTGAGTGAAGGAGGAGATCCAATTTAATCAAATTTAGAAGTTGGAAATTACCAGTTGGCTTTTTAAAATCTTGTAGATTGTTTTACAAAATGAACACTTAGACACGTTATCAAAAAGTAAAATTTATGATTCTTGTGCAAAGAGGGCATCGAGATATTTCCAAAAAGTCCTCATTTTCCCAAAACTGAGATTTCTAGCTCAAGTTATGACACTCTAAATTTTCGCGCTTGTGGGAAAATTTTTGAAAATTTTACAGTGGGCTCACGGACCGAAAATTTCTTGTCGAAATACCTTAGAATTTTTTTGAAAAATTTCTTAGGAAAGATTTTCAATTTTTCTCCATCAGCCCATAGCCAATTACAGGCTGCGCCACGTGTCCTCATGGTGCAGCGATGGAGGTGCGAAATTTTCTTTTCCCTTACACTTTTGAAATTTTTGGATAAATACTTCATTTCTCCCCACCAACCCGCGACTATCACAGATGCCACGTGGCAAATTTGGGTGCTAGCGGGGCGGGGGTAGGGACCTTTTTTTTAAGATTTTTCTCTTTGGAAATTTTGATAAATTTCCCGAGACTGCACTCCCTCCCTCGCCTTGGGAAATTCTTCTCACGACGCGCTGACCCTCACATCCAACTTCCCCTTTGTCCTCCCTTCTTGTGAAATTCACAAATCAACTCTACCACCCACCTCTACCTCTCCCTTCTCCCCATGGTGAATCATGGAGTGCCACGCACCCCGCATGCACTCCGTGGGTGCATGGGCGTTGTTTTGTTTTCTTTCCCTTTGGGCAAAATGCCCCAAACTCTCCCGCCGCCTTGCCCTTCCTTTCTCTTTCCTTGTTGCCGTGTCGACTCGAGGTTGCTAAGTGTCCCTAGAGGACCAGCAGAGGCATGGGTACAATTGAGAAATTTCTTCCATGCAAGGAAAAATCCCAAATGCCACCCCGTGACCCGCCGACCTGAAAGTTTCCCTTCACCCCTACTTGACACATGTCCCCTTTGGGAAACTTTTACCCCTAAGCTTCGCCTATCCATATCTTGAGTTCTGAAGGAGTTAGGAGGTCTTGTTTATATCACCAAAAAGGTGAGAGAATTTCCTATCCAATGGGAATTATTTAGGGAAATTTTGAATATGTCAAGTGTGATAAAAATCAATTTGAAACTCTGAGCCTGTTAGAGAGTTGGTATGGGGTAAATTTCTCCTTGAACCTAACTGAAAATTCTAACCCTAAAATGTGAACCTTGTGACCTCTGATAATTGTTTTAAAGAGAGAAAAAAATATGTTCTAGTAATTTAGATTTGTTCGGAACCTAATAGGGTCAATTGTTGTCTTGTAACTTGGTTGTGGACACTTCTAATAAAAAAAAATATTCCATAATTTTCTAACTAACCTAGGTTATTTCTGGGTCTCAAGTGGTTTTTTTTTAATAAGCATCACAGAGGATGTTGATGTGAGATATGATGTGTTGATAGATGAAATTGATGATTTTATTTTCTTTAGTAAATATCGGGAATATCCTTCACCCATTTAGCTAAATATTCATTAGGGGTAATGATAGAGTGATGTCATTGTGTGAATGAGGGTTGATGAGGAAAATGAGGTCAATTCCCCATTAAGAGAAAGTATATAGATCATGAGTGGGTTTTAGGTTATGAATTGGTATGTGAGTGAGATTGGAGTGTTTTTGGCATTTAAAGCATTTCTTGACATATGGACAACAATATTTATTAAGGGTGGGCTAATAGTATCCCATCTATAGGATGTGTTTAGCAACAACCATACTACTCAGCGTCTACCACATATGCCACAATGGAATTATTGGATAGATTTAGTAGATTCATGAGACTTGAGGCATCGAAGGATAAGTACATCAAATCCACGTTTATAGAGAACACCACCTACAATGACATATTGGGTAGCGTTGAAGAAAATGTCGTGTATTTTTTTAGATAAGTTAGAAGATATTTTGAATTAATAGAGATAGTCATATATTTGAGCATACCAAAGATCCATTTTATCATCTTCGATAAGATTAATAGAAGAGAATTTATTGGTGTTAGATGGATGATTGAGTCTATGCACAACAATGAGAAATTTAGAATTTTTAGTTGATATTTGAATAAGTGATTCGAGAGAAGCCATGGTGTCCATGAATTCATTGGAAGATCATGGAAATTTTTGGATGGTGTATTGATCTAAGGATTCTAAGAGGAACCCAATAATTTTTTAAAATTTTTGTAAAGTTTCATTCTTGCATTGATTAATTCATTTGATTTTATTGATGATGATTTGAGAGTCTTCGTATATGTCCAAAATGTGAACACCAAGCATGAATTTTGTCTAGAGAACCATGATGTGATATTCGTATTTGGCCATGTTATTAGTAAATTTGAAATTTAGTTTAAAGGATAGAGGGATATGGGTCCCCAATGAGGTATGATGACAATATCGACCCCTCCCCCTGCTAACACTTATATCCATTGAAGAATAGTTTCATTTTGAGAGGTGTATTTTTTTATCAATGGTGTTAATGGAGTCATGAAGAAATTATTCATGAGATAGCTGATTATCGGAAGGGAGTATCTACAATATGGTTGACGATGGCTTATCCTTTGATATATTTCTACGATATAAATTCTATATTGAACTTAGTCACAAGCATGAGCCACCGAGTGATACGATCCTTGTGGTATGGTTTAGAGTGCATGGATTTGAGAGGATTGAAACATGTGAAAACATAATTTTTATGATTATAGAGATAGTAGAAAATCTTTGAAGTCAAAAACTATAAGGCACAACACAAATTTTCTACTTTAGTGTAATGAGTTTTGTAGTCATGGAGATTATGAATTACATAATATATGAATTGATCTCTACCTTTCTCATCTTGATGAGCTAGCATAAGACTCATGGCATGGTCAGTAGTGGATATATATAGGTAAAATGGCTCCCCCCAATGTGGAGGTGTGACCATGGGTGGAAATAGAAGATATTTTTTGAGGTATTTAATGATTTTTTACAATTGTGATTGCATTTAAAATGGACACCATCTTGGAGGAGATGATGAAAAGGTTGATAGTGAGATAAAAGTTGAGAGATGAAAAAACATACTGGTAGGAGTCTACCATGAAGAATATGAAGTTTCTTGAGGTTAGAAAGAGGAGGAATATTGATGATGGATTTAATTTTGACTAGTTCTACTTCAATTCCCCTGATGGAAATGAAGAAACCTAGGATATTCATGGTAAGGACACCAAATACACACTTAACAAGGTTAAGGATGAATAAATATTGTATAAATTGAGTAAAGATGACATCAAGGATAGTGAGATGGTCTGTGCAGTATTTATATTTTCCTAAGAAGTCATTACCATAGTCTTCCACTATCTTGTGAATGAGATCATGGAAGATGGATGTCATATAACATGATAAGTAGACGCTAAATTTTTAAGTCCAAAGGGCATGACACAATAGTAGAAATTCCCCCAAGGATTAATGAAGGAATTTTTATGTTGGCCTTCGATTGCAATAAGCATTTGATTGTAGCGAGAATCCATATACAAGAGAAACAATTTCATGGCCTGCTATGAGGTCGATAATATGGTCAATGTTAAGAAGGGGAAGTTGTATTTAAGACATACATGATTAAGATCTTGAATTATGTGTAGATGCGTAAATTTATATAGGCATTGGTTACGGGTTTGATATTGGAAACCCATTGTGGATATTTAATGGGTAATATGAAGTTGTAAGAAAGAAGGTGTTGTAATTATTCTTTGATGAGGAGATCTATGTGAGGGTGCATCTTATGTAGTTTTTTTAACAAGATTAACATTGGGGATTGTGAAAATGTTAGGTCAAGCACTGGCATGTAACTATATGACCATGTAAAGGCCTATCTATGTTTTGAAAGCAAAGCAATAAAGTCCTTAAATTCTTTTAAATCTAAAGATTGGTCAATTTTGACCATGTGAGGGTATTGTGAATTCCTTATGTTGATGTCAATAGTGGATTCATTAAAAATAGTAGATGTTTCCTGCGGTAGATTATTTTGAAGGTAATGAACGTCATCCCCCATATATAATAATATGGATTGGTTGTTGTGACATTGAAGGACATATATTGTAGGATAATCATACTCTACCATTTTAGGTAATATAAGTGGGATGGTATTAGAATCCTATTTAGTATGATAAGTGAATAGTCCTAAGGTAATCGTATTGATTAAAAAAATTCATAAGGGATGGAAAAACATGATCCATGTCGATAGAGTGGTTAAATTAAGAGGATGGACGTGGTTGTGTTATGGGTCAAGTATGATGATAGTGGAGGTATCCGAGGAGGGTTTTTCAAAACCTATTCCATATTTTTCATGAGGTTTTGGGACTGGTCAAAGACCAATTCATGTGTTCCTTGTTTGTAGTATCCTACACTGAAACCTTTCCAATCACAATGATAAAGATGTACTTTCGTGAAAGATTGGTTGTATGAAAATAAAAATCTAGATAGAAATGGTTTATCATGGTGTTTATTGTCACAATATGGGGAAGGATAGTCAATCCCTCCATAGATGAGGTTAGTTTTAATATGAGGAGGCCCAAAGGAGATGTTATCTCCAATGTTGGGTTTCTACATCGATTGTTTATTAGGTCTTCCATATGTTTTTGGCATAGGAACCGAGTGAAGGGATAAATTACAATGCTCCCCAAATGAATTATGTTGCATGCGTCTTGAAGGAAGTGTCTTCTCGGTAAATTTGATGTGGATATGGAATAACCAATAGTAGATTCATTAGATGAGCTCGAGTTCCTTTTAGGAATGAGAACGTCATTAGGTTGATATATCATGTCACATGATTTTATAGGGTGTGGGTCGGTAGGAATATCAAATTTTTACCTTCATGTTTGTATTTTAGGAAGCAATGTAAGGTAGATGGGATGCAACACATACTATGTATCTAAGGTCAACCTAGAAACATATTGTCTTGAAACTCTCCTTCTATAAGATATAAGATGTTGTGCAGAACTTAACACCTACTTTGATAGGACATATCCAATGCCTAATGTAGGGAAAATGATGTCATTGAAGGAACATAGTATTGTATGTGACTAGGAGAATATAGTGTTATGTAGTTAAATCTAATTAAAGTCATGAGATGATATTATATCAATGTTACTTCCATTTTCAATCATAACTCTCTTGATTTGAGATTATCATCAATTTGGGCAGTGAAAAAGAGTGAGAGATCATGAGATTTGGGTTCTAAGGATGGTATATTATAATGTTTGAAAGTGATAGGCAAGGAGATATTGAGAGTTTAGACCACATTTATGAATGGTTGAGGATCATCGGTGCTACTTGATATAGATTAAAAGGAATCAATCGTCACTTGTTGATGTTGTGGATGAGTTTGGATAAGATCATAAAATGACATCCTCATAGGGGCTTAATGAATTTGTTTGATGATGGTATTTTATACATATGGGATGGATTGGGTGTGTGCATTGTATGAGTTTCATGTGTATAGGATTCCTCAACATCAAGTGTGAACTCAAACACAATAGTACATCATAGGATAGTGACAATGCAGATGTGTATCAAAATGTATGAGTAAGGTGAGTATAAGACACATGTCAAAGATATGGGTGGATATAGATGTAATTCCCCCAAAGTGTGTAATGGTGAGTGAACTATCCTATGAAATAAAAGGATGAAGGTACAATACTTGATGATTGTGGTGATGAAGGAGTGTGATCATCTTTGTAGAAGTGGTGGTATAGCTTATAAAAGTTGTGTTAGTGAGTGAATCCTATGTACATACGAGGGATGCATATATGATGTATACTATGGTGTAGAAAAATGTGTAGGGGAAAGAGACTTGTGTGCACCAATATGTGTTGGTAATGGACATCTATGTGGAATAAAAAGAGGTGGTGATTTGTGCCTAAATGTAGTAACTATACTAGGAATGAGCCTATATTTTTTTATTTGACCAGAAGAATGATGAGACTGTGTTAGTTATATGTGAGTAAGTGAACTAGTAATAGATGGTGCTTTAGGTACTATAAGCGGTGACACACTAGATAAAGAACATGATGCATTGATAAATGTGGGAGGAGAATGCGACAATGGGGTAGATGGAGGTATACCATCAATACAAGTGACTTGATTGTTATGAACAAATTTGAAACACAAATGACTTGTGGAGATGATATATTTAGACTTGTGGATCTAATGGATATCTAAGACCATGTCAAACCTGTTGACTACTTGTACAAAAAATAAAGGTACAAGCATAGTGAGAGGACTAACCATAATATGGAGTCTCGACAACGTCATATGAATTGTTCATTGGGTGTGAAATTTGTGATAACAAATAGCTAATAGTGATGAGAAGTGGAATATAACATGCATTAAAAGGCCATAACTAATCAACCTTGGTGTTATTGATAGAGATAGATCCAACATAGGCTAAGTGATTAGAAGAAAATGTGGATTGATAAGCACAATCATAGAAAGAGATAACTAGTGGAGTAATGTAATCATTAGTTACCAAGAAATCAAGGTCCCTCAATGCAAGAGGAGGAATTTGATGGTATGTATGATTATCTAATAAATCATTAGTTTTCTTTTCATGTTGTAAAAGTGAGTTATTAAACATTTTGAGCTTTCAATTTTTCATTGATTGGTGCAGAGTTTATAGGTTCCGAAACTCAAGCTTGTTGTTATTGATAATAACTTGAATGATGGTGTAGATTTTGAGACATCTATTGGTAGAGTTTCCCACACATCAGTGATAGTTGCATCAAAATTTCTCATTGTAATTTATCCCTTGTGTTCGTGATGTTTCTAATTCAAGTGGCATAGGAACCATGATAAGATTTCTCTCAAGAAGCTACTATAATACGAGATGTGGGGCAATAGGTAATTTGGTGAATGTATGTTGAGGTGGTTATGACTGAATCTCTTTAGTAGTAGCTACAATTTTGACATTAATTTTGGCATCAATAGGTTTTTTTGTGGATGGTTTAAATGTTGACTTACTTTGAAAATTTGTAGATGATGATGTTTTTTCCGATACTTATGTTTTACGATGGATAAAATATTGGTTTCATGAAGCTTAAGGGTATGGAATAGTTGGTCAAATGAGGGAGATATATCAAAGAGGCCACTTTACTCAATAGGTTGTAGGATACTTTGAATGAATAAATCATAGAGCTTAGAGTTGGTGATCACGTTAGACATCTTAGCTAAATCGTATTTGTATCACAAAAAATAGTCCGCTACGTGCTCATTACACCCTTGTTTTAGTTGTGCGAGTTAATAATAAGAGATATTAGAGCCAATTTTGATAGAGAAGTGAGTGATAAAATCATCTTTTATATGCATAAAATATGTTACTGATTGAATAGGTAGGTCATAGAACCAACACATCATATAATCATGAGAATATGAGGAAAGAGATTAGATAGGAGAATGTGATCATCCACAAAATCTATACAAGCCACATGGAATGCTTGGAGATACTCTTATGGGTCACCATGGCCATTGAAAATAGGTAATTTAGGGGTGAAAATTTTTGGTGGAAGTGAATGAGTGGATAATGTGGTCAAAAATGAAGTATGAAACAATAGAGTGGAATCTAAAAATGGAGATGCATGAGAAGTAGATTTTTCCAACTAATGAATTTTTTCTTGAAGGTCTTGATAAATGGAGGCTAGATCTTGAGTTACAGTAGATGAATCCTACCACATATGAGAAATAAGAGGTGGGGTATAGTGATTATTAACAGTATGGATTGAAACGGGAATGGCTGAAATAGGTGGAAGAGTATAAGCAAATGACCGAGTAATAACTGCGGTGGGAATGGTGGTAGAAACATTAACTTTGGAAAGGTTTGTAGCTTCCTCATGAGAATCATATTAAAGAAATTTTACTTAATAAATCTTGGGGATGCTTAGAGATATGATCATTTAGGGCTTTAAGATGGGATTTAGTAAATTCTTCAAAAGATTGAGCCATAGTAATAATAAAAATAGAGACCTAAGTGGAATGTGGTCTCAAGTGTAGGGTTCACCAAAATTATTTTTCTAAAATGTAATATCTTACCCTAATATGATACTATATGACAAATAAAAAAATAAGAAATGAAATAACTGAAATATACCCAAGAAATAAAAACAATAAAATGTATAAAATCTAATGTGCAAAGAGAGTTGGAAGAGCCTTACCTAATCCAAAGATGTGGTAGGATTGTCTCACAAAGTGGAAGCTGGATGAACAAGAGGAGGAAACTATCATACATGAGCCCAAGAAAATGCATATCTACAGAATTTTAATAGACTGGGGCACACTGGGGAAGGATAGGGGTACCCATGGGTGCCTTGGTATGAATTTTGGGCTCCTAGTCTACACAAATGGTCGAAACCAAAATCTTCAAGGTTGTAAGATATTTGCCTTTGCATTTTTATTGTGTGTATGCCACTACACTTTGACAAATGTCATTGTAAACCTACAATGGAAGAATCACCTGAAATAAAACAAACCAAGCATCAAAACTCTAAAAAATAAATATTCTTATGAAGGCATTAGACTATCCTCAGTTGCTAAATCGTCAGACTTATCACTGAGCATTGCACTACGTCTTAGACCCAATGTAGTTTTATGGGTGTGTGTGGAAATTGTACCTAGTTTACTTTTGTCTTTGGTAAAACTTTTTGAAGTAGCGAGGAAGTAACAAGATGTAGAATATGATAAATGTGTTCATTAAAACATTAAACTCCCCTCCTTTGAAGTGTGATGCGAGATGAACCAGTCTTGTGTGCCTTGTGATGAAGCTATATGGATGCAAATGTATCTATATATACCTTTTACAGATTCAACCCTAGGTGGTGATAGCTAGTACTTAGTTCTTTTCCTTATTATTATCACATAATTTCATAATTATTGATTAATTGGCTCAAATTTTGTAATCAACCCCGAAAAGGATGACTAACAAAAAATATGATGCTTAAATGACTATAAAGGACCTAAAAGTGAGAGTAAAGTGTAAAGAAGACAAGGGCACCAAGAGAGGACTAGGGTGAATGGCTCTGGCATCCTTTTTGGGCACTCTAGTCTGGAAAAGGTGAAACTTAAGTATTAAAAGAAAGACTAGGGCCAATAAAGGTGCAAGACCAAAAGAAGGAATAGAAAGTAACAAAATATTACCAAAGTATGGGTTAATCAATACTCTTTTTTCTTAGGAACTATATGAATAGTAATATGCAATCAAGACTAGATAATGACTCTAAGTGCATGAGTTTTTGTCTACACCGTCCTTTTTTCAATCTATGAGAATAAGAAGACTTGTTTTTTCCTTATGCATGAATTTCCATTGTTTCTCGATTCTTGTTGATTACTTGGAGCATCACATCACCATTGAAGTGTAACCTCTTCAATGTGCATGGGGTTTTGGATTGATCCTCATTCAAAACTCCTGCATGGTATCAATCCTCTTATTTAGTAAACATACACTTATATTTTTAGTTTCTAATTGCTTCCAAATTTTGTTTTATCATTCCTCCCGCAAGTTTTCATTCATTTTATTGGAATCTTGCTAACTAGTATTAACAAATTGTTGTTTGAAGTTTTTACATTTTCGTGGTTTGTGCATGTGCAGGTTTTTAATTTCACTTCCATATTTATCTAGTTACAGTTATATTTTGTGGGAAAGATTTTTTAGATGTTGTTTCTTCTTATTCTGTCTAATCATTATTTTTAATTAAAAGTGATTTTTTTTAAATATGGCTTTTGGACATGTTTTGGCCCCATCACTACCTAGTTTTCCATTTGTTTTCCCTTGTACCATGCATCTACCCTTTATCTCCCTAGTGAGCTCTACAATGAGCTCCTTCTATCTCAAATCATTAAAATGATCCCCGCATCGAATTAGAGGGTCAAGCTCCTTCCTTGGATCGAGCTAGGTGTTTTGACTTGGGTTTCCTTTGGGACATTTTGCATTTTTACTTTGTGCAAACTCAAACTTAATATTAGAGCTGAGTTTTTCTTACTTTGTGTGGATCCCTATCCTATTTTTGTTTTGACATCTCTATTTGCATTCGGAACTTTTGCATGTAGTTTGTTTGTTTTTTTCTTGATCAAGTCAGTCGTGTTTTCTTGGGCAAGGATACATGTGGTTCGATTTGTTTGCCTCTTCCCATGCTCATTTCTATAATGGCCATTTCATTATTCTAACATTCTCCTGTATGTTATACATATCCATCAAGTCATTCAACTCCACCCCCTGTGCACATGACCTTCCTATTCTACTCAGGAGTTACCCTTTCCCCACATTTGGTGCCCTTATTGAGATTTGTGTCAGTCACTCTAACTCCACCTTTCCTAGGAATGACATGGCCCTTACCCATTCACCGTCCTATGTTGTTTGTCTTGTTCATCGAGCCACTAAACGAGCCACCATGTGCCTTGACCCTTTCCCCACTTTGACCACACTTTAAACTAATTTCTTTCTTTTCATATTCAAGCCCTTTTCAATTATAAGTTGGGTTTGAATAACAATTCAGATTTAATTATTTTAAGTGTGGTCAATTTTAATAATAAGTGGGGTTGTTTAAGTAGGGGTTTATTAAAATTGGGTTAATTATTAGCAATCGGGTGTTTAATATAAAAAAGGGTGGTTTAATACTTATATTAGGTCTTAATTTTAAACATTTAGGATCTAATTTATTTATTAAAAAAGTGGATTAATTTAATTAATCTCATTTAGGAGATTTATTGATTAAATTAGGTATCTAATATTTTAATCATATATATAAATTTTAAATTAGTAGTCAAATTTTTTTAATTAATGCTTTTAATAGCATTTTTAACCAATTCAATCTCTAAAATTAGACTAATTGGCAATTTCAATTATGTTTTTAAAGTGTTATTGTCATTTTTTTATATTGATATGTTGCTAGAGTGTGTTGTAGCATCTCTAGTATTATGTTGTCTTCCAGAGCCCTCACTAAATCCTAGAGGCCCTCTCGGACTCATTTCGATATGGGTTTTTCATTATATTGTCCTTTTTATTACTTGCAGACTAGTGAGTGCATCTACCACAATCTTGCGGAAAGGGAGTTTTTCATACAACACAAGACACTTTTTCTTACATAGGACTATATTTTTCCCATTCTCTTATTTTTCTCATTTTGTTCTTGCTTATGGTGTCAAAATGATAGAATCAATAAAACTTGGTTTTGGTCTCTACTCTTACGCATTATTACGCTGATTACAAGGTGAGTGAAAAATTGTTTCTCGACACACATTCACATCTAATTGTAATCAATAACTAAACTATAAATTTCAAAAATCAAGGGGTGTTAATATTTTTCTTGGGTGGTTGTGTTTCTTTCTCTTCCCTTTTACATTCCTTCTTTCTCTCTCTTTAATATGGATTCCTCTTCAAGGTACCTTTACTCACACCATTCGATTTCTTCAAATGGAAATCTAAAATGGCAATGGTATTATGTAGTAAATCTTTGTTCCATGTCACAATGGGATTAGAGACTAAACGAGAAATGATCCCGAAAACTCTAAGTTGTTGAATCGATGTTATGAAGTTGTTATCTAATTTCACCACCTAAGTGAAATTTGAAAACTAGGTAGTCTTGAAATGATGGAATCTCACATCCATTTTGAGGATACATGAACATTCAGTATGCAAGGAAACATCGAGTGTTTGGGAAGGTTGAAACTAGCTTGAGGAATTTTTTGCCTTCTTGGTCCTCATGGAGTTGGGAGTCTTATTGAATGGAGAAGTAGTAGAGAATAAGATCCCACTAGAAAAAAATGACAAAATATAATGTATAGCTCTGGGACACCTTCATACATTCCAATAATCCTTGGTATAGCTAAAGAATCCAAGAAATTACATAAAATGTTCAAAAGAGTGTGTAGATTTCAAGGTAGTAGCTCTTAGTTCTAGATTCAGCTCATCAATCTCATAAGTGAGTTGTTATGACCCCAACATAGTTGTTCATAGGGTGAAATAGTTTTTCAATTGCAAGGAAATTCATTAGGAATATTATCTTGAGCTCAAAACCAAGCTATGTCAAGCTCCCATGGAGCTGTGTTAATGATGAAGAAACTGAGATACTTATATTACACATCAAGCTCCCTAGTTGTCTTACATTAGAATCAAGCTATAATAGAGTGAAGAAATTTGTTATGGAGGTCAAATTCCAATAAAAATTATCAATTTTCTAGTTAGGAATTGGTGTGAATAAGGTGGTCAAGTATTTTTGACATGAGTAAGTACTTATCTAATGGTTGAGTTTCTCAAATGATGGGCTAATGAAAATGAGTGGAGAATTCATCATGACAATGAGATTTGTATTCAAGTAAATTAATGTAGTATGTTTGATGTAGATGCACTCAGAAAAGAAATCAAACACTGGAGACCAAGCCATTGGTGGAGCCCATTCTTGATTAGAGGAAAATGTGAAACCAAGAATAGGTGGGATGTAGTAATAAGGAAGAAATTCATTACGTAATGGGTTAGGTTGAGCTAGTATTTCTGGTCAAGACTGGTTTAACTTTAGGTAAATCAATCTCTCAAGTGAGCTATGGCTAAAGAAAAGAGTGGTGCTATGTTTTTCTTGGCGTTTAGTGAAATTTGTGGCCATTGAACAAGAGATTTGTGGTCCCCTGTGAAGCCTTTGTGGTGAAAGCGAAGGTGGAGGCCAAAATAGCCTCGGGCAAGTTGGGAAAATTGTGCACCAAAATCCCTAATTCTCCAACTTGAACATTAGCTCACAAAACCAATGAAAATATTATGGAAAAGAACATCTTGGGTGGCCAGTGAGACATTTTTTTGATGTGATCTTGAAATTCCCTCATTACATGCATTGTGGGAAGATGGTTGGTGAAAGGACCATGGTGGGTCAAAGGGACTTGGGATGGGTGCGGAGCCATAGGTGTGTGATGAAAACCCAATGCAGGTGAATCAGAGTTGAGTAAAAAGAATGGCATGGGACACACCGATGCAAGTTATTTGTGGGGATTAATCTCAAAATGTAAGAAATGATCTCATCATTTATAAAGTGAGCTTGCACATGAAACACAATTCCGAGCTCGTGGAGGTTAGAGTCAACTTGGCACCGAGGTGGATGATCATGTAGATCTTATCACACATTGAGTAGGTGACTCAACATATACATGTAATGGTGGTGGGTGGTACAATGAAAACAATATAAGATCTTGTGGATGTAAAAGGAGCAGTCTGCCATCTTGGCCGAGCTGGAAAAGTATTAAGCATTAAATATTAATCAAAATTCCCCATATAAAAATCAATCAAACCAATGATGGGCCCACCAAATTTAAATGCCCCAAATAATTTAAATGATGTAAAGAACATAGGGAAGAGGAGAAAATATTTGAAAATGTATCTTCTAGCTAAGAATTAATTCACAATCATGTGGATATCAAGCCAAGCCTTGCAAAACATAAATACTTTCCTCTACTCAAAAGCTCATAACTTGAGAATTTCTTAATGGAATTACACAAAATTGGTCTCGATGGAATTTTGGTTCCAAGACCTATGCACAAGGATTAAGAAATTTAGATATTGATGAATATTTTTATGGTGAATTTCATGGAAAATCTACCCATTTCAAAGTAGGGATTTCTAGGTGGTTGGATGAGCATTAAATAAACATGGCGAGCAAGTTTCTTGTTCTACAAGTTGAAAATCAGATGGGGAATATTTTGCAAGTCAGATACCATCATCTACCCTCATTTATGATCACTTGTAAGTGTTTGTAAATAATATTTGGACATTGCATTTCTCTCTTTCTTGAATTCTATAAATTGTAGCATGAGGCTCATTTTATAGAGTTAGTCATTTTCTTCCCCCCCCTCTCTTTCTTCTTTTCTAGGTCAAATATGGAGGTTTAAGCGTCCTTTCCAAGATTTTTAATGGCATTTTCTTGCCTCTTTCCCACTAACGTTTTATTGTGCAAACTTAATGGAGCAATAGACTGTGTTTTGTGATGCATTTTATCCATACTTTACATGTTTTATTTTCTATAAGCTGTCTCTATTCATTTCAGGGTTTATTGTGCATATTCTTGATGTTTATCATAGGTTAATGAGATTCTTATTTAGTGGGAAAAAATGGTGTTATGTGTCAATTCATCTCTGGTTTGTGGGGCATCTTTTCCATGTTATCCATTGCTCACCTTTCCCCATTTTAGGCAATTGGATTGTGTCTAGCACCTCCTTTTCATGGTGTATCACTACTCTTAGTGTAGGATTATTTTCATACATCTCTCTCCCTGACTCCTTTGAGGGTTAGGATAGGATTAGCTAGTTTTATTTCCTACATTAGTAGTATATTATGGTAGGTAAGATTAAGAACAAGAAATAACTTTTTTGGAGGGTTATCTCAAGCCGCAAGTCCCACAACTTGATATATAATGAAATGTTACACAAATTACATCAAATTCCCTAGTTTCTCTAACTATCTCATTCGGGGTGCTTTAATTTGGTGATAAAATTTCTAGCATGCCCAAAGTGGGATAAACTTCAAGTTAGAATCTTTAAACTATTTTGATACTACACATTTAAAGTTATATACTTTATTTAATGTTCCATTATAGAAAATTCTAGCCATCGTGCTACCTCCACTACTTGATAACATTTATAGCTCACCCAATGGGAAAATATTTGAAGTTGTATTTTCATCTAGAGTGTAGATTAAAAAAATTGGAGAAAACTTCATTTTAACAAGTTTGTGTGTTTTTGTTGGAATCCTAGATTTTAGAAACATTTGTAAAACACATATGAAAACTCCACTTGGTCCAAACAACCCATTCTATGAAATTACAAACATTCTTTCCATCCATTTTCCTTTCCATATCTTTCATTTTCTTCCATTTTATGAAGTTGTGCAATCATGGCTTCATTCCCGCAATGGAATTCACACTTGTATCAAGTGCAATCAGCCTTTAATGAGCTTCACAACTCCTCTAGATCAGCATTATGATCAGATTCAAAACCACTATGCTTACCCATATGAGCAATGTAAAAACCAGTTTGGCTATGGAATTTATCAAGAAAAAGGGTATACGTATAATGAAAGTAGTCAAATGGAGATTTATAATTTGAAGAAGATTCAAAGAATGGAGACAGACATGGTTTAATCCCAAGCTAAAGCTCGATGAAAGCATTCACGATTGGTTATAGGGCACCTTTTCCATGGGAATGCTCTTTTCTAAGACACTAGATCCCACAAATGAAGCTTGATTTCATGGTTTAGATGCTACCCCAACTTGCACACTTTGGACTTAGGTGACATAATCATATGATAAAAATACAAGGCAAACTTTTCAATGGGTAAGTCAGTCACCAGCTCTTTTTTTTATTTTTCTCGTTCCCAAGCTTTATCATTTCAAAATTGGCATGATTCAATCCCATTGCATGATTCCCCTAGTGTTGATTTTTCTTCTCCACTATATAGTATCCCATCCCATTTCAATTATTATTCCTTTTTCCCTTCCAAACAACCATACCCTCTAAATAAATAAGAATTTCTAACCCTCCCATCACCACAAATGATGGAAAAACCATTGTATACCAACCAAACCCTCCTATTGCTATCTCAAGTTCATTTTGGGAATAAAAAAATCAAACAACCAGCCACGGGAAATAAGAAGAACAGCCTAACAAAGAAACAATGACGAGAGAATATGAAAATATGGGTTCAAATGTTTGGAATTGAAAAATCTTGTTGATGGTGAAGCCTACATAGGAGGTTAAAGTGGAAGATCTAGTGGTGGCTAAGGTTGATTTTGTAGTAGTATATTAATAAGAAGACTGGTAGTTTGTATTTTTGAATGCAATGTATATGATGGAAAATTATTTTAAAAGGTTGTTGATCCAATCTAGGCCACAAAATAAGTCAAGAAGGAAGAGAAAAAAAAACCAACTCTAAGTCTAGTTAAGGAGGAGCATATGCAGGCAAGCAAAAAAAAATTCAAAGGCACTAAATCATGAGTTTATTACAAAATAAAATTCAAATATATCTCCCATTCAACCTCTCCAAAAATATGATTTTTTGGAAAATTTTGAATTTGCTGGCTTCTTGTTTGAAGAAGAAAAAGATCATGATGAAAAAATTGTAAATTTGAAGGACATCATGCAAGAGGAAGAAGCTTTGGCACAACAAGACAACAAAGAGCTTGATTTCTTATCTAACTTGGAGGAATGTTTTGATGAGGAAGAGCCCATGGAAATCATCACATTAATTTCCCATAATTCATTAGTAAAAAAACAAGAGTTTGTTGCAATGGAGGAAAATATGCAAGAGCAACCTGCACTTCACAACAAGCCGATTGAATCAAAATTGGAAGAATTCAATGTTCCCTATGTCATATCGGATGTAGAGGAAGGAAAGGAGCAATAAGATCCCATATTTCTCATACCATTCATCCAAATGGGACATATGTTGTCTATATATGTGAAATAAGAAGAAAATCCAATTAGCGGCAAATCGCCCTTTTCGGGAAGGTTTGCAACTTGGAATTTGGAGCGTCGTGAAAATTCAATGGACAATACCTTTCCCAATCAAATACTTGGATTCATTGGAGATAAGGAAGATCCAAATCCAGTAATGATTTCTTCTAATCTTGATAAGGAACATCAACATGCCAAGGATCAATAACAACACCTCTTGGAACCAAGTGAGTAGCGGCCAAAAGAGGTGTGTGTCTTGTTTCTTTTGTAATGCCTCTAGCATGACTGATATCTATGATGAATTTTATTAAAGAAGGTTCAAATGTTGACATGTGATTTTGAATTAATATGGTGTGCTCTTATGACTTATGAAATCATGTTTACAATAGGTAATATTTTATTTATGGAAATAGGTACATTACTAGCATGTTTTTGTTTAATTTTATAATGGAGCGACCTATCTCTTTTTGTGTAGAATAATTTAATATTTGGGATTGAGAAATTGAGTTTCAATTTTCATAATTCATGAGATTCATGACAACATCACCTTGGATCAAATTCATTGATCCAAGGTATGCTTCTAAATTTTCAAATCTTGTTGTCATGGTGTCCAATTTGGATAGATGGAAGGCTTTTGGACCTTGAATGTGTGAAGGCCATGAACGATCCTCTCCTTAGATCTCTTCTTTGTATTGGAATTGGGTTAACAATCTGGTTCCTCTTTTCTATTTAGGTATGATGTAATTTTTAATAGGGAACTTGGGACCTATTTACACCATGTTCCTTAAATTAGAACCTTATCCTAAAAAGAGTAACCTAACCTAAGTTACTAAGTTCATTGTTATTTTGGTGATTAATGGACCTAAGACTAAATACTTATACCTATGGACCTATGTTGGTTCCTAAATTAATGTTGAACCTAACCTTAAGTGAGTGGCTAACCTAAAGGGGCCTATGGAATGACATGGGGAGTGGGTAAGTGGGAGGTAGCGAATCCTAGGAATTTATGGTGAGTTAATGAGTCCTTATCTCTTTTAACTACCAAATTTGGAAAGGGAATAGGAAAACTAGATGAATGAGTTGGTATCTACGCCAAATTTTTGTATGCATGTAATTTTCACTTAATCTTCACCAGAATTAGAGGTGGCGGTGGCGGGAAGATTGGGAGGACTGATATTCATACTTTGCATTTAATATTTTTTAATTTAGAGAAACTCCCTAGGAAGAAGATAGAGGGATTTAGTTTTGTTGTTCATTTGGTTTTCAGATCTTGGGCTCTGCATGTGGTTGTTTTTTTCTTGAAACCTCCAGTTCGATTCTTGCATGTAAGGTATCTACGCATGAACTTTCCTGCCTTGCATGGCATTAAAGGAAGAAGTTGGAACTGAGAAGCTATAAAGAATAGAAAGAGAAAATTTTGAGTGTTTTTGGCATTTCAAAGGAAGAATTGAAGCTCTTCTTAGATATTTTTTGAAAAGAGAAGGACACACGCTTATCGGGAATGATAGGCACTATCCATTAAGTTTTATTATTTTACTTAAATGCTCATAAAAACAACTCTTCTCTTAAGGAATAATCTTGTTTTTTTCTATTGATGAGATTCTTTTGCTTCTGGTTATTATGTTGTTTTTATTGGAATTAATTATCAATTTTGTTTGGAATGTGGGAAGTGTGTTCTGGGTTTTCGATTTTCATGCTTGACTAGCTATCTTTTTATTTAACCTTCATATTTAGGATTGACAACAAATTTGAAATCTGTAGGGGTCATAGTTAAAAGTGTTCAAACCTTTTTGGTAACTTGGTTTTCTTAAATCTAGGGAATCTAGTTCTAAACGATCTTGTTACTTCACCGTCAAAAACTTCAGTTAGGGAAATTGTTTGGAATATCTTGACTATTGCTAGGATCTTGCATGACTCATTTGGGAAGATAGATTCGGTGACTCTTTCTTAAATGTTTTCTTTTGGTTACTGATAGAAGACTCCAAACTGATGAGCTTGTCTGAAATCTTATCGTTGTCTGTGATTTTGTGGTTCTAGTTATTACATGTATTTCTTCCTATTTTAGACTTTCTAACCCCTGTTGTTATTATAGAAGAATAAATTTTGTGGGTATTGCATGGTAAACAATTGTATGTATATTTGGACTTGCATGAGTTCTTTTTGTTGTTAATTAAAGAACTGCAAAGGGAATCTTGTGTTAACCTCTCAAAATGAATAGTTATTATATGGAAGTTTTATTTTTGAGCAATGTATGTGGAAATGTTATTTTGTTTCCATTCTTTAGGGTCTTTAGGTAATCAATTAATTTTGCACTTTGTGCTAAGTAGGAAACTCCCATGAGTATCAATTAACAATGTTTCTAATTTATTGTTGATACATTGGACTTCATAACAAATTTTTTCAACCTTGTTATGATGTTATTTTCTTGGCATGTTTCTTAGATCCATTGGGCCAATGAACTCGGTACTAGGTCTTGTAGGACCGAGGAAAATGATTATTTGTGATTATGGAATGCTTGCTCATGTTTGGGAAATTTCAAAATTTGTACTTCTATTTATTTAAGGGTTTGAGTTTATTGGAATTTTGTTTTAGAATAATCCTCTTGTTCTACTTTTAATTTCTTCTACGAGTATTTTTGGAAATGGATTACTTGTTTATCCTGGTCGGAATTGATTCTATAATACCCATCTCCATTGAATGATAATAGTTAATGGATAGATGTTACTTTTCATTCCTTTTCTTTCCTCCTATAATTTTGGTGTTCATGAAATTCAAACCATGGGTAAATCGCTGATTGGATTTTGGTTTGGGTTGTAAGTGATATGATCTTTGTCAATATAGTTTTCTTGGTTACTTAATGTTCCCTCTTATTCTTAAAAAGATATGTGAAGACTACAAGATTCCACACTCTCTCTCTCTCTCTCTCTTTAATTTTATTACATCATATTAAACTTGGTAAAAGTGTTTTTCCCTTCCTTGGTCTATTATGTTTCTATCACTTTTTGACCATTTGATAACACTAAGTGCAGAAATGTTCTTAGGGAAGTAGATTAGAAGTTTTAAAATAGCATAAGTTTGAAAATACTTCAAAGTAACATTGAGTCTTGTCTAAGTTTTAAAATTAACCATTCTTCTCTCTTAAGTAATGTTATCAATGGTTTATCTTTTTAGGATTTGAACGTTAGCTCGTTTTCTTGTTAAAAGTAATCTTACTTTTTGATGAGGTATGATTTAGCTTGTTTTTGAATTTTAACTTGAATTGGTTCCTAATTCTGAGCTTGAGTATTAGGATACTATAATTAGGGACACATTAAATATTATGATGATTTGGATTATCCTTACTTATTCTTATGATCTTATTTATGATTGATGACATCTCAGACTTTAGGATGAATTTGGGTTAATGAAATATTTGGATGGAAAGTAATGTTTATAAATGTTCTATTGTTGAGTTATGCCTAAAAGATAGTTTTAGGTAGTTATCTTCTTCTGTTAAATAGGTTTAACTGAGTGAGGAAACTTAAAAAGGAATATATGAAAGTAATAGTGAGGATCAGATGAAATGTTTATTCCTCTTAACTTACTGTTTAAATTATTTTTGATAAAGGGAAAATAGGATGGAAGGATAAAGTTGTTAGATTTCATGACCTAACCTTTCTTTTGATTTGAAGTATATCTCTTTTTCTCTCTTTTATTTGGGATTTTACTCCTTTTGGTTGAGTCTTTCGATTTTTCATTCGGGACTATTTCATAAGAGCAGTTTCTTTTTATGAAACAGATTAGCTAAAAGCACATTGTTTTAATGATTTAGTGCTTATCATGCTCAGTTCAATGAACTAACCCATGCTAGAAATTTTATAGATGGACTATAGAAAAGATGAAAGGAGAAAGACATATTATAAGTTACATTTGTTTTATTTATGATATCTTGAATCTTTATTATGAAAAAAAAATCATTACTAAGATATACTTGATTAAAAAGAAATATGTAATGGGAAATGATTAGGTGATGTTGTTTTGACATTTTGTGATATCTATGATGTCGTTTTGACAATTTGTGATATCTAGAATGTTTGGACTTAGTAAATCAGAACTCTTTTTTCGATGAATAAAATATGTGTGAATTAATGTACTACTTGTAGTAAGAAATTCTTGACATGAATTGAGATGAAATGATAAGTATTACTCAGATTAAGGAAGGTAGCTCACATACTTAAATATTATGTAATGGCTTGGGTAGGTATATGATTTTTGGTTGAATAATTTTCTCTAGAAGAGATGAAACTTATAAAGACACTCTATCATTACAAAAGGGGTTGTAATTAAATTACATGGATGTATGTGTTTTAACCTTGTTTATAATTCTACATATGTAACTTGACTATATTAGCAACATATGAATTTTGTTTTCCTTAATGGGCACTAGCCCATGAAAAAGGAAAAAGGGGAAATTCCCTTGAGGGTATTCATTAAGATTTCAATTATGAACTTTCTTAAATTTCAATGAAAAAAAGGTGAATGTGTGAAAATGTGCTTCCTTATGCAGATTTCCTTAATCTTAAACTAGAAATTAATTAACTCAATCACCTTTATATCCAAAAGTGAATTAATTTCCCTTTCTATTGCAAGTGGTATCAGTTAAATGATAAACTAAGCATGAAAATAAATAGGTTAGGAAGAAAATTTTATCTTCTTACCTACCTAAGATGTAGTTATAACTTGTAACCTTATATGTTAAAGAACCTGTTTGAATCATTAAGGATGCTGACATTAAATTATAATGAATAATTTAATATAACATCAACTTCACTATAAGTTATGTTCATCCAGATGAGGAAACTTAGTTGGATGTTGACACACGCCAACTACAATGAAGTACCTTCGTAACTACAAGAGTTGTTACGAGGTTACTATGTTGTAGTTGACATGTCCCATTACCCTTCAATTTTATTTCAACTAGACTAACATAAGTTCTTGGCTGGATCACAGTTCTACCCTATGTAGGGATAGGGACATGATCTAGTGTTGGAGTCAACTCTTGTTGACTTAGGATAACTAGACACACCCAATAGATGTAAGTTGATTGATTATGTTTATATACCCTTAGTTGTCACAAGAAGTCCTCCACAGAGTAGGGCATGTTGCTAACCTTGTATAGGGTTATAATTTGAATCCCATGGAATGACGAGAGATCAAGTAAAGACCAATCTAGATAAAAATCAAGTGTAGTGAAGGAATTATTTCGTTTGACAATTATGTCATCTAGGAATGAAAACATGATAAACATGTGTAAATATTTGGCCAAATTATCAAAGGATGTTGGTTGTGTTTTCCTATGTCACCTAGTTTAAGATGCGGGACTTCAAATGAATATCGTAATAGATATTCAGATAGGCTCTTAAAAAGAACACTTAAGTAACCTTAACAGGTAAAGAAACTAAGTATACTTTGTCTACACATTACTAAATAACATTATAGATCAATTTTTTTGAGTGATGAAATGAGATATCGGTGTTCCACTAAGTCATTACAATTGTATATGGTTTTTTGTTATGAGATAGTTTCACATTTGAATGTGTGTTCTAAATTATGATTTAGAATGAAGAACATTGTGTGAAAAAAATAATTCCTTATTTCTAAAGTCTTAAAATGGGAATGTTACATCTTGGTATCAGAGTTGAAGGTTGCAGCTCTTAGACCTATTGATTCCATAAATATGATACAAAATTAACTTTTTTGTAACATAAAATGGTTAGAATAAGGAGAGATGCTGAAAACAACCCACAATTAGGTGGAGAGGCAACTACCACCCAAAAACTTGACGAGATCCTTGCTACCCTATTAGACACAAGATACCATCGCTTTTGTACTTGAATAAAAAGTAATGGGTAATAAGGAGGAATACGATGCTGGTTATAACAATCAACCACTTCTTGAGGACAATGTCAATATTGGGAATCAAGGAGTTGATAATAACAATACGACAAATGCTAATGCTAATGTACCCAATTAACCTAAAAATAAAAAGGCAAGGTTAGCAGCTAAACTCATAAACAATATAAAAAAAATAGTTCCACCTAAGTTTGATGGCACCTAATTGGTGAATGGAGCTAAGAACCGGCTCAGTGAAATGGAGAATTAATTTGCAATAAGGAACTTCTCAGAAGAAAAAAAGGTAGTGTGGGGAGCTTATATGTTTTCCCATGAGGAATCTTCCTGGTAGAACATCCATAAGGCTGAATTGAATATTGATGAATCAAGCATCACATGGGATCAATTTAAAAACTATTTTAGGAAACGATGGCTGCCACAACTTTATTATGATCAAAAGATGATTGAATTTCAGAACTTAACTCAAGGAAAGTTAATTGTAATAAAGTACTAGGAGAGGTTCACTAAACTTCTCAAGTACGTACCTTAGTATCAAACTGACGAGAATTTCATGATATAAAAATTCATTATGGGATTAAATCCTATCATAGGGGAGAAGTAGATGTTCACATCCCAACCACCATGGAAGGGGTTGTAGAAAAATCCATTCGGCAGGAACAGAAATTAAAAGCAATCTCTTCCCATAAGGAGGAAATCAGAAAGAAAATTCCTAATTCTTCTTCATCTCTTGCACCCAAAAAGGGGGCATGGAAGAAGTTTGGTACTTAAAAATAATTTTTTGCTGATAATAACAAGAAAACAACAGCAAAAACCTTGTTGCTAATGTTCAAAACAATTTTGTTAAGAACAATAATAATGGACAGAAGTCCTATGGAGGAAAAAACAACAATTTTAAGGCTGGAAATAAGTTTGAACCTAAACAAGGACCTGTAGGAGGCTGCTAAAATTGTGGAAAATATCATTATGTAAATCAGTTCCCTCTAAAGAAGGATGACAACAATCAACAACACAAGATACATGTCGTAGTAGCTGATAAACAAGTTGAAAAGAAAGTTACACCTCTAAAAGTTCCAGGTAAGTTATTTGATATACTTGTTACTATAATTTTTGATACTGGAGCTATTGAATGCTTTATTTCTACTAAATTAGCTTCAAAACTAAAAATAAAAGATGGAAAAATGGATAAATCTTGGGATGTACATTATGGAAATAATGTTGTCCACACAATTAGTAAGTTTATTATTGGAAAATTCCTAGATTTGACCAATTTTTCTATAGAATTTGATCTTTATGTTTCTCCTTTGGGGTTTTATCATGTAATTATAGGTGTTAACTAGATTTTCAAACATAAAGTAAAGGTTTATTATTTTGAAAAGAATATTAGTTTTCTAGATGATCTATAGAAAACTACAAACATCTAAGGGATAAAACATGAGATTTCAATTAGAATATTGTCGGATGTACAGATGCTTAGGGAAGGGCTTAGAGTTATTTTATTATAAAATAAGCATGTTATAGCATATGAGAGTAGAAAACTCTAGTTACATAAACTGAATTATGTTCCCCATGACCTAGAGCTTGTTTCCATTATTCATGCACTTCAAGTATGGAGGCATTATATTTAGGAGACCTTTTGAATTAAATCTCGACCATATTGGGCTGAAGTATATTTTCACTTAGCCAAATCTAAATGTAAGACAACGAAGGTGGCTATACTTTCTATCTTAGTATGATTTTGACATAAGTTACATAAAGGGAAAAGAAAACTGCGAGTGGCAAATGCACTAAGTCATAGGAAACATATTTATGCACTTATAGCATTGAGGACTCGGTTTAAGGATGAAGTAAATGCGAGAATTATGGAATCTAATTCATACTTTAGCTAATAAAAAAACACTTTCTGTAGATCCAAATGACTCAAGATATAAAGGTTTTCACTTTGATGATGAAGGAATATTGAGATATAATAATCAAGTGTATATACCTTCAGGAAATGAGTTAAGAAGGAAGTTGTTAATTGAATTTCATAATTCACCTTATTCAGGACATCCTGGTATTACAAAAATGCTTATTGATTTAAGACAACAATATTTTTGGAAAGGGATGAAAAGGGATGTAATTGATTTTGTGACACACTGCTTAGAATGTCAGTGTGTTAAGGCTAAACATATGCATCCATCTAGTTTATTTTACCCTCATAACATACCATAGTATAAATGGAAAGTATATATCATGGATTTTGTACAAGGGCTACCAATGTCAAGAAATAAGCATGATGTTATTTTAGTTGTTGTTGATAAACTAACAAAGGTAGCACATTTTATTGCTAGTAATCTTAAGGATGATTCCCCTATTTTAGAAAAAATATTTGTGCATGAAATTTTTAGATTACATGGTGTACCTGAATTGATCATATCAAATAGAGACCCTAGAATGACATCTAGATTTTGGAAAATTCTTAATGCAACCTTAAGAACTAAATTGAATTTTAGTTCAACATACCATCCGAGAAACGGATGGGAAAACTGAAAGAGTTAATCAAGTTTTGGAAGATATGTTATGAATGTACTGCATGGATCAATAGTATAAATGGGAAGAGTACCTTCCATTAGTCAAATTTTCTTATAATAACACATACCACACCTCTCTAAAAATGGCACCTTTTGAAGCATTATACAAAAGGAAATGCAGAACTTCGGTCAGCTAGGATAACATAGAAGACAGAGAGGTAATTGGACTTGAAATCCTTACTGAAATGGAACAACAAGTTAAAATGATTCATGAGCATTTGAAAGAAGTAGTAGATAGGAAAAAAAGTTATGCAGATCTAAAAAGGGTTGATAAGAAATTTGAACTTGGTGAAAAAGTCTTTTTGCGGGTTAAGCCAAAAAAGAGTTCTATAACCTTTGGCAAGGCTACCAAATTATCACCTCATTATGTGGGACCCTTTGAAATTGTTGAAGTAATCAATCCTATAGCTTATCGTTTAGCTTTACCACCTGCTTTATCATGAATGCATGATGTTTTCCATATTTCTCTACTTAAGAAATATGTTTTAGATTTATCACATGTGTTAAATTAGAATTCCTTACAGGTCCAAGACCCAAGAATAATCATGGTTAAACCCATTAGAGTGCTAGAAACTCACCAACTACACTTAAGAAATCATGAAATTAGCCAATGCAAGGTCCAATGGGACTAGTTTAATGAAGAAAGTGCAACATGGGAAAACCTTGAGGACATGAAAATTACTTTTCCTCATTTATTTGAACATAATTGATTCTATTGATTGATAATACTTAAATATTTTGTTCTTATTATATCAATAAATCTGCAATTTTGGGAAAATACTAAATTCATTAGTATGGAAACAACTATTTTAATGTTGAATAAATTATGGAAAATTTGGAATTATCAATTTGGTTCTGATGTGAACTTATGAATAAAAGAACTATAATTAAAATTATATTTCTTGTTTGAAAATTTGGACTAATTTAATCATCGGGATGATGATGCTTTTTAGGAGGGAAGTATGTAACGCCCTTAGCATGATAGTTATCTATGATGACATATGTTAAAGAAGATTCAAATGTTGAAAGGTCATTTTTTCTTAAGACGGTGTACTTTTATGACTTATGAAATCATTTGTTGTAGGTAATATGTTATCTACAAGAAATAGGTACATTACAGGAATGTTTGTGCTTAATTTTATAATGGAGAAACCCATCTCTTTTTGTGTAGAATAATTCAATACTTGGGATTGATAAATTGAGTTCTGATTTTCCTTATTTTATGAGATTTAGAATAACATCACCTTGGATCAAATTCATTAATCCAAGGTATGCTTCTAAAATTTCAAATCTTGTTGTCATGGTGTCCAATTTGGATATATGGAAGGATTCTGGACCTTGAATGTGTGAAGGCTATGAATGATCCTCTCCTTGGTTCTCTTCTTCATATTGGAATAACATTAACAATCTAGTTACTCTTTTCTATTTAGGTATGATGTAATATTTAATAGGGAACTTGGGACCTTTTTACAACATGTTCCTTAAATTAGGAACCATATCCTAAAAAGAGTAACCTAACCTAAGTTACTAAGTTCAAAGTGTTATTTTGGTGATTAATGGACCTAAGACTAAAATATTATACCTATGGACTTATGTTGGTTCCTAAATTAATGTTGAACCTAACCTTAAGTGAGGGGCTAACCTAAAGGGGACTATGTAATGACATGGGGAGTGGGTAAGTGGAGGAAAAAATCCTTGGAATTTATATGAGTTAATAAGTCCTTATCTTTTTAACAACCAAAGTTTTCAAGGGAAAAGGGAAACTTAGATGAATGAGTTGACATATATGCCAAATTTTTGTATGTATGTAATTTTGAAGTTAGTATTTGATAGAATTAGAGGTGGTGGTGGCAGTTAGATTGGGAGGACTGATAGTACTAATTCACATTTAATATTTCAAATTTGGTGAAACCACCTAGGAAGTGTTGTTGCAAATCAGCAGCACCCGTGGATGTTGATCAGACTTCTAGTTTGACATCTTGGACATCCAGTGTGATTGCACAACATTGAATCCTCTCCCCAAGTGTGGGACTTGTAAAAATGGGAGAGGAATCTCTAAATTAGAGGCTGGTTCCTCAACTCCTTTGATCAGATATATCACTTACAAGTTGTAGAGGTTTAAATTCCTAGTTCCTACTCTAAATTCCAAGGGGACAAAGATAAGGAATGCAAGAAAATGAAGCTAATGCTAATGAGGTGATGCACCAAAAGGGTTACTGAGACACCTAATACTACAATACATACACAATCCAGTAGAGAAAAAAACACAACACAAAGCATGCAAAAATTTCTCAAAATGTAATGAAAGATCGGAAAACAATGGTAGATATATATAAGGATTGAGGTATTTTAATCATAGAGCATATATTAACATTCCAGATCCAATACAATGCATTACAGTGATCAAGAGGAAAAAAGCAGTCTTTGCATTACATGGAAAGGTAAAAATTTCCACAAATTTTGCCAAAAAGGAAGAAAAAGGGAAGTTGCAGAGCTGAAAAAGTGTCTCCTCTTTCAAAAATGAACCCCTTCTGGCTTTTACAGTGTAAGCCATGACCTCGAGAGAGAGAAACACGAGAAAACATGGGAGAGCTTCAACCACTAACCAAAATGTAGTAAAACAACATGGGCATCCTTACAGGCCCATCCCCTAACATTTTTCACCATGTTGGGAGAGAATGCGAGCCATTCTTCATTAAAAATGGTGGTTGAAACGTCATTTCTGCCCATGACCACATGCCAGAGGATTTTTTAAGTTTTCTCTATCCAAACTCCATAAAAATTCAAAAATACCCCAGAATCTTGTAGATAATTTCACCAGCTTTCCATTGATATAAAGAACGTGAAAAACTGAGCTCTGGATCAAAAGATATGGCCGTTTGAAATTTTAGGGAAAAACAGGGCCAAATCGGATTGGCGAGCAAAATTTTTAAAATTTTCCACTTTTTGGTCATTTGGAAAATTTTCAAAAATTCCCCATGCTCTGCCATTTTGGGTGCCATGTGGCATGTTTTGATTGGGTGCGGGCCTTTAATGCTTCATTTTCCATCATTTTGCCCTTTGGAAAATTTTCAAAAATTCCCCATCGGGCCGATGATCTGAGGACACGTGGCACGTGTTGATTGGGCACGGGCCTGTCCTCCTAAATTTTCTGTCACTATTTGATCCTATTTCTTGACTAGGACACATGGCAAAACCTCATTCATTTTGGGCCCTAGGAAAACATTTTTCCTTTTCATTTTAGCTTTTGGGAAAAAATCCCAATCTCCCCCCGCGCTCCGCTACCCCGCGTGCCCATGGACACGTGGCATAATATGATTGGTCGGTGGGGGTAGCAGGCCAAAAACTTCTCCATTCCCTTTTACCAAAACACTTCACCAAAAATCCAATCTTTCCTCCACCCTCCAAAGGTCCGATGCCATAGGACATGTGTCGTAACATGATTAGTCGGCGGGCCTTCCTTTTGAATTTTTCATGCAGGCTAACACTTAGTTGATTTTTCAATTTTTTCCCCTGGACACGTGGCATAATATGATTCACCGGTAGGACTCATGGGCAAAATATCCCTTTTTAAAACTTTGCCAAAAACTTGGTAGAAAACCAAGTTTTCCTTCGACCCCTGCCACTTCCTTGAACACGTGGCACCATTTCATCGTCAGTGCGGGCCTTTCAGGGAAAATTTCCCACAAAACTCCACGGTCCATAACTTCAAAAATACATGGAGTTAGGAGGAAAAATTTACCTTTTTGGAAAGTTGAGAAAGATCTCTATCCAATGGTTCCATTTCTAGAAAGTTTTGAGTGCCTTAAAAGTAAAAAATTATGACTAAGGCACAAGAGAGGGAAGAATGAAAGGAGTTAGCCACAAAATGAGCAAGGGGCACATTTTGGATAACAATTTTGGCAACTCAGAGGGGTCATCTACCTGCTGGATGAAGTTACCAGTTTCCTGAAGCAATCCATTGGGCATGGAGTCATCAAATTCTCTACTTGGTACCCCAACTGACTAAAACACTGCAAGGAGGAGGGTGGAGGGTGGAACATCATCCCGATTGGAGCAAGGCCTGTAAGACACATTTCAGGGGACAAAGCTGCAAGCAAAGCAATTAGGGAAAACAAAACTAATCTACAAAAAAATGTGCATAAGCACTTGGAGGAATGAAAACCTATCTAATACAAGGTGGAGAATTCCCTTTAGTAGCAATGCTTTAGATGGATTCCATTTACTAGAATTTACTGAGTTCTTCGTGATCAATGAAGACAATTGGAAAGCATTACTATCCTTACACTTTGTGACCATGTATGGGCCACTCCAAATGGCATCAAATTTTGAATGCCTTCCCGGTTTTTCTCTGTCTACATCCCATTTTAACACTAGATCTCCAGCTTGGAAAGATCTATCTTTGGCCTTCCTATCAAATGTCTTCTTTATCAAAGCTTGATCCTTCTCCATTGCTTGGGATGCCTGATTTTGATTTCTTAGAGCTCCATCAATTCTGCATATCTGACCTCCATGGGCTCAAAATCCAACAACTTTAAGCTGTTTCATGAGTTCTAATGTTGGGAACTCAAGTGACATGGGAAAAATTATCTCTCTTCCATAAACAAGCTTGAATGGGGAGTTACATGTAGATCTTTTAGGAGTTATCCTATCAGCCCATAGGGCTAATTTCAACTTAGTATGCCAAGACCTTTGATTTTCATCAAGAGTCCTCCTAATGATCCTGAACAAGTTCTTGTTTGTAGATTCACCCTGGCCATTACCCTGAGGGTAATAATTTGATGAATTGCTTAGGTAGATCCCATTCTTGATAGCCCATTCATTTACCTTGGACCCAATGAATGCTAATGCATAATCTGATATTATTGTAGCAGGTATGCCAAATCTTGTTGTTATTCCCTCATAGAAATCTAGGATGCTAGATTTGTTTGCTTCCTTGAGTGCTGCTACTTGATCCACTTGGTGAAGTAATCTGTTGGTGTTAAAATCCATTTGTGCCCTTGGCTCGAATTGGGATTAATGACTCCAATGAAGTCTAAACCCCATTGCATGAATTTATGGTCAGCTAAAATTGGATGCAATGGAAGGGCAGCTAGCCTCTCTTTACCTGTGAAGAAGGCACAATTCTTGCACCTCTTGATCCATGCATAACAATCACTGAAAATCTTGGGACAATAATAGCCAGCCCTTATGATCTTTAGAGCTGTCACTCTAGATGAAAAATGACCACCAGTTGATCCACCATGGAACTCTTCCAACACCTTGTGAATCTGATTTGTACCAATGCATCTCAACAGCACTCCATTCACGTCCTTTTTGAACAAAACACCATCAACAAGGGCATATGGGACAACCAACAATATGAAGTGTCTTCTTTTGGTCTTGTTCATCTCTGGAGGGCATAGACCTATGCTTAGGAAGTGCATTATGTCTTGGGTCCAACAAGGAGTGAGGATAACATCATTTTCCTTTTGAGTGCTTCCTTGCTCATGGCTGTCCTGCAACGCCAAAACAACTTCCTTCTCATTTCATGCTTCCTTTTGTTTTCTCAAAACCAACTGCTCACACAATCCTTTTCCTCTCACCAACTTGGTGAATTTTATCCCAATGTCATACTCCATGACACGAGTAATCCAACCTACCCTTTTTTCATTTAAGTCTTTGTTGAGGAGGAAGTCTTTGACTCCCACATGAGAAACTAGCAATTGAACCTTGTTGTTTGAAACTAGATGCTTGAACTTCTTCAAGCTCCCCGATTCTGCAAGAACATGCTTCTCAATGAAGGAATATCTCACCTCATAGTCCTCTAGGCTTTGGATGAAGAAAGCAATTGGCTACTCCTCATTCTCTTTATTATGCTGTACTAAAATTGCAGAAATAGTATCATCACCCCCAAATGCATAGAGGATGAAATCCTTGGAGAAATCTGCAGGTTAATAAGAGTTGGGGCTTGAGAGATGGCATCTTTGATTGTTTCAAAACTTTCTTTGCCTTCTCTGTCCATTTTAAATCCATGCTCTTCTTTAACATCTTGGTGATAGGCTTGACTAGGGCTGCAAAATTTGGGACAAACCTCTCGAACAAAATTTACTCTCCCAAGAAACTTTCGAGGGCCTTCTTGTGGCTTGGCAATGGTAGTGATCTTATGGCTTCAACTCTTTCAGATCAATTGCTAATCCTTCTTTGGAGACAATGTGGCCAAGGAGCTTTCCCTCATGAGCTAGAAAAATACACTTTTTAGGATTCAGGGATACTCCAAATCTTCTACACCTTTGGAACACTTGCCTCAAATGAAAGAGATGGTCTGCTCCATTTTTTGAAAAAATAGTGATATCATCAAGATATATCAGAACCATGTTGTTAATAAAATCCTTGAACGTCATGTCCATCACCCTTTGGAAAGTAGCTCTAGCATTGGATAGCCCAAATGGCATTTTCCTGTATGCATAAGTTCCCCATTTGGTTGTAAAGGTTGTCTTGAACTAATCCTCTTCTTTCACCATAATCTAATTGTACCCCGAATAGCCATCAAGTAGTGAAAACCTCTCAGAGCTAGCAACAACTTGTAAAATCTGCTCCATGGAAGGAAGTGGATAATGATCCTTGAGAGATGCTCTATTCAAATCTTTGAAGTCAACACACAATCTGATTTTCCCACTCTTCTTTCTAACTGGAACCAAGTTGGCTACCCAACTCGAATGCTTGACAGGGAATATGATTCTTGATTCTATCAACTTATTCAATTCCTTTATCATGAGAGGCTTCATGTGTGGATGGTGGCATTTGTTTTTGTATGATAGGTTTATTACTTGGATCCAATTCAATGGTGTGTTGAGCTAACTTGGGATTGAAACCTTTCAAATCTTCATAGCTCTAAACAAAAACATCAGGGAATTCTTGACAAAGTTGTATTAACTCATACCTTTCTTGTTCAGTTGTCACTTTACCAACTCGGAGTGATCTACCTTCTTCCACCAAGATGGACACCAAATCTTCTCCCTTGACTTGGATGTTTGCTTTCTCCTTCCTAAACTGATCATTAGGATTGAAAATGGACTCCAAAGTAATAAGTCCCTTTGGTAGTTTGTTGGTTCTCAACTATACCACTTGGTCACCATACTGCTGCTCCAACCTTTTCTGATTTTTAGCTGAGAACTCAACCTCTTCTTATAAGAAATGGATGATTTTCTAATCATTTTCAAACATTTGCCAACTTACATTATTATCTTGCACTGAAGGCCTTACAATCACATGGATTTTTGTCTGTACCTTGTCTTTTTGAATGCTTTCAACAATGTCAAAGGCTGCCCCAACTACTATAAGCCTGTCAGTAGCTTGGTTCTCTTTTCTAGGAATGGTTTTTATGCCAAAACCCTAAAAATATTCAATGAGGTCCCACACCCTATTTTTGTAGCACTTGAGCAGATCATTCTTGGCAGTATGCTGCCCCTTAACTTGGTTGGCAATCAACTCACTATCACCAAAGACTTGCAAGTTCTTTATTCCTCTCCCCATTGACCAATGCAATCCTTGTATCAAGGCTTCATATTCAGCAAGTGTTATTAGAGCATTCAAACTGGAATCTAAAAGCTAAATAATACTTAACCCTTGAGGTGAAACACGCATAGCTCCACCTCCGCACCTTTTCTACTCCTTGATCCATAAAAAAAAACTGCCATACCTCTTTGTCATCCTTTGGTTTGGCTTGGTGATGCTAAGAATAGGCCGATTTTCTTCATGCATGCAATAGACTCCTAGCTCAAATTATTCTATTTCTTGATAAGGATAAAAATCATGCACCTTGTTTGCCCATTAATCAAGAGTTAGATCTGGGATGCTTCCTACCTTGGTGTCAGTTTCATCAGTGCTTGGATAATCCTCTTAATCAAACGTTGAACAATTGGTATTGATCTGACTTGGAGTGTAAGGCTCAATGTGGAAGTTTGCAATAGGCTCAGATATGATTATGGATTTAGTTCCATCTCTTGTCCTGAACAACATGTGTGACCAATCAGTAGATAAGTAACCTCTAATCTTGGCTGTGACATCCCTTGACAGACATAGGGTAAAGAGTGGTGGAAGGTCTATTACTGAGACATCTTGTAAAACAACGTTGGGGTATGCATGCAAAGTAAGACTCAAGTTTTTTATCACTCCAACTATTGTTACTACTATCCCATCCAATTGCACTACCCCTTTGGATATGACTTCATACTGAATTCCCAATTGATCAGCTATTTGCTTGGGCATTACTGAACTACTTGCCCTGGAATCAATCATGTAATTATGTACTAATTGGTTTCCAATGATCAATGAAACATAGAATGGAGGGGGCTTCAACATTTTACCTTTCTTTCCTCCATGATTCCCTTCAAGCTGGGTAGCATTTTTGAGCACCTTCTCTTATATTTGGACTTGTTGATTTGAAGTTAACCAACCCTTTATGGCAGCTTGTAGTAAATCTCTTTGGCACGGGATAGATAGTGATTCCCACATTGATATGTTTACATTTGTCTTCTTCATCTGATTAATGATTTTGAATGGGGATGAAGCATCTCTTTGCTGTCCCTTGGCCTACACATTCATTCCTTGCATATGGGCAGCAGCAACTGGCATTTGAGTTGGCCTAGGAGATGTTTTAGGCAGCCCTTGTGTGTTTAGAACTGAATTTTGTTTGCCAATAATTTGTGGAATAGTAGGAGGTTATGGATTATTTGGAGCCAATGGCTGTTATTCACCCAAATTTATCCTTTTGACCTTGTGTTGGCTGCAACACTTTGGGGAATCATTTGATTCATGCCACAAAAATCTTTTGCCTGCCAGTTTACAAGTGTGGTATCATTTGGAACGATCGACATCTGCTGGAATGTGTCTTATTGTTGGTTACTTCCTTGACTACCTTCACCCTCCACACCAGTTGTAGTCACCATTAACTCTTGATTAAAGACATAGTTGAAGCACATAGACTGGTTGTGAGGTTCATTGCATGGGAAGTACCAATCATACACTTTAGATATGTTGTTTTGTACTAGCACTAACGCCTTAGAGGTAGATATAGCATTGGGATTATAGGGCTGAAATGGTCTGTTGGCAGGAGGTCTTGTTTGATTTTGATTTGCAACTAGATTGGGTGCTCTTTGAGGCTGGTATGGCTACCTATTGGGCTAAGCTTGAGGCTAGAAAGGAGGTCTAAAACCTTGGGCTTGCTGCCTTTTGAGTGTAACCAACTCATTCCCTAGATTTTGCAATTGCTTCATGACTTCTTGGAGTTCATTTGAGGCACTAGGAGATGAAGTAGAAGATTCACTTGAATTTTGATTTATTAGAGTGGGAATATGGGCTAAAATAGGCATTTGATTTGTACTTGGGTTCTCTAAACTTGCAAATAATGGCATTGGAGGCCTAGGAGCTAGCTTGCTAGCTTGAATCAAACAATTTTCAGCTCTAATGGCAATGCTATAAGCAACAGGGATAGTTGTGCCTCCCATGGATTGAGTTAACATATAAATATTAGAATTTAAAGCTTTAAGGTAATATAGAAAAGCACCTTCTACTGATGGCCATACTGCCACTGGAATTCTCTCCCAAGTCATTTGAAACCTGAAGTTGAAGTTGGTCAGCTGCTCATTGGGAGCTCTCTTGATGGTTATCAACTGTTCCAAAAGGGACAAGTTATCTCCCTTTTCTCCAAACTGCTCATGGAGAGCTACACATAGTTGGTTCCAATTTTAGATAGAACCCGAGGCAAGAATCTCGAACCATTGCAAAGCTTTCCCTTTGAATGAAGAGACCAACAGGTTTGACAACAACTTGCGTCTCATTGATCTCATGGATTGCACAAATGTTAGCAATATCCTTAACATGATCACCAAGAGTGGTCTGATTCTCTCCAGTGAAGTATGGAATGTTATTTAATGCTGCAACCGTGATTGGATTCTATGCATTGAGAGTAAGTGGCTCTTTTGCTGCCAGTGAAATTGACATAGGGTTGTTTTGTGCCATTCTGATTGGCCTTAGAACCCTTGTTGATTGAATGAAAGGCCTACCGGGTGGAGGAGTTGAGAGAGTTCTATTTGGTGGAGATGGAGACCTTTGAATTCTCCTCCCTCTTTACCTTCTTGGAGATAGATAACTGCAGATACTCAAACAACACCTCTTCTTCTCCAACTCTTGACCTTGTAGTGATTCTTCTCATGAGTTTTCAGGTCTACACTGCTAAAACCAAGCTGATTCTTCTTCCTTGGAGTCGCCAGATGTGTAATTTAGGGCTCTTTTAAGAAAAAACTTGCAAAAAATGCACATCAATTTGTTGCAATGAAGATGAAGACCTCTAAGGTCCCACCGGGTGTGCCAAAACTATTGTTACAAATCAGCAGCACCCTTGGATGTTGATCAGACTTCTAGTTTGACATTTGGACATCCAGTGTGATTGTCACAACATTGAATCCTCTCCCCAAGTGTGGGACTTGTAAAAATGGGAGAGGAATCTCTAGATTAGAGGTTGGTTCCTCAACTCCTCTGATCAGATATATCACTTACAAGTTGCAGAGGTTTAAATTCCTAGTTCCTACTCTAAATTCCAAGGGGACAAAGATAAGGAATGCAATAAAATGAAGCTAATGCTAATGAGGTGATGCACCAAAGGAGTTGCAGAAACCTAATACTGTAATACATACACAATCCACAAGAAAACATAGCACAAAGCATGCACAAATTACTCAAGAATGTAATGAAAGATCAAGAAAAAATGGTAGATATATAAAAGGATTGAGGGATTTTAATCACAGAGCATATATTAACATTCCAAATACAATACAATGTATTACAGTGATCAAGAGGCAAAAAGGGTGCTGCATTACATGGAAAGGTAAAAAATTTCACAAATTCTACCAAAAAGGAAGAAAAAGGGAAGTTGTAGAGCTTAAAAAGTGTCTCCTCTTTAAAAAATGAACCCATTCTAGCTTTTATAGTGCAAGCCACGACCATGGGAAAGAGAAACACGAGAAAACATGGGAGAGCTTAGACCATCGACCAAAATGTAGTAAAACAACATGGGCATACTTACAAGCCCATCCTTGACATTTTTCACCATCTTTGGGAGAAAATGTGATCCATTCTTCATTAAAAATGGTGGTTGAAACGTCATTTCGCCCATGACCACGTGCGAGAGGCATTTTTCAATTTTCTCTCCCAAAATCCATCAAAATGCAAAAATGACCTCGAAATCTTGTAGATAATTTCACCAACTTTCCATTTATATAAGAACTGAAAATCGAGCTCTGGATCAAAAGATATGGCCGTTTGAAATTTTAGGGCGAAACAGGACAAATCAGTTGGCGGGCAAATTTTTTTAAATTTTCCACTTTTTGGTCATTTGGAAAATTTTCAAAAATTCCCGCACTCCACCATTCAGTGCCATGTGGCATGTTTTGATTGGGCACATGCCTTTAATGCTTCATTTTCAATCATTTTTCCCCTTGGAAAATTTTCAAAAATTCCCCAGGGCCGATGATCTCGAGGGCACATGGCACATGCTTGATTGGGCAAGGGCATGTCCTCCTAAATTTTCTGTCTCTATTTGATCCTATTTCTTGACTAGGACACATCGCAAAACCTCATTCCTTGCGGGCCCCTAGGAAAACATTTTCCTTTTCATTTTAGCTTTTGGGAAAAAATCCCAATCTCCCCCCGCACTCCGCTACCCCGCGTGCCCATGGACACGTGGCATAATATGATTGGTCGGTGGGGGTAGCGGGCCAAAAACTTCTCCATTCCCTTTTACCAAAACTTCACCAAAATTCCAATCTTTCCTCCACCCTCCAAAGGTCTGATGCCATAGGACACGTGTCGTAACATGATTGGTCGGCAGGCCTTCCTTTTGAAATTTTCATGCGGGCTAACACTTAGTTGATTTTTCAATTTTTTTCCCTGGACACGTGGCATAATCTGATTCACCGGGGCCTGTGGGGCAAAATATCCCTTTTGAAAACTTTGCCAAACACTTGGTAAAAAACCAAGTTTTCCTCCGACCCCGCCACTTCCTTGGACACGTGGCACCATTTCATTCGGGTCGCAGCCTTTAGGGAAAATTCCCACAAAAACTCCGTCGGAGCCATAACTTCAATAATACATGGAGTTAGGAGGAAAAATTTACCTTTTTGGAGATATGAGAAAGAGATCTATCCAATGGTGCCATTTCTAGAATGTTTTGAGTGCCTAAAAAGCAAAAAATTATGACCGAGGCACAAGAGCGGGAAGAATGAAAGGAGTTAGCCACAAAATGAGCAAGGAGCACATTTTGGATAATAGGAAGAAAATAGAGGGGTTTGGTTTTTTTATTCATTTGGTTTTTTGAGCTTGGGATCTACATGTGGTGGTTTTTGTTCTTCAAACCTCTAGTTCAATTCTTGCATGCAAGTTATCTCTCGAATGAACTTTCCTATCTTGTATGGCATGAAGGAATAAGTTTGCACTGAGAAGCTATAAGGAAGAGAAAGAGGAATTTTTGAGTGTTGTTGGCATTTTGAAGGAAGAATTGAAGCTTTTCTTGGATATTTTCTGTGAAATAGAGAAGGTGAAGCACTATCAGGCATGATAGGCCCTATCCATTAAGTTTTATGATTTTACTTAAATGCTCATAAAAATAACTCTGCTCTTAAGGAATAATCTAGGTTTTTTTCCTTTTGATGAGATTCTTTTGCTTCTGGTTATTGTGTTGTTTTTATTGGAATGCATTATCAATTTTGTTTATAATGTGGAAAGTTTGTTCTGGGTTTTCAGTTTTTATGCTTGAGTAGCTAGATTTTTCTTTAATCTTCTTTCTTAGGCTTGATAACAAATCTAAAATCTGTAGGGGATCATAGTTAAAAGTGTTTGAACCTTGTTGGTAACCTGGTTTGCTTAAATCATGGAAATCAAGTTCTAAACGATCTAGGGAATCTGGTTCTAAATGATCTTGTTGCTTCATCGTCGAGAAAAATTTAGCTAGGGAAACTATTTGAAATATATTGACTATTGCTAGAATCTTGTATGAATAATTTGGGAAGATAGATTCAATAATTCTTTCTTAAATGTTTTTTTGGTTATTGATAGAAGAATCCAAACTCATGAGATTGTATGAAATCTTATCATTTTCTATGATTTTGTGGTTCTCGTTATTGCATGTATTTCTTCCTAATTTAGACTTTCTTAACCCCGTTGTTATTACAAAAGAATAAATTTATTGTGGGTATTACATGGTAAAGAATTATATGTCTATTTGGACTTGCATTAGTTATTTTGATTGTTAATTAAATAAATTCAAAGGGAATCTTGTGTTAACCTCTCGAAATGAACAATTTTTGTTTGGAAGTTTGATTTTTGAGAAATGTATGTGGAAATGTTATTATGTTTCCATTCTTCAGGGTCTTTAGGTAATCAATGAATTTTGCACTTTGTGCTAAGTAGGGAAACTCCCTTGAGTATCGAGTTAACTATTGCTTGTTTATTGATGATACACTGGACTTCATAACAATTTTTTTGACCTTCTTCGATGTTATTGTCTTAGCATGTTTCTTAGATCCATAGGGAAAATGAAATCGCAGTACCAGGTCTCGTAGGACTAATGTAGATGATTTTTTGTGATTATGGAACGCTTGCTCATGTTTGGAAAATTTCATAATGCGTACTTCTATTCCTTTAAGGGTTTGAGCTTATTGGAAGTCTATTTTAGAATAATCCTATTGTTCTACTTTGCCTTTCTTCTTTGAGTCTTTTGGGAAATGAATTACTTGTTTATCTTGGTGGGAATTGAGTCTATCAAACCCATCTCCATTGAATGATAATAGGTAATGGATAGATTTTTCTCTTCATTCATTTTCTGCCTCTTTGACTTTTGGTGTTCATGAAATTAGAACCCTGGGTAAATCTCTGATTGGATTTTGGTTTGGGTTGTAAGTGATTTGATCTTGTCAATATAGTTTTCTTTGTTACTTAATGTTCACTCTTATTCTTAAAAATATATTTGAAGACTGAAACCTTCCACTCTCTCTCTCTTTAATTTTCTTACAACATATTAAACTTTGCAAAATTGTTTGTCCCTTCTCTGGTCTGTTACATTTCTATCACTTCTTGACCATTTGATAAGACTAAGTGCAGAAATGTTCTTAGGGAAGTAGAGTAGAAGTTTGAAAATAGCATAAGTTTGAAAATACTTGGAAGGAATATTGAGTCTTGTCTAAGTTTTAAACTTAACCATTCTTCTCTCTTAAGTAATGTTAGAAATGGTGTATCTTTTTGGGATTTGAACGTTAGCTTGTTTTCTTGTTAAAAGTAATCTTAATTTTTGATGAGGTCTGATTTAGCTTGTTTTTGAATTTTAACTTGAATTGGTTCCTATTTATGATCTTGAGTATTATGAGACTACAATCAAGGAAACATCAAATATTATGAGGATTTGGATTATCCTTACTTATTCTTATGATCTTATTTATGATTGATGGCATCTCATACTTTAGGATGAATTTGGGTTAATGAAATATTTAGATGGAAATTAATGTTTATAAATGTTCTACTATTGAGTTATTCCTAAAAGATAGTTTTAGGTAGTTACCTTCTTTTCTTAAATAGGTTTAACTAAGTGTGGAAACTTAGAAAGGAATAGATGAAAGAAATAGTGAGGATCAGATGAAATGTTTATTCCTCTTAGCTTACTATTTAAATTATTTTTGATAAAGGGTGATGTAGCCTAGAAATTACTATAAATAACCTAGTCACGTTGGAATATCACTCATACTAGACTGAGTACTCACCTAAAGCACGCAAAGGTACTAGGCCCCTCTTTAGGGTTGCTTGTGTAGGATTTTAGCAAGATGAAAAGTTAATGCATTCATATCCATAAATAGTATAAACATTCTACAGAGCATATTCCAGATCTAGATCTAAGGAGTAATGGATTTAAGTAATAGCCATATTAATTATATCATACAAGATCTAGTTATATTCATGTTTAACACCTTGAATCATCAATACCCTCCATTATATTATCAAATAGAAGTAATAGATCTCGTTTGGTTAACTAGAAGTAATAATTCTATTATACACAGAAAGTTCCTAGTAATAGATCTCTTTTGGTTAACTAGAAGTAATAATTCTATTATTAACTCAAATCCATGTAACGTGATTAGTAGACACTATTCCAAAAATGGCCTATGCATGTCACGCAATTCTTTATTCAGTTTGTGTGCTCTACACGCTCTCCAAAAATAGCCCGTACTCATGAAAATGGATAAGTCCTGAATTTTTCCTTATCTTTCGTGCATGTCTCCTTCCTTATCCTTTCACGCATTTCAAAGTGTGCCCTACTCTCACATGTAAACCTTATGTGTGCCTTCTCGCTAAGTATCGTACTTTGTCCGCTTCAACATTACCCGACATTAAATTGCATTGTCACCCTAATAATGGTTACCTCTTGATACTTTTAAATAATAAATAATAGGAATGAAAGGAAATTAAATAATTATTGTACAAAGCATGATTTTCACCTTATAACGTCCTCTGTCTCAACTGGAAGAATTAAATCTTGATATTCCTCTTTGATTTCAGCCTCTAAGGTTTTCTAGTCACTCAAAGCACAAGTTCTTCCTTTTTTGGAATATCTGATGTAATAGAGTCTAAATCTTCTACCACAATCTCTTCCTTCTCATTATAAAATACTATGAAAAGGTTAGACATTGCAGTCACCATTCCTTCTAGAAGATCCATCTTCAAGGCTATAAGTTTTCCAATTTCATCCAGCCTGTCTTTATGGGGGTTTTTTATGGCTACAAGGGCCTCACACTTTTGCTTTACTAGATTTAATCTCTTTGCATGCCCAAAATTCTCATCCTTCATGTCCTTTAGGACTTCATTGTCTTCTACCATATTCTTGATTCTTATTACTGCCTCTGGAGCTGCACATATATTTAATTATTGGTCTACTTTCTTCAGCTCTTCCTGTAAAGTTTGGAGCAATGCTTCATAAGATGAAATATTTCAAACCAATGAATCCCTTTCTCTCTCTACTTCCTACTCAAGGTCCTTTGGCATTGGAATTCAAACCAGTCCATCCTCAAGCACCAAATCAACTAAGGTATGGACATAATGCATAGCCGAAGGGAACTTTTTGGGTACCTTGGGCTCCAAGTGTGGTCTTTCTTGTAGGACATGATTGCTGATCTCCTCTACCATGCTGATGAGAACCCCATTCTTCTTTTTCTCTAGGTCATTTTCTCCTTTCAGACGTGCTATTTCTACATCTTTATCTTTGATATCTTCTCTTAGTGCTCTAATAGTGGCATCTTTATCCACATTCCTACACACCACCTTTGTAGATACTTTCACTAAGGCATTACTCACCTATTCATCAGACATAATAGTGGGCTTGATAGTTATGTGCCTATTTTGTGGTTCCTTTCTCATTCTTCTTGACACATAGGAATCTTCACATACATCAAAATCAAGCTCATCCATGTGATTTTGCATGGACCATGAAAACTATTTCCTTGCACGTGTGGTTGCCATGTTAGGGTCCATCAATTCCCATCCATACAAGTCCTTGAGGCCCACTGTATTCTAGAATTGGGTATGGATAATTTTACCTGTGTCCTCATCATAGCCCATGATCGGTGAAACATACTCCCCACTTTCCCTTTTTATTCTTGTCCCCTTAGGAACTTGAGTGCTAAGGTTTGGAGTTGGATCCTCTATGTCCTAAGTAGTATCTTGCTCTATTTAATCTATTTTTTTACTCCTTCATCCTTCATTTCTTTGTCCTTGGGTTATTCCACATCCTCTGGTGGTATAAGAGTTCTAGGTGCTCTCTCTGTAGACTCCTCCACCTTATCATTTATCTTGAACTTTCTCTTTCTTTTCTCAGGTGTTTCTTTCTATGGAGAGAGTTGTGGTGATCTTCATACCGACTATATAGTTCCCTGTGCCTTCTATTCTTGTTCTTCTAAACACTTTATTGAAATGAAGCTCTCCTTGGATTACTTCCAAGTCCTCTTCTTCTTGTTGTTCCTATGGTGGGGTGCTTGCGTGATCGGTCTCCATTTTTTCGAAGGCTTCTCTGGCCTCTATGTACCAAGCCACCACTATCTTCACACTCTTCTTCCTCATCATCTACCTATATAGGTTTTGTGGGATTCAGAGATGGTACATTCTCCACTATATACTTTCCCTTTGGTGGCCTTGGGAGTGTAAACTCATTCTCCACATATTTTTTATTCTCTAGCTTGGTTTTAAACTAAAGGTATATAAGCATTACTCTAGTGTCCCCAGTTTCAAAGATTATAGGCTTCATGTTTAGAACGTCTGAAATGAGTCTCTCAACATAGGTTTCCTTGCCTGGATAGTCATATGTCTTCCTCAAAGTGTGGTAGTCACAGTCTACCTTGTCTGTAATAAAATTCAGGTAGTGCACATCATTAAAATGGTGGAATGATGCCTAGAAATAATGCATTATGAAGGAATACAATAGTTTTCACCATGGGCTCCATGTCCCATCCCTCATAGAAAATTGCATGATACAAAGTGCTATTACATCACAAATTGTACTACCTTTCCTGCCATTGATGATAGCTCCTTAGGAATGTGCCACTCCTCTTCAAATGCTACATGGAGCCTATCATACCACATCTCCACCCTCTATTTGAATGGCCCACTCATTGACACTTCACATAAATATTTTTCAAACCTTTGTGCAAGGGATTTTTTCTCCATGGGATAGTCCCAAATATTGTCCTTTGGCCCATAGGGTAATCTAATCTGCATAAATACTAAAGAAAGAAAAAAAACACAAAAATTGATTTTGTCACATGTACGTGCTTCCTCAGTAACATTCTCTATAACGTAGCCTGTTATGTTGTAGATCACTCCTATTGACATTCTCCTCATGATATACAGACCACATTGTATTCACTTAAGACCACCTCTCTTGGTCATTCAACATTGTTACCAGATGTGTTATTTCCTAAACCACTGGGTACTTCTTTAACTTGTTAATGTCCATCCCTCACGGACCCTTTGTGTATCTTAACTCTTTCTATGTTTCAAATATTGTTTCTTTATCTCTTAGATCACTAGAATAGTCTACCCCTATGTATTTTAATCTTGTCATTATTATAATCAAGGCGGATGTGAATGTGACCCTTTGTCTCTGAAAAAATAGAAGAAGTCCACATGGACTTTGCTCATTAACCATTGATATAATGGTTCATACTTTCCAAAATAAGGGAGCTCGTATAACTGATAGACTCCAACCTGATTTAATAATTTCTCCCTAATGTCATCATTTACGAGAATATCATCTATTGTGTGCTTGTTGGTCTTCATGCTCAACAACACATCTAACTCCTTGTTATCCGATGTGTGGTGGTTGTAATCACTTATTTTACACTTACAGATGTGGGAATCCCATTCTTTCCTAACTATAACACCTTCTGGGTACTACATCTCTGAAAAATTACTTTTGGGCACAACTTCAACTTCTACCTCCACTTTCTTCTTTCCTTTAGCTCTTGTGGCAAGTACTTTCTTTGGTGCCATCTGAAAATTCCACCTTTTTGTTTGTTGTAATGTGTAAATGCTTTGCTTTCTATTTTCTATTTCGAGCAGGGTCCAAACCCTAGCTCCAATATGCATGCCCTAGTCTGAAATCACGTTCCCTATCTCTTTCACAACGTGTCTTCTTCGCTCAAACCCTTCACCAATGGGGACGCAAGCTTCTTCTGCACACAAATTTTCTCTCCATGTCTAGTTTCACACTCTTTGCACCTCAATACTCTTTTCTCATCTTGGTCACACTTAGCTCATTCAAATTATTACAATTACAACAGTAAAAATGAACTCACATCACATCCTTATATAGATTTTCAAAAATTTGGTGCATTTATTGCTCCTTCACCTACCAACAATCCTCTCATTAATTGACCATTTTCATAATTTCCACATGGTACATCTTCACGCCTCAGCTATAACCTTATAACACACCTTCCTATGTTATGGATACATACTTCTCTTTAGCGTGCTTCTATACACCTAATTACCTCACACATTGCATCTTATCTTGGTAGTCTCCACAACCGCTACTTACCTTGTGTTATATTGTTCCTTTGTTTATCTCCATCTATGGTCCTTATTTTGAAGCAATATTCTTTCGACCAACTCTCCAAACTTGAATAAAACATGTAGCAGTTTGTTCCTTTATGTGTACCCTTTTTTTAATAGCCACCCCACGCAAATGGTATGTGTAGTCCTCTATGCATAAAAATACTGCAAATGGTAATTATCTTCTAGTGCGCAAACGCACTTATTTATAAAAATACTAACTAAATTGACAAATCATAATGACGAAGAAGGAAATACATTAAGGTAATACATAAATGAAAACCTAAGCTAAATGGCAACACTTCATTATGAAAAACACGACAAAGACTTATTTATAGTAGGTATTCAACCTACTCTCATTAAAGTAACTAGCTAACCATATTCCATCAAGTGCCTCTAACTGAAAAATTTCTTGTTTCAAGTGTGTAAGTGATAACATACAGTTCTAACCAATGTACTTTAAGTTTTCCTAGATGATGCGAAACTTAGAATCATAAAGAAACACCATCTATCTTATCTCAAGCTTTTTATCCCTGATGTACCTTTCTCTCCATGCTTTCAGCCTAGATTATTCTTTCTTCTCGAATCCAATGTGCTATTTATCATCACTTTTCCATCTTAATCAACAATTCAATTCATTCTTCTAATGTTTGTTCATCAACTAGACCTCCATCGTGCACAATACAAAAAGAAGGTAACTGAATTTCATAGGAAGCGCTTCCATGCCAAACATTAATCGAAATGGTGTAGCTTTGTTTAACCTCTTATATGTTGTTCTATATGCCCAAAGTATGACATAAAATTTATCATCCCAATCCTTCCTTCCAACATCACAATTTTTTTCAATGTTTGGCTCAAAATCTTGTTGAAAGCCTTAGCAATCCTATTTTCCCGAGGATGATAACGTGTAGTCCTATGGTGTGCAATCATGAACTCATCTAATAATATCCTGATTATCTCATTCAAAAAATGTGTGCCCCTATCACTTGTTAAACTCAACGAGCATCCATACCTTGTAATAATATTTTCCATAGAAACCTGGTTATTATAGCTATTGTACAATCCTTTGTAGGAGATATTTTTGTCCACTTTGTTAGATAATGTGTGTAAGTGATGATATAGCACGATCCAGTCCTACACATGAATAGTAAAATAGGACCCAAAAATCTATAGCCCATTTCTCAAACAGTTCGCACTAGGAATACTAGTTTGCCAAGGCCCCGACTAAAGTGATCATAGGCCTTGTAATATTCCTTACAATCCTTATACAGGATCTCCCACCATAATCCAGTGAGTATAATCTTATGCATAGTGGCATCACCTACATAGTTCTCACCTACAATACCACCATGAGCCTCTTCCATGATATTTGTGTGCTCATGTTCCAATACACATCACCACAATACTTCATCTTGGCCTAACTTGTATAGGTCACCGCTAATCAACATAAATGGTTCTACACGAATGACAAGTTTTTTTCTTCTCTAAGGATTTCATTCCTTCTTGCGCCATACATATACGTAGAAAGACACCTATGTCCTCTCGAATCTAATGGCACACATTATAACCAAAGTATAACTATGCATCGGGCATGGTATCTTAAATGGCTTGCTCATCTTCTCTCCTTACCGTATTCTAAATAAATGGTCTCATCCAGAATTAATTTTCCCTAGTTTTACAACAAATGTAAAATCAATTTCTTGGAATAAGAGTACCCATCGCCATATGTGACCTTGTAAGATGGTCTTGTTTACCAAATACTTCAATGCCATGTGATTGGTATAGAATAAAAATGGTGTTGCTAGTAGGTACTTTGTCTAAATTTATGTATTGCATAGATCATTGACACAACTTCATGCTATGTAGTTCTATAATTCTTCTCTAGATGAGTCAATTTCCTACTAGAAAAATAGATAGGAATATATATAATACCTTCTCCAGGATGAGCCAACACCGCACTAATGGTCATGTCGAAGCATCCACATGTACATGAAATAGTTGGTTCCACAAGGGAAAGCATAGAATAAGCGAGGGTTTAGTAGAACAAGTGGTGCACGCACAAGGTAGAGAAAATGTTTTGGGACTTAGCCATATTTGGTGTATCAGACAGAACATGAGAAAAGTGTGACCTGACTATGCATATAGAGTGGATAAGGTGCCATCCTAGCAATAGGGTGGCCTAGGAAGGAATATACCTTGTGATGGAAGATTCTAGAAGGCCATCATTGTAAAGAGTGGAGAGCTCAAGCTTGAAGAAGCATGCTCCCATGGAGGACCACCTTGGACACTTGGCAATGGATCTGTAACTCCCACGAAGGCTTGAAGGTGTTGAGAAAGGCTATAAATACAAGTTAGTAGAAGAAAAAAGGGGGAGGAAAGAGGAGATTAGAGAGAGAAGATGAGAGGAAAAGCTATGCTATAGAAATACATGGAGAGATTTATGGTTGGGCTAGGAGATATGTAGGAAGAATGATGTATCAAGGGATGGGTACATGTTTTTCTTTTGCATTGTAAGGGATGTAAGTCCAGTCTTGCTACATGGTTCTAATCTACACTATCATTTTGGTCTGTAATGACCTTGATAGATGTAATGTGATTACTGGACATGTTCAAATTATGAATATATGTGGTTCACGGCTCATACATATCTTTTTTTTATGTTCAATGTGTTTCATATGAATGAGTATAATCATTATGCATCCTCTTTCCCTCATGGTTCAGATCTATCTTTTGTCAATGTGCTTCTTGTCTGAATGAATATATTAGTGTAGCATTTACTCAAAGCTCTTAGTTGAATAAGGAGTTTCTTCTGTCTTATATTACACATCTATGATACATTCTTGCACAACTCACATAAAAGAGGGGCTCGGCACCCATGCGTGCCTCGAGTGAGCACCCAAAGCACCCACTAGGTGATAGGCCAATGTGCACATGGGATTGTCCTTATTTGTTAAGGGGTATAAAAATTGACTACATCTTGGTTCCATTATTTCCAGGACCTCTTTTGAAGTTTTTGTAAGAAATGGCATGCATCTTTGTATCTGTACTATGTGATGACAGGGCATTTAACCTTGGAAAGTGTTGAAACATGGTTCAAGAGCATAAAGGATGAATTTTCTTAGAGATTCAACACTGGACCTGAGTTTGATGCACATAGATGGGTAGAAGAGAACCTCTACCATGAGTTATATGAAATTTTTTATGTTCCTTCCTAGTAGAGAGTATGAATGGCTCTCAGCATATGTGTCTAGATCAAGCTGGTACTATAGAGTGCATGTATGGACCCAAGATGATTACCAGAGGCTGCAAGATGTAGATCTGACATGGACTTCATGTTGTGGATCATTGGTGGAAGGGAGTGTTGGCTAGCTACACTCTGGAATATGCCATTTCTACGTACTCTTGTCGGAAGTTGTTGAGTTTGAGTTTCTGAGGGATCCAGAGGATCATTTCTATGTGTTATTCCTTTGGTGATGAAGATCTTGATCATTACTTTGAGTTTAGAGGCATTTCCAATGGCCGGCTAAACCCTTTTGATTGGGAAAAGGAAGCTAGGGTGGAGGAGGATGGAAAGACATTGGATTGAGAAAGAAAGGGAGGAGAGGTGACTCAAGTATAGTGAAGCACGTGAAAGGGAGATTGCTAGACAATGTGAGGTTGTAAGTGTGATGGATCTATGGAGGCAAGATGTTGTGGGAAGGAGTTGAGGTTCACGTAGAGGATGTGGAACCTAAGTAGTCTGTGCTACCCCATCTTGGAAAAGTGTGGAGAGAGACCCCTTTGGCTTTTGATGAGAGTTCATCACATGGAGAAAGAAGAGTCATTGGCATGCATCTGAACCCACCTAGTGACTGGACCTTGGTGCTTGGTTTTCCAGATCAAGGGAGAAGTATTGTCAACCCTAGTTTGTATCGATGGAAGTGACTGATCTGTGCCTAGGAGATATAATTTCTCATTTGGGACTTCTATGGCTACACATACCATTCTAGTGTTCGGAGGAATTTTTGGGCAAGGGGAAAATACACAAGGTTTGGGAAACACATCGTAGGGAGTGGCATGAGACACACATCTGGTAGTGGAACAATCTCAGACCATTGGAGCATGTAGTTCAGTGGGACATTGGGGACACTAGGCGTGACCACTTTAGGCCCATTACTGGCCATAAGAGGATCTGGAGGTGGAACTGGTGGATCGGGAGGCATAGGACCTGGTGGATCCAGTGGATCTGGTGGAGGAAACACTAGGAGGAAACAAGGATCTAGACGGATCTAGAGGGAGGATAGGGGCCAACCACCACCTCCTTAGGTAATCTTTGAAATGTCTTTACACTTTCTAGATTACAGGGTATAGAGGATGTTACAGAGCATGTGCACAAGTGTGAGTTGCTATGGCATGCATAAAGGGATCACAACCCCGAACAAAAGGCCAATCAATTTGCAACAATGTTAGCAAGGGTGCACACATAGCTGGTATAGGAAGTATGACCCCATCAAGATGGTGGTAGATTACACCACATTGAAAACACCTTCCTAGAAGAATTCCACATCCCGAGTTTGAGTAGAAGAGCATCAATGCTCTAAAGGAGATTCAATAGGGAATGAAAGAGAGTGTGTGGGAGTATGACATGGTTTAAAAATCTCCTGTCAAAGTTGTCATATGACATCCACCCTTCACAACATGCTCAATGGTTTTTGGAGGGTTGATAACACCATTTAGAAGGGCATTATCACATAAGACTTTCACATGACCCACGTGAGGCATTAGAAGCTCCGCATGCTGAAGAAGTTGTTGGGAGTTGATACTAGTGTTAGTCCATTTCTAGAAGCTCAAATCATTGTTATGGCTAAAATAGTTAGAAATTTATATCTAAAACTCTACCATGAGACTCATAGTGGAATGTGTGTGTGGATTTATGAAGTGGAGGGGCATGCAAAGGATAGTTTCCCCTGAAAATAGTATGTGCTATAGTGATGGATTGTGAAATTTGTCATGGGGACCATGATGCAAGTAGGTGCCCCTCTACAATAATGCACGTAATTCATAAGAATGTGTCTTCTATTACAAGATGTACACCTCTACACACATGACACTAAGGATTGTAGGCTGATTGATCAGATTCATGGAGCTATTGATCTTGGTGTGTGCCAGACTAGCCTTTGCAAGTGGATCAAGGAAGGATGATGATTGCCATTATGAGGGGCACATGTGGATGGAAGGGCGCATGGAAAAGGTTTTTGTGAGAGGATTTCATGGTCATGGTAACCATGGAGGAGGAAGAAGTGAGTTCCCATGAGGAACCTATTTCAATTGTGGATCTATAGAACACTACAAGTGTGAGTGCCTAGAGTTATTATAGTGCTCATGGTGTGGAAAGAAGCACAAGTATGAGGAGTGCCCTGAGTTGTTTGAGCACATGAGCCAACACTTGGAAAGACAAGGGCACCATGATGGTGAGCATAAAGAAGGATGACACACAGTGGATGCCATGGGTGATGCGTGAGTTAGGATTGGAACCTGTTTTGGTGACAACATGAGTAGAAAAAGCATGCCAAGGAAATACCAAGGAAAAGGACCCTGGTTTCAAGGGAAGAAGTGGTACATGGGAAATACCCAGACCCTACTCATCAGAAGGAGGTGTATCAAGAGACTATGGATGTCATTCAGAGTTTTACAGGAGAAATCTAGTGTCTAAAGGAGTAGTCTAGAAGTAGGAGCAAAGAAGGAATGTTGAGGCTCCGTAGAAGGACCTGGATGAGGTCAAGGAAGTATGTAAAATGTTAAGGCAAGAGAATATTATTCCCTTACTAGGAGAATGGCTATGAGAAAATATGCCATGCCGGAGTGGAGCATGAAAAGGTAGGTGTTGCATGCAAACCTCCCTCCCCATAGCCTTGATTATGACAAAGAAATCACACTGAAATGTAGTTGTGGATGGTTGGATTCTAAGAAACATATTAATTGACACATGGGAGCAGAAGTCAATGTTCTTACATTGGATTCTTGACATCAAATGGGAAGGCCCACATTGTAGCCATCTTGAATGTGTTGTATATGGAAAACAAAACTAAGGCAATGCCCATTGGAGTATTAAAGGATGCAAGTAATTACCATTCAGGGGGCCAAGTTTACTAGAGACTTCAAAGTCTTGGCACTCACCGAGGTAGAAAATTTTCTAGCATTACTTGGGCACCCATGGTGCTATAAGAACAATGTTGACCTGAGGTTCAACAAAGGATATATCAGTTCAAAAACAAGGAAGAATGGGTCATCATCCCTCTAATGGATGGGAAGTTGACACCTTACATTGAACCTTTGGGAGAAGAGGTCCTTGATAGAATTTATGTGTGCTCCATCAGAGACCCAGAGATAATTCACCCTACAGAAGGAGTTATCCAATTTGAGGATGCCTAGTCTATGAGTGATACCACAAGCATGGCATGTGACAATTGGGTGCATGGGACCTATGAGTTAATTGGGTGACAACTGAGGGGGTCTGTAACAAAAGTGACCAAAGGCACTCACTCAAGCATCTAGGAGGAAAGAAGTTACCAAGTTACTCTGGAGGGGCATACCTGAAGTTTTCTTATGGGACATGGAAGCTCAATGGAAAAATGAGGACGAAAGAAGAGGGATGCTTAGTTATAGCCTACTGGGACTACAACATGTGCACTAGTGGGCTACACATCGGGAGAGCCTCCTAGAGTGGTGTGAGGTAAGAATCATGTTCTCTGTAAGGTTTTCTAGAAGCAACGAAATGCACCCATGGTCATTCAAGACTACCATGGTAAAGAGACCACTTCATTCCATATCCAAGCATGTGAGAAGGCCTGGATAGGAGGTGCAGAAGCCTTGCCACCATCATTATGGGTACATAAGTTGTATTCCACACTATAAGGTTGTGTGTGTGTGGTATATCCATTTAAACACATGCGCACAAAAATGGTAATTGGAAAGAATTGATGGCTGATCTCATTCAAGCATTCGAGTATCAGAGTACAAAGCCATTAGTGGATAAGGCATTACAGGTTTATCAAGTGCCTTACAATAGGGGATAGTGCTATGGTGGAGGATAGAATACAAGAGTTGCTAGGAGAACCTAGCTTGGAGGTGTGCTTTGAGGAAGAAGAATTAGAAGAGATACAACTTGAGTGTGCATGCATGGAAAAAGAAAAAGGGAAGATGGTGTATGTAATTGATGGGGAGGAAGTGGAAAGCTTGGATGTTAACCATTTTGTAGGGACACGTGAAGTGATAGATAGTGTTGATGAATGGGCACATGCCTACCATGAACCATTAAAGACAAAAAAGGTTAACATTGGTACAGAAGAGGAACCTAAGGAGGCCATCATCGGGGATTATTGGTCAGAGAAGGAGGTCTCTAAGATCATTGATCTATTACGTGAGTTCTAGGATTTATTCCCTCGTGGGTATCATGAACTCAAAGGCATTCACCATTCCTTGGGGGAAATGAGGATCAAGTTGAAGGAGGGTGCATGCCCGGTTTGGAAGAGGCCATACCAAATGAATCCTAACTTGTGCGTGAAGGTCAAGGAAGAAATAGATAAGATGATAGCATCGGCATCATTAAAGTTGTTGAAGAGTTAGAGTGGGTAAGTCCAATGGTCATTAGTATAAAAAAGGATGGAAGGATAAGGATTTGTGTAGACTATAGGGAGTTGAATGTAGTTTTTGTCATCGATCCTTTTCCAACCCCCTTCACTGAAGAAATTTTGGAAGGAGTGGCAGATGACATGAAGTCTATTCCTTTACGGATGGATTTTTAGGGTACCACCAGGTTTGGATCGCAAAGGAGGACTAGGAGAGAAGAAACTTTCACCACTGAGTGGGGAATTTTTTCCTATATGGTCATGCCCTTTGGGTTGAAGAAATGCCTTCTGGTGTTCTCACGCATTGTGGTACAAGCCTTTTAGGACTTCATCCATAAATTTCTTCAAGTCTATCTGGATGATTGGATAGTGTATGGGCTAGTGAAGGACCACTGTGATAACTTAAGATTAATGTTTGAGAGATGTCGAAGTTGAGGATATCCCTCAACATTAAGAAATGTGTCTTTGCTACCCCATTTGGAACATTATTAGGGCACATCATATGTAGGGAGGGCTTACTAGTAGATCCTGCCAAATTTGTTGTCATTGTGGGGTTGGGGGAGCCTACTAGCCAAAGCACAGTGCATGGATTCCTTGGGCATATAGGGTATTATAGAAGTTCATCAAGGGATATGCCAGGATAGCCATGCCCTTAGAAGAGTTTCTTAAACACAAGAGTGCCTTCCTTTGGGGAGAGGCACAACAGAAAGGCATTTAATACTTTAAAGGATAAGCTTATCACTACACCCATACTATGATTCCCTTCTTGGGATAAGCCTTTCCATGTTCATGTTGATGCCTCAGGCACAACCATTGGAGTAGTACTAACACAACTAGGTGAAGGGATTGTTGATCATCCCTTGTGTTTTTCCAAAAAAAGTTAACACCAGCAGAGAAAAATTACACAACTACTGAGCGTGAAGCTTTATCCATGATCTACGTGCTATTGCATAAGTTTAGGAAGTATCTATTGGAAACACCCTTTATATTCTACATGGACCACATGGCACTAAAATACTTAGTCAATAAGCTTGTTCTTCAAGGGTGCATATGTCGGTGGGTCCTGTTATTTCAAGAATTTGAGTTCACCATGGTTGTGAAGCTAGGAAAGAGTAATTTTGGACCCGATCATCTATCTAGGATTGACTAGGGGAGGACATGTAGAGCATTGAGGAGACTATGCCAGATGCACAACTATTTAGGTTATAGCATGTGCCCTCGGATTTGGAGGACATTGCAGTATTTCTTAAGATAGGTGTGGTGCCAGAAGGAATGAAGGCCTTGGAGAGGAAATAATTGGCCATACACGCATCATGCCTTACATGTTGATTAGTGGAGATCTATACAAATTGGGCCGTGATGAGGTTTTTACGCCGATGCATGCTAGAACATGAGCACATTACAATTATGGAAGAAGCACATGGTGGGATCACAGGAGGACACTATGTGGGAAATACAACCATGTGGAAGATTCTTCTCATAGGGCTTTGGTGGGAAACCATTTACCAAGATTGTATTGAGTTTTGTAAGGCATGTGACCATTTCCAGCACCTTGGAAAACCTGGAAAGAGGGATGAAATGCCCTTATGACCAATAGCAGCATGGAACCATTTGAGAAATGGGCTATCAAATTTGTAGGACCAATCTCACCAAAGGTGAAGGATTGGTTCATGGTATATCATCACTTGCACTGATTATTTGACATGGTGGGTAGAGGTAACACCTACAAAGGATTATAATGGCTACAACTACTAGATTTTTATGGGAAAATATAATCAGCAGGTATGGATGCCCATTGAGTTTGACAAGTGATAGAGGTACGCACTTTCTCAATGAGATGGTTAGGATTCTATTATCAGAATTTATGGTGGCCCATCACAAGACTACCCCTATCACCCTCAAGAAAATGGAACTATTGAGGCATTTAACAAAATACTTAGTCACACGTTGACTAAGATCTGTGATGTTGGTAGACAAGATTGGGATGACAAAGTATCAAGCCATTCTTTGGGCATATAGGACAACCTACAAGAGGTTAAATAAGGCCACACCATTTCAATTGGTGTTTGGCATGGAGGTTTTCCTACCAGTTGAATTCATGTTACCTTCACTGCGTATAGCAGCATGTAGGAGGATTAGCCGATGAGAAAGTGTTGGAAGAAAGGATTGACAAATTAATGTAGTTGGATGAAAGATGGTCACTCACCAGGTGGAGCTAGAAGACTGAAAAAGAAAAACAAAAGGCATGGCATGATCATCACATCAAGAACAAGAAGTTTGAGGTTGGGAAGATGGTTTTGCTATATGATTCCAAGTTTTTGTGCCATCTGGGAAGCTAAAAGTCCATTGGTTGGGCCCTTACATCATCTCGTACATCCTTGATTCAAGTGCATGCCAGTTGCAAGTGATTGGATGGGATGAGATTACCAAGACACTTCAATGGGAGTAGGTTGAAGCCCTACTATAAATAAGTCTTCTTGGTGTTTGTAAATAAGGTAGTGTTGCCAGTTAGAATAGACTTTCCTTTTTCATTTTTTCTTTTCTTGTGTTTCCCTTTCTTGTTGTTCATTCCTTTCTATTGTTTTGTTTTACATCATGTGTGCCAAGTAACCACATTAATTTTTGAAGGTTGTGCATGCACAGAGGACCACACATCTATTTTAGTGTGGGGTGGAGTGATGTGAAGTATGGGCCTATAATACAAGTGTGTGTTGGTAGTAGAAGTTGTGGTGAATGGCCCGGTTAAAGGACTAAATGCGTGTAAGGTTAATAGGCATGTAGAGAAGAGATGGATGTAAATGGTTGGTGTCAAGAAAGCCTTGAAGAAACCACATACATAGAAAAAGGAAGAGTGCGTAGGAACAACATGAGGTAGGTGAGGGAAAAAATAGGGAAAAGGATGGAAGAAGTGCCTTGGCGCTATGAATGCGCATAAGAGTCTTCATTCGGGTTGGATTTTTGCATGCCAGAAGGTTGTAAAGGGTTTTTGCAGTAAGATGTGGCACGTGGGAAAAAGGATCTTAAGACTAGGCTTAGTGGAAAAATCACATTTAAGGTCAAAGTATGGTGGTAGGTGAGAGAGCATTTAATGTTGGGAAAAGAGAAAAACTATAAATAAAAGGTTGAGCACTTCATTATTTGCATTGTGATTATGAAGGAAAGAAATCTCTTGTGAACTAGGGCATCCAAAGCAAGATCTTTGTGATGAAGGAAGCATTTGAGAGATCTGAAGTGCATAGCTAGGGTAATTTCACAAACTAGTAGGAAAGGAGTACATGGGCATGGAGAAGTTAAGTAAGCAAGTGTCGTCTTGTGGAAGGTTTTTCCAGTTAGGGTTTGGTGACTAGGGCATGGAGTTAGAAGGATTTTTCCATGAAGATCGAGCTTGGGGCTGGATAGAGGGGTAAAGAAGAGCAAGAGGGAGAAGTTCTAAGTACTAAAACTAGTTAGAAAGATGGCACCTGAAAACCAACCATCTCACCAAAGAAGAAAAAAACAAAAGGGAAAGGAAAACAAACAACAACCATCGAGAGCACAAATGAAGAATGGTATGTAGAGATGCAGTACCCAGATGGGGTGTTGCTAGGAAAAGAATGGGAATCACACCTAAGGAAGATGATGGTGAGTGATTATAACCATCACACAACTACAACAGAGAAGGAGATGGCCTTGGAATTGGTGTGCCCAACCAACAAGAGAACACCAGAAGGCATGCCCATTTACAATGATGAGGTAAAGGTTAAGTTGGAGAAGGAAGGGTTACTAACTTTATGAACTACCATACTTTGGAAAACCTGAGTGCCTCTACCAATGGCTAATGGTGCATGTTCATGAAGACCACTTTTATTTTTGGGGCACAAGATGCATGCATAACTCCCAATTAATTTCCAAGTTCACATGCCTTATCTATCAAAGGGGATAGCATTGATGATGACCTAAGTGACAAGGAGGCCATCAAGGAAATAATTTTGCTACATATGACTATAAGAAAGGATCATGATACTTTGACATCATAGAGATCCCAGACCCCATGATGAGGATGGCCACATGCTTGGTAACCAAGCTCAATGACCAAGAGAGATGGACTCAAGTGAACAAGGCATGGCTGAACATGTGCCAAGAAAATATCGAGGGGACCATCTACAACTTGTCCACTTTCATCATGGATGAAATCATCAGCAGCGCACAAGAAGGTGAGAAGATACTATTTGGTAATGTCCTCCTCACAATTTTCTTCTTAGAAATTAGAGTGCCGATGGGCTGGAAAGGTTTGTTTGGGAGTACCCAGAAGAGGATCCCTCACCCACAAAGTGGTTCACAAAATATACTTGTGAGACAATGACAACCACTCACAAGGCACATTTAGAAAAATGGTACAAGTGCATGAGGGATGTTCGGGGTGGAATGGAGAATTCTAGAGTAGTTACCCATGCTTGTGCAAGGAGAAGTAGAATTCATGGTATATCAACACTTCTGCATTGGCAGATTTAGGTTGATAGATGAAACAATGAGCCCATGGTGCAAGCTTCCCTTCTCCTTCACCACGTGTTATACTTCCAAGTGGGGGTGAACAGATTCAAAGAGGAAAAGAGACTAAGGTTTGACCTTAGCAGAGGTGGATCAAGACCACAGAGAATTGTGCAGAAGTTGGTTTACCCCAAGAAGCATGCATACGTGGAGAGATATGTCTCCCATGAGATATAGATGATGAAACAGTGACTTTTCCAATCATTGGAAGGGATGCAACAAGGATATACCTTCACATCTGGCCAAAATTTGAAAAGGGTGCATACTTGGAAAATGATGTATCCATCCTTGAGGACCCCATAGGTAGAAAGAATCCCATGCCAAAGAAGAGGGAAAGGGAAGAGGTGCAAAAAGCACCAAGTGTTTAGGCTACATAAGTGGTAAGTGCACTGGGGACAAGCGCTAAGCCCAATACTTATACATGGAGAAAGAAGTCCCGGTGAAAGAAAGGACTCAGGAAGAAGCACTAGAGCACGAGGAACCCATCACCCAGAGAGGTCACCAGAGGAGGGAGGAGAAGGAAAAGAATCTCCTACCTAAGAAGAAAAAAGAAGGTGAGAAGAAAATGATTCGGAGGATACATAAATCTTGGAGGCCTATAGGAGAGAGGATGATGATGATGAAGATGAACCAGGAGGTGAGGACCATCCTATCTATGAGGTTCATGACTCGGAGGAGGAAGGAGAGGAAGAAGAAAATGAATACATATTTTCCAAGAGGGAGAATAACAAGGAAGAAGAAGATACTCAGAAAAGGGGGTAAGTGAGGAAGTCACCAAAGAACAAAGGACCCCAAGCCTCACTAAGGAACAGATAGATGAGGCCATGTGGAGAAGGAAGTCACCAAGATCATTGAAGACCTAGTAGAGAAAGAGATGGAGCACAATGGACCTAGTGATGAAGGAAGCAGAGGAGGGAAGCATAGAAAAGGAATATGGCAGCATGGGAGGGGATCCCAGTTTGGCTGTGAGATTTCCTAAGGCCATGCGCACATAGGGAGAAAAAGTGCAAAGGCATCACAAGTTTAGAGGATGGGCTATATTGATGACCCAAACAAGGTGTTGCGTGCACATGCTTTCAAAGCACCATACCAATGGAGAAACTCTTGGCTATGGCATCATTTGATGAGGAAGGTGCATACCCTCGGACAAGGAAAATGATTTCTTGGGAATTTGAGTCCCACATCGATGAACCAATTTGAAGTGAGCCAAGGGGAAATAATGAAGGTACTAGAGTCAAAAGGTGACAACCCCTTGGTAAACACTCAATGGCTATCAGATGAACAAATTTGCAATGCACTTGAATAAAGTTTGGTGGAAGTAGAGGCCAAACTCTTTGGGAGGAATGACAAGAGAAATTTTCTAGAGGCAGAGTTGGAGAAGAAGGAAGAGGAGCTGGAGAAAATAACTAAGGAGTTAAAACATGAGGAACTAGTCAAATGCTCAGCTAAGGTGTGAATTAAAGGAAGAGAAGGCAAGGGTATGTGAAGTCTCTAAGAAGGTGGAGATGATCACAAGTGCCATTATCTTGAAGCATCCAGACTTGACACCACCCATGTAGAAATATGAATCAAGCCTGCAATGCCTAGAAGACTTAACTCATGTTCTCACAATGGAAAGATGACCACTGGCCTTGGAGTCTATAGAGGAGGCATCGGTGCATAAAGAAAAAGAGGACAAGATGAAGGTTGTGGCCATTGTGGCCTAGTATAAGAAATTCCTCATGGATGTAAAGGCCACCACACTGATAGCAGAGGCTACCTATGACAACTACATCGATAGAGATAGAGTGGTGAGCATTCTGGTCACCACCCATGAAGCAGAGCTCAAGGAATTCTAGGAGAAGAACAAGGGGAATAGGGTGGAATGTGACAAAATTCTAGCCGAGGTTGAGAAGAAATCAGAGGCTATTGAGACCTTGTGGGGCTCAATTAAGAACCGGCTTAAAGAATTATATCCCTAGATCACTCATAGGATGGACACACTTGAGGATATGGGAAAGCAATTAGAAGAGGTTGTGGAAACCATGAGTGCCAAGGGAGAAGGGCTAAGCTTTGAAGAGGTGAGTGCCCTAGTCGGTGACCTTTTTCAATACAAGCATAGAGTGAAGTCGATACCTAGAATAAGTTGGAGGTAGACTTGATGAAATATTTCCCCTCCTCTTGTAGAAATAATCATAGTTCCCCATTCTTTCATTCTTCCCCAAAATTCTTCATTCCTTTATTCTTTCTCCAAACTATTCAAGGATGGTCATTCTTTATTCTTTGAGAAAATGTTCCCATGGATGGAGAACAGGCATAGTGTGGGGTGATGTTGGGCCCCTAATTTATTGGCCAAGTATAGAGAGGTGCGTGGGCATGCAAGGCCTATTTGAAGAAGGGAACACAAGGAGAAAAAGTTACAGGATAGGGTTCTAGGAGGGTTTAGTAGAACAAGTGGCATGTGCAAGGAAGAGAAAAGGTTTTGGGACTTAGCCATATTTTGGTGTATAGAAAAACATGAGAAAAGCATGACCCGACTGTGCATGGAGTGGATAAGGTGCCATCCTAGACAACAGGGTGGCCTAGAAAGGAATATACCTTGTGATGGAAGATTCTAGAAGGCCATCATTGTAAAGAGTGGAGAGCTCAAGCCTGAAGAAGCATGCTCCCATGGAGGACCACCTTGGACACTTGGCAATGGATCTGCAACTCCCATGAAGGCTTGAAGAAATTGAGAAAGGCTATAAATACAAGCACCCGTAAGAAAAAAAAGAGGAGATTAGAGAGAGTAGATGAGAGGTGAAGCTTATGCAATAAATACATGGAGAGCTTTATGGGTTGGGCTAGGAGATCTGTAGGAAGAATGATGTATCAAGGGATGGGTACATGTTTTTCTTTTGCATTATAAGGGACGTAAGTCAGTCTTGCTACATGGTTCTAATCTGCACTATCATTTTGGTCTGTAATGACCTTGATAGATGTAATGTGATTACTGGACATGTTCAAATATGAATATATGTGGTTCTGGCTTCATACATATCTCTTTTTTTATGTTCAGTGTGTTTCATATGAATGAGTATAATCATTATGCATCCTCTTTCCCTCATGGTTCAGATCTATATTTTTTTCAATATGCTTCTTGTCTGAATGAATATATTAGTGTAGCATTTACTCAAAGTTCTCAGTTGAATAAGGAGTTTCTTCTATCTTATCTATGCTACATTCTTGCACAACTCACATAAAAGAGGGCTTGGTTCCGCGTGTGCCTCGGGTGAGTGAGTGTTAAGAACCCCCTGAGTGATAGGTTAGCGCGCATGGGATTGTCCTTATTTGATCCTCTTGTGCAATCCTAACGATGATACCCAGAGAATCCATATATAAACGAATAGATCTTGTGCCCTGCAATGCCTTATAATATTTCCTCTATGAATGATGTAGGGAAAGGATTAATGACACATGCAAAATTCAGCTCCTTGTAGTCACACACGAATCCTAATCCTACCATATTTCTTTATACGATCACCATTGGGCTAAACCATTATGAATCGTCCAGGGCTTGATGATTCTAGACTTCAATATTTTGTCAATTTCTTCCTCAAAATTTTCACACAAGTTGGGGTTCATCTTGTAGGGTCTCTTCCTCACCGGGTGCACACCTTCCTCAAGCTTTATCCTCATTTCTATTAATTATTCATACACGCCTTTTAGTTCAGGAAATAAGTCCACGATAATCTTGTAATAACTCAATGATTTTTGACACTTCAAATTTATACCAATAATCCCCAATTATGGCCTCCTTAGGCACAAAATCCGATCCAATATTCATGTTCTTTTTTTTCATAGGTTCATGATACATGTGCCTGGTCTTATCTACACTATCAAAAACCCGATGCCTATCTATTGAATGGTCTACATATATATTTTATACTTCTTCATCATCGATTAAGTAGACCATCTTTCCTTTTTCTTTCTCAAGGCAAGCGTACTTAAGTAGTGTGGCATCTATCTCTGTTTCTTCAGCAAAATGCACTCGAGTTGTTTCCATTATATAAATCCTAAATTAGTTCTTCCACCTTTGCACTATCTCCCATAGCTAACCACCTTATAAACCTTAATGCATCTTCTACTTGAGGTTTAGTAGAGAAGCATATAAAAGTTTGAATAATTCCTGCAATCAAATCCTTTCAATTTCTAGTCTCTCTATGGAGTTCCGCATATGCATACCAAGTACATGTGTAGCCTTGTAAAGTGGAATAAAAATTTTATGCCTAGAATGAAGGTGGTAAAGCTTCCTAGCTATTTTTCTAGATTCTCTCACACTACTGAGAATGTGGTGCTAAATAGGTTTATTACCATGATAAGTGTAGATTTGAGTAGGTGCATTTCCCTTGGAAAATTGAGTAGAAAGAGAAACCATGATTTCATTCCATCCTACAAGACTATCCTTATGAACCACCCACCAAAGTGCATTGTTATCCCGTGCGGAGTATATGCTAGTATATTCCATCTCTCTAATCTGGTTTATCCATTATCCCTCCATGGCGTGTAGAAATACCGTAGGATTTCCTTCTCCAGTGTATTGAGGTACCGAGTTGTTACCTATTCTCTTGATACAATGAGGTCTAATATTCCGTGCAAATGTGCTTCTTACGTCGCACCCTACCAAATCATAAGTACCATGAGCTAAACTATCACAATCAATACTTGTAATATCACTAATATACTATGCATCTTCCGACTAAAGGGTTCCTTCTTTAGATGGCTCGAGCACTTCTAGGTCTTGGATGACACATACATAAATCCTATTTAGATATTCCTCACTCAAAGGCTTAACATAGGGTGTAGATTTCCCATCGGTTAAAGGGATAATAACCCTTTCCTCATTGTTCTCAAAACTTATATAACCCTTGTTAAACCGAAGATCAACATTATTTGCATAACACCAAGGGCAACTAAGTAGAGCTGGGAAGTTGTCTACTTCTGCAAGTGCCAAAACCTCAAATCCCCCTGTGAACTTGGCCCTTGTATACGAATGGATGCATCTTGTAAAGATCAAATACGGGTGGCATGATCCGATTATCCGTAAACATCATATTAGAAGATGGTTGTAATGGGGGTCTCCCCATCCTGTACCCATCCATCTAAAGTAAGCACATTGACTTTCGTGATTGTATCAATCAATATGTTACTCAAAAGCCATCCATCCACAACAACATTCAAAGTGATTTCCTTTTCATAGTCTAAGCTATGGGTGGAAATTTATATGTAGGATCTATCTTCTAGTCTCAATACTTGTGCATGAAGTGTTTCCCTTTAGCTAATTCCCTAACAATGGAATGATATTATCCTAGCACAACATTTTACACACCTCCTTCAAGTCATCAATATTATATTGGACCATCTTTGCTACTTTCTTTTGCTCCATCTTCCATGATTTCTCCTTTAAACACTTAATTTCTCCATAAATATTTCAGAGTACCTCAATGGTTTCCTGATAAACCTCCTTCTGATGGATATGATCTTGGTACCGTGCATATAGAACCTCCTCCTTAGTGATGGTAGGCTTCTGTTACAATGATTCTTTAGCACACACCACTTTAGCATGGGTAGTGATCTTTATAGGTAATACCTTAGATTCTGGTTTCAACTTGGTCTTCCACTAATTTTCCACAACACACTATATCCTAACCATACTTGCACCTTTGGTTTCTTGTTTATGTTGCTTACTAAGATGCTCATATAAGTCCGGGCATTCCTCATAGTTATGATTCTTTCCATAGAAATAACATGTAATATTATGAGGACATTCACACCTATAGTGGTCAAGAGATCCACATGTAAAACATGTTCTATGAGGAAACTCACCTTGTCCACCACCATGGCCTCGGCCTCCAAATCGATAATGAGTATCCTCGACCTCTTCCACAACTTCCTTCATGACAAACTTCATTCCGATCATAGCGCACATGATTGTGATCCCAACACCGATGCTCACCCTTACCCTTATATTTATCTGATACTCTCATCTATCATACATCAATATCTATAACATCATGGATTTGACCAATCAACCAATAGTCTTCTATATCATGAGTCATGGACCTGTAAATTTTACAATAACAAGAGACGTTCTTCCTTATTACATGTTACAATAATGGGAAGTGGCTGGAATCATGGTTCAAATGACATATCTCACATTCCATTAATAATGAATGTACTCATCTGCAGGACAACTATCCTTGGTGTGCCCTTCTACTTCACAATCTATACACCAAATCCCCATGCGTGTCTCATGTGCTGAGTTTTCTTATAGTTTCTCTAATTACTTTTCCATAGTTGCAATATGTGCTTCCAAGAAAGGGCTGACTCTATTGTCTATAGTTCCGACTACCTCAAAGCACATAAAGTTACTCCAAGTGCTTCATGTGGATCAATGTATGTTTTATGTGATAGCACCCTTCTAAAATGTGTAATCATACCTCAAAAAACCATTGTGCATGCTAGCTCATGTGAATATCATAAGAAAGCTTAGATAAAAGAATTTTGAAATGGGCATCATACTCCCTATCACTCTCAATAGTGCCTTACTTGATATCCTTGAGTGTGCATATACTCTTGTGCTTGAACTCGGGGATGTGAAACTCTTTAAGGAAAGAATTTTTTAATGTTGTATAGTTTATGCATGCCCGATCAAGGGAAAAATTTATGTACCAATTTGTGTGCACATCCTTGTAACGTAGTGGATAATTGACTTGCCCCGCACTCGGGGAAGCTGTAATACATTTTTCACACCACATTATTTCACATGTGAATGTGTTCAAAAACATCTTTTATGCCTCTATACTTTGGAAGATTAAGATATATCTCTATTTAAATATTCGGGGTTGGTGTAGACCTTGACCACCTGATCTAGAACCTCCTGTGTTTCCTCTACCTCTAGAACTACTAGAACTAGAACCACATATACATCATGATCCTCTAATTATAGCTAGAAGTAGGCCGAGTATGTACTTCCATGTGTCCCAATAGTAGTACTAAATTGTACCCCTATAGTCTGTGAAGTGTTACCAATCCTAGAAGTGAGTCAAAAATTCTGCACACTTGAATTTTGTGTAGATGATGCACCTGAAAAGGTACATCCAAACAACAAAGAATGTGTTTTCCCTACCATCGATGTACTTACTATGTGACTTACTCCTGCTCTCCCACTACCTAAATTAGTTGGCTGACTACTTCTCATACTAGATGCTAGAAAACCAAGGACAAGGGCTAGGTTACTAGGTAGATTCAGATATGCACCCGCGGCCAAGGTCGTCTCTGTATGCGTGATTCCATGTGAGGTGAGGAGGATTCCCTATCATTCTTTTCCAAATGGAGTACTTCTTGATGCTCCATCTCCATGCCTTATGCGTGAGGTCCAAATCCTTCATGAACAATCCCTCTCCTCAATGCCATTTACTTTGCAACATCTCACTACTTCTCTATCTTCATGTCACATGCCTCATTATACTTAATCCATATTTCTTATCTCTTTCTTTCTTCCGCTAGGTATGCCATCTCTCACCAAACCTACTCCTTCCCCCTAGGCATGGTGGGGTTTAGTTAGCCATCGGTTTTATTTCCAAGTTTAGGGTAAACATCAATATTTTGATTGCCAGTGGAATGCCTTGTAAGTAAGTTCCCCTGGGATACTGTAAGAAATTGAAATTTTTACCTCTAGGCAAGAATAAGTTGAAATTGAGTACTCCACAATATAGTTGTTTAGAACACAAAAACCAAGTATCCACAACACACGTTCATATCAAATTAGCATCATAAAGGGCCTTAAATTCTTCTTGCATCCAGATAAGTGTGTGATACCTCCAATCCATTTTGATGCATAAGTAACCAACCATTCGTATATTTCTACCATAAAAATAATGAAGAATCTCTCATACAAACTATCATAAATATTTTGTTCCACCCATGCACGTACATTAAACTTAGATCCGGTGTTGAACCTCCGTGCATACTCTTCTTCTATATCTTGTATCCACTCCTTAATACTTACTAGGGTCAACTTGTATGTCTTCATAGCAAACCATCATGAAAACAACTAAAAAGAGGACCCATAAATGGAACCAATGATCCAGCCTAGAATTTACTAGAAATAACCCATTTACACTAGCACATAACTCGGCCTAGACTAAACACTCACCCGAAGTATGCAAAGTTACCAAGCCCCTCTTTAGGGTTGCTTGTGTAGGATGTTAGCAAGATGAAGAGTTAATGCATTCAGATCCATAAATAGTATAAACATTCTACATAGCATATTCCATATCTACATCTAAGGAGTAATGGATTCATGTAATATCCATATGAATTCTATCATACAAGATCTAATTATATTCATGTTTAACACCTTGAATCAGTTAATACACTCCATTATATTAAACATAGTAAATACACATAAGCTTCTTACAATATTCAATATCATGAACTTATACGTTCATCATATCGGAAGCATAACTTCACAATAGCTCAAATATAATTCCCCTATACTACGCAGATAACTACATATTTATAAGGGTGGGGAGTTACCCATCATTACTTATATAATTCCCAAAATAGGCCGTATGCTGAAAATAACCATGCACCTTTACAATAATAAACACATATGCAAGTGCACTAATAATAGATCTCTTCGGTTAACTGGAAATAAAAATTATATTATTTACCCCAACCCATGAAAATAGCTTAGTATATTATCTTCGAAAAATAGCCTATGTGTGTCACACAAGTCTTTAACTAGTTTGTGTGCTCGCACACTATCTCAAAAAATAGCCCTATTCTGAAAAGGGATAAATCCTCGAATTTGTCCTTTTATTTCATGTGTGTTTCCTTCCTTATCCTTCTATACCTTTGAACATTCCCTATTCTCATGCGTGAATTTTCTATGTGCCTTCTACTAAGTATCATACTTTTTCTTCTCAACAAAGGGAAAATAGGATGGAAGGATAAAGTTGTTAGATTTCATTACCTAACTGTTAGAATTTGAGGATTCTAATAAATACGGATTTAATCAACTTAAATAATACATAATGTGACAGTAAATATTTAAATAAACATTACATCATAACATAAGTAAATAAATAAATACTTACAGGAAATAAATAACACGGGTGACACATTATTTATAGTGAAAAACCCTAATAGGGTAAAAACCACTTTCGAATAACATTTACTTGGAGAACTTATTTTACATCCAAGTAAAACCAAATCACTTGATTTACACACTTTGATATATTTCCTGAATATATCAAATGAGGACCTAAAGTCTAATTTATATAAGGTGATTGGGTATGTCTCCGACTCCACTTTTCAACCTAAATGGTTGACATAGACACCTAGGTTTATAATATTTAATATTAGAAATATAATTATTTCATGATATTAAATTTTTAACCTAAAGTATATACCTAGGTTATCATATTTAATAATAAAATATAAATATTTCATATTATTAAATATTAACCTATATATTAGTGATGGACCTATATACATTAAGGGTTAGCTAGACCACTTAATCATTATGTTCCAACACTCCCCCTTAATGTTAAGTGGGATAACATAACATATACCAATATATTACCTTCCCATGGTACATTACAAAATTTAAAATCCTTAAAGCATAAAGGTTTTAGGATAGCATATTGGTTGAAGGAATTATAACACCTTCATCATACTCAATTTACCTTTTGGTATAAAAGGATTTGGAATCCAAAATATAATCCCATGATCGGTGGCTAAGTATGATTTTTGAGATTTACATGTTCTCATAAAAGGTTATTGAACTTAAGCATATAGGAGTCTTTTACATCCAAGGACCTCCTTAACAATATGTTTATCTTGGATGTTTACCAAGTAAAATCAATACCACTAAAGAGTTTACTAAAGACTGCCTTTAAGATCTTTATACATTTCTTTCTAGAAAAGATGCTTGAGGAGGTATAAATGGCTAAAGGTCTTTTTACATTTTCATGAAGGTCCTTTTACACTTTCCGAAGGTATTTTACAAATTCTTGAAGGTATTTTTACAAAAACCAAGTTCCATAGGAGGTGTCATTGTCATGCACACTCCCCTTAATGGAAACTTCAGCAATCCAAGCTTTTAACAAAAGTGACAAAACTGCAAAGCACTCAGGGACTTTGTGAAGATGTCAGCAACCTATTCTTCAGTCAACATGAACTTGAGATTTATCTCATCACTTTGCACCTTCTCACGGGTGAAGTGTATATGTATCTCAATATTCTTCATCCTCTAATGTTGAACTGGATTCTTAATCAAGAGTAATACAACTCTGACCACCACATAGAAGAGAAATACTTCATTTAGCTTCCATGTGTATCTCTACCAACATCCTTGCAGCCACATGGCTTCTTTACTTCTTCCATTGTACTTCTCTTCCTTAGTAGAAGGAATGAAGATTGTTGATTGTATTTGTTGTTCTAAATAATGGTTCCTACACCAAAAAAATTGAACACATATCTAGTATATTTTATAACACAACATCAGTATGGTTAGAATCACATTATACATATAAGATAACATTTTAATTCTTAGTATAATGCAACCCATAATTGATTGTTCCTTTCAAATATCTAAAAATTCTTTTGTAAGATTCTAATGATCTCTAAAAATGGTTCCTACATAAACCTTGAAGTAATTCCTACTGTATAGGAAATATTTGATCTAGTTATAATTAGATAAATCAAACTATCAACTAATAGTGTATATAAAATAGGATCAACCTTTTTCATATGCAGATTTAGGATCAATATTTATTCCAACTTCCATTGAAGTAGAAAATGGTTTACAATCAATCATAAGAAACTTTTTCAATATAATGGTTGCATATTGTGTTTTGAAAATAACAATAGAATGAAATACAATCATAAATAACATGATGTGAGAGACCTAACTCATCAATTTCAAAGTATTGCTTTAATTTCTCTTTAATCCTATTAATTAAATTAGAATTGTAACCAAACATAAGAAAATCATCAACATATATACATATAATGACAAGTATGTAATTCTTATTGCTTAATGAATATGTCATTGTTAGAAAAATAATTAACAAAACCTAACAGTTTAAAGAAGGAAACACTTTTCACATACCAAGCTCTAAGAGCTTGTTTTAAACCTTATAAGGATTTCTCAACTTACAAACATAGTTTTCTTTACCAATTTCTTCAAATCCTTTAGGTTGAAACATGTAAATTTATTCTTTTAAATTGTAATTCAAAAAATTATTTTTCTTATCCATTTGGTGGATTTCCCATCCAAATTGAGTGGAAATTACAAATAAGACTCTAACAATACTCATTTTAGCTACAAAAATGTCTCAACATAATCAATATTAGGTTTTTGAGTAAAACCTCTAGCAACAAGTATAGCTTTATGTTTGTTAATACTACCATCAACATTATATTTTACTTTATATATCCACCTAGACCCTATAATACTTTGTGGCTCAGGTTCATACAAGGTAATTAATGCATGATACATATGATGGCTTCTGGTCATTTTCCTAAGACTAATAGGATTTGAAATTTCTAACATAGATTGAGCCCAATTTAATTTCTTATCTACGAAGATAAAATTTTGAGATACATCTATAGCATCAAAATATCACATGACAATTTACTAAATCAGAATCAAAACCATCATTTAGAACCATTTAATGAAGTAATATCAAGAGAATAAGAAAACACATGTAAACCTTTCACTAGATTATATCTAGACATTTCATATAAGTTTCGATAATTAACATGTCCTAACCTTTCATGCCATAATTTTGAATTATTCAAACTTTGAGATATAAAACAAGATGCAGAAGAGAAATCATCAAAAATATATAGACCATTTCTTTGAATTCCTTCAGTTATTATACTCTCATTACTATCCTTGATATACCAAGTATCCTTCATGCATGGATTCTAGTTGTGTCCATACCTCTTTCGGATGTTCGATATTACCAATGTGTAGAAGGTACTCATCATTCACATTGCGTAGAATCATAGAAAGAGCATCCTACATTCATTGTAAGAATGTATTCATGTTATCTACAATTACTTGATGACTAGTGGGAGAAACCTTAGATCCAGAAATAATCATCCAGAGTTTCCTCACCATAAATTCTATTTTGACCCAAATGTTGTAGTTGGTTTCATTCAAGATCTGGGTTTTGTCAAGACAGAAATAGCTAGATGCCATTATTTTCCTAAACTTGTAAAACACACCCCATTATAATATACAATGTACCACAGAGTTAGATATATATTTATCGATAATAAAAACAACACTTTTAATAGAATCAGATCTAAATTTTATAGATCTAAAGAAACTATTTGATCATAACTAATTTTGTCATTACAATGCATATTAATTAACCTCTCATGATCAAAATAATAACCCACAATATAAAGGGCTCTGCATTATACCCCAGATTTATATAAAAATATTTCCGACCATATAAAAGTGAAGAAGAGACCCCTAAGAATGCATAACAACTTCAAATTTCTGAAAAAATTAATGTAGACAAAAATTCAGCCAACTTAAATTTGACATCTAAATGACCGTCATAATGACTTATTTTTTAGTCTATCGTGATGGTCATTTAACCATCAATTTTAACACAGTGAAAGTTTCTTAGAACCTACGAGCTTAAATTTGATGTCTAAATGACCATTATATTGTCTTATGTTTTATCTAATATGATGGTCATTTGACCTTCAAATTTAATGAAGCCAAAAATTCCTATATATTTTCAGAATGTGAAATTCTAAAATTTCGTCTTCGTATAATATTAGGAGGCTATATTTTAACACATTATAATATATACACATTATTATAATTTATAACGTAAAAATATATACACTTTTTAAAAAAAAGAGGTATATAGTTTATAGAATGTAAATAAAAAAACAACATATAGTTCATAAAAATTATAAACAATAGTATTTTTATAAAAAAACACAACACTTATTAAAGGGGTTTAGAGGACATAGACCGGAGTTAAAAGAATTTTACCAAGTGCAAGTAGATTTATGAGAGTATAGATTAACCCGCATATTTTACGGAGGGGACAAGTAATTTCACCCAAACAATTAAATAAACTTAAATCCCTATTTTCATGAACCTTGTCTTCTCCCTTCATTTACTCATAATTTTACCTTACATACATTTGAAACTATGGAAAGATTTCAAAATATTTTATATAATTCCTACAAGCTAAAGTCTTTAAGACTTTTATGTGGCTATAACTACCAATATTTTAATAAATATTTACCACACTTCACATGGGCCACACATAAACTAGCCATGTGTTTTTTTTTAAAAAAATATCCATTTATACCTGAGATATTATCTCATTTTATTCTCCACTCCCACTCTTATATAAAAGAAAACCTTTAAATAGGTTTATTTATATAGTTTTTATAAACTATAAGATATAAATGAATGGGGCCTCCCTCTTACATGGATAATATAAATGGTTAGGGACACATGTTAGGTTTTATTTAATAAATATTAAGATTTAAAAGGTAATCCCTTCATGGTCAAACAATAAACATAGGCACCCTTACTAAAAAAATTAAGCACTTAGATTTTTTTTTAAACATATATAAACCAAATCTAATAAAATTTATATTTTAAATGGTTTAAACTAACCATATATATAAAATATGATTCAAACTTAGGTTTGTTTCTTTTTTAATAAACTATATATACCTAGAATTATAATTTAAGTTTAAATATGATTTAAACTTAGGATTAGAATATGGTTTTTGACTCTTTCCTCAATCCCATGTAATTTTAATATGGTTTAAGGCTTTTAATATATAATGTTTTTTCTAAAAGTATATAAATTTTAATATGATGTTTATATAAATTATTATATAAACCTTATTTTATATTATATATATTTTTATTTAAAAATAATAATATAGTTTTCAAATTATATAGGATATAGTTATAGATTAACTATAAACTATAGTTTTTCAAATCAAATCCTTTTAGAGGGGACCAAAGAACACAGGTATGAATTTACCTTCCAAAATATTTAAGTTGGAATGTTAGAATTTGAGGATTCTAATAAATACGGATTTAATCAACTTACATAATACATAATGTGACAATACATATTTACATAAACATTACATCATAACATAAGTAAATAAAGAAATATTTATAGGAAATAAATAGCACGGGTGACACATTATTTATAGTAGAAAACCCAAATAGGGTAAAAACCACTTTGAAAATAATCTTTACTTCGAGAATTTATTTTACATCCAAGAAGATCAACTCCTCCTATAAAACCCTATTTACCAAGGGTAAAACCAAATCACTTGATTTGCACACCTTTGATATATTTCTCAAATATATCAAATGAAGACATAAAGTCCTTTTTATATAAGGTGATCGGGTATGTCTTCCAACCCACCTTTTCAACCTAAATGTTTGACACATACACCTAGGTTTATAATATTTAATATTAGAAATATAAGTATTTCATGATATTAAATATTTAACCTAAAGTATATACCTAGGTTATCATATTTAATAATAGAAATATAAATATTTCATATTATAAAATATTAACTTATATATTAGTGATGGACCCATAATTATTAAGGGTTGGCCAAACCACTTAATCATTATGTTCCAACACTAAACTTACTTTTTATTTGAAGTATATCTCTTTTTATCTCTTTATTTGGGATTGTACTCCTTTTGGTTGAGTCTTTCTGATTTTTCTTTTAGGATTATTTCATAACAATATGTTTTTTTTAATGAAACAATTAGCTAAAAGCACATTGTTTTAATCATTAAGTGATTATTATGCCCAATTCATTGAATTTACCCATGCTAAAAATTTTACGAGATGGACTATGGAAAATATGAAAGGAGAAAGACTTATTATAAGTTACATTTGTTTTATTTATGAGACTGAATCTTTATTACAAAAAAGATTCATTGCAAAGATGTACTTGATGAAAAAGAAAGTTATAATGGAAAATGATTAGGTGATGTTGTTTTGACATTTTGTGATATATGTGATGTTCTTTTGAAAATTTGTAATATCTGAAATGTTTGGACTTAATAAATGTATAATTCCTTCCTGATGAATAAAAGATGTGTGAATTTTGTTAATACTTGTAGTAAGACTTTCTTGGCATGAATTGGGCTGAAATGATAAGTATTAATTTGATTAAGGAAGGTAGCTCATATACTTAAATATTATGTAATGGTTGGGGTAGTTTGTTTTATTTATGAGATTGAATATTTATTACGAAAAAAAAAAGCTTCATTGCTCGGATGTACTTGATGAAAAAGAAATTTGTAATGGGAAATGATTAGGTGATGTTGTTTTGACAATTTTTGATATCTGGAATGCTTTGACTTAGTAAATGTATAACTCCTTCTTGATGAATAAAAGAGGTGGGAATTTTATTTATACTTGTAGTAAGACATTCGGGCATGAATTGGGCTGAAATGTTAAGTATTACTACGATTAAGGAAGGTATCTCATATACTTAAATATAATGTAATGGTTGGGGTAGGAATCTGAGTTGTTGGTTGAATAAGTTTCTCTAGAAGAGATGCAACTTATAAAGATACTCTATCATTACAAAAGGAGTTGTAATTAAATTACATGGATGTATGTGTTTTAACCTTGTTTATAATTCTACATATGTAATTTGACTATATTAGGAACATATGAATTCTATTTTCCTTAATGGGCATTAGCCCATGAAATAGGAAAAAGGGGAAATTCCCTTGAGGGTATATATTAAGATTTAAATTATGAACTTGCTTAAATGTCAATGAACAAAAAGGTGAATGGGTGTAAATGCACTTCCTTATGCAAATTTCCTTAATTTAAAACTAGAAATTAATTAACTCAACCAATTTTATATCCAAAAGTGACTTAATGTCCCTTTCTATTACAAGTGGTATCGGTTAAATGATAAAATAATCATGAAAATAAATAGGTTAGGAATCATATTTTATCTTCTTAACTACCTCAGATGTAGTTATAACTTGTACCCTTATAGGTTAAAGAACAGTTTTGAATCATTAAGGATGTTAACATTAAATTATAATGAATAATTTAATATAAAATCAACTTCATAATAAGTTATGTTGATCCGGAGGAGGAAAATTAATTGGATGTTGACACACGCCAACCGCAATGAAATACTTTCATAACTATAGGAGTCATTACGAGGTTACTATGTTTTATTTGACATGTCTCAATACCTTTTAGAGTTTGTTCAACTAGATTGACATAAGTTCTTGGTTGGATCATAGTTATTCCCTATACAGGGATAGGGATATGATCTAGTGTCAGAGTCAACTCTTGTTGACTTAGGATAACTAGACACACCTAATTGATGTAAGTCGATTGAGTATGTCTATGTACCCTTAGTCACCGCGAGCAGTCCTCCACACTAGGGCATGTTGCTAACCTTATCTAGGGTTATAATTTGAATCACGTGGATTGACAGAGATTAGTAAAGACCAATCTAGATAATATATCAAGTGTAGTGAAGTAATTATTCCATTTGACGAGTATGTCATCTAGGAATGCAAACATGATAAACATGTGTAAATATTTGGCCAAAGTATCGCAAGCTATTGGTTGTGTTGTCTTATGTCACCTAGTTTAAGAAGTGGGATTTTAGATGAATATCAGTAATAGATATTTAGATAGGCTCTTAAATAGAACACTTGAGTACCCCTAATAGGGTAAAGAAACTAAGTATACTTCGTATACACATTACTAAATAACATGAGATATCGGTTATCGGCACATTATCGAGTCATTACATATTGCATATGGTTTTATGTTATGGGATAGTTTGACATTTGAATGTATTTTATAAATTATGATTTAGAACAAAGAACATTGTGTAAAAACAATTCCTTGTTTCTAAAGTCTTAAAATGGGAATGTTACACTTATTGATACATTGATGTATGACGGAGTGAAAAATTAGTTTGCAGCCAATCCTTTACTCCTAATTTCATCTGTGTCTAATTTAAAATAATCCACATGGCTGAAAATTGTGAGAAAGGGAAGCTATTTTTCATCACTTTGGTGGAAAGTTTCATTTTAAGTTGCTCATTTCTTTGGTTAGCATAGGGTAGGAGTAGGTTTGTTTTCAGCAAAAGAAGTGCTTTTGCACACTCTACATGTCTTACTTGAGGCATGTATGATTTATTTCTTTGTATATAGATTTTATTCATGTTGCTCCAGAAGTAAATTGCATCATTCCCTCCATCTGTTGTAGTAAGAAACTTATAGTTGCATGTAACAATTGCAAACTTCAAATAAAAAAATGTAGAGCAACTAAAATCAGCTAAGGAGGATATTTTTATTATTCCCTTTGGGAACAAGCTGCAGCTAGCTCTAGTGTCTTTACAAGCAATAAAAATATTATCCAATGGCCCATTCATTGCAACATAGAACATTCAGAGGAAGAAATAAAATCTGGTTTTAATAGAGTTCCATGATGTGTTTCCCTAACTCTACAAAGTGCTTCATCCTTACCAATAGAGCATCAATTTTAGCTACTTATACTAAGTGGAAGTTAGATTTTGGGTATTTACAGTAGTCAAATTTCATTCCCGATTGGATCAAATTATGGAGAAATGGAATGAGAAAATATTTTCTAAAATAAAAAAAAATCCACTCATCTTAAACTTAATATTTTCTTACAAAAATTGGAGAATGAAAGCAATGATAGGTGGTTCTAGATATGAGTAGAGACATCCCAAGCATATTGGGGTCAAAGTTTTCTAAGTTTAGATCAATTCATGATGATCGGGTAAACTCCATGCCCAATGGATGGCTCTTGGAAATTGGTCATACTTCATCTACTAGGAAGGTGGCCCCCATGAGTTACCAAATTGTCATCCAATTTCACCCCTAGGTGAAATTGGAGAAGCTGAAGTAGGCTTATGCGAGGGAATCTCACAGGCATTCGAGGATATAGGAAGATTTTGGTATGCGGGGTAGCATCGATTCTTTGGGAAGGCTGAAACTAGCTTGGGAAATTTTCCTCTTCGTGATCTTGATGGAGTTAGGAGTCTTATTGAATGGAGAAGCGGTGAAGGATCGGGGCCCACTAACAATAAAGTGAAAAATTTGATGCATAGCTCGAGACACTTCATACATTCCAATTAGCCTTGGTATAGATAAATAATCTAAGAAATTTCATAAAATGTTCAAAATAATGTGTAGATTTTAAGCGGTAGCTCTCGGTTCTAGATTCATCTCATCGAGCTCATAAGCGAGTTGTTATGACCCCAATGAGTTGCTCATGGGTTGAACTAGTTGTTTAATTGGGAGGTAATGCATTAGGAAGATTATCTCAATTTCATAACTGATTTATGTCGAATCCCATGGAGATGTGTTAATGATGAAGAAACTGAGCTATTTATATTACCCACCGAGATCCCTAGTTGTTTTACATTGGAATAAAGATATAATAGAGCCGAGTCATTCGTTGTGGAGGCCAAATTCCAATAAAATTTATCAAGTTTTTAGTTAGATGTCGGGGTGAATAAGGTGGTCAAGCTATTTCCCACATAACTGATTCCTTTTCTAATGGTCGAGTTGTTCGAATGATGGGATAAGGAAACCAAATGGAGAATTAATCATGAAAATGAGGTCTAGATTCGGGGGAACACAATGTTGTATGTTTGATGGGGCCACACATAGATGAGAAATCAATCAATGGATACTTGAGCCATTGATTTATCCCCTCCTTAATCGTGAGAGGTGAGTGTAAAACCAAGAACATATGGGATGTAGAGCTAAGGCATACATTCATTGCGTAATGGGCCGAGTGAGCTAGTCTTGTATAGTCGGGCTGGTTCAAATTTGGGTAAATCAAGCTCTCATGAGAGATATGGCTAAAGAAAAGGGTGGTGTAGTGTTTTTCGGGATGATTAGTGAAATTTAGTGTGAAGATTAAAGTCGGGTGGCAAAGCATCAAGTTAGAGTCCTAAGCTTGCAAGCGATCGACAAATGGGAAAATAAGTTGGTTAATTAATCTAGAGATTCATGGTTCCCTACGAATCCTTTGGGTAGAAAGTAGAAGCTGGAGGACCAAATAGCATGGGTAAGTTGGGAAAATAGTGCACCGAAATCCCAAATTCATCAACTTGAATCTTGGCTCACAAGACCAATGTGGAGATGGTGGGAAATAATGGCTTGAGTGGCCCACAAGTTTTTTTGCAATGTGAGTCTAAAATTCTGCATTACATGCATTGCGGGTGGATGGTGGTCAAAGGCCCATGGCACACTCAAGGAGACTTAGGACATGTGTGGATTTACATGCATGCATCACAATCTCGATGCAATATAATTGGAATTGAGTAACACAAGTGGTATGTACTGCACCAATCCAATTTACGTGCGTGGGGCTTAATCCCAAAATTCAAGAAACGAGCTCTCTTTTTATAAAATGAGTGGCATATGATACACAATTATAAGCTCATGGAGGTCAAGGTCAACTTGGCACTAAGGTGGATGATGACATAAATCTCGACACACATTGAGTAGGTGACTTGGCACATAGGTGTAAGGGTGGTCGGCAATACAATGCAAACAATAGAAGAGCCCACATATGTAAAAGGAGTAGGGTGCCAACTTGGTCGAGCTAGAAAAGTATAAAACATTAAATATTAAGCAAAATTCCCCCATATAAAAAAAAATCAAATAAATGATTGTCCCACCAAATATAAATGCCCCAAATATTCTAAATGATGAAGAAAATATAGGGAAGAGGAGAAAATATTTTAAAATGTCTCTTCCAAACAAGAATTAATTCAGTCCCATGGATATCAAGCCAAACCTATAAAAACACAAATAGTTACCTCTACTCACAAGCTCATAAATTGAGCATTTCTCAATGGAATTGAAAAAAAAATGTCTTGTTGGAATTGTGGTTTTAATAACTACAAAAGAATATCAATAAATTCAAAGATTGATGAAGACTTGATTGTGAATTTCATGGAAAATGGACCTAGTTCAAAGAAGTGATTTCACTAGTTGGATTAGCATTAAATGAGCATTAGGAGCCATTTTGTTGTAATGTAAGGTGAAAATAAGCATGGGAAATATTTTTCAAGTTAGATACCATTATATACCCTCATTTATGATCACTTGCAAGTGTTTGGAAAGTATATTTCGAGATTGGATTTCTCTCTCTTTCTCAAATTCTTTAAATTATAGCATGTGGCTCATTTTGTAGAGTTGGTCATTTTCCTCCTGCCCCCTCTCTCTTTCTTCTCTACTTGGTCAAATGTGGAGATTTGATCCTCCTTTCCAAGCTCTGTAATGGAATTTTCTTTCCTCTTTCCCAATAATGTTGTCTTTGTGCAAACTTAAGAAAGTAATCATTGTGTTTTGTGATGCATTTTGTCTCTACTTGCCTCTCTTCATTGTAGCGTATATTGTGCATATTATTGATTTTTACTACATGTTTTGAGAGATGTTTTTAATGAGAAAAAATGGTGTTCTGTGTGAATTCATCGTAGTATGTGGTGCTTCTTTTCTACCATCTCCATTGCTCACCTCTCTCCATTTAGAGTAAATCGATTGTGTCTATAACCTCCTTTTCTTAGTGTATCACCGCTCTTAGTGTAGATTTATTTTCATGCATATCTCTCCCTATCTCCTTATAGGGTTAATATATTATTAGGTAGTTTTCTTACTTGTATTAGGAGTAGATTGTGCTAGGTAGGATTAGGAGCAATAACCAGACTTTCTCTGGAGGGTTATCTCAAGCCCACAAGTCCCATAGCTTGAGAGATAACCCAATGTTACAAAAATTACACTAAATTACCTAGTCCCTCAAACTATCTCATTTGGGGGTACTATACGTACCCCAAATTGTAGAGGTACAAGATACCACTAAAATGATGTTACACATGCCCTAATGATGATACAGTTCACCTCGTAAGGTGTTCGAGATCCAAAAAGCTCGCAAAGTATATGTTACCATCCCAAATGCTTTATTCATGTTCCTTGTGCTTTGTTTTATTCCTCTTCCTTAATTTCTTAGCTTTTTTCCCTTTACTAACGAAACCGCCACCTTGGTAGGGTGGCGGTCCATGAATCGCCCTACTCAGGGTGGCGGTCCTTCACGCATTTTCCAGCATGTTCTTCTGATCACAACTCTCATAAATTTTCAACTTTTACCATCTTTTCTCCACCGCCTTGGCTTGTATTAATGTTTTGTGTCCCCTAGAATAGTGTTTCTCCATTGTTTAATGGTAAAAGAGTTCCATTCCAAGTTACCCTTTGGTGAATGGGAATTCTATAAATAGCTGGTTTGTTTTCAAACAAATGGCCCCTCATCCTCTCATTTCAATAGTTTAGTCTTTCAATTCTTGCTTAGGAATTCAATAGTTTTCATTTGTTGCATGCATAGTTAGTCTTATTTTGTTGTTTAGAAGCCACATGATCTTCTTGTTCTAGTGTTATTATTGTTTCATATAATCAATTGAGGTAGGATAGTTTCATTTTCAGTCTGAATCCATTAGATTTGCAGGTTTTGTTCATCAAGAAGGATAGTTTTAGGTTCTGGATGTTTTGTGTTGTATGACTCACAATAAATCCCACTAGGAATTACATAAGCCAAGCTCTGTTCTCTTCTGCTATCCCTCTCCTACTCACATTGTATTCAGTCTACATCTAAATCTGCCATTGTTCTAATATCTACCTCTGTTGATGCTAGTATTACACGCTTTTTATGGATTCATGTGAGCATGAAGGAATGAGGAGACCACATTGAGGGAAAAAGCCACACACAATCGGATTCGCCATTGTTCTGCAAAATCTAGGTTCAAGCTTTCAAATTTTTAGTTAAAATATACCAAATAGAGTAGTGAATTACTTCATTTGATTACGTTCATTTTCGATATTGCCGAGGAAGCCATGGGGATCGATAGTTTCTGAGAAACTATGATTCGTTCCTCACTTCTGAGGTAGGATCGAAAATATTTCAATTAAATTACATCAGTTATTTAGTTATTTAGAATATATTCACAACTACACGAGATAAGTAGCTATAGTCGGATACCTTGTTTGTTTTTAATTCTATTATTAGGTTAGTTGTCATTTTCTAGATATATTAAATAGTTGTTATCTTAATTCTATTAAATATTCTGTCAAAAATACAAAAATAGAGAATTTATATATGCTGTGGATATACTTTGCATAATTAGTTTACTTTGCTTTAGTTATATTTATATTGTTTGATCTTGTATGACAATCATGGGACCTAGGGAGCCCAGGGAATATGTTTCTAAGCCAATCATGCCTCAACCAAATACTGTTGTAACAATAACTTACATAGACCAAAATATTAGAATTCAGTCTTCTAAATAACAAAAAACCTACAAGAAATCAGCTCACGAGTTAAGAGGATTAAACATAGAAGATGACAAAGCACACACATTACGGTCAAATCGGACATATTATAGATTACCTTGATAGATATCCGTATGATTTGTAGAAGGACTTGAAGAGAGAAAACATTTGGTTGTGATCCACTAGTACCACAACCAGATGCAGGAGACCTCCTAATTTATATAGACACTAGCTTACGTATCCAAGTTGCTAGAACATTTGTTAGATACTCCGAGAAAATCATGTAACTTCTAGTTCTAAACGTAGAGGCCGAAAAGGCATACAATTATTGGATACTCAAGATCAGAAGAAGGGATTGATTCTTCACATGACCATAGGAGGTCCACAACAACCATGAACTTATGGTTGTGATCCAAAGGTCCCATAACCCAACGAGCCTACAAATCAATCCAATGTTGATGCTGGTTTGTGAACATTAGTGTTTAGATCCTCTCCACTCCCACCAGACATTATCACACAACTATCATTATTAAACATAGCAGCTAATCAAGCTAAAGGTTTCTGGACTAGACCAGAGAATCATCCATAGAGCACCAAAAGGTCCATTACACATTTAGCCATCCATTTTCATGACCTTGTCGGGAGACATATACGGAGCACCCACAAGCTATCTTCCACGTATTCCACAACCCATAGATCGGATAACGGTAGAGCTCGATATTGATTGGAGCCTTCGAGAAGCTATCCTCATTGAATGATCTATCACACTGGTTCAGGTTAGGAGGACCTTCTTTAGTTTAGATTCACAAATCCCAGCATTATGTGTTGAAGACATAAGATTACCTAACTAGCTTATCTACATCCTGCATATATTCCGGACCATCGATTGTCTTGGCACAACCTCGAGAGGTCAAGTATGGGGAAATTCAGTTGCTAATTATCATTTAGCGTGTTATGCCAGAAGTGAAAAATGCTCTCAAAGTATGTACCCACCTATAGGAGGTTTACAAACACAACCTGAGGTCTCTTTTCGAGAAAACACCTCCATTCCTCCACCTGTGGGAAATGCCCACAATGGAACTTGATAGGGTAATGATCAGTTCATAGCAGAGGTACCATATGCCTATATAACCTCAAAATATACAAGCTCATCACGAGGAAAAATATTGTGACTTCACCAAACGAAGTCATCTCAACTTTAGTAGAAAAAGGTAGAGGGTTGGAACTTGCTCAAGAAAATCAAAATTCTCAGTTCATGCAAGTAGGAACTTCCAATCCTCCACATCATCCCATCCAAGTAGACCTCCTCAAAAGAATAGGCACATTAGGCATGCCTCCTCAGTATTCACAACAAATTCCAACTAGAACCGTGTTCTCTAACGCCGCTCTAGTGGAAAATATGATACCTCCTAGTTTAACACAAAATAACCCATTCCTAAGCAATGATCCTCCATATTTGAACATGTATTCCAAATCACCACAGGGAGATATGTTCTCTTCTCTTGAAATGTTTTCTCAACCACGGGGATTTCCTTATGTCATTGCAAATGCATACGCTACGCCATATCAACAACCCATTCCACCTCCACCCCCTCGTGCCAAGCACTATCGATGGTGAAACCTATGTGATAGGGACTTATTCAGAATATTTGAAAGAGCCCTTAGACTTCACTATACGAAGCATCATGCTTCCAAGACCTCTTCCTGATTTTCCCAAGTACAAAGGGGAGGGAGATCCAAATGCACATATCAAAGCTTATGCCATAGCCATTTGAAAACTACTCCCTTGGGATGGAGTTGTTGCTAAAATATTCCCCAAAACTTTAGAGGGCATTTCCCTTGATTGGTATTACAGAATACTTCAAACCTCCATCCATTCATTTAAACAACTCATTTCAAAGTTCATCAAGGAATTGGACATGAACAAATTGTTGAGAATAGGAATCAAGGAATTCTTACATATTAAACAAGAACACAATGAATCTATTGCTCATTTCATCCAAAGATGGCGTATATTCCTCTATTCTTTAGCAAGCACTCCAAACATGGATCATATGGAACTATGCAATTTATTCCTTCATTCTCTCAATAGAGAGATAAAGGAAGAAGTTCAGAAGTTCCCACCAAGAACTTATGACGAGGTGCTCAAGAGTACTCTCGAATAGATCAAGCTGTAATAGATAGTAGTCACAAGGCATATGGAACAAATGGGAGGTTAATCATCCCCAAACAAAACACTACAACCTATCATAGAACAGTAAATGACAATCAAGGACCTAAAATCCTTAATAAGAATTATAGAGTGACAACAGATGGAGTTACTAACCAAGATAAAAAGGAAAACATTGTAAACATTCCACCATCAGTCAATAATCAACAAAATAACAATTTTACCTCAACGATCAACGCGGTGGATTTTAATCGTCTTCCACCTCAACAACAATGGCAGATCCGGATACGAGTCCAAGTCAAAAGTCAACTAGATATCAAAACAAAAGGCAGCAAATGCAAAACTTTAATCCTAATAGTCAACGGTTTAATCAGAGTTTTGGACCACAACACGTGCCAAAACAACAACCTAGGAGTTATAATCCCAACTCCTATTATGGTTTCCAAAAAATTGAGGCCATGACACCATGAATTGCTGTGATTATAATAAATTCATGCAACGTTTTCTAGAGGAACAAATACAACTTTTCATAGATATGTTCTTAGCAGATCCTGCATCACCTGCGCCAAACAATTTCATGGGAGCAGTCTCCCCTCAAAATGCACCCCTCAAGATCTTCAATGATCCACTCCCAAATCACAATAACAACAAATTAAATCCAAATGGGATGAATAAGGGTGTAATGATAGGAAACAATGATCATGAAGCCTCGACTTCACTAAATCCACCTGTCGCACTACAATTAGGAAGTCAGCCACGAACCAAGATAGTTGGTCTAGTGGAGTTAGATACTGAGCTACACGTAGAATCCATAACAAGAACATGAGAATATTCTTCTCAACCAAATCCAATCTATCCACTAGAGCCAGATAACATTCAACAAACATTGGTAAAACCCGTGGGTGCTTATGATTTAATTAATGACTTAACAAAGACCTTCTCTCACATCTCCTTTTTGGACTTGTTGAAGAACTCTCCTACCCATAGGGCTGCTCTTTTAGAAGAACTAGGTCTAGGTCATTTAATTAACATCACTCCACCTCCCAAAACACAAGTAAACCATATGGACTTTAATACCCACCCCCATGGTAGCCGGATAGGGATCTGAGTTTATATTCGACATAAGCAAAATGCCAACAGATGCTGAAATTACACATAGAGGTGATCCGGCCTTGCATTTACAAGTATGGGTTTACAATAATTACGTTAAATGTGCAATGGTGGACGATGGGGCAGTAGTTAATATTGTCCCCTTCTCTTTCCTTCAAAATCTAGGATATGGAGAAAAAAATTGTTCCACAACAATAAATACACTAAGAGGTTATGATAGCCTTAAGGCTACTTTAATTGGGACTATAATATTACCGGTCACCTTAGGACCCGAGACAATCCTCACCGAGTTTTATATCATAGATCAGGAAACTAACTATAATATGATCCTCGGTCGACCATGAATACATTGCATGAAAGTAATCCCTTCTACGTTATTCCAGGAAATAAGATTCTTACACCTAGGAAAGATATTCATAGCAAAAGGTGACCCAAAACCATTCGACATACACCTAGCAGATCTGAAGAAAAGACTAGGTGTTCACTCTGAGTTTGAACTCCCAACAAACCAACTTAACAAACCAACCAACTCAAAACCAGAAGAAAATTTGATACCTACAATGGAGTTAGAAATTACGAACCTAGTCAAGAACATCTCAGCACTCAAGGATGAAGCTAACATTGTAGAAATAGTGTCATTAGGAACTACTACAAAAATTGTTGAGTTGCTAGAGCAAGATTTGCCAATTTTCCTACCATTTGATTCCATAGGTATGGGATGTACCCTAGGAGTTGGTTCTCTTCCAGCAGAGGAACTCTGCATGGTAGAAGTAACCAAAGCAGAAGAAATAGACATAACGAATGTCCCAACATCCATCTTCCCAAATAAACATTGGACTCTCCACTTTGATGGAGCTAGATGTCATTATGGGGCTGGGGCAGGTGTGATCTTTACTTCACCCGAGGGAAAGATCCTACCATTCACCTTTAAATTAAATTTTGAATGTACAAACAATGGTGCTAAGTACAAAGCCCTCCTCCTTGGTCTCATCATAGCTAAAAGGATCGGTGTTAATGACATCAGAGTGTTAGGAGACTCACAATTAGTAGCAAACCAAGTCTTTGAGGTGTATGAGACTAGAGCTGAACACTTACAGCTCTACAAAACAACAGTATTAGATTTGAGCAAAGGATTTAACTTCATATCCATTGAGGCAATCCCATGAGAACAAAACCTTCTTGCAGATTCGATAGCAACCTCAGCTTCATGTTTCACTCCAAATAGTGAGTTGGAAGACACCCGTTTCATGGTATCCCTTCGTACTGAACTGTTAGTAAAGAAAACATCAACAAACCCTCTTCTAACACACATATCGAGAATAAATCTACTATCTTAGGTCACGTTGATAGTGATAGAGCCACTCTTGATTACCTAAACACCTATGTAGAGTTACATCTCACCCATCACATGGTAGATTTGTCCTTAATCCCACATTCATCTTCTTACTTTGGAAATCCCATGGTAGAGCTTCCCCATAAAAGGAACTCAACATATACGTGGTAGAGAATGGAGAAGATTTGGAACTACCTCCAGCCCCACCTAAGTTTGAAGAAGGTAATGCTTCTTTAATCAAAGGAATGATTGATATTAACATCGAAACAGAGGAAGAACCAAAGATCTTGAAACTAGGATCTTCGTTAACTCTAGAAGAGATAGAAATACACACTCGAATCCTCAAATAACATCAAAAGGATTTTGCATTTAATTATAAATAAATGACGGGAATTGCATCGCACATTAAGGTACATAACCTTGTCACCAAATCAGATGCAAAGCCAATCAAACAAAAATCGAGACCAATGAAACCCAAGGTAGCTCTCATGGTGAAGGAAGAAGTAATGAAACTTATCCAAGTAGGGTTCATCACACCGGTCGATTACTCTCAGTGGATATCTAATATATTTCCTCGTTCTAAAAAAGAATGGGAAGATACACATATGCATAGACTTCTAAGACATTAACAAGGCGTGCCCCAAGGATGAATTCTGTTACCATCCATTGACGTCATCGTTGACGCAACAACTGGATTTGAGCTTTTGTCTCTCATGGATGGGTTCTTGAGATACAATCAAATCATAATATCTAACCAAGACCAAGCCAAAACCATGTTTATAACTCCTTGGGGAACTTATTGCTATGTTGTTATGCCATTTGGTCTCAAGAATGCTAGCGCTACATACCAACAGGCAATGACATACATATTTCACGATCTTATTCATAAAATCATGGAATCCTATGTAGACGACTTGTTGGCCAAGGCCAAGAAGCACTGTGATCACCCGGAAGTGCTCCACATCATTCTTTCATGTTTGATCGAATACGGAGTCACACTAAACCTAGAAAAATGTGTATTTGGTGTGATAGGAGGGAAACTCCTAGGTTACATTATATCATCACGAGGGATTGATGTAGACCTAGCCAAAATCTGGGCTATTCTTGAGATGATCCCACCATCAGACGAATCTGGCATTAGATCATTTCTTGGAAAGCTTGGTGCAATCCAGAGATTCATTCAGACTTAAGTTTTTCTATTCATCCGATCAATAATTTTTTGAAAAAGGATTGCTACATTATTTGGAAAAAGGAATGTCATGAGGCCTTCGAAGTAGTTAAATTCTTCTTACTATCTCCTCCCATGTTAATGCCACCTAGACCAGATCATCCTTTGATCTTATATTCACGAGCTACGGATGTCTCGCTAGCCTGAATGTTGGCTCAAGAAGATGATGATAAATGAGAACGTGTGGTCCATTTTATTAGTTGAACCTTTCTCAATTATGAAACACGTTATACACAAGAAAAAAAAATGCCTTGCCATAGTCTTTGTAACCAAATGCTTAAGACATTACATGCTAAACCAAGAAACAAGGGTCATTGTAAAAACAGACCATTTATGAACTTTCCTCACGCAAGGGTCCTTGTCTAAAAAGGTTGGACACTTTATAACCTTAATGGGTGAATTCGAATTAACTTTTGTAAACCAAAAGTTTGTTAAGGGAAAAATCATTGCAGATTGGTTAGCCGACAACCCGTTAGATGGAGGCGATCTAGTAGATCTAGATTTTCCCGATGAATGCATATATTACATTGAAACCAAACCTCCCATCTCTGAATATCCCTGGTATACTGATATCATCAATTTTATCATGGACCATACATACCCGGAAAGTGCCATGTCACAACAAATAAGGCGGTTATGCATTATTACCACTAAATATGTTATTTTAGACCAAGTGCTCTATTGCAGAGCCTTCAACGACATGCTTCTAAGATGCATCGACATAGAAGAATCTAAGAGTATTCTTCATGAATCCCACAGTGGAATATGTGGAGGCCATTTTGGTGGTCATGCCACTACCTGCAAAATACATTGGATGGGCTATTTCTAGCCCACTCTAGAACACGATGTAGTAGAGTTTGTACGCAGATGCCATAAATGCCAAGAATTTTCCCATGAGATTCACATGCCGGCACAAGCTCTACAACCAATCATGACTCCATGGCCCTTTTCTACATGGGGCCTAGATTTGATAGGGAAATTCTCTCCCTTGTCAATGGATGGCCATAACTTCATAATCACGGCCACCAAATATTTTACCAAATGGGTAGAGGCTATGCCTCTTACCACTATACCAGGTGCCGTGATCGCCAAGTTCATTTTGAACCAGATCATTTGTAGGTACGGTGTCCCACAAATCATTATCTTAGATAATGGCATGTCCTTTAAGAATGATGAGGTTCGTGAGCTATGTAGTAAGTTTAAAATAAACCATCACATAGCCTCTCTTTACTATCCTCAAGCCAACGGGGTAGGTGAAGCAACAAACAAGACGTTGAAATCTATTCTCCTCAAAACAGTAAAAGAAAACAAATGAGATTGGCATTTAAAGTTATATCCAGCCTTGTGGGCCCACCGAACCTCAATAAGAACACCAACAGGAGCAACTCCTTTCTCATTGGTATTTAGAGCAGAAGTAGTTCTCCCACTTGAGGTTGAAATACCCAGTCTCTGCATCTCACTATAAGGGATTCTGGATGAGGAAGCTTATAAAGAGGCATGCCTCTCCCAACTAGAAAGCCTGGATGAGGCTAGGTTAAATAGTGGCATAGAGTCTATGCTAACCGGATGTACCGACATTATAACAAAAAGGTCTATGAGTGAGAAATATATGAAGGAGATCTAGTGCTAAGACTAGATAGCTAGATCGGTGGTGAGCCCTCGTATCTTATTAGTTGTGTGGAGTTAGGAGTGGGGCAAGTGCATCTGCTCATCATACCAGTTCGTCATTACATTTTGTCAAAACAATATGAAGTACTGGAAAATTTCTTATGAAAGCTAAAGTTCAAGATCACAAGTTCAATTACATCATTATACATCAGCATCATGAAATACAAAAGGAAAGAAAGCATTTGTGTCATTTGTTCTCCATTGCATACATTCTGAAAAGCATATAAAAACAAGAATTCTAATAAGCATCTAATATACATGTGGAAATGAATCACAAAACTCTAGGTACAAAGAGATCTAGATCCAAAAGAGAGATGTATATATATAATCAGGTTTTATGTACAATGTCATCATGCGCTAGGCATGGTCAAAACGCTCAATGAGCCTAGAAAATACAAAATGATCATATAAACAATCTAGCAAGAGTCACTACAAAAAGAGCCAAGTGGCCTCTCAACCCCTATGAGATCCCTCAGAAGGTGCACGACCACATCTAGGACTCCAACTATGCCAGCTCTCCCGAGTACACCGAGGGCTCACGAGTCTGAGCAGTGGCGTAGCCTCACTATGAGAGTGGCTCCTCATCAGGCACTTTGTAGTCCTATACCTGGCTAACTTAGTATGGAGGGAAGTCACCATCTTGGCCACATGCCAAATAGGGGAAAAGACATCGCTATGCCTACCAGCTACTGAAGGCTCCCCTGCATCCACGGATAGCTCAACGTGAGTCTTCTCTATGGGGAGCATCAGGGTATCAGTACATACCCAATGAATCAAGTCTCGCCACTCATCAACGTAGTCTCTACAAGAAAAGGAGAAAGACAAGTTATAGAATAATCAAAAGATGAAACCAAGGATGAAAAAGGAGAGATAACAACTAAGGAAATCCTAGCTAAAAACAAATATTAAAAGAAGAGTGACAACTCACTTGGATCTCTAGGCCTCAAGAGGGATCCCTAGGATCAGCACCTACCACAGATGTCACTACTGATTGATGTCCTCCTCCTGTGTCTGGGGAAACATAGTGTCCTACTATGGACTCATCCTCTCTACCTAGGTCCTGAGAGGGCAACTCCTCTAAGACTAGAATCACCCTCTCCACACTCTACTCTGCCCTCTCAGCCTGGAAGATCTCCTGAGTGTTATGCCACTTGGGATCTCTTTCCTCCTCTCCACCCAAATCGCTGACCTCCATGTCCTTGGTCTCCTCCTCCATCTCTCCCCTTGTGAACTCCTCAGACTCAGAGTCTATATCAATAGGGTCATCACTGCTATGGAAGGACCGGCGCCAATCCAAAGTAAAGGTGCCTGAGGAGCACCGACTCTCTCTCGGGCACGTACCACCCACCTAGCTGCAATAGGGATGCCAAGAGTAACAACAAGTCCAACCCTAGCCTCTAGGACCTCCCCTAGCCTCTCGAACTGATCTGAACACTGGAACCACTAGGGAAGCATATCAACGTAAGAAAGGCTAAACTACTGAGGCACTTGATCAAAGGGGTGTGTCTCTACCTTCCCCATCCTATCCACAAGCTGCCCTGTAGTAGAGTAGGAAATCAAAGTGAAGGTCTCCTTGCCCCACAACCCTGCCATGGCCTGATAAGGTGTGGCCTCCATATCATTAGTAGTCAGGGAAGCAACCGGCTGATGGGGTACTCTAAGCACCAACATCTTTGTCCATCTAGCTTCCCTCATGACTTCGAGATCGCCACCTCTATGCCTCTCCCATAAGGGATGATATGCTCATAGACCCAGCTCATAACCAAGGTCGGATGGCTCAAAGACTGTCCCTATAAGTGGACCACCCTGTATAGGTTGTGGTAGGTGGTCCCAAGTATATCAGCTCCCCAGGCATAAATCCGGCCATGTGCCTCAATTTGTGCAATAATAGGGGACCAACAGTAGAATAAGGTGTCCCCTCCCTTTTCCTTGATCAATATCAAGGCAAGGATCCCTATAATGGCCTAACGAGTCAAAGGGATAGGCAATCTAGGAATAGAACAGACCCTCACCCCCTTCTTCGAACCAATGGAGACAACTGCGTCTCCCATATATGTGTAGCCCACTGAACTATCTGAGCCTACAACCCCGTTGTCTCAAGTGTAAGTCATCTCCCAATAATCAAGACTCCCAAGATGTGATAGACATCCTCTAGGGTGATAGTCCACTCACCACTAACTCCTGGAAATCGGAAAGTGTTCCAATTAGCATCCCAATATGAAAATAGGTCACATAGTATGTGACTAGAAGGTGCGTTATGAGGAACTCGTGATATACGTAATATGCCATCCCTCTGAACGATGTCCGCTCGGCCTAAGAAAGTGCATCCAATCTATCTGCTAGAAGCCGGTCACATTCTCTCTCTCGGCTCCATCGATATATTCCTCCTTCTTCGCACACACCCAAAAACACGTAAAAATGAGTAAGTTAGTATTTTAATCACATAGGAAAATGAAAAATGCAAAAACAAGTTAAAAACAAGGTTGTTTTATCATTCTAGAAAGGACCACCACCCTGAGTAGGGTGGTGGTTCTGTAACCACCACTTTGAAAGGTGGCGGTCCTGTAACCACCGCCCTGTCTAGGGTGGCGGTCGTGTCCGCGTTTCCAAATGGGTCACATACCCTAAAAATGCTCAAAAATGGATAAAAACACCATTTTGAACAAAACGAGAGCCTACCCATTAGGCGTCCCCCCCTAAGGACACATTTAAAACTAGAAATTTCAAAAATTACCCCCCCATGGCGAAGATTTCATCATTTTTACATTTTAGGTATAAAAATGTTAAATCAAGAAGAACTAACCTGAGATCTCGCGGGTCGAGGATTTGCTTGCGGAGACATGATCACTATCTCGATACGAACATTTCGACTATACTCTCGTTGAAAACCATCACCATGGGTCCCAGAGCTCAGAAACTATCAAATCAACACGTGTAAATGAATAAGAAAATGGTCCCATTTTATATATATATAGTGTTTTGACGCATTTTTGAGTGCCCCTTTCGCAGGTTTAAAGTGACAACAGAGGTAAGTTCTCATCCCGCACAAATGGTAAGTCATCGTCTCATACTAATTTAGTATTTATTTTTCGATTTGTTTTGTCTATTTCCACTTGAGTCTTCTTTCCATTTTACAGGTAGTGGGAACTTAGATGACGACATTTCGACACACGGGCGTGTCAGGTTTAATTTCTAACTTCCCATCTTGGGACCACCATACTCGGACCCACCGTTTTATGCCTCTTCATGGTTAAAACGCTTCTCCGAGGGGGCAATATGTACGTACCAAAAATTATAGGGTACAGTACCACCGGAATGATGTTACACATGCCCCAATGATGATACTGAGTCACCTCGCATGCAAGATGTTACGATCCAAGAAAGCTCGCAAAGTATATGTTAGCATCCCAAATTCTTTATTCATGTTCCTTGTGCTTTGTTTTATTCCTCTGCCCTTCATTTCTTAGCTTTTTGCCCTTTAGTGATGAAACCGCCACCCTGGTAGGGCAGCGGTCTTGTAACCGCCGCCATGCTCAGGGCGGTGGTCCTTCACGCATTTTCCAGCATGTTCTTTTGATCACGACTCATGTAAATTTTCAAATTTTACTAGCTTTTTCCACTGCCTTGGCTTGTATTAATGTTTTATGTCCCCTGGAATAGTGTTTCTCCATTGTTTAATGGTAAAAGAGTCCTAGTTGGAGTTACCTTTGGGTGAATGGGAATTCTATAAATAGCTGGTTTGATTACAAGCAAATGGCCCCTCATCCTCTCATTTCAATAGTTTAGTCTTTCAGTTCTTGCTTAGGAATTCAATAGTTTTCATTTGTTGCATGCATAGTTAGTCTTATTTTGTTGTTTAGAAACCACATGATCTTCTTGTTCTAGTGTTATTACTATTTCATATAATCAATTGAGGTAGGATAGTTTCATTTTCATCATTCGAAGCCATTAGAGTTGCAGGTTTTGTTCATCAAGAAGGATATTTTTAGGTTCTGGATGTTTTGTGTTGTATGAATCACAATAAATCCCGCTAGGAATTGCATAAGCCAAGCTCTATTCTCTTGTGCTATCCCTCTCCTACTTGCATTGTATTCAGTCTACATCCAAAGCTGCCATTGTTCCAATACCTACTTCTATTGATGCTAGCATTACACGCTTTTATGGATTCATGTGAGCATGAAGGAACGAGGAGACCACACTGAGGGGAAAAAGCCACACACAATCGGATTCGCCACTGTTTTGCAAAATCCAGGTTCAAGCTATCAAATTTCTAGTTAAAATATACCAAATAGAGTAGTGAATTACTTCATTTTGGTTACGTTCATTTTCGATATTGCCGAGGAAGCCATGGGGATCGATAGTTTCTGAGAAACTATGATTCATTCCTCACTTCTGAGGTAGAATAAAAATCTTTCAATTAAATTAGATCGGATATTTAGTTATTTAGAATAGATTCATAACTACAGAAAAGTAGCTATACTCGGCTACCTTATTTGTTTTTAATTTTTTTATTAGGTTAGTTTTTATTTTCTAGATATATTAAATAGTTTTTATCTTAATTCTGTTAAATATTTTGTCAAAAATACAAAAATAGAGTATTTATATATGTGGATATACTTTGCATAATTACTTTACTTTACTTTAGTTAGATTTATAGTTTTTGATCTTATATGACAATCACAGGACCTAGGGAGCCTAGGGAATACGTTTTGAGCCAATTATGCCTCAACCAAATCTGTTATAGCAATAACTAACATAGACCAAAATATCGAATTGGTCTTCCGAACAACAACAGACCTATAAGAAATCAGCTCACGATTAAGAGTATTAAACATAGAAGAAGAAAAAGAATACACTTTCTACGGTCAAATCGGACAAATTATAGATTGCCTTGATAGATATCCGTATGACTATAGAAGGACCGAAAGATAGCAAACATTCGGTTGTGATCCACTAGTCCCACAACTAGATGCAGGAGACCTCCTCATTGAAATAGACACTAGTTTACATATCCAAGTTGCGAGACACACTGTTAGATACTCCGAGAAAATTGTGTAACTTCTAGTTCTAAACGTAGAAGCCGAAAAGGAATATGATTATTGGATACTCGGGATCGGAAGAAGGGATTGATTCTTCACATGACCATAGGGGGTCCACAACAACCAAAAACTTACGGTTGTGATCCAAAGGTCCCAAAACCTAACGAGCCTACAAATCAATCCAGTGTTGACGCTAGTTTGTGAACATTAGTGTTTAGATCATCTCCACTCCCACCAGACATTATCACACAACTATCATTATTAAACATAGTAGCTAATCAAACTAAAGGTTTCTAGACTAGACCAGAGAATCATCCATAGAGCACCAAAAGGTCCATTACACATTTAGCCATCCATTTTCATGACCTTTTTAGGAGACGTATATGGAGCACCCACATGATATCTTCCACGTATTCCACAACCCATAGATAGGATAATGGAAGAGCTCGATATTGATTGGAGCCTTTGAAAAGCTATCCTCGTTGAATGATCTATCACACCGATTCAAGTTAGGAGGGCCTTCTTTTCTTTAGATTCACTGAGATCCTTCCATTGCGTGTTGAAGACATAAGATTACCTAACTAGGTTATCTACTTCTCACGTATATTCCGGACCATCGGTTGTCTCGGCATGACCTTGAGAGGTCGGGTATAGGAAAGTCACTTGCTGATTATCATCCTCGCATGTCACTTTTACGTCATACAGTACACTAATTTCGTGATAATGAAGCCTTAGGTCTTATTGTATGTCCATTTATCCTAAATTGATCTTCCACATTGAGTCATACGAAACACCAGATGGAGCTTGGAAATTTCTTGATGAGATGTTCAAAAACAATATGACATGAGAGTGCATGAGTTAGAAATAAAACTACTAGGAATAAATCCTAGTGATTTTGAAAACCTATAGGCCTAATTATCAAAGTTCATCCACACTGGATTTCTTGTTAAGGAATGTAAATTGGAGAAGAAAGAAACTCATTTGATCTTCTTGATTCTTTTTAAATTAGGTCTTGAATACTCCATCTTCATTTTTGACTTTCCATGCCATGAAAGCCACCTTGGGTACACTTGGAAAATGCCTTCATTTGACATTTTTTCATCCCAAATCATTTAAGAATAGGGAAAAACTATTCAAAGGTGGACTCCAAATCCAAGTCACATGCCCTTGTAACAAGTAAGGGTAAGGAAAAGAAAACCAAAAATAAGAAAGAGAATAAGGACTAACCAAAGAAAGAAATCAAGCCTAACATGAACACTTCTACTTCTAAGCCTAATGAAAAGAAGGAAAATTGTAAGTGTTTCTAGTGCAAGAAGTCTGGCCATGAAGAGCATTAATATATGATAAAACAAATAGATCACTTAACTCATTTACTTGAGAAGAATAAAATAAGTGTTCCTGATTCTATCAAACAGAATGCTTTGAAGGCTGAGTCTTCCAAAGAAAAGGATTCTAAATCTAAGAAGAAGAAAGGAAAGACCCTTGTAGCTAGGAAAACTCCTTCACCAATTTGGATTATTGATTCCGGTGTCTCACACTATATGGCCTCTTCAGATGTTGAGTTTTCCAACATCAAATCTTGTGACATTTCCCAAATCACATTGGGTGAGTACACTATAATGTTGGTTTCAATAGGGGATAATTAGAGATGGATGGTTAAAATTTTAACCGAGTGTTAAGTGTTCCCAATATCTCTACCACTCTCCTATTATTTTACCAAATAACTCACCTTGGTGAAGGAATGTGACTAGAATTTGGTCCTAACTCGGTGATCAATCGTGAGCTTCAATCGATGCCAAAGTGGCTGAGAGAAAGGTAGATCACCATTTATGGTTATATACCTTTTCCTACTTTAACTATGATTCTTCCCCCTCGAGGTTCTTATTCTCTCTGATATAGATTCTAACTCATCAGATGATGTTTTTTTGAGCATGTTCCTCCTCTATATCTTCTTGATCCTCTTTTTCTTCCCAACCCTCATGCTTTATAGTCTTCTAATTATGATTGTAGTGATGATGAGGAATTTTCCCTTCTCAATCAAGTGAAGAAGCTTCCAGATCTTATCTTGATCCTCTTGGTACTTGTTATCCTATGAAGACTTTTTAGAGTTTTGGTACGTACTCCCTCATAGTTCATAAGACCCCCTCCTTCTTCACCTCCACTTCATACCCTCGAGTATTTATAAGAGGCTTCTAGGATTCCTAAGTGGAATATTGCAATGGATGAAGAGTATTCCTCACTCATGAAGAATGATACTTGGGATCTCACCCATCGTGCAAAAGGAAGTAAAATTGTTTGGTGTAAGTGGGTGTACCGAGAAAAAGTATGGTGTTGATGGAGAAGTCAAAAAGTATAAAGTGTGACTTGTAGCTAAGTGTTTCTCCTAGGTAGTTGGGGTTGATTACTCAGTAACATTTTATTTGGTTGCGAATATGGCTTCTATTTGACTTTTAGACACCTATTATTTAGCACCAAAAATTTAAATACTTAAATTGTGCTAATTATCCCCTTTTTTACAAATTGACGACATATCATCAATATAGCACACTTTCTCTTATATCATTGTTAATTAATTACGTTACGCTAATTAATTGAACCTTATATCTAGAAAAGACAACAATAAACAACCTTCCATTAATTAAACCTATTTCTATTTGATTTAATTTATTATTCCTAATTAATTAAGTGTCCCCTTATATTAGATAATAAATCATCATTTATCTAGTCTAAACCCTTCCTATTCCCTAAATCATACTAATTGTTCTTCTAAAAATCTTATATAAATATTTCTCACCTATTAATTAATCACTTGGGTTAATTAATAAATCCCCTCAAACCCCATGAGCCACTAAAGGAAAAACTAAACTCTCCTAAGGTTGACTCAAACCCCTTTCAACCATGATCATCCCTAACTAAGTCAACTTGCTATTATCTCACATGTAAAGGGATGCATTAATTATTTTATCCATTGGGATATATAAGGATCCTTCCTCCTACCTTTCTATTGAAACCTAAATAAGCATAGAGCCTAAGCTATAACCATTTTATCATCTTAGATCATTCTTCCATTAAAGGAGCTAGTTATCTTAATTTCTTGCATTCATTCATCCAAGTTTTAAGTCATATAGAGATATGTAAAATGGTCTTGTAGCCATCGATTGACAAGACTCCATTCTTGAAACCTTTGGATTCAAACATACAATGAACCCTTTTGATTTATAAGGATCTTAATAGGTTCATTTCATTGATTATCATTCAATAGAGATAGATTTTAATTGCTTAACATATTATTTTGGATGTTTATTCATGTTCTAATGCAAAAATGTTGGTAGATTAGTCTTGTTTAAGATATAAGCATGATGATGCATAGATTTTACTTTAGCTTTGTTTCAGGAATATTAGGTGTTAGTTGTAATTATATTTGCATAGCTAACTAATTGTTACATGCATTTGGAACACCGGTGGGATGGATCCTTAGTCCCTTAGCATTGTGGTTCAAAAATTTGCTTTTATTTCAATTTTTGGCTAACCCTTGATATGCACATGTGTGAATTAATGTTGAATTTTTTTATGACTTTTACTAAATTTACATGTGTTGAGTCTTGCTTATAGATCTAATTTAGATGGGTTCTTGTCAATTTTAAACTAACATGTCAAAAATTTGAGCTTTTTGAGATCGATTACGTCATTTTCCATGTTTTGATGTCACTTTCAGGTATAGGCGTACACAAAAATGATAGAGGCACGTACACATCTAAACTTGGGCGTACACATCTAAATGCCACGCTATGCATCCAAATCCTAGTGTATGCATCATTCTATCAACGTACATGATATTCTGTCCTCTGTGTTTTTCTATTTTTCGTCATTGTCTGGTGCATATGCCTAAGCCCAAGTGTACACATTCATAATTCAAAGTGCACCAATTTGGTAGTGCTTGTTTGACCCATTTTGACTCTATGAGTATACATGTCCAAAGTCTAGCATATACATCTCACTGCCAACATACATGAATTTTTGTCTTACGTGATTTTAGGCCTTTTTGTCCGATATCATATGCATTTAGACCTTGGTGTACACATCCATTCACCATTCTATCTACGGGTGTAAACATCAAAATGCTAGCATACACAACTCTCTGGCCACGTACCCATTAGCTCACTATCATTTCCATAGGGGCATACACATCCTGAAATAGATGTACATAACCTGAGACTTGGGTGTACACATCACGATTCAATTTGAGATCCACTTTAAAATTTACAAAAATGTGTTTTTCAAGATTTATTGACTTCCTATAGGTTTTAATTGGAGATTAAATTTTATTTTGCATGTTTTTGCTAACTTGATTGGATTTTTCTAAAGGGTTAAATGAACATTGCATGCTTAATCATGATATTGGATTCACATATAATCTTCCCTCACATCTTCTAGGTGATCTTGGGAATCAGAAACAATTTCTATATCTCTTTTTCCTTGAAAAACAATTGAAAAGAATGTCAAATTTGGTTAAAATGAACAAATTTTTCATTTGAATTGATTATTTTCCATTGTTGATTTCATAGTTGGATTTTACGTGTATTCTCTTCTCTTGCATCCTAGGATGATCTTGAGAATTAGAAATTTCATTCATCCTCTTTATGTGTATGGAAAACTAGTAAATCTGTCGTGTAGGACTTAAACGCTTGTCAAATAATGAAGGATCAAAACAAAACAAAAATACTAATACATTTTCCGTGCAGGTTTCCAAATGGTGTTCAAGAAAACCACATTAAGAATTCAAGGTAAAAAATACACCATATTCAAAACACTATATTTACAGGTTTAGATAAGGGTACGCCCCATCCACTTAACTATGACATAACCCCTTTGGCATAAGCTTTCATCTACAACAATTGGGGTGGTCATAGGAACCCCAAAGTAGTCCACACAAGAGGGAACATTTTGGATGAAATGGGAAGTGCTCTGCACTACCTACTTGACTAGTGATACACGTGAAATTTAGCATCAAATTTATTTGTATTACAACCCAGTGAGAGTATATGATGGATGCATTTATTTTCAATTATGATTTAAGGGAGTAAAGTAAATTTGGGATACTCCTTGGGAAAATTTGGCAGATCGATGTTGCTTCCAGATAACTTATGACACCTAGTTGAGTGAACTACCTAGGAAGTGATCTTGTTCAGAGCCAAATTTTACAATATCAAAACCAATTTGAGTTGAGAGCCATCGCAAAGGGATAAAATTATCGGAATCAAAATCTTGTTTATTGAACAAGAGGAGATTCCATTAAATTTCAAATGGGGCATTATTCATCATAGATATTGTGAAGCATTACTTTTGTTGAGTTTTTCACTCACCCTAAGGCGTGGCGAAAACTCTTCTGAAGTGGCGCAAAACTCTCTTCAACACCAATTGATCTACTTCCTTAAATTTATTTTGACACTTTGTTGATCAGAAGAAGATTGACTACCCTTATGTTGTTAATTGATCGTATTCACCACTTTTGTGTTTGTTTATGCTCTTCCATGTTTGCGGCTGAGTTGTTAAATATCTAAAGTGTGTGGAGAAGTTTTAATATCATTGGTAGTATTTTTTATCTTGATACCTAAGTCAAGATCATCAATCATAGTTAGGCGTGACTCATCATATTGATTCTCCTTTGAAATTTTATCTTTCTTGTATCGTATCTCAAAATTTTTGATACTTACGTCTTGTTTATTACAAACTTGGCCTAAGTGTCTAGAATGTGACATTATGTTATGCACATTATAACAATTCCTTGGTGGACTTTAGCATTAGTTTGTTTTCAAACATTACCTCAGTTTTGAAAAGTATTGAGTGTTACCATTTGTGCATGTTATATAAATATCATTTTTATATTGATACCTTACTTTTCCAAAAAATTGGTTAACATATATTAGTGGTATTGTTGTGTCACTAACAATCGTAACTACCACTTTTTGATATATATGTCTTGATTGGATTCAAGCTCACTTTCAGTATAATTTTTTTGGGGATTGTATTAATTTTTTTTTATTACTTACGCCTTATTCATTTATTTGAACTTGACATAAGTGGTGACATTTTGTTAACTATCTTAAACACCAACTACCATTTGAAAAAAACTTAGGAAGTATGAAATTTTGATTGATTGGTCTAAAAACAAATATTATGTTATTGTATCTTGTTTGTCACTTTTGACTTATTCTTTTAAGAAACTCAATTTGACACATTCATTCTTTGAACCATTGAAATTATTTGACATTTGTAAACTTCCACTTAGGTTTGATCAATAAATTTTTGAACAACTTCAAAACACCTTAGTGAATTTCTCACACATCGTGGCCCCCATAACAAGACTGGGAGCTAAAAGACAAGTAATTGAAAAAAAATCATGGGAAACATCAAACGAACAAGAGTCAAATCCCTTTATTGGTTATGATTTAGGACCTTTATTTTCCACAGAAAAATAAACAAAATATATGATAGATCATAGTGGTGATGAGGCAAGATCACCACACGTAGAGTTTGACTTTGACCCACCCTATTAGTTAAATTCATTTTCATAAACAAAGATAGATTACTTGTGAGGGTGGTGTAATTTATTTCTAGAATGCCAATAGAACATGAAAATAATCCACCCACAAATAGGGATAATGAGGAATAACCACCTCTCATTAACATGGATGGGATTTTGGCACATGAACATTCTTCCAAATCAAACATAGAAAACAACAACATGGTGGGTTATAAATTACCATTCATCAAGGTACCACATAGAGTATGAATAGAACATGAAAAGGTGGAACAACCCCATGCAATGAATATTATGAAGGTATTAATGAGGAAGAAGTCACTATACCGCAAGAAATTCAAAAGCTTAGTTGATAACTAGTTTTATTGACATATCATGTACAAAAATAAACAAACAAAAATGTACATCAAGAGAAACCTAAGGACAAAATTACTAAACTTCATATAGAAAACCAAGAAGGAGGAATGTTGAAATACTATCTCATGTATATGTCAACTTCTCCCACAAAGGAGAAAATAATTTCACAAGAACTATAATCTATGAAAACAATTATCACAAGCCTTCAAGAAATTGATGGGGAAAGAAGAAAAGGCATCAATAAGAAGAGTTATGTCCCCATCTATTTGATAAGGTTATGTTGCTTCAACCCTTTCCTAATAATTTTTCCATGAAAAATTTTACAAGTATAGAGGAAAGGTGATCCACGTGATCATATGAAATTTTTACATGGCATGCCAAGAAGTGCCCTACAACAACAATTACCTAATATGACTCTTTCAAAACATTCTAGGAGGACACACCTTAGAATGGTTTACTTGATTACCTTGTGGTTTCATCTTCACATGGCCTGAACTAGAAAATAATTTTGTAATAAATTTCTCATACAACATGCAATGTGAAATAACCATGGCAAACTTGTGTAACACAAAAAAATGTCCAAATGAAACCTTCGCAAGTTTCCTACAAAGATGGCAAGGGCTAGCTAGTTGCTTCCCTTCCTCAATCCCTAAGAAGAAAATTTTGAACATTTTTGTACCAAATTTAAACTTAGACATCAATTTTCATTTAAAAATTAATTGTGTTATGAGATTTGAAGAGGTCATCGAGAAGGGCATACAAATAGAAAAAGCCCTCATTACAAAAGGAACAATCAAATCATCTTCCAAGGATAATCAATCTACCAAACCGATAGATAAGCCAAATATCTTTAACAAAAATAAGAATGTGGTAGGATATGGAATCACGGATTCCAAACATATACAAGTAGTCTAATTTGGTAAACCTTTTAAAATGACCAAAGGGCTGATCTAACCACCATTCAAGTGTAGAATTTTCACTCGTCTTAACTAATATTTCTATGTAATATTGAAACAATTGGATACAACCCAAATGGTGACTTATTCTATGACACAACCCTTTAATTATAATGATCCTAAACCTTCATGGTATAAATATCATGTAACATTCCCAATTTAATGATTTAGAAACAAGGGAAGTTTTTTTAAAATAATGTTCTCTGCTCTAAATAATTATTATTTAGAACACATATTTTACTTTTGATGAATGTTCTCTGTTATTGTATTAAAATATACAACACACATTCCATGTTATTTGATCTCATAATAGATAACCATATGAACTTGTAATGACTCAATGTAATACCAATCTCTCATTTTATGACTCGGTGTTTCATCGATCTCGCATTTCATGACTCACCTCTTACCGATCCTTCATGTTAACTCAATGTATTGTCTACTAAGGATACTTCGTTCTCTTTCCCTTTTCAAGGTATTGAAGTGTTTTGTTTAAGAGTCCTATTTGAATATTTGTTACTAATATCCATCTGACATCCTACTTCTTAAACCAGGTGACATAGTACAACACAACCAAAGAGCGATACTTTGACCAAATATTTTCACATGCTTTGCATGATCATATTCCTAGATGGCATACTCATTGTGAGAATACGTCCTTAACCCCTACTTCATCTGTTATCTAGAATAGTATTTACGACTCCTTTCTATCCTCTTGTCTAAGGCTTTACCATAACCCGAGATCTATAGTTACCTTTAGTCATCAAGATTCCTTCCCTATACAAAATCATGTTCATAAACTAACCTAGAGTGTAACCAAGTCAAGTCCGAGTTTATGTATACCTAGATGATCTGATTCAGAAGGGTGTTGTGACATGTTAGCTACAACATTGTGTCCTCATGAAGGCCCGTATTCATGATGACACATTATTGTAGTTGGTGTGTACCAACATCCTATGGAACCACCTCATCTAGAAGTACATATCCAGCTAAGAGGTTAAATACTTTCTTATCCTTTTAATTTAAGATTTAGTTTCAGCAACCCTGTAGAATTTCTAACCTCTTCGATCATTACGGTTGCTAACCATCAATGACTTATAATTTCCATGTAGATTAATCTGCAACCAATCCCTCTTCTTGGAGATTTTTGTTTCATTCTTTAGTTTCTTAACTTAAGTTTCAGACTTTCAATCCAAATCATCTTAACAATAATAAGATTACTTACTTAACTTAACCAAGTTTATACATGGCTGAATTTAGATTTTGATTCCTTAATATTAGACTTCATTAAGATGAAGTCTAATCCTTATATATATGTTCATCTATTTTCTGTTACCTTATTTCAATTTAAGGTTTGCTAAGGAGAGGTACAATTTTTCCTCCTTCCAAATATCCCTTAGGTATTAAACTCAAAAGGATATTAATGAATATTTGTTCGAAGACTAATTGTTTTTCCCTTAACATATATTAGTTAGGGTCCATTGCAACAATTCACTTATACATAACCCATATGTAACTTACTCTTTTATTAATGTCAATTAATAATCCATATTGACCTATTAAATATTCATCTATACATTCCAACTTAGAAGTTTCACTTAAGAGAAGAATAGAGTATTGATTCCATATTTCTCTATTTCATTTGAGTACAACTGAAATGATTCAAAATAGATATGTTTACGAGAGAATAATAATTAGTTTATTATCCCCTTTGTAGTATGCCCAAAAGATAATGACACATCAAATATCAGTAACACTTGAATCCTTTTTCATTAATAAAAAAAAATACATAATTTTATAGGTCTAAACATTTCAAACATCTTTCATGTCATTCTACATTGATAAAATCAAGTAAAATTTATGACTTTTCCCTTTATTAATTACTTCTCCAAAAGAATAATAATTCCTCATTAAAGATGAAACCTTTAAGTAAACATAGGAAGCATCATAAAGGAACTTGTCTTCTTTTGTCACTTATGGAATCCATCTGCAAAAATTGCTAGCACGGGTTAGTTCGTTGAACTGAGCATGATAAGCACTAATCATTAAAGCGATGTGCTTTTGACTAACTGTCTCATAAAAATAACTCTACTCTTATGAAACATTAAGCAATACAGACAGATACCTAGTAAAGAATTAAGTACCACTAAAAGAAGAATAGAGTGAGCAACCTTGTCACATTAAATAAGTATCAAGATTAAACAACAATCTTCGTTCAGCAATTTCATAAGAAAAGATACAACAAACAAGTAATATTACATCCCAATTACTTATCTGTTTCATACTATAGTGTCTTTGAATCATTCCAATTTAAGCCAACTCTAGCCTAACCTTTTTGTTCAACATCAACATATTTTACAAGGTTTAAATTCCATGTACTTCTCTTGAAGATAGTCACACATCGATTCATTACCTTCTTAACAATCAATTGAGAAGGAAAGAAAAAGGAAAGAAATTGATTCATCTAACTATCTACTCTACAATCCCCTTTAGCTAACCTAACCAAAATGGTCAGCTTCAAGAAAGATGTAATAATAATGAGAAATAATAGTTAGAGAGAGATAACAATCAACTACCTTTTGAGCACAAGAGTAACAGTAACGAAATCCACAACTCAAAAAGGAGAGAGAGAATGAGATGGAAGTCAATAATCAAGATGAGAGAGAGATTCTCATTATTTCTTCCCAATACTGAACCAAATTATATAAATTGTAACATGTAAATCAGTTAACAGAAATGTACTTCCCTCAACACAAAACAGGGATAGTTTCAGTAGCTTACTAGCTACCACTAAAGGAAATATTCAAAGAATTCATTCTACAACTATACCAGAAGTATCAAGCAACAACTGATCTTCTAAATTCATCCACGTTGATAGCTTTGCACACTACAAACAAAGCTTAATCATCCCAAATAGAAAGCGATTAAGAGATTACAAGTCAAGTAAAAACATGTTTCCTATTCCATAGGAAGGAAAGAAGTTGTTTTTAGATACAATGAAAATAATTCCAACTAGATTCAAATACAATTGGGATCAGTGAAAGGATTGCAATTCCCCAGCACATGTGTTCATCATCGAGCCTAAAAGGAGAAGGAGAAACTTTACACTCCAACTGAATTTTGACTAAGATGAAAGAAATCAAAGGAAATGAAACCCCAAATTGGTTCCTAAAATCAAACAAAAGAGAGGAGAATAAAATAGAACGTTCCAACTCTTTCCCCTCAGATAACCAAAATTGAACTAATTCCACGTTCCAATATAGTAGTCGATTTTCACATCAATGTCTAAAGATGTAAATCAACAAGTTTTCCATAAACCATTTCATACATATAGGTAAGAGAACATAATGAACTCCTATCAATTTTTTCAAACGGATACACAAGAATAAACATAGTTTATTCATACCAATCATAGTAAGACTACCTTATTGTTATTTTCAATAAATTTGATTCCATAAAATAGAGGCTAACAACAACCATGACATCAAAGGGTCAAACTAGAGTGATATAGACCGAAACTACTTCAAGAGAGCTAATGTTATCTTCCTTCAAAGCATTCTAGCAGAGATTCAAAAATCAAGTGTGCAAGGTTCATAAGTAATAAAATCATTTTATATTACATCTAACAAATGTGAATCTACTAAATGCAGAATCCAAACCACTATTCCATTATAAATAAATAGGAACGACAAGACTCGAAGCAACTCCAACTTCAACAAAAGACACAACATTTTATACTTTCCTTTAACAGAGGAAACAAACCGTATCAAATCTTTTCCCAACAATTTTTCCTAATCCATTTTGCACAGAATTGAAGTCCATGTGACTTAAGCAACAATCTAGTTTCAAATAAGATAAACATGATTTACTCAAACATGCATCAAGAAAATACCCATATTGCATCCTTTCAAATCAAAAACTCAAACAGAAGATCACAACCAAAATACACCAAAACATTTCCACAAAGCCATTCATTTCAAAGAGTAGAGTTTTTCTAATGAAGACACTTAATAAAAAGAAAAACTATTTAATAAGAAGAGCCTATCATGCCTGATGAAATTTCTTGTTGATTTGTAGAAGATCTCTAGCCGAGCTTCTCAAGAATCTCTTCTTTTCAAACAACATCAACAACCAACTCTCCCAACTACCTCCATGTTTCCATAGGTTCATAAATAGTTTGAGGATGCTCAAGATTGCTATGGGTTGAAAGAAATAGGCTTTCTGGTATAAAGAACCAAAACCACATGTAGAGAAAAAATAAAGAAGACTAGAATGACTAACAACTTCCACAAAACACCCTTCCCCTCCTTCCTAGGTGGTCTCTTCACCGAAATCAATTCCATTAAATGCATTAGATGCAAATTACCTCTCTTTTCTTATGCCAACGCCACTACGAAATAGAGAAGTAAAATTCAAAAATTCCCATTCATTTTAATTTTAGCAATGATGTCAGCTAGGCATCCCACCATATTTTTATGCCTCCGCCAATCTTGGCAAATTTTAGGATGTAAGGACTGAAATCAATCCACATTAATACCTTAGAAACCACTACCACCAACCTTCCATCTACCACGTAACCCATAGGTCCCCTTTAGGCTTAGTAATAGTTTAGGTTACATTAGCATTAGTTAGGTTTCCATCTTAGTTCTTAGGTCTTTATAATTTATCTTAGGTTAGTTCAAAAATCATAACCATATAATATACGGTCTTAGGCTAGGTAATAATCCCTTAGGCTAGAATCCATATAGGGTAGGGAACTACAACATAAGTTTAGGCATCAACCGAAATAGTTTAATAATAGGTCCTAGGTAAGTATTATTACCTTAGGTCAAAATCCAATAGGAAAACATTACAGTTTAGGTAAGATCCGATTAGCACCAACCATTCGACCAAAGTTAAGGCATTTTCCTTATAAGACCAATAACAGGTACTTAATCTCCTCATGTTGTTCAACATTCCAAAACATTAAATAAGGAGGTACAAACTTATAGTTTGTAACGTGATGCGGAGTAAGGACACCTGAAGTATGTCTCTTCATAATTTACAACAAAACATAGCTCGGTTCCATAATATGTTTCATTCAGCATGTCAATTATCAAGATGAAAATAAAGAAGAACCAAAGCATACCTTGGATCAATGGAATTGATTCAAGGTGTGCTGTTAACATATGGAAGATGTGAAAACAATGGTACAGATTTACAACTTATAATTCACAAAGCAAAATGGCTTCACTTCCAAGTAACAGAATTACAACAAGCATGAATTCTGAATAGTAATAACTTATCCATTGCAAACATGATTTTCAACATCAAAAGAATACAACTTCCTAAGACAAATCACATGTCACTGTTTGCAATGTCAAAAGTGGAATTCATCATAGTAACATTGATGAACAAAATGTTACAGATCATGAATATTATGATTTTCATCATGTAATGGGACACAAGATAAAAAAATTCATAAGACTTCGCCATTTCATCCAAGATCTTATTGATAATGGAGAGATAGAATTTGATCCACCAAAGATAATTAGATGCCAAATGAGAAGATGGTGATATTAAAATAACCATTCCCTAAACATGATAAAGAAAATGAGAAGAAGTTGGATTAAGTAGAGTCATCCCAAAGTTATAAAGCCTTGAATTATTTGTATACCAAGAGTGATAACAATCATTACAACTCACTCATTAGATGTGTTCTCTCTTTTAATGAGCATGTTAATACCATTAGGATAAAGGGAAAATATTGTGTTGTGGTAATAAGGTGCACCCATCTTGTGATCTCATAACCTCCTTTGTTGACCCCTCGGGATGGTTAGTACAACATCTTAGAGTAACTTGAGAAGACATCTGCAGATTTCAATCTTGGACCTTCTTAAAATCTAAAATGTATATAAATAAATCTTTTACAAAACCCTCTAGGGTCGGTAGTGTCAATGGAAGTAGACTATTCATATTTACGATTCGTGGTAGCAAACATTGCACCAACATAGCACATCTCATTTAACCACAAGTAAATCCCTAACGAAGATCACACAAATAATATTCCCTATATATAGAGGTTTTTTTACCTATTAGAAGATAAAACAGTGCTTGTAGACAATGGGTTGAGGTTGAATATATGCACATTAAAACTAATCAAACAATCGGGACATAAAGAGGAAGATATAGAGTCCTACATTATCACCATAACCACTTATGACAACGCGTAGTGTGAGTCGGCTAGAACAATAACATTGCGCAGATGGAAGTATGGACTACTTGCCACAACATGAAGTTTCATGTCTTAGATTTCAAACTTCCATACAACATGCTTCTTGGTCATCCATGGATCCATGTCATGCAGGTCATACCATAAACACTTCATCAGTTTATTAAATTAAAACATGATGGACACACTATTACCATTAAAGGTGATCCATAACCCCTCGCTCATTGTAGATCTCCCAACAATTTTACGCATAAGGGTACATATACATGTCCCTCCACTAATATTTTTGTTCCCCTCTAGTCAAAAGCTCTTGAATTATGGGCATATTAGGACTCCCTAAGTTCTTATGATCACGAGGATTCTACATCTACTTCTCCCTTTGATTCATGGGAGATAAACATCCTTGAGTATGATTATGGAGAGTATAATGTGCAACATGCTCTCCTGGTTTTAAATCTATCTTTGTCACTAAAAACAAGAGGTGGACCCAACTATCAATTTAAATGTCCTAAAGGTTAACTTACTATAGGGAAATTCTTACCTGGTAGACAAATTGTAGAAGAGAAATTTTTAGAACCACCTATAACTTGGGTCCCCAATGACACTAAGCCTACATGATATGAAACCCTAGAATATGTTAAATCTAGTAGAATGATGTATTCCATGGGTTATAAATGACTTAGATGTGGAAAATTTGAGCAAGGATAAAGAGAACTGATCCCACTTCAACATTTCAAAATATAATGCTATGGTATTGGTACTCATCCATATGGGTCACATCTTGTGGATATAGATGCTACCTTGTATGCGAGTGTGAGGATAGCTCTACTTATTTAGGTAGCAATAGACTCCTACTCTAACCAATAGGAGGATCTTCCCTTCATAAAAAATTTCATGGATACTACCATCCTTACCTTACCCCCACCAATCCTAAATTTGATCTTGTATACCCTACCCCTATCGATTAGGAATAATAACATCATTTTCCATTGGACCTCTTTGAGAATTATGAGGCTACTACAAAATTTATGGACATATGAGATACCATTCCTATTAGAGATCATAAGAAATGTTTCTTCGTTGACTTAGATACCTACGCATACTTTGGTGAGGAATATGAGCTTTTTGGTCAATAAAATTTAAGAAAACATGACGGAAAAATTTCCAAAGAAAATCCTCAGTAAAAATGTACATCCAAGTCACACAATGAAAACCTCTTCAAGGTGCTGGCTGACCAATAAGTAAAAATAAATGGAAAAAATAAATGACCATGATAAGGGTGAAAATATTATAAAGACACCCTTGGAAGAAGATATCAATGTTCCTCCCGATCCTACTCATATGGAGGATATGTCAAACATTCTCATAGAGGAAGCTGTTGATGTGTATATTGGAATAAAAGAAAACCCAAATATAGTCAACTTGGGAGATTCACTTTCTACACAAGAATAGAAGACATTCACCTTGTTTCTAAAAGAATTTGTGGATATATTTGCATGGTGCTATTGTTGGTAAGAAAAAAATTTGAGTGGAAAAAATTGTGGATTTCTTTGCAAAACTCTGGGAATCTAAGTCCCTCTACTTAACCGATGTAGCTTCCATATATGCATGCGCAAGAAAATGTGGATTTTTTAGTGGCCTTTTGACTGGGGATGCAACAAGTCCACTCCCACCGATCTGCGACAAAGCTAACAATCTCTTGTTAGGGAATAATTTATCGAAAGTGGGAAAGGGAGTGAAAATCGAGGTAGGAGAACCAATGTTGCAAGTAGAAGATCGGATTCTTTGTACACAATAGTAAGAAACTTCATCACATGCATTCATGAGAAGAAACAACTCTGTAAATAACAACAAGACCAAATAGAATTTATTGATCACAAAGTATCAAGAAACCCCTTAGTTAAAGAAATCTAGAAACTTCTTCTTCTTGTATTGATTTCTTAAACAAAAGTTGTACATAGTGTGGGAATGGAATAAATTTGAGAGTGAAGGAAAGTAGAAGAAAATGAATATCTCATTTTCTTTCTCTAAGTACAATTCACTCTTGATTTTTCAAGATCAATCACTAACCCTTTGAAATAGGAATGCCTTTTACAATTTATAGAATGAGAGGTGACTTATCGTCTACCCCCAATGGATTTTCATATGTCCTTATGCAACTTAAAACTTTTCAACTTCCTAGGAAATATTAAGTCCCTTTTTATAACATAAAGGTGACTTATTACATTAGGAACATTAGGAAATATGAAAAGTGCAACCCCAACGTGAAATTAGAATATTTGAAAGTGAGAGAAAGTTGGGGGAAGAGGAGACATAAAGAGAGAGATAAGAAGAAGAGGAGATGACATTCCTAATGAAATCAGTTGATCCTTATTGATGGAAAGATCCAAATGTAGTGAAACTCTGAATCTTCGAACTTCTTGTACACTGAGAAAATCCTTCAAATTAGCTCACGAATGCTCGCCAAGTCGAATGAAATAAAATAGATCTCAAATTCCCTATGAAAAATTCCTAGGGTTATCTCAAAGAATGATGTCCCTCTCGAATTATTATACTTGTACGTACCATTGTACAAATACTACTCTTTGAGTGTAACTTACTATTTTTAGTAAGTGTGAATTACGAGCTAAGATGACCTTCTTGATGACTTTTCATGTGATACTACCTTTGTGTTTACCACATTCTTCGTAGCCTCTTCAAATGGTGGATTATATTAAATAATATACCCCTATGTGGAAATACATGTTATTTTTAGTAAGTGCACCATGGATGTCAGATTGCAACAAAACAAGTCTTGAAATTTTGGGTTTTATTCGAGGTTCCATGCTTCGCGTTTGAGTAACTCCTTCATCTTGAACAAGTGGGAAAATTATATAGCTCATGTGACAGGGCATAATAATGACCAAAAACTCATTCCTCCATATCCCTAAAAATGGGGACTTCATGGTGCAAAAAATAGTTCATGTGAAACTAGATTTTTCAATGATCGTGCCCTCCAATTTTCATGTGATTTCACCCATTGGAACCTTGAGAATTAAAGAGGTATCTCTATACCTTTTTCATAGATGTTCTTCATGTGACAGGGAATAAATCTAATGAAAACAGAGTCCTCCATATCCCTAAAAAATAGGGACTTCATGGTGTGAAAAATAGTTCAAATGAAACTAGATTTTTCAATGATTATTCCCTCCAATTTTCATGCGATTTCACCCACTGGACCTCTGAGAAGTGGAGAGGTAGATCACTAAATTTTTCCACTACTTTTTCATGGTGGCCATTAATGGAGCTTGAAATTTTCAGGTCTGGTTTTTTTCTCTATTCATGATGAAATAAATTCTATTGTAATAGGTTTTTTCTTCTGGCGATTCATGCAAAATTTTACTTCAATCAACAACTAGTTTGATAGGAAATATAACTTTTTCCTTCGTGGAACCGAAAGTAAAATTTATTCTCTATGAGTATTCCTTGCTTAAAATTGGAGGTATTAATATGAATTTTTAATGGACTTTAAGAGAGAATAACTCAGCAATAGATGATTTTTAATCCATGCACCGGTTTGGAATATTTCTTCAAATTTTGATTTCATGGCAATGGGGATTTCCACTATTCTTCTTCTCTGTTCTTCATTTCTTCTTCTTATCTCGATGAAATATTCTTTTGATACTTGTGTATTACCATGGGGTAGAGGATTTCATTTCTGTGGTGAATCTAGTTTGAGCTTTGGAAATGGTGGATTGGTGGACTGAGGTGTTCTCTGTAACTTTTCTTCTACTAGTGAGAAACAACAAGAAGAAACAAGAAATAACTAATGATTAGAATTTTTTTCACATTTTTGAGTTTCAGTTGGGCACATTTTTTTCCTTGATTTCACTAGCTTGTGATGGAAGTGAAGGAAATAAAATTGCATGATAAGTAAGTAATTTGAAACATGTCCTTGATCCAATGGCACATAGTGAGTTCTCAAAAATCAGCTTTAAAGCACTAAGGGGCTGAAAGTAGGTCACATGGGTGACCAATAATCTCTCCTATAGGGATGGGATAATTTTTCAAGGTTTTATGTCCCTGATCTATGAGGGACATTAAATTACATGGCGGTCCTGGAGTTGACATGTGGCGTTGATATGACGACAAAGAATTTAAGCTCCAAAATGCACCCGGGGGCTGAACTGCCAATGTTGATGGTTGTATGGGGTTCCAGAGGTCACATGGGGGTTGGGAACATATTTTCAAGGTTGATGTACCTAAACCTTAGGGACTTCGGGGACATAAAATCATGCCAAGCTCCCTGTAGCTGACACGTGTCCTCATAAAATTTGGCATTGTCATGAACTTGTTCCAAGAGGACAACACTTGCGACAATGATAACTTGAACTCTTGATAGACTTTTTAGAAAAATATTATATGATCTTGACTGAAAATGGACTATTGAATGAAAATTTGGGTGTCTCATGTCTTTATTCTTTCATTTGATCCTTGAAAAAGAGGATTTTTTATTTATTACTCCACCTTTGCCCGAGAAAAACTTCATGCATACCTAATGTACCAAAGTGTTGTGAAAAATATGATTTTACCATCATGTAGGGCTTGGAAATATATTTATTTTTTTATCCTATCTTTATCTAGAGCTCCCGGAGAATCACCTTTTAAAGCTCCTTAACTTATTTTGGGACCTGCATGCACCTTTGCCTAGGCCTATGAATCCTCAACTTTTATGAAAATGCCACAACTACTCCAAATATTCCCTGAACCTTCCAAAATAACCTTCATGATGTTCCTATTCCTTTCAATTAATTCCATGTCCATTTTGGATTTTATTCTATGCTCCATGGAGTTTCTCTAGTCCTCAGAAGGCTAATGATAACCCTTCCCACTGCCTTGTAGTTTGTAACTTTTGATGAACTCCTAAAATCACCTAGTAGGGTTGATTTGAATTTCCTAAATCACCTAGGGGAATGAACTAACACTAATCGGGAGGTTCTTGGACTGATTGGGAAGACCGGGGTGTCTTGGAATGATTGGAATTAAAACAATTGGTATAGGTGTATCGTTTTCGTGCTTGAAATTATCAATTTCCTTGTTGCACATTTACACAAAAACAATGGCTCTAGCTTGGGGAAATGACATGGACTGAGTACAACAAAGACATGGTGTGAAGAATCCTAGAATCTCATCTTTAGAAAATATAATCCATTGATCGGTGATTTATGCATTGGGCCATGCAGAGTCATGTACAACTTACAAGAGAGAGAGAGAGAGAGAGAGAAAGAGAAGAAGGAAACACACATAACACACGATTAAAAGGAAACACACCATAGAAATGGAAACACACCTTATAATCACCTAATGTATATGGTGGGGGAAAATATACTTTTAGTGAATAATTTTCCATGTTTCAAAAAATTTACACATGAGTGGACAACATTGAGTGATGTTGTTTTGAAAATCCATTGGTGGTTCTCGAAAGTAACCTCCTTTCCTTAATTTTTTATGGAATCTAGGTTATTCTATGATTGTCCTTTTAATTTTTAGGAGTTAATCCATGTGAGCTTCTTGATGCTCGGTCTTCACTTGGAAATTACACTACCTTCATGTTATTTTAAATTGGTTTCATCGTGTCGGTTTCCTTCCATGTTTATCCATATAGTTGATTCTCCATTGAGCATCTCATCACTATCACAAAGATGATTTTCATTCCAATTCCTTGGATATTGTAAGTTACTTTCTTTCCGCCTCTATGATCATTGACATATTCTCCATGAGAAAAATTTTATTCATCCTTTATCTCTACTCCATTGTGAGGCATTTGAGTATTGACGGGAGGGTCGGAGGAAAAATCATACTTGTCTTGTATGTCCATGACATGAGTGAAGAGATCAAGAATCATCTTAGGGTCTTCCACAACTTCTACTGCATCCAAGATTTCTTACACGGAGTTATGCTTCATCATTTCCTGCAGCTCCTCTTTGTATGCCTTTGAAGAATCTTTATTTTGCATCTCAAGGAAACTATCTAGAGGGATTACCTCATCATCTTGGGAATCACTGCACTTTACCGATAATTCATCAAAAATATCTTCAACTTCACTAATCTAAAACTTCTTGCTTCAATTTCTTCATCATGGAAAGAGTATTCATCTTCAAATGGGAAAGAAAATATCTCCATTTTTTTATTGCATCCATCAACCATTAGCTCAAGAGTGGCATCATATTTTTCATCTTTCCTTATCTCAATATGGCCAACCTTCACATTGTTTAAGGCTTCCAAATCAGCTTCACGCTTGTCTTTTAGATTTTTGGCTTACATCAGGAGTTCAAGACTAAGATTGAGGTCCTTAGTTTACTCTCGATAATTTCAGTATTTCTTGTACAAATATTTATTTCAAACCTTTCATGGGATCATCACAAGCTGATTTTTTCTCTCCATAGATGGCCTGACTGAGATCATCTTCATCCCCAAATGGGAATTAGAATAACTCCTCATCTTTGAAAAGCATATACACTCAATTTTCTTCTTGAAAATAATCAAGAACCATCTCCTCTTCCTCATGGTTTGAATATTACGGTAATTTGGGGTTGCCCTCTTATAACTCAAATATCCTAAATGCTTCTTAGAAATTCAAATATCTCTGGGAAGGCATGTCTATCCCTATTAAGATGGGAATATCCTCTTCCTCCTTGGTTGTCACAAATTGATTCATCCACCTACTATCTTGGTACAAAATGTTAGCTTTTGGGCTTCCATAATTTTGTACCGTGTACCTCATATTCTTCTCGGGAAGTAATTTCTCCATATTTCCCTTCACTGGTATGGTTGCGGATGACCAATTCATATAAAATTTTCCTCCAAGTCTTGATGGAAACTTATACTCAGCAACATTCTGAATGAGACTAGGATGTCTGCTACCAAAATCATTGCTGAAAATTTCTGGTCTGGAAATATGGCAAGAGCCACCTGTGCATATTTGACATTCCCTATAAATGAGACATCTTTTGACTCCAAAGAGTAACTAGAGCCCCTGGGTGGATTCATGGTGAGTTTTATAACTTTGGAAACCTTCATGATCATGACATTATCTGAGGCACCCAAATCTATTATGTAGTTGTTCAATACATATTCTCCACCAAGAAGGGAGACATAGAAAGGTTCAAATTTATTAGTCTCTGATGCACTCAAAGAAAGCATGTTATGTGAGGGAGGTGTAGGTGGGTTTGGTATTATTACTTTAGGATGAGGAACTATATTATTGGGTGTTAGACTTCCATTCCTAATGTATTGAAAAAACCTCTTGAACTATTCAGGATGCGTCTACGAATATTCAGTTTCGGTAATCTGCACTTTGGATTTGTTTGCATATTATATGAAGTCAAAGGGAGAAGATGTGGAAAAGGGGGGTGAAAGAACTGATTTTGGAGTATGGATGGGCTTGGGAGAAATATTTTATGTTATAGGAATGGAGGGTATTTTTAATGGCACACTGAGAGCTTTCAAATTATTAGATTTTAAAGGAGAAGATTTGGGTTTAGAATTGGAAGAGGTATCGGAAGAATTACTTGGAATAACGAGAGCCTTTTTACTTTCTACATGATCAAGCTTCAATAATGCGGACTCCGTGGAAGGAGGAAGTGATGATATTTTATTGATTATTTTGTTTTGTGGAGTTGCCAAAGGAGGATCATCAACCTTATTTTCCTTTGTAGTAGTGGAGGGAGGTTCTCTTTTCTCAAACTGAAACGAGTGAATACTGCACATGAGAAACTGGGTTTATCTTCTTTGTCATCTTCCTCACTTCCAGAATACTAACAAAATATGGTTTGTGTATTGTTATCAAGTTCATCAATTTCTAAGAAATTTTCACCTTCACTTTCTTGTTCAAGCTCTTCTTTCTTTTCTTGAATCTAGCGATTTATGTTCATGGGCGGGGCCTCCAAGTCAAGCCTTTGTGCTACTTCTGCAATATGATATATGTTGTTTCTTTGAAAATATACTCATTCAAATAATTCCATCTTTAAATATGCCATCTCATTTTCCAATTTTTGCAGCAAAGTGGATTGGTTCTCTCATCTCTATGATGTTGGGCCTTTCGGTTTGATGGATTCTTAATCTATCCGAGAGAGAATGATATCATCATTGAGTTCAATAGACTTCCTTTGTGCTTATATAATGTTACTTATTTGAAATCTTCATAGGAGAAATCGTACCTCCGGTGATTGAGCATTGATTAATAATCTCTTAACATTTTTTTTAGATGGTGAATCGTCTTTAGAATTCCTACAAAGCAATCATTCGAAATGAGCCATGAAGTCTCTCATAGTTTCACCTTCTCCTTTTTACATTTGAGCCAACTACACTAAGAGGTCCTGATAGTATTTAATTTATTTAATATCTCTTCGAAGGCATCCTTGATGTCATTCCAACCCATGATGGACCGGGTAGGAAGGAGGTAAAAATATTCTACTTGTTTTTCTTTGAGGTACTCCACAAACATGACCTCTCACAACAACGTATTCATGTTGGACACCAATAATTCCACATGATGTTATGAAAGCAATAATTTGTTCTTGAGGATCTTGTGATTTGTCACCTTTGAAATTTGGAAAGTTCATGCGACAACCCATTGGTAAATTGTGAAGAGGGGGTTCAAGAGAAAGTGGGCATGTATTCCTTCCCCATGGATCAATGGGTTAAGGTATATCTTCTTTTTTCGACATTGTTTCTTCTTCTTATATTTAAGTTCTTCCTTTGAAAAACCCTTTTTCAAATTCCAGCACTCAAAAAAAAATGTGCAATGGAAATATGAAAATACATTGTGGAATGTGAAAAGACACATGCAGAAATTAGAAGTGTGTCTTTTAGCAATGGATTTTCATGAACTCTTTTTTTTCAATATTTGATATTTTTTTAACTTTTAGACCTTGCAGTCATATTTTGGGTGCGAGATGTCTGCTATATCTACCCCATGGTGGGCACCAAAACTATCGGCAAGAAAAATTTTGGGTGGAAAAACTTGTGGATTTCTTTCCAATGCTCGGGAGTCTAATTCTCTCTACTTAACCAATGCATTTTTCATATATGCATGCACGTGAAAATGTGGATTTCTATGGTGGCCTTTCAATTAGGGGATCTAAAAGGGGCACTTCATTGACCCTACTAAAAGCAAGCAATTTCTTGTTATTGAATACTTTTTCTAAAAGAGGGAAAGGGAGTGTTAATTGAGGTAGGAGAACCAATGTTTCATGTAGAAGATTAGATTCCTACACACATTATTAAGAAACTTCATCACATGCATTAATGAGAAGAAACAACTTTGTAAATAACAACAAGACCAAATAGATTTTATTGATCAATAAGTATCAAGAAACTCCATAGTAAAAGAAAGATAAAAATCCTTCTTCTTGAATTGATTTCTTAAACAAAAGTTGTACATAGTGTGGGAATGGAAAAAATTGAGAGTGGAGGAAAGTAGAAGAAAATGGCTATCTCCTTTGATTTCTCTAAGTACAATGTACTCTTGAGTTTACAAGATCAATTGCCAACTCTTTAAAATGGGAATGGCTTTACAATTTATAGAATGAGAGGTGAATTATCATCTACCCCCAATGGAATTTTATATTTCCTTGTGTAACTTAAAAAATTCAAATTCCTTGGAGAATATTAAGTCCATTTTATAACATAAAGGTGACTTATTACATTAGAAACATTAGGACATATGAAAAAGTGCAACACCAACACAAAATTAGAATATTTGAAAGTGAGAGAAAGTTGGGGGAAGAGGAAAGATAAAGAGAGAAATAAGAAGAAGAGGAGATGTCATTCCCATTGAATTTTATTGATCCTTGTTGATGGAAAGCTCAAAATGTAGTGAAACTATGAATCTTCAAACTTCTTTCACACTTTGAGAAACTCCTTCAAATTAGTTAAAAACGCTTACCAAGTTGAATGAAATAAGATGGATCTTGAATACCATGTTAAAAATTCCTAGGATTATATCGAACAATGATTTCCCCCTTAATAATTATCCTTGTACATCCCATTGTGCCAAAACTACTCTTTGAGTGTAACTTATTATTTTTAGTACATGTGAATTGTGAGCCTAGATGACCTTTTTGATGAAGTTTCCTATGATACTCCCTTTGTGTTTACCACCTTCTTTATAGACTCTTAAAATGGTGGCTTATCTAAAGTAATAGACCTGTATTTAGAAATACATGCTATTTTTAGTAAGTGCACTTTGGATGTTAGATTGCAACAAAACAAGTCTTGAAATTATGGGTTTCATTACAGGGTTCCTTGCTTTACGTTTAACTAACACCTTCATCTAAACAAGTGGGGAAATGATATGGCTCATGTGATAGGGAAGAATACTGAAAAAAAAAAATCAGTCCTCCATATTTCTAAAAAATAGGGACTTCATGGTATGAAAACTAGTTCACATGAAACTATTATTTTCAATGATCATCCCCTCCAATTTTCACGTGATTTTTCCCATTGGAACCTTGAGAATTGAAGAGGTAGATTGTTTCCTTTTTCACGGATGTTATTCATGTGACAGGGAAGAAATCTAATGAAAAATAATTCCTCTATATCCCTAAAAATAGGGACTTCATGTCTCAAAAATATTTCAAGCAAAACTATATTTTTCAATGATCATTCCCTCTAATTTTCATGCAATTTCGCTCACTGAAACCCTGAGAAGTGGAGAGGTAGCTCACTTATGTTTTCTAATATTATGTCATGGTAGCCATTAATGGATCTTGAAATTTTTAGGTCTGGTTTTTGTCTCTATTCATGACGAAATAAATTCCATTGCGATAGGTTTTTGCTTCCGGTGCTTCACGTGAAATTTTTCTTTAATACGACATAACCTGGTTTGATCAGAAATTTAACTTTGTCCTTCGTGGAGCCGGAAGTGAAATTTATTCTCTGTGAGAATTACTTTCTGAAAATTGGAGGCTTTAATACAAATTTTTAATGGAATTGAATAGATAATAACTTATCAATAGACGGTTTGTCAATCCATGCACCGGTTTGGAAGATTTCTTATAATTTTGATTTTATGTCAATGGGGATTTCAACTTATTCTTCTTCTTTGTTATTCATTTCTTCATTTCTTCTTCTTATCTCGATGAAAAATTATTCGATGCTTAGGTATTACCATGGGGTATAGGATTTCATTTCTGTGGTGAATATGGTTTGATATTTGGCAATGGTGGAATGGTGGGTGAGGTGTTTTCTACAACTTTTCTTGGTAGTGAGAAACAACAAGAAGCAATAAGAAACAACTAATAGTTAGAATTTTTTTTCAAATTTTTGAGTCTAATTTGGGTGTTTTTTTTTTTCCCTAATTTACCTAACCTTTGAGGTATGTGAGGGACATCAAATTCCATGGTAAGGAGTTGGCATGTGTCCTCAATCTGATGGCACAGAGTGAGTGCTCAAAACTTAGCTTTAAAGAAATGGGGGGCTGAAAGTGGGTCACATGGGTGACCAATACTCTCTCCTAGAGGGATGGGATAATTTTTCAAGGTTTGATGTTCCTGTCCTGTGAGGGACATCAAATTCCATGGTGGTCCTTGAGTTGACATGTGGCGTTGATCTAACGGCGGGGAATTTGAGCTCCAAAATCCACTGGGGGATGAATTGGCAATGTTGATGGTCATATAGGGTTACAGAGGTCACATTGGGGCTGGGCACATTTTTGCAAGGTTTATGTACCTAACCTTAGGTACTTTGGGGACAAAAATCCTACCAGGATCCTCGATATGATACGTGTCCTTCCAAAATTTGGCTAAGTCCTTAACTTGTTCCAAGAGGATAACTTGAGATGATGATAAATTGAGCTTCGATGGACTCTTTTGGAAAAAATTTAGATGATCCCGACTGAAATGACCTTTAAAATCCAATGGTGGGTGTATCACATCATTATTATTTCATTTTATCCCTTAAAAATAGGATTTTTATTTGGTACTTTACTTGTTCTGTAAAACTTCCCTGTAGACCCAATGCAAAAACAAGTTGTGAAAACTATGATTTCACCATCATGTAGCGATTGGAATTTTATTTCCATATATGTTTCATTTTTCATTTAAATCTATCCAGAGCTCCCTAATCACCTTCTACATCTCTATAGCTTATTTTGGCATGTGCACTACCTAGGCCTGTGAATCCCCAACTTTGATGAAACTACCACAACTACTCCAAATATTCCCTAAACCTTCCAAAATCACCTTCATTATGTTCCTATGCCTTTAAATCACTTCCATGTCTATTTTGGATTTTCTTTTATACTCCATGGAGTTGCTCTAGTCCTCAGAAGGCTATGATAGCCCTTCCCACAACTCGCCTGTAGCTACGCAACTTTTGATGAACTCATAAAATCACCTAGGGGGGTTGATTTGACTTTCCTAAATCACCTAGGGGTATGAATTAACACTAATCGAGAGGTCACTAGACTGACTGGGTAGACCTGGGGTGCATTGGAATTATAGGACTTGAAAAAACCGGTACAGGTGTATCATTGTCGTGCTTGGAAATTGTCAATTTTCTGTTTCACATTTGCACGATAAAAACTATAAAGACATGCCAGGATTAGATCTAACTTTTTTGTTTCAAAAATTAGTAGTGATTCCAGATGTAAATCCTATTAAATAGAAACTAATAAAAATAAATCCATGAGTATCCCTTCTTGTTAAAGAGGAGTTAGAGATATTGTTAGCAGCAAGGTTCATCAAACCCATGAACTACTCTAAATGGATATCAAACAAGGTTCTAGTACAAAATAAATCGATTGGAATTATAATTTTCATACACTTTCGAGACATCAATAACGCATGCTCAAAAGATGATTTTCCCTTACCTAGAATTGACATGATTATCGATTCAAGTACAAGATATGAAATGTTATCTCTTATGGATGGATTTTTAGGATATAATCAAATCAATATGGTCGTGGAAGATCAACATAGCATAAACTTTACAAACCCTTGGGGAACATTTTGTTATCGGGTAATTCCCTTCGGCCTCAAAAATGCCAGTGTAACTTATCAAATGGAAATGACAGTGATATTCCATGATATGTTACATGACATCATGAAGAACTATGTAGATGATATCCTAGGAAAATACAAGACAAGAGAAGAAAACCATGAAGTTTTGCAGAACATATTTGAATGCCTACGGGAGTATAAGGTTAGATTGAATCCAAAGAAATGTGTGTTTAGAGTATTATCAAGGAATCTACTAGAATTCATTGAGGGATTGAGGTGGATCTAGCCAAAGTCACCTGTCATTACTCGAAATGCCTTATCCTAAGAATATCAAATAGTTACATAGCCTGTAAGGGAAGATACAAGCTATTCTACGCTTCATTTCACATCTTTTTAAAAAAATTCATTCTTTCACCCATCTTCTTAATAAATACGTCAACTTCATTTGGGTACTAAAGTAGCAACAAACCTTTTCCTTTCTCAAACAATACTTGGCTAATCTTTCAATCCTCATGCCTCCAACTCCAGGTGAGCCGGTTTTGCTGTACATATGTGCTACCCAATTTTCTCTGGAACTTTTCTCAGACAATATGACCTAATTTAAAATGAAAAGGCAATGTAATATCTCGGTCATACCTTAATCTCATATGATCTCAACTATCTATAAATTGAAAAATCTAGTCCGGTGGTCATTTTTACCTTCCAAAAACTTCACCATTACCTATTGAATACTAAAACCAAGCTTATATCTAAAGTTGACCCACTCAAGTACCTAGTTTCAAAACCCTCCCTTACGGGTAGAATGGCTAATTGGATCATTCTTCTCAATGAATTTGACATTGAATATGTACATTAGAAATTATTTAAAATAGAACATGTGAGTCTGGATCTCCCAGACGCATCATTGATGTATATTGAAGAATCTCTTATGTGGCAGGTACATTTTGATGGATCATTTATGTTTCATGGTTCAGGGGCAGGTGTTGTGCTAGTCACTCCTTCAAGAGACCCCATACTGCAAGCTTTTCATCTTGGCTTTCCTCGCACAAACAACATTTTGGAATATGAAGCACTCATCGGCTGAATGAATATGGATATAAAGTGGAATATGCACCACTTTAAGGTTGTTGGAAACTCACAACTAATTATCAAGTAAGTCAATGATTATTACAAAGTCAAGGATGAAAAAATCATCCCATATATAAAGTTAGCAGAAACTCTAAAGGAATATTTTTTACACATCACCTTTGAATAAATTCCAAGGGCACAAAACTGATCTACAAATGCAATGACAACAATGGGTTCTATGCTACGGATTCTTCTAGAAACCAATGATAGGCCATCTTTTTTTGAAAATCTACATCATCCTACATACGACATGCCTTATTATTTCTTGACATGTGAATTTTTTGGCACCTACTCCCCATGATATGCCCATATTTTAAAATACCTCCAAATTGGTACCTTTCCTCATGACATTACCTATTCCAAAAAAAAAAGACTTATCCACCAAATAACTTGTTATACCCTCACAGGAGGCATACTTTATCATCATGGCCATGATGAGAATTTGTTGTGTTATATATATGTAGCGAGAGTTAGTCCAAGTGGTCAAGGAGGTACATGAAGGAGTATGCGGCGCCCATAAAAATAGAATGGTATTAGAAAATAAGTTATTAAGGGTAGGCAATTCGGCCTTCTATGGAGACAAATTTCTGCTACCATGTAAGAAAATGTGTTATATGTCGAAGTGTGGAAATTTCATTCATGCATAGTCACAACCTTTGTAGCCCATAACAACACCATGGACATTTTCTAAATGGGGATTATACTTAATAGGGAAGCTCACCCCTACTTCATTTGATGGTCATACCCACATCATCATGGCAAAAAAATACTTCACTAAGTGGGTGTAGGTTTTTCCTTTGACTTATGTTATAGGTGCTTATATATCAAAGTTCATCATGAATCACCTTATTTTCTAGTATGGCATTCTTACTGCCATTGTTAATGATAACAAGTCATTAAATAAAAATATAGTTGAGGATATATGCCATCAGTTTTAGATAATATTAAAGTGGTCCAAGACAAATTACCCACAAGGTAATGGGCACGTAGAAGCCACAAACAAAACACTATTTTGAATCATGAAGAAGATGGTGAGTAAGAAATGTCGCAACATGCATTTGCAAACTCACCTAGCCCTATGGGCTTATAGGACCTCTATTTTCACTCCCATTAGTACAACACCTTACTCCCTCATATTTGGAATTGAATCTATCATCCCATTAGAAATCAATCTCCCTTCTCTGAGAATATCCCTTAGATATTACCTAGATACGGATGAGGATTAAAGAGTGGCCAAACTTTAAAATTAGAGCTCCTAGATGAAAGATGCATCTGTGCCCTCAACTAGCTCAAGGTGTATCAAAACAGAGTATCACAAAATTAAAAAAAAGGATCATACCTCGTTAGTTTGAGGTTGGATATTTGGTGATGAAAGAGAACCAGTTCAACACAAGGGTAAAAAGAGAGAAGAAAGGAAAGTTTGAACCTCATTGGTTAGGACCTTATGTCATTTTGGCCAAATATGGGTTAGGAGCATAAAATCTTCTCCATATTGATGGTAATGAGATCTATGAACCCATGAAATCCATGCATCTCAAGAAATTCTATACTTGACCACAAGACAAAAATTATGAAACACCCCAAAAAGTAGAAAATTATTAAAAATACAAAAAAATTAAAAAAGGAGAAAAAAATGGAAAAGAGAAAATAGGTCATCCAAATGTGAAAACCATGCAATTGTGGCACTTTGGATAGGTCCCTTGGTGAAAACTAGTTTCTAGCACCTTGGGAGGATTCGTTTTTCACAAACATCCTACATCTAGGGGATACTTTTACTTAGCCTAGGGCTAGTTCCGCACCTACATCCGAGATTCTTTATGAACATATCCTATCAAACCTTGATTCAGATGATTCTCCTATTGCTTGTATGTGAAAGGATTCATTTTTATAATCCTCATCTAATACTAGGGGAACCTTCACACTCTCACTTTCCTATATATAACATGTGGCACTTGACCTTGTATATTCTCATCTAATGCTGGGGGCATCCACATTTCTCAATTTCATGTACATAGCTTTGGAAAACCTTAGAAAATAAAAACATTCAAATATGTTTAGAAAATCCAAAAACATTCAAATATGTTCGAAAAACCCAAAAACATTCAAAAATGTTCAAAATCTCCAAAAACATTCACATAATACTTGAAAAACCCCAAAACAATAGAAAAATAGAAAATACAAAAACAATAGAAAATTGTTTCACAAAACTCCCAAAAATAAGGAAAAATGCATTGAAACATAGTACCACAAAACAATAGTTTTAGTTTACTTTCTTTGTTTCTTTTTTGGTTTCTTGTTGTGTTTGTTTGGTTGCATGTACATTGTTTGTATAGTTTTTACTTGCTTGTACATTCGTATTGTGTTTCTTAAACATACTTACCACTTGAAATTAATCTTTTCTTACTTAGAATAGATTTATTTGTATGTGTGCCTATGGAATGTGTTTTACATGTTTTTAAATAGTTGTACATATTTTTAGGCTATTTTAATGTGTATATTTGGTACATTTATGAACTTTTGTTTTTTCTTGTTTGTTACTTGTACATAGTTTTTTTATCACATCATCATATTTCCATCTATATCATCACATCTAACATCATTTATACATCATATATATATATATATATATATATATATATATATATATATAATTCTAAGTTTACATCATACATGTACACTAAGATAATAATCACGTACCATATCATCAAAACGGGCAATAGGGGTTGCAAATATCAAAATTTGTCCCTTTTTCACCAATATCATCATATCACCATGTGTAATAAATCAAAATAACATTATATGCAATAACAAACGATAACGTCTACAAATATATCACGAATCAAACAAACATGTGACACATCATCAATAAGACAAAGTCCGTAATAATCATCATCATAAATGCCAAAAATAAAATTTCAGTATATATGGATGTCTCAAAATATACATCATCTAGATACAAAACCGTTCATTATGGGTGTGAATAAAAAATAAGCCTTCATAAGAGGCATGCATTAGATACATCATACAAAAGACATGATCAAAGAGGAGTGGGGGTGGCATTTGTTGCTAATGAAAAGGCCCCGCCATTGTACTCTACTATGCAAATGACTGTTGAAATGAGAAAATAAATCTATATGTTATGTGGGATCAGGTCCTTGACCTACTAACAACAAGATTCTCAAAGGGTGCAATCCTCGAACCTCGAAACTTCCTTTAAGTAAGCTTCATTAGAATAGGAAGCTTCCCCACTAGCTCTCATGATACTAGATAACATATTTGTCTATCCAAATGTTATGGTTACCTCTACATCACCATCTCACTCTCCTGTAATGTGGGCTACATCAACTTATGCATATGCCAATAAGGCAAACTATCTATCCCCTCGTCTATAATAATATTGAGGAATTGAGCCTATGACTATTTGTAAGGTGCTTGAAATCTATGACATTTGGGTTGCCATCTGTCATATTTTTGGAAACCATATCATGCCATCACCTTCCTAGCAAGCCTATGCCATGTCCTTATCAAGCTCGATTGTCAATGTCTAAGCCTATGCTCTAGCCCAATCTCACCCAACCATGAGTGTTTGTACCTTGGTGTGGATTGGTCCCTCTCCACTGTAACCTACATTTGGACAACTATGACCCACTAAAGCTACAAATTAAGTACCCCATCCCTACCCACCTCTCCAATATCCTCTATCATCTTCTCTCCACCATCCTTTAATGGGATACGAGGTGGCACCTGTTGTGGAACTCCTCCTATAGGAGAACCCTATGGTGCTCTTTATACTGGAATCTAATGTAGTGGGACATCTAATCCTATAACCATGCCACCTCGGGAATCTCAATCTATCGTACCTAAACTCATTTTTCTCTGTACGTATTGTTTTACAAGTGGAGGACCGTATACACCAACTTTTCATTGTCCCTCCTCCTCCTCCTCCTCCTCCTTTCCAAAATCTACATCCTCCTTCTCACCTTCTATAGGTGCCCTAACCCATGTGGTCCATGATAACTATGGAATATTAAGTCAACATGGTATCACCTGTCAAATACCAAGGAGTATATTGAATAGTGGTGCCAACATCTCTAATTTCCCTTAATGGAAGTGACTACTATGAAACAATCTGATCAAAACTCATATGGGCCCTAGCTTACTAAATCTGGTCCCCATGAAAAATATATCAAAAACCCTACGGGCATATCACATGTATGGGATGGGAAAATATTGCACACCCCCAAACTATCAGGCACATTGGTCTACACGATAATACTCTATAATGTAGCCCCTACTTCCTATCAAAAAGTGGTCTACCATAGATATGTTGTAACACCCTTGACAATGGTTATATTCCTCCTTTGCATTTCAAGTGTTGACATGTGATTTTCTTGATAAAGATGTGTTCTTTTGATCTTGAAGATCATGCTTGAAATGAATAATTCATTTATGCTCTTTGATTGAAGGGCTACTATGTTATTGCTTGTAATAATATATTTCACTTTCATTAGATAAGATACAATCTTTAAGAGTTGCAACTTACCTTTCGCTATTAGACTCATCCTTGAATCAATTCCATTGATCCAAGGTATGTTTTAAATATTCTTATCAAAACTGAATGAAAAACTAACATTCATTGATTAAGAGACTTAACGGACTGAACTTGTGTTTGTTGCAAATTATTTATCATCTTGAAAACAATGCTTGCATTCTGTTTTGTGTTGAGCTCGGCTCTTCTTGATTGACCCTTACAGGGTGCTTATTGGTGTTAAGGGAAATAGAAACCCTACTTCCAGATTCTTGAGAAAAAGAAATTATTATGTACCTTTTTACCTATACAATCTACCCTAATAGATACGGGACTTAGGTAATTTACCTAACTATTACTACACCACTTTACATGGGATGACATTCTAACCTAAGTTGTTAGCTTGAAAGGAAATAACCTAGGGGATGCTAAGTTATTTCTAAACCTATTGTTTTTGGTTAAATCTACATCCTATCCTAAGGTGGAAATTTATTGTTGGGGGTTATATCCTAAGGTTATATATTTAAACTAACCTAAGATCTAACCTAAGAAAATTCTATCTATCCTAAACTAATGGGATATGAAAGGGGACCTATGGGCCATTGGCAAGTGGGGGAACTAAGCGGCGGTTCCTAAGCTTTTATTGGGATTTGATTTTGATTTGGTTTTAAATGCAAGAAAGTACTGCCAGTTTGGCAGGGGTTAGTGAAATTTTAGAGGAACCTACGTGGAGGCATCACTAAGTTTGGAAATGCATTTGAATTGTAATTAGGTCTTGCCAACTATGAATGGTGGTGGCAAGGAAAGATAAGTGGGAAAATTGGAATTAATGTCATTAATGTGCCTCGGGTTTGGTGAGCAAGCCATCTTGGAAGGCATGTTGGTAGATTTTTTGGGGGTTGTTTTGCTTTGCATGCTTCACGATTTTTTCTCTACATGGAGCTATCTGGTTTTTCGAACCAGTAGTTTGATCTACACTTAGTGGCTATTTTTGAATTCTTTGATCTATTTTCAGTTTGAGGAATGTATAAGAGGCACTTTGGAAAAATATTACTCTTGTTTGATCTTTCTTAGAGAATAAGAAGTCTAGGAAACTCAATGGAAGTCTTCTTCGAATCAACAGAGGCACTAGCATGCATGATAGGATATACCCATTAAGATTTCTTTCTTTCTTCTAAATGATTCATTAAAACAATTCTACTCACTGGAAATTTTATATTTGCATGTTGTATGTGGTTATTAATTTGCATGTATTCTTGGAAATTATGTGGGTTTTGGAATGTGAATCCTTTTTTGTTATTGATAGTATTTGGGAAATTTCTCTATACTGGTTGTTAGAGGTTTGCATGTGATTTGTTTTGGAACTCTGGAACATGTACTTGAATCTCTATTGAACTCGTATCTTGAACTAGTGGTTCTGTTAATTTTATTTGAATTGGTAGCTTCTTTTCGAAGCTTTATTTTTCTAGCATTAGAAAATAATGTGGAAAGAGCTAACTAGTTTCTTGTTGGGTTCTTAATCTCTATTCAGTCATATGTTTCTTGAGTTGAAGTGGGACTCTACAGTTGCTCTGTACTCATAATGGAGCTACGAGATTTGTTTTGAGTTTTGTTGAGATCATGTGTTTGTTTAGGGACTGCGTAAGAACTATGTGAAGTTCTGAACCAATTGGTTGAATCTTCGTATTCAATGACTATACCACTATTTAGTTCTTTAATACTAAAATTGTTAATTTTATGTGTTTTGTTCGTACTCAAGCTTGGAACCGAAGTTTTATTCTTCCTTAGGAAAGTGGAAATGCTTGAACCCATAAATGGGTGTTGGTTTTTATTTCAAGCTTTTATTAGGGCCTCAAGTTTCATTATTAACTCATATCTAATATTGTGTTTTTGAACTTGAGTTTAAAACTCATATTTGATTTGGTACATGTTTTTCCATTGTTGGTAGTTTAAGATTTTGCTTTGGATTCAACGTGTTTAACCTTGTATAGGTATTTTGAATATAATTTTAGTGGGTATTAAGGACTATAAAGCTTATATCTTTTTTTAATACCATCTGCTAGAAGGAGCCTTGTGAGTTTTGTTTGGTTAGATGTTAGAACATGTAACTTCTTTTGAGGGCTCCTTTGTTTTGATTTTTAAGAATGAATGGTTGTATGATTTTGGTCTTTAAGACCACATGGTGTTCTTGAACTTTACTATTTAATTATTTTGAAATAAATGAATTAGAATAACATATTGCCTCGGGATAGTTGTATCAATGAAAGATGTTTATGGGAATTACTATTATTTCATTTTTAGTTCTGTATGTTGAACAATCCCTACCTATCTTATGACTTTAAAAATTGTCTCACTCGATTATAGATCGTTTCTTTTAAGTATTGACAAGAAACAGATAGGGTAACTTGGTGGAGGAGGAATACCTATTCAAATGTTGGTTGATGGGTTATTGCACACGTATGACTTCGAATCCACAAATTATTGTTATAGATTCCTTTTGGCTAGGAGGAACTACCTATAATGCAAAGCAAGACCACCAGAAATAGTTAAACAATATGTGCAGTGAACTGCCTAGCGTGTGCTAGATCTAGGAAGTGTAATACTTCCTAGATGGCTATTAGTCCACTATATAAAATAATTTAATGTGGTAAATAAAATAAATCCTATTGTAATTTGAAATGATTTAGGTATCTCACTTAAAACACAATAAGAAATAGATCTAATCTAAATGACTAGTTTTGGGTCTTCTTTGGGTCTAACAGAGGTCTTAGGCAGATCACAGGTGGATGAGCATGAGGTGGAATTAGGTGGGTAGGTCACTATTCTAGGTTGTATGGGAAAATACAGAGACCGATGTCGGTTAAAGGTGACTCGACGATGGTTAGGTATAATCCAGTGTCGATTCCATCGTGGAAACAGGAATGCCACGAATGAGTTGTACAAAGGAATTTGGTTTGTCGGGATGAGGTATTGGGTGGTTTGGGTAGGATCTGGTGAGGTTTTAATGGGTATATGGAGGGGTGAGTGTTGGAGGAAGTCAATGGGTGGCTAGGTGAACAATAGGTGACAATATAAGGATAGAATGAAATAAACCAGAGAAGTATAATGTTATACTTACTTGGATCCTGGTCCTGGATGCCTGTGAGTGAGGGATGGAGGTGCTGATGAGAGGTTGAAGGCTATAGGTGATCAAAAATTGTAGGAGAGCTTCTACATGGGTTGCATGTGCATTCCTCTTTGCTTGGTTAGATCAGATCATTGTTGGGATGGCTGTGCAGGAAAAGATGCTTGATCTCCTTCCTTGCATGCATGTTCTCACTAAAATTCACTCTTAGAAGATGTGATATCTCTCGAGAATGTGCTAATGTTTGCAAAATTTTCCAATCCTTTGCAACCTTCTTCCAAGCTTGAGAATAAGGTTGGTTCGAGGTTAAAAGGGTAATCGATGGCAATTCTCGGCTTAACTAGCGATGGTTAGGGGTACCCGACGTCGGTTAAGGTGGGATTTCCTAGGTTTACTAAACTAGGGAGATCCTCTTGATTTCCTCGAGATATCTTATTGTTAACCTATGGATTAGACTCGGGAGCTTCTTGTGAGCATGCGGGAATGAGGTTAGAGAGAACGTAGGCACCGATTTTTAGGGTTTAGGTAAGTTTTAGTTAGTTATGGAAACTTACTAAGAATAGGTTTTAGGGTGAGTTAGCTTGGTGAGTTGTCTAGGTGAAGTGTATGTGTGGATAATATTTAAATTAAGATATTTAAATAATAAATATTGTGAGTATAATGAATTAATTTATTTAAATTAATTAAATTAATATTAGTGAGGTGAAAGGGACCATGGCTAGGTGAATGTGATGAAGGGTGCTTATTTGTAGAGGGACCAAAGTGGAGTGTGACCTAATTTTAGTGTCTACATTTTTCCCATTTTTTTGCTTATCTTGTATTGGTAAGCGATGATAACAAAAAATAAGATGTGGTTGCCCCATGTGTGGGTGAAGGTGATTCCCCTCAAACCAAGAACCGATGAGGCCAAAGCTAGAATCGGTGAGTGGCTTGATAAAAAGGTAAATGTGATGAAAAGAAAGGTGGGTAATAGGGGAAAGAGGAGTAAGGTCTACTCGGAGTAAGCTAGGTAATGGGTTCGGGTAAAAGGTAGTAACAAAGATAAAACACACGCACATGTGTAAACTATAGCACGCTATCGGAGTTGAAGAGCAGCCAAACTCTACATCATCTAAGGTCGATAGGTTTATCCCAATGACGTTGAAGTGATTGTAGTATCTAGGTATAGGATATGGTCGGAAACACGACATAGGTTAGGTGCAGGAATATTTAGGTATGTTCTGGTACACCAAAGTTAGGGTCGGGATAAATGGTCATAGAAATAGGCTAGGTAAGGTCATTAGGTCAATAACACAGGTAACAAGGCCGCAAGGTATAGTGAACACATGAGGTCAAAGGTCACTAGAGATGGTCTAGGTCTAAATATCTAGGTCATGGCATAGGTAAGGCCAAGGTAGGGGTAAAATAACGAGTCCCCAAAGGAGGAAAAAGGGAGGTAGTAAATGATGAGGTTAGGAAAGGTGAGGTAAATGGGTAACGTGAAGGCTGGGTGGGGTAAATGATCAGGGGAAGGCTGGGTGGGGAAAAAATGGAGGTAGGGGTAGGGTAAATGGGAAAATATAGGGGAATGTGTAGGTGAGGGTGACCGATACAGTCTAGAAGAACCGCTTTGCATGGGCACCGGGAATCTGGTGCGGCAAATTTATACAGAGAGTTGGGGGCATATGGGTGGCTACACAGTTCAAACTGTGTTGTACATTTTGCTGCAACTGCTTAGGCATAAAAGCACATAGTTTGTGTGTGACCTATAGGGATGCCCCAAGTAGATGCATTCCCAGTGAGATTTATGTGGATGAGGTATAAGATATGGGTGCCGGTTATTGAAGAGTGATGATATGAGAGGCCCACACATGATGTGGAATATTTTCAGCAAGATTCTTTGGAGGGGTTGTTTGGAGTGGACATTATATGGAGGCCACATGTGGGATTCCCCTCATATAGACATATACATGAAGAGCTAGCTGAGCTCCAGCTAGAGAGATGGATATAGGGTCACCGTGTCGGGGAGTATGAGATGATCCCGATAGATAGAGTCTAACAGTAGTTTGGGCTAGTACAAGACATTCCTCTACCCTTCCCTTAGTATCAGAGAGATGATGTGGAGAGGCCCTTACCTTTACCATAGCCTATAGTGCCCACAGGCGGGGAGGAACCGAAGAGTGGACCGGTGGATAGATGACGCGGGTGGACAAACAAGTATAGGAAATGGTGAGTGGCTCAATTACGAGCCATACCACCCAAACCAGGGCCGGATCTAGCTACCATTACATTACAGAGAGACGTCCTATAAAGGTAGCTATGTTGATTACCCAATTTGGTATAATATAGACACAACTGGAGGGTTCTAAGGTAGAGGTAGCAGAGCTACACGTACAGGTGGCTAGTCTGCAGGCCCAGATGGCTGATGGAGGAGATGGAGATGGAGAGGAGGGGATGGTCAGCGGTAGCCTTACGTGCTCGAGATGGTAGGTTTACTGAGGCTAGTTCACCACATCCTGCATAGATTGGGGTCTTACAGGCCTAGATATAGGTACGGGAGCAGGGGCACCACCACAAGCACTAGAAGCAGGTCCCAATTCACAGGTAGGCATGGGGTAGGGTCCCTCAGGGAAGGTACAGGGGCCAAGACCTATGGGACCACCATAGACCATGCCTATATCTAGGTTATGGGATGTTGTAGGTGAGGCTAGATACTATCGGGATCGAGTTGGTGGTGGCAGGATAGACATCATATCCTATTATGAGTATAGGGCACATGAGGTGTCTAATGAGAGGAAGAGATCATGCATTCACAATGTGGAGAGCACAGGGGGTCAGCTAGCTCTGAGGCTTGATCAAGTAGAGGCTACCAATGCATGGAGACCAACTCTAGTTAAGGTGCCAGCAGGGACCCAGGAGGCTAAGGGCACCGGTGATACAGAGATGGAGGACATCCACCGAGATGATTGATATGTGGTCACCTAGTTTTTATGTATGATAGTCTTTTTGTGATTATATATCAACCTCGGATGCCGAGAGATAGTTGTATTGGTGATCACATACCATCCTATGTGACAAAGAAAGTGAGGATGTATGAGTGATTTTGTATATTTCAAGCATATATCAACCTGCATGATGAAGAGATTTTATATTGATTCATTATTTTATTGTATATATGAGACCAGCCTACATGCCGATGACATTTTGTATTGTATATCGGCCTGCGTGCCGATGATTATGAGATGATGGACATGATGAGATATCCATTTATATTTGAGATACACATTGATTTATATGATGAGATACATGCTATGATTTGATTTTTTGATATGTTTATGAGATATGGATTTTTTGTGTTGATATGGATGGAAACTAGGTGAGTCAGGCATGATGGATTCAAGTTGGTTTAGGCATGGATTGAGTCAGTCGGTTTTGGCATGGATCGAGTTATCTCGGTTAGGTATGGATGAGTCAAAGTTATAGGCATGGATTGAATCGGGGTGGTTTAGGCATGGTTGAGTTAGGTCATTTTAGGCATGGTTGAGTTAGGTCAGTTTAGGCATGGTTGAGTCAAAGTTAGTGTAGGCATGGTCGTGTTGAAAGTAGGTGAAGTTGTGATTCATTATTTCATGCAATGAATGATAATATGGTTCAGTGTGTGAGATGTGGTATAATCTATGCATAGTGATGATAGAGAAATGGTAGGTGTACTAAATGTATCTTTGTGATAATATTTAAAATATGAAACAACTTGTTATGTATTTGGATTAATTTCCAATTTTGGGTATAAAAGGGAAAAAAATTTAGGTGTGATGTAATGTGAGGCACATGGAAGATTAATTGTTTAGGGTAAAGGATGGTTGAGATAACCTCCAAGGGCACTATGCCCTCGGAGTGCTGCCTACATAGTCCCAAAGTGAAAAGGGACCTTAGGCCAATGTAGTTCTCCCATGAGCTAGGGAAGAATATGAGGGGCTATGAAAATGAGTTGGTAGGTTTTTGGGCATGTTGTGGGTTTATGTTTGTTTGGTTTGGGTAGATTGTAGGTAGAATGATGTAAGTGAGGGTGATTGTGGTGAAGGATGGAGATTACCAAAAAGTAAGCATCAAGGACCATGTCCTATATGAGGTAATCAAAATGGAAACAAAGATGGTTAAAAAGATATGAGAGGGTAATAAAGCCACTGGGTTGGGTAAGATCATAGCAAGTAGATCATACCTTGGTGGAGGTGATGAATGTAAGACCTCGAAGACATTGGATGATGAACTATTTTACGGTGAAAAGTAATCACATGATCATCAAATTTCTAAGTTCCAAGAATTTCCTTGAGGCAATAGGAATGAGAGTGGGAATGATAAGAAGGGTGAAAGGTAGTTAATTTTTATATGGTATAGGTAGCATGCATTTCAAGCAAGAGAACCTAGATCATAATGGGCAAGTCCATGACAAAAAGGTTGAGTGTTTTTACTTATAGTTGAGATAGACTGATTGATGTGGGAAGTCTAATTAAACTCCTTGAGGTCTTCGTCAAGTTGATTGATGTGGGAATATTTGGTTGCTCTCATTTTTTAAGAGCTTTACATAGCTATCCTTTGAGGGAGCAATCTATTTATAGCAGCAATTGTTCGAGAGGAAGATGCCCTTTTGAGGGAGTCACCATATTTTTAGTAGAAGTTTGACTCAAGGATTTTGGTCCCATGTGAGGTCTTTGGAGTCATGGACAAGACCAAGGTAGAGAATAAGACTCTTGTTAAAAAGGAAAGGTGAAATGATAATGGGATATCATCTAAAGCTAAACAAAAGTATCCATGAGAATCATGCTATGTGCAGCACCGTGGTACACATATTCAATAGAAGATAACAAGTGATGTGTACTCACATGATTCTTGTTTGATCATTGGTGAGGTGTATGGAGTGAATAGAGCTCAAGGGACAAGCATGGAAAGAGACAAAAAGTGAGGTAGGCCTTACAAATCAATAATAGAATAGTCGAAGATGCAAGGCATTAAGGGGCTCAGTTTGAGTTTACCATTAAGTGAAGATAAATGATAAGCACTGATCCATAGGTATGAGTCACGATGTATGATCTAAGCTAATTAGGAGAAACTTTTCCCGTTTACTTTTTTCTACTTTGGTTACTGTTGATTTTCTTTCAAGAAAAGGTCACCGACTTGGAAGGTTTTTTCATGGACACGTTTTCATAGGCACATTTTATATGCTTTTGGTAAACTTGAAGGTGATCCAAAGTGCTAAGAAGATGTTCATCTAATAACTCTAGCTATGCTAAATGGTCTGACGAAAGTCATCATCATTGAGCAATGCATGAAGAGAAATGTGGAGTTAGGGAATCTGGACTTTGAGAGGTAGGACCTGCCTCTGCACCATAAACCAGAGAAAATGGTGTGGCTGCGGTGGAAGTGTGAATACTATTTCGGTATTCCCACAGGGAAAAAGGAATGTGTGTATGCCAATCCTTCCCATTATCATAAACCACTTTCATAAGAATTTTTTGAGGGTTTTGTTAGTGTTTTCAGCTTGGCCTATGGTTTGTTTGTTTGGCGTATATGAAGTGTAGGGGTCGGTGTTGGTCACAAAATAGGTTTTGTGGTTGAGTAGGTAATGATGGAGTTTGGTGGCAATGAAAACTAAGGCTAAGAAAAGTTTTTCAGGATGGTTTTATCAGGTTTCATAGTCCAAAAGAGTACGGCTTATGTAATAAACCGCATGCTCCCTGTATTGTTCATCTCAATGAGAGAGCATGGCTCCCAAGGAATGATCGGTAGTTGATATGTATAGGTAGAAAGTTTGATCGTCTTTAGGTGGGATGAGTACAGATGGTTGGAGAAGGTATTGTTTTAGGGCCTCAAAAGCCTTGTAGTAGTCATCGTCCCATTTACAAGAGACATCCTTCTTGAGAAGATGATGAAATGGTTGGCACCAATCTGATAATTGTGAAATGAAATGGCGAATAGACTACAACTTGCCTTGTAGGATACATATTTGTTGAAGGTTAGTAGGTGGAGGCATTTCAAGAATGGCCTTGACTTTAGTAGGGTCAACCTCTATACCACAGAGGGAAATGATAAATCCCAGGAGCTTTCTTGAGAGAACCACGAAGATGCACTTCTTAGGCTGAAGGCAGATGTAATATTTAATGAGATGGTCAAATATGGTTTTGAGGACAGTTACGTGCTTGGAGCAGCATTTAGATTTAGCCAAGAGATCATCAATGTAATCTTCCAATATGTGATGCATGATGTCATGGAAGATGTAAGTCATCACCTTCTAATACGTGGCACCAACATTTTTGGCCAAAAGGCATGACTCGATAGTAGAAGGTCCCCCAAGGGGTGATGAACGAGGTCTTGTGTTGATCTTCTCAAACAAGAAAAATTTGGTTATAACCGAGAAACCATCCATGAGAGATAAAATCTCATGACTAGAAAGAAGGTCAACTAGTTGATCAATACCGGGTAAGGGAAAGTCATCTTTCGGGCATGCTAGGTTGAGGTCACAGAAGTCCATACAAATGCAGATTCCCCTATCGCCTTAGTGATAGGGACAATGTTATAAATCTAATGAGGATAATCAATGGGTAAGATGAAGGAAACTAAAAGAAATCACTGAAGCTCTTCTTTGATGACAAGGGAAATGCGAGGATGTATTTTTCATCTTTTGTTTGATGGGTTTGGCATCTGGAATAGTTATGATATTGTGGACCACTATGGTGGGGTAAATACCGGGCATGTCTATGTAAGACAAAGAGAATGCATGGTTATGATCTTTGAGAAAAGAAGTGATGGCTTCATGTTTAGCAGCATCTAAAGATTTTCCAATCTTTAGGATGTGCGTGTCATCTTGAGTATGAATGTTGATCTCGATAGTCAATTCATTCAACATGGTTTACATCTCAGAGGGTAACGACCGATGAATATATGAATATTCTACACTAAGGTAGGTGAGTATAGGTTCATCATCCCGACATTGAATGACATTAATTGAAGTGTATCATCATCATTGCAGGATATAGGAAGGGAAGAGTGGAAGGGGCCTCGCCCTCACGTTGATAAGTCAGAGGCCCCAAGGAAATGGTGTTTATGAAATTTTTTTAGGAGGGATAGATTCAGGATCCATCGACTCTGTTGGTGAGGATGGTGATGAAGGTGGAGTGGGTGAAGAAGGTGGAGAAGAGCTAGTGTCCTTAATGAGTTCAATGTGGGCCTGTTTGGTAGGTGGTTTGGGAAAACCGATACCACTATGGTCGTTATGTTTGTGGGTGGTACATGGAATAATGGTATGGTGGCCTTGCTCATAAAATCCAAAACTAAAACCCTTCCATACACATCGGTGTAGGAAGGTGTGGGCAAAATAGTGATTGGTAAGTGATTGGAAGTCAGCGGAAATGGGTGAGTTTGTGGTGGTGGTTCGGGTGTGTAAGTGGTAGTATCAAGTCCCCCATAGGTGAGACCAAGACGAAGGTGAGAAGTACCATAGAGGAGGTGTTCTCCAATGTTTTGATCATAGAAAGGGTGTTGGTGAAGACTTCCATACTCTTGTGGAGTAAGGAATGTGCTAACACTATATAGCGCAAGACTCTCAGAGAGAGGTGTTGAAAAACACCTTCTAAGGGATCAGTGGTTGGTATGTAGGTAGCTAGAATGGATGATGTGTTAGAGGTCAATGCGGAGGTGGAGTTAATAGATTGGGAAGCTAATGGTCTAGCCATGGAGGTTATGGCAGTAGTAGGAATGGAAGAGATATGTGCAGAGAAGCAAAGAACTATAATGGTAAGTGGAAGTGTAGGTGAAGAGGTAGTGGTTGTGGAGGTAGACATCTTAATAGGTATGAGCACATCATTGGGTCGGTAAAGCATGTTGCATGTTTTGAAAGGTGAGGAGTTAGCTAGAATGGTATAAGTGTGTCCTTCATGTTCAAACTTTACACAACAATGCAAAGTGGAAGGAACACAAGTTATATTAGAATTCCCCTTCCAAAACATAAAACAATTCTGGAATAGTGTGGGGGCCCACGTGAATGTGGAGGATGACGGTGCCTAGTGTAGAGGTGATAGCATCATTGAATGAATGCAACATGACCATATGTTTATGCATGTAATTGTTAGGTATGAGCATTTGAGAAAATGTGTGGGATGAAATGATGTTAATGCTAGCGCCCCCATCAATCATCACATGACATACCTGTATGTCATCGATGTGGATAGAGATGAAGAGGGCTAGGTCCGGGTCATCATTTTGGTGTGGCACGATCTCTTCCTCTGAGAAGCTAAGGGAGGCCACTTGGTGAATAGGGTGGGGTGAAGATGAAGGTGGTAATTTGGTGAGGGAGGCAACACGATGAGGTATGATAATGGAGTCCACGGGTGTAGGATCATTAGGTAAAACCTCAATAGATTGAAGAACCTCCATGAGAGCTTGATGATGGGATTCTAAGGTTTGGATGAGGTCATATAGGGACATTTTGAGGGGAGACTAGTGTAATTGTTTGAGCATGGTGCGATGTGTGATGCCATTATAAATGGGATATGTGAGGTCGCAGATAGTTATTTTAGGTATGGGTGTAGATGGTATGTTGGGTATAGGATTGGTTGGAGGGTCAATTGCCTTTTCTTTACCCTTATCCTTTTGAGAACGTGTATTTATTTTTATCATGTTGATCTAAGGGGAGTTGGTAAACGGAGAAGGTGTAGGGTGAGTGGTATAACGACATGACAGGAAAAAATCTACTAGAGGAGAAAAACCCTATGAGGTGAGTTGGGTGCAATGACATTTGGGTGGTGGCATGGCAAGGTCTCTGATGCAAACAATGTTAATTTCAAATTTTAGGGGTGCCTATAGGAGCTGTGGGGATGGAGGTTATGATTATTGAGTGGGAAGTGTGGGGAAATGTGTCGGTGAATCGGGGTCCTCATTGAGAAGGTCATCATCATCAAAATTGGCTTCTGGAGGACACAATGGATAATAATAGTTTTCAAGGCCTTGCAGTTTTCCACATCATGCCTTGGCACACGATGGTATGTGCAAATTTTTGTGTCATCAAACCCTTTTGGCTTGGGTTTGAGGGGGTCATAAGATCTGAGTGGCGGTAACATGATGTGAAGTGTCAAGTAGGTTAGTTAGAATTTTAGCATAGGACCACGATAGTGGATCACAATGGGAAGTGAACGTGGGTTTGGGTGTAGGTGTAGTTGATTGTTGAGGAATGGTATTTGGAAGAGGAGGAGCGGGTTGAGCAATGGGTTTGGGTGCTAACATGGTTTTGGGTGTCGGTTGTGTTGGTTTAGGTAGGGGTATAGTAGGTGAATGGGTAGGAGGGTGTGTGGTTGTTTTGACTACCTTATCGTGGGGTAGTGGAATTTTATTTTGGATTGCACCTTCTTGGGTAAAGGTGATATGGGTGTACGAGGTCTAGAAGGAAAAATATATGGGGAATAGGGTGAGTTACCCATGGGGATAACGAAGTCTTTGTGAAGGTAGATGATTTCGTTCGTGCTTGGGGTGTGAGAGACGGTGATGAAGTTTAGTGGGTAGTGAAACAATAGAGGAGGGTATTGGAGGTATGGGTGTAAGTTATGTTAGGCATCCTGGGTAGGTTAGAGGTTTGCGAGGAAGGAATGGGTTGTTATGTTTTTGGTTTTTTTATGGGTGGAGGTTTCTTGACCATGTTCGGAAGCCGAGATCCTAAGACAGAGATGGGACAAGTGTAGGTGTGATTGGCACAACTAGGGTACAAGTTCTATGGGTTTGTTTCTACTATTTGGGTGTTGGAGTAGGTATGGTGTTGTCTTTAGAGGATGTAGCTAAATCTAGATTGATAGGTGGATGAGTAAGGTTGGTAGTCGGGGTGACCCATAAAGTGGTAATAGGTTTAGTTGAGGATGATGTCATAGGTGTGGATTTGGCTTTAGATATGGATTGGGCTATGTGTAAGGGTGTGGTTTGAGCTATGAAAGGTGTCATGGAAGGAGTTGTGATAGAGGTAGTTGTGTGTGATTCGGTTGATCATAATAATTTTCGGTAGATAGTGGAAGTATCGCAAGTGACCTCTACATCCGTGTTGAGACAGAAGAAAAAGGCTTCCCCATAGTAAGGCTCTATCCACATAATCTAAGTGATTAGCCAAATGTGAGAATGACACATCTGTAGATGGGTTTGATGATGAACTAATGGTAATTCCTATAAAATGTGTCTTAGAGACGAGAAATTGGCTAGCTTCGGTTTATGTGGGTAAGAGAGCCAAAAGTAGGTCTGTAGGATTTTGGGTAGCGGATGGAGAATGCTCACCAAGAGGAAAAGGTATCTCAACTAGGTTTATGGTAGGTGTAGAAGGTGATGGAATCTCCTCTACAAGTGGAGGAACGTATAGGTGCTCCTTTGTGGGTGGAGGAGGTAATGGGTGCTCCTCTATGGGTGGAGGAGGTACTATGGGTAAAGGTTCTCTAAGTGGAGAAGCCATATGTAAGATGGTCTTGATGTTAGCAGAAGACTCCTCCGTAAGTGATGAAAGGTGATCCTCTATGGGTGGAGGAGTAGGTGCGGTGGGTTCTAACGTGGAAGGAGGAGTTCGAGGCTAGGATTTCCTCTATGGAAGGAATGTGAGGTAATTGGGAGGTGACATGTATGTCATTAAAGATAGCGTGAACCTCATGGGTATCTGGGTGTCATGAGTTGATGTTTCACCGGTTTGATCGGATGAAGGGACATGGTTTCTTAAAGATGTGTAGGTTTTGGTTGGTAGGTGCATTACGATTATCCACGGTTAACTCACATTTCTCAAGAATTTGTTGGATAATATTTTTGAAAGTTATGCGATTCGTCACTATGACCCTTTACTCGATGATAGTTACGAAATCAGTTCTTTATACCATGTGGGCATGGGGTGAGTAGGGTCAAAACTAGTGTGTGGTTTTATGGGTGGAATAGTGATGGCTCCAGCTTTGATAAGATTTTCTAAGACAGAAGAGTAAGGTTCCCCAATTGGGGTGTATTTCCACTACTCTCGTCTGAATTGAAAAGTTTGGATGTCTGAGAGATTAGATGAGGGGGTAGCCTGATTTTATGGATGAGATGGGCCGGCCTTGAGTACCACTACGTTAGCGGTGCCCTTAGCCTTTAAATATTTTTTTGTGGTTTGGAAGAAGAAGAGATATCATTTGACTTAAATGTCGAAGTCTTATTACGTAATTGGATTTTTTATCTTTGATGGGCTAAATCTCTAACTTTCATTCCATAGTGAATGCTTCATCGAATGTTTGGAAGGTTTAGACCTGCAAGGTTGGCGAGGTATATCTAGCACAAGCCCGTTTGAGGATCTCAATGAATTCCATTTGTGGCAGTTAGAACGTGAGTTGGTTGATCAAGCTACGCTAGAAAGCGATAAAATCTGTGATAGATTCGTCCTCATCGACGCGTGGAGTATAGATCAGTCATGGTAACCTTCTTGATGATATTGATAGAGAAATGATCCAAGAAGGCTTGGGCTACCTGATTGAATGAGAATATAGAGTGTCTAGGTAACCCACTATACCAATCTAATGTGGGTATAGTGAGGGACATGGTAAAGGTTCTCAAGAGTAAGGCATCATCGTGAGCGATCAGATAACACCCATGTTTGAATGACCGTAAATGCTACTGCGGGTCTTCTTTGCTATTAAAATTATTGAATTTAGGCATTTCCCAATGCACGAGGGTATGGGTGGATAGAAATGGATGGGTGGATGGGCTCATTTCAAATCTCGTCGTAGGTGAGAGTGTTACAAGAGCTAGAAACCAATGCCTCTAATGTCTACATCTTGTCCAACATCAATTTGATTAGGTTATTGGTAGGTTGCGATGATTGGGTGCCTCTTGTAGCATGAGAGGGTTGGTTTTGGACATATAATAGGGGTGGCACTCCAGTTTATGGTACTTCCATGTAGGTTGATTGAGAAGAAGGCAGTGAAACAGGGGGTATGTAACTAGAGGGAATAATTTATGAAACTAGAGGCTACTAATAGTATGTATATGGATTTGGAAGGGTCATGGTAACCCTAGTGGCAATGGGGGTAACGATTGTGGAATGGAAAGGACCACGTTCTAAAAAGGGGTAGGGGTCACTAACACGGGAGGTGGTAGTGTAGCTATGGGTATGTGTGAGACATTAGGGGTATATGAGGTTGAGTTGTGGGTAGTTGTCTAAGGTACGGTGGATGTGGCGGGTGCCACGGAGGTGAAAGATGTGGCGGTCATAACGAGTATAATACCTAGCTATGTAAACGATTTGGGGTAAAGTAGATGTAAGAAGAAAAGTGCTAGATGGAGCTGATGCGGGACTAGGAGTGAGAGTCGGGGAATAGATACGGGCATGTTGTATATTAACCGAATTGACGCATCTCGAGTGGATGAGTGGGAAAGGTAAAACCGCAAGGCAATGGGGTTTTGGTCAAGGAGTCGTATGAACTCCTCATCTCCGGTGGTGATAGTGATCGGCTAGATGGGATCCATGGCTGGTGATAAAATGGAAGGTGGTGAAGACTAGGTTGGAGTGGTTGAAAATTGGCATGAAATATGAGTGTGCTTGCTTGTTTTCATGTCGGCACCATGTGAACTAGATCGATCGTGTAGGGTTTTCATATGTAAATGACAGAAAAATAGTAGGAACAGGTGAATTTGGTGACAATAAGTGGATTCAATACCAAATGGTGCTTGGAAAGTGAATCAAGCTAACCGATGTCTTTGGTTAGGTAAAACATATGCTAGTCACGAGGTAACCATGGTCGATCATCATGGAAAATGGACGGTGAGTGAAAAACCGGGTAGAAAGTCAAATCGACATGTATGCTAAATGTGATAGTGCTTTACAATGTCAATGGGTATGATGGTAATGACAGGAATTGTGAAAAGTGGAAGAGATGAATAAAAATGTCTTTTTGGGTAGGTTAACAAAAGGACTGTGGCGACTTCGGTTGGGTATAACCAACAACGGTCAAAGGGTAACCGATGATGGTTACTATTAAATTGAAACATCGATGAAAGAAAAGTGGTTATGAATTAAAATCTAATGTAGAATCAGACCCAAAATTCTAGGAATGATGATGATATGGCCCTAGAACACTCAGGTGAAGCCATAATACACCAGCTATGATGAGGAGTGTGTAAGGATGAGCAAGAAAAAAATGAAGATCGTGATCTCTCACCTCAAAATGTAAGCCAAGTAGAAACACTAAGAAAAATACAATCTTAGGAGTGCCTTTTCTATTATGTTTGTTTGGCTTATGCTATTTAAGGACTGACACATGAATCGTAAAAAGATTTTTTTGGTGAGGATGGCTCCCTACGAATAAGTACATCTAAAAAGTGAGGTTTTAGGTATGTTATGGTGGGGGTAGGCTTCACTCTGAAGTATAAATCAATAGAAGCGTTGGGCTAAAGACTGTCAATCCTCAAATCAGTGTGATCATTGACATACATTCCCAGGAAAGATGTTGTTTAAGAATATGTGTTTGTTTTGAATTTGTGTAATTTGGCAAGACTCAGAGAGAGAAAGAGATGTGCTTTCTACAATTCATTTGTCAACCATCATCTGGTCATGACTTCCAGCATATCGGTTGCCCTTAATTAATGTGAGCTAAATGCAACAACTCAAAATGAAATGCAATGATTTTAAGCCCAAATCGAAATATGAAGTTGGATGACACAAATAGATGAAGAGGAAGAGGGGATGCTCTTTCAATAAAATGCGGAAAAATAGAAAGAAATGGTTCTTTTTAATTACACCAAAAGAAAAGTTTCTTTTAGAGAAAATAGAAAGAAAAGGTGGGTTACCAAGGACTAAAACTAATGTGCATGCTTTTCAGAAGGGAAACAAACACACAAATTTTCCTAGGAATGAATACAATGCAAGGAATCCTGGATGGGTCCCACCAGGTGTGCCAAAATGTTTCTCTTGATTATAGATTGTTTCTTTCAAGTATTGACGAAACAGATAGGGTAATGGGCATAGGAGGAATACCTGTACAAATGCTAGTTGATGGGTTATTACACACATATGACTTTTGAATCCATAACTAATTGTGAGAGCTTCCTTTTGGCTAGGAGGAACTACCTGTAATGCAAAGCAAGACCACAAGAAATAGTTAAACAATATATGTAGTGAACTTCCTAACTTGTGCTAGATCTGGGAAGTGTGATACTTCCTAGATGGTTGTCAGTCCACTATTTAAAATAATTTAATGCGGTAAATAAAATAAATCCTATTGGAATTCGAAATGATTTAGGTATCTCACTTACAACACAATAAGAAATAGATCTAATCTAATAGGCTAGGTTAGAATAGGATCCAAAGGTCAAGTAACAGTTTTGGGTCTCTGCGGGTCTAACAAAGGTCTCAGGTAGATCACAGGTGGATGAGGGTGAGGTGGAATTAGGTGGGTAGGTCATTGTTCTAGGTTGTATGGGAAAATATAGAGACCGATGTTGGTTAAGGGTGACCAATGGTGGTTACGTATAACCGGTGTTGATTACTGTGGAAAACTAGGAATGCCACAGAATGAGTTTTAGGTCTCCTTTGTGATTACACAAAGGACTTGGTTGGTCGGGATGAGGTATTGGGTGATTTAGGTAGGATTTGGTGAGGTTTTAATGGGTATATAGAGGGGTGAGTGTTAGAGGAAATCAATAGGTGGCTAGGTAAACAATAGATGATAATGTAGGGATGGAATGAAATAAACCAGAGAAGTATAATGTTATACTTACTTGGATCTTGGTCTTGGATTCCCGTGAGTGAGGGACGGAGGTGCTTGTGACGAGGTTGAAGGTGTAGGTGATCACAAATTGAAGGAAAGCTTCGCATGGGCTGCATATACATTCTTCTTTGCTTGGTTAGGTCGATCATTGTTGGGATGGATATGCAGAAAAGATGCTTGATCTCCTTCCTTGGATGTGTGTTCTCGCTGGAATTCACTCTTAGAAGATGTGATATCTCTTTGGAATGTGCTAATGTTCACCAACTTTTCCAATCCTTTCCAACCTTTTGTCAACCTTGATAATACGGTTGTTTTGTGGTTAAAATGGTAACCGACGAGTAGTTTCGGCTTAACCGGTGACGGTTAGGGGTAACCGACGTTGGTCAAGGTGGGATTTCCTAGGTTTACTAAACTATGGAGATCCTATTGATTTCCTCATATCTCGTGCTGTTAACTCACGGATTAGATTGGGAGCTTCTTGTAAGCATGCGGGAATGGTGTTAGAGAGAATGTAGGCATTGATTTTTTTAGGGCTTATAAGTCTTAGTTAGTTATGGAAACTTACTAAGAATAGGTTTTAGGGTGATTTGGCTTAGTGAGGTGTCTAGGTGAAGTGTATGTGTGGATATTATTTAAATTAAGATATTTAAATAATAAATATTGTGAGGATAATTAGTTAATTTAATTTAATTAATATTAGTGAGGTGAAAGGGGCCATGGCTAGGTGAATGTGATGAAGGGTGCTTATTTTTTGAGGGACTAAAGGGGAGTGTGACCTAATTTTAGTGTCTACAAAAGGAACTAGAGAGTTTTGTGGTTATTTTTGTTTAGTCAAGTCGGAAGAAGGTAGGACAAAACTTTTCTTGTCAAATTATTTAATTCTTATTTGATGTTGGGAGAATTCTCACCTATTATAATTTTTTTATAGAACTTGAAAATCTTGTGGTGATTCTGTTTAGTCGTGTCGAAAGAGATTGGGACAATTTTTGTCTTGCCGAACTGTTTTGTTCCTTACTCTTTTCAAACCCTTCATCCGATTCATGGATTTCATCTTGTATGTTGAATCTAAACCCTGTATACTTGTATAGAATGAAGGGATATAGTACCCCTTTTTAGAATGCTTGGAAATTTTGTCCTTGGGTTTGTGATTTTTATTGACTCTTGTATATTTTGCATTGTTGCATATTTCTCTTCCTTGTTGGACTCTTTAAACGAATCCCCAAGTTTTAGTCGAGAGAAGAGATTAGGATCTCTGGGGACATTCGATGTTTATAATTAGTACCGAGAATTTGGTTTTGTGAATGGAATCGAACTTGAGCTTGTAGAATAAAAAGAGGTAATTAGATTGTAAATCTTATGTGGAAATTCGGTAGTATGCATGCTTTGACTATGCATTTGGGTTTGAGTTCTCTTTTGGGAGCTAGTTTAAGAATTTCTAAGTTTTAATTAGATGTTAGATTTCATTTCATAGTATAAATGAAATGAAATATGGTTTATGTCTTTTCGGTATGTGATCCTTTTTCTATTGACTGACAAGTTTATGGATTGAACTTCTCATTATTCGATTCTCTTCTTTGTCTATATGGAGGGATGAAACATACTAATATCAGATATGTTGTAACTAAATCCTTACAGATTGGGAAAAAGTTAAATGTGTCCTTCTATCCTTATGAATTTATGAAGTAATTCAATGGCAAGACTTGTTGATTGTTTAATAGTTATTGATAGGATCAATTAAGTCTTGTGGTATAATTCTGATGTTGCAGATTATAATATGTTCCTTTCTTAAAAGTAAATTTAGATTTCTTAATTGTACTTCTTTCTAGATGTTATTACTTATGATTATTTACATGATTTTTTTCTATTGTTTCATAAAATCAAATTTTTTTAATGAATCAATTAGTGGAATGCACTTTACTTCAATGCTTAGTGCTTATCATGCTTAGTTCATTGAACTGACCCATGCTAGCAATTTTGTAGATGGACATCGTAAGTGATTAAAGAAGACATGAAATTTCATGTTGTATTGGGTTATTTAATTTTGAACCTTATGTAAAGAGTTTCGATTCAGTCTTGAATTGTATTGAAAAAGAAAAGTTGTATTCTTTTTGGAATGAAGGTTGTTTGTTATACAACATGCCTGAAATACCTAGTCTTGTAATTGAATAAGTTTTTAATGAGGAATTGAATGTTGGAGATTTACTTGTATTGGTTGTGTAAACTATCTTATATTTATGAAGAAGATGGAATTCCTATCTGGATGATATTATTCATATCTGTTATATGCTTAATTCAGATAAAATTGATAAGTTAGATAAAAGGGAAATTAGTTTAATCTCCCTTAATAAGATGCAACTTGTTAAGTTGCATAAGTTAACAATCTTATCTAAACAATTCTAATATTAGTATTGGAATGTGTAATGAATATGTGATAAAACTATAGAGCTTGTGTAAGATAAGAAGGGATTGACAAACCCTAACACTTAATCAAGTAGAGGAAGGTTCTTCCTCATTAAATGAAATGTAACCCAAAGAATGGTGATATGATCGTTAATTGTTAGACTTCATTTCTTATAAATTCTACCACTAGTTGAACCAATTTGGTTGCTACACCTTCTCTGAATGATTAAGTTATATTTAATTGAACTTATGATATTGTTGTCCTATTTTGGTTAACTCTTGTTAAACTAAATAAATGAACATTAAAAGCAATCATGAGTTAAAGGAAGTTATTTAATGCTTAATTGATCCAAGTATAGAACAAGGACTTAAGGAGTGTTGGATTAAAAGGTGTGACATAGAAATTGTAATCTATTTTTTAATTCAAATTAATTTAACATTAATAATCTCCTTGGGGTATGTATATCATGATGAGGTAGTTTCTATAGGATGCTGGCACACATCAACCGCATGGCTATACCTTTAGGAAGAGTAGGGTCTTCTCGAGGATACAAATTTTTAGTTGACATGTTTCAACACCCTTTGGCATTGATCATATGGTGACACACAATAAGGACTTGAACTTAGTTTCTCTCTAGGTCAAGTTAGTGGCATGTTTAGGATAGGTAGTAGCTCTCAATGGCTTAGGGTACCTTGGCACACCCAGTTGACTTTAGTCAACCGAGCATGCCCATATACCGTAAGTCATTGTTAGCATCTTACTACAATGATTTATGTTTCTAACCAGGGATAAGGTTAAAATTTGGGCAAGTGGACAAGTGTTTGTCAAGAGAGGCCATTCTAGATAACAAAGGAGTGAGGTGAAGGACGTATTCCAAAATGATGAGTATGTCATCTAGGAATAGTGACATACACAGTATGTTGTAAATCTTTGGCCAAAGTATCGCAAGTTGTTGGTTGTGTTGTCTTATGTCACCTAGTTTAAAACCACATGATATCAGATGAATATTGGTAAAAAAAAATCAGGTATGTTCTTTAATCAAGATCACTCAGTACCTAGTTTAGGGTGAAAACTAGGTATACGAAGTATATGATAAGTATTCAATACTTAAAGTAAAACATGAATAGATCGGTAGGCAACCGAGTCATGGAATGAATAGATTGATGTATCACCGAATCATTTACAACTGCATATGGTTATTTGTTATGGGATTGATTGGTATGGAATGTGTTTTCTAAATAATGTTTTATTTAGAAAAATGAACATTATGTAAAAAAAAAATTCCCTTGTTTCTAAAGTCTTAAAATGGGAATGTTTCATATCGGTATCAAAGCTAAAGGTTATAGCTCTTGGACCTATTGTGTCTATAATCTGATGAAACTTAAATTTTATTATAACAGAAAATGGTTAGAACAAGAGGAAATGTTGCAAATAACCCTCTGCCTGAGAAAAGAGCAACAACTACCTAGAAACTTGATGAGATCCTTACTGCACTATTGGACACAAGAGATCATTTGGTTGTACTTGAACAACAAGTAATGGGAAATGAGGAGGAAGAAGATGCTGACAACAACAATCAGCCACCTCCTAGGGACAATGCTAATGTAGGTGTTGATAATAACAATGTGAACATACATGTTCAACCTAAAAAAAAGGCTAGGCTAGCAATTGAACTCACTAATGATATAAAAAGGATAATTCCACCTAACTTTGATGGCACCACATTAGGAGATGGAGCTGAGAACTAGCTCAGCGAAATGGAGAAATACTTTGCAATAAGTAATTTCTTAGAAGAAACAAAGGTGATATGGGGAGTATATCAACTTTCTCACGAAGCATCTCCATGGTGGGATAGTCATAAGGTTGAGTTAAACATTGATGAAACTAATATCACCTGGGATAAATTTAAATGTTACTTTAGGCAACGATGGATTCTCGTAGCTTTACTATGATTAGAAAATGGCTGAATTTCAGAAGTTAGCTTGGGGAAAGCTAATTATGAATCGAGCACTGGGAATGGTTTACGAAACTATTTAAGTATGTACCTTAGTATCAAACGGATGAGAAGTTCGGGATATAGAAATTCATCATGGGATTGAATCTCGTTATAGGAGGAGAATTGAATGTTCAAAGCCCAACCACAATGGAAGAGGTGTTTGAAAAGGCCATAAGGCGAGGAGCAGAAATTGAAAGCAATTTCGCTTATAAGGAGGAAGTAAGGAAGAAAATTCCTAACTCCTCTTCATCATCTCTTGCACCTAAGAAAGGACCATGGAATAAATTCATAATGAAAATTAAGTTTTCATCTGATACTAATAAGAAAGTAGCAATAAACAAGTTTGTTGGTAATGTACGGAACAACTTTGATGGGAACAATAATAATGGACAGAAGTCCTATGGGGGTCAAAATGATAACTCTAAGGCTGGAAATAAACCCAAGCCTAGGAAAGGACTTGTAGGAGGTTGTTATAAATGTGGCAAAGATCATTATGCAAATCAATTCCATTTGAGAAAGGATGATCATAATCAGCAGCAAACGATACATGTTGTAGTAGCTAACAAGCGAGCCAGGCCATGCCTATAGAAGTTCTAGGTAAATTATTTAGTTTACTGTAATTATTCTTTTGATACCTGAGACTCTTTGAATATTTTATTTCTAGTAAATTAGCATCCAAATTAAAAAAAATCTAGAAACATGGATAAAACATGGGTGTATAGTATGGAAACAATGTTGTTCATAAATAGTTAATATGTGTCTTTTGGAGCAACACTTGAATTACCTAAATTTTCCACTGAAGTTGATCTTTATGTTGCACCTTTGGGGTCTTATGATGTAATCATAAGTGTTAATTGGTTAGCATAACATTAGGCTAAAGTGGATTGTTTTGAAAAACACATTAGTTGTTTAGATGACCTGTAAAAAACAACAAAGATTGAGGGTGTGAAACATAAGATTTCTATTAGAAAAGCATCGGGTATGTAACTTAAAAAGGCAAAAATAAGGGTTGTACCTTATATGCAGTAAAAATTTCTAAAACAACTAAAGAGAAAAGTGATGTTATGGAATGATATCCATTGTTATGAGACTTCAGTGACATATTTCCAGAAGAATTGCCAGGTCTTCCACCCAAAAGGGAGTTTGATTTCACGATTGAGATCAAGCACGAACTGAACCTATTTCTAAAGCACCATATCGAATGACTACTACAGAATTAGTAGAGCTTAAGGCTTAGTTGCAGGAAATTTTTTTCTAAAGGTTTGATTAGACCAAGTGTTTCACCTTGGGGATCACCTCTAATTTTGTGAAAAAGAAGGATAGAACACTTAGATTGTACATTGATTACGGAATGTTAAACAAAGCAACAATCAAGAATAGATACCCAATCCATATGATGGATGATTTATTTGATCGAGATGCATGGAGCATCGGTATATTCTAAGATAGATCTTAAATCTAGATATCATCAATTGTGGATTAAGGAGGATGATATTCATAAAACAACTTTTAGAACAAGGTATGGACATTCGAGTTCACTTTGTTTTATCTTTTGGATTAACTATTCCACCTGCAACATTTATGAATTTAATGAATAATATATTTAAAGAATACTTGGACAAATTTGTGCTCATATTCTTGGACAAAATTCTCATATATTCTAAAAGTATTAAGGAACACCTTGAACATTTGAAGATAGTTTGGAAATATTAAGAAAGATACGATTATTTGGTAAGCTGTCTAAATGTTCTTTCTATGACATAGAAGTACACTATTTGGGACATGTAATAAGTAAGAATGGAATTTCTGTAGATCCTTCTAAAATTGTAGCTATAATTGAGTGGCCTACACCAAAGAATGTACATGAAGTTAGAAGCTTCATGGGACTTGCTGGCTACTATAGGAAATTTGTAAAAGACTTCTCTAAGGTGGCTGCACCAATAACTTCTTTACAGAAGAAGGATAAAAAGTTTTTTGGAATGAGAAATGTGAAATTGCATTCAAAAATTTGAAGGAACAGTTAACTTCAGCACCTATTATTGTAGTACCATATCCTAATGGAGATTTTTGGTGGTAATCGATGCATCTGGTGAAGGTCTAGGAGGTATTTTGTTGCAAAATGGTCATTTCATAGCTTACGTAAAGTAGAAAACTTAAGGTACATTAGTTGAATTATGTTCCACATGATTTAGAGGTTGTTACCATTGTTCATGCATTGCAAGTTTGGAGGTATTACCATCTTGGTAAACCTTTTGAATTGAAAACTGATCATCTTGGGCTGAAATATATCTTCACTCAGCCAAATCTTAATGCAAGACAATGAAGGTGGTTAGAGTTTTTGTCTCAATATGATTTTGACATCAATTATATAAAGGGTAAAGAAAATAGAGTGGCTGACGCTCTAAGTCATAGGAAGCACATTTATGCTCTTATAACATTGAGAACTCAATTTAAGGATGAAGTAAAAAGTGTTATGGAATCTGATTCTTATTTTCAGCAAGTAAAGACAACACTTGCTACAGATTCTAGTGATTCGAGATATAAAGGTTTTCACTTTGATAATGAAGGAATCTTATGATTTGAAAACAAAGTATTTGTACCTTTGCTAAATGATTTGAGAAAGAAATTGTTAGTAGAATTCCACAATTCACCTTTTTCTGGACACCCTAGTATTACAAAAATTCTTGTTGATATAAAACAACAATATTTCTAGAAGGGAATGAAAAAGGATGTAATAGATTTTGTGACACATTGCCTTGAATTTAAACGTGTTAAAGTGGAACATATGCACCCAGCCAGTTTGTTGTATCCTCATAGCATACTACAGTACAAATGGAAAGTGATAAGCATGGACTTTGTACAAGGGTTTCCTATGTCAAGAAATAAACATGATGTTATCTTAGTAGTTGTTGATAAACTAACAAAAGTAGCACATTTTATTGCTGGAAATATGAAGGATGATTCTCCTATGTTAGCTAAAAGATTTGTACATGAAATTTTTAGATTACATGGAGTACTTGAGTTAATCATTTCGGATAGAGATCCTAGAATGACGTCAAGATTTTGTCAAATGCTTAATGCAACTTTAGGAACTAAGCTGAATTTAAGTTTTTGTATCATCCGGAAATAGATGGATAGATTGAAAGAGTTAAGTTTTAAAGGATATGTTACAAATGTATTATAGGGATCAGCAATGAGTAAAAGTGGGAAGAGTACCTTCCACTAGTTGATTTTGCATACAATAACACATATCATGCCTCTCTTAAGATGACGCTATTTGAAACATTATACGGAAGAAAATTTAGAACCCTTGTTAGGTTGGACAACATGGAGGATAGAGAGGTAATTGGACCTACAATCCTTACTAAAATGGAACAAAAAGTTAAATTGATTCATGAACGATTGAAAGAAGAAGAAGATGGACAAAATATTTTTGCTGATTTGAAGCGGGTAGATAGTAAATTTGAACTTGGTGAGAAAGTATTTCTTCGGGTCAAACTGAAAAAGAGCTCTATAACTTTTGGTAAGGCTACCAAGTTATCACCTTGTTATGTGGGACCTTTTGAGATAGTTTAAGTAATCAACCCTGTATCTTACCACTTAATGATACCTCCTACTTTATCACGAATGCATGATGTTTTCCATATTTCTTTGCTAAATACATTTCAGATTTATCACATGTGTTAAATTAGAATTCCTTGCAGGTCCAAGACCCAGGAATAATTGTGGTTAAACCCATACGAGTACTGGAAACTCACCAGTTACATTTGAGAAATCATGAGATAAGTCAATGCAAGGTCCAATGGGACCAGTTTAATGAAGAAAGTGCAACCTAGGAAAACCTAGATGATATGAAAACTAATTTTCCATATCTATTTGAACAGAATTGATTCTATTGACTGATAAAAATAATTTTGATTTTATCTTTATAATACAATAAGTATGCCATTTTTGGGCAGATATTTATTTGTTTTGAATAAACAACTATTTAATGCTGATTTCTGAAACTTAAAATTTAGATATTGTTGCAAACATATGTTAAGAAAGTGAATAAAAATTGATTATCCTAAATGCAATGACTAAAATGAGGTAATCATCGGGATGATGATTCTTTTTAGGAGGTAAGCATGTAACACCCTCGAAAATGGTTATATTGTTCCTTTGCATTTCAAGTGTTGACATGTGATTTTCTTGATAAAGATGTGTTCTTTTGACTGTGGAAGATCATGCTTGAAATGGATAAACCATTTATGCTCTTTGATTGAAGGGATAGTATGTTGTTGCTTGTAATAATCTATTTCACTTCTCATTAGATAAACTACAATCTGGTTTTAAGAGTTGCAACTTACCTTTCACTATTCGACTCGTCCTTGGATCAATTCCATTGATCTAAGGTATGTTTTAAATCTTCTTATAAAAATGAATGAAAACTTGACATTCTTCGATTAAGAGACTTAACAGACTTAACTTGTGTTTGTTACAAATTCTTTATCATTTTGAAAATAGTTCTTGCATTTTGTTTTGTGTTGAGCTTGACTCTTCTTGATTGACCCTTGCAGGGCGCTTATTGGTGTTAAGGGAAATAGAAACCCTACTTTTGGATTCTTGAAAAAAATAAATTATTATGTACCTTTTTACCTATACGGTCTACCCTAATAGATATGGGACTCAGGTAATTTACCTAACTATTACTACACCACTTTACATGGGATGACATTCTAACCTAAGTTATTAGCTTGAAAGGAAATAACCTAGGGGATGCTAAGTTTTTTCTAAACCTATTGTTTTTGGTTAAATCTACATCCTATCCTAAGGTGGCAATTTATTGTTAGGGGTTATATCCTAAGGTTATATATTTAAACTAACCTAATATCTAACCTAAGAAAAATCTAACTATCCTAAACTAATGGTATATGAAAAGGGACCTATGGACCATTGGAAAGAGGGGGAACTAAGCGGCGGTTCCTAATATTTTATTGGGATTTGATTTTGATTTGGTTTTAAATGCAAGAAATCTTGCCCGGTTTGGCGGGGGTTCTTGAAAGTTTAGAGGAACCTACGTGGAGGCATCACTAAGTTTGGAAATTCATTTTGAATTACAATTAGGTCTCACCAACTATGAATGGAAGTGGCAAGGAAAGATAAGCGGGAAAATTGGAATTAATGTCATTAATATGCCTCGGGTTTGGTGAGCAAGCTGTCTTAGAAGGCATGCTAGTGGATTTGTTGGGGGTTGTTTTTCTTTGCATGCTTCACAATTTTCTCTCTGCATGGAGCTATCTGGTTTTTTGAACTAGCAGTTTGATATGAACTTAGTGGCTATTTTTGAATTATTTGATCTATTTTCGGTTTGAGGAATGTATAAGAGGCACTATGGAAAAATATTACTATTGTTTGATCTTGTTTAGAGAAGAAGAGGTCTTGGAAACTTAGCTAGAAGTCTTCTTCAAATCGGCAGAGGCACTATCAGGCATGATAGGCTCTACCCATTAAGATTTCTTGCTTTCTTCTAAATGATTCATTAAAACAATTCTGCTCACTGGAAATTTTATATTTGCATGATGTATGTGGTTATTCACTTGCATGTATTCTTGGAAATTATGTGGGTTTTGGAATGTGAATCCTTTGTTGTTATTGACAGTTTTTTGGAAATTTCTCTGTATTGGTTGTTAGAGGTTTGCATGTGATTTGTTTTGGAACTCTGCAACCTGTACTTGAAGCTCTATTGAACTCTGTAACTTGAACTAGTAGTTCTGTTAATTGTATTTGAAGCTTGTAGCTTGTTTTCAAAGCTTTTTTTCTTGCATTTGAAAATAATGTGGAAAGAGCTAACTAGTTGCTTGTTGGGTTCCAAATCTCTATTCAGTCATGTGTTTCTTGAGTTGAAGTGGGACTCTGTAGTTTCTCTATTCTCGTAATGGAGCTTCGAGATTCGTTTTGAGTTTTGTTGAGATCATGTGTTTGTTTAGGGATGTGTAAGAACTATGTGAAGTTTTGAACGAATTGGTTGAATATTCGTATTCAACAAGCGTATTGCTATTTAGTTCTTGAATACTTAACTTGTTGTTAAGTTTATGTGTTATGTTCTATACTCGAGCTTGGAACCAAAGTTTTATGCTCCCTTAGGGAAAGCGGAAAGGCTTGAACCCGTAAATGGGTGTTGGTGTTTATTCCAAGATTTTTTAGGGCCTTGAGTTTCATTATTAACTCGTATTTAAGCTTGTATTTTTGAAATTGAGTTAGAAACTCGTATTTGACTTAATACAAGTTTTTCCATTGTTGTTCGTTTAAGATCTCACTTTAGATTCGAGGTGTTTAACCTTGTACAGGTATTTTGAATAGAATTTTAGTGGGTATTAAGGACTATAAAGCTTCTGTCTCTTTTTAATATCGTCTGTTGGAAGGGAGCCTTGTGAGTTTTGTTTGGTTAGATGTTGAACCATGTAACTTATTTTGAGGGATCCTTTGTTTTGATTTTTAATAATGAACGGTTGTATGATTTCGGTATTTAAAACCACATGGTGTTCTTGAACTTGATTGTTTAATTCTTTTGAAATAAATGAATTAGAATAACATCTTGTCTCGGGAAAGTAATATCGATGAAAGAGATTTATGGGAATTACTATTATTTCATTTTTATTCCTTTATGTTGAATGATCCCTACCTATCTTATGATTTTAAAAGGAACTAGAGAGGTTTGTGGTTATTTTTGTTTAGTCAAGTTGGAAGAAGGTAGGATAGAAATTGTCTTATCAAATTATTTAATTCTTACTTCCTTTCTATATTTAATCTTTGGGAAATTTCTTACCTGTCATAAGATTTTTATGGAACTTGAAAATCTTGTGGTGATTCTCATTTAGTTGCGTTGAAAGAGATTAGGACAATTTTTTTTTGGACGAATTTGTTTGGTTCCTTACTCTTTTAGACCCTTCATCGATTTGTGGATTTCATCGTATGTTGAATCTAAACCCTGCATACCCATTTAATATGAAGGGATATTGTACCCTATTCGGAATGCTTGGAAATTCTATCCTTGGGTTTGTGAGTTTTATTGACTCTTGTCTATCTTGCACTATTGCATATTTCTCTTCCTTGTTGGACTCTTTGAATAAATCTCTGAGTTTTAGTCAGAGAAGAGATTAGGATCTTTTGGGGACAATATGCTGTTTAGAATTAGTACCAAGAATTTTATTTTGTGAATGGAATCTGAACTTGAGCTTGGTGAATGAAAAGAGGTAATTAGATTGTAAATCTTCAGTGGAAATTTGGAAGTATGCATGCTTTGACTGTGCATTCAGTTTTGAGTTCTCTTTTGGGAGCTAGTTTAAGAATTTCTAAGTTTGTATTAGATGTTGGATTTCATTTCATAGTATAAATGAAATGAAATATGGTTTGGGTCCTTGTTGGTATGTGATCCTTTTTCTGTTGACTGATAAGTTTATTGATTGAACTTCTCATTATTTGATTCTCTTCTTTGTCTATATAGAGGGATGAAACATACTAATATCATATATGCTGTAACTAACTCCTTACAGATATGGAAAAAGTTAAAAGATCCCTTCTATCCTTATGAATTTATGAAGTAATTTAATGGCAAGACTTGTTGTTGAAAGGATCAATTAAGTCTTGTGGTATAGTTTGATGTTGCAGATTATAATATGTTCCTTTCTTAAAAGTAAATTCAGATTTCTTAATTGTACTTATTTCTAGATGTTATTACTTATGATTATTTACATGATGTTTTTCTATTGTTTCATAAAAGAATTTTTTTTTAATGAAGCAATTATTGGAATGCACTTTACTTTAATGGTTAGTGCTTATCATGCTCATTTCATTGAACTAACTTGTGCTTAGCAATTTACTGAGATGGACATCATAAGTGATTAAAGAAGACAAGAACTTTCATGTTGTATTGGGTTATTTAATTTTGAACCTTATGTAAAGAGTTTTGATTCATTCTTGAATTGTATTGAAAAATAAAAGTTGTATTCTTTTTTGAATGAAGGTTGTTTGTTATACAAAGCATGCCTGAAATACCTAGTCTTGTAATTGAATAATTTTTTAATGAGGAATTGAATGTTGGAGATTCACTTGTATTGGTTGTGTAAATTAGCTTATATTTATGAAGACTATGGAATTCCTATCTGGATGATATTATTCATAGCTGTTATATAATTAATTCAGATAAAATTGATAAGTTAGATAAAAGGAAATTAGTTTAATATCCCTTAATAAGATGCACTTGTTAAGTTGCATAACTTAACAATCTTACTTAAACAATTCTAATATAGTATTGGAATTGTAACATTCCTATTTTAAGACTTTAGAAACAAGGGAATTTTTTTTTTGAGTAATGTTCTCTGTTCTAAATATGTAATTTAGAACACACATTCCATAATAACCATTCTTATAACAGATAACCATATGTAGTTGTGATGACTCGGTAAGCTACCAATCTATTCATTTCATGACTCGGTGAACTACCGATCTATTCATATTTAACACTAAGTATTGAGTTATTTTCTATATACCACGTATACTTGGTTATCTTACCCTATTCGGGTAATGAGTGATCCATTTAACGAACCTAAGTGATTAGTTTTTACCAATATTTATGTACATCACGATCCTTAGACTAGGCGACATAGGACAATGCAATCAAAATCTTGCGATACTTTGGCCAAAGATTTCTAACATACTATTCATATTACTTATTCCTTGACGACATACTCATCAATCCAAAATACATCTTTCACCCCCACTCTATTGTTATCTAGAATGTCCTTTACTGACTTCCGTCAGTCCTCTTACCCAAGGTTTAACCCTATTTCTGGTTAACAACGTAGGTTATGATAGGAAGGGGCTCACAAAGACTTAGGATATTTTGGCATACTGGGTCAACCTAGGTCAACCCCATGTGCCTGGTACATTGAGCCCTAGAGGGCTACTTCATATCGTAACTATGCTACTACCCATTCCTAGAGAAAACTAAGTTCAAGTCCATAAGTGTGTAGATCTAGACAATCAATGCAGAAGGGTGTTGCCACATGTCGAATACAACGCAATAGCCTCGAGAAGATCCCAATATTATCGAAGGTACATCCCTATTGTTTGCATGTGCTAGAATCATACAGAACAACCTCGTCGAGATGTACATACCCCTAGGAGATTATTAATATTTAATTATTTTGGATACTTTAAAAGTAGATTTCAGCAACCCTACCCAAACCCTAATCCAACTCTCCCTAAGTTCAATTCCAAATCAGGTTCCATTAATCCTTGAAAAACTTCCTTAACTCATGATTTATTTAGATGTTCATTAAATTTTGGCTTAACAAGCAGCTACTAAGAAGAAAGGACAACAACCTCATAAGTTCCATGTAATGTGACTTAACCATTCAAGGAAGTGTAAGCAACAACCTAGGTTGTAACTTAATATACTTTATTAAATAAAGTCTAATGATTATAAATCATATCTTCCTTTTTGTTTACTTTTTCATAAGAGAGGAAGAGTCTCCCTCTTTATGGTTAAGTTCTAGGGTTTAACACACCCTTTATGTCCTTTACAAATTCTATAGTTTTCATTGTAAGTTCATTTCACGTTACCTTAATAATATGAATTGTTTAGATAAGAACATTGAATTTTGCAACTTATTTAGCTGCATCTCATTTAGGGAAATTACTCTAATTCCCTTTTTCCTACTTATCCAAGAATACTCATTTAAGCATATAAACAACATGAAGAATATCAACAAGATAGGATTCCATTTCCTTTACAAAGGTACAAGATAATTTTCACAACCCATGCAAGTAAATTCTCATCCTTCAATTCAGTTTCAAAACTTATACATTTACAAACTTATGCATTTTAGGCATACTGCATGATAGCAGCCTTCATTCAAAATAATTTAACTTTTCTTTTTCAATACAACTTAAGAACGAATCAAAATTCTTCACAAGAATCAAACTTAGATCAGCTAATGCATCATATAAGTTTTTGCCTTCTTTTATCACTTACGAAGTCCATCTCCAAAAATTGCTAGCATGGGTCAGTTCAATGAATTGAGCACGATAAGCACTAAGCCTTAAAACGAAGTGCATTCCACTAATTGTTCCAATAAAAAAACCCTGCTTTAATGAACAATTAGTATTTCATACATTAATCATAAGTAGTAACAACCAAAAAAAAGAAGAGCATTAATGAACTAAAGTTCACTTCTAAAGAAGAACAAATTATAATCTATAACATTTGTCTTAAAAATTAAGGTATGGCTGGTCCTATCATTCATCTTAATCAACAAAACATAACATCTTATTGTTTTCATTCTACCAACTCAGAATACAACACTTATCTTAACTATAAGATACAAGAAGTGTTTTCAGAAGGTTCATACTAGGATGTTTCGTCTAACTTTCTAGCAAGAAGAAGAGAAACCATTTTCATTATGCCGAAGTACATAATATCCACAAGGTAGAAACAAGTTCATATGATAACCTAAGCTGTTTCATCTTAAGATTAACTATTTCAAATCAAACATTTAAGATATTCATCAAAACAGGAATAAATAAAGATCCCAGATGGAAGGATGAAACATCAACCAACTAGCATAATACATTTTTAACAAACCATACATCACTCTCCTTCTATTTCATTTCCATTAATGATAAGTAAGAGAAGGTTAGCCAAATTAATGATTAACTTTTCCTATAGAATAATCAACAAAATATTCCAAACAAATGAACTTATTCCCAACTGTATTAGAAAAGAAGATTAACAGAAATGATCCTAAACCATAGTCATTTCCTTCAACTTAATTAACAAAGTCCCTTCTTCAAATATATACAGTTCAAGTTCATATAAGGATTCCAAAGGAAGAACAAGAACACCTTAAAGTGAAAAGGTATCTAATGAAACTTTTCCCTTAAAAATTCCTATAGTAAGCAAGGGATCTATTCAAATAGGAACATTAGAGCAGTGAAGATCATACACAGTCCTTATACACAAAATAACTATAACTAATTCTTTCCGGGTTCTTCATTTCTTTATGAGGACCTACAGAAGAGAAATCCGAGTAGATACTAACACCCAGAATTACCCAAGAGCTAAATCAAACAATATTATTTATCATACTTTTCAACATATTGCTTCAAGAATAAAAATAAAGAACAAATTCCCAATAAGAATCATAAACTACAAAGATGGTTCCAGTCAAAATCTAACAGAGTTTACCAACCGACTCATAAAACCATATTTCTAATTTTCTCCATGCACATGCATCTGTTTCCTTCTAAGAATTCGAGTTTTAAAATAGTTCCCTACAGTAATAAAATAAATATAACGATAGGATCTCACAACATAATTACAAGATACCTTCTTCCCCAAGATTTGAAATCCCAATCTGAGCGCCATGAGGTACATAAGTTCTTACCAAGATCAAAATCATTCACTGATTTTAAACAAGTTTAGGAAACTTAAGTTCCCTTTTGATTTGTATCTTTTAACAAAGAAAACCAGAAAGAATCCCAACTGGACCGACACCTTGCTCAGGTTTCTAATTCCAACAATAAGAAACAATTTCCTCGACTCATTTTGCATCACAATACTCCTTATTGAGTTACTATAACTTTTCGCATTCTAATGCTAGATAAAATGCAATGAACAAACATTTAAATAGTTCAAATTAAAAATCAAGCGTCATTTTTGAATAACTATCATATCAAACATTATTCAGCTACTGGAGTGGTTTGGAAGATCACTTAAAGAGTTCAGACCAACATCATATAAGTGCTAAGGCCGTATTCATAATGAACTCTCAATACAATACACAAGGTCACAATAACCACAAACATCAACCAAATGCGGACCAGTAATAGTTCACAATTTCTTGATAACACCACATAATTATCACACCATGTTAGGGTTTCAGCAACAAAAATGTTCATAGGTTGGGAAAATAAGAACCAACCAACTACTACTCTATTCATAGCTCCATATACTTACGAAGCAAAACACAAGCATAACAACACCAAGAATCCAACAACAGTTCTCGAGTACCCACAAGTTTCTAATAGAACTTGAGTTTACATACAATTTTTCATAACAGACATGAGCTTTTTACTAGCATAGGATCACAAAACAATAGATTCAATAGATACAGGTGAGATGCAAGATTTTCTAAAGAAGTTTAGTGAGAATACATTCATTTGAAAGTAACAAAACCTAACCTTAATTACCAAATTCAGTTAAGCCAAACAGAGTTACAAAATCCTTTTTGCATGTGTTTTTCATGTGTTCAAACAACCACATAATATATCTTAAACCAGACTGCTTTTGCAAAGGATTCGAACCAAGAATACAAGACTTAATAAACTCAGTAATCAAACTTCCAAATACATCATGCAATGCATAAAAACTCACAAAGAAAAGTTGTTTTAATGAAAACACTTAGAGGAAAGCAATAGATTTTAACAGTTAGAGCCTATCATGCATGATAGTGTCTCTGTCAAACCGAAGAAGACCTCCTACCGAGCTCACTCCTTCCCTTCTTTTCCACAAAAGATCAAACAACTAGATACCTCTTCCATAATGCCTCTTATAAATTCCACAAAACGAAAATAGATTTGAAACCTCAAAAATAGCCATGAAGTGCAGTTCAATCTGCTAGTTCAAAAAACTAGAGCGCATACAGAGTGAAAATTGGAGAGCATGCAAAATGAAACAACCCAAGGAAAATCCACTAGCATGCCTACCAAGATGGTTTGTGATCGTAAAACAAAATTAGTTAATTCCATTAATTCAAAATCTTTCTCCTAATCTTCCTTGCCACCTCCTGCTAAGTTTGGCGAATGTCAAGTCTAGATTAACATGTATTTCCATTTTAGTGATACTACCACCTAAGCCTTTGGTAAGTCATCTAGCCTCTGCCCAAAACCGGCGGTCTGTATGCATTTACCAACCTTATCAATAACATAAATGCCTTACGAATTGTCGCCCAAGTGCATGCAACTACATAAGTCCCCGTTCATATCCATTAGTTTAGGATAGATTAGATTGTTTAGGTTATATCTTAGGTAGATTAAAGTTTATACCTTGGGATATAACACTAATAACTAACCCCCACCATAGGCCTTAGAAAATAGGTTTAGATAATTTCCACATAGGTAAATTAATTCAAAACATAATAGTTTTAGGCATTAGGTTAGATTACAATAATACCTTGTAGTATTAGGATCTAGGTTAATTTAATACCTAGTAACCTTTCCAATTCCATTAGCACCGAGCTTAGGTTAGGTTGCAAATCAACCAATCATAACAGAATAAGGAGCTTTAGGTTAGAATTAGAATTCTATCAAGTGACATAGCTTAGGTAGAAATATATATATTTTTACCTAGCTTAGGATCCCGTAGGTTAGTCCTATATAGGATCCTGGATCTCTCTTATGCCGTGAACATGATGCACTCCCATTTCCATCAGCAATGACCTGTCATGGTCGATCTCCAATGACCCAAGCAAAACAACCCACTGAATGGAAGTACGTTCACATAGAAATCAAAGAACTTGCAACAAAAATTTTAGTTCAATGTGTATCTTAACTCATGGAATGTCAATTTTACCATTCATGTAGCAGAGCATATTTAAAACATTCCTTGGATCACTGAAATTGATCCAAGGATGATTCAAATAAATAGATAAGTTTACAACTCTTAAACTAGATTGTAAATCACCTACTAGAAGTGAAAAATGGATTCAGGGAAGCCATTCCAATTCATTCAAAGGATCTTAAGAGAAGAAAAGACTTATCCATATCAAGCATGATTTTCCCAAAGTCAAAAGAACATATCCTATAAAGGAAAATCACATGCCAACAATTGAGATGCAAGGGAATAAAATAACTTTCAAGGGTGTTACATGCGTCCCTCCTAAAAATAATCATCATCCCGATGATTATCTCTTTTAACAATTTACATCAAACAGTCAATTCATTCACTTCTCTTATCCTAAGTCAAATATCTTAGATTATTATAGTTCCAAAATCAACATTAAATAACTTTTTATTCAAATCAAGTAAATATCTACCCAAAACTGGCTTACTTAATGGCATAAAAGATAAAATAATTAAATTTTTATTAGTCAACAGATTCAATTCTATTTAAATAGATATGGAAAAGTAGTTTTCATATCCTCTAGATTTTCCCAAGTTGCACTCTCCTTGTTAAACTGGTCCCACTGGACCTTATATTGACTTATTTCTCTATTTCTTAAATGTGATCGAGTTTCAGTGATCGAATGAGTTTAACCATGATTATTCCTGGTTCTTGGACCTGCAATGAATTCCAATTTAACACATGTGATAAATCTGAAACGTATTTCTTAAGCAAAGAAATATGGAAAACATCATGCATTCGTGACAAAGCAGGTGGTAGTTCTAAATGATAAGCTACAGGGTTGATTACTTCAACTATTTCAAAATGTCCCACATAATGAGGTGATAACTTGGCAGCCTTACCAAAAGTTATAGAGTTCTTTTTCTATTTAACCCGAAGAAAAACCTTCTCTCTAAGTTAAAATTTCTTGTCAACCTGCTTTAAGTCAGCATAACTCTTTTGCCTATCTATAGCTTCTTTCAAGCGTTCACGAATCATTTTAACTTGTTCCATTTTTGTAAGGATTTCAGGTCCAATTACCTCTCTATCCTCAATGCTATCCCAACTAATAGGGGTTCTGCATTTCCTTCCTTAAAGTGCCTCGAAAGGTGTCATCTTAAGAGAAACATGATTTGTGTTATTTTATGTAAATTCAACTAATGGAAGGTACTCCTCCCACTTTTAGTACTGATCCATACAATACATTCATAACATATCCTCCAAAACCTGATTCACTCTTTTAGTCTATCCATCCGTTTCCGGATGATATGCAGAACTGAAATTTATTTTAGTTCCAAGAGTTGCATTAAGCGTTTTCCAAAACTTGATGTCATTCTAGGGTCTCTATCAGATATGATTAATTCAGCTACTCCATGTGATCTGAAAATTTCATCTACAAATCTTTTAGCCAAAATAGGAGAATCATCCTTTAGATTTCTAGCAATAAAATGAGCTACTTTCATTAGTTTGTCAACTACTACCAAAATAACATCATGTTTATTTCTTGACATAGGCAACCCTTGTACAAAATCCATGCTTATTACCTGGCATTTGTACTATGGTATGCTATGCGGATACAATAAATGAGTTGGGTGCATATGCTCCGTTTTAGACATTGACATTCAAGACAATGAGTCACAAAGTCAATAACATCCTTTTTCATTCCTTTCCAGAAATATTGTTGTTTTATATCAATAAGCATTTTTGTAATGCCATGGTGTCTAGAAAAAGGTGAATTGTGAAACTCTGCTAACAATTTCCTTCTCAAATCGTTAGGCAAAGGTATGTATACTTTGTTTTCATATCGTAAGATTCCTTCATTATCAAAGTGAAAACCTTTATATCTTTCATCCTTTGGGTCTGCAGCAAGTGCAATTTTTACTTCTTTGAAAGTAAGAGTCAGATTCCATAACACTTTTACTTCATCCTTAAACTGAGTTCTTAGTGTTATAAGAGCATAAATGTGCTTCCTACAACTTAGAGCATCAGCCAATCTATTCTCTTTTCCTTTAATGTAACTTATGTCGAAATCATATTGAGACAAAAACTATAACCACCTTCGTTGTCTTGCATTCAAATTTAGCTAAGTGAAAATGTATTTCAGCCCCGGATGATCAATTTTCAACTCAAACGGTTTACCGAGTAGATAATGCCTCCAAAATTGAAGTGCATGTACTATGGCAACAAGCTCTAAATCATGTGGAGCATAATTTAACTCACGTGACTTAAGTTTTCTACTTTCATACGCTATGACATGATCATTTTGTAACAAAATACCTCCAAGACCTTCCTTGGATGCATCAATTACAATAGTAAAGTCTCCATTAGGATCAGGTATAGCTAAGATAGGTGCTGAAGTCAACTGACTTTTCAAAATTTTAAAATCAAATTCACATTTATCATTCCAAACAAATTTCTTATCCTTTTTCTACAATGAAGTTATTGGTGTAGCCACCTTAGAAAAATCCTTAACAAATTTTCTATAATAACCTGCAAGGCCCATGAAGCTTCTAACTTCATGTACATTCTTTGGTGTAGGCCACTCAGTTATAGCTACAATTTTAGAAGGATCAACAACTATCCCATATTTACTTATAACATGACCCAAATAGTGAACTTGGTGTCATAGAAAGAACATTTGGATAGCTTACCATACAACCGTCTCTTTCTCAGAATTTCTAAAACTATTTTTAAGTGTTCATGATGCTCCTCAATACTTTTAGAATATATGAGAATTTCATCCAAGAATACAAGTACGAACTTTTCCAAGTATTCTTGAAAGATATTATTCATTAAGTTCATAAAAGCTACAGGTGCATTCGTTAATCCAAAGGGTAAAACCGTGAATTCATAATGCCCATACCTTGTCCTGAAAGCCATTTTATGAATGTCCTCATCTTTAATTCATAATTGATGATATCCATATTGAAGATCTATATTAGAATATACCAATGCCCCACGTATATGATCAAATAGGTCATCAATTCTAGGAAGTGGGTATCTATTCTTTATTGTTGCTTTGTTTAACATCCTATAATCAATGCACAATCTAAGTGTTCCATCTTTATTTTTCACAAAAATCATTGATGCTCCCCAAGGTGAAACACTTGGTCTAATCAAACCCTTAGAAAAATTTCTTGCAACTAAGCCTTAAGTTCTACTAACTCTGTGGTAGTCATTTGATAAGGTTCTTTAGAAATAGGTTCTAGTACCTAGTTTGATTTCAATCATGAAGTCAAACTCCTTTTGGGTGGTAACCCCATGTAATTCTTTTAGAAACACGTCACCGTAGTTCTATAACAGTGGATAATGTTCCATGAAATCATTGTTTTCTTCCATAGATTCTAAAATTTTTACTGCATATAAGGTACAACCCTTATTTTTGGCCTTTTTAAGTTGCATAGCTGATAATTTCCTAACAGAAATTTCTCATTTTACACCTTGAATCTCTGCTATTTTCTGCAGATCATCTAAACAACTAATATGCTTTTCAAAATAGTCTACCTTTGCTTTATGCTTGGCTAACCAATTTACACCTATGACTATATCATAAGATCCCAAAGGTGCTACATAGAGATCAAATTCTATGGAAAAGCTAGGTAAGTCAAGGACTGCCCTGAAAAGACACATACTAACTGTATGAATAGAATTATTGCCATAATGTACAATCCATGATTTAGCCATTTTTCTATCTTTTTTTAAAGTTTTGAAGTAATTTTACTAGAAATAAAACATTTAGTTGCTCCCATATCAAAAATAATAGTTACAGGTATGCCGAATAACTTACCAGGAACTTCTATAGGTGTAACATGCTTTTCAACTTTCTTGTCAGCTCAAAGCATGTATCTTGTGCTACTGATTATGATCATCCTTCTTCAAAGGACATTGATTCACGTAATGATCTTTTCCATAGTTATAACAGCCTCATACTGGTCCCTTTTTGGGCTTAGAATTATTTCTAGCCTTAAATTTATCATTTTGACCTCCATAGGACTTCTACCCGTTATTGTTATTCTTGGAAAAATTGTTCCTTGTATCTCTAGCAAACTTATTCGTTGTTGTTTTCTTATTATTATTAGCTGAAAACTTACTTTTATTACCAAAATTTTTCCATGGTCCTTTCTTAGGTGCAAGAGAAGCTGAAGAAGAGTTTGGAACTTTCTTCCGTACTTCCTCCTTGTGAGCAGAAATAGCCTTTAATTTTTGTTCTTGCCTTATGGATTTTTCAACAACCCCTTCCATAGTGGTTGGGTGTGAACATCAACCTCTCCCCCAATAATGGGATTCAATCCCATGATGAATTTCCGTATCTTGAACTTCTCATCGGTTTGATATCGAGGTACATATTTGAGTAGCTTCTTAAAACGTTCCCAATACTCGATTCTGATTAACTTTCCTTGAGCCAAGTTCTAAAATTCGGTCATTTTACGATCGTAATAAAGTTGTGGCAACCATCGTTGCCTAAAATAACTTTTAAATTGATCCCAAGTCATGTTAGTTTCATCAATGTTTAGCTCAGCCTTACGGTTGTCCCACCATGAAGATGGTTCATGGGAAAGCTAATATGCTCCCCAAATAGTTTGGTTTCTTCCGAGAAGTTCCTTATTGCAAAGTACTTCTCCATTTTCTTTGAGCCAATTTTTCAGCTCCATCACCTAATGTGGTACCATCAAACTTAGGTGGAGTTATCCTTTAATATCATTGGTGAGTTTAGTGCCAACCTAGCCTTTTGCTTTACGGCTGCTAGACATGTACATTAGTATTGTTATTATCAACACCCATATTAGGGTTTTCCTCAGGAGGTGGCTGATTGTTATTACCAGCTTCTTCTTCCTCCTCATTACCCATCACTTGTTTCTCAAGTACAATCAAACAATCTCTTGTGTCTAACGGGGCAACAAGGATATCATCAAGTTTTTGGGTTATTATTGCTCCTACATCAGGCCAAGCATTGTTCACAATGTTTCCTCTCGTTCTAACCATTTTACATTACAAGAAAATTCAAGTTTTTATCAGATTATGGACACATTAGGTTCAAGAGCTACAACCTTCTACTCTAATGCCAAGATGTAACATTCCTATTTTAAGACTTTAGAAACAAGGGAAAATATTTTTTGAGTAAAGATCTCTGTTCTAAATACGTAATTTAGAACACACATTCCATAACAACCATTCTTATAACAGATAACCATATGCATCAATGATGACTCGGTAAGCTACCGATCTATTCATTTCATGACTCGGTGAACTACTGATCTATTCATGTTTAACACTAAGTATTGAGTACTTTTTTGTATACCACATATACTTGGTTCTCTTACCCTATTCTAGGTAATGAGTGATCTGTCTAAGGAACCTAATTGAATAGATGTTACCAACATCCATCTACATCATGATCCTTAGACTAGGTGACATAGGACAATGCAATTAACAACTTATGATACTTTGGCCAAAGATTTCTAACATACTATTCGTATTACTTATTCCTTGACGCCATACTCATCAATCTGGGATATGTCCTTCACCCCCACTCTATTATTATCTAGAATTTCCTTTACTAATTTCTATCATTCCTCTTGCCCAAGGTTTAACACTAGTTCTTGTTACAGCGTAGGTTATGATAGGAAGGGGCTCACAAAGACTTAGGATATTTTGGCATACTAGGTCAACCTAGGTCAACCCCGTGTGCCAAGGTACCCTGAGTCCTAGAGGGCCACTTCATATCATAACTATGCTACTACCCAATCCTAAAGAAAAACTAAGTTCAAGTCCATAAGTGTGTAGATCTAGATGATCAATGCAAAAGGGTGTTGTCACATGTCAACTGCAACATTGTATCCTCGAGAAGATTGTAACACACGAGCAGTTCTTACTCTCTCCTTTGCATCCAAGTGTTGATATGTGATTTTTCCATATGATGATATGTTCTTTTGATTGTGAGAAATCATGCTTGAATTGGTTGTGTCCTTTCTGCTCTCAAGATCTATGATTGAATGGGAATATGCTTGGATTTATTTTCTTTCATTTCTCACATATGAGTACAATCTGATTTCTAGGAGATCGTAGACTTATCTATCTCTATGACTCATCCTTGGATCAATTGCATTGATCCAAGGAATGTTTTAATTATATTCGGGATGAACAATTATGTATTGAAATTTCGTGAATTATTAAGTCTGACTGAACTTAGAAAGTATAAGTTCTTTTAAAATCTTCTTCATATGAAAATATTTCCATAGTGGAAGTTTTGTTGGATTCGAAAATTAATCCTGGCAGGTCATTGCAATCGGAATCTGGTCTCAATCATTTTGGCATCGGAAAGGACCTAGACCTTAAGCCAGGTAGGATATGTAAGTTTTCCATCAAAAGATAATTACTTGATGCAAATCCAGAATCTAATCTGGGAATGTTGTATCTATTTGAATTTGGAATGATGATTTCAGCCTATTAAAGGAGACCTAAACTAGAATCAGTAAGGTTAATAGTTTTGAACCTAAACTATAACCTATTGTTGCTAGGGTTAGTTGATCTAACCTAGTCCTAAACTATGTACTTGATATTCCTAAGGGTTATCTAAACCTAAAACTAAGGTGGGTGACAAATGTTATAACCTAAGTTGTTAAGATTAAACTTACCTATGATCTAACCTAAGTCACTAACCTATCCTAAACTAATGCTATGGAAAGGAACCTAAGGGGGTCACAAGTTTTGGGGTGGTGATTTCAATGGAATTTAAGGAGAGGATAAGGATGAAGGGGTAGGGAGTACTACCAAGGTTAGCGGAGGTTAATTGGTAAGAGGGAAGCTTACGTGGTAGCATCTCTAAAATGGAAACTTTTGTTATTTGCAATGTGGAACTTGCCAACTTTGGCAGACGGTGGCAATGGAAAATAGGTGGGAGAAAAGAAATTAATGCAATTAAATTGCATGGGTTCTTGAGCTCGGGCCACGTTGACATACATGAAAATGGAATTTTGTTTTGTTGTTTCTTTTGTTATGCCTTCCGTTTTTCACTCTGCATGAGCACTAGTTTTTCAAACCAGCAGTTTACTCTTCGTTGCATGGAAATTTTCAAAGTTTCAAATTCACTTCTGTGTCATGGGGAATATATAAGGCATGGATGAAGCAATCTTTTGTTGTTTTATCTTTCATGGAAAGTAAGAGAAAGGGTGGGCTCAACTAGAGGTCTTCTTCAACTTTTTAGCAACACAATGAGGCGTGATATGCCCTAACTATTAAAATCTTGCTTTCCTTTAAATTTTTTCATTAAAACAACTCTGTTCTGATGATATTCGTGCATTTTTGACTTGGCTGGTAAAAATGATTTGTGGGTTTTATGTAAGCTTGGGTTTTGGATTGAACGTGGAAATGTTAGTTCAAAAGGAAACTTGTTTTCGTTGTTTTCTTGTTCCCTTGTTATGGTTTAAGCTTGGAGTTCTTTATCCGGTTAGAACTGTCACATTTCTTTTCTTTGCTGTGTATTTGTAACTAGAAACCTGTACCAAATTTTGTAGGGTTTTCTGGGTGATGAATTGATAAAGGTGTTCAATTTCTTAAGACCCTTACTGATGTTAACGATTTGGTTGTATTCGTTGATTTGGGTTTTTGGGAACTATTGTGTTTTCATACCCATTTGGTAAACTAGTGACGATTGTTGTAAGCTTCTGTTTGATTGATTTGCTAGATTAAAAACTTTCTCCACGGAAGAAAACATTTTTAAAGAATATGTATTTTCTTTTGCTATGGTAATCTCTTTTGCTTTGGCTGTGAATGGAGTAATAGATTGTTGCTTGCCATGAGAAACTATGACTGTAACAAGTTTTTGATCAAGAGAACTGGAAAATGATTTTGAGATCGGGTTACTCGTAAACTCAGTAAAAGAAAACTTGACTGTTACATGTTGCGTGTTTTAGAAATATGGAATGATTGAATCCTTATCACCTCTTGTGAAGGTGTTTGGTTGCTTTTTAATTTTTGCAGGTACTATGAGTAATACAGTGTATGGCTTAGTTGTTTATTTTATGGTGTCCATGTATGTTGGCAATATGAGTTATATGGAAAGATTAGTTGTTGAATGGGTTTCATGTTCTTCTTGTGAATTTTTGTTTTCTTCTTGGAAGAGTTGTAACAAGAAATTGTGTTCATCAATTTTGGTTTATTTTTTTTAAGCTTGTTCCTTTGGATTAGGTTTGTATCAAGTTCAATAGAATATAATGTGTTTATGTCAAATGTTGATTTTTGTTTTACAAGAAGTAAAGTTATAGATTCGTAGGTATCTATTGAAAAACCAATAAAATAGTTCTACCTAACCCTAGCTAATGGGAGAACTTAGGTGTTAGAATTACTTGTCTACTCCTTCTTTGATTGGACTAATGAATGTTTATCACTTCGTGAAAGTTGATATCATTCGGAACACAATTTTAGTATGTTTTGATCTCCTTTGTTTTCTCTCTCTAAGCTAAAAAGGAAAATTTGAAAGGGTTTTAAAAATAAGAAAGTTTTAATACTCTTTTTTTTATGTTAGTGTGATCTTCTTTAGAATTCTATAAGGAACTCAAACAACAAGGTTATGAGATGATAGGACTGTAATATTAAATTGAAAGGAATAGTAGGAAGTGGGATCCTAATTTGGAAGACTCCTTTCATCTTACAGCATGTTAATATCTTGTTTCGAACTTCTTGTTTGTTATTTATTTTTGTAAAGTAATTCAAGTATTTATTGCTTGTATTCGGATATGGAATGAAAATCTAGTATAATGAGATGGACAAATTGGTAGGGAAACTTGAAAGTATAATCCATTTCGTCGGTTTGATTACTTTTGTATGATCCTGTTGGAATGAATACTTCAAGTGGTTAGTGTTAAATAAGTATGAACAAATCATATACATGTTATTTTAGCTTTTTCATAGGATTAGGTGCATAATAAACAAATGTTCCTTCTTATTTCCTAGCAAGAAATGAAATGAATCATCCAAAATAGATTAAGTTGAAATTACTTCTTTCATTCAAGTTATAATATGAAGTTGTATGATAATAGGTAGGAAGAAATCTCATGGTGTATTATGACTTTGAATAGTGAAGGTAATTGTTGGATTCAAATATACTTTAAATTTAGAACAAGCATAATGGAATATTCTTTCTGTCCTTTTGGTTTTAATAGTGTATTAAGACTCTCTTTATATTGACTTCTTTTTAGGATATAAAGTATGAATTAAGTGAATTCATTTTAATAGGGTTGTTTAATTGAAACAATTAGAGGAATGTAATTCTTTTAAGGATTAGCACTTATCATGCTCAGTTCATTAAACTGACCCATGCTAGCAATTTTGTAGATGGTCTTCGTAAGTGGCAAAGAAAGACAAAATTTGATATGATGCATTGATTGTTCTAAATTGGTTCTTATGAAGAATTCTGATTTGATTTCTAAACTGTATTGTGAAAAGAAGAGTTATCTCTTTTGTTGAAGGCTATTGTCTTAAAGTATGCCAGGAAGTGCATAAGTTGTAATTGTATGGTTTTGGAAATGAATGAAATTGTGAGAAAATTTTCTATTTAGAATGTGTATCTTATCTTGTTGGGACAATCTTCTTATTGGCTATACAAATGAGTGTGCATTCTTATTATTTTAAACTATGTATTATAGATGATCTTCTTAAGTAATCCACAACTAATTATGTAGCTAATTACTACATTCTTAATTAGTGACTCATTATAACTTATGATTGTGATTAAAAAAACTTTAAATAAGATCACTACATTTATAGGGAACATCGAGAGTGGGTTATGCCCTAAAATGTATCTATAAGAAGAGGTGGACCTTCCCCTCTTGCAATGCACTAATTATAAAAGGAACAAATGACTATAAATCGTTAAGACTTAACAGTAGAAAGTCTGATATATCTCAACCTATTAGGTTGATGCATTTCCCTCGTTGGATAAGTTATTTCTAAATAACGGAACTTAAATTATTGTAGTCCTATTTTTGTGGATAAAAGGTTGTTAGGTCTCAACCAAAACCAGGAAACAATCTTAAGTTAATCAAAGTCCCTTTTGTAAAACTGAACCCTAATTACAAAAAGGTAATTTAAAGAGTATTGGACTCGGGGTTAGGGAAGGCTGCCTAAATATGTAGTCCTGTAACCCAAATATAACTTAACATAAGTAATTGTCTGGGGATATGTACATCTTTCTGAGGCTATTCCGTAGGATGTTGGCACATGTCAACTGCAAGTTCATACCTTTGAGAAGATTAGTATCTTCTCGAGGATACAACAATGTAGATGACATGTGGTAACACCCTTTTGCATTGATCATTAAGATTTACACACGGAATTAGATCAAGATTTTCTCTTTGGGGACTAGTTAGGACCGTAATCAGGTTATGAGGAAGCCCTTTGAGATTCACAGTACCTTGGCACACAGGGATAACTTCAGTTGACCTTGTAAGCCAATTTATCTTTAGCCTTTAAGAGTCTCTTTATAACGTGAACTATGATGTTAACCCGATCTAGAGTGAAACCTTGGGTCAAGGGGTCTAACAATATTCAGTATAAGAAATTCTATATAACAATAGAGTGGGGTGAAAGACGTATTCCAGATTGACGAGTATGTCGTCAAGGAATAAATAATATGAACACTATGTTATAAAACTTTGGCCAAAGTATCGCAAGATACTGATTGCATTGTCTTATGTCACCTAGTCTAAGGATCATGATGCCGATGAATAGTGGTAACAATTATTTAGATAGGTTCCTTGGGTAGATCACTCAGAACCAGATTAGGGAGGAAAAGCCATGGGCATGTAGTATTTGGTAGAAAAATCCATTTTCAATGTTACACATGAATAGATCGGTAGTTCATTGAGTCATGAAATGAATAGATTGGTGGTACACCGAGTCATTACTGATTGCATATGGTTATCTATTATAAGAATGATTGTTGAGATGTGTGTTCTAAATTATGTATTTAGAATAGCGAACATTAATCATGCAAAAAAAAAAATCCTTGTTTCTAAAAGTATTAAGATGGGAATGTTACATCTCAAAGTATCGAGATCTTAAGGTTACAGCTCTTTGACCTATTGTGTCCATAATCGATAAAAACCTAATGTTTCTTGTTAAGAAAATTTTTAGAACAAGGGGAACTATTTTGAATAATGCTCCACTGTTGAAGGAGTAAAAACAACCCAAAAACTTGATGAGATGCTTGTTGCCCTATTGGATACAAGAGATCATTTGACTGTACTTGAGCAGCAAGTGATGGGAAATGAGGGGGAAGAAGAAGCTAGTAATAACAATCAGCTACCTCCAGAGGACAACCCCGAATTGGGTGTTGATAATAACAATGGAAATGTACCTGCCTAACCAGAAAACAAAAAGGATAGGTTGGCAGGGGAACTCACTAATGATATAAAAAGGATAAGTCCACCCAAATTTGATGGCACCATATTAGGAGACGGAGCTGAGAATTGGCTCAGTGAAATGGAGAAGTACTTTGTGATAAGAAACTTCTCGGAGGAAACCAAATCTATTTGGGGGGCATATCAGCTTTCCCATGAAGCATCTTCATGGTGGGACAATCGTAAGGTTGAGTTAAATATTGATGAAACCAACATCACTTGGGATCAATTTAAAGGTTATTTTAGGCAACGTTGGCTGCCACAACTTTATTATGATTAGAAAATGATAGAATTTCAGAACTTAGCTCAAGGAAAGCTAACTATAACTGAGTATTGGGAGTGGTTTACGAAACTCCTCAAGTATGTACCATAGTATCAAACTGATGAGAAGTTCATAATACAAAAATTCATCATGGGACTGAATCCGTGATTGGAGGAGAGGTTGATGTTCACATCCCAACCACTATAGAAGGGGTTTTCTAAAATGCCATAATGCAGGAACATAAATTAGAAGCTATTTCTGCTCATAAAGAGGAAGTACGGAAGAAAACTCCAAATCCTTCTTCAGCTTCTCTTGCACCTAAGAAGGGACCATGGAAAAGTTTTGGTAACAAAAATAAGTTTTCAGCTGAAAATAATAAGAAAACAACAGCGAACAAGCCTACTGGAAATGCAAGGAATAATTTTGCAAAGAATAATAATAATGGGTAGAAGCCCTATAGAGGTCAACATGATAATTTTAGGGTTGGAAATAATTTTGAGCATAAAAAGGGACCTGTAGGAGGCTTTTATAATTGTGGAAAATATTATTATGCAAATCAATTTCCTTTGAAGAAGGATGATCATACTCAATGACATAAGATACATGCTGCAGAGTGAGACAAGAAAGATGAAAAGCAAGTTACACCTATTGAAGTTCTGGTAAGTTATTTGGCATACCTGTAACTATTATTTTTGACATGGGAGCTACTAAATGTTTTTTTCTAGTAAAATTTCTTCAAAACTTAAAAGAAAAACTAGAAAAATGGATAAATCATGGACTGTACATTATGGTAATAATTCTGTTCATACAGTTAGTATGTGTCTTTTTGGGGCAGTCCTTGACTTACCTAACTTTTCCACTGAAGTTTATCTCTACGTTGCACCTTTGGGATCCTATGACATTGTCATTGGCGTTAATTGGTTAGTTGAGCATAAAGAAAAAGTGGACTATTTTGAAAAACATATAAGATGTTTGGATGATCTGCAGAAAACAACAGAGATTCAAGGTGTAAAACAAGAAATTTCAGTTAGGAAATTGTCAGCTATGCAACTTAAAAAGGCAAAAAATAAAGGTTGTACCTTGTATGTGGTAAAAATATCTAAATCTGTAGAAGAAGACAATGATTTCATGAAACGTTACCCATTGTTACAAAATTTCAGAGACATATTTCCGGAAGAATTACTGGGTTTACCACCCAAAAGGGAGTTTGACTTCACCATTGAGATCAAACCAGGTACAAAACCTATTTCTAAAGCACCTTATCGAATGACTACCACAGAATTAGTTGAGCTTAAGGCTCAGTTGCAAGAAATTTTGTCCAAAGGTTTGATTAGACCAAGTGTTTCACCTTGGGGAGCACTAGTGATATTTGTGAAAAAGAAAGATGGAACACTTAGATTGTGTATTGATTATCGGATGTTAAACAAAGAAAAAATCAAAATACATATCCATTTCCTAGAATTAATGATTTATTTGATCAGATGCATGGAGCATTGGTATATTCCAAGATAGATCTTCGATCCGGATATCATCAATTAAGAATTAAAGATGAAGATATTCATAAAACAACTTTCCAGGACAAGGTATGGACATTATGAATTCATGGTTTTACCCTTTGGATTAACTAATGTACCTGCAACTTTTATGAACTTAATGAATAATATATTTCAAGAATACTTGGAAAAGTTTGTGCTTGTATTCTTGGACGACATTCTCATATATTATAAGAGTGTTGAGGAGCATAATGAGCATTTGAAAGTAGTCTTGGAAATTTTGAGAAAGAGAAGGTTATATGGTAAGTTATCCAAATGTTCTTTCTTTGATAGCAAAGTTCATTATTTGGGTCATGTTAGAAGTAAATAACATTGCTGTAGATCCTTCTAAAATAGTGGTAATAACTGAGTGGCCTGCACCAAAGAATGTACTTGAAGTAAGAAGCTTCATGGGCCTTGCTGGTTATTATAGAAAATTTGTTAAAGATTTTTCTAAAGTGGCTGCACCGATAACTTCATTACAGAAAAAGGATAAGAAATTTTTTTGGGATGATAAATGTGAATCTACTTTTAAAATTTTGAAAAGTCAGTTGACTTCAATACCTATTCAGTTGTACTGATCCTAATGGAGACTTTCTTTGTTGTAACGAATGAATCACGGGAAGGCCTTGGAGGTGTTTTGTTACAAAATGATCATGTCATAGCGTATGAAAGTAGAAAACTTAAGTTACATGTTTTGAATTATGCTCCACATGATTTAGAGCTTGCTGCCATAGTATATGCGGTTTAAGTATGGAGGCATTATTTATTTGGTAAACCTTTTGAGTTGAAAACTGATCATCTTGGGATGAAATATATTTTCACTTAGCCTAATCTGAATGCAAGATAGTGAAGGTGGTTAGATTTTTGTCTCAATATGATTTTGATATAAGTTACATAAAAGGAAAAGATAATAGAGTAGTAAATTCTCTAAGTCGTAGGAAGCATATTTCTGCTCTTATAACATTAAGAACTCAGTATAAAGATGAAGTAAAAAGAGCAATGGAATCTAATTTATACTTTCAGCAAGTAAAAACAACACTTGCTGTAGATCCAAAAGATGAAAGGTATAAAGGTTTTCATTTCGATAATGAAGGAATCTTACGTTATGAAAACAAAGTATACATACCTTTTCTTAATGATTTGAGAAAGAAATTGTTAGCTGAATTTCATAATTCACCTTTTTTGGACATCCAGGTATTACTAAAATGCTTGCTGATATAAAACAACAATATTTCTGGAAGGGAATGAAAAAGGATGTTGTTAATTTTGTGACTCATTGTCTTGAATGTCAGTGAGTGAAAGCGGAACATATGCACCCATCTGGTTTATTATATCCCCATAGCATTCCGTAGTATAAATGGAAAGTAGTAAGCATGAATTTTATACAAGGTCTGCCTATGTCAAGAAATAAACATGATGTTATTTTAGTAGTTGTTGATAAACTAACAAAAGTATCTCATTTTATTGTTGGAAATCAAGGATGATTCCCTGTGTTAGGTAAAATATTTGTACATGAAATTTTCAGATTACATGGAGTACGAATTGATTATATCGAGATAGGCATCCTAGAATGACATCAAGATTTTGGCAAACACCTTGAATGCAGCTCTTGGAACCAAACTAAACTTCAGTTCTATGTATCATCCAAAACAGATTGACAAACTAAAAGAGTAAATCAAGTGTTAGAATATATGTTACGAATGTACTATATGGATCAATAGTATAAATGTGAAGAGTTTCTTCCATTAGTTGAATTTGCATACAACAATACATATCACGCTTCTCTTAAGATGGCACCTTTTGAGGAACTTTATGGAAGAAAATGCAAAACCCTATTAGTTGGGACAACAATGAGGATAGATAGGTAATTGGGCACGAAATCCTTACGAAATGGAATAACAAGTTAAAATGATTCGTGAACGCTTGAAAGAAGCAAAGAGATAAGCAGAAGAGTTATGTTGATTTAAAGTGGATTGATTGGAAATTTGAGCTTGGTGAAAAGTTTTTCTTCATGTTAAACCAAGAAAGAGTTCTATAACTTTTGGAAAGGCTGCCAAGTTATCACCTCGTTTTGTGGGACCTTTTGAAATTGTCTAAGTAATCAATCCCATAGCTTATCAATTAGCATTACCACCTGCTTTGTCATGAATGCATGGTGTTTTCCATATTTCTTTGTTTAAGAAATATGTTTCCAATTTGTCACATGTGTTAAATTGGAATTCCTTACAGAGTTCAAGACATAGGAATAATCGTGGTTAAACCCATTCGAGTGCTGGAAACTTGTCAGTTGTAATTAAGGAATCATGAAATAAGATAATGTAAGGTCTAGTAGGACCAGTTTAACGAAGAAAGTGTAACTTGGGAGAATCTGGAAGATATAAGAACAACTTTTCCTTTTCTTTTTAAATAGAACTGAATCTGTTGACTGATAAAAATTGTGATTTTATCTTTTACATGACATTAAGTAAGCCATTTTTGGAGAAAAATTTATTCTAATGAGATAAATAGTAATATAATACTGATTTCTGGAACTATTTAAAAGTTTGAAATAGTTGATTTGATAGTAAGTGAAAGAAATTGACTGACCATAAGGTAAATAAAAGTTGTAATCATCGGGACGATGATTCTTTTAGGAGGGAAGCATGTAACACCCTGAACTGTTGTTACTTTCTCCTTTGCATTCAAGTGTTGATATGTGATTTTTCCATATGATGATATGTTCTTTTGATTGCAGGAAATCATGCTTGAATTGGTTGTGTCCTTTCTACTCTCAAGATCTGTGATTGAATGGGAATATGCTTGGATTTATTTTCTTTCATTTCTCACATATGAGTACAATATGATTTTTGGGAGATTGTAGACTTATCTATCTCTATGACTCATCCTTGGATCAATTGCATTGATCCAAGGAATGTTTTAATTATATTCGGGATGAACAATTATGTATTGACATTTCGTGAATTATTAAGTCTGACTGAACTTAGAAAGTATAAGTTCTTTTAAAATCTTCTTCATATGAAAATATTTCCATAGTGGAAGTTTTGTTAGATTCTGAAAATTAATCCTGGCAGGTCATTGCAATCGGAATCTGGTCTCAATCATTTTGGCATCGGAAAGGACCTAGACCTTAAGCCAGGTAGGATATGTAAGTTTTCCATCAAAATCTAATTACTTGATGCAAATCTAGAATCTGATCTGGGAATGTTGTATTCTATTTGAATTCGGAATGATGATTTCAGCCTATTAAAGTAGACCTAAACTAGAATCAGTAAGGTTAATAGTTTTGAACCTAAACTATAACCTATTGTTGCTAGGGTTAGTTGATCTAACCTAGTCCTAAACTATGTACTTGATATTCCTAAGGGTTATCTAAACCTAAAACTAAGGTGGGTGAAAAATTTTATAACCTAAGTTGTTAAGATTAAAATTACCTATGATCTAACCTAAGACAATAACCTATCCTAAACTAATGCTATGGAAAGGAACCTAAGGGGGGTCGTAAGTTTTAGGGGCAGTGATTTCAATTGAATTTAAGGAGAGGATAAGGATGAAGGGGCAGGGAGTAATGCCAATGTTAGCGGAGGTTAATTGGTAAGAGGGAAGCTTACATGGAAACATCTCTAAAATGGAAACTTTTGTTATTTGCAATGTGGAACTCGCCAACTTTGGCAGATGGTGGCAATGGAAAATGGGTGGGAGAAAAGAATTTAATGCAATTAAATTGCATGGGTTCTCGAGCTCAAGCCGCCTTGAGAGACATGCAAAGGGAATTTTTTTGGTTGTTTCTTTTGTTATGCCTTCCATTTTTCACTCTACATGAGCACTGGTTTTTCGAACCAGCAGTTTACTCTTCATTGCATGGCAATTTTGAAAGTTTCAAATTTACTTCTGTGTCGTGGGGAATATATAAGGCATGGAGGAAGCAATATTTTTTGTTTAATCTTTCGTGGAAAGGAAGAGAAAGGGAGAGCTCAACCAAAGGTCTTCTTCAACTTTTTAGCGACACTATCAGGCATGATATGCCCTAACTGTTAAAATATTGCTTTCCTTTAAATGTTTTCATTAAAACAACTCTATTCTGATGATATTCATGCATTTTTGACTTGGTGGTAAAAATGATTTGTGGGTTTTATGTAAGCTTGGGTTCTGGATTGAACATGGAAATGTTAGTTCAAAAGGAAACTTGTTTTTGTTGTTTTCTTGTTCCCTTGTTGTGGTTTAAGCTTGGAGTTCTTTATCCGGTTAGAACTGTCACATTGCTTTTCCTTCTTTGTGTATTTTAACTAGAAACCTGTACCAGATTTCGTAGGGTTTTCTGGGTGATGAATTGATAAAGGTGTTTGATTTCTTAAGACCCTTACTGATGTTAATGATTTGGTTGTATTTGTTGATTTGGGTTTTTGGGAACTGTTGTGTTTTCATACCCATTTGGGTAAACAACTAGTGACTGCTGTAAGCTTCTGTCTGATTGATTTGCTAGATTAAAAACTTGCTCCATGGAAGAAAATGTTTTTAAAGAATATGTATTTTCTTTTTCTATGGTAATCTCTTTTGCTTCGGCTATGAATGGAGTAATAGATTGTTTCTTGCCATGAGAAACTCTGACTGTAACAAGTTTATGATCAAGAGAACTGGAAAATGATTTCGAGATCGGGTTGCTCGTAAACTCAGTAAAAGAAAACTTGATTGTTACATGTTGTGTGTTTTGGAAATATGGAATGATTGAATCCTTATCACCTCTTGTGAAGGTGTTTGTTTGCTTTTTAATTTTCATAGGTACTGCGAGTAATACAATGTATGGCTTAGTTGTTTATTTTATGGTGTCCATGTATGTTGGCAATATGAGTTATATGGAAAGATTAGTTGTTGAATGGGTTTCATGTTCTTCTTGCGAATTCTTGTTTTCTTCTTGGAAGAGTTGTAACAAGAAATTGTGTTCATCAATTTTGGTTTCTTTTTTTAGCCTGTTCCTTTGGATCAGGTTTGTATCAAGTTCAATAGGATGTAATGTGTTTACGTCAAATGTTGATTTTGGTTTTACAAGAAGTATAGTTATAGATTCCAGTAGGGATCTATTGACAAACCAATAAAATAGTTCTACCTGACCCTAGCTAATGGGTGAACTTAGGTGTTAGAATTACTCATCTACTCCTTCTTTGATTGGACTAATGAATGTTTATCACTTCATGAAAGTTGATATCATTTGGAACTCAATTATAGTGTGTTTTGATCTCCTCTGTTTTCTCTCTCTGAGCTAAAAAGGAAAATTTGAAAGGGTTTTAAAAATAAGGAAGTTTTAATACTCTCTTTTTTATGTTAGTGTGCTCTTCTTTAGAATTCTATAAGGAACTCAAACAACAAGGTTATGAGATGACAGGACTGTAATATTAAGTTGAAAGGAATAGTAGGAAGTGGGATCCTAATTTGGAAGACTCCTTTCATCTTACAGCATGTTAAGATCTTGTTTTGAACTTACTATTTGTTATTTATTTTTGTAAAGTAATTCAATATTTATTGCTTGTATTCTGGATATGGAATGAAAATCTAGTATAATGAGATGAAGGACAGATTGGTAGGGGAACTTGAAAGTGGCAATAATCCATTTCGTCGGTTTAATTACTTTTGTATGAACCTGTTGGAATGAATACTTCAAGTGGTTAGTGTTAAATAAAGATGAACAAATCATATACACGTTGTTTCAGCTTTTTTGGAGGATTAGGTGCATAATAAACAAAATGTTCCTTCTTACTTTCTAGCAAGAAATGAAATGAATCATCCGAAATAGATTAAGTTGAAATTACTTCTGTCATTCAAGTTATAATATGAAGTTGTATGATAATAGGTAGGAAGAAATCTCATGGTGTATTATGATTTTGAATAGTGAAGGTAATTGTTGGATTCAAATATACTTTAAATTTAGGACAAGCAAAATGGAATATTATTTCTGTCCTTTTGGTTTTAATAGTGTATTAAGACTCTCTTTATATTGACTTCTTTTTAGGATATAAAGTATGAATTAAGTGAAGTCATTTTAATAGGGTTGTTTAATTGAAACAATTAGAGGAATGCAATTGTTTTAAGGATTAGCGCTTATCATGCTCAGTTCATTGAACTAACCTATGCTACCAATTTTGTAGATGATCTTCGTAAGTGGCAAAGAAAGACAACATCTAATATGATGCATTGATTGTTCTAAATTGGTTCTTATGAAGAATTTTGATTTTATTCTAAACTATATTGTGAAAAGAAAGGTTATCTCTTTTGTTGAAGGCTATTGTCTTAAAGCATGCCAGAAGTGCATAAGTTGTAATTGTATGGTTTTGGAAACGAATGAAATTGTGAGGAAATTACCTATTTAGAATGTGTATCTTATTTTGTTGGGATGATCTTCTTATTGGCTATATGAATGAGTGTGCATTCTTATTGTTTTGAACAATGGATTATAGATGATCTTCTTAAGTAAGCCATAACTAATTATGTGGCTGATTACTACATTCTTAATTAGTGACTCATTATAACTTATGATTGTGAGTAAAAAAATGTAAATAAGATCACTACATTTATAGGGAACATCAAGAGTGGGTTATGCCCTAAAATGTATCTATAAGAAGAGGTGGACCTTCCCCTCTTGCAATGCACTAATTATATAAGGAACAAATGACTTTAAATTGTTAAGACTTAATAGTAGAAAGTCTGATATATCTCAGCCTATTAGGTTGATGCTTTTCCCTCGTTGGATAAGTTATTTCTAAATAATGGAACTTAAATTTTTGTAGTCCTATTTTTGTGGATAAAAGGAGGTTAGGTCTCAACCAACAACCATGAAACTATCTTAAGTTAATCAAAGTTCCTTTTTGTAAAACTAAAGCCTAATTACAAAAAGATAATTTAAAGAGTATTGGACTCGGGGTTAGGGAAGGCTACCTAAATATGTAGTCCTGTAACCCAAATGTAACTTAACGTAAGTAATTTTTGGGGATATGTACATCTTTCCGAGGCTATTCCATAGGATGTTGACACACGTCAACTGTAAGGTCATACCTTTGTGAAGATTAGGATCTTCTCGAGGATACAACAATGCAGATGACATGTGGCAACACCCTTATGCATTGATCGTTAAGATTTACACACCTGGAATTTGATCAAGATTTTCTCTTCAGGGTCTGGTTAGGACCATAATCAGGTTATGAGGAATCCCTTTGAGATTCAGGGTACCTTGGCACACAGGGATAACTTTAGTTGACCCTGTATGCCAATTTATCCTTAGCCTTTAAGAGTCTCTTCATAACGTGAACTATGATGTTAACCCGATCTAGAGTGAAACCTTGGGTCAAGGGGACTGACAGAAGTCAGTATAAGATGTTCTATATAACAATAGAGTGGGGTGAAGGACGTATTCTGGATTGACGAGTATGTTGTCAAGGAATAAATAATATAACTAGTATGTTATAAAACTTTGGCCAAAGTATCGCAAGCTGTTGATTGCGTTGTCCTATGTCACCTAGTCTAAGGATCGTGATGTTGATGAATAGTGGTAACAATTATTCAGATAGGTTCCTTGGGCAGATCACTCAGAACCCGGATTAGGGAGGAAGAGCCATGAGCATGTAGTATTCAGTAGAAAACTCCATGCTCAATGTTACACATGAATAGATCGGTAGTTAACCGAGTCATGGAATGAATAGATCGGTGGTAAACCAAGTCATTATAGCTACATATGGTTATCTATTATAATAATGATTGTTGAGATGTGTGTTCTAAATTATTTATTTAAAATAGGGAACATTAATCATGCAAAAAAATCCTTGTTTCTAAAAGTATTAATATGGGAATGTTACAAGATACCGATCTTCTCGAAGGTTACAACCCTACTATTGGCGTGTGCCAAGTATCCTCTGAGAACAACCTTGTTAAGATGTACATACCCCTAGGAGATTATTAATATTTAATTAATTTGGATACTTTAAAAGTAGATTTTAGCAACCCTAGCCAAACCCTAATCCAATTGTCCCTAAGTTCTTTTCCAAATCGAGTTCCATTAATCCTTGAAAAATTCCTTAACTCATGATTTCTTTCAATGTTCATTAATTTTGCTTAACAAGAAGCTACCAAGAAGAAAGGACAACAACGTCATAAGTTCCATTTAATGTGACTTAACCATTCAAGGAAGTGTAGCAACAACCTAGGTTGTAACTTAATATACTATTAAATAAAGTCTAATGATTATAAATCATATCTTCCTTTTGTTTACTTTTTCATAAGAGAGGAAGAGTCTCCCTCTTCATGGTTAAGTTCTAGGGTTTAACACACCCTTTATGTCCTTTACAAATTCTATAGTTTTCATTGTAAGTTCATTTCACGTTACCTTAATAATATGAATTGTTTAGATAAGAACATTGAATTCTCGCAACTTATTTAGTTGCATCTCATTTAGGGAAATTACTTTAATTCCTTTTTTCCTACTTATCTAAGAATACTCATTTAAAAATATAAATAACATGAATAATATCAACAAGATAGGATTACATTTCCTTTACAAAGGTACAAGATAATTTCCACAACCCATGCAAGTAAATTCTCATCCTTGATTCATTTTAAATACTTATACATTTATAAACTTATGCATTTTAGGAACACTTTGCATGACAACAACCTTCATTCAAAAGAATATAAATTTTATTTTTCAATACAACTTAAGAATGAATCAAAATTCTTCACAAGCATCAAACTTAGATCAGCCAATGCATCATATATTTTTTTCCTTCTTTATCACTTATGAAGTCCATCTGTAAAAATTCCTAAGCACAGTCGGTTCAATGGCCCTGAGCATGATAAGCACTAAGCCTTAAAATGAAGTACATTCTACTAATTGTTCCAATAAAAAAACCTTGCTTTAATGAACAATTAGTATTTCATACATTAATCATAAGTAGTAACAACCAAAAAGAAGAAGAGCATTGATGAATGAAAGTTCTCTTCTAAAGAAGAACAAATTATAATCTATAACATATATCTTAAAAATTAAGGTATGGCTGGTCCTATCATTCATCTTAATCAATGAACATAGATTCTTATTGTTTTCATTCTACCAACTCAAAATGCACCACTTATCTTAACTAAAGATACAAGAATTATTTTCAGAAGGTTCATACTAGGATTTTTCATTTAACTTTATAGCAAGAAGAAGAGAAACCATTTTCCTTATGCCGAAGTACATAATATCCACAAGGCAAAAACAAGTTCATATGATAACCTAAGTTGTTTCATCTTAAGATTAACTATTTCAAATCAAACATTTAAGATATTCATCAGAACAAGAATAAATAAAGATCCCAGATGGAAGGATGAAACATCAACCAACCAGCATGATACATTTTTAACAAACTAGACATCACTCTCCTTCTATTTCATTTCCATTAATGATAAGTAAGAGAAGGTTAGCCAAATTAATGATTAACTTTTCCTATAGAATAATCAACAAAAGATTCCAAACAAATGAACTTATTCCCAACTGTATTAGAAAAGAAGCTTAACAGAAATGATCCTAAACCGTAGTCATTTCCTTCAACTTAATTAACAAAGTCCCTTCCACAAATATATACAGTTCGAGTTCATATAAGGATTCCAAAGGAAGAACAAGAACACCTTAAAGTGAAAAGGAACTTTTCCCTTAAAAACTTCCTATAGTAAGCAAGGGATCCATTCAAATAGGAACATTAGAGCAGTGAAGGTCATACATGGTCCTTATACACAAAAGAACTATAACTAATTCTTATTTGGGTTCTTCATTTTTTTATGAGGAACTACATGAGATAAATTCAAGTAGATACTAACGCCCAAAATTACAGAGCTAAATAAAACAATGTTCCCTTTTGATTTGTATCTTTTAACAAAGAAAACCAGAAGAAATCCCAACTGGGCCGACACCTTGCTCAGGTTTCTAATTCCATCAATAAGAAACAATTTCCTTGACTCATTTTACATCACAATACCCCTTATTGAGTTACTACAACTTTCACATTCTAATGCTAGATAAAATGCAATGAACAAACATTTAAACAATTCAAATTAAAAATCAAGCGTCATGTTCAAATAATTGTCATATCAAACATTATTCAACAGTTGAAGCGGTTTGGAAGATCACTTAAAGAGTTCAGACAAACACCATATAAGTGCTAAGGCCGTATTCATAATGAACTCTCAATACAATACACAAGGTCACAAAGTAACCACAAACATCAACCAAATGCGGACCAGTAACAGTTCACAATTTCTTGATAACCCCACATAATTATCACGCCATGTTAGGGTTTCAGCAACAACAAATGTTCACAGGTTAGAAAATAAGAACCAACCAACTACTACTCTATTCATAGCTCCATATACTTACGAAGTGAAACACAAGCATAACAACACCAAGAATCCAACAATAGTTCGAGTACCCACAAGTTTCCTATAGAACTTGAGTTTACATACAAGTTTTCATAATGAGACATGAGCTTTTCACCAAAGATAGGATCACAAAACAATAGATTCAATAGATACAGGTGAGATGCAATATTTTCTAAAGAAGTTTAGTGAGAATACATTCATTTGAAAGTAACAAAACCTAACCTTAATTACCAAATTCAGTTAAGAAAAACAAAGTTACAAAATCCTTTTTGCATGAGTTTTTCATGTGTTCAAACAACCACATAATATATCTTAAACCATTCCACTTTTGTAAAGAATTTGAACCAAGAATTCAAGAATTAATAAAATCATTAATAAAACTTCCAAATACATCATGCAATGCATAAAAACTCACAAAGAAAAGTTGTTTTAATGAAAACACTTAGAGGAAAGCAATAGATTTTAATAGTTAGAGCCTATCATGCCTGATAGTGTCTCTATCAAACTGAAGAAGACCTCTAGTTAAGCTCACTCCTTCTCTTATTTTCCATGAAATATCAAACAACTAGATACCTCTTCCACAATGCCTCTTATAAATTCCATGAAATGAAAATAGATTTGAAACCTCAAAATAAGACATGAAGTGTAGTTCAATCTGCTGGTTTGAAAAACCAGTGCGCATGCAAAGTAAAAATTAGAGAGCATTAAAAATGAAACAACCCAAGAAATTTTTTTTTACATGCCTACCAAGATGGTTTGGGAATGTAAACCAAAAGCGATTAATTCCATTAATTCCAAATCTCCGCCTAATCTTCGTTGCCACGCTTTGCCAAGTCGACGAATGCCAACTCTAAATTAACATGTATTTCCATTTTTGATAATCGCCACCTAAGCCTCCGCCAAGTCATCTAGCCCTTACAAAACTGGATTTCCTTTAGAAAGGATAAATGCAATGGTAAATTTTCATGCTTGCTTCATTAGTACTCTGAGACACATCACATTGCCTTATATTATTTCATTGTGTACAAAGTTTTATCATTGGACCCTATGTCCTTCACCATTTACCATTGCATTTATCCTTTCTACAGGAATCATTTTTAATCCTTGTCATCAATCATGAACATTTGGGGATCTTCATCTTGATAAAAAATTATACATCCATATTGACCGTTATTGGTTTGAGTATGTGTGTTTGTACTTGTTTCCCTGTTAAATGAGCTTGTTTCCTTATTACATAATATTATTCTCTGTATGTTACATTGAGTCAAGTGTTTTCAACAATGGAAATTTTTTTGTAGTTGGATTTTTATGTAATTATTATTTTCTTGTATGCTTATACTTTTAATAAGAACTAATGTTGTAGATCCTTGGCAAAATGATGATAAGAAAGATGTTTAAAATAAATTCCTATCTTTGGATGTAAGCTAGTTATTCCTGGTTATTTTCCTCTCTTTCTTCTTTATCATTATCCCATTAATATTATTCTTATGATCCACTTAGGGCATCTTGCCCCTCTCCATTCTTCTATCCATTTCTCACATATTTTCTCCTATCCATTTTTATCATCGATCACCTTCTTTCATCACCCCATTGACACTTGAGGGGACTCTCACTCCTACTAATTTTTCTTCTACCCATTAAAATTTTCCTGTCCACTATCTTTGAATTGGCGTCACTTATGCCACCCCAAAGAGGGGAAAATACGAAAACTATAATTAATCTGCAGCAATTTAAAAACTTAAATTACACTAATCATCCCCTTTCCCAAAAATTGACAACATATCGTCAATATAGCACACTTTCTCTTCTATCGTCGCTAATTAATTACATTACACTAATTAATTGAACCTTCTATATAGAAAAGATGACAATTAATTATCTTCCATTAATTAATCAAATTCTGAATTAATTAAGTTTCCTTTCTATTAAATAAATAAATCATCATTTATCTAGTCTAACCCCTTATTATTCCCTAAATAATACTAATTGTTCTACTAAAAAAATTCTATAAATCTTTCTCACCTATTAATTAATCACCTAGGTTAATTAATAAATCCCCTCAAACCCCATGAGCCACTAAAGTACAGCCTTAACTCTCCTAAGGTTGACTCAACCCCCTTTTAACCATGATCATCCCCAACTAACTCAACCTTGCTATTATCCCACATGTAAAGGGATGCAAATATTCTTTTATCCATTGGGCTATATAAGGATCCTTCCTCCTACCTTTCTACTTACACCTAAATGAGCATAGAGCCTAAGCTATACCCATTTTATCATCTTAGAGCATTCTTCCATTAGAAGAGATAACTATCTTCATTTCTTGCATTCATCCATCCAAGTTTGAAGTCATATGGAGATATGTAAAATGGTCTTGTAGCCATTGATTGACAAGACTCCATTCTTAAAAACTTGGGATTCAAAATTACAACCAACCTTTTTGATTGCTAAGAATATAAATAGGTTCATTTCACTTATTAGCAGTCAATAGAAATAGAGATTAATTTATTACCATATTATTTTGGATGTTTATTCATGTTCTAATGATAATATTCTGGTATATTAGTATTGTTTAAGGTCTAATCATGTTGGTTCATAGATTTTAGTTTAGCTTTGTTTTAGGACTACTAGGTTTTAGTTCTAATTCTATTTACATAGCTAACTAATTCTTTCACACATGGTGGCCCTCTCTATCGGTTCTATGGAGAGATACAAAGTATAACGAGATGAACGTTAAGAGTTCCTTCATTCATGGGTACCTAGAGTAATATATCTACATGGATCAATCTATAATTTATCTCCATGATCCCTCCCTTGTTTTCAAGTTATAGAAGTATTTCTATGGCCTCAAAAATCCCCTCGGTATTGGTAAGACAATATGGAATCCTTTCTTCTTTCATCAAGGTTCACTAAATTTCAGCTTGAACCAAAATTTTACATTATAGGAAAGAATGAATCCATGCTCATCCTCATTCTATATGTTGATGACTTGTTGATCAAGAGAATCTCTTCCTCTATCATTGATTATGTGAATATTTCTTTAGCCAACAAGTTCTCCATTTTTGACTTGGGATTTCTTCATTACTTTCATGGGATCTATATTTCACAATTTGACTCTGGAATTGTAATTTTTAAACATTAGTACTCCCTTGATTTTATTTCTCAGTTTCACATGTCCAATTTTAAGCCTTATCTTATTCCTTTCCTTTCTGGGGTTAACTTTGTTTTTAGTTCTCTCCTCCCTTAGTTGATGGTACCCTTTATTGATCATTTACCTTAATCATACTCAGTTGGATCTATCATATTTTGTTGGGATCGTGTCCATATTTATGCAGAAGCCTCATGAATTTCATTGGAAAGAAGTGAACTAGATCCTTCACTATATTCATGGCACTTAAACAGGTGACATTCACTACTTAGGAGGAACAAATATTTACTTGGTTGGATATACAAAATCTGATTGGGTCTTGATCTCAATAATCAAAAATATACCTTAGGATATAGATTCTCTCTTTTTTCGGGTCTTATCACTTGGTCTAGTAAGAAGTAGAATTTGATTTCCATATCATCTACAAAGGTAGAGTGCAAAGGAATAGTTAATGTTGCCATAGAAGCTATTTGGTTTCAAGGTATCTTGACATATTTTGGTATTCACTTTTGGTGTGCTAGATTTATCTACTATGACAACATGAGAAACATATCAATTTACCAAATTTTGGATCAAAATCAGTGGACAAAGAAAATTGAAATACACATGCACTTTATTCGAAACCTTATACATGAAGACATCGGTAAGTTGTAGTATTTTCGGGCATCGATCAAATTCTGAGACATATTCACCAAGCCCTTTATTGAGGAAAATTTTCTTCAATGTCAATGTATTATTGGGGTGAGGTATGTTGTAGCTTCCCATCTTATTTAGGTTTTCAATTCCTTCTTCTCCTCTTATTATTTCCATATATATGTTGTTTTTACATGGGCACCTTATGAGGCCTTTAGTTTCAGGCCCCATTGCCACACATTTCTTAGTTGTCTAAGGGATTTATCTTTCTATTCAAACATTCCATGATCTCTGCCTCACCTTTGATAAAGGGGGTGTTATTATGTATTACTTTCCTCATCATCACACGGGGGTCTCTTCCATATCACACACAGTAGGCTATTTCTCTTAGCAAGATCATAGGTCTTAATATTTATAAAACACATGGAAAATTCCATCACAGAATATTTCATTATCATGTGTGCTACCAACATAATATGAGTTGCATTACCTATTTAGAATCTTAACTCATCTTCCCCTCTTGAAGGGAATTATTTTCAAGGAATGAGAGTTACACAACATTCCCATATGTACCCTTGATCTATGAGAATAAACATACCTATTTTTTCCTTATGCATAATTTTTAATTGTTTCTTGATTATTTCGATTACTTGGACCATCGCGTGATTACTAATGTACAACCTCTTCAATGTGTATGTGGTTCTATATTGATCCTCATCAAACACTCTCTTATCCCTATGATGGAAGGCATGAGTTTTATAACTTGTGCAATTATTTGATGATTTTTGATAGATTCTCTATTTTTCTTGATAATTGGTTTATGGGTTGTGTAGTGGATTTATTAAGGATCTACATGTAATGTCATGTGATGTGGTTATCGAAATAAATTTTAGTAATTTCCATGAAGGTTCTATTATCCAATGCTTTCAAAGAGGTCACATGTCATTTTGAAGTAGAGATGGAAGGGCCTAAGATTTTAGTGATATCAAGAATAGGGGAGCTGGATGATTCAATTCTTGGTTATGTAGTAGAAACATTAGGTGTTAGGGATGTAGATGGGAGATATATAATATTATTGATGGTGTGATAAGAGTTGATGACATTGGACTGGGTTTGACTAGCAGATGGGGTATGATTTAGAAAGAGTTATTTAAATGCATCCAAGTTCTTATTTGGAGGTACATTTGAATTGTTAAGTTGTAATTCACTTTGGTAGATAATATCCTAGAGGACATTTCTAAATGAATGACATATTTGGATGTTGTGGCATTGGATATGATGGTATTTACAATAGTCATTTTCTCGATACCATGAGGGTTTTGAAACGTATGTGTCGATGGGATGAATAAGAGGAAGTGTGATTATACACGTGGCTAGGAGTTTATCAAATACCACACTATAGGATTCTCTAATGGGAGTATAGTTGCATTTGGGATGGGTGTTCTTAGATACAAATGACCTTTATATGAATATTTTTGGTGACCTTATTTTTCAAGACTTTGGACTTATAATTACTAGAAGAATGTTTGAATAAGGACTCAAGCTTTAGCTTTTTTGATATGAGATTTAATTTACCATCTTCAAGGGTATGAAGTTCTACTTTATGGGACATGGTAAACTTTTTCAAATGTTTAGAAAGATGAAATTTGAAGTTTTGAAGATATGTGTTTAGTACAAGATCAATAAAATAACTCGATCACTTCAATTTATGGGAGTGAGAAAGATAATTGATTAATGATACATAGCCAACAAGAGATTAAGTCTACAATGCAATCATCTTTAAACTTTTAGATAGCACAAAGATCTATAATAGAAATATTATAGATGATATTGATGGAAAAGTGTTCTAAGAACAATTGTGCGAGGAGAATATTGAATATTGTGGAATTATATTATACTATTCCAGTACATTCCCGACTAAGGAAATGAGAATTATCCTCAACATGAGGTCTTGATCATGTGTGTTAAAGTAACATGTCTGGTGACAAGCTTGGATGTGTTGTTGAGGGTTCTCCATATTGTATAATTTAATAAACTTTGGGATTTCCTTGTGCAGGGGATAGGTTTTGAAAGGCATCGATGGATGAATAGGTTCATTATAGATATATTCATATGATAGGATACTCTTAGGACCCATTTCGATGACTTCAAGTCTAGAAATACTATTCATTAATTCTTGTAAGGGATTGTTTTTTTATGGTTGTATCAGGATGGTGGGACAAGTTGATGAGGATTTGATGGTTGATATAGATGGTAGGGTAATGAGACATTGTGTTAAAGTGAAACACTCATGGTAATTCTATGGGTAGGTTTAAAAACAAAAGGTTCGATGGTTGGATATCTTGATAGGTGATAGGAATATATGTGTTGATAAGGGGTTGAGACAACTAAGGTATCTAATGAGAATCGATAGAAGTGTTTATAAGTGGTTGTGATGGTTACATTATATAGTGATAATTGATTTGTGAGATAGGGAAGATGATTCCTTTTGTGAAGAGGGATGATTAATAGTAATAAAAATGGTATTAACAAAGGGTATTGATGTAGGGATAGCCATGACAAAAATCTAAACTACATATTTAGGTTCTTGTGAAGGGATAGGTCAAGATGTGATGAGTGGGGTTGTAGAAAGGGTTATAAAACTGAGCTCATAGGAGCACTAGAGGCTATATGACTTGATGTGTAGGGAGATGTGTTAGTATTTTTGTGAAGATGACAAGCCTGATGAAGCATATGATGGAGAGAATTTTTTTGATTGGATGTGTCTTGTGACGAAATAATGTTAAGGTCCACTAATGAAGCAAAATTTAACACTCCCATTACATCAATAGTGGAGTAAGGATGAACTTGTTGGATTACTTGATCATTATTAGGGTTGATGAGATAAGAAGTTTCAAAGGTGAATGTAGCAATAGTTGGTCATTGTGTAGGTGTTGATTGTTATAGGAATACACATCGAGAAGTAAGGTATGCATTAAGTGCCACTGGGTTAGAATCCAAAAATTTCCTTAAAAATATATCACTACTATTGAAAGAGAATGGGATGCATGAATATGTGGTTTTGACATGAATGAATGACTATTAAGAGAATGTGGGGTTCTTGATTGACCACTAATGGTGATCAAAGTTGGCTAGTATGCTTGGAATGTTTTTAAGGTGGGTCTTAATAGAGTCCAAAGATTGTTGAATAAGGTTAGACATATTATCAGTGTTATGTTAATGGTTTTTTTTTTTGGTTAGAACCATGAACTAACACAAAATCAATGAAGAAAATGAAAAGAAAAGTAGTTGATTATAACAACTGAAAAACAAGTCGAGAAAAGGAATTTTTATATTATCTTGATTAAATTAAGAAATGTGTGAAATGTGAAAAATGGCTAAACATGTAGTAAGAGAAGGATATCTAAGGATGGTTTCAAGTAAGTTAAATGATGGATTACTTGATAAAACCAAAGGTATTTAAAGCCTAAATCTATGTTGGTTTTGTGGGAGGCACAATATTGGGGCCTAGCCCCTAACTTAAAGGTTCCGTAGTGATAAGGGTGTCAAGTGCTTAGCAAATATAAATTCGACTTTGGATTCTTAATGCTTGGCGAACACCAAGTCAAATTATCCTCTCTGGGTGATTAAGTTTAAGTAGGTTTACTTGGGAAGGAGTGTTTATATGTAAATTATTTTTAATGTGATTCTATTGTGTGTGAGGGAGATTTTGTGAATGCAATTCCTAGAAATCCTAATCAAGCTATTTGAGAAAGCAAGTATGAATGCTTGTTTTAATATTGATGAGTTATGTAAATATCCTTTATAAAGAACTCATCTTCTATATTTTTGATAAGCCATTATATCTAAGTCCTTGTATTTTCTAGTTGCACTAATAAATATTATCATCACAACTTGAACTTATGAAATAATTATTGATTAATAGAGTTATAACGAGTTATATTTATTTTGTGGTATTTTATGTGTTTGTTTATTATTATGATTTTAATAAGTTATTTTAATGATGATATGTGTGATGCCACTCTTGGTTACAAGTAACTTTCTATACGAAGAAAATTTTATTTAGCAAAGGAATCATCCACATCAACTTATCCGCATGCCAAAGGAAGTGACCGAAACAATCTATCCATAGCCAAAGGAATTTCCTATAACAAAGAAGTCATGCTATGAAGATATATTGGAACATGAAGAATGAAACTCAAGTTTGTATGTGTGTTAGTCATCTTTCATATACCTTATATCTACCTCAAGCGCATCGGTCTATCACATAGTATGCCTTTGGGTAATCATGAAGGCATGCGGGGCACCAAACCCCTCATATATGTAAGCTTCATGAGAATGTTCCACCATTAATGGAGGATGGGTTACAGGAATAGAATTATATGCATTCACTCAAAACCGGGAAGTATAGATACCAGATTTAGGAACAAATGAATCATTAATGGAATTAAAAATTTTAATAATCATAAAGAAACTAGATATAATCCATAACAACATGAATAACACAAGGATTTATAACCATAAATAGAGATATCTAGAATTACACATCATATATTTATTTTTAAACATTTACAAAATCCTCGTTAGATCATAAGGGTCATACGGATCGAATATATCAATAAATATCATCTCAAAGCCCTACAAGATACTCTGCATAGAAAAATTGAGATATGTTTTTCCATCTCATATATGGTTTGCAACTCGAGCACGTACATATATTTGTAGCATCATCCTTTACTATCCTCTCTCTAGCACTAACAATAACAACTAGTTATAAAAATGGCAGCTCCCAACACCACACCCATGAGTATTATTACAACACTTTGTTGCCTCCCCAAATTTGTTTATTTTGGACCCAAACACCCCTCTAAATAGAATATGGATCCTTCCTTTGCCATAGTTCACCCATGATCATATCGCATGATAGGTGGAAATTTGTTCATCCATGATCGAGTGACTTTTCCAGCTTGTTAAAGCTGTTAAGTCTCCACTAAGCTGTAATGATTCTCATCCCAGAATATTCCCTTCATGGAATATTATTTCCTTGAGACCCAAGTCTATTGAATGGAACCTTATCCACCGTCATGCCTACTCAAACCTTCACATTTTTATTCCATGTAATGTCATAAAAAATATGGATAATTCCTTAAACCCATGTTCTTCTTCTGCGCGTGCCCTAGTTCTGACTTAAACCCTTTCCTTGTGTGCTTTTCCCTGAGCGCCTTCCTCTTATAATACCTTCGCATGTACTTACCTTCTTTCTTGAGACTTATTCAATTCAAATCTCAACATTACCCCACACTACAGGTGTTATATGTCCCTGGAAACACTCTCCTCTTTCAACATAAAATAGAGAATAGGGGAAACAAAATAATATGCAATTGAATAAAGAATGGAAGAATAGAAGGATCTTATTACTGTTGCATGAGGAGTGGGAAGTATCTCTTCATGGATGCTTCAATTTTATCCCAAGCATCTTCCTCACCCTACACATGTTGAAGTAAATCACCCACCAACATAATAACTTTGTTAAAACTTAGCTCATCTCCTTTAGCCTTCAACGTATCTCTAATGTTTTCCATCTGCTTACTAAGGTCACCGAGCATGTCCATCTTGTGAGTGACTATGGGGTACAATTCCTTTAGGTTATTTTTAATCAAAACCCTCAAGGTTTCAATTTCCTCTAATTTTTCTCGACTTCTACCAAGATTTTCTCTCGCTTTTCCCTATTTCCCTTGTTTTTCTCTTGAAACTCCTTCAGACCCACCTCATGACTAGCAACCAATATACTTGCTACTATATCTTTGTTGCCATAGTTTTCATACACAACTTCGGCCATTTACTTATGGTCTTCACTGAGGGAAGGAGCTCGGAGTACCGAGTTATTGTATCCCCAATCTTCAACTTTTATTATTCCTTTTGGCCTATCATCACCTCTTCTTCCAACTCCAATGAAATTGGTTGCCTCTCCATGGAAAGTATGCATGTCAAGTCTTCCAAGGAGTACATGTTCAAATCATACTTGCTCAAGAGGGCCAGTGCAGGTCTTTGTAAGATAATGAAATTTTAAATAACCATTTCTTTCTTGTATACTTCACGCACCTTCACCTTTTCATCCCTCGAATTATGCCTTAAATTACACATTGATCAATTCCTTTGTTTTATCTCCTATCTGTCTTAATGATCTCCTAATTCTTTTCCCAAACTCATCCTCCAAGACTCTAGTGTCTTCATTAGTGCATCACTATTAACCTAGAACTTGGGCTCATCAAAGTGGGACTCTAAATCCTAGGATAGAATTTTCCTTTTGCGTGAGTATGCCCTCTCTTCATCAAAATACAACCAACCAAGAAGGTGGTATGTGGGCCTTGTACTATAGAAACACATGCGTAGTACTTGTTTGGATCATTAATGTAAGTCATGACATGTTCCTTCTCCACTACTATTCCCTTCCAACCTATGCATGCTGCCTTGTGAAAACTTCTTTGTCAGCTGGTATCTCTACCCATGCTTCCATACTCTTTCCCTACACTTTTTCGCTTATGTTTCCTTTATTACTTCATTGGTACTACACTTGCACCTCATGCTCCACTAACTATTGTATAATACCTACCACCTCCTTCTTTAATGTGTCATCTATTTGTTCTCAGTCGGGGTGAGGACTCTTTCTAAGCATGCATGCCTACTTCCTCACTTCCCCCACATTGTGAGCATCTTCTTCATAATCATCCTACTCTTCATCAAACTCATGCACATCATGAACAAGGGGACTCTTACCTTCATCATGCTCTTCATCCTACTCCTCATAATCATCACTATTCATGCTCTTGTCTCCTCAAAGTCGAGCTTTGTGCCACTTTCTATTTCTTCTTCACTAGTGACTCCTCTAACACAGGGGACTCTTCTTTTTATGGTATCTTTTCCTTAATAGGATACTTATTCCTCCTTATCTAGATACTTGTTCCTGAACCTGACCCCTGTGCTACAATATTCTAAATGATATGTGTGCTCAGTGCTCTACTTGTTGTGGTCTCTATTATTTCTCTCTTTGTTCCCTTCTTCAAGGTAGTATGATACATCATCCTCCAAGTACACTCCCTTATCAAACTTGGGCCTCAAGAGGATATATACCCTTTCCATTGTTTTACCTACAATAGGAATTGACATTGAATTTATCATATGTGCTTCATGGGAGACATACTTATCCACATATGCATGCTTCTTAGGATAAACTAGAATTCGGTGTAGTGCATGGTAATCCTAATCTACCTCACTTAGGTAAAGCTTAAATTATTTTCCTCCTTTAAACTATTGACCATGATTTGAAAGTATTATGATGTGAAGGAAAAGGGTAGTTTACACGAAGGGATTTTTGTTTCATCGTTAAAGTAAATCTTCCAATGTAGGATTTCTAGTATATAGAGAACTTAACCTCACCATCCACCAAGGCTGACATGTGCATCGAGATTCTCCATTATTCCCTAAATTCATTGCACCTTTACTTATACCACTTCTCTAAGCATGCTTTGTATGGTATATTCATCAAGTCACAAGTGTAGGATTTGAACCTCTTCATGGGGGAGGGGTTCGATTAGTGTATTCCTATACATAGTTGTTTGGCCCATCATGCACTCTAATCTCTAAAAAACAATGGTGAGGAGAAATTTACCATATATAATCTTATCTCCATCATGTGTCACATATATAATATCCTCTGCAATGAAGGGTAAGAGGGTGCATATTTTTCCTTCTAAAATATTCTTGTAAAAGTTCAACTATCTCTTTTTCACTTGTGTCCAATGCTCATGTCCATTAAGTTTGGTAAGTGGAAAACTTCATAGTTGGGGTTTTCATCTTACTAATGTTAAAGTAGCACAAACCATTTCTATACACATACTCTACATCTTTCTCCTTAATTACATCCTTGCAATCCAAATAATCCTCCATTGATTCTCCGTGTATATAAGTCCAGTGTACATTGAAATCAACTGGGAAGTTAGGTGCATTATTCTTCCTACAAAGTAAAAAAAGTCCTCATGTATGTGCAAAATCAACCACTTGTAAAACCTATTGGGTTTACCAAAATAGGGAAAATCATAGAGTTATAGGAGTCTGACCTTATCCAACATGGTTTTCACTGAGTCATCATAAATAAGCTTATCATCCTATGTCCTCTCTCCAGTTGGACAAACTAACTCTAGCGCCATCTCCTTTTATGAGGTATCTATTTTGTGGTTATAATCACTCATGTCAATCTTACACACATGAGAAACCCACTCCATTCCCATCAAAATTCCATCTAGGTACTACATTTCCACATACCATTCTTCATTAAAAAGATTTGACACGGTGGGTTTTCCTTTGCTTCCTTTCCCTTCTTTGGTGAAACATTATATCCCTTCCTTAGTGCCATTTCTTCTCATCCACTCCTTGTAAAATATTCCTTCCTTTTTTCCCTAACTCTTCTCATTCTGTGTCTTTACTCTACAAAAACTCCAAATCTTGTGCCCTAGATTTGAAAAACCCTAATCTAGAAAGTGTTTCTTCCACAAGATGGCATAAAACCTACGGGAATCCACCAAAAACACTTCTCTGCCCATTCTGTGTAATCTCTTTTAACTCTAGTTCACAAATCTGTTGAATCTTCTGCTACGCACACAAATCTCCATAATTTTCTCTTCGCAAGGATGCCCTAGTTTGCAAGAGCTCTTCAACACCAATATAAGGTAAAATAATAACTCACCCTTGACCTTATATTTAAAGATTTTTTTTTCCACACAAACTACGATGTCACTGCTAATCTACAAACACATTAAATTCATTTTTATCCAATGACATTCTCTCTGCATGTTTTGTCCAATGCTTTCCCTCCCTACGCAAATTCGGTGAAAATTTCCTCAACCTTCTAGCATGCAAGAGTTCTTTGACAACAGAATAACTTACGTGTACTCCCCGTGTTGAAGTATGTCAATCTCTACATCCTTTACCAAGTTCTTTCCTTCTCCTACCTCATGTTTATCCTGTGATTTTTACCCTTGTACATGGTTTTCTCAAACATTTTTGACACCAATCTTATCTTATGATCACCTCTGCTACACACACTTTTTGAACCCATGTTCTTTTGATTTTTACTTACTTGGTTCGCCTATGCACATCATTCCCAACACTTATCCTTACCACATTTTTTCACAGTAACTCTTCTTTGACACCTACCACCCCACACTAAAAATATGTGCAGTCCTCTATGTATAAAAACCCTTTAGATATTAATTAGAATCTTTGATGCACAAGCGCACCCACAAAAAACAAAACAAAATACAAAGCAAAGTGAAGAAGATGGGAAACCAAAAGAAATAAAAATTCGTTAAGGAAATGCTAAGCAAAATGGAAATCTTGCATCATTTACAAAAACATTGAAGACTTATTTATAGTAGGGATTGAGTCTACTCCCATTAAAATGACCAGGAACATTGTTCCATCTAGCACTTATAACTTGAAAGTGCTAGAATCAAGTAAATGAGATACCACATATGGACCCAAATAATGTACTTTAAGCTTTCCTAAGTGGTCTAGAAACTTACAATCATACAATAGGATCATCTGGACAGCCTCAAACTTCTCATTCTTGATGTTCCTATCATGCTATGCCTTCTTCCTAGATTTTTCCATTTTATGGATCAATCATGCTATTGTACATCTTTCATCAAGCTGCATGAACTTGTCAATCCTTTCCTCAAGTTCCTTTTCATCAACTAAACCTCCTGCACGTGGAATACACAACGAGGGTAACATAAAATCAATAGGTAAAACAACCTTCATGTCAAATACAAATTGAAAAGGTGTGGCCTTGTTTAGTCTCTTATAGGTAGTGTGATATGACCATAACATGGCAGAAAATTTATCATCCCAGTCCTTTCTCCCAACATCACAAATCTTGGTCAATGTGTGACTCAAATTTTGTTAAAATCTTCGATGTCCCATTAGCTTATGGGTAATAAGGGGTAGTCTTGTGATGGGCCACCATGAATTCTTCCAATAAGATTCTAACTATCTCATTTACAAAATGCATACCCCTATCACTTGTTAAACTCAGTGGGCATCCATACCTTCTGATTATGTTCTCCCATAAGAATATAGCAGATGTCACTAGCATGTAATCCTTCATAGGAACCACTTCCACCTACCATGTAAGATATTCTATGCATGTAATGATATGTCACAAACCTCTCCTTCGTGAAGTTGGGGAAATAGGTCCCATGAAGTCAATTTCCCATTTCTCAAATGCTTCGCACTTGGTAATAGGCCTTAATGGTATTTCATCTATTTTCCCTATTTTGCCAAGGCACTGACAATGGTCATAGGCCTTACAATACTTGATAAAGTCCTTGTAAATTGTTTCCCACCAAAGGTGAGAAAAAAATTATTATGCACTATCGTATTCCCCTGTATAGTGTCCTCCCTGCAATTCCATCATAGGCCTCCTCCATGATTGCAGTACACTCATGCCCTAGTATGCCTTTGGTAGAAAACCTCATCATGGCATAGCTTAAATAAGTCCCCACAAATTAACATATCAGATGTCATACATATGGCTAACTATTTCCTCTCTAATTCCTTCATCCCTTCTGGCACCCCACCCATTCATAGGAACAAAGTAATATCTTCCAAATTAGATGGCGCATGCTAGATCCTGAATAAATTTACATTTGGCATCGTATTGTCAATGCTCTATGCATCCTCACCTGAGGTCATGGTTGACAAATGATCAGGTCCCAAATTACTTTTCCCTTGTTTTACCTGTGATAAACTCAAACTCCTAAAACAATATGACCCATCGGTATATGTGGCCTTGAAAAATGGGATTTTTCACGAAGTAATGTAATGCCATGTGGTCTATGTAGAAGATAAAAGGTGTTTCCAACAAATACTACCTAAATTTATAAAATGCGTAGATAATTGGAAATGCCTCACACTCCACTATGGTATATTTATGTTCTGTTGGAGTAAACTTCCTACTAAAAACATAAGGGATGGTCAACAATTCCCTCTCTAGGTTGTGCTAAGACCACTCCAATCACCATACTGGATGCATAAACATGTACATGAAAAGACTTATCCTAAGAGGAAAAGTGCAAAATGGGCGTGGTGGTAATATTTTCTTTAAATGTGTCAAATTCTACTTGATGTACCTCTCCCCAATAGAAATTACTTTTATGTTTCAATAACTCTTCCAAGGATGCAAAAATCTGGGCATATCCCTTGATGAATTTCCTATAGTACCTTGTATTCCCTAGGAACTGTGAACCCCGCTTTGATTAGTAGGATCCTCTAATATTACTATAATAACAACCTTTGTGGGGTCTACCAATAATCCTTCTTCATAAATAATGTGTCTCAACAACGTGCCAAAAATATTGGTAAAAACACATTTCTTAATATTTAGGGAGATGCTCAACTACCTGCATCTCTCAAACATCAATTGTATATTGTCACAATGGTCTTTGACTAACCCATACATCATCTAGTCATCCAGGTAAACTTATAAAAAATTATGGATGAAATCTTGAAAGGCATGCACAACAATACATGAAAACATAGCAGGCATGTTTTTCAATCCAAAAGGTATTACCGTATAAGAAAAACATCCCCATTTAGTGGTGAAAGTTGTTTTCTCCTAGTCTTCCTTCGCAATTCTCACCTAGTGATAACTCAAGAATCCATCTGTAAAATAATAGATCTCTTTCCTAGCTACACCTTCTAAAATCTCTTCAATAAATGGGGTTGGGAAAGGGTCTATGACATATGAAGCATTGAGATCCATATAGTCTACACATATCCTATATATCCCATCTGTTTTATAATGACCAAGGGGCTTACGCACTTGGATTCCTTAATAGAATCAATAATTCTTGACTCTATCATCTTGTCAAGTTCTTCCTTAACCTTCATGTGTAAATTTAGATTCATTCTCTAGGGTTGTTTCTTGATGGGGCACACACCTTATTTCAACGTGATCTGCATTTCACCCAACAAAGGATGAACCCATTTTAACTCATGGTACCCATTCGGGAATAAATCTTGGAAATTACACAACAATTCAATCACTTTCAAAACCTCCTACTCTGTCTAGTAGCTTCCAATAATAACTTCCTTGGGCTCTACTATGGTACAAATTGTATCTTTCTTAATTTTCAAGGGTTTCTGGTAGCCATGTGCTTTATCATCTACCTTGTCTAGGATATCGCGTGTTCCTTATAAATGCTTAGCATGTATTCTCCATCTCCTCACCAACCACCATGTACACCAACTTACCCTTCTCTTTCTCCATGAAGGCATGCTCAGGTTGTACTTATTTTTCCTCTTCTTCTTTAATAAAGAAAGTCCCCAACTCAAGTTCACCTATAAACTCCAAGATTTGGTCCTCGGCCATTGCACAATCTCCCAAGGTAAGGTGCTTGAATACCCACAATGCCTCATTCACTGATTTCTTAGGGGATTAGTACTCAAAGGTCTGGATGATATTCACCATCATCTCCTACCAATTCCCCATCTAAAAATGTAACTCGAATGGATTTACTACGCACGTGCATAACCCTGCAAGGTGGAATAAAACTTATGCACCTATAGGGAAGGGTGTAAAGCATCCAAGCCTACCATCCAAGTCTTCTCAAACTCATAATAATGGCATGAGGTGGGTTCATTCCATCATAGTCACAAATATAAGATGGTGCATTGCTTTGGAGAAACCTTACAGAGAGGGTGATTCTCATCTTATGCCATTCTAAAATATTTTCTCGATGGGTTTCCCACCACCGTGTCATTTTTTTACGTAATGTATAGGTAATCATATTCCTTTTCTTCACTTGAAACTTCTATTGGATCTCCATTTCATGCAAAAATACATCAAGGATGCCTTCCCCAATGTACCATGGTGGATTCCTTCCTCCCTAATACCTAAGCTGATCACGTTTTGACAACTCTTGTCCCATTATTCTTTAGATGCCTTCCAACCAACTTGTATGTCCCATGCGCCCAATTGTCACAAGAAATGCTAGTTGTATCACTTATAGACTGTGCATCATCCCATTGAATGACCCCTTCCTTTGATGGTTGAATGAACTCTAGGTCCCTGATGGTGTGCACATATATCTTGTTTAAGTATTCTTCACCCAATGGCTCCACATATGGTGTAGACCATCCATCAATCAGTGGAATTATCATGCGCTCTTCCTTATTCTCAAAACTGATGCAGCCCTTGTTAAAACACAAATTAGTAGTTTTTTCATAGCACCAAGGGTTCCCAAGTAACACTAGGAAAATATAATCCTCAGTAAGCTCTATAACCTCAAACTATCAAATAATATTTACCCCTTGAATAGTTATGGATGCACCTTTCAATACTCCTAGAGACATGGCCTTTGTCTTGTTATCCATGTACAATACATTAGAATATGGCTGCAATGGGGGCCTTCCCATTTGATTCCATGAATCTAGATTAATGACATTGACCTCCACACTTGTGTTAACTAATATATTACTCAAGAGTCACCCATCAACAACTTCATTTAGTGTGATCTCCTTATCATAATAAATGTTTTGAGGAGGTAGGTTAACATGTATAACTTATCTCTTGCACTCTCCTCCAACGAGTGGTACCTTTTCCTCATCCATTATACCAATGGAGGAATAATTTTCTCCTACTGCAACATTTGAAATACTTACCTATCCTCATCCATATCCTGCTGAGGAACCTTAACACTCTTCTTCTAGTCTAATTGGCAAAATTTCTCCTTTAGACACTAAATTTCTCCTTGAAAACTCCTAATCACTTCCATAGTTTCTTGGTACACCTCCTTATTGTAGGTAGGATTAGGATATTTCCCATGTATCACTTATTCTATTGTGATAAGAGGCTCATGTTTTGGTTCCTCTTCGGCACGTATAGCCTCAATGCGTGTAGTGACTAAAACAAGATATAGCTCGAGTTAAAAACTACCCTTGACATCCATTGTGGGTTGGCCATTTTTACACTTACCATCCCCACAACTTTTTCCTTATGGTTCTTGTTCATTTGGTCATACAACTCTTTTCATTATTCATACTTGTTCTTCTTCCCACACTATAAGCACTACAAAAAATCAAGGCACTCGTGCTTGTAGTGTTTATTCGATCCACAATTGGAACAGGTCCCACATGGAAAGTCACTTCTTCCTCCATGACCATTATGGCCCCTGAAACCTCCAGGAAAAAATATTCCTTGACCTCCTCCATCTGTGCACCCTTCATACTGATGATCCTCAGCCTTATAACTACTCCCAATACTTGAGTGCGGCACACACCAAGATCAATGATGTCATGCATGTGGTCTATTAATCAACAGTCCTTTATATCGTGAGATGTGGATGTGTAAATATTACAATAATAGGACACACCTTTATGGATCACGCATTACAAAAATGGGCATCTACTTGCATCATGATCTCCATGAAAATATTTCACAATCTACTAACAAGGAAAACACCATATTTCATGGGAAACTATCATTTGTGTGCCCCTCCATTTCACAATCCGTGAACCAAAGTCCACCATATATTTCATGAGCTGAATTCTTAGATGGCTTCTCATGTTTTTAGCCATTGAAGTAATCGAGCTTCAAAAATGGACTCACACCATTTTTAATGTTTCCACTGGCCTCAACACACAAATCTACCTCAATGCTTCATGAAGATCCATGAAATTTTTGTGTGAAAGGGATCACCTTAAGGGTGTGATGAATCCCCAATGAACCATTGTGCATGGTGGGATGGATGGATATCATATGATAATTTTGATAGGAGAGTATTAAAATACATATCATACTCCCATGCACTCTCCACCATACCTTATTGGATTTCCTTCAATTCACCGACACTCTTCCGCTCAAACTCAAGAATGTGGAACTCTATCATTAAGTCATCATGAAACACTTTGTATAATCCACCACCTTTTAATGGGGTTCATACTTCTAGTACTAGTTATGCATGTACCCTTGCAATATATTTGTAAATTGACTTGATTTATGCTCTAAGGAAATTATGCCCATTGTGTTTCATATCAAATCATACTCTTATACATGCTCCGTGATATCCTTAACATTATTGTAATTAGGTAAGTGGAGCAACATCTCATAAAACACAAGTTGATGGTGTTATGGAAATTTCCCACCAGATCCAAGACCTTGATTCCTTGTATGTTTCCTCCACAAAAAGATCCACGAGATCTGCTTTCTCCTATTCCTCCGAATCCACTCAATCCTCCTCCCCTGTAGTAGCTAAGGGTCCTAAAGCAATTACACTTTATGTTCCCACAGTCACACTAGACTATATGCCGATAGTATGTGATATCAAACCACTCCCGAGATGTGGTTCCCTCACCACTTCCAGACGTGATACCCAAACTTTGTGAACCACACCTTGCCCAAATGATGTGCGGAAAAATAACTCGAAACACTAGAAAATGTCTCTGTGGCCATAGATGGGTGTAACATGAAATGATATCTACCTAATGTTATCTTCTCACTAACACCAATGAGGCTGGAAATACTTATCTCAAATCTTTGGAAAACCAAATGTTAGGGTTTGGTTGCCAAGTGGGCTTAGATGCATTCCTAAGGCTCTCCTCCTTTATTCATATGAATAGCTCTCACCAAAATTTGATGAGGTTTCTCTTCCATGGTCTTTAAGATGGGGTAGCACAAACTACTCATGTCTCACACCCTCCATGCTAACCTTAAATCCTTCTCACAATGTCTGTCTCCATAATTCCATCACACTAGAAACTTCACGTTTTCTCGCCAACACCCTTTCTCACACTTGATTTTACTTGAGCCACCTCTCCTTTCTCTTCCTCTTACACAAGGTCCACCATTTCTGCTGCAGACCATCTTCCATGCCCTGTGCCTTGTGAGATTTTAGGCAGCCATAAGAAATATTTTAAATTAAAAGTAAAAATCAAGGTCTTTATGGCTAAGGAAAAATCATGAAAAAAATATCCTCTAGGTTCTTGAAAGAACTCGAACTTAGGAGCCTTTAGATAAGAATAAGTTGAGATTGCATACTCCAACGTGTAACTATTTAACACACATTTCCACTAGTGATAAATAAATGAGTCCATGTTTGATTAGCATCCTATAACTGTTGATATTCCTTTTGGGTCCAAACATGAGGTTTATAGTACCAACTCATCCTTGATGTATATGCTAAGAGTCGTTCATACAAATCTACTAGGAAATATTATAAGAATGTCTCATAGATCACATGATATAGGTTCTCCTCCACCCATTTACATGCATCAAACACATATCTAGTATTGAAGCTATGAGAAAACTCATCCTCTATGATTTTAAGTCAGGTCTCAACATTTTCCAAGGTTAGACACTCCTTCATCACACATCATTCTCACAACAACTTAAAAAGAGGTCCCGAAAATGGAACCAAAATTTAGTCATCTTTCATATACCATTTTTCTACGAAACGTGTCATCCTATAACCCGGTATGCATTGGGCACTCACCCGAGGCACACAAAGCGCTAAGACCTTCGTTTATGTGAGCTTCATGAGAGTTTTCAATCATTAATGGAGGATGGGTTGTAGGAACATAAGTATATGTATTCACTAAAAACCGGGAAGTATAGATACTAGATCTAGGTACAAATGAACAATCAATGAAATTAAACATTGTGATATGCATAAAGAAACTAGATATGATTAATAAAAACATTAATAACACAAGGGTTTATACCCAGTAAAAAAATATATCCAAAATAACATATCATATATTTATTTATAAACATTTACACTATCCTTGTTACATCATAAGGGTCATACAGATGAATATATCAAGAAATATCATCTCAAATACCTATAAGATACTCTACATAGAAAAACCTAGCTATGTTCTTCCATCTCGGCTATAGTTTCAAGCGAGTGCTTACATCTATGTGTAGCATCATCCTCTCCTAGACTCTCTCTAGCACTAATAGTAATAACTATCTATAGAAATGGTAGATCCTAACACCAAAACCCATAGTATTCTTACAACACTTCATTTCTTCCCCAAATCTATTTATTTCAGACCCAATCACTCCTTTAAATATAATATGGATCCTTCATTCACTTTGCCATAGTACACCCATGATCAAATCGCATGCCAGGTGGAAATGTGGTCCTCCATGACTGAGTTCTTTCGTCACCTTGCCAAATCCTAATAGGCCTCCACTAACTATAATGATTATCATCCTAGAATATTCCCTTTGTGGAATATTCTTTCCTTGAGCCTCAAGACTCCATGATGGCACCTTATCCACTCATCATGCCTACTAGATCCTTCACGTGGATTTTCCATGTGACATCATAAAAAAATATGGATAAGTCCTTAAACCCTTGTTCTTCTCTCGTGCATGCCCTATTTATTAATTATACCCTTTCCTTGTGCACTTTTCCCCAAGTTCCTTCCTCTTGTACTACCTTCCACACACGGTGACCTTTTTCCTTTGGACTTAGTCAATTTAGCGTCTAACACATGTCGTTTACGGAACAATTACAACTAGAGAATGCATAATTGGGAGATAACTTAACCATGGATCTGATTATTCATTTCAAACTACTAAAGAAATGATTGATTGAGGTTAGAGTTGACTAGAGGAACTAGTCGGTTAACTAGAGATTAATTGAACACTGTTAGAAGCTTTGTTGCATGTGTTGAATCTCTTGTTGTTTCTGTTTGAGATATTAAACTTGTTATATTGATGATCTTTCAATTAACTTGTATGAACTCCTCTTCTCGCGTCTTGTTGTAAATGAGATGTATAAAATAAAATGATTAATTCTAGTAATGATAACAAGGAATACACATATTCATAGATAAAGGGGAGGAGTTTTCTTTGTTCCTAGATGTAATGTTCATGTAAATTCAATAAAATATTTGAGTTTTGTTTATTAGCCTTTAGTTACAAGATTTAGGAGGGATTAACACCCAAGGTAAGGCCCACTTGTGGTTTTCTAAACCCCTCCATAGTTTTTACTCTATTTCATTACATGTTAGACTCAAAAGAAATTTATCTTCTTATCTCTCTTTCGAATGTGCAAGCTTTGTCTCAGTCATAGTGTTTAGAAACCATTTCTTTTAATTCTAATTTTTTTCTACTTTCAAGCATTGTTCTTTCAAGTATTATAGTGACAATTATTTCTTTCCATACCTCCTAAATTCTTTGTAACTGTGCATACAACACTGACATTATTTAAATTTTACGTCCCCTGGTTTGATGATTAAATGATTGTGATTCAATGAACATCATATTAATTGCTGCAAGTCACCATTTTTAGCACCATTTGCATGGATACTCCAAGTTATAGGTTTTTTAACATGTTTTTGTATTCCTTGAAAATAGTTTAGGATTTAGGAATTCAGCCTCTAACCCCCCATTAATGTATGTTGATTGAGTTGAGTTATTTGATGCATGCATCGTTCAAGATATTCTCATGGTAGATTATTACCCAATCCTAAAATAACATATGTTACTTCATCTGATTCTGAAGAAGACACATCTTCTTCTATACAAGGTTTGATATTAGAATACCCTCTTCTAAGTGATACTTACTGAGGATGTTTCTCATTAGCCAACCATGTCATAAGAAGTGAATCAAAATGTTGAAGAAGGTACAACTATATTTGATTTCCTAATCTCCAATAATAAGTATCTTGCTATAATGAAGAATATCTATCCACCATCTCTTTTTAATTTCCATGGATCCATAACTAAAGACCTAGACACTTTCTTGTTTGATTTTGATGTTTTATACATGATCTATGATTATAAAATTGATGCACAAAAGATGAAGATGTTTTGACTACTTGGCATCAGATGAAGGAAAATTTTCTCACCAAGTACCATGACTATTGTATGCCAAGTAATAGAGGAAGGGATAAAATCTTTAGGATGGCACAAAAGGAAAATGCTCCACTAGAAGATTAACTATAAATATTATTATTCGGTGTTCGAAGTCAAGAAACACAAGGATACCTCTCGAGTCTCTCAAATTACTCTTCTTAAAGGGACTTAGTGAGGAGGAAATGGATGCTTTATACCTAATAGGGGAAGGAGAAACCATGAAGAGAATCAAAAGTGCTAGATCAAAGGGTGGAAAAACTAGAAAAGTAATTGGGGATATATGTAAATAAGATATTGTGCACATATTCAAAAACATGAAGCAAGAAATTATTAATGATATGGCCACCCAACTTGATTCTCTGCATGATAAGATGAAATAAGAAGATGCATAGGTATAAATTACATAGTTCTACCATGCATGCATAAGAAAAAAAATGATTAAATATGTAGAAGATAAACCAACATTACATAAGAGAAGGAGAATGCACCTCAATTCAAGATGATGGAAACAAAGGATGGGTAAGTCTTGTACATTGATCAAAGAAAGACTTTTTCATAAAGAAATGGAGGTATGCCACAAGATCTCATGCCATATTTTAAAAAATGGTCTAGTAACTCATATATGCAACCCCCACCTTGGGATAATACTCAACAAATTTGAGTTCCATACCCTAGCCAATAAAAACAAAAATGGAAACCTCAATTTTCAAGCTAACAATGGAAATAATCCCCTTATTTATGGTAGTATCCTTGGTTATGAGGTTACAAATGGAATAATCCACCTCCTAGCTATCAAAATCCTTACTAGAAACCTCCTTACCCACAACAAGTAATCTCGATGCAAAACCCCCAACCTAGCTATCGTCAAAAATCCACTCAGGTACCAACTCAACCAATACCTAACCCTAACAATAAAGTTGTTTAGCTTGATCTACACCTTTGAATAATCCCAATACTCCTCTTATTCAATTTTATGTCAGTGATATCCATTTCCTTTCATGAAGATCACTTCTCCGACAAAGTAAAATCCCCATCATGGAAATTATAGATGAAGCTGTAGTTCCTGCAGATTGATCCTTAGTGAAGCTAGAAAACATTGAAAATTGATCCACAAAAATGTGAGAAATTTTCTAGAAAGGATAAGTTACAAGCTAATGAACTACCATTTCTAGAGAGATTGCAAGAAAATAAACTAGACCCTAAATCATATTCTAATTCTGATTTTGTCAATTAGCTAAAGAATAATTTTTTTAAAATTCCACTTATTTAAGCCATTAAATATGTTCCCATCCACAATAAGCTGATAAAGGATCTATGCATAAAAAACCAAGACGAAAAAGGAAAGATCCATCCTTTATGTAAGTTATTGGATAGTTGGTTGATATCATGATTGGAAATTCTATTCTACCAGGTACATATATCTAGGAAATCCCTTGATGAATGTTGTTAGTTCTCGATTTGATCTCACCCTTTTGTCTTGAAAAATTCCTTCACTTTTTTTTTGTGTCTGATTGTCCTAGTTCAAAAACACGTACGTCGAAGAGAAAAATCCCACTAAAAACATGTTAAATCTCATCTCTATGTTGTGAGAATCCTCCTTTCTGGTTGAGGATTGTGAAAATGTGTCATCTTTAAGGAATTCCTATGAAGAATGCCAAAAAAGGTGTAAATCATGTCTTATCCCCTTCGAATGTCATCCTTGTAATCCCTAATGTGAAGTACAAATGAAAAGACATTTCCAAAATCTGATGGTACATGACACAAAGCACTATTGGACATGCTTTGGTAGACTTATCTTGCAAACAAGAATATTATTTACATATTATAAATTTAATTTGTAAGACCACCCCGAAGTTCGAAGAATATTTGGGTCAATATTACAAAAGGAAAAGTTGACCCCACTCCTGAAAGGGTGATGTGTATGAAAATGATTGGAGTGGGAAAATGGACTATAAATGCATTTTTGTACCGAAAGCATACTATAATGCAAAATGTAAATATGCCCCTGAATCTTGATGGAGGAAACATGTCTGTTCCACAAATAAAGTCAATAGGTAGATGTTTGAGTCAATAATGTAATCCTACACCTATGAGAGAAATTGGTCTGATATGCAAAAGAGTCCCACAATTCCGTTACCTCTAGGATTTGAAAAAGTTTCATGATCTCAGTGAAAGTCAAAAGAGGGTACTTGGGTCAAACATGTAAACTTGTATACATTTAAAAGGTAGTGCAAAAGTGTAAAAAGACTCCCTAAGCCCACAAGGCATCAAACTGATCCACGTGGATGGTCCACATTCAAATAAAAAAGTGGGATGGATGACTAGGATGTAACACATTTATGGCTACCACCATTAATGCATTTTACATGAATTAAAGCCAAATTTTTTGAAGCATTCAAACACTTAAAAAAATTTACTATTGCATATGAATATCTGGGTGCCCTATCCATTAGAATTCACAGAGGAACAAAGTGAAACCAACTAAGAATCATTGATTCGGAGCTATAAGATTGAGAATTTAAGGAGGAAAATATTGCATGAAAAAGTATGAAAAATTGGTTAGAGATGGTGAAAGTGATCATGGAATTCAGATAACAATCACGGGAAGGAGAGTTGCAAAGATCAAGCTCAGAAAAAAATATAAGATGCCTTATTTTCATGTACTTGGGTTGATTTTTTCACAAGTTCCATAGTAATTTAGGAAGATACATTAAAAATAAATGTGAAGACTCGTGAATCAATTTTCTCTGTATCCTCTGCTATCACGAGTAACTTAGACAGCATTAAAGACACAAATTTACTTAATGTGGATTTGGAATGTTTTCTAAGAAGGCTTCACAGTTAGAATCATATCAAACAAATGAAAGCTATCGGTCTGCAAGCCACATTGTTCTAGAGGGTGTCATCCCACCTGTCGGCCATGCACCTAAAATGGTATGATGGTGTACTCTTAATTACAACCTTGAGAAAATCTGGTGTTGGATGGAAGTGGAAAGTGTGTGGTTAATTTTAAACTGAGATAGAATAAAATATTGGGACTTCTTGAGATTGATGGACCTATTTTGGAGACTGTGGGATGTACGAGATAATATTATCAATATAGGAAGGATGAATATGTCAAGGTATTAAAATCTCGGTGGTTGATTGAAAAGAAGACATATATAAAAAAATGATCCCCAAGAACCTTATTCGTTCCATGTTTAATGAGGAAGTGGAAGATCTAATTGTGTTATTCAGTAGAATGGGAAGGATTGAGGGATCTAATAAGCTTAACAAATGGATGTGCCCTATCATCAGAGTAATTCTAGATAAGAAGGAAAATTTTAGCTGGGGGAGTCTTATTTCATCCTTGATTCATTAAGCGATGATGACATGACATTAATCTAAAGTTAAGGATGGGGATAAAAAGACCTCAAATTTTCAATGATGACATACTTCATATATAATTCTACATGTTTTAGGTCATTCGAGGGCTCACAAAATTGGGGATATTTGAAACACATAGATTTTATTATGTGTTCCCACAACTTAGGATTGATAATTGGAAAAATAATGCAAGACTCGGTACATGATCGGTTCATCACTCCCATGATAAGTTTATTTCACCCTAAATTAGAATAATATAGACTATTAGCTGCATCTTGGGCCATGATCTAAGACTATGGGTATATATTCATTTAATACAAGTATTTCACTTAATTTAGAATAAGTAGGTTTGAGGAGAAACCATACAATTTGCCAAGGTATCCTTATAATAAATGGGTTTTAATAGAGCTTACTAGGTAGGTAATGCTTATGCATGGGAGAATTTCCAAGTAACATAAGACTAACATCAAGTTACCCCTACCATTATAATGTACACTTGTCCATCTATTACAAAATCAAAATTGATGGATGGAGAGATGAAGAAATTCAATATGGATATGTTTCTTCCAAGGCCAATTTTTTAAAATAGACGGCTTGTGACTTGGTGATAATGAACCTAAGTTTGAAGATTTTTGGATGAACTACTGGGACGATGAAGAAGTTAGGAAAATATATTTTTCAAGAATGACTCGAGGAAAATCATTGATTAAAAAAAAATTTATTCCTTAAGAATTGGGGATGATGAAAACATTGTGAGCCAAGTGTATCTTGAACAAAATATAGATTCAAAGGTAGTTTCTCCTATTAATTGGAAGGAAGGAGAGGAATATGATCCCCATAGAAGGATTTTCAATGTTATGAGACATACATTGAATTCATTGGTAATAAGGGGAATTGATTTGTCTCTTCAAAATACTAAAGTATTAAATGAATTCAAAAAGTTATCTTATTTCAAATAATATCAAATAATATCTTAGCGAGAAGGGGATGAGACCATGGATCCATTGAATGGTGCACCTCCACAATTTCCAAGTAATAAGCCCACCACAAAGACAATTGATGCATGGAATACAACTACTATAAGGACTGATACATCTAGGACTACATTGATTGAAGGAAGAAGGTATACTCCTACAAACAATGTAAAATGTTCCCATTACATTTGTAGTACCTTTGCAATAAAAAGAACCAGCTCAAGTAAATCAAAATTTCCTACAGTATCAATTCCCCAAACTTCTATCTCTCCTCCGAGAATGAGAGGATATTTACCCAATATTGACCCATCCCTCATAGGTCAAGGTGCCAAGGAAAAGGCAGTATCAGAGTCCAAGCATTACGAAAGATCATCAAAAAGGCCTAGAGTAACTATCCCATTAGAGAAGGATGTTGAAGAATGTGGCCCAAATACAAAAAAGAAAAATAAGGAAGATTATGAGGTAATCAATGAACCTATTTTAATTGGAACTCCACAAAAGGATGTTATTCCCCTCATTATTTAGACCACACCATCAGTGGTTTATGAAGGTACTAAAGCATACCCCTTAAAACCGTGAAAAATCATTACAAGAAGTTGAAACAAATTGATGTTGATATAAAAGAGATTATGAAAAACACTTATTTTGAGGTTGATAAAGATAAAGATGAAACTATGGGAATGACATCGAAATAAATCTAGGTGACTTATACCAAGAAAATTCCAAATGTAGAGATGGAAACTCAATATCAAGAAACTCAACTTATGGATATAGATCCTTGAGAGAATAGAAAAAGGATGTTCAAATGGATATGTAAGAGGTTTCAGTTTTGGAGTTACTCTTGTTGTAGGACCACAATTCACAAGTGAAGAAGGAATGCTAAAAGATTAAAAGGTCCTAATTGCTAGTGTCATTGATTATAATACTATTGAAGTCACCACCACTTCAAGTGTACAATGTTGAAATGTTGTTATATCAGATACATTGGTGGAAAGAAAAATGTAATTCAATAATACAGTACCCAATCCCAAAAAATTAAGGTACAAGAAAAATATGATGTGAAGCATGGAAGGATTGAGACAAAATCCCAATCTGAATACTACTATCTAAGAGCCCCTATGAAAGATAAGGAGAAAGGAGAAAATCCAAGTGATGATAAGATATCCCAAAGGAAAGAGTTAAGAAAGTTACCACTCCACCAAGGGATCCGAAGGAAAATAAAATGTGGTATCTACTAAGGTAGAGAACTTACCAAAAGAAATAAGTATGAATGCCACTGCTTAAGAGTGTGATAGAAGATACAAGAATAATTGCTGGTCCAAAGAAATATAAAGACCTGGGTGAATAGTCTACACTTGATAATAAAGAAGAAAAGGTTAAAAAAACTCAGACCCAAGCAGAATGAGGAACAAACGAAAATAATAGAGATTGTAGGCCAAGAAAAAAAGTGTGAAGGCACTAGTTGTAGGAACACTCACAATTCCAAATGTATCAACAACAATGGTGTCATTCCTTAAAAATATAGGTTTTTCTCCTTGAAACTAGAGATCATAGTGACCCTATAATAGGATTGTTAGGGGAATCCTCCAAGATAAGTAAAAAAACAAGGAAAAAGGAAAGGATATTGTCCCAAAAAGGCTTAAGGTCTCTCTAATATTGATTTCCAAAAACTTGTGAAGTCTTATAAGAAAGGTAAGATCATGAAAAGGTCACTCTTTGATACAACAGGTACAAAACCTTAGAAATTACTACTCCTCACCCCGATATCCCAAAAGACAAGCTAACAATCGGTGACTATAGCATTCAAAAAATATAATTGGGAAGACCAACAAGAGGCAATCTTAAGTAGGATGTTGTATCAGCAAAGTAAAAGGACTCTTTGAAAGGGTAGATGAAGATAAAATAAGTAAAAAGGAGCTAAAAGAGTAGGTGAATACTTTAACTTCATGCTTGCAGAAATTGGTAGTTTCATCGAAGAAGATCGATGAGGTATTACTATTACTCCCAATATAATAAGCAACATAGAAAAAGCTACCAAAAAGATTAAAGTCATTACGAGTTGGGTGGAAAACATTTCTAAAAAGGGAAAGAAAGTCTTTGAAAAGGTGAAGAAAAGGTATAAAGAATTCACTTCTTGTCTCAATATTATCAAAGTCATGATTGAAGAATGCAATAATGAATCATTCTATATTGAAGTAATTCTTCCCAAATTAGATATCATCAACCAATTGAATGGGGAGATAATTGAAAAGGAAGGAATATTTTCATCTAATAAACTAGGAACTCAATTCATCTTGGAATATTGGTTAAAAATTAGAATGGATGTACTAAATGATGTCAGGGAAAGTATGGACGAAGAACATAAATGGATTGAAAAAGGAATTGAGACTTTGAATAGAAGAGTGGAAAACTTGGTGTCTGAAAATAAAAAATAAAAATTTATTGTGATCTAGAGATGGATTTCTTGATACAATATTTTGAAAGGAATATTCATGATGAGAATTATTCATATGAGGTCATCAAAATATTGATAAATTTAGAAATCATAACTTAATACCTGAACATTCAACCCAAGAGAGATAAAATACAGGATGGGAAAATGTGTGATGATAATTAACAGGGAAACTATAATCTTCCAAAATCACAAGGTCCCAAACAAAGAATAATTGCAATAAATATTTAGGATGTATGATTCTTACATGGAAATACAAATTCAAAAGGACAATGAAGAGGATGATGTTACCATGCTAATTGATGAAGAGGCCATGGCTATTGTGGAAGCCAAGACCATTGAAGATGTTAAAGCCAGTTCTTCTTAACATTGTATTTTCTTTCCATTTGATACACTTATTCCCTAAACAATTTTAAAGGATACTTCGAATAGTTAAATTTTAAAATATGTGTTGAAAAATAGTAAACTTCCATTTTATTTTGGTTAAATTGTAAATTTTCTATGAAGCATGCAATTTTACTTTAACAATTTGAAGTGTGTTTTACTTTTGAAAAGAAAAAAGGGGGATCCATAGGGAGCAATTCCCATAAAAGATACATACATTTTCAAGTATTACATCAAAAAGGGGAAACTAAGAGAACATAAATTTTGAGTCGTACTCTATTTCTACTCTAAGATATTCTCAAAATGGGGGAAATTTATTTAACAAACTATTTTTCCGTACGAATTCTTCTTAACCCTGAGCTATTTGAGAAAATACAATTGCCCTAGCCAAATTACGAGACATCCCCATCTCCATCAATGATTCAATAGTCACTCTAGGATCATTGATGATATGTCTCAGTTTATCTTCTTCTGATAAGAAGATACCCAATCTAAAAGGTCCAAACCTCATGTAGGAAATTCCTTCTTACCTTTTTATTTGTAAGGGGTAGAATGAACAAAAGTAGGATGAAAATATCATTTGGAGTGGCTTGAAGAGAAATCACAGCGGCCCTTGGATCTGATGGAGAAGAATATTTAGAACTAGACTCACCCTTGCATCTCCTTGTTAAATTTGGATGTTCTCTTAGAAATGGAACAGACAAAGGTTCTATTATTTTTTTCTCTGTCAAAGGAATATGATACTTTAGATGAATGGAAGGTTGGAAAGTAGAATCGCCAACACTTTCCTTGATTATATATAATGATTCCTTGAGACACCGAGGAGATTAATGACTTATTTCTTCCTCATCCAAGATGATAACTGGAGGTTTATAACTTGATTCCCCTTTCTTATTTCTTGTTGATGATACTAGCAAGGCAAGTTGTTTAGGTGGTATAGTTCTTGTTGGAACTTTTTTCAAAGAAAGGATTCATTGCTCCAATCCATATACTTTGTAAGCAATGACAAACACAATATCAAATGAATTCATTCTATAGAATACGTAAAATTCTTGAGGAATCTATTTCAAGATAAATCCTTAATTTCATAGAAAGGAACACTTATATTTAGCCATCCCTATCACAATAGGCCTCCTCTCAATCCAAAATTTATTCAATTCTTCTAGTGCTTTCTAATGCTCCCACTGGAAGAGATGATAGTACATTGTTTGAAAATCTGAGAAAATAGGATTGATCTTAATCAATCTCAAGAGGAGGGAAATTCAAACCTCTCGATATGTCAAGGGCCCTTTTTTTTCCCTAGGTCTGCAATTTCAAACAAAGCCCTGACAAATGCTTCATTTGGGCCAGTTAAATCAAATATTTGATTCAAATCTTCTAATGATATCTCTTTCAAACTAGTTTCTATAGCCACCCTCGCCATTGCACCAAAAATATTTTTCAATAACTCCTCACATTCAAGAATAGAAAAAATATGCATACCGATGAAGAAATAGAGTTGAATTTATAGTGAAAATGGTGTAGACAAGTTGAGTTAAATGAAATCACTACCATTAAATAAAGAAAGATTTCCTGCTCAACCCACATGAAGGAAATAAGTTTGGATGAGGCTATTATTATGTAATAGAAGATGTTTTGATTAGTGTAGGACAATCCAAGTAAGAACATTCAGCTAAAAAAGACATGAACATGAGTATGTGTTGTTCAAAAATGATTCTCAAAAGGTAAAAGGGGTTATACATCAAATCAAGCCATATGGAGGTTCTTGAAAATCATCAAAAATATTTCTTTACCAAAAAGGATAAATTATTAAAAAAATATCAAAGAGATGACATGGCATCCTAGTCATTATGGAAGAATTAAAAATGTGAATTACTCGTGATTTTTCCACCTGGTAACATAAAATAGAATATTTTCAAGAGAATAAGAATGGGTTAGACTATGTACTTTAAAGGAGAATATTCCCTTGAAGATTCATGCTTTTGGGGGAAAAACAAAATGAGTGAGTGATCAAGATTATATAAATGTGATGAGAATACTCTCACATATGGGGGTTAAATTTTTCTAAGTTTTTTTAGAGAGAAAGGAGAAAACTAATTTGTATTGTCTTAATCTGAATGGATCTAAGATACATGATTTTTTTTCATCCATTCCCAAACCTTTTTGCCAAGATAATTACATTGTATAGTAATTTGTAGACATTAAGGTCATAGGTGTTGTTTCCCCTTCTCGAAGTGTTGGAATTTATTGAATAAATTTTTATGTATTCTCATTAGCAAGGCTATTTTGTTTCAATATGTATTACTCTAAATCAATTATCTAGATTTATATTTCAATCTGATATTGTTAATTTATCTAAATTACACAAATCCTTATCTTAGATAGTGACTGATGAGGCCAATATATGTCTTATTATATCACCAAATAGCACTCTTATTCTCTCTCTTAAAATAAAGATTTCAAGTGAATTCGGACTTAGTTTTAATAACAAATAACATATTTAAGGTAGAATATAGGATTTATCTTATTGTCTCTTTAGAAATATATTTGCGTCTAATTGTTGTTATTTTCCGATACTTATTCTAAGTTGGAATGGGATAGTGTGCAGAAAACATTTCATAAGAAACTATATTCCAAGTTCATAGATCGGGTGCAGCTATCAAAAGTCTTCATGTAGTTTGTGGAAATGCCCACTACGTAAATTCTTCACGCAACTACGAAATTTCTGGCTATGAAAATTATTCACCTAGCTACGAAATGCCTAGCTAGTGAATTTATTTTGGTTTACTCCAAAATAATGTAAAGGAGCACCAAACTATTCAACCCATTCTTTTCTTCCACGTCAAATAGATACCTTGTCTAGAGTTGTCTCAATGATATCCGGAATCTTCTCTAGAATTAATCCATAGGCCTTCTCCTATAACTCTTTTATTATGACATCCCATTCTATGGTGATGCCATCCAAACAATATAATATGGTCATTTCCATTATTTGGACTTTGTCAAACCTTTCTTCAATACTACCACACTTATGATTTATTACTTTTTTCTTCTCACCGACCTCTTGTAACACCTTATCATTCTCATCCTTATTTTTCAATAGTGAGGAATGTATTTTCTTTAATTCTTCCTTATTCTATGCAATGCTCGCATTCAATATTATTGAATTATCTTAAAAAAATTCAAACATATTTTCATCCTTTCACGTGGCTTCCTACTCGGTGCCAAGTGTTATATATTATGGTAGTTTTTAAGCCACCTTGGCTTTATTAACACTAGATAACTCTTATTTTGTTGGCCCTTAACCATTATTTACCTTTACCATTAGTATTTTTGCAAGTTATTCTAAATACTCCATCTCCATGTTATGGTGTTGTCTAGCCTATGCTATAATATTTGGACATACGCACGTAATATTATTGACAAGGTAAGATAATTTATCATATACATATACCATCCCCTTCTTTGTGTTTCTTATCTCCTCTTTTATTCTCTGATTCTTCCTATCCTCACTTTTTAGGTCCTTTTACATTATTCTTATTACAACACCTTTATCAATATTTCTCCTTCTGACCTCATTAGCCATTTTAACGAGTCCATTACTTGCTATCTCATTTTAGATTCATGTAGAGTCTATGATGGGGAATAAAAAACATGGTTCCATTTTCAATTTCAATTCCAAAATTGACTCTTTCTTTACCTCTAATTCAAGTTCCTTCATGTATGCATGCATCTCCGAAGTGAGCATATTTCATGTGCATGGGTACGCCTTGAACTTATCAAACATGTCCCAAAAAAATAGTTGTTCTATAGGAAATGATCTCGGGAGGTTTTTTTGATAGTTACATTTTCCTTATTCATCCTACGCACCATTTACATGGTGTATCTTGCACATTATCATGTTGTGCATGACCTATTTTCTCTCCTACGCCTTCTTACTCCTCATCATCACACATATCCTCTTATTCCTCCTCATGCTCCTCTTTTTGGATTTTCTCTTCATCTCATAATTCCTCTTCTTTTCAATGTACACAATGATCTATTTCTTCATTTACATGATACTCTAGATCTTCCTCCCGATCCAAATCATGGAGAATATGAGGTTTCTCCTCCTCTCTGTTGGACTAGGTGTGCATGTGCTCCCTAATGGAACAGTTGGAGAAACTTGGGGATTTTGTGATTTACTTACTTCTTGACACCACGTTGACATATTATTCCTTGCACTATGATCGAGTGTAAAATCCACCTCATCTACATCTTCTTATGAAGGAGTTTACTTGCACATGTGCTTGGATTTCCTCACTTTGTTTTCTTCTTTTTTAGTGATAGTGTAAGGGTGGTATCATGCAAATTAACGACCTTTCCATCTTGGAGCTTAGGATTTGAGTAGATATATAACCAACATTTTTTTTACCCCAATAGTAGTATCATGATGAGATGGAGGTCCATAAAATAAAATTCCATTGTTTCTACATAGGGTGCCTTAGAATCATACCCGTATTCCTTGCACAACATGTGGTAGTTGGTATTTACCCTATCTGCATTAAACATTAGAGGATGTGCATATGTTATCTTGTTAATTTCACCACTGAAGTATTTTGTAGTGAATGAAAATGGTAGTTTTCACCATGGCCCCATTTCTCCATTATTCAATAAAATTTTCCCAATCTAGAATTATTGCATGAGTGCAAAATCTTCCTATCCTTCTATTTTTGCAGTAATCTCCTTCGTACACATAATTTTTTTCAAAAGTTTACTTGGTAAAATCTGCATCGGAGATTTATTCTCAATGGGACGCTCCCGTATATTTTTTTCAGACCATCTAGAACCCCTATCTCCTAAAACACAATTAATAAGTGAATAGACCCCCATGTAATTTTATCCCCTTTTCTATTTAGGTCCTTTCTTCTTCAATGATGTTCTCTACTATGAATAGGGAAATATTATATTGGGTCCCTTGTTTCATCTTATGCACAATGTGAAAAAAATTCTTATTGACCTCTAAACACCTTTCAGAGGTACCCAATTTTCAGTTCACCAAACATGCGGTTGTTTTGGTTCTAGGGTCGATTACGTTTATGACATCAAGGCATGACTTCCCCTTCAATAATTCATTTTGGTGGTTGTCTCCTCTACCACTTCCTCATTATGAAATTCCATTATTATCTCCTTACCTCTATTTCTTATCCCTATTACTCATCGATCAATTTTTTAGTTAAGCGTATCCTTCTTCCCATGAATTAGAAGTAGTATTTATGGATGTGCAACATTAGCCACTGACACAAGCACACAAGGTTACAAAAGAATGGTAGCTCATACAACTACAATACCCCGTAATTTCTAGGGTCTTGCACACCTTTTCATTAAAGACTATCTATCCTCCTAGAGTTTTCGACTCATCTTCTTCAAATCATCATTCTTGATGTCTATTTTTGGCCTTACATGTAGTGGTTATATTCACTAATTTTACACTTCCACATTTGATGACTATGGTTTTCCCATTATCATTTCTTGTGGATATTAAATTTCCAAAAACAATCATCTAGTGTTTTTTTGTTACCTTCTTAATATTTGGTTCCTTCCTTTGTGCCATTGTTCACACACCTTAAATCTTTTGCAACTCTTCCAACCCAAATTTTGTTCCATGAATACTAGAAAATCTAGTTCTTACTTGCTCAAATATGTGATTCATCCTTTTTATGACACTAAATTAGTCATTCAAACCACTCCATATCCTATATATGAAAACTTCTTTCAATGAAACCTTGTAACCCTAAATTCTTCTTCAACACCCTTCTTTATATTCCACTCTACAAAACATATGTCACCTTCCCGATTACAAGGAGCTTTGATTCCGTGCCTTTGGTTGCTAGCTACTCAATTATCCTAGTTTCTTCCTTCACACATAATCACTCTAGTTTTTACAAGCTCTAGTTCACGTAAATTCGTAAAAGGTACTCAATTCTCAATTCACAAGGTGAGTTAATGACTCTACTCTTCCCTTTTTCAATTCTCAAATTTAACTCTTTGTCGCCCACTCTACCTACCACCATTTTCATTATTAATTATGATTTTTACATTTTCCCAATTTATTATTTGGTTTCCCTCCTTTTATTGTGGTCTTCACTAGCTTTTGCAAGTGGTAGTATATAACCTTCTAGCATGCTACTACTCCTCAGGAGGTAGACCCTCTTGTGTGCATTCTCTTATACCACGGGCATTCTTTGTGTGCACCACTTGCCAAGTATTTTTCCTCACTATAATTCCTCCCTCACATTATACTATGTGGTGTACCATATTTATTTTACACAAGTAAGCATCCTTCACACCTTTGAGAAATTTCACCATTCCACGCGCTCCTTTTTCATATCTGAGAGGTCTAATCATGATAAATAACATGCACCTAGGCACTGATGTTTTATATGGTATGTCAATCTAATCCTTTTGTGCCTTATCCATCTATCGCAAACTAAAATCATGCACGGTCCTCTATGCATAAATATATAATAAAGATGATAAACTCATGCACATGAATGTGATTATTACAAAAAAATAAAAAGAAAGGAAAAACTAAAAGGGAAACCTAATCTAAATGGAAATAATACCTTACTATAAACATAATTAAGGAAGCTTATTTATAGTAGGTATTCAAAATAATCCCATTAAAGTAACCACGGAACATATTTCCATCAAGTTCATGTAAATGACATGCACCATATTCTTAAATATTGGTTACTTTAAATGGTCCCAACCAATGTAATTTGAGCTACCCTAGGTGACATGCAAACTTAGATTCATATAGGAGCACCATCCCACTAACTACAAAAGACTTACTCTTAATTTTCCTATCATGACAATAATGTTTCATGATTTTTCTATTTTATATATCCATCGTGCAATTGTGTTCCTTTCATCCAATGACATTAATATGTCAATGCACTCCACTAATTCCTAATATTCTACCAATATTCTTACACATGTAATATGAAATGATGATAACATGAATTCAACTAGTAATACCGCCACTACACCAAACAAGAATTGAAAGTGTGTGTCCTTATTCAACCTCTTGTAAATATTTTCTTATGCCCATAGACAACTAGTTCTTTACCATCCTTGTATTTTCTCAAGACATCACAAATTTACTTGATATGTGTCCCAAGATCTTATTAAACGATTCTCAGTAGCACCATTGGCTTGTGGGTGATATAGGGTAATATTATGATGAAATATTATAAACTCAACTAATAATATTTAAATAATTTCATTTAAGAAGTGAGTGTCCCTATCACTTGTAAGACTCAATGGAAAAACATACCTACTAATAATGTTCTCCCATAAAAATTTCTCTTGTAGTTACTTTACAATCCTTTGAGGGTGCTAATTTTATCCACCTTGTCAAATAATTTGTGTAAGTTATAATATAACATGAGCCTATCCTCCACGCAACTAGTGTAATCAGGCCAAAAATTCAACTACCCACTTCTCAAAATTTTTTACACTTTCTATGAGTCATAACAACATCTCATCATGTTGTCTCAGTTTTCCCATCCATTGACAATGATCACTATATTTGATGGAGGACTTGGTATCCTTGAACATTGTTTCATACCAAATTCTCACTAAGAGTATCTAGCATGATATAACTTCACTGTATAATTGCATCCAAAAATCCTACCATGTGTGTCTTATATGATGGCCTCATGCTCATGCTCCAAGAGACACCTACACAATACTTTATATTAGCCCATTTTATAAATGTATCCTCATACCAAATGATAAGGTGCAACATAAATAACAAGATAATTTTTCTCCAATATTTTTATTCCTTCAGGTGCAACACATGTACGTAAGAATACTACAATGTATTATAAGTCATCTGGAACTTACTATAATCTAAAGAGTTGGGCATCCGACATAGTTTCCTCTATGCTCCGTGTGTCCTTGCCAAAGTTTATCTCGTGAAGTGGTTTGGTCCCAAATTAGTTTTACTAGGCATGCCTATGATTGAAAACTCAAATTCTTGAAATAAAAGAATCCAACGAAAAATGCACCCTTGTAATACTATCTTGTTTACTAGATACTTAAGTTTCATGAGATCAATGTAGAAGAAAAATGGTGTATCCAATAAATAATTTCATAATTAATGAAGCGCGTACACCATGGACAACACCTTGTGCTATGTAGTTGTAAGATCCCCATTCATAACTTTGAAAATAATGGAATTTTTTTAACATAATGTTCAACTTGTTTTAAACTCACATAATTTAGAACACACATTTCGTTTACTAATCCATCACATAACAGAAAACCATATGTAGTTGTAATGACTCCTTTGTAATACCCATCTCTCATTTCATGACTCGGTATTAAACCAATATCTCATGTTTATCTTGTTATTATGTATATTAATTATACTTTGGTTCCTTCACCCTTTACGGGTCATTTAAGTGTTATTTTCTAAGATACTTTGTGATACTTTGGCTTTAGACCAAGTAACGTAAGGTAACACAACCAACGGTTTGTGATAATTTGGCAAAACTTTAAGGTCATGTATCCCATGCCTTTATTACTAGATGACATACTCATCAAATAGAATATGTCCTTCACCCCACTCAAAATTGTCATATATATTAGAATTCCTTAACTTCTATCAACCAAATTCTAGATCAATTTGTCAAACTAAAGAGGGACAACTCACATAAACTAGTGTGGACAGTCGATTATGGTGACTAAGGATAAGGAGACATACTCAAATTGACTTACGTCAATTCAGGTGTGTTTAATCACCCTAGGTCAACATAGGTTGACGTTAATGCTAGGCTATATGCCTGTCATAGTTTAGAGTATAAAACTGTTCAAAAATTCCACTTTATGGAAGTTGCATTTATAATAGAAAAGTGATATATCGTTCCATAGTGGTTTCTCCACAGTATCCACATAATGATCAAATTCATTAAGTTAGTACTATACAACAACGACAATGTTGCAACAGTTGACTTAGCTCCTATAAATGAATCTATCCTACTTACAAGTTCATTCATTAATCGATCCTTAGCTTGTTAGTTGATTTAATTTAATGATATGTCTCTTACCTAGGGATAAACTATGTTTGAATGATTAATTCTTTAAAAAGGGAATTATAATGATCCTCCCACAAAATTGTAGTGGTATGCAAATCAAATCTACATTTATCTCTATCCATTCACTATTCATTTTCTAATAGTTAATTAAGCCTTATTTACTAATCTATTTTAAACAAGTAAGATCATCATGTAGTCCTAATTCAATTATATCCATCAATATATAAATCAAATTTGTATAATCGATCGGTTATATTTATTGACTTGTTTAATCTTTATCCAAATCTTATCATCACTTTATTAGCTTTCCAATGTAACACACATTGGTTTTCATTTATTTAGGGTCATATAAACAATCACCTTTAAAAATGTAATCAACATCATAGGATAAGATCAATTCATTAAGTCCCTTTCACTATATAAGTAAGTTTCCCTTTTTCATTAAAGGATTAATAACATAATCATATGTTCATAATAACATAAAAGTTTATAACCCTAATAAGAATAAAACCTCATTCATTTAATCATTTTCTTACACTACTTCCACATCTAAATTAGGTTTGAAATAACACAATTATAACTCATAATAATTTAATTTTATCCAAAAGATTAATTGACTTATACATATAGTTCCTTATCAAAGCAAAACTCCATTCCTTAGATAACTAATAAGTCATGAATACTATGACTTAGGATTAAAACAAAAATCTACAATGATGAAACTGAATACATAGATTAATTATGAAATTCCAATCATACAATAATTCATTTATAATCAAAGGTAGAACTCACTTTATTTCTTACATAATAAATATTTCATAAGTTTTTCAGTCAATAAATGTCATCATTTTTCAACAATTACAAAGTACTATGGCACTAGGCCTTCATGGTTCTACAATGTAATATTTCTAAAAATTTAATTAATATCGGGATCCGAATTAAATGAGCAACATAAATAAATTAAGTGTAACTTCCTATAAGTATTTCTTCTTTCACTTTTCACAAAATCCATCTACAAAATTGTTAGCATGTGTCAGTTCACGAGAACTGAGCATGATAAGTACTAAAACATTAGAACAATATGCTTCTATCTAACAATTTTGTGAAATTAACATTGTTATTTATGAAAATTTTCATAGTACCAAAATACGAACAACTTTAAAAGCCTTCCCAAAAAGCCACAATGTCCAATAAATAAAGAAAGACAATTAAGTCACATTTAGGAAAAAATTACCTATAATAAAAGTTCAATAATCTAACAAAATTAAGTCCATCTATATTGGAGTCATAAAAATCATGTCATCCATGATAACATTTATAACTACAAGTAGGTTTTATATAATGAATTAATAAAAATATAAGAATTCATTCATCAATCAAAAGTAACTTTGATTAAACAGTTAATTTTACTTCCTCTTTCTCGTTAACTAAGTCCTTAACACAAATCCGTAAAAGGATAATATTAAAAATCATGAATGGTTCAACATGATCCCAATACTAGCACATAAAATATCAAACAGATAGGTTAAACCATTACCGTTTTCAGGAAGGTTCAAAATAAAAGTGATAAAGAACCCAAGAAAATTTTGATATAACATATCAAAATAGAGAACTGAATCTAAATTGTTCAACATAATTTTATTCAACCAAGTCAACCATAAAATTCTTAACCATACCATGAGCCCAAAAGGATATTATCTATAGTTAATACCACTAATCAGCTATTATAACTAAGTCCTACGTAGATTAATTAAGTAGATGCAAACAAAGAACAACAGGATAAAGCACAACCTCTACCAGTTAAAGGTCATGGTCCTAAAATCAAAGGATTTGAGAATATCCTAACACCTTCATAGTAAAACTCCCAAATGCCTAGTTCAATGTATTCTGACCAAAATACAAAGTACAGTCACCGATAGAAAATTGAAAGTAATTGATAGAAAGGCTAACGATTCGATAAAGGAAAGGTTTCAATCACAAAAATAATAAAATCCTAAAGGATCAAATTTTTGACCCGTTTCTGCAATCTCAAATGGTAAAAAGAATGATCTCAGTAGGAAAAATCAAGAAATAAAATATAGGTATCATCCCCATCGGTTACAAAACCATAGTAATACTAGTTACATGATCACAACGTAAAATGTCATATGTGAAATCCATTTGAAGTGTAACCATGAATTAGTTATAGAGACATAGAAATCCATCCCAGAGAAATTCATCAGCAATTCGAGTTCATAAGAATCCTCTAAATGATAAAGGTGGACAACTTAGGAGTCAATAATAAGAAAACCAAAAACAAGCATTACCTAAAAATGATTGAGATTGAAGCCAACCCTGAAAGGGTGGTTTTAGCAAGAAACATTTACTCAAAACAAAAAAGGGAGATAAGAAACCCTTACTAGTAACACTTAAATTTTTTCTTCAAATAAGAATTCGAAATAATCCAACTGTGAACACCTAGAATGGGTTAAAACTAATTTATTGGTCCATAAAAGTATATAACCTTGAATCGTAAAAGAATGGTTAGTAAAACCAAAACAAGATCCTGAATAAAGACATTCATAATTTGACATAATATTTCCATTGCTTAACACCTAATTTCTCAAGAAAACAATGATCCCAATCATTATTCCTTGTGGGTTTTGACCCTGAACCTAGAACTATCACTTAATACCAAAAATATTGTACACAATCTTAGATATACAACCAGTAACAAAGATAACACAATATCTACTTCAAAAATCATTCACGAGTTCATATATTATAAAAAAGTCATTTCAGTGGACTTGATCCCTATTTTCAAAGTTTAATAAAGTCCTATATACTAAAACAAAGTCATTTTCCATCAATCAGAAACTAGATAATTCCAAGTATAACACATTGAAACAATGAAAAGAGAGAAATGACACAATAAACACAAAACCCAAATCTCGAAAGGAATTTCAAGGAAGAGCAAATTTATTTTCATGAAATCATTAAATAGAGAAAATTATCATAATGATTTAGAGCCTATCATGCCTGGTAGTTCTCTCGAACTCTTCTCCAAGCTTCTAGACTTTCATGAAAAGTTTTCACAACAAGATCTCTAAAAATTTTGCAACAAAACCAACCTGAACCCCATCATATATTCTTTCTTAATTTTTATAGCTTTAACATTAAATTTCCTTCCTCTATTTTCACCATGCAATGGAAAGTTTAAAAATGCAATAAAATCAAACTACTAGTTCAAAAAATGGAAAAATAACATGCAAATCCATAGAGCTTAAAAATCCAAATGCAAAGTAAGACCAACCCTATTTCCTTTTACCATTCCATCTTAGCATTTCCAAAGGTAGTTTCCTCTCTTTGATTAAGATCAATAAATTTTAGGATGGTTTGACAGGTCCTCCAACAAATATTCCAACTACTATATAACTCTAGCAATAACTAATAGTTAGAAACCCTTCTCAATATTCTAACTAGCTGAATGGAGTTTGGTGCCTTGCCAAAATCTATCTTGGATTTCTCTAAAGGTGGTGCAATGCCTTATTGAATGTCATTTAATTCATAGTACATCGTGGGTTGACACCCAATTACCCTTAGCTTAAAACCTTAGGATTTTATTCACCATGGTTAAGTTAAAGGTAGGTCTAAATCCCATGTAGGTTTAAGTCCCTTTTAAATAATGTTAACCTTAGCATAGATTAGGATATCAATGAATGACTTTAGGTAGTTTAGGGATCAGGATAGCCTTACAAAAATGCATCCAACTTAGCTTAGGATTAATGCATCTAACATAGTTAGGTTGTAATACTAATTTAAATATCACATTAGTGTAGTTTTAGTTAGGTCCATTTAAATATTTAACATGAACATTACTTATAGAAACTAAAAAATCAAAGTAATTAGATCATACGAGAAAGAGTGCATTCACTTTGGATGCCATCAGTGCTCTAGCGACATTGCCTCTTTCATCGTGGGAAAGATAATATTTTAGAAATAAAAATGAAGTCAATTAGACTAAAAAATGATCATAACAACATATCAATCAAAAACATGCCTTGGATCACTAAAATTTATCAAATGTATGACTATTCATTTTGATAGTAAGACAATAGAATAAGTTACAAGTTCAACATTGTAGCTTAGGTAACTTACCAAACATATTCCATAAAGATAAGTTAACTTTGATATTACCTAGATTCATAGATTGTACTTCAAAACTTCATTTAGTGAGTACATTATAACCAATCCATGTTAGCACAATTTTCCAAAGTATGATTTACATCAGATTGAGAAGTTAAATCGTATAATCTATTGAAAACATGATCAACAAGTTTAGAAGAGTATACCGTCTCGAACAAAAATCACATATCAATATTTGTAAAATTTAGTCAAAGAAGTATGTTAAGATATCAATCATAGCAGAGGAATTACATACCTCCCTCTAAAAAGCATCATCATCCCGATGACTAAATTAGTCCACATATATCTTTAAGAATGTAAGCATAAATATAACTTATTCACCCATAAAATTATAAAAAGATAACAAAATCAAAGAAACGCATTTTTTCAAAACTTATTACATGATCACATTTGTTGTAAAGATTACTTAAAAAATAAAAGTACTTGCCCAAAAATGGTAGAAATTAAAGATAGTTTTTAATGAAAGTCTTAAAATAACAAAAATAATAATTAATTCTATTCAAATGAAGAGGAAAAGAATTTTTATGTCCTCAAGGTTTTCCCATGTTGCACTTTCCTCATTAAATCTGGTCCATTGGACCTTGCATTGATTGATTTCATGATTTTACAAGTGCAATCGACGAGTTTCCAGCACCCTTATGGATTCAACCATGATTATTCACGGGAATTGGAGCTGGAAGGAATTCTAAATTAATACATGTGATAAATCTTAAACATATTTCTTAGTAAAATAAACATGGAAAACAAAATGCATCGGCCAATGTTGGAGGTAATGCTAAGTGATAAGATACAAGAAGTATCATTCCACAAATTCGAAAGGACCCAAAAATGAGGTGATAATTTAGTTGACTTGCCAAAAGTAATCTAGCTCTTTTTAGGATTGACACGTAAAAATACTTTTTCACCAAGTTCAAATTTTCTATTAACCCTTTTTAGGTCTGCATAGATTTTCTACCTATCAACAACTTCCTTTAATTGTTCATGGATTAATTTTACTTCTTGTTCCATTTCAGTAAGTATTTCAGGTCTAATTACCTCTCTATCTTTGATGTTATCCCAACTAGCTAGAGTTCTACACTTTCTTCCATATAATGCTTTGAAATGTGTCATTTTTAGAGAGGAATGATAAGTACTATTGTATGCAAATTCAACTAGTGGAAGGTATTCTTCGTATTTGTATTTTTTGTCCATACAGTACATTCTCAACATATCTTCCATTACCTGATTTACTCTTTCTATTTTCCCATCCTATTCTAAATGATATGTGGAATTAAAATTCAATTTGGTTCCTAAGGCTGCATTTAGTGTTTTCCAAAAACATGAATTCATTATTCGTCTCTATTAGAAATAATAAATTCGGGTACACCATGCAATATGAAAATTTCATGAACAAATATTTTTATAAGAACATGTGAATCATATTTTAGATTACCAGTAATAAAATGTGTTACCTTAGTTAATTTTTCAACCACAACTATAATAACATTATGTTTATTTTTAGACATAGGCGAGTCCACCGAACAAAATCCATAATTATAACCTTCCATTTATACTGCAAAGTATGCTATGAGGATATAATAAACCAAATGGATGCATATGTTTAGCCTTAAAAGTTGACATTCATGGTAATGACAAAAAAATCCATTATGTCTTTTTTTAATCCCCTTCCAAAATATTGGTTTTTTACATTAGCGAACATTTTTTTCACTCAAGGATGTTCGAGTAAGGTGAACTATGAAATTTCATCATTAAATTCTTCCTTAACTCATTTTATGAGGGTACATACAATCAACTCTCATATCTTAAAATTACTTCTTTAGAAAAGTTTAAAACTTTGTATCTTGCATCATTAGGATTTGCAACAAGTGTTGATTTTACTAATTGAAAATACGAATTAGAAAACATTGCATTCTTTACCTCATCTTTAAGCTGATTTCTCAAAGTTACAAGTGTGGAAATATGTTTCCTATGACTTGGTGCATCTTCCACTCTATTTTCCTTACCTTTAATGTAACTTATGTCAAAATCATATTGAGATAGAAAATCTAACCATCTTCATTGTCTTGCATTCAAATTTGGCTGTGTGAAAATATATTTTAGCCCAAGGAGGTAACTTTTTAGCTCAAAGGGTCTACCTAAGAGATAATGTCTGCATACTTGAAGTGAATGAACTATGAAAACAATCTCTAGATCATGGGGTGCATAATTCAACTCACGTAATTTGAGTTTGCTACTTTCATAAGCTATAACATGATCATTTTGAAGTAATATATCCCCTAATCCTTCTCTGGAAGCATTTGTAACTACTATGAAGCTTTTCTTTGGATCTAGAATAGTCAATATAGGTGTTGTAGTTAATTTTTCTTTTAATGTTTTAAATTTTTTCTCACATTTATCACTCCAAAAAAACTTTTTGTGTTTCTTCTGTAATGAAGTAATTGGGGCAACAAATCTAGAAAATTCCTTAATGAATTTTTGATAATATCTGGCAAACCCCATGAAGCTTCTAACTTCATGAACATTCTTAGGTGTTGGCCATTAAATTATGGCTGAAATATTTTATGGATCAACAGATATTCCATCCTTACTTATAACATGTCCCAAATAATGTACTTTTGTTTCATAAAAGGAACATTTTGACAATTTACCATATAATTTTGCCTTTCTCAAAATCTCTAGTAAAATCCTTAAATGTTCATTGCGTTCCTCTCGATTTTAGAATAGATAAGAATATCGTCCAAGAATACAAGCACAAAATTTTCCAAGTATTCTTGAAAGATATTATTCATCAAATTCATGAAATTTGTAGGTGCATTTGTTAAACCAAAAGGTAAAATAATGAACTCATAATGCCCATACCTTGTTCTAAAAGTTATTTTGTGAATGTCATCATCTCGATTCTCAATTAATAATACCCATATCCTAGATATATATTTAAATAAATTGATGCACCATGCATCTAATCAAATTGATCATCATTCCTAGGAAGAGGATATATTTTTTTATTTTTGCTTTGTTTAGAATTTGATAATTAATACAAGTTCTAAGTGTTTTGTGTTTCTTTTTAACAAAGATTGCAGTGTGCCCCAAGGTGAGACACTCGGTCTAATAAAACCATTAGAAAAATTTCTTGTAACTATACCTTTAGTTCCACTAATTAAATTGTAGTCATGCGGTAAGGTACCTTAAAAATAGGTTCATTTTTAGGTTTGATTTCTATTTTGAAGTCAAACTATCATTTTGGTGGAAGACAAGGTAGATATTCTAGAAACACGTCACTATACTCTTGTAATGAGGGTATTTTCCCATAAAATAACTATTTTCTTCTACTATTTCCGATATTTTTACTTTGCATATAACATGCAGCCTTTATTTTTTCCTTCTTAAGTTACATAGTGGTTAGTTTTGTAAGCTGTAATGTTTCTTTTACCCCTTAGATGTCTAGTGTTTTCTACATATCATCAAGGCATATTATGTGTTTTTCAAAATAATTAAATTTTCTTTATGCTCAAAAATCTAATTTACACAAATTATGACATCATATGACCCTAAAGGAGAACCATAAAGGTTTACTTCTATAGTAAAACCTGGTAATTCTAGGGCTACGCCAAAAATACATTTACTAACAATATGGTCTTCGAGAAGTTCCTTATTGTAAAGTACTTCTCCATTTCACCGAGCTGCCTTCTCAACCCCATCTCCCAGTGTAATGCCATCAAAATTTGGTGGACTTATTATTTTTATGTCATTAGTAAGTTCAAGTTGCCAATCTTTCCTTCTTATTTTTAGGATGATTAGGTGCATTTGCATTTACAACATTATTATTGACATTTGTAGTATTTTTTTTGTTGTATTGCTGTTATCTCCACCGAGGTTTCCAACATTAACATTATTTTCTAGAGGTGGATGATTGCTTTTATCAACATCATCATCCTCCTCTTATTTTCCCATGACTTGTTGTTCAAGAACAACAAGACAATATCTTGTGTCTAATAGGGAAGCAAGGATCTCATTTAATTTTTGTGTTATATCTACCTCACCAACAAGAGGTTGGTTATTCATAGCACATCCCCTTGTTCTAACTATTTTATGTTAACAATAAATTAAGTTTTTATCAGATATGGACTCAAATAAGTCCAAGAGCTGCAACCTTTAGCCCTGATACTAAAATGTAACATCCCCACTTATAACTTATGAGAAATGTTCACTATTCTAAATTCACATAATTTATAACACACATTTATTTCATTAATCCATCACATAACATAAAACCATATGCAACTGTAATGACTCGGTGTAATACCAATCTCTCATTTCATGACTCGGTATTAAATCGATATCTCATGTTTATCTTGTTCTTTTGTATATGAAGTATAATTTGGTTCCTTCACCCTTTATGGGTCATTCAATTGTTATTGTCTAAGATGCCTATATGAGTATATGTTATTGATACTCATCTAAAATATTGACACTTTAGAACAAGTGACATAAGACAATGTAACCAACAATTTGGGATACTTTGGATAAATTTTAAGGTCATGTATCCAATTCCTTTATTCCTATATGACATACTCGTTGAGCGGAACATGTCCTTCACCCCACTCAAAATGTCATCTAGATTATACTTCATTGAATTCCTCATCAACCAAATTCCAGATCATTGTTTCATAGTAAAGAGGACATCTCACATAAAATAGTGTGGACAATCCACTTATGGTGACTAAGGATAAACAAACATAATCAAATCGATTAATGTGTTTACGTGTGTGTTTACTCCCCTAGGTCAACATAATTTGACATAAATGCTAGGCTATACTCCTATTACGGTTTAGAGTGTGGAAATGATCATAAATTCCACTTTCTGGTAGCTACATTTATAAGAGTTAAGTGATATATCATGCCATAGTGGTTGATCCATAGTATCCACCTAATGACCGAAGTCATTAAGTGGTTATTGCATGAGCATCGACTATTCTCGCAACATGACTACTTGGCTTCTATAAACAAAATTGTCATATTTACAAGTTCATTCTTTAATTGATCCTTAGCTAGTTAGTTGATTTAATTTAACAATATGCTTTGTACCTAGGGATAACATATAGTTGAACAATTAATCCCCTAAGAAGGGAATCGTAATGATCCTCCCTCTACATTGTTGGTATGTCAGATCAAATATGCATTTACCTATATCAATTCATTATTCATTTTCTAATAGTTCATTAACCCTTAGTTATTAATCTACTTTAAATAAGTAAGGTCATCATGTAGTCCTCATTCAATTATGTCCATCAATATATCAATCGATTTGTATAGCGCTCATTTATATTTGTTGAATTCTTTAATATTTATCTAAATATTGTCATCGCTTTATTATCTTTCCAATGTAACATACATTGGTTTCCATTTATATAGGGTCTTATAAACAATCACATTTAAATATGTAATCAATAACATAGGATAAGATTCATTCATTATGTCCCTTTCACTATATAAGTAAGTTTCCCTATTTTTTTCATTAAAGGATTAATATCATAATCATATGATCATAATAACATAAAAGGGTATAACCCTAATAAGAATGAAATATCATTCCTTAGAGCATTTTTACACTACTTCCATATCTAAATTATGTTTGACATAACGAAATTATAACTTGTAATAATTTAATGATATCCCAAAGATAAATTGACTTATACATATAGATCCTTATCCAAAAAACACTTGATTAATTAGATAACTAATAATTCATGAATATTATTACTTAGGAGTAAAAACAAATTGAAAATGATAAAATTGAATAGATAGAGATATTATCAAATTCCAATCATACAATAAGTCATTTATAATCAAAGGCGAACTCACTTTATTTCATACATAATAAATATTTCATAAGTTTCTTATTCAATAAAGGGCATGATTTTTCAATGATTACAAATTACAATGGCACTAGGAATTCATGGTTCTACAATGGAATCTTTTCAGAAACTTTAATTACTATCAACTATCTGAATTATAAGAACATCATCAATAAAACAAGTGAAAATTCCTATAAGTCCTTTCTTCTTTCACTTTTCACAAAATTCATCTACAAAATTGTTATCATGTATTAGTTCACAAGAACTAAGCATGAAAATCACAAAACATTAGAACAATATGTTTCTATCTAACAATTTTGTGAAACGTAAATTTCTATTTTTGAAAATGTTCAAAGTACCAAAATACGAACAACATTAAAAGCGACCAAAAAGCCACAATATCAATAAAGAAAAAAAGTCATTTAAGTCACATTTAGGAACCAATTACCTATAATAAAATTTTAGTAATCTAACCAAATTAACTCCATCTATATTGTATTCATAAAACTCATCTCATCCATGATAACATTTCTAATTACAAATAGGTTTTATAGAATGAATTAATAAAAATCCAAGAATTCATTCCACAATCAAAAGTAACTTTAATTAAACAATCAAGTTTTATTTCCTCCTTGTTTGTTAACCAAGTCCACGACACAAATCCATAAAAGGATAATATTAAAAATCATGAATGGTTCAACATGAATCCAATACTAGCACACAAAATCCAAAATAGAAACATTAAACCATTACCAATTTCAAGATAGTTCAAAATAAAAGCGATAAAGAACCCAAGAAAAGTCTGATATAACATATTAAATTAGAGAATTGAATATAAAGTGTTCAACATAATTTTATTCAACCAAGTCAACCATAAGATTCTTAACCAAACCATGAGCCAAAAAGGATATTATCTACAATTGGTACCACTAATCAGCTATTATAACTAAGTCCTACAAGTATATTAATTAAGCGAGATGCAAATAAAGAAAAATAGGATGGAGAAAAACCTCTACTAGTTAAAGGTCATGGTCCTGAAATCAAAGGATTTGAGAATATCCTAACACATTCATAGTAAAATTCTTGAATTCCTAGTTCAATGTATTCCGACCAAAATGCAAAGTACAGTCACTAATAGAAAAGTGAAAGTAATTGATGGAAAGGATAACAATTCGATAAAGGAAATGTTTCAATCAAAAAAGAATAAATCCTTCGGGATCAAATTTTTGACCCATTTCCACAATTTTAAATGGTAAAATGAATGATCTCATTAGGATAACTCAAGAAATAAAATGCAGGTATCATCCCCATGGTTACAAAACCAAAGTAATATCAGTTCATAGTTGTAACATCAAATTCTAGTCGTTAAATCCATTTGAATTTTAACCAAGGATCAGTTATAGAGACAAATAAATCCTTCCCAAGAAAATTCATCAACAATCTCAGTTCAAAAGAATCCTTTGAATGATAAAAATGCACAACTTTGGAGTAAATAACAAGAAAACTAGGAGCCAACATTACCTAAAATGATTGATATTCAATCCAACCCTGAAAGGGTGGTTTTAACAAGAAATAGTTACTCAAAACTGAAAAGGAAGAAAGATAAACCTTAACAATATCCCTTACCTTTTCCTTCAAATAAGGATTCAAAATAATCAAACTGTGAACACCCAGAATGAGTTAAAACTAATTTTCGGGTCTATAAAAGTATTGAAACCAAAATCATAAAAGAATGGTCAATAAAATGGAAATAAGATCCTGAATAAAGGAATTTAGAATTTGACATAATATTTTCATTTATTAACACCTAATTTCTCAAGAAAAGAGTGATCCCAATCATTATTCCTTGTGGGTTTCAACCTTGAACCCAAAACTATATCTTAATACTAAAAAGATTATACACAATCTTATATATATAATCAGTAACAAAGATAATGTAATGTCTACTTCAAAAATCATTCAAAAATTCATATCTTGCAAATGAAGTCATTTAAAACTGACTTAAAACTTGTTTTCAAAGTTTAATAGTCATATATACTAAAACATAGTCATTTTCAATCAATGAGAAACCAAATAATTCCAAGTATAACAAATCACAACAAGGAAAAGAGAGAAATGACACAATAAACACAAAACCAAAATCTCATAAATCAATTTCAAGGAAGAGCAGAGTTCTTTTCATGAAACTATTAAATAGAGAAAATTATCATAAGGAGTTAGAGCCTATCATGCCTGGTAGTGCTCTCAAACTCTTCTCCAAGCTTCAAAATTTTCCTGTGAGCTTTCCACAACAAGATCTCAACAAAAAATTGTAACAAAACCAACCCAAACACCATAATCTCTTCTTCCTTCATTTTTATAGCTTCAACATTAAATTTCCTTCCTCTATTTTCACCATGCATTGACAAGTTTTAAAATGCAATAAAATCAAACTACTAGTTCAAAAAATCGAAAACAACATGAAGAGCCATAGAGTTTGAAATATTCAAATTAAAATTAATACTAACCCTATTTCCTTTCCACCATTCCATCTTGGTGCTTCCCAAGGTGGTTTCCACTATTTGATTAAGATCAATAAATGTCTGGATAGTTTAACAGTCCTCCAACAAATCCACGAAATGCTAGATAACTCTAGCAATAACTAACATTTAGAAACCATACATAATATTCTACCTAGATGACTAGAGTTTGTGCTTGCCAAATATGCCTTGGATTTCTCAAAAGGTTGTGCAATGCCTTATTTAATGTCATTTAATTCATAGTACAATATGGGTTGGTGGCCAATTACCCTTAGCTTAAACCCTTAGGGTTTTATTCACCATGGTTAAATGTAAGGTATGTCTAAATCCCATGTAGGTTTAAGTCCCTTTTAACTAATGATAACCTTAGCAAAAATTAGGATATCAATTTATTACTTTAGGTATTTTAGGGATTAGGACACCCTTATAAAAATACATCCAACTTAGCTTATGCTAAATGCATCTTACATAGTTAGGTTTTAATAATAATTTAACTATCACCTTAGTGTATTTTTAGTTAGGTTCATTTAAATATTTAACATGAACATTACTTACAAAAATAAAGAAATCAAAGTAATTACATCACACAGAAAGAGTGCATTCACTAGATGCAACTAGGTGCTCATGTGACATTGCCTCTTTGAGTATGGGAAAGATAATATTTTAGCAATAAAAATGAAGTCAATTAGACTAACAAAATGATTGTAACAACATATCGATCAAAGGCATGCCTTGGATCACTAAAATTTATACAAGGTATGACTATTCCTATTTATAGTAATTCAATAGACTAAGATATAAGTTCAACATTACATCTTAGGTAGCTTACGAGTATATTCCATAAGAATGTGTTTACGATATTACCTAGATTCATATATTGTACTTCAAAATTGTATTTAGTGAGTACATTATAACCAATCCATGTTAGCACAATTTTCCAAAGTATGATTTATATCAGATTCAGAAGGTAAATCATATCATGTACATCAAACATGATCAATATTTCATAATATTATACTATCTCAGAACAAAAATCACATATCAACATTTGTAAACTTCATTTAAAGAAGAAGGTTGAGATATCGATCATAGCATAGGCATTAAAATAGTTATATAATTTTACCCTTCCGGTGTCATCTTCCTACTCATAAAAAAATAGGATGGTCCACATTACCTTCCCCTGGTTAAGCTAACAATACCCCAAATTATGTTCCAGAAGCATCAATAAGGACATGAAATGGTAGATTCCAAGAACGAAAGCATAAAATGGGAATGATCGTTAGTCTCGTATTTAATGTATCGAATGTCTGCTACTACACATACTTCCAATAAAAATTTACCTTTCCATTTAACAGCTCATCCAATGATGTAGAAATATTTGTATACCCCTTAACAAATTTTAGGTATTATCCTATATGATAAATAAATCATGCACTTCACTTTGATTGGTTATTACAAACCATATTTTTCTATAATGTATCCCAATAGTGTCACAAAGCTACATTTCTTAATGTTCATGGATATACTAAGGTGCCTACACCTTTCAAACATCAACCTTAAATAATCAAAATGATCCTTAACCGGTCCATACATAGTTCAATCATCTAGATATACTTGAAGAAACTTAATAATGAAGTCTTAGAATGCATGTACAATAATGTGCGAGAACCACGCTTAGCATGTTCTTTAACCTAAAAGGCATGAATATATATGAAAAAATCCTCATTATGTTACAAATGTAATTCTTTCTTAGTCCTCGGGCATGATATTGACCTAATGATGTCATAAGAAACCATCGGTGAAATAATAGATCTCATGCCCTACAATACACTCTAGTATCTCTTTAGTGAATGAAGTGGGAAAATGATCAATAATGCATGAAGAATTAAACACTCTATATTCAACACAAATTATTCTCCTCCCATCCTTCTTGATGTTAATGACCATTGGACTGATCCATTTTGATTCTTCAATAGGTTTAATAATACCTGATTTTAGCATCTTATCAATTTCATTTTTACTTTCACATGTAGGTTGGGTTTCATTTGGTAAGGAATCTTGTGAACTAATAATGTGTTAGACTTGATATTTATCTTCATTTATCCTAATTATGGATGAACATAGATGAACTCATGGTACCCCATTTGAAACAGATCTTGGAAGTCATGCAAGTATTTCAATTGTATTCACAATCTATACCTCAAACTAATAGTAACCAATTATAGCCTCCTTTGGGTCATCTTTTGTTTCGATGTTTATTTTTAGTATTTAGAGGTACATTGTATGCAGGCACTTTCTCATCCAAAATGTTTAAAATATCATGCTCACCTTTTACATGTTCTATCTTCAAATCCCCGACCTCTTCATAATCAATGAGATAAATGATCTTCCCTTTTCCCTTTTCCTTACAAGTTCTCCCCATGATTTTCTCGTTAGAATTCATCCAATTGCAAGAATTTGTGCGATTAGTTGGTAGATTCTCACCTTAAAATTGAATTAAAAGCTCTTATACCTTCATGATGTATCCCATAGTTATGTGATTCATTAACTGTATATATTCATTGATGAAAGGGTTAGTAGGAAAATAATCAAAGGTGTGAACAATACTTGAGGTTAAGTTATTCCAATTTATTAGTTCTTGCTTCGAATCCGCATGTATATACCATGCATGTATTCATTTGCACACTATAGAGTAGAACTTAAGAACCCACAATGATGGTGGAAACATTTAGGACCTTGAAGATGATTCTTCTCACAAGCTTGTATATGACTTAGAGGAGAAATTTTCCCTCATAGACTGGTATCTAAGAAAGAAGGTTATTCTTGGTAAGAAAAATTAAGAACACAAATCTTGCTTCATGCCATCCAAATATATTATCCATGTGCATAGCCCACCAATGCAACTCTATTATATTTAAGGAGTAAACCAACATATTAATCATATCCCCTTCATTTTGAAACTACTCCTCCATTACGCATAAGGAAGACTCAAGATTTTCATCCCCAATATATCTTGATAGCACCAATCTTCCCATTCATCGACAGTTTCTTGTCTAATTATCCATGTCAATATCCCATTATAATTGTTACCCACCATTTTATAAGTTACATGAGCCTAATTTTCACAAGAAATAGTGATAGTATCACGAATGGAATACATGTTTCCCAGTTTATCACTACTTCCTTTATTGGTTCAACATTTTCTAGACCACGTGTTGTTTACGTGTATATCTAAATAAGATATTCTTCATTGAAAGGTTCAATCTAGGGTGTAATATTGTTACCATGCATTGATATTACCACTCATTTTTCCTCATTCTCTAAGGTGATATATATTGTTAAAGTATAGATCTACATTATTTGTATAGCACTGGGGACAACTCTTTAGTGTAAGAAAGTTGTCTATTTCTACCAACTCTTTTACGTTGAAGTCTCTTCTAAGCTTTTCTCCCTAAATTGTGATGCTTGCATCCTTTAAGAATCAAATGGGAATTTCCTTGGTTTTTTCCCATGTACAACAAAATCAAAGATGGATGCAATGGTGGTCTTCCCATTTGATTCCAAGCATCTAATGAGAGTATATTGTCTTATTAACTGTGTATCAATTAAAATGTGACTTTCTAGCCAGCCATCTATAACCTTATCCAGGGTAATCTCCTTTTCATACTTGTGGTCCTGGGGTGGTAGATTGGAATGTAAGATTCGGTATCCCTCTTAGGCCTTGCACGAGACAATTTTTTCCATAACCATTCTCCTAACATGAGTATGTTATTTTCTTGTCTACTAATTCTTAATACTTCCTTGAGGTCATCCACATCCTTATCAAGTACCTTATTCTTATTTGCATTATTGTTTTCATGTGCTTGTTCCTTTAGACACTATATCCCCCATGTAATTCTCTAATCATTCCCATGGTTTCCTATAAATCCTCTTTTTTAACCCTACATTTAGGTATTTAATTCACTGTACATTCTTGTCTCGTATGATGAGTGGCTTTGTTTTTCTCTATTCATGTGTGATTGAGGATTTTTCATGCATTGTAACCACTAACGATTGTTTCATTGCTACGGAAAAGTCTTAGGATACCACTATCCATGTCTAGAGTGTTCAAAATGTATCATTGTTGTACCCTTATCCTTATTTTCACACATGTGCACATACAAATCCATACATTCTTCTAATTTTTCCCCTTTCCACCCTACACACAAAACTAGTTATTTGGACACTCATTTTGATAGTGGTCTAGATACCCACATGTATAACACATTCCTCATGTGAAATTACCTCGAGTAGCCTCCTCGGTATCCCCGTCACCATTATTTCCTACTTTGTTGTTTTCTCCAACATTATTCTCACTCTCTTGTTCACATTCCTGAGATCTACTTACTATGTTATCCTAGTATAATCCCATCTCAAAAGATTTATAAATGTAGTCAATAAACTGAAAATTAGCGGTATTATGGGTGTTTGCATCAAAAATCTTGTAATAAATCAACACCTTCTTCTATGTGGTGTACTAAAAATGTGGGCAGTCTCAGAAACTAGGGTTCTTGTGATAAATATGGCAAGCTAAGAGTAACACACGCACAATCCTACATGGAAATATATCCTTTATGTGCCCCTATACATCAAAATATATGCACAAAATGCCTGTGGGTGTCATATACTAAGTTAGAAGATAATTTCTCAAAACAGTAGCCCTTTGTTGTAATATGAGATTCAAGAGATGGGGTCACTTCGATGTCTATAATTCTTACCACCTTTAGACAAAGTATTTCCTCCAAAGCTTTACATAGGTATGTGAACCTTTTGTGTGATAAATCCCTTTGGAGTGATGTCAAATATCCTCGTATGAACCATTAAAAATGTTGAATGTGGTGGATGTCAAATGAAATCTTAGAAAACAAGGTTTTGAAACATGTGTTATATTCCTTGACACTCTCAAGCAAGCCTTATTTAATATCCTTGAGTGTACTAGTACTCTCTCTGCTGAAACTTAGGTATGTGAAATTCAACTAAAAAGGTGATGCACAATGTTTCATAGTCCACTAACATTTGATGTGGGTCATAATTCATATACCACCTCTTCATGTAGCCTTGAAATGTTATGGAAAACTAACTCACCTTTAGGTCTCGACACTATTATTCCTTTGGCCATCCATAATATTTTACACTTATTTATATGCTTCAATGCATCTTCTACACCTTGATATTATTGTAAATAGAGTGACAACTTAAAGAAAATATGAGGAGGTTATTGTGGTGATGGGTTATTTCCTTGTCTTGGATTTTTTCCACTTGGGGGAGGACCATATCCTAACCCCAAACCTCTACTAGGGTAGCCTCCACTTGGTGGATGACTAGAGCCTCCCAAGCCTCTTGTTGTTTGAACTAATGGTGGTCTTAAAGAAGAACTGGTATGTATGAAGGTCTTCATGACTGTAGTATAACCGAATTATGTGCCAACTATTTTTCTTGATATTTCTCCAATTAGATTATTTCTCTTGAGTAGAGTGCCAATGTTTTTCTTGATGTTACACCTACTATACTATTCCCAAAAAAATTTATATGTAGCCATGAGAGCCTGTTACACTACCATATATGCTACTTTTACCTATTGTGCCTCCCGAGATGATACTAACACATTTCTACCTATATTTCCAACCCAACATGGTGTTAGGGAATAAGAGATAAAATATGTGGAATAATCCTTCACAGAATCACAATAGTAGAAACTAATATGTAGAAAATATTATAGATATCAAATAAAAGTGTAGAATAAAATAACATAACACAAAGAGATAGTATTTAACGTGGTTCCCCCAATTTGGGCTACATCCACCAAGAATCACTTGCTTAGATTTTATTACAAGCCACCACTCTCTCAATACAATACCCAAATCTATTTGGAGCTATGCTCAAAAAACTCTACAGAATTCACACCTGAATTCAAAGCACATCTGAAATGTTTTTCATACTTCTATCATATGTATAAAACCATATAAATAGACAATTTCTTAAGAAGTTTTACAAAACCATGAGTATCAAAACCATGGGCAAAAACTACCCCATAAACCTGTGGGTCAAAATCCTGCCCATATAAGAAAATCATGTTTCCCGATATATCGGGCACGTTTTAAGGCCTAAAAAAAAAAAAAACTTTCGAGGGTGTGCCCCCTGATCCTGAGTGATGATACATGAAAAGTGTACAATACTCTTAGTGTACAGTCTTCAACACTTTCACACATGAAAATAGGCTCCACAACCTAACACATGGTGATCCACAATTACCTTCTTACTCCCCGCCACTCTGATGATATTCTATTAAAAAAGTGTGTATTCCAAACACTATGTGTAAGGGCTACGGTTCTAGGGTGGGTGAGATGTGAGAACAGAGTTTTAAATATTTCATCATACTCACTCTCATCCGATGCCAAAGAAGTCCTTATAATGTGCTTCCCAAGTATCTAAGGGACTTGGTACTTTGGTCCCTCACCTTCTTCAAGGTTCTCATCAATTTTTCTTGGCCCCATTCCTCTCGGTTGTAGTGCTTCCTCAACTTCCCTCTCTCATGCATCATTATATTTTTAAGTATCTCTTCTCTCTCTCTTACACTTAGAAAAATTACATCCTTCCTAAGCCATTTCCTACCCCTATGTCCATTGGGGTTTTAGCATAGTATAGGGATATTCTCCAATCTGATCTCAATCACTACAATCTTGATAGTCAATAAAAGCATGCATAGGTAAGACCATTCAAGTTCATGTAGGAACTAAAATTGTGTCTTTTCGGACATGAATGCATTGAGATTGTGGACCCCAATATGTGATTTCTCAAAATCCCTACCCATCGGTGATCTACTATTTGCATCCAAGGTTCATCCAAATCAGATAGTGAATGGTAATTATCCTAGCTCCACATGGGTCTCGATCCTAATGTAATCACTTTTATCCCAAGAATATGTTGTTAACCATTCTTATAAAATCACTCGTAAAGAAAATAAATAAAGTATCATATAACTCATCATACATGTTATCCTTTAGGGTAAGTGTACTAAGATGGTGGAAAATTAAGTGGACATAAAAACCCAAAATTTAGGTACCGCGAGCATGGTTTATAAACCGTGCTCGCATAACTATTTGTATAGGCTCAGTGATTTCTGAACCTAAAACCATGATCATGACTTATAAACCATGAGTGCGAGTTTAAAACCATGCTCGCGGTCCTCTCGAGAAAAATACGAGAACCATGACTCGTCATTTTCCCTCATTTTTCCTTTCCAACTGCGATTTCTCCTACACCTTGGCACTCACGCTTTGAATACCCCCTAAAAATTACTCTTCGGACTTGTGGATCGTGATAGTTTCAATCATGCCACCAAGACAAAGAGGTAAGCCCTCGATTTTGATCAATTTGTTTGCATTTTTGTTTTTTTGTGATTTTCATGGGTTTTTCAATTTTTTGTTTATGTATACAATTTTTTTATTTTTTCAGTTTCTCGGCAAGCTCGTAATCCTGCAAACCATCAAAATATTCCTCAAAACCTTGCAAACAATCCTCAAAACCATCCAAACATTCCAGAAAACCCTCCTCTAAAAATAGATCCACCTCATATGGCTCCTTCTGTCCCCATGGAACTAACAAGAACACAAGCTGATATCGTTGGAAAAATCTGACAAAATAAAATTGCCATTGAGAACCTTATTCAGAATATAAGAAAAAATCATGCCACAAATCCATCCTACATGACTTTAGCCAACACATTGCAAACATTGATTGGTGAAGTTGACTCGTGACCAACTAAATAGATAGATGGAATGCCTTTAGAGGTGATTGTAGGTAGTGGTATGCAAATAAATTATCCCATGCAGATGTAAAAGACAAAAAAATGAGAAAAGACCACATTTGTGCATTATTTATTGACCTAAGAACCAATGCCCCCGAATTTACTTGCAAACGGTTCCCAATCCATTGGTGCCATGATGACTGAAACAAGAATTTTTTTTGGAACCGATGGTGGATGGTTTTTTACTATCCACCATGCAACAACAATGAGGTTCCCCTCTATTTTTTTGAAGAAATTATATTACGAGTTCATGCTTAATGAGGTCCCAAATTATTTTGACTTTTTTGATTTTTATGGGCGAGGTGGTGGCTCTGCACAGAGTATACTTGGTGCACACATAGGTCAACCAAGGATCCTTCATGCCCCAAAACCCTCAGTGCCTTCAGTTATCCCTCCTATAGTGAAGGAGGTTGTGGATATTGACACAATACATGCATTAAGGGGGATTGCTAACACTCTGACCCAACATAGTGAGCAGATTATATATGGTGATGTTGGTGGAGGCGTCAGCTCTAGCACTCCACACTACTGTGGATCATGTGGTTCTATATGCACTGCAGGAAAGACATCATTTGCTGGATCACGTGATTTATTTTCTCTAGATGAGATGATGGCGGATGTATTTTGAACTAGTGCAATGGATCTTGGTCTTTCATAGGTAAATGACAAATAAATATTTAATATATATACAATATTTTAATTCATGTTTAAGATTTTAATATATATGTATTTCATTATACGTTATGTATATACATGTAAAAACTATTTTTTTATTTTATTTTAAATAGTAAAATCCAGTGAAGGAAACATCGGCATCGACATGCTAATTTACTACAATCTGGGCATGTTACAAACGTAAGTTTCAAGTTGTACTTAAATTTCAAATTTCATTTGATTGTGCACTTTTATTATTATAATGTTTCACTTATACATGTACATATTAATATATGGTTGTATTTTATATGTGCGGGAGCCTAGCTGGGTCATCATCTTCTATGGGAGGCTGGGACTATTGGCATGCCTCACGTGACTTTTACGTAGGTTAGTTTCTCTTTACACTTTGGTTCTAATTGTGGAAGTTCACGTGGATTATGCTTTGGCTCGTTATGTGTTATTCACGTAGACTAATATTGATTTATACATATTTTTTGTATAGCTTATGATTGCCAGAGAGACTCCTCCATATATGCAGACTGTGGAGGCTATTGTAGATACTGTCATAGCATCTGCAGCTCCACTACCTAAGGTACAATTTTTCAAAAAAATTAAATTTATTTAGGAATTATTTCTTATTACTTAAATTTACAATATCAAATTTTATCCATGAAATATTTAATTTGAAATTTAATTGTTTGTATGTAGCTTAACTCTCATGAGTCTATTGTTTTCCTGCCGTGTGTCGATGACATATTGATAGGGATCATGACATTGTGGTAAGATTTCACATGAATTTTAACTAAATTCTAAGTTTCTAAATTTTGAATGTATTTTAAAAACATGGGTGTTAAAAACTTGTTGTTTATGAATGTGCGGAGTTAGGTTGCAGCTTGCTTAGAGATGCCTAGGACCACATGGATGAAATCCGTAGTGGCATCTCCCTCCACTACATCCTGGTCATGGACATGCTACTTCTAGTAGGGTGAAGAGAGGGAGATGTTTCATGATTTTCATGATTGGATGATTATATATAGGATATATGGATATATATATATATATATATATATATATATATATATATATATATGGGCCAACTAGTCCGAATTCATGATTCTTCATAGGACATTGTTTATAGCCTTATGTGGATGTATGTGGTCTTATATGTATGACACACTTGGTTTGAGATGTACACATGTTATGAACATATATTTTCAGAGACGTGCGTTTAGCACACTTATTTTGATACATTATATATCCATGTGTTGGTTTTCATAACGATATTACTTCTATGTTTGATTTGAATTCATTGCACATGATATCCTTCTATGTATGTATATTCTATGTATATTAATTCTATATGTATGTTTGATTTAAAATTTAAAAACTATGGTGCAACAATAAGAAGAAAATAAGCATATATCTCATGTACCATATTCTAGTGCAATAATAATTTTTATGTATGTTATGACATGTACATGTCAAGGATTGAAATTTCACATGTTGTTGGAGTTATCAGTAGATTTTAGGAAAATCTAGGTAGAGAACATTGTTCAACAGTGAAGTGGGAGTTTCACTACTTGTGAGGAAAAATGAATTATTGCATCACCTATAACAATATTGGTAATTCAATTTGTGGATATTTTGATTCATATTTTGTAAGTGATTTGGAAAAACAAAGATCGACTTCTAGTTATGCTATTACACTTGTAACTGGACCTATCAGTTGGATTTCAAAGCTTCAAAATATTACAATTTTTTCAACTATTGAGGTAGAATATGTAGCTGCCTATCATAGTTGTCAGGAGGTAATTTGGGTAAAAATTTTATTGGATGAGTTTTGAAGATATCAATAGAAGATGAAGGTATTGTGTGACAATCAAAGTGCTATTTAATTATCCAAGAATCTAGCTTATCACAATAAGACAAAGCATATTTTAGTTAAGTATAATTTGGTTATACATGTTATTGATGAAGGGATAATAGCACTTGACAAGGTACACACCATAGAAAACTTTGTTGATATTCTCACAAAACTAGTACTATTATAGAAGCAAAAATGGTGTTTATCTTCTATTCATTTGTAGAAAATGTGATGAGTTGGTCGTGTAATATATAAAGTGGATTGGTTATCAAGGTGGATATTATAAGATATGTGACAACAAAGTTAAATTTTAGATCCCTTTACGACAACATTTTTAGCTCACTTTCCAAAGGGGTGTGGGGGCTTCCCCCCACTCATGTCACAGGGGGTCTAGGGGGGCAGTGACGAATTCAACCGATCTCTATTTTTAGTAAAGAAAATCCTAATGTTGTTTTCCTAGTCTATTTGTAGGATGAGGAATCCTAACTATACTTGGAATAAGAGAGTAACTATTGTTGAAAAAGTTGTAATTGTTAAAAAAGTTGTAATTGTTGAAAAAATTGTAATTGTTGAAAAAGTCAGAAGCTGTTGAAAAAGTTGTAATTGTTGAAAAAGTTATAATTGTTAAAAAAGTTTAAAAAGTTGTAATTATTGAAAAAGTTGTAATTGTTGAAAAAAATGAAAACGGTGGGTTGTAGCACCAAAAAAATTATGCAGACACATCCGGGTGGCTAGGTGAATACTAGAGGAGGCTCATTTCGTGCACAACAACAACGTCGTTGCTTCGGGCTACCTTGTTCAGCGAAGTCCCTCAAGATCCCCGAGACCAAAAATCATTCAACAACCACGGGTGACTACACACACTCCATAGCACCTAGAGACATCTCATATAATCCTACACCTCGGCATAGGGACCCTCTACAATATCTTGTCTCAGTTTATTCCTTCTCTAATCGGTGTTCTCGTTGGCCTATTGTTTACAAAGGCACCTAATAGCATAGTTTGAGAAAGTGTAAGGTTGTCAAATGGTATATTGTGTAAACGGTGGGTCGTGGCACCAAAATGACTATGCAAACACATTCGGGTGACTAGGTAAATGTGAGAGGATGATTTTTTTTTTGTGCAAAAACATCATTGCTTTCGTGCTACCTCGTTCGGGGAGTCCCTCAAGATCCCTGAGACTAAAAAATCATTCAACTTCAATGGGTGACTACACGCACTATGTGGCACCTAGAGATGTCTCCTCTAATCCTACACCTTGGAGTAGGGACCTTGTACAATATCATATCTTGGTTTTTTCCTTCTCCAATCAATGCTCTCACTATCCTATTGTTTGCAAACGTGCCGAATAGTGTAGTTTGAGCTGGTGTAAGGTTGTCAAATGGTATATTTTGCAAATGGTGGGTTGTGGCACTAAACCGACTACATAGACACATCTAAGTGGCTAGGTGAATGTTAGAGGAGGTTTCATTTCGATGCAAAATAACATAATTTCCCGAGCTACCTTGTTCGGGTGGAGTCTCTCAAGAGGCCTGACACCAAAAAATTGTTCAACTTCGATGGGTGACTACACGCACTCTGTGGCACCTAGAGATGTCTCATCTGATCATACACCTCACTGTAGGGACCCTCTACAATAGCTTTTCTAGGTTTTTTCCTTCTCCAATCGGTGCTCTCGCTGCCCTATTGTTTACAAACACGTCGAATAGTGTAGTTTGAGACAGTGTAAGGCTATCAAATGGTATATTTTACAAACAGTGGGTCGTGGCACCGATCGACTATGCAAAAATGTCTAGGTGGCCATGTGAATGCTAGAGGAGGTGTCATTTCGGTGCTCGACAAAATTGTTTCTTTATTGCTACCTCGTTTGGGCATAGTCCCTTAAGAGCCCTGAGACCAAAAAAATCATTCAACTTCAATAGGTGACTACTCGCACTCAAGTGGAACCTATAGATGTCTCGTCTAATCCTACACCTTAGCATAGGGACTCTCTACAATAGGTTTTCTTTGTTTTTTCCTTCTCCAATCGGTGCTCTTTCTACCCTATTGTTTATAAATGCACCGAATAGTGTAGTTTGAGCTAGTGTAAGGCTATCAAATGGTATATTTTGCAAATGGTGGGTCATGGCATTGAATCGATCAGTTTGTGCAGACACATCTAGGTGGCTAGGTGAATGATAGAGGAGGCATAATTTTGTTACGTGACAACATCATTTATTCCAGTTACCTCGTTCGGGCATAGTCCCTTAAGAGCCCTAAGACCAAAAAATCATTCAACTTTGACGGGTGGCTATGCAAACTTCGTGGAACCTAGAGATGTCTCGTCCAATCCTACACCTTTACATAGGGACCCTCTACAATATATTGTCCCAGTTTTTTCCTTCTCCAATCGGTGCTCTCGCTGCCCTATTGTTTGCAAATGCACCAAAAGTGTAGTTTGAGACAGTGTAAGGTGTCAAATGGTATATTTTGTAAACAATGGGTCGTGGGCACGTAACCGATCTTGAGACATGTCTAGGTGGCTAGGTGAAAAATAGAGGAGGCATCGTTTTGGTGCACTACTATGCCATTACTTCGGACTACCTCTTTTGAGCGGAGTCCTCAAAAGCCTTGAGACCAAAAATTGTTCAACTTCAACAGGTGCGCCCACTTCATGGAACCTACTGAGATGTCTCATCGATCCTAAACCTCGATGTAGGGACCCTCTATAATAGCCTATCTTAGCTTTTTCCTTATCCAATCGGTGCTCTCGCTGCCCTATTGTTTGCAAATGTGTTGAATAGTGTAGTTTGAGCCGGTCTAAGGCTATCAAATGGTATATTTTGTAAACGGTGGGTTGTGGAACCAAACCGACTACACGGACACATCTAGGTGGCCAAGTGAGTGCTATAGGAGGCATCATTTTGTTGCCACGACAATTTCGTTTCTTTTGGGCTACCTCATTCAAGCGTAGTCCATTAATAGCCCTGAGACCAAAAAATTATTCAACTTCGACATGTGGCTACACAGACTCGTGTTATCTAGAGACGTGTCGCCTAATCCTACACCTCAGTGTAGGGACCCTCTATAATATCCTGTCTCGGTTTTTTCCTTCTCCAAACGATGCTCTTGCTGCCCTATTGTTTACAAATGTACCTAATAGTGTGGTTTGAGACAGGTGTAAGGTGTCAAATGGTATATTGTGTAAAGGGTGGGTCGTGGCACCAAACCATTTCTGTGTAAACATGTCTAGGTGGCTAGGTAAATGCTAGAGGAGGTGTCTTTTTGGTATGCAACAATGTTGTTGCTTCCGGACTACCTCGTTTGGGCGAAGTCCCTCAAGAGCCTCGAGACCAAAAAAATATTCAACTTGATGCGTGATCTACGCGCACTCCGTGGCACGTAGAGATGTCTCCTCTAATCCTACACCTCGGCGTAGGGACCCTCTATAATAGCATGTCTCAATTTTTTCTTCTCCAATCAGTGCTCTCGCTGCCCTATTGTTTGCAAATACACCGAATAGTGTAGTTTGAGCCGGTGTAAGGCTATCAAATGCTATATTTTGCAAACGATGGGTCATGGCACCAAAGCGAGCTTGTGAGACACATCCGGGTGGCCAAGTGAATGCTATAGGAGGCATCTTTTTAGTGTACAAAAATGTCATTTATTCTAGGATACTTTGTTCGGGCGTAGTCCCTTAAGTGCCCGGAGACCAAAAAATTATTCAACTTTGATGGGTGGCTACGCAGACTCCATGGCACCTAGAGATCTCGTCTAATCCTACACCTCGGTGTAGGGATCCTCTACAATAGCCTATCTTGGTTTTTTCCTTCTCCAATTGGTGATCTCACTACCCTATTGTTTGCAAATGCACCTAATAGTGTAGTTTGAGATAATGTAAGGCTGTTAAAAGGTATATTTTGCAAACAGTGGGTTGTGGCATCAAATTGATTTGTGTACACACATAGGGATGGTCTTGTAAACACTTTGGGAGGCATTTTTTTAGTTCTCTAAGCTCAAGGTCCTTTTGGGCTACCTCCTCCGGAGCCAAGAACCCCCTCTACAGGTACATAAATCATTGCTAATTCATCGCTTTTCTTGTAAAATAATGAAAGCTTCTCTTATCTTTGAGAATTTATAATTCTCTACTAACAGTGCCAACCACATGAAGGTGGAAGCTTTTTTAGCACCACTAACCTGCATATAAAAGTGTTAGTCAAAGAAATTTAAGTTTTAAATCAAAACCATACTAGATATATACAAAATACATAAATTTAATAAAATATATGAACTTAAATTTATCTAAATAACAAATTTCTATATACCAAAGAAATTATATATACGGACATGAGCATTGTAAATTCATTACAATGAACCATCGAGATCAGATCTACTCGAATAGCAGACAAGATTACTTCATGATCGACTCTCGAACCTTCCAAAGAATATTTTTATCAGGCCTTCCTCGATATCTATACAGCTAAATATTTGTCGCTAGAACTAGATGCGAATATAAGAGTATTTTCATGTTTGTCTCAATGTCTTCAAACACCAAAATATAAGAGTTTTTAAATGGATACCACCGAAGCCAAGTTCCAAGAACTACCACTTGACCATGTAGGGTACTCAATATCTTCTCCATATATAATAGGAGAAGTCAACTTCTTTATTTCCTCGATGCAACTATATAAGAAATAGTCATTCCTTCTTCCTTGTCTTATGTTGTAATAGCTGTAAACATGTATCCTACAAAAAAGGTTTCAACTCAAATTTAAATTGTACATATTAAAATTTCAATGGACATAACTCAATACAAAAATTGTAAATAACCATAAATACCTTGTCGCACCAAAATCAAAATTTCATCAAAGTCCTTGGATGTTACAACTTCATCTGCAGAAACAAGTCGTAATGCTTGTGGAGGTTGATAACTAGGAAGTGGAGTTAGAGGCCTACAAATCCATCCATCGACCCATTCTTGTATATCACACTCAAGACCGACAAATTCAATACAAGATGCACAAAAACATGTCAACTTTCTTGTCCATGTGGCCACCAAGTAGCATCCAAGCTACAAAATGATTTCATATCATTGGACCTAGTGAGTGTCATACAATCCTCATAGTTATAAATTTGTTGTTCCTCTAGGGTAAGTGCAGCAAGTTGGGGGACAAAAAAGGGGTCATAAGTGGACGTCATATTACAAATAACAACATAATATCAACTTGTAGGGATTATTAGAAATGCATACACTCAAAATTAGAAAAATTTATATCAATATGAATCGTAGCATCCAAAATCTAGTTTCTAAACTACTAATTTTTTTAAAAATGGACAATTTTAGCTATATTAAACACTCAAAATTCAATGACTTGGTATTTTTTTTTAAAATGCCTATAAGATTGTAGTCTGTTTGCCCATGATTTGGATGACCAAAAATTAATATATATATTTTTCCTTTTGTGAGAAGTTAGATGCTGCTATATATCTTAGGATAGATTTTATTTTGTATTCTTTTAGCAATACTTTATTTTTATGATTTTTTCCATGAAAGTGGTATGAAAACATAAAGAAAATAGAGCACTTTTGTTTGCTCTGCCATAACTTCATCAAAAATATTTAAATCAATTTTTTTTTAACATGTATATAATTTCACCACGGTTAGGATGGTATAAGTTTTATCACATCACGAAAAGTGAAACAAAATTTGCAGTCTTAAACATAGACATAAACATTCACGGGAAAAATTATCTTAAAGACCTACTATTGGTAACAAATTATAAAATGATATTTGTCCTATTCTATTCACTTTAAAATCAATATTTCTATAGAGCTAATAGTCTCCCCTATGTGACGGTACCATTTTATGACATATTTTTAACTTTTTAGCATGGTTCAAGTCCACAGAAGACTAAATTTGATATTTTCTTGTTTTTGATGTAAAATTCAGGATTTGATGTCCACTTAATTGTCCCCCAACATGTTACACTTAGCCTCTATCAACCAAAAATATCTATGAACTGTGGAAATTTCTTGAGAACCTTGAGCCATGTTGTCAATACACCATTCCACTATGCTCTTTGCATCTTTTAATTTAGCACCATCTTTGTACTTCAACTCTTCTCTTGCAAGATCTCTTTTCACACATGCCCCTACATAATCATGCTCTCCTTTTCCATGTCCAGCCTCAACGAAACTATGAATATGTTGCACACCCATCTTGATGTGCATCTTTCTCATCTAATAAAACATTTTTGCACTCTTAAACTGATACTTGTAATTATCTGACCATATATAATGTTGTTTAAAGTGGATGTCCCTATTAGACAAGTTTCCATAAAATAACTGGAAACTCCCTTGCACAAATTCAGGTAGAATGAGTACGATCATCACGATATAAAAGTGGTAGTCCCTTAAAAAAATTGATCATTCTTTATACTATCGTGTGAATGTATAAATGTTATATGCAAAAAAATGGCAACTTGTACTTTGAGTTGTAATATTGTGATTGAACCTCCAATTATGGTTACAATGTGTAATTCTCTATAAAATCAACCACTGAAACAATATTACTAATAGGAAATGTGTCTTTGCATATATTGAATTGTTCATCCAACCATCTAGGTCTATGTGTATGCCTAGCATACTCATAAAAAAATTCATCCTTAAATTTTTCATAAATTGAAAAACATGCATATATTCTCTAACTAGCTCACATTGTTTAGACTCTTTTCCATATTTCAACCGGTATGCAATCTGATTTATATTTATCAAATTCAAATAAATTATTTTCTATTGCACCTTCAATTTACTCATGGATGCAACTTTCCAATTTAGGTAATCCACCACATGTACCACAACTTGTACTAAAAAATCCTGACTATAAAAAATTGTCCAACTTCTTTTTCACAAAATATCATAGGAATGAAATCCCAGGAAGATATTCATGGAACTTGAACACCACATTCCGATAACATAGTTTTGAGAATGCAAAATAGAATGAATCCATAAAAATTTAGCATAATGCATAGAAAATCCAACATGTTGCCTACAACAAGTGGTGAAAGCATGGTTGATTTTCACATAGAATGGTTTTAACATTTTTTTTAAAAAATGACTAATTTTAATTTCAGATTCTCTTGTTCAAACTTACGAAAAAAATTGAGTTTGAGTCATATCTAAGAAATTCTTTGGATGTGGTTAGCGATTAATAGAACTAACTCTCTATTTTACAACATCTCTTGTATTATGTGAAACTCTAGTGTTATCATGCCAAAATTGAATAATAACTTCTCTTATAGCATCAATATTATATTTTTCCTTACATGGTGCTCTAGCAGAAAATGCCCAAAAATCAGTGTTATTGAGTGATTGAAGGGTATTACATCTTTCAATTGCTTTCATTAGATTTTTTCGATTAACTTGCAACATTTTACTTGTTTGCGTAATCAAACATTGTTTTTTTATTGATTCTTCATCAAACTAACTAACAATCAATTGACATCTTTGGGAATCATTTAAAATTTCAAAATGATTATCCCAAATGTCAATGGCTTTTATTCTTATTTTCCATTCAGAAAGTTTGTCACACATTGGTTTCAAAAAAATTTCATCAATTTCATTAAAATAATTAGGTTTCTTATGGAAAATCTTAGGAGTTTTTGTCAAATTTTGTTTGTCTACAGTTTCAACCTGAATTTCTTTATTCACATTTTCATTGTCTCCTTCAATTTCAACATTTGCTACATTATGAGTACTTAATTCTTCTTCAACATTGATAGTAAAAACATCTTCATCGGGAGTATTTAATTTGAATTCAACATTGACAGTAGAAACATTATCTGGTTCCTCATTGCTTACAATAGTAGGGGTTGAAGATGAACCTCTTCTTGATTCACAAAGATTCCACATTCACTCATAATTTTGAAATTTGTTTTCCTCTAATTCATTTGGTGTTTTTTTACTTAATGACTTCCTTTTTTGACTTCATTTCTTGTCTTCCATGATGTTTTACTTCCGGTGATAAGAAAAACATGTAGAAAATGACAGAATTTCACAGTAATTCATATGGTAAATTCAAACAGTAAAAATCACATGGTAATTAGAACATTAGGATGCGTATAAATATGATTTATGAACTCCGATCGTACTTTATAAACCACGCTCATGGTTTATAATGTGTGATCGAGGTTCTTGTTTAAAAACCCGCAATCATGGTTTGTAAACCATAGTCGCGGTCCTATCTGTATCATCAAATCTGACCCTAAGGCTCGGGAAATATTTGTTTTCCCCAACCAAAGCTATGGAAGGTCATTATGAAGTGTAAAGGGTCAAAAAACTTCAAATTTTCTCTTCCATAAACTTGAACCATGCTAAAAAACTAAAAAAATTTCACAAAAATGGTGCCATCACATAGGGGAGACTGTTAGATTTGTAGAAATATTGATTTTAAAGTGAATAGAATAAGATAAATATCATTTTCTAATTTTTACTGACAATAGGTCTTTAAGACATTTTTTCCCGTGAATGTTCATTTCTACATTTAAGAATACAACTTTTGTTTTGCTTAATAAAATGTGCCAAAACTTATACCATCCCAAGCGTGGAAATTTTTATGCAAGTTAAAAATATATATATTTGATTTCGATATTTTTGATATAGTTATGGTGGAAAAATGGAAAGTACTGCTGTTTTTAAATCTTTATAGACCACTTTCATGGAAAAAATCATAAAAAATATTGCTCGAAAAAATACAAAATAAAATCCATCCCAAGATAGACAACTACATTTAACTTTTCACCAAAGGAAAAAAAAAAAAGATTTGGTCATATAGGTTTTTTCAAAAACAAAAACCAAGTCATATAATTTTAATTGTTTAATATAGCTAAAATTATCCATTTTAAAAAAAAATAGTATTTTAGAAACTAGATTCCAAATGCTACGATTAATATTTGTATAATGTTTTCTAATTTTCAATGAGCGTATTGCTAATAATCCCCACAAGTTGTGATTTCTTTTTTTTTACAATATGACGTCCACTTATGACCCCTTTTTTGTCCACAAACTTGGTGCACTTACCCTTTACCCATATTTGTGGATCAAAACCACTTCTAGTGTTGTACCTCGAGAAAACTCATCCCGACCATAATGTACCCAATGCTCAATATTCTCCATTAACAATTGGAATGCCATGCAAATGCCACATATTGATGAATGGAATCAAAATAAGTCTCGAAAAGAAAAACAAAATATAGTCTTAAATTTGAGCACCAATTAGTTGGGAACACGACACATCACTCGGGGACTGATGTACAAGTGCTCACATGAAGTGTACACAACCTACTAGGTCCCTCTTTATTTATCTCATGCAATATATGTAGTCAACATAAAACATTGTGAAAGGTAGAATACAAGACAACATAATAATAATCATGAAAAATTTAATTAAAATAAGTATATTTAATCATTCAATCCATAAAATATATAATCAACATCAGAATTTGTATGCTAATGACAACATGTACATGTCTCCTATCCTTGGCAACCCAAATAAGATCATCCACTACAAGACATTACAAAAATAGTATAGCTATCATACAAACTATTACAATGTATATCATTACACTTACATCTACGCCTCTCCTTTTATGAATAGATATGATATCTATATATAGGTGGTGGGAACTTTTCCATCGCCACTTTACAATGCTTTACCCTATTAATAGACTCTTCTATACTTAGGTTGCATGTATCTTTGATCTACGATTAGTATTCATCGGATGTTTGTTCTCCATGTGTGCTATTAATACATTACTTGAAATTCATTCCATGTTATATTTATTTACATCTACACATTCATATTCTATGTTTACCCGGTTCCCAACATGTGCGTTAACATTGCTTTTATCCATGTTTTTATCCCTTTATAGCCTTTCCTTACTTGTCATGCCAACCCATGCTTTTCCTATTTTTATCCCATTCATAATTTTGGCTAAATATTGTAATTTTCTTCCCTCATACGTGAGCCTTTGCACTTCCTCTTATCCTTTCCTCTATGCTCACCTTCACACACTTTATTCAATGAAGATATTTCCCTTTTCACTATCATGGGAACCTTCACATGTAGCTCATACTTAGCCACTTTTATCAGTCCAACAAACCATCAACCTCACACTTATTTACAAAAACTTAAAATCCACATCATGTCACCCTCACATCTAGTCTTGAGTCTAGGATAAAATTTCCCATCCTTTTATCTTTAATATTCTCTTGCCATTTTTGTTTTTCCATATAGTATCAATTTTTACTAACGAATAACATCGAATGTGTTCACATTTTTCATCTACAAAAGTTTGAAACTTTAGATTATGTTACCATATAAATATCATAAATGTTTCCCTTTGTCTCAATAAAACATACACATTTATTACTCTACACGCACTCACAAATCTACTCTTAAGGTGTTAGAGGTTTAGTGCAACTCATACTTGGGATTCTACTATAGAGAATTGAGTTATTATGAGTGAAAAGAATATGAGTTACATAAAAATGTCCACAAAGTTTTTGAAGGCTCTAAGTTTGGTCTACTTAGGTATTTGATCTATAATTATTACTCTCTATCTAACCTCTCTTTTACACATGGTGCTACTAACATAGTGGGAGGTTAAACCACAATCAAAATATTTATAAAGTAAGTATTTTTCACCTTTCCTTTTCCCTTACTCATTTAATGTTCACCATTGTGTGATTGTGTTATCATTTTTATCAAGTCCATTAATGGAAAAGGGTGTTATGAGGTCATATGTGTCTCCATGAGGTATCATTCAAGTGTCAAACATGAAGGTTGATTGGTAGTTACAAGATTTAGTGAGTTCTATATAGTCTTGGAGCATGGTCTAGTGAGATAAGTCATAGTATGAGTCTTATTGAGTTAGTTGGTTCATGTCATGAGGCATGTTACATATTTATAAAAGTCTAAATAATGTCATAATGGTTATTTCATGAGTTATATGGTTTGATTCAGGTCACACCAGCCTATTCATAGCCCCAGAACATGTAGAATTGTTGGGGTGTTTAATATTAAGTGGTAAACTACTTATTATAAAACCCACCAAGTGATCCAAGTTAAATTTTAAAGAGTGGATCATGACCACCCACCTTGTATATAAAAATATGATCCTTTAGGGATTGGTTACACATGGTTATAACATTCTATGCGAAAGTAGTTTTGTAAGTCTCATGAGCAAATGTGTGAGGTAGTTCATAATTCCTTATTGAAGGTGTACTTGCATGTGAAATAGTGGGAGTGCTGGGTAAAAGTATATTCTCAATAAAGATAAGTGATTTCTCAGTGATTTTTTTACCTTTCATGGTTTTCCCACTTAAATCTAATTTTCCTGTGACAGTTACATATCTCTATTTACTTTATGTTCATATTATGAAATATGAAATGTAAAACATATTAATCTATGTCTAATTTAATTGCACTTTGTGATCTAAAATATTTAGAAATTATATCGTGGATTTATTATTTTTAATTATTCATCCCATTAATTTCCTAGCATGGTATCAGAGCTGGTGGTTATGCTTGTACATAGATAGATCTGGATGTTTTTGATTTGTAGGGGTACAGAAATTGAAGTTTTTTTTTCAGATTTGCAAAACCCTACTCTTTCTTCCATTGACTTCAATTTATTCATGTGTAAAACTCCAATTTCTTCCCAAATATTATAAGAATAATGGAGGACTGGTTGTTTAGATATTTTTTGTACATTTAGTGTACATAGATGTGTAATTTTTTCTCTAACTACGACTTGTTCTTGGTATTTCATGGTTTAATCTATCCTCTACACTTTTTAAAAAATATTTCATATTTATTTATATATAGTCATTATATCTGTGTGTATAATTCGAATAATTCATTCTTGTGAAGGAGCCCCTCTCTTTATCCTTTTCCATTCAGGACCAAAAATAACTATCTTTTTTATCTTATTCCACTAGGTTGAGTTTCGTTGAGTGTATCTCGCTTAAAAGTGATAGAATTCCTCCACATAACCTCTTGTTTTGTGACGTGTGTCTCCCCCTAATGTTTTTGCATGTTTGTACCTTCTTCTACTCGAGTGTCTCAATCGATTGGTTTGATTGGAATATGGTTAATTTTTGGTTCTATGTCTACCTCAACATTAAAAAGTAATATATTATCATTGCAAAGTTGTGGCCAATAAGAAAAGTCCAGGTAGTTTCATTGTGTCAAAGATTTAATAAATTTTTTATTTAGTTATTAAGTGGGAACCAATAAATTCATTGCATGCTCTTCGCAAACTCAAAGTATTTTGATAACTTATGTTTGTATAATGTGAAATATGATCCAATAGAAAATTTCCAAGTCTTTTTACATTTCACATTGTCAATTTATTGTCAAATGTGAAAGTGGCTACCCGATAAGAATAAACCACTATTTTCAATACTTTATTTTAAGAATTTGTCGATTTAGTTAGATGTGAACCAATAGAACTTGTGCACATTCTTTCACATATTGTTTATCCTCTATCATAACCATGTCGAGTGTACAAAATTGAACCATTGAGCTAACTACACATATATATAGTTTAACAATATCTTTTTACTTTTAATTAGTCTTCAAAATTGTAGGTAGAATTACGAAGTGTAAACTAATAGAAAATAACCTCATATATATTGTTTTTTGCAGTTTCATACTTTTTATATCTTTTGTTGCATGGTTGTTTGTTTGTTTAATGCATATTTTTGTTGACTTGTTAAAATTTTTTTGGGCCGATAATCTATATGTTTTAATTGAATTCCAGAGACTTCACATCTACTAGGAGGATCTTCATTAGAATTATCAATAAATTCAACATGTTCCCTATTTTTTGTTTTGATTTTTGATAAGTGTTGTATCCTACTTCGACCACGGGTTTAATTTTCTTTATATAGTGGGTTTAATATTTTATTTTTACCATGGGTGTATATTTTTTGTACTATGGGTTTTGAATTCCTTTGTCTTGTGGGTTTCAAAATTTGTAATATTTATAATTTTTCTCCTCATCCCTTTAGTTTTTGTGACTTGTTTTTTGTGTTCGTAGGATTCCTCCTTGGTTCTTGAACTTTGTTTGGATATTTTTATTAAGTTAAAGAGATATTTTATTTGAAATTTTAATTCCTTTTTCTCTTAGGATTTTATTTGTGTTTAAGTTAAATTTATCATCATAGCCATGTGTGAATTTTTAAAATATGGCAAGTAATGTTGGTTTCTCAATGGATAAATCTCAATTATTAAATTAAATAATTACAAGTATTAGGAGAGTTACGTTAAAATCCTATTCCATGGGAAGAACATTATGGGATCTTATAGCCGAGTGTGGAAAAATGACCCACAAGCATGCATGCAAACCCTACAAATCTTAGCTCCTTCTCTCAAAGATCACAATAATCTCATTCAATCCTATTGAAAAGCACAAGAGATGAATTTTTAATGCATATAGGTCATATGGATTCTCTTGCAGATGCATGGAAACAATTAGAAACCATGCATGAAGGAATTCTTCTCTCTAAAATAATTAAACTCATAATGAAATTATTTATAATTCCCATAAAGTGGGTGATAAAATTATAGATTATTTGGGTAAAATAAAAAACATAAAAGAACAATTGGATGGATGTAATTGTCAATTTTTTCAGATAAGCTTATTTATTTTATCATTCAGATTAATATTCATGAAAAATTCAGGAACTATATCTCCATCCTTAACTCTAAATATTAAAATGAGTCGATTTACCTGATTTGGAAACTATGTCCTCTCTTCTAATTCAAGAAGAGCATGTAAGGGAAAAAGTTTATGCTAAAGATAACACCACTCAAGAAATTCTCACTCAAGAATAAAAATTAAACCTTCTAGATTCAAAATCAAAAATCAACTTTTAAACCTCCTAGTAAAGACAAAAAAACTAGGAAATTTAAGAGTTAGTGTAGACGCCAATTTTGGTATCACCCCAATTTTTCTCTCCTTCAACCCAAGTGACTTTCATTTCCCAACAAAAATACGTGTTCAATTAATTAATATTATCACTTAATTGATCCCATTTCAGATACTAAAACCTCATTATATGCTAAATAATCAATTACTCCAATTAATTCATATCGTCATATATCATAATTAAATAATCTAAAAAACCATGCAAATCAAAAACCGCACATGTTCCCCACTTAATTCAATCAAATAAAAATAAATGCCTACCTAAATTAATCCCCCAAAATTATTAATTCATGAACCCCACCCATGAATTTAACAATTCAAAATCTTAAAATCTGACATCAAATTCAAAAATTCAATAGTGTAAAGTTATGCACATGACTTCACTATTCCACCTAAAATTTTAAACCATGTCCCCACTCCACATCACACCTTTTTTTTTTTTTCAAATCATGAACCCCACAATAAAATCAAATCCTAATCATGTCCCATTAAAAAGTTTACTTTAAAAACCTTGATTACTCGTTAACCCATGATTCTAATCCATATTCAATCTATAAATAAAAAACTTTCCCCTTTAAGAATAGATATGAAAATTCAGAAAATTCTCAAGCTTGAATTTTTTTTTTTTCCAAAGTATTTGTGAAATTTTGAAGCAAATTTTGGGGTGTTTGGAGGCAAAATAATGCCACTCTTGTAAGGCCATTTTGATGATCATTTTGTGCTCTTCTACATCAATAAAGAATAATCCCAGTACAATCTTCATTTATCACTTGAAAACTTATTCTCATTTCATTTCATTTATTTGGTATATTGTAAATCTCTTTTTTTTGGCATGTCATTTTATCATTTGAAACTTATTATTATCTTGTGAACACTTTGGTTTTTTAGCCATCGAAGAATTAAATTCTTCTCATATCTACTATGTCAGGCAGCCCCGCATGAAAATATCTAATATTTTTTTTGAGTGTTTGTGAGTTGCAGGTTTATTGAATCGCAACAAGGAGTCCCTCATCCATTTGGTACCCACATCTATCATCATCTCCAAGGTACTAAGCCCTTGCATGTTAGAGGTTGTTTAGTTTTTTATTTATCATAATACTAATCTGAATAAGAAAATCATATTATTCGATCATCATATTTGGTATGCCCAAGTGGGAAAGATCCAAGATTTGGTCATTTCTTTTTATTTGTTCCTTTAATCTGTTTCGTGTAGGTATCACAAATATACCAGTTCTCTGTATCATAATTTCTAGATCTCTATGATAAATATTTCATCTTTTGGATGTACACATTTGTAAGTTTTAGTGTTATCTCTGTCAATATCAGTGGTCTATGTTGTCTTCAAGGTAAATACTCTTCTTATTTTCGATTGGTTTGGCTATGAATTTTTATAGTTGATATCAAGCTTATTTTTTAGTTTAAAAACACAAAAAAACAAAAAACAAAATAAGAATAGTGTATTGTCCTAATCTATCCCTCCCACCTAGTCTCCTACACTTCATTCCCTCCCCCTAGCTCAGCCAACTCATCCAAGCTACCTCACCGACTCCACTAATCTTATCCCAAACTATCTCACTATCCCCCAAACCCATGCCAAGCTATCTCACTCATCTTATCTAGCCTCTCAATAGAGCTTCCCTCTTCTTGATCTATTTCCCACGCCCACCGAGCTTCCTCCCAACTCCACATAGCTCTCAATCCACACCACTCCATCCGATATTTCTCCATACACTCCTCCTTGCTCATTTGTCTCTCACACACCATGCCACTATCATTAGTAAACCATTGCCATATCCAATTATATATTTCTCGTTTAATTTTTCTGTGATTATCATTATGTCATCGTAAATTATATATGCATGGAAAATCAAAATATGTTGATGTCTTAGATTTTCGATCTTGTAATTTCTAAATAATTTTTTTTATAAAGGCTGTATTTTTGTAGATATATTTATAATCTATTTTGATTTCCTTGTTTCAATTTTCTGTGATTTTCATTATGTATCATAGCCAATGAAATATTTCTTGTTTCAATTTTTGGTGATTCTCATTATGAGCCATGTTTGAATTTTTAAATTCATACCAGATTTGTGTGTAGCTACTATACAATCACCTTATAGTAATTGGATTACAAATTTGTAGAACACATTTATAAATCATGTCCTTGATAAACAATACCTTTTCATATTTAAGTGAAATTTAGTAACTTTACAAATCAATTTATAGAAATTGGCTTACAATATCTCTCATCACCATAGAAAATTACATATTTCTCATTTATATTTTATATGATTCTCATTATATCATTGTGTATATGAAGAGATGTGTCCAAGTGTAGTATATAAGTGATGTGTCAATAAAGTAATTTTGTAAAATATGTTCCATCACTCGACACCATCTTATCACATGTCCATACCACTATCGCCTAACTGTTTGGTTTCATTTCGACTTGACTAATGCATTTTTGGGTTTATTTAATAGTTAATTCATACATTTGTATAGTTCCTTTCATCATTTATCATTTTTAATCTATTAACACATTCTATATTTTTTCATTTCATAGTTTATCTCTTAGTTGCTCATATAACAATTAGTTTTCGTATATTAGTTACTCTGCGTGCATAATAATAGATAGATTACAATTTTTCTTAATCATTCAATCAATTGAATTTTATTTTAGTATGTTCACCCTTCACCAATATGTGAAACACTACAAAATGACGAATTTCCTCATTTACAAATTATTTACTTTTAGTATCCAACGTTTGGGTTCACTTTTTCTTCTTAGATATTTTCTATTTCGTTAGATCATAGTGTCTTATTCCCTCTCATCAATATTATTTCCATTAGTTTAAAATAGTCACTCATTTCATTATTAATTTAGTATTTTTATTAATTTTACTCTGTCTATGTAGTCAAAAATATTTTATTTGTCTACGTTCATCTTGCATTTTTGTGGCCTCCAATTTATCCAAGATACATGCCCTCCTTAGTTCATCATTTGTATAGTTTCCTATCATTGGATTTAATTCATTCTATTTAATGTTCTATTTCATAGCTTTTTCGCCTTACGATTGATCAGTCATTATTTCATATCAATTAACCCATTTTATTTCTTTATTGTAGACACCTAATATTGGTTATCCAATTTAGTGTCCCCATGCGCATTTGTCTTCTTGGGTAACTTGGGGCATGTTTACATCACCACTTATCCCTTAGGGTATTATTTAATATTTGATTTAAACATCTATCCTAAGTTTATTTCACCCCATTATGTTTTACCCATAGATAATTAAATATTAACTATTTAATTATATTTTCTACATATATCTTAACCACTTATCTACCCCATATCAATTCCTAACCTCCCATATCTATTTTATCCATCTATCCCCCCTATTTCTCCTCCTCCCAAACTAAGCAGAAGATATTTCCCGTATTTGAGGTGAAAGGATCACTTCATCTTTCCAAAAATTGTCCCTTTTGGCCATTTTGGGACTCTGTTCCCTGATCAGCACCGACCGGTACTCGTTCGATGCCAATTTTTGGAACGGCACCGATTTCATCTCGGTCTGCGCCGATTACAAATACAGGGCCAGAATTCAATTCAGTAGAGAGCCAGAGAGACAAAAAGAATGAAAAGAGTTTTGAGCATCAAGTCTGAGCATTATCTATCAAGCGAGAGTGAATCCTGTCCAAATCAATCCCTGAGAGGAGTACTGTTACTCTACTCCTACCACATTGACATCATGAGCCTCCATCAATCTCTTGGTGACTCTATTCCTGCATCCAGCATAGGTGGAGCCTTGTCAGTATCCCTACGGCTCTTGTAGATCCAGTGGAGATCGACGATCTAGCTTCCACTATCTGTTTCTCAATCTTCCTCCAATTTTCCCGAGTCGATCTTTGACCATACCGATTGACGCTGAATCTGTCTAGTCGATCTTTGACCTATCTCGGTCAATGTCGATTTGTCTCGGTCGATGCTGATTTTCCTAATCGATGTCGATTTGCCTGCAGATAGGTAAAATAATTTAGGGAACACAAATCCAGCATTGTTTTCACACTTTCCCATTTTTTATTGGTTTTTGTCTGCTGTTTACTTTTATATCTGTCATTTTTAATCAAAATATAGACATTTACTTACATCTTTTATCATGTATGCTTCTTTCCTTAATTGAAAACGTGGACTGACATCTGCCGAGGGAGCTTATCACTTCTCGGACCGCTTTTGGGCAGTCCACCCAAATATCTTTTAACGTGGTCTTTTTTTGTCAAGCATCGGTGTCTCGCAGGTTTCTTGGATCTACTTTGCAGGATCGCTCATGTGCACCCATCTTGTCTACATCGGCTTTCCTTTCCATCTATATCTTTAGATCTTGTCTTATCTATTAAGTATCTGTTTCATTTGAGTTTTTCAGGGTTTTTGTGTTTAGTTTGGTACATTAACTTGGATAGGTAACAAGCGCGGAAATTCTTGATCTACATTCGGTATGCACTGGTGGGACCCAACCAAAGTCCCTTATTGGTAAGTTCATTTATTTTCCAGTTTTGAGCTTCTGTTCTGTTTCTTCACTACTTTTCGTCAGTTCTCCGTAGCATTTCCTTCCTTCATTTTGGTCTTGCTTCTTTCACTTATAATTTGCAAAGTTAAAGTTTCTTCTTTCTTGCAAAACTAAATTCCAATTCCTATTTCAAAGATCAATAAATATTTCATTTGATTTCAAAATTGCATTCTTGATCCGTCTCTTTTTGCAAAATTGTTATTTTATTGAAAGTTTTCTAGTTCTTTAAATAGAAATTTTCATTCTACTATCATCTGGATATATCTTTCTGGATTTGTTGGGTGTTTGCTTAACCTTTTCTTGCGGAGCACATTGCTTGTTCATGGGATTTTTGAGGGGAAGAGCTCAACAACGCACTTTTTGAAGTCCACACACCTTGGAGAGCTAAATCTATAGGTATTCCTCTTTTACGGTGTTTTCTCCTTTTTAAGAACTTAAAAAGAACTTGTTTGTTTGTTTTCTATCACATTCAAACATTTCAATTTTGGTGCTTAAAAAGAATTTAATCACATTTGGGAAATAATTTGTTTGACTTTTCTTCATCGAAATCCAAAACTTCATTCTTAGTGCTTAAAAAGAATTTTTCCTTTGTCATTTCTATTGTATGCTATTCATCTAGTTTTCTTAATAGGCTAGAAAAAATAATCAAAATCGGTAGTGACAGTATTTGATTTTTTATTTTTCACCCTTTCACACAAAGCCAAAATCACTAGGTATTAATCATTTAAACAAAAATTCCTCCCCTGGCCTTGCCTACTTGGAAGTGACATCCAAGAGGAAGAGCCTACGCAGTACTCGGGCCGCACTATAAATTCACGAAGTTCGGTATATATTGGAAAAGAACTTGACTCCTTATCGTAGCAAAGGTGTGTGAAGTGTGGGGGTAGGCCCCTATATCAAGCCACGTCTTGGTCTTTTCTTGAAGTGCATTCGGGACTCCTCACCAAAAACATTCCCCAAACCATCCTTAGTTTGGCTATCTGAGTAGTTCATGTTCTAAAAATCCTTCCCTAATATTTTCTTTCTTAAAAGTAGGAAAATTTAAAAGAGATAATCACCTACACTGCTTGAATTATCTGTGCATTAGTTAGGTCAATCTTCTTTTTCTATATTTCTTCTTGTTTATGATGGTCATCACTGTTACAATCTAGAAGAATGGCTCAACTGGCCCCTTCTTCCTCTGAGATCACCACTAGTGTGGATGTTTCAGCACCCTCGGTCTTCCTCGGGGGCTCGCTATTAGTTGGTTCCCCATCTTGGTCATATAATCCTTTCTATCAGCCTAAAGCAATCCCATCACATCTAGCTTCCCCCAGTCCTTCAGAAATATCATCTACTTCTGATATAGAGTATGTTCCTTGCAGGATCCTGAATTTCAGGTGCTCCTTGATCGCAATCCGGTAGCCCTTATGGACTATCTAGTACATAAGTCCATTCGAATATCTGATCAGGGACCACCAATCTAGCAAGTTTACGATTATCCTCATGAACCATCCTAGGATTTTGTAGAATAGTTAGCATCTTTTTCTCACCTCGAACCACGGAAGAGGGTGGCACACCTATGCCTCATTTTTCTCTTCCACCGACCATGTCGAATAGTTCTCAAATAGTCTTGCCTATTCCTAGCACTGCAGTTACCTAGACTATTCCACAACCTACTTCTGAGAAGTCCTCTTCTCTAGCTATAATGGGTGCACCTGTGCACCCATAAATTGTTGTTAATTCTTCTATGCCATCCATTGCATCCCAGGGTTAGTACCTCTTTATGAATCAACCCCCTTCTATGAGTCAGTTGGTTCCTGCTTCTCGTCCTCCAGTTGGTATTTCTTCCAATGCTCTAGCGACAGTGACCTTCACCCATCCTCTAGTGTCGGCACCCTTAATAGCCAATTCGGTAGTCAAAAGCCTCATTCAAACCTTGTTCCCCACCATGTCCAATCAAATTAACACCCATGTTCCTCAATCCATTCTGATTCAGTCAACAAGTGTAGGAGCCCACCAATCACAGGCTCCGTCTTTCATTCAACCACCTTTTTCTCAACCACTTGTCATCTCATAGCCTATTTATACACAGGCTCCTTCACAACAAATACCTCACCAAGCATCACCCAGAATGCCTGGTTATTCCTCTTATCATCATGTTAATCAACAGATGAATCCCCCGTTGACACCTCAACAAAATCCACCATTCACTTCTTATGTAGGACATACCAGTATGCCTCCTCCTCAATCTGACATGGTCCAAATTCTTTTAAGAAAATCACAGACCTAGAAGCTTCCACCAAAGGGGCTCATCCTTCATACTCTTTTGAAGAAGTGTGTAATGAACCCATTCATCCATTAGTGGATTTTAAGCCTTATCCTCCCCAATGGGAACTTCCTAAGTTCTTAAAATTTCATAGTCGGGAGGATCCTCAACAACACTTACGAGCATTCAAACACACTTGCTACCTGATAGTCCAGGATTAAGAGCTTATGCTCCGTACTTTCCTCGTGTCTCTGGCGGGGCTCGCTTTAGAATGGTATAATAACATTCCCCAACATTTCTTGTTTTATTTCTCTCAATTGGCCCAGATGTTTTTGAAAATTTTCAATAAACATCACACATAAGATCTTGATTATAGATCTTTATAACATTTGTCAATTCGATGATGAGTCTATTACAGACTTTGTCACTCGTTGGAGAGGGATAATAAACCAATTGTCTTTCTCCCTTCCTCAATCTCAACAGATCGATTTGTTTACTCGATCTTGTGCTAATCATATTTCTTCCACTTTAAGGATCCAAACTTTTCATACATTTGAAGAAGCCTTTACGATGGCACACAAACTTGAGTCTCGTGCCATTGAACAAGGGAAGTTAAAACTTCACTCTAAATCTAAACCAGATTTTTCTCGGTTTACAAAATCAAACCCTTCCACTTCTAAAGACAAGAATCAAGGATCCACTAACACTATCGTATTAAAAACACCACATGCCAATAACACTTCTAATAAAACACCACAGAGAGACTCCTCATCTTCTCGAAAAGGACCCTTGTCATCTCGATCTTTTACTTCATTGGGGGAATCATATGCTTCTATCTTGGAAAAAATGTTGGAAGTTCACATGATCGAACTTCCCCCTATTATAAATTTTGATGAAAGCAAAAACATCCATTCTGGTATAGGGAAAATGACTTCTGTCATTATCATAGAACCAAAGGCCATGACATTGAATGATGTCAGACCTTCAAAAATCTTGTCTAAAAATTCATTGATAAAGGTAAGCTCATCCTAGATAACCCAAATGCCCCCAAATCAGGTGCTTGATGTTTTTAAACAACATTTTCCCAATCATTCCCCGAACAATGATGCTTGAGTCTCAAAATCCAAAACTCATACTATCAACTTCATTTTCTTTGATCAAGAATCTTCTTCTAAAACTAAGTCATCTATGAACACATTGACTGAATCAGAACCTCCTACCACTCTGCTAATCGTTGGGATTCCACCATCTTCAGACAACCCATCTTTGAATATTCCCACATTTTTAGAGATGGATTCATCTCCCTCTGCCTCTTTATCTGATCTTCCACCTATGCCCGAGACAATTTCATCCTCATCTGTCTCATCGTTAGATATTCTTTTGATGCTCGAGGCAATTACATCCCTTCAAGTTTCCACCACGAATACATCTACTTCTGTTTCTCCCATTTTTGTTGTGACTATGCCATTAGTAAACATACCTATAGTTGTACCAACTTCAATGGAAGTGTCTTCGATTTTGACCCTTCCTGTTTCCTTTCCCATAGTAGTTATAACCATAATTACTATACCAGAAGTACCTCCCTTGTAAGGAACTACTTCTTCATCATCCACTCCTTCCATCACTCGATACTATTTTTCCTATTAAGGGAAAATATAAAGAAATAGCACCGGCACCTACACTCTCGGTTCTGGACTTAAACCAAGACAACTAAAGTCTAACGTTACATCATCAACACCTCCTCATCTCCTTCCCCCAAAAAGGATACAATCACCTTATGCGGTTGAAGTTGTCACCATCCCAAAAAAGGAAAACCCATATTTCGGACTATTAAGACTCTTGGTGCTTTCCCTCAAAAATATCTTTCTACGCCTCATAAAAGATTGGATTTATCAACTAGGAAGGCATCTTCTTCTACAATACCATTAGAACCATCATCTTCTTCTTCTACAACACCTTCTTTGTTGGTGCCTTGTAAAGTGAATTCACAGACTAGAGAGGCATCACTTCTTTTATCAGAACCATCATCTTTATCACCAAAAGTCAAGGCACCTTTTGTTCCTCCGATTAGACCTATTTTTGGAGCTCCTCCCTCATCTAAATCAGCATTATCTAAATCATCATCTGTTTTGATCAAGCAACCTTCCCTATCTCTGAAGACCACAACACTTGTCACATCTTCATCTTCTTCAAAATCTATCTTAGGAGCTCCTCCTCCAGAGAAATCAATCATGCCTCATTTTCTTCCATCTCAAGTGTCCAAGGCTACTCCTCTTGATGTCTGAAAAATTAAAACGATCCCTAAAAAGACTGTCAAACTAGACATGCAAGTTATTTTACCTCAGCAGTCTATGGAGGTAAAAGAGGCACCTTCGTCATCTCTATCCTCATCTTTGTCTATTGGATTCTATACCAAGATTCTTCGCCAACTTATCCAGTCTTCATCCATATCCCTTCCTCTGATCAAACCCTATAATCCTAAAGGAGTAAAACCTTCCTGGTTCAACTATGATTTGATTTTTGCTTACCATCACACTCCAGGACATGACACCGAGGGATGTAAAGCCCTTCAATTTGTCGTTAATAGTATTTTGGAAGAAAGTGATCTTGTTGGAAGAAGAGGAGGAAAAAGTATCTCCTGTCATCTCAACCACATCTAAGCCTCAACGATCTACTCAGGCCTCTAGTTCTATTAATTCCACGTCGGATGGTCTTCCACCTTCTCAAATCGACACGATTCATATTGCCACTAGAACACAACAATATGATAATCTATCATCATCTACATCTCGGCCATGGGTTGTCATTTCTACAGCCCTTGAAGGCATTCCTCCTTCCACATCAGCCTCGAGACCTAGGGTCTCTATTTGTGCTTCACCTCGGGCTCAGATTCCCGTGTTAGTAGAGGAGAGTGTTATGAAACAACTTACCCATGCTCTAGTCAAAATGTCTCTTTTTGACCTCATTCAATCATCTCCACAACATCGCTGGATTTGATTGATAATCTATGTCCATATCGCAATGAATTCAAATGAGCCCCAACCTTTCGAGATGATTGTTGGATTGAATAAACCATCAACCGCCATTTCTTTTGAAGATTCAGAAATTCCTTCCCTTTCTTCTCGAGGATTTGGAGGCTCCCCTCTTTATCACAGTTCAAATCAACAACACTACATTAAAATTCACTATGATTGTGGTGGTGCTGTAGTTAACGTCATTTCTCGCACACATTTGAGCAACTTAAGTTACCAAAGAATGTAGTGTCACCCCTGCCTTTTTCCTTCAATCATTTAAAGATTAGTTGGCGTTACTTTAGGAACTGTGGTCCTACCCATTCAAGTAGGTAAGAAGCTGCTTCACGAACTCTTTTACATTTTTGAAGGGAAATTCAACTACAATATGATCCTCGAATGCTTCGGATTCATGCAAATGCATTGCATTTCATCAACCCTCCATCGATGTTTAAAATATCAATATGAGGGTAAAATCTATACTCATCCAGAGATCATTTTCCTTCTCGCACAATGCGACATGACCACGGGGTTTTCCCCTCTAAAGGAGAATGCTTTTTCTTCTGACAAGGCTTCACCCTCTTCCATACCTGTAACAAAACTACAAGATTTACAAAATCTAGAAGAGACATTGCAATGTTTCTCACTAGGAGAGCTTCCTCTTCTCTCTTTTGACACCCATCTCAAACCTAATGAGTATGGTAGACCAGAAAAACAACCTGAATATCAGCCAGGTCTCGGTCACATCATCACCATTGGTTTGCCCAATCAATGGACTAACTTCATTTACGGTGGTCTTAATACACCTCACTATCACCTGGATTCTCCTCCTAGGGCCAAACCTTATTCAGTAGGGTTTAATTGTCTATAGAATCCCACGTTTGCAAAAACTTATTTATATCGATGTGCGTGGAAGGGTTTTGGCCTGGGAAAGTATGAACAGAGTGTGCATGATCTCGCATCCATTCCAACTCTCAAACCACATCAAAAAATTGGTTTAGGATTTAAACCTCTCTTAAAAGCCACCATCACTATTCTCGATGAGCCTCTTCCCATTAAGGAACCATCTTCTCCCGCTATGTCAGAAGCATCATTTGATGTGGATGATGCCATTTCCATCCCGTCTAACTTTTTTTTACTCAATACCATTTCCTTAAGGCCACCGACCTATAAAACTAATAAAAATCCACTTCCATACCATTTTTCTTCTCTCGAAATAGTTGGAGATAACTCTCCTACTATCAACACTATCCACTATGCGGATGATGATTCTATCCTCACCTATCTAAAGGGGCGGAGGATTCCTATCTTCCTAAAACTATTCCTCCGACACATCTACGCTTATAACGAAGCCACCATCAATCTTAATATAGGGACTTCTAAAGACCCTCGCATCATTAAGGTCGACCAATCTCTTAATCCACATGAGTTAGGAGACTTTACCACTTTTCTTTCCAACCATCGTCAAGCCTTTTCTTGGTCATATGATGATATGCCAGGACTCGATCTCGATATCGTGGTCCACAATATCGTTACTCTTCCAGACATCAAACCGGTTAAGAAAAAATTACATAAAATGCACCCTCAAGTAGCCCTTCTTGTTAAAGAAGAGTTGCAACATTTAATTTCTACTAACTTCGTCCAACCCATTGATTATCCACAATGGGTTTCAAATGTAGTTCCAATAACCAAAGCTACTGGGAAGATTTGAATTTGTACCAACTTCCGAGATCTTAATCTTTCTTGTCCAAAAGATGATTTTCCTCTACCTAATATTGACCAACTCGTGGATTTAACGGCAGGTCATGAGATGATTTCTCTTATGGATGATTTCTCTGGGTATAATCAAATTCTCATTGCACTAGAGGACCAACATAAGACTTCCTTCATAACTCCTTGGGGGACTTTTTGTTATCGCGTCATGCATTTTGGTCTAAAGAACATGGGAGCAACCTATCAATGAGCCATGACCTACATCTTCCATGATCTCTTACACAAAACTATGGAAGATTATGTTGATGATCTCCTCGGTAAATCCAAACGCTGTCAGGATCATCTTTTCACTCTTGCACCTCTCTTTGAGAGGCTCATTCACTTTTGTCTTCACCTAAATCCATCTAAGTGCATGTTTGGCGTTCTCACTGGTAAACTCTTAGGATTTATCATTTCTATTAGGGGTATTGAAGTTGACCCCACAAAAATAAAAGCTATCCTTGAGATTCCTCCCCCTTCTAACTTAAAGAAACTCCGTGGTCTTCAAGGATGCCTTCAATCAATACGTCATTTTATCTCGCAACTATCAGACCATTGTCAACCTTTTCATCATCTCCTTCATAAGAATGTTCATTTTGAATGGGATGAGCGTTGCCAAAAGGCCTTTGATGATCTCAAAGCTTATCTTCTTTCCCCACCTGTGCTTACACCTCCATGCGAGGGGGAGCCATTCTATCTTTATATTTCGTGATCGACCATACTTTGGGCGCCATGATTTTGCATCGAGATGCTAACGGTAAAGAAATGGACTATCTATTAGATCAGTCGCACTCTCAATGATTATGAAACGCATTATTCGAAGCTGAAAAGTTGTGTTGTACTCTCTTCTTTGCAACTTCTAAGCTTCGTCACTACCTCCTCAATCACAAAAATTACATTGTCACAAGTGTCAATCCACTCAAGACAATGCATGCAAAGCCTTATCACAATGATCGTATCACTCGTTGGCTCATGCTCATGACATAATTTGATCTCAAATTTATTCTACAAAAATCTATCAAGGGTCAGGTCATTGCAGATCAATTAGCTGATGCTCCTCTTCCGGACACTCAAGTCCCCCTTGCTCAATTCCTTGATGAATATATCCAACAAATTGATTTCGGTCTTTCTCCATTTAAAGTAAAAATCTTCTTTGATGGATCCAAATGCCAGCAAGGGGGAGGTGCAGGTTTCATTATGATTCCTCCTTGGGGTGCACCTATCCCAGTCACACACAAACTTAACTTTGAGTGTACCAATAATATGGCTGAATATGAAGCTCTTGTTTTAGGTCTTCAAAATGCCATTAATCTTGGCGCCCACCATATCGACATCTTTGGTGACTCTGAACTCATCGTTAATCAAGTCACGGGTGTCTATCAATGCAAAAATGATATCCTTCAAAAATATCATGATATCGTTCTCTTTCAACTTCAATATTTTGATAAATTCACTATCCAAGCTATTCCTCACACTGCGAATCAATTCACAGATACAATGGCTTCTTTAGCCTCGCTTATTCCACCCTTTACCAAAGACTCGTGACTTTATGTGGCTGTGTAGCAATTAGATCAACCATCTCATCTCAGGAAACTGACTTCAATCAATGCCGTCATAACCAATACTCAAGATGAGTGGTATCAACACATCGTTGATTATCTATCTCATTCAGTGCTTCCTCTATATCTGACTTCCAATGGTAGAAGATATTTTATCCTATGCGCTAATCACTATACTATTCTAGGCAGAATCCTCTACAAATGTGGCTTTGATGGTATTTTGCTTCGGTGCCTCAAAACCCCTGAATCATCTAAAGCTATCTAGGAAGTCCATGATGGTATCTGTGGTGGACATTTTAGTGGCTTGGCCATAGCTAAACACATCTTATGTTTAGGCTATTATTGGCCTTCTCTTAATCAAGATTGTTGTGAATACACTAAGAAATGTGTCAAGTGTCAACAACATTCCAATCTCACACATATCCCCAGTCAGGCTTTGCAACCTGCAGCAGATTTGTGGCCTTTTTCGTAATGGGGTCTTGATCTCATCGGTCTCATCAATCCCCACTCTTCACAGCATCATCATTCTATCATTACTGCCATAGAATACTTTACTAAGTGGGTGGAAGCTATTCCTCTTTCATCAACCAAAGCTAAACCCATAGTTGATTTTGTCTATCAACACATCATTTGTCGCTTTGGTGTTCCACACAAACTCATCACAGAAAATGGTAAATCTTTCAAAAATGTTGATTTACAGAACCTTTGTGATGCTTTCAATATCAAACTCAGCTTTTCTTCTCCATACTATCCCCAAGCTAACAGCCAGGCCGAGGCTTCCAATAAAACTTTACGTAATATCCTCGCAAAGGTAACTAGTCGAGCTGGTAGGGATTGGCATTTACATATCCCTTTTTCTCTCTGGGCTTATCAGACTAGCATTCATACTCCTATAGGTGCTACTCCCTTCTCTCTAGTCTATGGGTTAGAGGTTGTTCTTCCTTTGGAAGTCCAGATCCCATCTCTTCGTGTTTCTCTTAGAGAATTTGTCTCTGATGAGGACTATCGTCAAAATCGTCTAGCACAGCTTGAGTTGCTAGATGAGCGGCATCTCAATGCTCTTGAGCATCATCAAATCTATCTTGAGCATGTCAAACATGCTTATAACAAGAACTTGCAACACCGTGACTTCAAATTTGGTGATCTTGTTCTTAAATAAAACCAAAATGTCACTACACTAGAACGGAGTCAGTGTGGTAAGTTTGCTCCTAACTGGATGGGTCCGTACGTAGTCACTCATAAATATGGGTCTAGGGCTTATCGTCTATCCTCCATGGATGGTGTACCTAAAATGGAACCTCTTAATGCCTTGCATCTAAGGCCCTTCTACTGTTAAAATCTATCTTACATGATTTTAGTCACAAAATAGATCTTTCATCCATCTAACAACCAGTCATATATTTTCATGGTGATTCGGAACTATGTGGTTCTCCACGTTATGTCTTTTCTACCTTAAATATGAGTATCGTGGCTCTACTCATGGCATTTTTCTTATGGATATGTTCCTCCTCCTAGTAGGGACACCTTAATCACTTCTTCATCTATCCCAAGTATCTATCTTAATCGAATCTACTCGAGGCATGAGTACGTGATTTTTATACGTTTTCTTCCCCTCTATCTGATCTATCTGGTCTACACTCAGCTTCTTTCAAAAATCTCCAAAAGCTCAGAAAAAAAAAGAAAAAGATGCTATCCTAAAATTCCAAAAGATAGATCTGATCCTCGAAGGACAAATTTATCTATGCGGTTTCAAAATGAATCAAAAGATATAGACCCCGCCCTTGAAGGATGGCTACATTTGAAATACATGATTGCTCCCTTAAAATACGGCTGTTTGTTTGTTTCTTAGCATCTCTAAAAGACTTCCCGTATCGATCAATCTTTCTATATCTAGCAAACTTCCCGCATTGGTCAGTTTTCTCTTCTGTCAAAAAAAAATCATGAAGCTGAGACATAAGACCTTTTGTCGATCATATGGAGAACCCTATTTTCCCAATGGGAGCATGTATTCTATCCTTTGTAAATTTTGACAAGATAAATACTTACTTCTCCTTCCATTTACCTTCTAGATATAGTTTGCGACTAACTAGTGTCAAAGTTTATTTTAACCTCATATATGGTCTTGTATGTATGGTCTTGTAGTTTCCTATCAAAGTCTCTATTTATGGTCGGTTAGGGGCCTAGCTTATCATTCTTTTTCTTATCTAGGTGTATTGCCTAGCTTTCTAATTAAAGTCATTTCATTACGTCTTTTGCTCTCACAGAGAGTATTTCCAATTATTTCTTATTCATCCAATTAAATTGACATTTAACATGTTAATTTAGTCAAAATCTATCATCTATCTATATTCATCTTATCTACTTTGTCCAAAAAACATATCAAAGCATGTATTACAAACACATGTGGATCTACCTATCTATTTTCATCAAAATTAAATTAACATCTTAAAACATATTAAATTTATCAATCACATCTATCCATCTATCCATCAAATCATCTAAAAATGGGTACATCACAGTCACACTACATCTATCTATATCTATTTTTCATCAAAATTAAATCCACATATCAATCACATCAAAATCACATCACATCTATCTATCCTCTATGTCTATGTCCATCAAATCACATCTATTTGTCCTCTATCAGCATATGTCTATATCCATCACACTTACACTACATCTATCCATATCCATTAAAATTAAATGCATGAGTACAATCATATGACACAAAAATGATGAATCTATATATATACATGAGTGTCTGTACAACAAAGAATGGATGGATTTCAATCAAGCCATCTATATCATACATCAAAAATGCCTTCAAATCAAGGCTACATCAGTCTATCGATACAAAAATATAGCATATCTATATCATGAAATCCGATAGGTGGAAGACGCTATCTCCTCCACCCTCCTCTAGTCCAGGTTGTCTCTCCTGGCTGCCGCCTATCGAGCTAGAGGCACCTGCTGCTGGGGGCTTGCTGCCACCTCGGTCTCTCCTAGTGCTCCCTCCCTCTGATGCACCACTAGCTACAACTATCACTGATCTCCTCCTCGCACCATAACGAGGCACATCAGGGGCATGTTATGCTAGGGCATCCTCGTAGTATCTCACCTCAGCAAGGAGAGATAAGTACTCAAGATCACTGTACTAGGTGCTCGTAATGGCACTACTGGTGCTGCTAGTGGTGGCCCTCCTACGGTCGTACCCTATGTCCCAGACTCTAACATAGTGCCTGTCTCACCATATTTGGCCCTGAGGGCCTCTCTATGCCGGTGGTAGAGATCCCTCTACTGGATCACTATATCTCACTCTTGACAAGATTTTCTCTCTCCAAGATCGGGCATCCCTCTCCTTTGTCAGAGCTCTGATCTCCTCGAGGGTAACCTAGTGTGTCTTCACCAGGGTGGCATGCTCTCCCTCTAGCCTCTCAAGCACTATGGTTATATCCTCCTCATCGACGCGTCTATGGATGCTAGCAAGTGTTGTGGTAACTCTGTTGAATACCATGCCACATAACCATCATCAACTCTAGCATCATCATCACTGTTTGTGGAAGGTGGGGCCTCCCTTAATGGATCTGCCGGGATCAGAATCGACAGACCAGTCTCTTTGTTATCTCACCTGTATGGCCTGTAAGTGGTCGAAACTGTCTATACTAATCCAAACTACCTCAATACCCGTATAAATGGGATGCACTCCCACATATCTGGCCTACGGCCCCTAACCACCCTGCTCCGTCTCAACCCCACCAGGTGAGCCTCCTAACCGGCCCATGTCGGATAGACCCGATATGGTCTCCAAATGACCTGCTCTAGTGTCAGCATCCTAAAACACTCAGCATACCACTCCATAGATCTCCTTGTATCTCCCAGGGGCCATGTCAGCCCACCATCGCTGAAATCCATAATCAATGGCCCCCACTACTGCTAGCATCCATGGAAGCCTCGGATGGCCTGATCACTACTATGTGCTCATATGCCCAGAATGGAGCACAAAACTAACATCGATGCTTGTCCTCCTACCGGTGGTGTACATCCATAACTCATAATAGATCTGAGCTATCAGGGCATCAGAAAATGTAAACACCTGTCTAAACTACAGGATGTCACAAACACAGTCTAGTAATAGTAATAGAAATCTCCCACCTCCTGAATCTGGTAGAGAAAAATAGGAGATCGCCATCTCGAATCGCACTTATCTCGTATACCCTGGCATCATCTTATCTGTACTGAGAGGCTATCCTCACCGCCCTGACACTATCTTTGAATCATTTGCCCTGTCCCCATATAATCATCCTAGGGCCCTCTGCTGCTACTCTCATGGAGTAATCTCAATAGGGTCCCTGGTGATCGATAGCCTTAGGATCATGTATATATCCTCATGGGTGATGGTCATCTCACCCGTCTTGAACCAAAAAGTGCAAGTCTGGTTGTCCCACCATCATACTAGTGCTCATGGAAACTCTACATCTCGTAGCACTCGTCGGTAGTACCGGAAGCCCCGAGTCTGGCTAACTCTAGGTGGCGCCAATCTACGTCAATCACATCAAGGAGAATGGTCTCACGAAGCTTGGGAATAGCATCCCGCATGTGTAATGCCTCTCATGCCTATATCCACGACGTCAAGAGAAATGTTAGTTTCCCATTTATCCAAATAAGAACTTCAAAAAAAACATTCTATCATCTTCTTAGTCTATTCGGTCTAATCGGCGTCGATTTACTTAAATCGACGTCAATCCAAAATAGTCGACGTCGATTGAAGATAATTGGTGCTGATTTCATCTAATCGGCGTCGATTTTTCCAATCGATGCCGACTGGGAGGCCGAGTGTCAAGGACATCTTGCCTCGAACTTATTCCCTTTTTATCTAAAATTTTCCATCCTAATATGCTATTTTATGATAAAACTATATAGGAAAATGTGGGTAGATTCACTTACCCTCAGTCGTGTCCTCTTTTGCTTCTGACTGCTCCCAGAGGCTTCCATGGTGCTCAAATCCAATTTTTGACTCTCTCTAAATCAATCATCACGGTCTAAATATATCGTTCATGTTTTCCTTTCACATATTTATATGCACTCGGTACGGTTGGAACCGATTTGTTTGGTTGGTGCCGATTAATCTGGATCGACGTTGATTTAAGCCTATTGTTGCCGATTAGTTGCAATTTTGATTCTTCACCTCCATTTCTTCCATCTCATAATCTTCTTTCCATAGTGTTGATGCTTGGCTTATTTATCTGGTCATTATTGTGCCCTGAGTGTTTCCTTTTGGCACATACTTTTGATATTATCGTCCATTTCGAGCCTGTTCCCTGTACATGGGGCACTCACATTTTTGGCAGCTTAGAGTTAACGGGTCTGTAGGCACTAACGCTGCTTTGCAGACTATCTAGTTGTCCCTACCAATGTGTCTCTCTTTAGGTGCTAACTATTTTGTAGCCCTCCTTACACTCATGGGTCTATAGGTACTAACGTCGTCTCATGCAGAGACCATCTAGTCTGCCCTACCAATGTGAGTTCCTTAGGTTGCTACCTTTTTATTTATTTTTGTGCGTCATTAATGATCAGATCTACTCCAGGCATCTAGCTGGGGCATCCTACGTTTTCATCTACCTTTTTCAAACTTGGGATCGGTTGCTCTTTTGGGGCCCATCCCATCCCTAGTTTGAGGGGGATCACATCATCACTTTTTCTTCCTTTCTTCCAACTCCTTGTTTTTGTCTCGCAACTTTTCTTATCGCAAGTTACTTGACAAAAAGGGGCAAAATGTAGACACCTAAAATTGGTTATCCAATTTAGTGTCCCCCGTGCGCGTTTTTTTCTCGGGTAACCTGGGGCACGTTTACATCACCACTTCTCCCTTAGGGTATTATTTAATATTTGATTTAAACATCTATCCTAAGTTTATTTCACCCCATTATGTTTTACCCATAGATAATTAAATATTAACTATTTAATTATATTTTCTACATATATCTTAACCACTTATCTACCCCATATCAATTCCTAACCTCCCATATCTATTTTATCCATCTATCCCCCTATTTCTCCTCCTCCCAAACCGAGTAGCGGGATATTTCCCGTATTTGAGGTGGAAGGATCACTTCATCTTTCCAAAAATTGTCCCTTTTGGCCATTTTGGGAGTCTGTTTCTGATCAAGATCGACTCAGACTTGGCCGACGCCAATTTTTCGTAATGACACCGATTTCATCTTGGTCAAGTGATTGCCTATTACAAATACAAGGCCAGAATTCAGTTCTGGTTAGACAGAGAGAGACAAAAAGAACGACAGAGAGTTTTGAGCATCAATTTGAGCATTATCTATCAAGCGAGAGAGAATCCTATCCAAATCAATCCCTGAGAGGAGTACCGTTACTCTGCTCCTACCACATCGACATTGTGAGCCTCCATCGATCTCTTGGTGACTCTGTTCCTACATCCAAAGATAGGTGGAGCCTTGTCAGTATCCCTACGACTCTTGCAGATCTAGTAGAGATCAAAGATCTAGCTTCCACTATCTATTTCTCAATCTTCCTCCAATTTTCCCGAGTTGACGCCGACCGTACCTGGGCCGATGCTGATTATGTCTAGTCGACGCCGACCTATCTCGCCGACGCTGATTTGTTTGAGTCGACGCCGATTTTCCTAATCAACGCCGATCTACCTACGACGCATGTGTAAAATCATTCGGGAACACAAATCTAGCATTATTTTCACACTTTCTTATTTTTTATTGGTTTCTGTTTGTTGTTTACTTTTCTTTCTGTCATTTTAAATCAAAATATAGACATTTACTTACATATTTTATCATGCATGCTTCTTTCCTTAATTGAAAATATGGACTGACATCCACTAAGGGAGCTTATTGCTTCCTGGACCCACTTTTCGGGTAGTCCACCCAAATATCTTTTAACGTGGTCTTTTTCTGTCAAGCATCTGTGTCTTGTAGGTTTCTTGGATCTACTTTACAGGATCACTCATGTGCGCCCGTCTTGTCTACATCAGCTTTCTTTTCCATCTACATCTTCAGATCTTGTCTTATCTATCGTGTATCCATTTCATTTGAGTTTTTAGGGTTTTGTGTTTAGTTTGGTACATTAACTTGGATAGGTAACAAGCGAGGAAATTATTGATATACATTTATATTATTTTTCGGTCTATCACTTAGCTTGCGTTGCTTATTCACTCTAATTGAAAAGGAACATTGGTGATTCTATTTTTGAATTAATTAATTAAGTTTAATTTTTTTCTACATATAACATCTATATCATTTTTATTTACCATGTTAAATAATCATCTTATTTTTGTAGTAGGTGAATTCTATTAACTTGCTAAATTACATTTTCAAAGATCAATCGCTAAACCAAAGAACATGTTTAGAATCTCTTTCACAAGACCCCATCCATGAGTATGACTAGTACACTTGTAAGGTACCCAAAAATTCTGGACACTAATCGTTTCTTCCAAATACGTCATTATCAAGTACAATCAGGTAACATGGGAAGAAATACATAGGTATTATTTTCATTTGTACATATTTTCTCCTTTTTGCATTAGAATTTTCCTTTCCGAATGATTTTTCTCATCGATAGTCCACATATCATTTTGTATTAAAAATAACATGTACATACTTCTTTCTTATGTAGATTAAAACCCCTCAATCGTGTCAATCCACTCAATTGATGGATCATATTATACCTACAACATTTCATATCAAATCTATCCCTACTTCATCTAGAATAGCTGTCTAATCACCATAATTTACCAGCATGCACACTTCCTGTATGTACCAAAAATAAAATATGATAATCCAACCTCAATAATCCTATCAAACATCTCCTCCAACTTTAACACACCAAGCTTCCTTATATCCTTATCCATCCACTCCTTGTGTTGTACAACTAAGACCATCTAATACCTATCCTACACCCACACCAACCATAACTACAACCTCCATGCCTATCACATCAATTACTGCCACTCCTCAAACATCTATCATGATCAATATCTCATGTTTTTCTCCTTCTAGCCCCATCTACAAATACTTTCACTATAACTCTAGTTCTCAATTATGTCAACCAAAGGGTCCTACTCTATCCCCGTCACCTTATGCCAATGTCACCCCTGCTTCATTTACCACACTTTATGTACCTCAAAATATCATTCATCCAACTATGCCCCTACTTCCCAATATTACACAACCTCACAAAAAATTTGATCTCAACTCTTGGATATCTTCCAACAAAAATTACAAAATCCTCCATCAAGTAAGTCCATTTCTACCTTCCACACCATATGATTTTAATCCTTATTCAATTAATATTGTACATCAAGAACCTATTTCAATACCCATACCCACATCCACCATTGATTCCACACTTGAATATACCTCATCCACTCCATCATCCACATCTATTCCATCTTTACCCATAATACCAACCATAGATCCAATCCCGATTCTGCACCTACCACATCAGTCATTGAGACCACATCCACATCATCCTCCCCTCCTACATCATTTGAAAGAACTTAAAATGATCATTCTACCTCATCAACACAACCAAATAAATCTCCACCTTCCTTAGATTCCATCAAATAAATATTGCTTCCTACGCCTATATCAGCACCACCTCGGATCCTCTGCTGGAAATTATTGTTGTTCCTCTTAAGGACACAACCTCTCAAATAGAATTCAAAACCAGTAATTTTTTTCCCAAAAATACCTTATACAAGAAATTAATATTCCTTCCTCTAAACAAACCAACCTGATACCCCTTCAACTAAAACCAAAATCATCCAACACTATGAAAACTAAAACTGACTTCAAGCCATTCAAAATTTTTCCTCAAAATCCAAATTATCTCAAACATCCTTTTCTTCTCCAAAGATAAAGATATTCCCACAGACAAAGAACCACCTAATGCTCTGGTTGATCATGTATGGATAACTTCCAACACTTGTTACAATTTTCTGTAATCACACTTCCACCTATTAGGGCCTTTCATGTCAATAACAAGAAGACATTGTGGGTTTAATTCCACCCTTGTTTGTGCATATCATCATACCCCTGGACATGATATTGGACATTGTAGAGCATTTCAAGCTATTGTACATTAATTAATTGAGAAAGGATATCTCCTTCCCAAACCAAACCAATCTCTTCCTTCCACTTCAACTTACGGTCCTTTGACTCATCTATCCCAATGTAAATGTATCCTTGTTTTCCACAAACTTATGCAATCATGTCATCTCCAAATGAAGAATCTTGTAAAAAGCATCCTTCACTATCTATCAAATATATTCAAGTAACTACTCGGTTTGGTCCACATGACCCGAATCATCAACTAATACTAAAATTGAAACCAAAAACTAGAAAACCACAACACTATCCACCCCATCCTCAAGATCTATATTAGTTCATACATTCAAGCCAAAACATCATCTTAAAGCCCATAAGAGTTATCTTATTTTTGATACTTTGATTGGGTCCTAAAAAATATCCTTCAAAGATCTAATTAAACATCTACGATCATACTTCCTCCCATAAAATCCTCTAGTCCTCACAAGAAGAATCCATCATGGTTCAATCCCAATTTTATTTGCACCTATCATCATGTTCCGAGCCACAACATTTACAAAGTGTAGGGTCTTTTAGACCATGGTCCATGACCTTATTGAGGAAAATGATTTCCTCATTAAGGGGGAACATCCTTCCCTATCTACAACCAATACTACTCATATTTCTACATCATTATCCATCAGGTTTCCTAATACCCCCATCCACATCTATTCGCATTTACCTATCATACCATCTATAGACTCTATCTCAGTTCCTCTTTCCACACTTCTACCCATACCAATAAAATCAACTATTGTGATTTGTGAGCACATCATCCTCTTCTTCCACATCATTTGGAGAATATTGGAACTCACTTCAAATTGTAGAAACTTCAAATGCTCCTCCTATCTCACCTACATATACTTCCACATCAAGCCAACCTTCCTTGAAGATTATAATGAAAACACTAATCCTTCCACCCGTATCAACTATGACACAACCTTCAGAACCTCCGGGTGAAATATTTATCATCCCTTCTAAGAATGCTCCTTCACAGTCCAAATCCAAGAACCTTGGTACACTTCCACAATGATCTCTTGTGTGTCCCCAAAATAAGATAGACATTCCTCCAACAAATACTAAATCTACATCATCTATTTTGGGGAAATATCAATCTATTCTAGGGCCAATTTGTCCATCTAAGGCATCACATTCACTTCACAAAACAAAATAAAAACCATCCAACATTCCTTCGAGATCCGAATATTCCTCTAAAATTTCAAGTGTTATTTAATTGGAATCAAAACATGGAACCATATGACTCAATCCTCCAAGACAGCTCAAAGAACCTTATCCCAAGCATTTTCATCCAAATCCAAGTCTAAATATTCCAAATAAAATACATATACTAACGTATCAATTAAATCTTATACGGAATCCCTTCAATGATTGTTACAAATTTCCTGCATCATGCTCCCACCAATCAAGGCATTTAACCCAAATAGTAAGAAGCCATTGTGGTTTGATCCCCACCTCATTTGTGCCTACCATTATACCCTGGGTCATGACACTGAATGTTGTAAGGCCCTTCATACTATTATCCATGATCTCATTGAAAGAGATGACCTTTTTGAGGATTGTCCCTCTACCATTTTATCTACAATTAGCTCCACATCTATCAAAGTCTCTAAGTCCTCTTATACATCCTCCATTAACATCTCTCCTTCACATATTATTCCTCATATAGAGGGTCCTCCCTTATTCATCAACATTTTTTTCCTATGATCCCCAACTCATCTGCCTAATCCAAATCTAAATTTATCATCGAAATCTAATATCTTTCGACATCCATTAACTCATCCACATGTAATCTACTTACGGTGATATAATATATTTCATTGGGGGTAGCCTTCCTCTTCCTTGATAATATAATATGCATTAACTATCTAAATAAACCCCTTGACACTGGGGACTTCACTTCTTCACATTGTTTTATTTACCTCATCCAAATCCATCCAATCTAAACTAACTTCATCCAAATCTTCATCTCATTTTGAGTCCAATTTTATGACCATATGTGTCTATCCCTTAAGGGACCATTTATGTTCATCAAATTCCTCCTTTGAGGCCATATTTTTCCTTCCATTGAGGGTCATATTTTCATCAAAGTCCTCCTTTGAGGCCATATTTTTCCTTCCATTGAGGGACCATATTTTTCACCAAAGTCCACCTTTGTGGCCATGATTGTGTCTCTCTTAGAGGCACCATATTTTCATCGTAAGCCCACCCTTGTGGTCATGTTTCATCTCACTGGGACATATATCATTTTCTCACTTATTCACTTTTAAATACAAAACATAGATTCCTTCTTATCTGTGTCGCGATGTCTTATATAATCTTTCACTCTCATCCTAAACCCACCATTGTGGTCATTTTCATCCTTCCCTTGGGGGACCATTCCATCTTATCTCGAAATCCACCATTGTGGTCATAATTGCCCCTCCTTCAAGGGACCATCTACTCATCTTGTTAGGGACACATATTTTCACTTCCTTAAAGGGTAGCACATAGTTTTTTTTACCTTCACTCATCTATCTCATTGTATCCCATCCTATCGAGCTCTTATCTTATCTTGAATGCAATGTTAATCAAGGAGCCAATGGAGAAAGTTCACTCCCAACTGGATCGGACCATATATTATCACGCATAAGTATGTGTGTCTGGGCCTATCGCTTGGCTTCCCTTGATGGTAAACCTAAAACTGAACCTCTTAATGCATTTCACTTACAACCATTCTATTGTTAGCACATGCACCCATGAGCAGATAGTCATATCTTTAGACCATTCCTCCATCATTAGCCCCTTCCATCTATCATGGTAATGATATGAACTATGTGGTCTACCATCACTGCTTTGATATGACCTTGAATATCAGTACCACAACACTACTCACAACATATTCATTATCGATAAGTTCTCCCATTTGGTTATAACTCCATGATCATTACATCCGTCACCCTCTCATTCTTGTATTGTAATCATGCAAAGGGTCCATGAGTGTCTCTTGTACATTCATTAACCCCTCCTAAGTAATCTACTTAGCTATTCCTAGATCTCCCGCATGTAAATATAAAATTCATGTATGCAAAAAAGAAAAATCAAAGTTATTAAAAATAGAATGGTCCCTCGAAGGATAGTTTTTCATGCAAAAAAAAGAAAGAGAAAAAGGAAAATAAAAAGAAAAGCATGCAAATCAAATTAAAAAAATCACAAGAAATAAACCGATCCCTCGAAGGACGGCTATTATATATATTATTCTTTCCATCCATATTATTTATAAACTAGACCATACCCTCGAATGATGGATACTCTTTTATTATGGAATTTGGATGGTTTCCCACATTGATAAAGCTTCGTTTTATCAACATTTTAAGAAATATTCCCTCATTGATAATATTTTTATCTATTGTTCTTTCCCTTTCCCAGTGGGGTATAGTCATAAGGAACACCACCTTTAGATAACCCATTTCCCACATACACATTATATCTCAAATCCCTTGACATGTTGACATTAGGCTAATGAGAATCTTTCACTCATATCTCCCTCAGGGTATTTTGGTATAATTAATTGTCATTGCTTATGTACTAACACTGTTATTGGCTACAAGTGCAATGCCTTGAGTAGTATCTTTTCTTGTTTACCTCCTATCTAGTTTGAAGCATGACTTTCTTACATGCCCCTTGCTATGGTCATGTGTCATTTATCTCATCAAGGTCACCTTTTATCACAATCACATTCTTAGAGATCAAATTTCAAATCATAAAATCTACATCCATATGTTTACTCTTAAGGATGTCCCCTATTAACGTCATCCATAATTACATCAAATTAGTTACTATTTTTAAACACTCTTTAATGCTCTATATATTCCACTTAACACTTTGGCATCATCACTCTCACAACATGGGCATCCTAATTAAGGATTCCCCTCACACTCTCCATCCTACACCACATACATTCCTCCATCCATTTATGTTACACTCCTTTGTTTCCTTCTTTCCTTATTATCATCCCCTCCCACCTCTTGTTCCACTCTTGCATATACCACTCACTCTTTTCTCATCCTTCCTAGTATCTGTCTTCTACTCGATCATCTTACTTACACACTTTCACAATATGGAAAATGTACTTAAGGGTTCCCCTTCAGTCCATCTTGTCATACATTCTTCCCATCAACCCTGTCAATTATCCACTTCTTTTCATCATTCTTCTTCTTCTTCTTTTCTTGGCGATCCTACTTAACCACTCATGTGGCATGGCAATCTTAATTACGAGTTCCTATCAAGGACGATCTATTATATTTCCTTTCCTCATCCCTCCACATTTTAACCATACACATTTTCTCATCATTCCCCATAAACACATCCTCTTCCCTCCTCTTTCTTCCTCACAAAAATTATCTCTAACATCCCCAATTTTCATCTCATCATCATCTCTCGCTTAGAAATCTTACTTAAACACTTCATACCATTTCTTACCATGTTTTGTTTCTCCATATTTCTCTCATTCATTCTCATCTGCTACATCATCTCTTTACCTTTATCTTCTCACAAATCACTAGCCCTCCTTTTTTGACATTTTCCTTCCACCTTCTTGAGTTATCCCATATATCTACCCTCATGCTTACCCTTCATTTTTGTTGATATTCTCCTAACATCCTTACATCATAATCTTCCATTTCCACGCTAATAATTATCAGTGGAATTATCCTAATATTCACTCATCCTCCATTCTATCTTCATTCCTTCCTTCCTCTATGTCCTCTCGATAATTATCGAGGGACTTCTCCTAACATCCATTAGTGGGAATTTCTTCTTCCATTTCTCATTTAATTTTTCCCTTTCCTCGTTATTCCTCCCATCTTTCCATACCGATCATTATCAGTGGAATTTTCCTAACATTACTTCTTGGTATGGCCTCTTCTAACCCCCATTTCCTCTTCCATCACCTCCCTTTTCCACACTCTCACACTTTCTTATCGCTTTTAACCACCTCTCCATCTTCCCTTCACCCTCTTCAATTTCCCTACTATTTTCATCATACACCCTTTCCCTATTTTATCTTCATTAACTTATCCTCATATCATCCATCTCTACATATTTTCCAATCCATGTTATTCCTCCTCTAGCTTCTCTTTACATTCCATATACTACTCACTCTTCACTTCATATCTCCCCTTTTGTTTTCCTTTTTTCCGCATCATTTTCTCTAGTGTCCAATCCTTCTTTCTACCATTTTCTTTCTTTCACTTCCTCTATATCATCTTCATACCCTTTTTCCTCACATTTTCTTCTTACTTTCCCATTGATAACCTAGCTCGCCAGACGTTGTCCCATATTTTTATCTTCCCATTCACCACATGCATTTCCATGCGGTCAGTTTCACATTCTTTTCCTAGGTCTTCCTCATAACACCTTGGTTCAATATTGTTGTTCCCATTTCCACTCTATCATCTTTTCTTTCCCTATTATTTTTACCTTCCCACTACCAAAATTCCTTTATTTCTCTCTGCCCCTACCTTTTCCATCATTATGTAGCAGTTTCTCTTCCATTCTCTCATCTTCTCTATAATATCATGGCCCTCATTATTTCTTTCTTTCTCTTCTCTATTATACATCCTCTTGTGTCTTCTTTAAATTATTCATCTTCTTCGACCCCTTCATTTTTCCATCCTTATCTTCCCTTCTCTTGATGTTACACCCTACCCTCATCTTGTCTTCTTATTCACTTCTCCTATAATCCTTCTATAATATTATTCTACCTATTTATGTCTTCTTCAATTTTTTTATTTCTTTTGTGTTCCATTCTCTCTCTTCCTTTCATATTTCTTCACTCCCTTCATTTTTGATATTCATATCCCTTTAACCATCTCCTTTATCATTCTCTTGTCATATTCTTGTTTTTTCCTTCTTCCCTTATCATCCCTATCTCTTATATCCTTCTCTATCTTTCATCCTTTTATATCCTTAACTTTTGAATTTTCTTGCTCTTCTCATAATCTACCATTACTCCTATCTATTCCTTTTTATTATATTTCCACTCTCAATAATCCTCTAACATTTATCCTCTAACTCATCACCATCCATCTTTGCACCATTTTTCTCCATCATCTTCTACATGTTGTCTATTTCTTGGTTTTCACTACTTTCATATTATACATATCTCTTTTGTCTTCACCCTCTACTCTGCCATGTTTTCTCTTTTTTTTCTTTTCCTTTCTCCTTCACCATTTGTTCTACCCTTTTCTTGTCCACTTCTTCTTTTCCTTTATAATTTATTTCTTCCACCATATTCCTTCTTTATTATATTTTCTTCTTCTTTCTTACAGCACATCTCTTGCTTCTTCTCTCATTTTATTACTTTTAATTCTTCCCTCTTATCATCTTGTATTCTCCTTCTTGTTTGTCCTTCCTCATCAATTTCTTCTTTTATTCTCTTTCTCTATTTTATTTTTTTCTAGGCCCATCAGAACCTATCTATTTATTCTCATCTTATCTCTATCATTTATCTTCTTTCATCTCTTATCACCCTTCTCTATTATTCCCTTCCTCTTATTTCCTTCACAATCAATCACGGTTCACACTCCTCGTTATTGGTGGATGATGGTTTCTATATCCTATTACACCCCATCCTCAACCTCCTTAATCAGTCCTTTTTTATTTCCCTCCACCACATCTTCTCTAATTTATATCCTTTTTTATTCAATGTCATCTTCCTCCTCTATCAAATTTCTCTCTCCTCCTTTTGAGAGTGGCATTATCTCTTCCATTATCGTCAACCCTCTCGGGAATAATCATCACCTACATCCATCATCCCATCTTCCTTTTATATTTTCATCTTGGAGGATACCATAACATTCATCACCTATCCAATCTTGTTCTCTCTCATGAATGTATTCTCTACTTTTTTCATCACAAAAGTTGCTTGACTCCTTCTCCTACTTGCCGAAGAAGTGGAACTACTTTCTCCTTTCTTCACCTACTAAATTTCCATCACTTATGAAAAATTCTTTCATCACCATATTTATCATCCTTTTAAGGCATTTTATCTCACACTTCTATCCTATTTTCTCATTATGTCCATGTTTAGTATTACATTCATTCCCCTTGGGGAATTTTATTTATATATCCACCTTCTATATCATGCCATGTGCTGGGGCATCATTATTTTCATCCTTTTCTCTTTTGCAAACGCATGAGTTATCACTCGATCCCTCTCGTACGAAGGATTTAACATACTCTTCACATTCGATTGCGCATACTTTGATGTTTACCTATGACCCATTGGTCGTCGCGGTTTACATCCATACTCCAAAGTGGTCTCCACCCACTCATTTATCTATAGAAAATTATCACCCTTATTTGTTGAGACCGTAATTGTCCTCTATCGATGTGATATTGGAGTCATCACCATATTTTTCATTATTATTGTGATCCTTTTTGCTTGGGGCATCTTGCCTTTGGTTATGTTTTTATCCATCCCCATCCCTTTTACAAACACATGATTTCATCCAACCCTTTTTTATTTTGTCCTGTGGCTTGCTATCGCAAACCGCTCAACAAAAAGAGGCAAATGTAGACACCAAATTTTGGTATCACCCCATGTTTTCTCTCCTTCAGCAGGCTTATCCAAATGAATCTTGTTTCCCACCAAAAATGTGTCTTAAATTAATTAATCTTATAACTTAATTGATCCCCTTTCATATACTCAAACCTTTTTATATGCTAAATAATCAATTATTCCAATTAAGTAATATCATCCTATATCATAATTAAATAATATAGAAAAACCATGAAAATAAAAAACCCCACATGTTCCCCACTTAATCCAATCAAATGAAAATCAATCCCTACTGGAAAATAAATCCCCCAAAATTATTAATTCATGAACCCCACCCATGAATTTAATAATTCAAAATCCCAAAATTTGACATCAAATTCAAGAATTCAATAGTGTAAAGTTATGCACATGACTTCACTATTCCACCTACAAATTTAAATCATGTCCCCACTCGCATCACACCTTTTTTTTTCACATCATAAACCTCACAAGTCAAATAAACTCCTAATCATGTCCCATTACATAGGGTTGCTTTTACAAACCTCAATTACTCATTAACCATATATTATAATCCATATTCAATCTATAAATAAAATCCTTTCTCCCCTCTAGGAATAGATATGAAAATTCTAAAAGTTCTCAAGCTTGAAATAACAAAAATTTTCCAAATTATTTGTGAAGTTTTGAAGAAAATTTTGGGGTTCTTAGAGGAAAAATTATGTCACTCTCATAAGGCCATTTTGGTGATCAGTTTGTGCTCTTCTACATCATCAGAGAAGAATCCTAATACAATCCTCATTTATCGCTTGAAAACTTATTCTCATTTCATTTCATTTATTTGGTATATTACACATCTCTATTTTTTGCTTATCATTTTATCGTTTGAAACGTATTCTTATCCTGTGAACATGAGGATCGATAGCCACCTAGGTTGCTTCTCGAGATCCACTCTATCGAGTAACCCCTACATGAATATATCTACGATATTTTTTTAGCGTCTACGAGTTGCAGGTTTATTGAGATTGCAGCGAGGAGGCCCTCATCCATTTGGCACTTGCATCTATCGTCATCTCCGAGGTACTAAGCCCTTACGTGTTTGAAGTTGTTTGGTGATTTATTGATTTCTCGTAATACTAATCTGAATAGGAAATTCTAATCAACAGTTAGTTTTTATGTTAATTGTCACTTCTATGGAAAATTTGGCCATAAGAAAGAAGAATGTAAATTGAAAAAGAAGTCAAATTTCAAAAATAAAAATGGAATAAATCATATCAAAATCAAGATGAAAATGAAGAGAATAATCATAGAGCTGATGTAGTAACTCTATAAACTACATCTATCACCTTTGAATGAAAAAAATATATTGTGTTTAAGTACATTGCATTGAATTTAAGTCTTTTCATATTTAACTTAGATGATTTATGAAAATAAACTAGAAGAAACTATAATTGAAAACATACACAAAATGGACTTTATGTGTTTTAAGTTTTTTCTTTGTTTTCTTTAGTAGTCTATTCAAAATTGAACTATTGTAAATTTTTTGACATCTATGACATGTTTAGGATTAAATTTTCCACCTATGAAATATATTAAAGGGTTCTTACAAGGTCATTTTTGAATCAAACTCTGCATAAATCCACGAGAAGTATCCATAGTTAGTGGATCATGTTTCTTAGTGAATAATATGATTATTCTTTTATGATTTGATTATCAATTCAAATCAATTATCTATCATCTCTTACACATCATTTAAAGGATTAGAATAAGATATTGAATGTATCTATATTTTTGATAAAACATTTCTTAAATTTCCTAACATGGTTATTTGTTAAGCATATTGTTATGATAGTTGTTATATAACTAGTGTGTTGGGCCCCTACGGAAGCTATGCACCTAAGGGGTGGAAGGTTTTTTCATGCACCACTAGGGAAAAGAGGTTAGCATGGAAGTGAATTTGGGGAAAGCATGTAGATTCATGCTCATGGAGAAAATGATCAAGACTTATCCTCATTTTGGATCATGGTTAAATTCTTCATAAAGGAACATGTGGAGATGCGACCAAAATTGGCTATGGACAAGGTTAGGACATGGAGAATTCCAGCTCAAGGAAAGAATATTATGGGGCATCCTTATGGTTATCATGACAGGATTAAGATCTTCAAAGTGGATTTAGTTATGGTTAGCTAGAAATTGCACGCTAAGAATAGTTGAGTATGGTAAAACATGATGACTTTTGGTAGGTGGATCACTCTAAGTGATGAATAGGCATTAAGGGAATATTCATGAGAGTCCTTGTTATGGATTGATTGGCATGACAAAAAGAGATTTAGTTGGTATGGAAGAGGAACAAGAGGGTATGTGGAATGTATGAATAAAGTGTGAGAAATAGGGTAGATAGAGATGTATGTGATCATTTTTATAACTTATGTAATGAATCCATTAGGGAATAAACCGAGACTCTACTAATGTATCTGGTCCAATTATGGATCTTTTGATGTATTTGGCTAGTGTAAAAATTTTGAATCAATAAATGATGGTGTTATTATGTATATATATGTTTATGGATTCAAATCCTTGTGTTCTTGATACTACTTACGATTCATATCTAATTATTCTATGTTCTATAGTGTTTTTTTCATGTTATGCTACATTTGTGTTTGGTTTTATTTCTTTGTCTTGGTTGTCAAAGGATGGGTGCATGTATTACCCATCTCTATAAAAATTTCTCCATTAATGGTGAACATTCTTGAAAATATCACATAATGGAGGGCTCGGTGCCTACGTGTGGCTCGGGTGAGTACCCAATCCAGATCTGGGTGATATGCCGATGCACTTGGGGTTTAAAGGGAGTTGGGAAACATGACTATATTTTGGTTATGTTGTGTGGGGACCTCTTTTGAATCTATTTTAATAATGGTGTGTGATGGTAGAGTTTTTAAACTTGGACATCATTGAGACTTGGCTTGATAACATAGAGGATGATTTTTCTCAGCAATTCAACACTAGACCCGAGTTTGATGTACGTAAATAGGTAGAGGAGCATTTTATCATGAGATCTATGAAACATTATTTTGTTGTTTTCAAGTAGAACTATATGAATGGTTGTCATCATATGCATCAAGGAAGAGCTTGTATTATAGACCTCATTTTTGGAATCAATAATAGTATCGTCGAGGCTACATGATACCGATCGACTGGAATCGTGTTGTTAATCGATGGTGGAGTGGGGTGCTAACTAGCTATACATTGGAATACATGGTTTCTATGTTTTCTTTCCAATATATTTATAAGTTTGAGTTCTTATAGGAGACAAGAGGATCATTATTGCATGTTATACCATTATCCATTAATATCTTGATTATCACTCTGAGTTTGGATGTATTTCCTATGGCTAGCTAAACTCCCACTAGGCGCAGGGTGTAAAAGCTAGTGTGGTAAGAGATGATTGACCCTATGGTGGAAATGTAGAGAGAGTAGAGGTAGATCAAGTATAATGAAGAATGAGAAAGGGATTTAGTGAGACAATGTGAAGTTATAGGATTGATCGACTTATGGAGGTAGATGGTGCATGAAGTATTTGAGGTTCGTGTGGAGATTATGGAATCTTAGTAGTCTGTGCTAGTCCATCTTGGAAAGTGTGGGAGATAGACACCTCGACTTCACGGAGAGAGCTCATCGTATGAAGAAGGGAAAATCATTGTAGGTGCACATATTAAACCACATGGTGACTAAATTGTTGTGCTTAGTTTTCTAGTTTCTAGGATAAGTTTTTTTATTCCAGTTAGTATTGGTATTGGTAGTCGGGTGATACCTAGTAGATATAATTATTTGTTTTATTCATCTATGGTCCTATAAGCATTTCCTGTATTTGAAGGAATTTTTTCTAGCACATCATTTGGACAAGGTGTGGGTACACAAAGTATGGGTATCATGTATGGAAGTGGTTTGACGTCACATACTATTGGTTCAAATTTTAGCATGGTGGTTGGGATGTAGGGTGCAATTGCTTCGGGCCCCTACCTAGTTTAGAAGGAGGATCTAGTGGATCTGAAGGAATAGGATCTAGTGGATCTAGAGGATGTGGTGGTGGAGGAAACACAGGAGGGAACCAAGGTTCTTATGTATAAGGACCTCAACCACCTTAGTAAGTATTTTTGAGATGTATCTACATTTTCCCGATTATAATGGTGTTTAAGATGTTACAGATCATGTACAAAAATGCAAATTACTATAGCGCACTAAGGGTATCTCTTCCCTAGAGTGAAAAACAATCTAGTTTACACCTATTTTATAAGGGTGTGCACATAGCTGGTATCGAAAGTATGACCCACACTAGACGGTGATGGATTATATTGTGTTGTGTGATGAATTTTTGGTAGAATTACACATTCTTGAATTTGAGAAAAAGAACATCAATGTGTTGAAGGATATTCAACAAGGTATGGCAGAGAATGTGTGGGAGTATGACACGTGCTTTAAGACACTCTTGTCAAAATTATCTTATGATATCCATCCCTCACAACATGCTCAATGGTTAGTTAGGGGTTTTATAACACCTTTAAGATGAGAGATTTCACGTAATACTTTGATCGACTTGTGCGATGCCTTTGAGGCTACTCTGTGTGTTGACACTATAAAAGCTGTTAATATTGGGGTAAGTCTCTTTTTGGAAGAATAGATTACTACCATGGTGAAGCAGCTAGAAAATGTTTTTGTGAACTCAGCTCATGAGACTCACGGTGGACTATGGTGCATGGATTATGAGGTAGAAGGACACACAAAGGACAATTTTCCATAAAATTCAGTGTGTGCCATGTCATTAGATTATGAAATATGTCATGAAGATCATGATCCAAGTAGATTCCCATTGTTTCAACGCATGCTCCATAAGAATGTGTCTTCTTATTATAAGATTTTCTCATCTATGACTTGTGATGTAAAGGACTGCTAATTGATAGACCAAATCCATGATGTCATTGATATTGGTGTGCACTAGACCAACATTAGAAGTAGTTCTAAGAATGAAGATCTCTAGTATGAAGGGGATGAAGATGAAGGAGGTCAAAGAAGATATTTTAATGGAGGATTAAGAGGTTCGGTGGTCAAGGAGGTAGGAGTGAATTTCCCTATGGAAATTATTACAATTATGGATATAGTGAACACTACAAGCATGGATGTCTAGATTTTCTATAGTGCTCGTGGCATAGGAATAAGTATAAGTATGAGTTCCTTGAGTTTTATGAGCACATGATCTAGAACTAGAGGAAGGAAAAGGGCATGGGAATGGTGAGTGTGAAGTGAGTTGATCCATAGTGGATGCCTAGGGTAGCACATAACCCTGAATTAGAACTTGTCTTGGTGACTATGTGAGTGAGGTTGTGCATGCCAAGGAAATGCCAAGGAAAAGGCCTCTCATTACAAGAGAAGAGGTATTACATGGGAAATATCCTAATCTAACTCATCAAAAATAGGTCTACCAAGAGACCATAGAGGTGATTAGAAACTTGTAAGGGGAGATTCAATGTTTGAAGGAGAACATTAGTGGAAGTTGGAATAGGAAAGAACGTTGAGGTCCCTCATAAGGACATGGATGAGGTTAGAGAAGTGTGTAGGATGTTGCACCAAGAGAATATTATCCCTTTGTTAGGAGAGTGGATAAGAGAAAAAGCATTATGCGTTGGATACGAGTGCAAGAGGAAGTTCTAGAATACTAATTTGCCCCCTCACAGTATTGATTATGACAAAGATATCACATTGAATGCAATTATTAATGGATGGCTATTGAGAAAAATTCTAATTAACATGGGTGCATAGGTCAATGTTCTCACTTTAGATGCATGGAATCATATGGGGAGGCCCCTTTACAGATATCTTCAAATGTGTTGTATATGGTGAATAGTTTAAAAGATATGCCCATCGAATGTTGAAGGATGCATCCATAACCATCCAAGGGGAAAAGTTTACTAGAGATTTTTAAGTCTTAGCACTTGCTGAGGAAGATAAATTTCCAGTATTACTTAGACACCCCTAGAATTATAAGAATAATGTTGACTGGTTCTTTAACAAAGGGTACATAAGTTTCAAGAATAAAGATGAGCATTTCGTTATTCCACTGATAGATGGGAAGTATGCACCCTATGTAGAGAATTTAGGATAAGTGGACCTAGATAGAATCTATGTACGCACCATTAGAGACCCCAAGGTTGTTCATCTATCAAGAGAAGGAGTTATTCAATGGGAAGATGCTTAGTCCATGAGTGATACCACTAGCATTGCATGTGACAATGAGGTGCATGATACCGATGAGTTGGTTAAAAGACAATTGAATGGCATTGTGACTCACATCATCGTGGTGTGATCTGTTAGGTTACTAGGAGGAAGGTGGTTACCCAATTACGGTTGAGAGGGTAAACCTAACATATTTTATGTGCATAATGGATTTAGAGTGGACATGTCAAACATGCAAGGAGGAATATGATTACTTATAACTTTCACGGAATAGAAGCGTGTTGGTAGATGACCCGTCGAGATAATCTTCTAGAGTGGTGATAAGTTGGAATCACATTATCGGTTAGATTTCTCCAGAGAAATGCACCTTCTATAATACATAACTATCATGGGAAGTATTCTACCTCATTCCACGTCCATGAATGTGAGATAGCTTGGATTATAGGCCCAGAAGTATTACCTCCTTCATTATGGGTGCATAAGTTCTATTCCACATTACAGGATGTGTGCACACATAGTATATCCATTCATAGTTGCATCATAAGATGGGTAATTTGTAAGAGTTTATGGTGGATATTATTCAAAATTTTGAGTATCTAAGTTCGAATCCATTAGTGAATGAGGTGTTACAGATGTTCAAGTGTCTTATGATGGGAGATAGTTCCATGGCGGAGGACCAAATCCTATATTTGTTAGGGGAACCTAGTCTAGCATAGCACTTTGAATAAGGAGAGATGGAGGATATACGGTTTGAGCACACCTTCTGGAGAAGGAAACAAGAAATTTAGTCTACCGATAGATGATGAGGATGTAGAAAACTTGGATGCTAACCATCATCAAGGTACACACAAAGTTTTAGATAGTATAGATGAGCAAGCGTATGCTAACCACGATCCTTGAAAACAAAAAGGGTTAACATTGAGTGCATGTATACAAAGCTATAGGAAGTGTCATTGGATTCTTGGTTAGACCAGAAGGTTTCTAAAACTATTGAGCTACTACGTGAATTCCAATATTTATTCCCACATGGGTACCATGAGCTTAAAGTATTTCACCACTCACCAGGGAAATGAATATTAAGTTAAAGGGAGGGTGTGCACCCAGTTCAAAAGATACATTATAGGATGAATCTTAATCTATGTGTAAAGGTTAAGGAGGAAATTGATAAGATGATAGAATCTAGTATCATTGAGGTAATTGAAGAATTTGAGTGGGTGAGCCCGATGGTAATTAGTATCAAGAAGGATGGGAGGATAAGTATTTGTGTTGATTACAAATATTTAAATGCTTCATGTGTGATAGATCCTTTTCCAACCCCGTTTACTGAGGATATTTTGGAAGGTGTTGCAGGGTGAGAAATATATTCTTTTACAGATGGATTCTTCATATATCATTAGGTAAGAATCATGAAGGAAGACTAGGAGAATAATACTTTCACGACTAAGTAGGGAATTTTTTCTTACACAGTTATTCCCTTTGGTCTTAAGAATGTTCCTCATGCATTTTCATGCATCGTGGTGCAAGCCTTTCAAGACTTCATCCAGAATTTTTACAAGTCTACCTAAATACAATTTGAGATTGATTTTTGAGATCTGTATGTAGTTAAGTATCTCTCTAAACATTAATAATTGTTTCTTTACTAGTCCATTTGACACATTACTAGGTCACATTATATGAAAGGAAGGCTTATTCATTGACCCTTCCAAGGTTGTCGTTATTTTAGGGTTGGAGGAGCCTACCAGTCAAAGAAAATGCATAGATTATTAAGGCATATGGGATATTATAGTAAATTTATCAAAGGCTATGCCAATATTTCCATGCCATTAAAAGAATTGTTGAAACATAAAAGTAAATTTCATTGGGGAGAGGCACAACAAAAGGCATTTGACGTGCTAAAGGATCAACTCACTATTGAGCCCATTTGGAACTTTCCATCTCGGGACATGTTGTTTCACATGCATGGTGATACATTGGGTACAACCATAGGAGTATTACTAGCAAATCGTAACAAAGGGACTATTTATAATCCTCTATGTTTCATGAGTAGAAAGTTAACTTAGGCTGAGAAAAATTATACAATAATGGAGTGCAAAGCATTGTCCATGATTTATGCACTACATAAATTTAGGAAATACTTGTTGGCTACTTCATTTAACTTTTATATAGATCATATAGAACTCAAGTACTTGTTAAAAATCTTTATTTACTGGGGGTGCATATGTCAATGGATCTTGTTGTTTTAGGAGTTCAATTTTTTGGTCTTCGTGAAACCAGGTAAAAACAATTTAAAACCTAACCATATATTGAGGATTAACTTAGGTGAGGATGAACATAGCATTGAGATCATAATGGTAGATGCACACGGTTGTTAAGACTACAATGCACACCCTCTAACTTGGAGGATACTTTTGTTTTCTTACAAACAAGTGTGGTGCAAGAGGGAATAAAGAATTTAGAGAAGAAGAAGTTGGATATACGTGACACACCCTATATGTTAATTAGTGGATACCTATAAAAAATAGGCTGAGATGAGGTTTTGCGTCGGTGTGTGTTGGAACATGATCATACTGCAATCATGGAAGTAGTTCATGGAGGCACCGCAAGAGGACACTATACAAGGAATGCGACCATGCGCAAGATCCTATTGCGAGGCCTTTTATGGGAGAAAATTTATAAGGATTGTATACAATATTGCAAGGATTGTGGCCATTTTCAGTGCCTTGGTAAGCTAAGGTGGAAATTTGAAATGTCATTAAGACCTATTGCTAATGCAGAGGCATTTGAAAATGGGCAATTAAGCTGTTTGGGCCCTATTTACCTAGCCGTGCTCAGGACATGTTCACATTATATTATCACTTGCATGGATTATCTTTCATGGTGGGTGGAAGTAGTACCTACGAAGGATTGCATGACGATTACAACAACTAGGTTCTTATGGGAGAATAAAATCAATAGTTATGGATGCCCATTGAATTTAACAAGTGATAGGGGTACTCATTTTTTGAATGAAACTATTAGAATATTATTGGCAGATTTTATGGTGGCTCATCACAAAACTACACCCTATCACCCTCAAGCTAATGGAACTGTTGAGGCATTTAACAAGATATTGAACCACACATTAACTAATATTTTTGATGTTAGAAATAGGGACTAAGATGAAAAATTATTTGCAGTGTTATGGACATATCACACAACTTATAAAGGATTGAACAAGGCCACACCTTTTCAATTGGTGTTTGGCATAGAGGTAGTTCTTCATGTGAAATTCATGTTACCATATCTACATATTACACGTGTAAGAGGATTAGTAAATGAAAAATCATGATAAGATTGCATTGATAAACTTATGATGTTAGATGAAATGACATCCATTGCTAGGTGGATTTAGAAGATGGAAAAAGTAAGACAAAAGGCATGACATGATCCTCATATTAAAAACAAGAAGTTTGAGATTTGGTAGATGGTTCTTCCGTATGATTATAAGTTTTCGCACCATCCAAGGGGAATTCAAGGTGCATGGTTTGGATTGTATGTTATATATTATATACTTGATTTAGGCACTTTCGGTTATAAGTGTTGGATGGAACACGGTTTCCCAAATATTTTAATGGGAGAAGGTTGAAGCCCTACTATAAATAAGTCTTCTGTGTGTTTTTAATAAGGTAGTCTTGTCATGTAGATTAGGATTTCCTTTAATGCATTTTCATTTATTTGTATTTCCTTTCATCATCTCTATCTATTGTATATTTAGTTCGGTGTTGGGTTGCATGTTGGTATGCTAGTAGATAATTACATTTGAAGTGATTCCATGCACAGAGGAATGTGCATACCCTTAGTGTGGAGTGGATTGGCGTATAAATTATGAAAATAAGTAGTGTGTTTCTAATGAATTTGGATTTATGGAAGAACCATTTTAGTTTTATTGGTGCAAAGGTATAAGAACAAGTTATGGGGTATAAAAGGTGTTTGGATTTGTGTTATAGTAGAGGTGGTTGGAGAAAATATGAAGACCATGTAAAGGAGAAACAAAGGTCACGTAATATAACATAAGGAAGGATACAACATGGATATTACTTAGTAGAAGGCACCAGAGGTTAAGTACTCAAAGTGTACTAAGGTGCACGAAGGAGGTTTGTGGTAGGGAAGCGATGATAGCACACCGAGATGTTATGATGATTGTAGCACATGATGTGGAGTCACACAAGTTAACTTAAGTGGATAAATTACATTATTAAAAATTAACTTTAAGATGTGTGGGTTGAAAATACATTAAGGTATTGAAAAAGTATAAATAGGGAGTGGGGGTAGTCATTATAACTACCTTGCCCTCAGAAATTTTAATTTTTGTGCTCCCGAGTGACTGAAGTGTGATGAGGGTTTGCTAAGGAAGTAAGGTAATTTTCACAAACCAATGGAGTTATGTGAACTATAACAAGATCTTGTTGTGAAGCAAGGGGGAAAGAAAATAGTAGGCTAGTAAGGGATTGTGTGGAAGTGAAGATATTGTAGTTGAAGAACTCGGGCATAAAACAAGGAATTGAAACACCTAGGGCACAGTGTAAAGAAAAATAAATGACACCAAAGAAAGCATGAACCAAGAAACCACTTGTGTAAAAAGAGGAAACCATTGAGGTTTACTCAAAATATCGTACCTATGGGCATGATAAATAAAAAAGTGGATTTCAAAGTTGCATAGGTGCAAGATCAATGAATTTAACCATAAAAAAATTGATAACATTAAGTTAATATAGGCGGATCTAGTCAAGGATGTACGAGGGTAGATGAGCATGGAAACCCTAGGGTAGATGAATCAGTGCAATGGGAGTTGAAAAAGACTAGGGTTTTGTAGTTATGAGAGCTTCACTTCTTTGGTAAACCCTCCCTCTCTTTAGGTGGTTAGTGTCACAGGTGCATGAAGAATTTTTCTATTTTTGGTGAGGAGAATGAGAATAATAGGCCAATTAATTATAACGGTAATAGGCCTATGGAACATTGGTGAGGACATGACACTTGATTTATGTGTCACTATAAAAATCAAGGAACTGGTGAAGTAATTAAACTATGAGAAGGGAGATAGGGCTCATGGTATTTTCAGACCTTGATAACTGACATCGATATTCATAGCTTGACTCATCACCTACAAGTTAGGCACCTCGAATGATGGAAATACATAAACAAGAGATTCATGTACATTTCATACTGGGTATCCAAGCGAGCACACTATAACTTTAAATAGTGTATTGCAACCAACATCATTGAAGAGAGTGGGTGCGAGAATGAGGTTGGGAAAAAATAACATGGGGATCCATACCATTGTTAATTATATTTTTGGATTTTTTTTTCCCTAATGGGCCTAATGGAAATGTTTTTGTTTACCCCCAAAGCACATGCATCTGCTATGGTGTAGTTTTCATACTTTACTTGTGATGGGTCCATTTTGACTACCTATAAGGCCCAGATGAACAAGTGGTATGAAATACTATGCGAGGTATTTGAGAATGAGTAGCACATACCACAAAAGTTGTTGTAAGTGGTAGGTGATCAACTAAAGTTTACAATTACACAACACTTTTTCTTGGTGAAATTCATGATGGCCAAGGGAAAAATGGGGCCGTGGTGAAAAATTCCATTTGCATTCACTGCTAAGTACATGAAGTGTGCCATCAACCAGTTGAAGGACACAACAAAAGATGAATTTTGATATAGACAAAGTGGATGTTGATGTTCACACTTTGTGTTGGACTTATAAGTATGAGATGAGACCAACATATAAAGAGACTTTAGAGCCAAATTTTTTGATTTACACCCATAAATCAATGTTACCATTAAGGATTTTATCCACTAAATATTTTTTTAGCTTCTCTCTGAAGGAACAAGGAAGAGTTGAGGTGGATTTCAAAGACACTCCATTTCAAAGGCCATGAGAAGAACCAATCCCACCCATAAAGGGAGTCTAGATAGAAGGATTGGAAGGAGGAGAAGAAGAAGAAGAAAGTGAAGGAAATTTGGACACTTCGGAAGAGGAAGTATTATGCACACAAAAATAGTAGTGGAGGCACAAAAATTCAAAAGAAGGTAGCACAAAGGCTTCACAACTAGAGCACGAAGAGGTTAAGGAATCAAAAGAGAAGAATCCAGGGAAGAAAATGTATAAGGTGTAGGATGTCTTTAGTTCTTCGACAAAGACAAGCTCGGATGATGAACACACTTCATTTAGGGAGGAGCTCAAGGTGGAGTTCAAGGAGGAAGAGAAGAGTAGAGATGAGTAAGACATAAAGGTGGCAGATGATGCATACAAAAAGAGAAAACACATATTTTGGAGTATCCTATGAAGATCCCAAAGACAAGAGGACTTCACATGTCCAACCCACCAGGCCCAAGAGAGAAGACTAAAATAGACTCCTTTATTAGTAAGGAAGATAAAGGGTTTGTTGTAGGAACAAGTAACCCAAAGAAATAATAGTCAAAGTGCAAGGTGAAGAGAAATAAGTGGACACTATGTGCCCTCACATGTACTTCCTAGATGATCTCGAGAAGGTGTTACATGTGAGGTTCAGAGCACCCTTTCCCCAAAAAAATTTACACAAATTAGGATTTATTAGACCAAGATGTGGCCATGACAAGAACAAAGAATATGATAAGATGAAATCTACTTTTTCATGTAGAGGATCCTAAATTTGAGGTCACTAACAACACGATAGAGACCACCCATTTGAAGAAGAAGGAAGGGAAATGTAAAAAGTAGTGGACCCGAGCAACCTTACTTAACGACAAACAGGCATGTAATGTGTTATAGGATATGTCTACAGAGGTAATAAGGTAGAGCTTAGATGCGGGGTTGACTATTTAGACCTTGGTCATGGATAAGAAGGGAAAGGAGAAGTAGATTGAAAGACTGTGCCAAGGATTGAAGGGTGAATAGGTGTGCACCAAGGAGGCCTATGATCGAGCTGGTGCCTTAGTGAAAATAATCTTGTTAGAATGTCTCTCCTTGGCAAGCCAAGACATAACAAATTATAATAATGAAATGGAGTACTTAGAAGAAGCTGGTGGAAATGTTGTTGACCAACATTAAGAATGGTGTGGGGACCAAAACTAAGGATCTCATGAAAGAAAAGGAAAACAACAATGTCATTTTTGAAGCAAAGGTTATAGAGTTGGAGGACTTTCTCACCCAACTATAGGAAGAAAATATTTTGGTAGACACGGGCTTTAACGGCTGCAGGAAATGTGATCCCATAGTTAATGTGTGAGTAGAAAAGGAAGAGGACACTCTCAAGGAATTACACAAAAAAGTTCGATGAAAAAATTGAGCATGTCAAATTGATCATTAACACCATAACATCAAAGTAAAACATTAAGACCAAAAGTGAGAAGTTGGATTTTCACAATGGTGAACTCGAGAATCTATCACGGAATGAATGGATGAGTTTGAGGTTGTTTACATGGAGTGGTGGTGGATAAATGGGCTCAAGGGGAAGGTTTAGGAAGTTACACCAGAAAAATACCGAGAATGGTAGAAAGGTTCCAGGAAAAATTTATAAGAGTTGGAGGCATGGGAGAAGATGAATGACATGTTAGATGCAGAGTTTCCGAACTTTTGGAGTTATTCACTTAGTTGGTGGAACCATACAACATTTTTACCTTAGAAATAAAATTTGGTCAATGGAGTTTTGGTTTGGGGAGCATGAAGGATATCCATGGGTGGAAATCAAGCTAGTTTTGAGATCCTACCGAAGTTATGCACCTAAGGCACGAAAGGTTTTTTCACATGCCAACAGGCACAAAGGTTAGCCCAAAAGTGAATTTGGGGAAAGTGCAGAGGTTCACGCCCATGCCAAATAAGGTTAGAAATTATCCACATTTTAGATCATCATTAAATTCTAGATAAAGGAACACATGGATATGTGACCAAAATCAGCTATGAATAAAGTTAGGACATTAATACTTACATGTCAAGGAAATAATATTAAGGGGCATCATTATGGTTATCATGAAAGAATTAGGAGCTGTAAAGTGGAGTCAGTTATGTTTAGCTGGCACTTGCATGCTAATAATACTTCATTGTGTAAAAACATGATGACTTTTGGTAGGAGGATCACTGTGAGTGATGAGTAGGTGGTAAGGGAAGATTCTGAGATTCCCTTGTTATTGATTGGTTGGAACAAAAAAAAGAGAGTTAGTTGGCATGGAAGAGGAACAAGGGGGTATACATAATCTGTGAAGTAAGTGTTAGCAAGATGGTAGAGAGAGATAGGAGAGATGTGTTTTATCACTATTATAACTTTTGTAATGAGTCCATTAGAGGATAATACTGATACTACGGTGATGTATCTGGTCCGATTATGGATCTCTTGATGTATTTAGATACTATAAACAATTTTGAGTCAATATATGATGGTGTTGTTCTAAATATCTATATTCATTGATTCAAACCATTGTGTTCTTGATACTACTTATGGTTCATATCTACTTCTTATGTGTTGCTACAATATTACATTCATGTTATTGTGCATATGTGTTCGGTTCTAGTTCTTTGTCTTGGTTCTAAAGGATGGGTGTGTGTATTTCATGTCTCTACAAACAATCCTCCATTAATGGTGAAATTTTTTACAAAGCTCACACAAAGGAGGGGATTGACACCTTCGCATGCCTAAGGTGAGTTCCTAGTCTATAATGGGCTATATGTTGACATGCTTATGGTTTAAAGGGCATAGGGAAATGTGACTACATAGTGTTTAACTTTTGCAGTTTGTTAAAAGTGAAATAATATGATTTATATTATGCTTAATATGGATATTATGAATTTAACCATGCTTATGTTATGTTGTACATACATCTAGATTTGTGTTCAAGTGTTTTTGGTGAGATACCATCACTTGGAGTAGCAAGAAGCAACCAAAATTTTTTATCTCTTCTACTCAAGAAGAGTATAGACGTGCTACGAAAGCAGCAAAGGAAGCTATGTGGCTGAAAAGAGTGTTGAAGGAACTACATATGGGAATAAAAGGAATTCATACTCTTCTATATGATAGAAAAATTATAATTTATCTTGCATATAATATAGTTTAATATCATAGGAAAAATCATATAGAGGTTCATTCGAGAAAAAATATTGAATGGTGATATTGACCTTAAGTTTTATTATTTGAATATCAAGTTGAGGATATCTTCTCAAAGCCCTTGTGTGCTATGAATTTTTCCAAGTTTCGTGCTTGGTTGAGCCTTTCATATTTTCCATTAAGGGGGAATGTGCATGATAATTCCATGCATGAAAATACCACCTCTTAATGGCTTGAATATTTTAAAGTGGATACTCCCAAAACAATTTCTATATTGTTTAAGTAAATTATCATGTATGTGAATTTTACTTGTAATTTATAACGAAGCATTAGTTATGGGTATGTCTTGTGTTATAAAAGGCTCCATAAGTTGATGTAATTCTTCATCCTTAATCACTTTATCTTGAGAATTTTTATATGTTCCTTTGTATTACGAGTTTTTATGGAATCCTTGGAACATTTTTTAAACCACATAAAAACAATGTGTCATGGATTTTCTAAAATATGCAATGCATTTACAGTTTTTCATGGCTTGTTTAAGTCTTTGAGACACTAAAAAGTTGAAAAACCCAGAGGATTCTACTTTAGTGCACCACAAAACTTCAAACCCACAAAACAAGTATTTTTGGATGCTAGCCTAAATCACAAGTTGATTCATAGATTATAATTCCTTTTGTACCTAAAGGTAACTTGGCATAAGGAATAAATGTTAACATGTTTTTTGCATGTTTCCTCACTTACCATTAAGGGGTAGTGTTGAGGTGTTTAATATTAAGTGGAAGAGTGCTTACCAGAAAACCACCAAATGATTTGGGTTGCCTTTTAAAGAGTGGATCATGACCACCCACCTTGTATATAACAAGGTGATCCTTTAGGGATTGGTTACACATGCATGTAGCATTGTCTATGAGATATATTTGTGAGAATTTTTTTAATTATCATTGGAAAATGTTTTAGGATCCTTAGTTAAGGTGTAACTTTATGTAAAATAGTGGGAGTGATGGGTAAAAGTGTATTCTCAATAAATATAAGTGATTTGTCACTGGATTTTTCATCCTTCATGTTTTTCCCATTTAAATTTGGTATTCATGTGTCATTTACATTTATGCATTTAATTTTTTTTCATGTTCTATAATATTTTATGTAAAACATATTAATATATGTCTAATTTAAGCTGAACTTCAGAATCTATAATCTTTGGAAAATTGTATTATGGATTTATATTTCATTAATTATTCATCCCGTTAATTTACTAACAATAATGAGATGGATGTATGAGATTTGGAGATGATCAGTCTTATCTAAGCATGGTAACAACATGGTGTTAGTATACTTGAGGTGTGTGGTGAGTCTCAAGTCGAACTCAAAGGTATGATGCATGTATGAGGTCTTGGGGAAGCAAAAGGGTGAGAACAAACAGGTTTAGAATAGGTAATTCTTAATGTATTGAAAGTTTTGATCTATTTAGATTATATGATGAGTATGAAAAGTTATAGGATGTTATAATTATGCTTCATGGTAAGTTTCAGGTCAAAGTGAAGAATAGTTTGTAATCTATGTTAGTTCTGATGAATTCAGGTCGGTTACATGAGTGTGATTTTGGAGAAAAAGTGGACCTTCTAATGCCCATTTTGAGTTATGTGATTTTCATGGGGACTTGATATCTTTGGAATAGATTCTTAAGTCAGTTATGAAGGTTTCAAAAAATTAATAAGGTCGTTTGATCATCACCTTGTTATGAATGATCATTAAAAATATAAAGTGGTTTGAAACCCTAGCTAAACCCTAGCTAAGAGTGACTTGGAGAATAAATGGTATATTGAGATTTTTTTATTGGTTTTGAAAATTTACAAATTAATTTTTGTAGAGGAATCTTCTAGCTTTCTAGAAAGGTGATTTATTTCTTGTGACTATATGTGGGCCCCACACGAATTTTTTTGAATAAGTTTCGTTTAAGGAAATATTATCGAAAGAGGGTAAGAAAAAAATTAATTGTTTTTATAAATTATGGTTTTATAAATTTCCATGATAATTTAAAATCATGGTTGAGGTGAAAAAGGGCAAAGTGTGCCCTATTTATGAAGACTAGTTTTTGGGGCAGTTTGGGGTAGCTTATACTAAAATTGAAATGACATGAGCTACATGAAGAGTTAGGAATCCATTAAATTTGTATTGTGATCATGGTTAAGATATATTTTAAGTTGTAATTAAAACTTGTGTTTTTTACATGGTATGAAGAATTTATGACCTATTCTTTGAAGGTCAAATTTGGAGGATGCTTGACCTAGTAGGGTGATAAGTGGCTACTTGAGGAAAAGTAATGATTCCGAGTTGTTTATGATTGGTGAAGGTTTATGAGTTCTTATAAATAATTTATAAGGGTGTTCCATACTTTTTTAAAGTGTGGAAGTGTGTTTTGTGGTGATGGAGAAAGGTGAGCTCAAGGTCAATTCTTGAGTCCTTGAAGGCTTAAGAAGAAGTTTTCATAGATGGTATTGGTTGAGGGCCTTCCAATTGGAGTTGGAAGGATTCATAATATGTTTTATAATGAGAATTCATATTTATTTATAGTGGTATATGGTTTTTTTCTTGGTGATTTGATTTGATGGGTATTTCAATTACGTTTGTGGAGAATAATGTTTCTTGATTTTGAGGGCATGATTTCTTAGGCTAAAAGAATGAAGTAAATGAGGCATGAGATGGATAAAATTATGCTTGATATCAGTTTAAGAGTGAATAGGAATGAATTTATTTACTATTTAAGGATTTTTTAGGTCTTAAAAGTGTCAACAAGGGTGAAAATCGGTTTGATGTTTGAATCTACTTATTTGGGGAACAAGATTTAGAGAATAGGAGACTTGTTGTGGTTTTAACATATTGATATTTCATGAGCTATAACATGTATGGATGTGGATTAAATGTAATTTTGATTCCATAAATTGGTTACATGTAATATTTGAGTTGTTCTTAATTGGTCTTGATGCCCAAAGATGAAGACAGGTGTTGGAATCAACTATTTGAGAAGGATACGATCCTTTTGAGTTGTGTTATGATTATTTTGATTGGTGAAACCTAATTAATGACAATGGTTGATTTTTATGTCATATTACACATTTATGAGGAATTCGGAAGATTTAAAAATAATGGTTATGAGGTTTTTGGTTTTAGCTCATCGAGGTGATGGTGTTTTGAGCTAGTTTTAAGCTCCTTTGATGGATTTGGGCATGGCGGCCTATATGGGTCATTTTTGAACGTTTTTTATGATTTTTTTGAATTTTTTAAAAGTTATATTATTCCAAAAAAAGGAGGGAAACCTTCCTAGTTTGATTTGGAAAGAAGGAAAACTTATTTAAGTGTTAGTTTGGTTCATTTTTGAACTAGTTGTGTATGGCCGAAATGTGCTACATAAGAGAGAAAGTGTAATAGGTATGAATACATATTTTTATATATGAATAAGTTTTTTACAGGTTGATTAATTTTATAAGGCATGTGTACAAGGTTTTCAAACAAAGAAAAGTCCATAAAATACCTAGAGAGAGAAATTTGAAGGTCTACTTGAATTAGGGTTTGAAGGAATTTGGAGCTGAATTTTGGGATCAAAATCAGTTGTTGTATCAAAATATCTCTAGTGATCATAATGACTAAATGTATTATTATGAGTAATATTCATAGGATTATTTCATTTTGAGTAATATAAACAAGGGTTTAGGGTTGCAGGCCTCACTACAGAAATCCATTATGATGTGTAATATTATCTTGAGTCTTTGTTATGTGTAATATAAACAAAATTTTCAGTAGTTTTTCTTCCCTTGATGGTTTCGCGCTTACATATTGTTTTGTGTTCTCTCTCATGTTTTATGTTCATTTTAATGTATGGTGCACACTTAATTATCTCTCATTGAATGTATATGGTTGAATGGATGTTAATAGTTGCTGGAAATAATGGTAAATGAAGTAATAAATTTGTAGGAATAATTTATCCCCCTCTCAGTCCATTGTGATTCCAAACATTGGTATATGATAAGGTCCTTGAGAAACAAGTTTAACCACTTGAAGAAGATCCTCTTGAAGCACAAGTATGACAGATTTTCAGGCTCAAACTAAAGATAATCCATTAGTTAGGATGAGATATTGTTTGAAAACCTTATGGTTTGACATATGGAAATATATCTATGAGGTGTGCACTTCATCCCCAATAGGTGTAGCTTATGAGAATTCTTATGAAGGAGAAAAATTAAGTTCTTATGTTTATTTTTAAGAATGTTTTCCTAAAGGTAATGATGAAGAAATAAAAAATAACCTTGAGGCTAATTTGATAAATGATTCCGATTTATGTGGACTTAAAGAGGATGGTGAATATTTTGGTGTTGACATAGAAGCATTGTTTGTTATGTTTTATCCCATAGGAGGTGATGAGTGTCATATAATCCTAACCATATACATAAGCTATGAAAAAGTCAAGGAATATTTTAAATATGAGATGATTCTAAGTATTGTTATGGTATGCAAAGATGATGTGTGTATAAGGATATTTTATGTATTTGAGATCTGCATGTTATCATCAACAAATCAAAGAATGATTTTCTCTCTCAAAATATTATTTAGATGCTATTCACCCATTATTCATACAAGGTATGTGTTTTTTGCCTATGTTGATACATTTGTATTCATGAAAATTATGCATATGACAATATACAAGTGAAAGAAAGAGTTGATATGCTCATTGATAAAACAAAGAGATGTCAAGTTATGAGTAACTATGTTTTTTTAGATTGCCATGCCCTAGAGTGTTGGAGAGTTCTATCAAAATTGTGAGAAGCCTGATTTTTGTCCAAACAAATTATGATATGTTATAAGTATATTAAAAAGAAAGGGTATATGTCCTTAGTCGATAAAATTAAGTTTTTGTCTATTATAAGGTTAGGAGGAAGGCTTAAATTCCCTAAATTGGGGTTTTCATGGGTATTTAAAGGAAGATATGTGATGCGAGTGTAAAGTCTTGAGGTGTTAAATGTTGAGTACTTCATGTATATGAGTCGTGTAGAATTTCACTTTGTTATTATGTGTCCTTGAAATATATAGTCTATGTTTGAATCAATGGTTGAATGATTCAAAAGTGATGTCGTAAGGTATAGAGGTTTCTATGACAATAGTTAAATGTGTAAGTATAGTCCTAAAATGCATCAAAAGTGTATGATCCCATTAGAATTGTTTTGAGTTGAGTTATGGTCTAAGTCATGTCTATGTGTGTGTCTAATAAAATGATCTAAAATTTATACGGTGATAGGTGGAAATGTTGGGTCCATTGTATTTCAAAATTCCATTATTCCCTTGTCTCAAAAGTCAGATATGATCATGTATTTAAGGAAGTTAAGGCTTGAAGAGAGTATAATGTTGAATAAGGAAACTACTTGAAGAAATACTAACTTGAGAACATTAAGGAAAGCTATATGTCTTGTAGATCTTGAAATAACTATGAAAAGATGAATTAATGATAAAATTCACAATCAAAGGGATAAAAATGTTGCGAAGAAGACATAAGGAATACATAGGTAAAAATGACCTTCTGAAACTTGTTCAATGAGTTAATCATGTTTGTGAAAGTGTTCCTAAAGGTGAACCTATGTTTGAGGCCTAATCTTGAGCTATGGAATCCATGTGAACAATGATTGCACTTCTATGTACGAGTTGGTAGTCGAGTCATAGAAAACTAAGTTAGGATACTACAAGGGTTTGTTGAAGATGCTTGAGATTGTAACTATTTGTGTTAAATTGAGTTCTTACATTTCTAAGAGTATTCTACAAAGGATGGAAAGTATATTTTAGTCTTGATAAAGTTTTAAACAACATATATTAGATGAAATTCCAAGGTTTACAAGTACATAGGGAGAGTTTTGGCTTGATTAAACCAATGATACTAGTTTAGCTTGATTTATATCTATGGTGGACTCATAACATATGATCACATGACCTAAAGATATTGAGGGAATGAAAATATCATCAATGGTAAAGATATAATGACTATGAGAGTAAGGTTCAAAACCTAATTACTAAAATTTGTGTCCTATGGTTGTGATATCATCCTATAGTAGGGTAGGTGGATGTCTATAAGAAGTTACATGAATATTATGAAGAGTAGGATAATGGTTTTAAGTGTTATCTCTAATCAAGGTATGCAGGGTTCAGGATATATTGTGTTGGGCCATGAATAATATGTAGTGAAATCCAAAGTACAAGTCTGAGACATGAAAATGAAAAGGATTGGCTATTGAATGTTTCCTTATAGATAAGGTGAAAATATAACTAGAGAAATAAGTATGAATATGTTCCTTTAATTTTGGTATGGTTTTCTCCATGATATTATTCTAAGGTATGTTTCATGAGTTTTAATTGAAAAGTGTTGAGAGAATGTTCTAAATCATGGTGTGGTTTGATTGGCCCTACAGGAGAATTGGATTGTCAATAATCCCTTAGGATCTATGATTGATACATTACTTAGATTCATCATAATGGATCTCATATTTCTAGAGACACATAAATTTAGAGATAATTGTCGCCAAGATGGTTCTCCAGGATTTTAAGTATGAAACTAAGTCACTAAGCCCTGAAACATGTTTGTGATATCTTGAAAAAACATTTAGACATTATGAGTGCCACATAAAATTGAAAAAATCACAGAGGTATGAGAATTTAGTGTTCAAAGATATTATTTTTCAAAATTGAGCATGTCTTGTATCTAGAAGAATGCTTCTGATGCTTTTTATTTTATAAGTTCTATTGACAATTGATGCATGATCCCATGACTATTAAAAAGTGAAACATACATGAAATGTTTAGACTGTAATAGGGGTATGTAAATGAATGAGTAGATCTCATAAGAAGCATAAGGTGAGAAAAGGGTATCAAGATTGCTTTGGTACATGATTGAGGAAACTTTTTTTTGAAAGGATCTATGTTAGTAGAAATAAGTGAATCAAGAATATTATAGAGAATTGTAACCTACATGAGTGTAGGAGCTTTAATTAAAGGTTTAAATGATTTCTAAGGATATTGAAGACCATTGATGCTAGTAGAAAGGTATGATTGTTTGAAGTATCATGAAGCTAAGGTTTAATTGGTTGATTTATTAGTTTGAGTAAAAATTTTCAACAAAGATATTATGAGCTCACCATCATAAGGATAAAAACTCAAAAGTATATTGGTGAGTTACGAATGAATAATTTTTATTAAAGGTGTGCTTGAAGGTAGTATTTTCTATGTTTTCTCAGTAATTAAAATTCAAGTAGGTATCTTTAAAATAATTGTAAATGCTATGGAATATGAATCAAGTTCAAAATGGAAGTGTACATGGCATTGTTAGTTAGAAATATTTTGTATCTAAGACATGATCTACTTTTATGAAGGTATGATTTACTCATAGTAGTTTGAAAAATATTGTAGAATTTCGTAAGGTTATTGAAAATATTGAGAGAGTGTCTTTATTATTTTTAGGACTGATATGAAGTTGTAATGCAGGGAAGCTTAAATGTCTTAAGAAGTTAGTTCAAGATCAAATGACATGGGTATTTTGGCTTAAGTATCATGATTTATTGTGTTAGTATGATGATTAGTATGATAAATTCCTTGAATTTCATGGAAATTTTAGATGGTATGTGTGTTGCGGGTGAGTTTGAAGACATGTTAATCCCATGAAGATTTTTGCAAGGTTGTAGATTTTTTTTGGTGTTAATGTTTGATGGAGTGGTTTCTAAGGTACTGTAACATGCTTTTAATTCTTATCAATAAGGTATAGGTTTTAAAAGGTTCTTACAAATATGGGAGGCTTATTATAATATGTATTAGGTGAAAAAGGTGATGAGAAAAATAGTAGTGAAAATTTGATGAATGGTTGCAGGTATATTGTCAAAAGAAGCAAGTCATATGCTCAAATAAGCATCCAAGAATGTAGAAAGGATTGTGAAAGTGCTTTAGGGAATAAATAATATGGTCAATCCACCTTCAAGTCTTAGAAAAAGGTATGAGATCAATTTTTGAGTTTCCAATTAGAATTTTATAGTATAAACTTAGGGGAGCTTCATGTTAATGTTTTATGAGTAATGATGGATCTTATTGGATTAAGAAATTTGTCAAAATTAGACTAAAATCATTGTTTAGAGATTATGAACCTAAAAGTAGAGATGAAAATATTGGAGATAGAGTTGGGTTATTTGCAACTTGGGCATGAGAAATTCATATAAGATGATGTATTGCTAATATTAAGGAAAAATATGAGAGTTTTAGTTCACGGGGAGCTGTTTTGAAGCTCATATCAGGTCCATGGATCATCACCTATTGTTGAAGGAGTCAAAGAAGAGAAAGTATAGTCCCAGGGGAGCTATTTGAGTCAAGTAAGTTTCTTTGTGTATTGTTGTCATTATGTGTTGTCTATTTCCATGTATTTTTGTCATTTTATCGATTTTCATAGATGTCAAAAATGGAGAGAAGCATCAAAATCATGGAATGAGATCATTGGTGTGTTGGTCTTGATGTTTTCCATTAATGTTTCTAAAGGTAGTTGTCATAAATCAAAAAGGGGAGATTGTTAGCCATTGTGTGATTGTGTTGTCATTTATGTCAAGTAAATTAATGGTAAAGGGTGGAATGAGGTCATATGTGTCTCAATAAGGTGTCATTTAAGTGTCAAACATGAAGGTTAATTAGTAGTTTCAGGATTTGGTGAGTTCTATGATGTCATGGAGCATGGTGTAGTGAGATAAGTCATGGTATGAGTCTTATAGAGTTGGTTGGTTGATGTCATGAGGTATGTTAGAGGTTTTTAAAAGTATACATGAGGTCTTGATCATCGGTTCATGACTTATATGGTTTGATTCAGTCATTCCAAGCTTATTCCTAGCCCTAGAGCATGTAGAATGATATGGAGGTATGAGATTTGGAGTTCATCAGTATTTTCCAAGAATTATAGAAGCATGGTGATAATATTACTAAGTTTTTGGTGAGTTTTAGGTCATAACTCAAAGGTATGATGCATGTATGAGGTCATTCGGAAGTAAGAAAATGAGAATAAACAATTTGGCATAAGTAAGTCTTAATGGATGGAGAGTTTCAAAGATATTTGAGCCATATGGTGAGTACGGAAAGTTAGAGGATGTTTTTATTATGCTTCATGACATGTTTTGGGTTAAAGTGAAGAATGGTTTGCAAGATACATTAGTTTTGGCAAAACCAGGTGAGTTACAATGTGTTTTTAAAGAAAAAGTAGACCTTCTTATGCTCGTTTTGAGCTTTGTAATTTTCATGAGAACATACTATATTTGGCATAGCTTCTTAGGTTAGCTATTAAGGTTTTAAAAAAATAATGAGGTGGTTTGATCATCACATTTTTATAAATGATTGCTAACAAAATAAAGTGGTTTGAAACTCTAGATAAACCCTAGCTAAGAGTGATTTGGAGAAGAAAAATTATATTGACCCTGTTTTGATTAGTTTTGTAAATGTGATGATTGCATTTTTCAGAGGATTCTTCCATATTTCAAGAAAGGTGAGTTAGTACTTGTGAATGTATGTGGGGCTTATCTAAAAATGCTTTTTCTTAAGAATTTTAGATTATTGAAGATTTTCAAAGAATGTAAGAAATAAAATGATTTTTTTGTTATAAATTGTGGCTTTATACATTTACATGATATTTTCATATCATGTTTGAGGTAAAAATGGGCAAAGTGTTCCCTATTTATGAAGACTAGTTTTTGGGTCAATTTGGAGTAGCTTACACTAAAATTGGAATTACATGAGCTAAAGGAAGTGTTAGGAATCCATTAAAGTTTTTGTGATAATGGTTAAGAGATATTTCAAGTGGTATCTAAAACATTTGTATTTTATATGGTATGAATAAGTTATGAATTTTTCTTTGAAGGTCAAATTTGGCGGATGCTTGACCTAACAGAGTATTAAATGGCTACATGAGGTAAAGTGATGATTTTGAGTTGTTTATGATTGGTGAAGGTTGATGAGTGATTATAAAAAAATGTATAAGGGTATGTCATACTTTTTTAAAGTGTGGAAGTGTGTTTTTTGGTGATGGAGCAAGTTGAGTTCAAGGTTAGTTCTTGATTTCTAGAAGGCTTAATAAGTAGTTCTCAGAGATAGTCTTGGTTGAAGGCCTTCCAATTGGATTTGGAAGGATTTATAATATGTTATGGAAAAATATATTAATAGGTATTTCTATTTGTATATGATTTGTGTCTTTGTGATTTGATTTGATTTTTTTCAAGCCCTTTTTTTGGAGAAGAAGGTTCTTGATTTTAGGACAAGATTGCTCATGATGAAAAAATAAAGTGAATGAGGAATGAGATGGATAAGATGATTCTTGTTATAATTTATAGAGAGAAGAGGGATGATTTTTTCATATTTAAGGTTTTTAGGTCTTGAAAGTAGCAAAAAAGGTGTAAAACAATTGGATTTGTGAAACCAATTTTTGGTCAACATTATTTAAAGAAGAGGAGAGTTGTTGTGGTTAGAACATATGGATGTTTTAGGAGATATAACATGCATGGATTTTATGTATAGGTATTGAGTATTACATATATTTTTACATGCCATATTTTATTTTTTCTTCAAAGTGGTCTTGATGCCCAAAGGTTAAGACAAGGTCTGGAAACAACTATTTTGAGAAGGATGCAAGACTTTTGAGTTGTGTTATGAATTTTTTGATTGGTAAAAGATAATTAAAGACAATGGTTTATTTTTATTTAATATTACACATGTATGATGAATTTATAATATTTAAAAATCATGGTTACGAGGTTTTGGACTTAGCTCATCCAGTGATGGGGTTTTGAGCTAGTTTTGAGCTTAATTAATGGTTTTGGGCATGGTCGACCTATATGGGTCATATGTGAAATGATTTATGATTGTTTTGGAATTTTTAAATTTTTAATTTTTGAAATACAGTAGGAAACTGACCTTCCTTTAGTTTGAATTGAGGAAATCATATTTAAGTGCATGTTTGGTTGATTTTGAACTAGTTGTACATGGGGGAAAAGTGTGACCCAAGAGAGAGAATGTAATAGGTATGAAGACATGTCTCGAGAGATAAATAATTTTTTAAATTTTGGATAATTGTATAAGGGATGTGTGCAAGGGTTTGAGATGAATACAAGTCCATGAAAGACCTAGAGAGAGTGAGTTGAAGAAGGTGTGCTTGAATGAGGGTTTGAAAGAATTTAGAGCTAAATTTTTGGATCACAACAAGCTATGTTATACACATATTTTCAGTGATGATACTTTTGAAAAACCTATTATGATGAGTAATATTCATATGAGTATCTTTTTGTGAGTGATATTAACAAGGTTTTAGGGGTTGGTGATCCTTTTGGGGTTGGTGCCACACTAAAGAAATATCTTGTGATGTGTAATATTTACTTGAGTATTTTTTGTGTGTAATATAAAAAAAAAAATTTGTGGGTTTTCCTACCCTTGAGGGTTTTCTGCTTACATCTTTTCTTTATGTGTTCTCTCTCATGTGTTATGTTCATTTGAATGTATGGTGCAAACTTAATTAGATCTCCTTAAATACATATGGTTGAATGGAAGTTAATGGTTCTTTGGAACTCTTTGGTAAATGAAGTAATAAATTTTTAGGATTGATTCAACCCCTCGAATCCATTTTCTTCCAACATTTAGTATGATCAATTATGTTGATGTCTTATGTTCTGGACTAGAATAAAACAACACATTATTTTTCTATCATATTATTATTATTTTTTTCCCTCATCTTTATCCACCACATGTATTTTCCAATGATAATTTTAATCCTTGACATGTAATTATCTCCTTGTTTATTCTTGTAACCATGGTCTAGATATATTATATACACTTTTTATTACCATCCTTCTTATATTCTAGGATTCTAGTAAAACATATCCCCTCTCTTAGACTTAGAATTTATATCCCTACACATTTAATAAGGTTTGGATTATCATATTTTATATCCATGAATCATACACCTACTGGTTTTCTATCTTGGCTCACATGTTAGTCCTAGAATTTTATTCTACCTATATGCTAATTTATATCATTAATAATAAAAATAAGATAATAAAATTGACCTTCTTATCCCATATAAAATGAGAACTCTCATATATATTGGAAATCATTACATGGAGGATTTTACACATCGAAAATACTCAAAGATAATCCCTAAAGTACTCTTCTACATAAAATAAAGATACAAAGAGGTCAAATTTGCATGGTGATAAGTTAAAAAATTCAAAGGAAATATTACGTCTAGATTATTCATGATTTTGCACTTTCACACACTCATATAGGCATGAAAAATACATGAGGTATGAGCTCTCTTTAAAGTATCAAGATACATAGAAACACTTAGAATAAGGTAGGGTGTTGTGGTTAGTCCCTTTAGTAAGTTATCTTATGATTGGGTATTCACAAAAATGATTCAAACAAAGAAGATTAAAAAGTGAATCATCATGTAGAATTGAAGAGATTTCACACATCAATATTATTTTACAAACACGAGGTAAATGTATCCTAGAATTTATACGCCATGTACCTAAGGGATACTACCGAGAAAATCTACATAGTAGTAGCTACCAAAATAGTGTGACTTTACTAATAGTGTCCTAGTAGGAAAATGCAAATCAAAGATAATATCACATGATTAAATAGTAATAAATTTCTAAATATGAAATAAACTATATATTAAAGTAAATAACCATGTAATGTATTCAATGTAGGAACAATACCTTAAATGAAAAATATATACCAATAACATATATATTTTAATATTCTTCAATACCAAGATAGAAAACACAAGATTTTTCTATCTTCAACTCTAAATTTTATGTTATGTAAAAATATCTAACCCTTAATAATGCCACGTCATTTTAAATTTATAGATAATGGGATGAGAGAAAAGGGGAAACAATTTTTGATTGCATGTTAAAAATAACAAATACACATTAATAGTTCATTTTATTAGTCCTCGCAAAGTGACATAGTGAACATGTGGATCCAAAATATGTTTCAACATTTTGGAAAAAGACATGTTGAATGAAAAATAAAAATGAGATGGTAGGTCCATCAATCAGACTTGTCTTTTTCTTCCTCTTTTTCAGCTTGTTTTGAGTGAAATTCTTAGAACTTTCAAATCATCTCTTGAGTTTATTTTTCATCCAATCCATAGGAATATCGATGTATTACTCAACAAGTCTCGAAAACATTACCCATTTTTCCTTGGAGGTTATGAAATTTCTTGATAAATTTAGAAAAGTTAATGAGAACATATTCACATAAAATTAACCTTGCAATGACTCCCAAATTGAAATCTTCCCTTACAGAGGACTCCATTTCAACTAAGATATTAAATTACTTGAACAAATCATCTACAAATAAAATATTTATACCAGCATCTAAATTTTTTTGAGGATCTTGAACAATTCTTTGTCAATTTCATTAGTGTCATCAACTAGCTCTTCCTAGGTTGTTTAAGTTTACAACAAGCTTCTTTGAGAATCTGAACCCAGAATTCAATAGCCTTGAAAAATTCAAAATGTATATCCACATCTTCCACAATTACTTCTTTAATCAAAATGTCAAAATGGAATTTTTAAATCTCACTAACAACTTCCAATATCAATTCCCAATTTCCATTTTCTTCCAAGAGTTCTCTTTAAAATTTATTGACATACGATATGGCATTCTCTATGTCTTTGTAGGTGTCCATAACATCCTTGATTATATTTTTCCCTGTGGAGAAGAATATGTTGAATCTAAGCATCTACCACTCTACCTTGTTGACCAACCTTCTCCATTTTGGGCATAGAAGATTAAAAAAACTTATGAGAAAAGGATATGGGACCTTGATCTACATGGGCTACAAGATATTGACTAGTAAAATGGTCATTTGTTTTAATTTTTCCTTTAACACTTCCTTTAAATCCTTACTTTACCTTGTATTCTTAAAAATATTTTCATGGCAATTGTTGGTCGTTCAAACTTGCACCCACATCTTGGATTAGGAAGAGCTGATTTTTTGAGACAACAATGGAATTGTCTCCAAGTTGTGGGACCATGTGTGCTTGAGACGGATCTCGGAGAAATTCAATTCCTCTACCTACTTCTAACACTACTATTACTCATAATGTAGAAAGAAAATCCTAGACTAAACATGCCAAGGGACCAGGGATAGGAGGATGTTTAGAAAGGGGAAATCCTAGGCTAAAGAAGGTGATAGCCTAAGGGAAAGGGTCGATCACTCTCCCCAGTGGCGAAGGAAACAATGCGGGTGTGGGAGAAGAGGGCGAAGGACATACGCCATAGATCAACACATGGTCTCAGTCTTCCAAAGTACACATAATACATGAACATGGGTATTGTAAGCATGAAATACACACATCATACCAAAAAAATGCCCATAGAGAGGTGAGATACAATGAAAATGAGAAAGGGAAGACAAGAGTTCCAAAAAACATGATTTTATTACGAAGATAGACACATTCATTTACATTTGTGGTAGGAGGAGAGAATACATTGTATAGACCACTTAAAGTTCTAAAATCATGGGAATTCATCCACCATTTTGGCATGGTGTTGTTACAACAAAGAGGGATATTTTTTACAAAGAAGAAAAATGCTATTTATAGAATAAGATGGAGAGAAAAGGAGGACAAAAGGAGGGAAACTCATATTAAAATCTCCAAAACCAATAACATGTGATAAATACCTTCAAACCTACTTGCGGGGCTATTAGATGCGGTTTCTCATGTTTGTTTGGCATGTAGAAGAAGGAAGAAGGAAAAATCTTAAGAAATCTAGGTGTTTGAGTTGATTAGATCTATGCATTGATGACCTGAAAGATGTTTCCCTATTTTTTGCCTACTAAATCCCACCAAAATATGATTTTCAATGGTCCAACATATAACTTGTGTCAACAGCTTTACGATGAGCCTAGGTGTGCAGAGTCAAAGCTTTGTAGAAAAATATATGGCTATTGGAAGATGTCGAGTTATCGAACACGTAATAAACGTGGCATACATTGATTGACTAAATAAATTAAACAACTCTTCATCATTACTGTCTTTTCGACATGTGTCACGTACTATTTGTTTTTCTAGATTTGGCACTCTTTTGGCTTGCTTTGATAGGTTTTTTGTGGCACACTCAAGTATGATAGGTGACGACATGGAATAGAATGGTGCAAAGGAAGGCACATGAAAGTAAAAGGTGTGAAAGGAAATGGAGGGAAGACATGCGTAAAGGTATTACACATGGGAGGAGTAGGAGAAATACTTGTAGGAGAAAATTATGGGGAATGGTATGAGCATTCAACTAAGGAAGGGCATGTGGGAAGAAAAGAAAAGAGGTCACATGAAGGAGCTTAGTGTATGAAACAAGATAAATGTGAGGACTTAGCCATTTTGGAAGGAAAGATTGTAGAGGTACATGTGAGGGTGCACTGATGAATTATAATGAAATCAACTACGTATAAGGAAGGCACAAATGGGGGATGGAATGAGATAGAGGATGAAGGGGAAAGGGAATAAAAAGAAAAGAGGAAGAAAGGAACATGGGGTGCATGAAAGAATTGTATCTAAGAAAATTGTGCCAAGGAAACAAACCTAAGTGCGCGCAACCTAAAATGTAAAACATAAGATTTAGGATAAAATATAAGTTATCTAGATAACTAGGAGAGTTATTTGGATAACAGTTTTGGTGAATTTCTGGGGTCATCTTCCTACTAGATGAAGATACCAGTAGACTTAGAAGCATCCATTGGGCATGGAGTCAAGCCCAGAACTTAGAAGACTTTATCTGTAACTTGAAGAACACACTTAGAGTAACTGAAGCATGCAGAACTCGAACTAAATTGTTGTTCTCATGAAGATATTATGACTTGGATTATGAGAGTGGAAAGATGAGAAGATTGTTGGAACTTCCTCTACTAAAACTGAACTGTCATCCCAAAGAGCAATAAAAGAGGCACACAAAAAAAAAAGTGCAACAAAAGGAAAATGTCACAAGAGGGAGTGCGTCAAACATAGATATGTGCAAAGCTGAAATCATACATGTCCCAAGGGAGTATGTAGAGTGTACATAAGCACTTATTTACGAAAACAAACCTAAACTACCCTACACTAACCGAGAGGAAAAAGGTTCTCAAGTGAAAGCTACAAAAGGAAGGGAGAAGTAGTTTACCATCCTCACAAGTTTCAATCATGTAATTGATTTGGTGCTTAACATGGTCTTTAGCAAGAGTGAGAAACTAATTTAAAGTTGGTTCCTCACCCTCTTCCTCAAAGTATAAAACAACAAAGTATATACCTCCGAAGATTATTTGCACTTGGATTCAGGAGGCACTGCCATTATAACCATTGGCATGATGAAACTCTACCTCATGCTCTAAAATGATAATGACTAGTGGGAACTCTGTCTTTGGCTCTAGACTAGCTAGATATCTGATCGGGCATGATCTAATCCTTGTGATTTTCCCACTGCTCTAAATTTCAATTCCATTGATGGGATCCTCATCTAGACTTTCCTCCTAAAGGGGATTTCTTGCAGTGGGTCATGCAAAGCTAGGGTGCATATGATTCTATCTCGAAGTAACTTGATCTCCTTGAGCTGCATCCTCTCAAACTAACTGATTTTCTTCTGAAATAATTTCCCATATGATTTCCTCTTCCCATTCGGAGTCACATGAGTCATGCCATTCTTCAATTGTTCTGTAGTCATCGAACATGATGAAATTACTTGGAAAAGGCATGTTAGTAGGGGTTTTTATTTAGGAGTACGATTAGATAGAGGGGAATCAAAAGGTGGAAGGATGGGTGCGAGAAGGGATGGAGGGCACACCTATTTGAAGGAATGTAGGCACATATGGAATAAGGGATGGAAGAAAAGTGAAGGTGAGAGGATGGAAGGGAATTCTCAATGGGGAAGCATGCAGGAAGTTAGGGACATGTGTAGCTAGCTGAGATGATGTACGCTAGCATGAAGGAATGAGAGGTATATAAGATGGTAGTGGAAGGTTTCCCCATTTACAAGGTTTCTGCATGATATATCCTCATTGACACTTCATCGCGAAGGTTAATGTTCTAACTCTGGATGCATGGCATCGGATGGGAATACCCACATTATATCCATCCTTGAATGTGTTATATATGGAAAACAAGACAAAGGTGATGCCCATCGGTGTCTTAAAGGATGCGATTATCACTATCCAAGGATCTAAGTTTACTTGAGACTTTGAAGTCTTGTTGCTCACTAAGGCAAAAAAATTTCTAGCACTCCTTGGGCACCCCTGGTGTTACAAGAACAATGCACACCTTCGGTTCAACAAAGGGTACATCAGCTTTGAAAATAAGGAGGAGTGGGTCATTATACCCTGGATGATGGGAAGTCAACACCCTATACTATACCCCTTGGAGAAGAAGTTCTGGATATGATATATGTGCACTCAATTAGGGACCCATATAATCCGTCCTACCAACAGAGATATCTAGTTTGAAGATGCTCAATTAGAAAGTGATACCATTAGTTTAGCATGTGAAAATTGGGCACATGGAACTTCTAAATTGATGGGATGGCAATTGAGAGGGTCAGTGACCAAGGTGACAAAGGCGCACATAGTCACGGTGCCTAGGACAAAAGGAGCTTCCTACGTATTCAAGAGGAGCCTTCCTTGAGATATTATGTAGGAGATGGAAGCTCTGTGGAAGAATGAGAAGGAATGAAGGGGATGTTAAGCTATTTCCTATTCGGTACAATAGTACGGTGGTGGGCTACCCATCAGGAGAGCCTTTTGGAATGGCATAAGGTAAGAATTTTCTCTCTGTCAGATTCTCTAGGAGCAACATGCCCACCACCATCAAGGACTACCATGGGAAGGATCCTACCTCTTTCCATATCCAAGAGTGTGAAAGGATCTAGAGAGAAGGTGTGGAAGATTTTCCACCATCCCTCTAGGTGCACAAGTTATATTCTACACTATAGGGTTACGAGGCATGCATGGTACATTCATTCAGAGACACGCCACCAGATAGGGAATTGGTAAGAGCTTGCGAGATGACCTCATTGAAACCTTTGAGTATTAAGTACAAGCCACCATTTGATAAGGCCTTCCAGGTTATAAAGCATCTTACCATTGGGGATAGTTCCATGGCAGAGGATAGGCTGTTGGAGTTACTAGGTGGACCAAGTTTGGAGGCACGTTTTGAAGAGGAAGTAGAGGAAAAAAAAGAGTTACTGACTTGAGTGCACATGTTTGGAAAAGGAGAAAGGGAAGTTGGTTTAGGTGATTGATGGAGAGGAAGTGGAAATCTTGGATGTTAGACATTATGTAGGGATGCGCAAGGTGGTGGATAGTGTTGATACTTGCATGCGCACCTACCATGAGGCCGTAAAGACAAAGAAGGTTAACATCAGTTCAGGATAAGAACCTAAGGTAACTATTATTGGAGATTACTTGTTGGAGAAGGAAGTCTCTAAGATCATTGATCTATTGCGTGAATTTGAGGATTTATTCTTGCGTAGGTACCATGAGCTCAAATGAATTCACCATTCCTTGGGGGAGATGAAGATAAAGTTGAAGGAAGGTGCACACTCAGTTAGGAAGAGACCCTACCAGATGAATCCCAATTTGCGCTTAAAGGTTAAGGAGGAGCTAGAAAAAATGATAGCTTATGGGATCATTGAAGCAGTAGAGGAATCGAAATCGATAAGTCAGATGGTAATAAACATCAAGAAGGATAGGTGGATTAGGATCTTTGTGGATTATAGGGAGCTGAATGCAGTTTGTGTCATTGATCCTTTTCCAACCCCCTTCACTGAAGAAATTTTGGAAGGATTCACTAGGCCAGAAATATATTCCTTTATGGATGGATTTTAGGGTACCACCAAGTCTAGATTATAAAGGAAGACCAGGGAAGACAACTTTTGCCCTTGCGAGTGGGAAGTTTTACATATATAGTCATGGCCTTTGGGTTGAAGAATGTGCCTTCTTTTTTCATGCATAGTGGTGCAAGCATTACGAGGACTTCATCCATAAGTTTCTTCAAGTCTATTTGGATGATTGGATAGTGTATGGTCTAGTCAAAGACCATTGTGACAATTTGAGGTTGATGTTTGAGAGGTGTAGGTAGTTAAGGATATCCCTTAATATTAAGAAATGCGTATTTAATACACCATTTGGCATGTTATTGGGGCATATCATATGTAAGGAGGGCTTGCTGGTAGATCCTGCTAAAGTTGTAGTTATTGTGGGGTTAGGTGAGCCTACTAACCAAAGTGCAGTGTACGGATTCCTAGGGCATATGGGTTATTATAGGAAATTCATCAAGGGATATGCCAAGATCACCGTGCCTTTAGAGGAGCTAAGAAGACATAAAAGTGCCTTCCATTGGGGAGAGATGCACCAGAGGGTGTTTGATACATTAATGGATAGGCTTGTCACTACGCCTATATTATGTTTTCCCTATTGGGACAATCCCTTCCATGTCCTTGTAGATGCCTCAAGAACTAGTATTGGAGTAGTACTTGCACAATTAGGTGAAGGGATTGTTGACCATCCATTGTGTTTTGCAAGTAGGAAGTTGACACCAGTGAGAGCAAAATTACACCACGGTCGAGTGTGAAGCATTATCGATGATCTACGTGATTTTAAAATTTAGGCGAGTATCTACTAGCAACACCCTTTGTATATTTCACCAATCACATGGCATTAATGTATTTGGTGAACAAGCCTTCTCTACAAGGGCACATATGCTTTGATGGGTATTGTTATTTCAAGAGTTTGAGTTCACCGTAGTAGTGAAGCCTAGGAAGAGAAATTGTGGACTGATCATCTGTCAAGAATTGATTCGAGGAGGACATGTAGAGTATTGAGGAGATAATTCCATACACGTAACTATTTAGGTTGCGGCATGTGCCCTGAGATTTGGAGGAAATTATGGTATTTTTAAAGGAAGGTATGGCACGGAAGGAATGAAGGCATTAGAGAATAAGTAACTAGCCATACTCATCGTTCCCCTACACGTTGATCGGTGAAGACTTGTATAAGTTGGGACATGATGAGGTGTTGCGCATGCAGTGTGTATTAGAGCATGAGCACCTCATCATCATGGAGGAAGTGTAGGTAGACATTATGTAGGTGATGCCACTACGTGTAAGATATCAATGGCAGTTTTGTGGTGGGAAACCATGTACAAGGATTGTAAAGACTATTGTAAAGCATGTGACCATTTTCATCACATTGTGCAAGCCAGAAAGAGAGTTGAAATGCCCTTTTCCCTATCCATAGTGCGGAACCTTTTGAGAAGTGGGAAATAGAATTTGTATTCCCTATTGCACCAACGGCATGTAGGACTAAATCACACTATGTCATCACTTGCATGGATTATCTGACAAGGTGGGTGGAGGTTACCCTAACTAAAGACTACACACGGTAGCCACAACGGCAATATTCTTATGGGAAAACATTATCACGACGTATGGATGTCCTTTGATTTTAACCAACGATAGGGGTACACATTTCTTGAATGATACCATGAGGATCCTATAGATCAAGAATTTCCACGCTTGTTACCTATCCAAGTTAATGTACCAAACTAAACACAAAAACCCTGAAAAACTCAAATGAAATGGATACCTGATAGATAAGACAAGATCTGAAGATATAGATGGAAAAGAAAGCCGATGTAGACAAGATGGGCACACACGAATGATCCTACAAAGTAGATCCAAGAAACCTGCGAGACATAGATGCTTGACAGAAAAAAGACCACATTAAAATATATTTGGGTGGACTGCTAGAAAAGTGGGTGCAGGAATCAATAAGCTCCTCGGTGGATGTCAGTCCATGTTTTCAATTAAGGAAAGAAGTATACATGATAAAAGATGTAAGTAAATTTCTATATTTTGATTTAAAATGATAGACAGAAAAGTAAACAGCAGACAAAAACCAATAAAAAATGGGAAAGTGTGAAAACAATGCTGGATTTGTGTTCCCTGAATTATTTTACCTATCCACAGGTAGATCGGTGTCGATTAGGAAAATTGGTGTCGAATTTGAGACAAATCGGCGTCGACTAAGATAGGTCGGCTTTGACTAGACATAATTAGCGTTGATTTGGAAGTACGATTGGTGTCGACTCGGGGAAAATTGGAGGAAGATTGAGAAACAAACAATGGAAGCTAGATCATCGATCTCTGCTGGATCTGTAAGAGCCGTAGGGATACTGACAAGGCTCCACCTATGCTGGATGCAGGAACAAAGTCACCAAGAGATCGATGGAGGCTCATGATGTCAATGTGGTAGGAGCAGAGTAACGGTACTCCTCTTAGGGATTGATTTGGATAGGATTCTCTCTCGCTTGATAGATAATGCTTAGACTTGATGCTCAAAACTCTCTGTCATTCTTTTTGTCTCTCTCTGTCTCTATGTCTAACCAGAACTAAATTCTAGCCCTGTATTTGTAATCGGCACCGACCAAGATGAAATTGGTGCCATTCCAAAAAATTGGTGTCGACCAAGTACCGGTCGGCGCCGATCAGGGAACAAACTCCCGAAATGGCCAAAAGGCACTATTTTTGGAAAGATGAAAGTGATCCTTCCACCTCGAATACGGGAAATATCCCATTTGCTCGGTTGGGAGGATGAAAAATAAGGGGGATAGATGGATAAAATAGATATGGGAGGTTAGGAATTGATATGGGGTAGATAAGTGGTTAAGATATATGTAAAAAGTATAATTAAATAGTTAATATTTAATTATCTATGGGTAAAACATAATGGGGTGAAATAAACTTAGGATAGACGTTTAAATCAAATATTAAATAATACCTAAGGGGAAGTGGCGATATAAGCATGCCTTAGGTTACCCGAGAAGGAAAATGCATGCGGGGACACTAAATTGGGTAACCAATTTTAGGTGTCTACATTTGCCCCTTTTGTTAAGTAACTTGCGATAAGCAAATTTGTGAGACAAAACAAGGAGTTGGAAGAAAGGAAGAAAAAGTAATGATGTGATCCCCTCAACTAGGGATGGGATGGGCCCTAAAAGAGAAACCAATCCCAAGTTTGAAAAAGGTAGATGAAAATGCAGGATGCCCACTAGATGCAGAGTAGATCGATCATTAATGAAGCACAAAAATAAATAAAAAGGTAGCAACCTAAGGAACTCACATTGGTAGGGCAAACTAGATGGTCTCCGCATGAGACGACGTTAGTACCTACAGACCCATGAGTGTAAGGAGGGCTGTAAAATAGTCAACACCTAAAGAGAGACACATTGGTAGGGACAACCAGATGGTCTAAAAGTAGATGACGTTAGTGCCTATAGACCCGTTAACTCTAAGCTGCCAAAAATGTGAGTGCCCCCTGTATGCAAGGAGCAGGCTCAAAATGGACAATAATATCAAAATTATGTGCCAAAAGGCAACACTCAAGGCACAATAATGACCAGATAAATAAGCCAAGCATCAACACTATGGCAAGAAGATTAGGAGATGGAAGAAAGGGAGGTGAAGAAGAAAAAGTGCAACCAATTGGCAACAATAGGCTTAAATCGGCGTCGATCCAGATTAATCGGTACCGACCAAAACAATCGGTGCCGACCAAACAAATCGGCTCCGACCGTGTCGAGCACATATAAATATGTGAAAGGAAAACGTGAACAATTTATTTAGACCGTGAAGATTGATTTAAAGAGAGTCAAAAATTGGATTTGAGCACCATGGAATCCTTTGGGAGTAGTCAGAAGTGGAAGAGGACATGACTGGGTAAGTGAATCTACCCACATTTTCCTATATACTTTTATCATAAAATAGCATATCAGGATGCCAAATTTTAGAGAAAAAGGGAATAAGTGGGAGGCAAGAGTGTTTTTGACACTCTGCCTCCCAGTCAAGCGTCGATTGGAAAAATCGACGCCGATTATATTAAATCGGCACCGATTATAGTGATTTGATGGATATAGACATAGAGGATAGATAGATGTGATGTGACTTGATGTGATTAATATGTGGATTTAATTTTGATGAAAAATAGATATAGATAGATGTAGTGTGACTTGGATATACACGTTTTTAGATGATTTGATGGATAGATGGATATATTTGATTGATAGATTTGATATGTTTAAGATGTTGATTTAATTTTGATGAAAATAGATTGGTAGATCCACATGTGTTTGCAATACATGCTTTGATATGTTTTTTGGACAAAGTAGATAAGATGAATATAGATAGATGATAGATTTTGACTAAATTAACATGTTAAATGTCAATTTAATTGGATGAATAACAAATAATGGGAAATACTCTCTGTGAGATCAAAAGACGTAATGAAATGACCTTAATTAGAAATATAGGAAATACACCTAGATAAGAAAAAAAATGATAAGCTAGGCCCCTAACCGACCATAAATAGAGACTTTGATAGGAAACCAAAAGACCATGCATACAAGGCCATCTATGAGGTTAAAATAAACTTGACACTAGCTAGTCACAAACTAGATCTAGAAGGTAAATGGAAGGAGAAGTAAGTATTTATCTTGTCAAAATTTACAAAGGACAAAATATATGCTCACATTGGGAAAATAGGGCTCTCCATATGATCGAAAAAAGGTCTTATGTCTCAGCTTCATGATTTTTGTTTTGATAGAAGAGCAAACTGATCGATGCGAGAAGTTTGCTAGATATAGAAAGACTGATCAATACAAGAAGTCTTTCAATGATGCTAAGAAGGAAACAAACATCCGTCCTTTAATGGAATGGTCTATATTTCAAATGTAGCCATCCTTCAAGGGCATGGTCTATATCTTTTGATTCATTTTGAAAATGCATAGATAGCTGTTGTTCGAGGGATCAGTCTATCTTTTGGAATTTTTAGGATAGCATCTTTGTTTTTGTTTTTTGGTTTTTTGGAGATTTTGGAGCTTTTTAAAAGAAGCTGAGTGTAGACTAGATAGATTAGATAGAGGGGAAGAAAACATATAAAAAACATGTACTCATGCCCCGAGTAGATTCGATTAAGATAGATACTTGGGACAGATGAAGAAGTGATCAAGGTGTCCCTACTAGGAGGAGGAACATATCCATAAGAAAAATTCCATGAGTAGAGCTGTGATACTCGTATTTAAGGTGGAAAAGACATAACGTGGAGAACCACATAGTTCCGAATCACTATGAAAATATATGACTGGTTGTTAGATGGATGAAAGATCTATTTTGTGACTAAAATCATGTAAGATAGATTTTAACAGTAGAAGGGCCTTAGATGCAAGGCATTAAGAGGTTCCATTTTAAGTACGCCATCCATGGAATACAGACGATAAGCCCTAGACCCATATTTATGAGTGACTACGTACGGACCCATCCAGTTAGGAGAAAACTTACCACGCTGACTCTGTTCTAGTGTAGTGACATTTTGGTTTTCTTTAAGAACAAGATCACCAACTTTGAAGTCATGGTGTTGCAAGTGCTTGTTATAAGCATGTTTGACATGCTCAAGATAGACTTGATGATGCTTAAGAGCATTGAGACACCACTCATCTAGCAACTCAAGCTGCACTAGATGATTTTGACGATAGTCTTCATCAGAAACAAATTCTCTGAGAGAAACATGAAGAGATGGGATCTAGACTTCCAAAGGAAGAACAACCTCTGACCCATAGACTAGAGAGAAGGGAGTAGCACCCATAGGAGTACGAATGCTAGTCCAATAAGCCTAGAGAGAAAAAGGGATATGTAAATGCCAATCCCTACCAGCTCGACTAGTTACCTTTGTGAGGATATTACACAAAGTTTTATTGGAAGCCTCGGCTGGCCGTTAGCTTGGGGATAGTATGGAGAAGAAAAGATGAGTTTGATATTGAAAGCATCACAGAGGTTCTGTAAATTGACATTTTGAAAGATTTACCATTGTCTGTGATGAGTTTGTGTGGAACACCAAAGTGACAAATGATGTGTTGATAGACAAAATGAACTATGGGTTTAGCTTTGGTCAATGAAAGAGGAATAGCTTCCACCCACTTAGTAAAGTATTATGTGGCAGTAATGATAGAATGATGATCTTTGTGAAGAGCGGGATTGATGAGATTGATGAGATCTATACTCCATTATGAATAAGGCCACAAATCCGCTACAGTCTGCAAAGCCGATCTGGGGATATGTGTGAGATTGGAATGTTGTTGACACTTGACACATTTCTTAGTGTATTCACAACAATCTCGATTAAGGGAAGGCCAATAATAGCCTAAACATAAGATGCGTTTAGCTTTGGCCAAACCACTAAAATTTCCACCACATATACCATCATGGACTTCTGGATAGCTTTAAATGATTCAAGGGTTTTGAGGCACCGAAGAAAAATACCATCAAAACCATGTTTGTAGAGGATTCCACCTAGAATAGTATAGCGATTAGCACGTAGGATAAAATATCTTCTACCATTGGAAGTCATATATGGAGGAAGCACTAAATGAGATATATAATCAATGATGTGTTGATACCACTCATCTTGAGTATTGGTTGTGATGGCATTGATTGAAGTCAGTTTCCTGAGATGAGATGGTTGATCTAATCGCTGCACAGCCACATAAAGTTGTGAATCTTTGGTAAAGGGTGGAATAAGTGAGGCTAAGGAAGCCATTGTATCAGCGAATCGATTCGTAGTGTGAGGAATAGCTTAGACATTGAATTTATCAAAATATTGAAGTTGAAAGAGAATGATATCATGATATTTTTGAATGATATCATTTTACGTTGATAAACATCCGTGACTTGATTAATGATGAGTTTAGAGACACCAAAGATGTCAATATGGCGGGCGCCAAGATTAATGGCATTTTGAAGACCTAAAACAAGAGCTTCATATTTATCCATATTATTGGTACACTCAAAGTTAAGTTTGTGTGTGACTGGGATAGGTGCACCCCAAGGAGGAATCATAATGAAACCTACACCTCCCCCTTGTTGGCATTTGGATCCATGAAAGAAGAGTTTTACTTTAAATGGAGAAAGAACGAAATTAATTTGTTGGATATATTCATCTGGGAATCAAGTAAGGGGGACTTGAGTGTCCGGAAGAGGAGCATCAGCTAATTGATCTATAATGACTTGACCCTTGATAGATTTTTGTGGAATAAATTCAAGATCAAATTCTGTCATGAGCATGAGCCAACGAGTGATACGATCATTGTGATAAGGCTTCGCATGCATTGTCTTGAGTGGATTGACACTTGTGATAATGTAAGTTTTGTGATTGAGGAGGTAGTGACAAAGCTTAGAAGTTGCAAAGAAGAGAGCACAACACAGCTTTTCAGCTTTGGAATAACGTGTTTCATACTCATGGAGAGTGTGACTGATGTAATAGATGGCCTGTTCTTTACCGTTAGCATCTCGATGTGAGATCATGGCTCCCAAAGCATGGTCAGTCATAGAAATATAAAGATAGAATGGCCCCCTCACATGTAGGTATAAGCACGGGTGGGGAAATAAGATAAGCTTTGAGATCATCAAAGGCTTTTTGACAACGCTCATCCCATTCAAAATGAACATTCTTATGGAGGAGATGATGAAAAGGTTGACAATGGTATGTGTTAAGATAAAATGACGGACTAATTGAAGGCATCCTTGAAGACCACAGATTTGCTTTAAGTTAGAAGGGGAGGTATCGCAAGGATAGATTTTATTTTTGTGGGGTCCACTTCAATACACCTAATAAAAATGATAAAGCCTAAGAGTTTACCAGTGAGAATGTCAAACATGCACTTAGATGGATTTAGGCATAGACAAAAGCGAATGAGCCTCTCAAAGAGAGGTGCAAGAGTGGAAAGATAATCCTAATGGAATTTGGATTTACTGAGGAGATCATCGATGTAATCTTCCATAGTTTTGTGTAAGAGATCATGGAAGATGTAGGTCATTGCTCACTGATAGGTTGCTCCTGCGTTCTTAAGACCGAAAGGCATGACACGATAACAAAAATTCCCCAAGGAGTTATGAAGGAAGTCTTATGTTGGTCCTCTAGTGCGATGAGAATTTGATTATACCCAGAGAAACCATCCATAAGAGAAAGCATCTCGTGACCTGCCGTTAAATCCACGAGTTGGTCGATATTAGGTAGAGGAAAATCATCTTTTGGACAAGCAAGATTAAGATCCCGGAAGTTGGTACAAATTCGAATCTTCCCAGTAGCTTTGGTTACTGGTACTACATTTGAAACCCATTGTGGATAATCAATGGGTTGGATGAAGTTAGCAGAAAGCAAACATTGTAACTCTTCTTTAACAAGAAGGGCTACTCGAGGGTGCATTTTACGCAATTTTTCTTAACCGGTTTGATGTCGGGAAGAGTAACGATATTGTGGACCACGATATCGGGATCGAGTCTGGCATATCCTCATATGACCAAGCAAAGGCTTGACGATGGTTGGAAAGAAAAGTGGTAAAGTCTCCTAACTCCTGTGGATTAAGAGATTGGCCGACCTTAATGATGTAAGGGTCTTTAGAAGTCCCTATATTAAGATTGATAGTGGCTTCATTAAGAAGCATAGATGTGTCAGAAGGAATGGTTTTAGGAAGATAGGAATCCTCTACCCCTAGATAGGTGAGGAAAGAATCATCATCCGCACAGTGGATAGTGTTGATAGTATGAGAGTCATCTCCAACTATTTCAGAGAAGACTAATGGTATGGAATTAGCTTTGTTATTAGTTTTATAGGTCAACAGCCCTAAGGAAATGATATTGACTAAAAAAAAATTTAGATGGGATGGAAATGGCATCATCCACATCAAATGATGCTTCTGACCTAGCGGGAGAAGATGGTTCCTCAATGGGAAGAGGCTCATCAAGAATAGTGATGGTGGCTTTTGAAAGAGGTTTAAATCCTAAACCAAATTTTTGATGTGGTTTGAGAGTTGGAATGGATGCGAGGTCATGCACACCCTGTTCATACTTTCCCAGGCCAAAACCCTTCCACATGCATCGATATAAATAAGTTTTTGCAAATGTGGGATTTTGTAGACAATCAAACCCTGTTGAATAGGGTTTGGCCCTAGGAGGAGAATCGGGTGATAGTGAGGTGTATCAAGACCACCATAAATGAAGTTAGTCTATTGATTGGGTAGACCAATGGTGATGACATGACCAAGACCTAGCTGATATTTAGGTTGTTTTGTCTGGTCTACCATACTCATTAGGTTTGAGATGGGCATCAAAAGAGAGAAGAGGAAGCTCTCCTAGTGAGAAATGTTGTAATGTCTCTTCTAGATTTTGTAAATCTGGTAGTTTTGTTGTAGGTATGGAAGAGGATGAAGCCTTGTCAGGAGAACAAGCATTCTCCTTTAGAGGGGTAGACCCTGTGGTCATGTCGCATTGTGCAGAAGGAAAAGGATCTCCTGGATGAGTATAGATTTTTCCCTCATATTGATATTTTAAGCATCGATGGAGGGTTAATGGGATGTAATGCATTACATGAATCCGAGGAGCATTCAAGGATCATATTCTTTGGAATTTCCTTCAAGAATGTAAAAGAGTTCGTGAAGCAACTTCTCACCTACTTGAAAGGCGGGACCACGGTTCTAAAGTAAGCGCCGATTGATCATTAAATGATCGAAGGGTGAAAGGCGGGGATGACACTACGTTCTTTGGTAACTTAAGTTACTCGAATGTGTGTGAGGAAATTATGTTGAGTGCAACACCACTTTGTCAATCATAGTGAATTTTAACATAGTGTTGTTGATTTGAAGCTGTGATAAGAGGGGACCCTCCAAATCCTCGGAAGAAAGGGAAGGAATTTCGAATCTTGAAATGAAATGGTAGTTGACGGTTTATTAAATCCAACAATTATCTCGAAAGGTCAGGGGCTCATCTAAATTCACTATGATACGGTGCAGATTATCAATTAAATCCACAGCGATCTTTGTGGAGATGATTGAATGAGGTCAAAAAGAGACATTTTGACTGGAGCATGGGTAAGTTGTTTCATAACACTCTCCTCTACTGACATGGGAATCTGAGCCTAAGGTGAAGCATGAATAGAGCTGTACGTACCCAAAATTGTATGTACTGCACCACCGAAAAGATGTTACAAAAGCCCCAATGATGATACAGGTCTCCTCGCAAGGTGTTCAGAATCCAAAAGGCCTGTTAAACATGCGTTTACAACCCGCATGCCTCGCTTTGCCCCCGCGCCCTTTGTTTTTCCATTTCTTTCCTCTTTCTTTGGCTTCTTGGCCTTGATGACAAAACCACCACCCCGAACAGGTGGTGGTCCTGAATGCCGCCCCGCTCGAGCGGTGGTCATGCGCATTTTCCAGAACGTTCTTTTGACGCGACCCGCGTGAAATATCAACGATTTACCAACTTTTCTTTGCCGACTTAAGCTTGTATTTATGTTTTTGCCGACTGAACAGTGATTTATCTTTGTTTAATAGTAGGAGAGTTCAATTTGAACTTGCCTTCTGGTGTTTGCAAATGCTATAAATACATAGCTTGTGCTGAGGCAAATGGCCACCATTTCCTTGTGAGAGTCTTCTCATTTTTCAGTGGTTTGGTCTGTTAGCTTGCTTAGGATTGATAGTATAGTTCATTTGTTGGTAAGCCACATACCCATCTTGTGCAGGCAGTGCTGTTGTTTCACCCATGGTCTGGTTTGTTTTGGTCTTGGTTCTTTGGTCTGGAGTCTTCATTCTTGAGCTTCAGTCTTCATACTCAGTCCTAGATTTATTTTATGAATCATTTTATTTTAGCATGGTTTAGAATTCTGAGTATTTAGTTATGCCTCACTGTACACCGACAACGATCCTGCTAGGAATCGTATAGGCCAAGCTCTGTTCTCTTGTGCCATCCTTCTCCTACTTGTACTTCGTTGTATTTCTTTGAAGCTGCTATTATTCATTGTTTGAGTACCTGTTGTTTATCATTTTGTTTTATCATTGCTGCAACAACCCTGCTAGGAATCACATAGGCCAAGCCAGTTCACTTGCGCCATCCCTCTCCTACTTGTGCTTTGTGCCATTTTACTTCAAAGTAATTGTCATCCCAGTTCCTTCTCTTGCTGATGTTGCCATACTCCTACTCTTTCTGGATTCACGTGAACATGCAAGAACGAAGAGATCACTCTGAGGGGACAAGCTACAACACAACTGGATTTGCCTCTGCTCAGTAAACTCTAGGTTTAAATCGTCAAAGTTATTATCAAATAGAGTAGTGAATCATTTTATTTCAGTTAAAGCTCGCTTTCAATATTGCCAGGGAAGCTGTGGGGAATGATAGTTTCTGAGAAACTATGATTTGTTCCTCACTTCTGAGGTAGGATTGAAGGTTTTCAATTAAGTTAATTAGCTGTCTTTTATTTAGATTCACACATCTGCACAGGTGAATAACCACACCGGGTTATCTCACTTGTTTAGTTTTAGTATAAAAGTAGTTTAATTGTTGCTTGTAATTATAATGTTTCAATCATATATTTTGTTTAGATTAGTTTCCCTTTCAGTAGTAGTATAAATTGTTATTTTCAGTTTAAGTTAATTTGGAGATTCCATAACTAGATTAAACGCTTAAATTCTAGTTAGGAGGGTAAATCACTAGGGAATTTATGCTACCCACTCATAGCCTCTAAATCTCCCTTTTTCAGTTTAGCTACCAGGAGATCAAACTACCAGATCTTAGTCACTGATCCTCCCATGGTTAGCCATAAGAAAGTTGCTTGCCGATTCTCATCCTCGCTTGTAGCTTTTCTATCATAGAAAACTGACCATAATCCTGGCTGTGACTTCATCTAAGTCACCCGCATTTCAAACCACCGGCTGTCTCGGCACGACCTCGGGAGGTCGGGTACGGGGAAGGTCACTTGTCGATTATCATCCTCGCATGTCACTTTCCCATCGTACAAAATTGGTGAACCCGACGTGAAACAAACAATTATTTCACCTTCTCTTTGAGAAGTTTCATCTTCTCTCTTTCACCTTCGCTCTTTCCCATTATTCTGCGGGTATTCATATACCCCCCGAATATGTCGGGATTTGATGCTTATGGCAGACCCCTCCTGGGTCTTGAGGCATACTATGCCCAACAGAATACGGAATCATCACCCTCACTCTCAATGTGGGGCGACGGCTATTCAACTAATCGATTGTCAACACAAATGCCAAGGATTAGATATAGTTCGTCCTTCCAAGCGAGAGGGGTTGGGAGCAACAACTCGCTCAAACACAAACAGAGCCTGAAGGCTCAAACAATATGACATTTATTGGAGATTCAGTTTCATCTCCTCAGATGCTACTTAGACCACATATTAGTAGACAATCAGACCCATACCTGGTCTTAGATGATGAACGGTCAATACATTATCCTAGGAGTGAACAACATTCTCGGGGTATGTACCCACCTATAGGAGGTTTGCGAATACAACCCGAGGTCTCTTTTCAAGAAAATGCCTCTATGCCACTACATATAGGAAATACTCTCAGGGAAACTTGGCAAGATAGCAATCAGTTCATGACAGGCTATCACATGCCTATACAACACCAGGATATACAACAAACGCCACCAAGGCACGATATCGTGACTTCACCAAACGAAGTCATTTCAACTCTAATAGAAAAGGTTAGAGGATTAGAACTTGCCCAAGCAAATCAAAATTTGAAATTCATACAAACAGGGAGTTCCAATCCTCCGCACCATCCTAGCCAAGTAGATCTCCTCACAGGAGTAGGCACGTTAGGTATGACTCCTCAGTATTCACAACAAGTACCAACTAGACCCACTATCGCTAGCACAGTTCCTCCTGGTCCAGTACAGAGCAATCCATTCCTGGATAGTACCCCTTCGTACTTAAACATGTATTCCAAATCACCACAAGGGGATATGTACTCATCCCCCGGCATGTTTACTCAAATGCAGGGATTGCCTTATGCCCCTGCCAACGCATACGTTACGCCATATCAACAACCCGTTCCGCCACCACCTCCTCAACAGGCACCATCAATGGTTGAGACGTATGCAATAGGGACTTATTCGAGAATATTTAAAGGAGCCCTTAGATTTCACCATAATAAGCGTCATGCTTCCAAGACCTCTCCCGATTTGCCCAAGTTCAAGGGTGAGGGAGATTCAAACGCGCATATCAAAGCTTACGCTCTGACCATTTGAGAATTACTCCCATGGGATGGGGGTTCTTGCTAAAATATTCCCAAAACATTGGAAGGCATTGCCCTCGATTGGTATTACGTGAGAATACCCGAGGCTTCCATACATTCATTCAAACAACTCGTATTTGAGTTCATCAAAGCCTTCGACATGAACAAACTATTAAGGACAGGAATCAGGGAGTTCTTGCACATCAAGCAAGAACATAATGAGTCTGTCGCCCATTTCATCCAAAGGTGGCGCACAGTCCTTTATTCCTCGGCAAGCGCTCCAAACATGGATCAGATGGAACTATGCGATTTATTCCTTCATTCTCTCAGCAGAGAGGTGAAGGAAGAAGTCCAGAAGTTCCCACTAAGAACTTACGATGAAGTACTTGAGAGCGCTCTTCGAATAGATCAAGCAGCGATAGATAGTGGCCGTAAGACATATGGAACAAATGGGAAATTAATCACTCCTAATCAAAACACTATGACCTATCCTAATGCCAGAATACCGATCAAGGACCCAAGATCCTTAATGAAAACCATGGGGTTACAATAGATGGAGTCACTGATCAAGTCAAAGGACCAAATGTTGTGAACACCCCGGCACCTGCTAACAATCAACGCAATAATAACTTCACTTCAGCGATCAATACTGTGGATTCTTATCATCCTCCACAGAAGAAAATCTAGTCACAAGGCCTTGCTCGGGGCCCAGATGGGTATCAAAACCAAAGCCAAAGGCCACAACCTCGAAATTTCAACTATAACAACCAACAGCCCAATCAGAACTTTGGGCCACAACAAGATTCAAACCGACGACCACGGAACTATAATCCCAATCTATATTGTGGTTTCCACAAAATTAGGGGTCATGATACTAAGACTTGCCATGACTACAATAAATTCATGCAACGCTTGCCAGAAGAACAAAAACAACTTTTCATAGATATGTTCTTGGCAGATCCTGTGTCACCAGCACCAAATACTTTTGCAGGGGCAGTTTCCCCTCAAAATGCACCTCTCAAGATCTTCAATGATCCTCTCCCAAATCATTATAACAATAACAGGTTAGATCCAAATGGGAAAAACAAAGGTATCATAATAAGAAATAACAATCAAGACGCCTCAACTCTTGACAACTCTCAGATTGCTCCTAACCTAGGTTCAAATGGTATTACACAAATCTTGGGATTAGTCGAGCTAGAGGTTGAGTGTGAAATTAATGCAACAACTTGGACAAAGGAGTATGTTTCACAACCCCTACCTGATATTTTCTCCACACGAGATGAAGTTCCTACAAATGTTAAACCGGTAGGATCCTATGATTTAATATACGAGGTGGCAAAGACAAATAAAGATAAGTCAATTTCTGTGGAAACAGTCTCCACTAAAGCCACAGAAGGAATTATGAAACTCTTGGAGAATGACGAACCGATATTTCTCCCATTTGAACCTCAAGGAATGGGTAGTCTTCTCGATATAGCATCTCTTCCCTCCGATGACCTAAATCTAGATATAAACATGATAGAATTAATAAACGAAGAAGGGCAATTTAAAATTGAAACGATGCCTATCAAAACCATCTCTAGGCACTACCCTATTCTAAAGTCTAGCTTCGACCCATGCGTGTCTAAAGCTAAGTTTTCCCTATCCATGGGGCAAGACCTCATCATTAACACAATGCTCACTATGAGAGAGAAGGTCGAGCAGCATAGTCATGCTCACCCACATGTCATCTCTCAAAAACATGACAAAGAGGTACGCGAATGCCTCTTTCAGAAAAATGTTTTTAATAATGGGACATATAAACCTCTGGGCAAGGGTTGTAAGTTCAAACCTAGAATGGTAGGCCCTCGTCAAGAAAATGAAAAATTTGAGGATAATGGTTCTCCGCTGTGTACTTCTAGGGGTGAAGAATTCGATATTCGTCAACTTTCTTCACCTTAGACATCATGACATATGGTTCCACCTGCATTTTCATATGTACATGGTTGCAGTTGCATTACATTAGTAATTTAGTTGGTTCATTTTGTTCACTCGTTTCATAAATATTGTAGTCCAGGAACTTACTCTTAAGTAATCTGTTACAAATTTCTGAAGATATTGGCAAAAATATTCAAATCACATCTCTTCAAACATCATCAAGTATTTTCAAATCTTATCATCAAGTTGACAGGAAAACATTGGCGGAAACCATACCAAGAGACTGCATACTTGGCTTTTCTTGTTCCTTCTACTAGGTAAAGTTGTCCTTGCCTACGGTCTGTTCTAGAAGCTTCTTGGTGTCACATCTATCCCTCTTAAAATCTCTTGGAACGAAAGGATATCCCAAAGTCATAGATCAAAAATGTCAAAATCAAATGCAATCAAAAGCACCAAGCAAACAAAATATTTTATTTTACACACTTCTTTGCCCCATCAACCTTCGGTGATAAGCCCACATCTCTTACTGGTGATGTGAGGTTGGGAAAGGAAAGAAGTGCCCTTACTCACCTGTATCTTGCCTTTGGTGACAAACCCATGCTTCTTACTAGTGGTGAGAGGCAAGGTGTGGGGGGTCCAGTCACACAAACTAACAAATCTTGGTATGCTAAAAACACAAGTCAAATTCTATTAAAAGAAGGCAAATATCCAAACATCTAAATTCCAAAGAGATCAAATCCTCAAAACCAGATTTTGTCAACCAGGTTGCCATTTATGAATCTAAGTCTAGATAAACTGAAAAGTAAGTGGCCTTCTAAGCTTGGTAGTAGTTCTGAGTAGGGTGGGTGTGTAGGTCCAAATTTGGTTCTTGTTCTTGTTTTGTATGTCTCTCATCATTCCACTCAAATCAAACTCATACAACTTGTGCCCTTCCCAATTCTTGGTGTTGAGCCCTTGCATCTTACTAGTTGCATGGATTTGGGATTGGGGCAAGTTCATCTCTTTATCGCTACACATTCATCACGTTTTGCCAACATAAGAAGAAATCACAAACATTGTCTAAAGAGGCCAAAAGTTCAAAACTACAACATGTTCGTCATCACATATCAGCATTGCAAAAGCAAATAAAGTAAAAACATTCTGTTTAACATTTGTTATCACTTGTCATCCATTGCATACATTCTTAAAAGCATGTGAAAGTTGGCGGCATTTCGACACATGGGCATGTCAGGTATAGCCTCTAACTCCCCATTTTGGGACCGCCATACTCGGACCCAACGTTTTATGCCTCTTCATGGCTAAAACGCTTCTCCGAGGGGGCAATATGTACGTACCCAAAATTGTATGTACTGCACCACCGGAAAGATGTTACAAAAGCCCCAATGATGATACAGGTCTCCTCGCAAGGTGTTCGGAATCCAGAAAGCCCGTTAAACATGCGTTAACATCCCGCATGCCTCGCTTTGCCCCCGCGCCCTTTGTTTTTCCCTTTCTTTCCTCTTTCTTTGGCTTCTTGGCCTTCAGTGACGAAACCGCCGCCTGTAGGGTGGTGGTCCTGTAACCGCCGCCCTGCTCAGAGCGGCGGTCCTGTGCGCGTTTTCCAGAACGCTCTTTTGACGCGACCCGCGTGAAATATCATGATTTACCAACTTTTCTTTGCCGACTTAAGCTTGTATTTATGTTTTGCCGACTGAACAGTGATTTATCTTTGTTTAATAGTGGGAGAGTTCAATTTGAACTTGCCTTCTGGTGTTTGTGAATGCTATAAATATGTAGCTTGTGCTGAGGCAAATGGCCACCATTTCCTTGTTAGAGTCTTCTCATTTTCAGTGGTTTGGTCTGTTAGCTTGCTTAGGATTGATAGTATAGTTCATTACATGTTTAGATAGTATTGTTCAGCTGTTGGTAAGCCACATACCCATCTTGTGCAGGCAGTGCTGTTGTTTCACCCATGGTCTGGTTTGTTTTGGTCTTGGTTCTTTGGTCTGGAGTCTTCATTCTTGAGCTTCAGTCTTCAATACTCAGTCCTAGATTTATTTTATGAATCATTTTATTTTAGCATGGATTAGAATTCTGAGTATTTAGTTATGCCTCACTGTACACCGACAACGATCCTGCTAGGAATCGTATAGGCCAAGCTCTGTTCTCTTGTGCCATCCTTCTCCTACTTGTACTTCGTTGTATTTCTTTGAAGCTGCTATTATTCATTGTTTGAGTACCTGTTGTTTATCATTTTGTTTTATCATTGCTGCAACAACCCTGCTAGGAATCGCATAGGCCAAGCCAGTTCACTTGCGCCATCCCTCTCCTACTTGTGCTTTGTGCCATTTTTACTTCGAAGTAATTGTCATCCCAGTTCCTTCTCTTGCTGATGTTTCCATACTCCTACTCTTTCTGGATTCACGTGAACATGCAAGAATGAAGAGATCACTCTGAGGGGACAAGCTACAACACAACTGGATTTGCCTCTGCTCAGTAAACTCCAGGTTTAAATCGTCAAAGTTATTATCAAATAGAGTAGTGAATCATTTTATTTCAGTTAAAGCTCACTTTCAATATTGCCGGGGAAGCTGTGGGGAATGATAGTTTCTGAGAAACTATGATTTGTTCCTCACTTCTGAGGTAGGATTGAAGGTTTTCAATTAAGTTAATTAGCTGTCTTTTATTTAGATTCACACATCTGCACAGGTGAATAACCACACCGGGTTATCTCACTTGTTTAGTTTTAGTATAAAAGTAGTTTAATTGTTGCTTGTAATTATAATGTTTCAATCATATATTTTGTTTAGATTAGTTTCCCTTTCAGTAGTAGTATAAATTGTTATTTTCAGTTTAAGTTAATTTGGAGATTCCATAACTAGATTAAACGCTTAAATTCTAGTTAGGAGGGTAAATCACTAGGGAATTTATGCTACCCGCTCATAGCCTCTAAATCTCCCCTTTTTCAGTTTAGCTACCAGGAGATCAAACTACCAGATCTTAGTCACTGATCCTCCCATGGTTAGCCATAAGAAAGTTGCTTGCCGATTCTCATCCTCGCTTGTAGCTTTTCTATCATAGAAAACTGACCATAATCCCGGCTGTGACTTCATCTAAGTCACCCGCATTTCAAACCACCGGCTGTCTCGGCACGACCTCGGGAGGTCGGGTACGGGGAAGGTCACTTGTCGATTATCATCCTCGCATGTCACTTTCCCATCATACGAGACCCTAGGTCTTGAGGCTGATGTGGAAGGAGGAATGCCTTCAAGGGCTGTAGAAATGAAAACCCGTGGTTGAGATGTAGATGATGATAGATTATCATATTGTTGTGTTCTAGTGGTGATATGAATCGTGTTGATTTGAGAAGGTGGAAGACCATCGGCGTGGAATTAATAGAACTAGAGGCCTGAGTAGATCGTTGAGGCTCAAATGTGGTTGAGATGACAGGAGATACTTGTTCCTCCTCTTCTTCTAGTAGAAGATCACTTTCTTCCAAAAGAATGTTAATGACAAATTGAAGGGCTTTAAATCCCTCGGTGTCATGTCTTGGAGTGTGATGGTAAGCACAAATCAAATCAGAGTTGAACCAGGAAGGTTTTAATCCTTTAGGATTATAGGGTTTGATTGGAGGAAGGGATATGGATGAAGACTGGATAAGTTAGTGAAGAATTTCGGTATAGAATTTGGTAGACAAAGATGAGGATAGAGATGACGGAGGTGCCTCTTTTACCTCCACAAACTGCCAAGGTAAAAGAACCTGCATTTCTAGTTTGACAAACTTTTTAGGGATCATTTTACTTTTTAGACATCGGGAGGAACAAACTTTGGACACTTGAGATGGAAGTAAATGAGGCATGATTGATTTCTATGGAGGAGGAGCTCCTAAGATAGATTTTGAAGAAGATGAAGATGTGACAAGTGTTGTGGTCTTCAAAGATAGGGAAGGCTTCTTGATTGAAACATATGACGATTTAGATAATGCTGATTTAGATGAGGGAGTAGCTCCCAAAATAGGTATAATCAGAGGAACAGAGGGTGCCTTGACTTTTGGTGATGAAGATGATGGTCCTGATAAAAGAAGTGATGCCTCTCTAGTTTGTGAATTCACTTTACAAGGCACAAGTGAAGAATGTGTTGTAGAAGAAGAAGATGATGGTTCCAATAGTATTGTAGAAGAAGATTCCTTCCCGAGTTGATAAATCCAATCTTTTATGAGGCGCGAGAAAGATATTTTTGATGGAAAGCACCGGGAGTATTAATAGTACAAAATATGGGTTTTCCTTTTCGGGGATGGTGACAACTTTAACCGCATAAGGTGATTGTAGCCTTTTGAGGGAAGGAGATGAGGAGGTGCTAATGATGTAATGTTAGAATTTAGTTTTCTTGGTTTAAGGCCGGGGAATTGAGAGTGTAGGTGCGGTGCTATTTCTTTAGATTTTCCCTTAATAGGTAAAATAGTATTGGTGATGGAAGGAGTGGATGATGAAGAAGTAGTTCCTTGCAAGAGGAGGTACTTACAGTACAGTAATTGTGGGTATAACTACTTTGTGGGAAAGGAAATGGGAAGGGTCAAAATCAAAGACACTTCCATTGAAGTTAGTACCACTATGGGTATATTTACTAATGGCATAGTTGCAGCAAAAATGGGAGAAATAGGAGTAGATGTATTTGTGGTTGAAACTTGAAGGGATGTAATTACCTCGAGCATCAAAAGAATATCGCGATGAGATAGATGAGGATGACACTGTCTTGGGCATAGGTGGAAGATCAGATAAAGAGGCAAAGGGAGATGAATCCATCTCTAACAATGTGGGAATATTCAAAGATGGGTTGTCTGAAGATGGTGGAATCCAGTGATTAGCGAAGTGGTAGGAGGTTCTGATTTAGTCGATGTGTTCATAAATGACTTAGTTTTATAAGAAGATTCTTCAGTAGAAATGAATCTGATAGTATGAGTGTTTGTATTTTGAGACTTTGAAGCATCATTGTTCGGGGAATGATTGGGAAAAGGTTGTTTAAAAACATCAAGTGCCTGATTTGGGGGAGCATTTGGGTTATCCAAGATGAGCTCGCCTTTATCAATGAATTTCTGGACAAGATTTTGAAGGTCGACATTGTTCAATATCATGGCCTTTGGTTCTATGATAATGATGAAGTCATTTTCCTATACGAGAATGGACATTTTTGGCTTTCATCAAAATTTCTAATAGGGGGAAGTTCGATCATGTGAATTTCCAACATTTTTTCCAAGATAGAAGCATATGATTCCCCCAATGAAGTAAAAGATCAAGATGACAAGGGTCCTTTTCGAGAAGATGAGGAGTCTCTCCATGGTGTTTGATTAGAAGTGTTATTGGCATGTGGTGTTTTTAATATGATAGTGTTAGTGGATTCTGATTCTTGTCTTTAGAAGTGGAAGGGTTTGATTTTGTAAAGCGAGAAAAATATGGTTTAGATTTAGAGTGAAGTTTTAACTTCCCTTGTTCAATGGCGCGAGACTCAAGTTTGCATGCCATCGTAAAGGATTCTTCAAATGTATGAAAAGTTTGGATCCTTAAAGTGGAAGAAATATGATATGCACAAGATCGAGTAAACAACTCAATCTGTTGATATTGAGGAAGGGAAAAAGACAATTAGTTTATTATCCCTCTCCAATGAGTGACAAAGTCTGTAATAGACTCATCATCGAATTGACAAATGTTATAAAGATCTGTAATTGAGATCTTATGTGTGATGTTTATTGAAATTTTTTCAACAAACATGGGCCAGTGAGAGAAAGAAAACCAGGAATGTTGGGGAATGTTATTATACCGGTCTAAAGAAGACCCTACTAGAGACAAAGGAAAGTACAGAGCATAAGCTCCACGATCTGGACTATCGTGCAGTGAAGTGTGTTTGAATGCTCACAAGTGCTGTTGAGGATCCTCCGACTATGAAATTTTGAGAACTTAGGAAGTTCCCATTGGGGAGGATAAGGCTTAAAAGCCAATGATGGATGAATGGGTTCATTACACACTTCTTCAAAATAGTATGAAGGACGAGCCCCTTTGGTGGAAGCTTCTAGGTCTCGTGATTTTCTTGAAAAGAATTTGAACCACGTCAGATTGAGGAGGAGGCATACTGGTATGTCCTACATAAGAAGTGAATGGTGGATTTTGTTGAGGCGTCAATGGGGGATTCATCTGTTGATTAACAGGATGATAAGAGGAATAACCAGGTGTTCTAGGTGATGCCTAGTGAGGTATTTGTTGTGAAGGAGCCTGTGTATAAATAGGTTGTGAGATGACAAGTGGTTGAGAAAAAGGTGGTTGAATGAAGGCGGAGTTTGTGATTGGTGGGCTCCTACACTTGTCGACTGAATCGGAATGGATTGAGGAACATGGGTATTGATTTGATTGGACATGGTGGGGAACAAGGTCTGAATGAGGATTTTGACTATCGGATTGGTTATTAAGGGTGCTAATGCTAGAGGATGGGTGAAGGTCACTGTCACTGGAACATTGGAAGAAAGACCAACTGGAGGATGAGAAGTAGGAACCAACTGACTCGTTGAAGGGGGTTGACTCATAAAGAGGTACTGACCCTAGGATGTAATGGATGACATAGAAGAATTAACAACAATCTATGGGTGTGCAGACACGCCCATTATAGCTAGAGAAGAGGACTTCTCAGAAGTAGGTTGTGGAATAGTCGAGGTAACTGTGGCGTTAGGAATAGGAAAGACTATTTGAGAACTAGTCAACATGGTCAGTGGAAGAGAAAAAGGAGGCATAGGTGCGCCACCCTCTTCCGTGGTTCGAGGTGAGAAAAAGGATGCTAACTATTCTACAAAATCCTGGGATGGTTCATGAGGATAATCGTAAACTTGCTAGATTGGTGGTCCCTGATCAGATATTCGAATGGACTTATGTACTAGGTAGTCCATAAGGGCTACTGGATTGCGATCAAGGAGCACCTGAAATTTAGGATCCCGTGAGGAACATACTCTATATCAGAAGTAGATGATATTTCTGAAGGACTGGGGGAAGCTGGACGTGATGGGATTGCTTTAGGCTGATAGAAAGGATTATATGACCAAGATGGGGAACCAACTAATAGTGGTCCCGAGGAAGACCCGAGGGGTGCCGAAACATCCACACTAGTGGTGATCTCGGAGGAAGAAGGGGCCAGTTGAGCCATTCTTCTAGATTGTAACTGAGTGATGACTGTCATAAACAAGCAGAAATATAGAAAAAGAAGATTGACCTAACTAATGCACAGATAATTCAAGCAGCGTAGGTGATTATCTCTTTTAAGTTTTACTACTTTTAAGAAAGAAAATATTAGGGAAGGCTTTTAGAATAGGAACTACTCAGATAGCCAAACTAAGGATGGTTTGGGGAATGTTTTGGTGAGGAGTCCTGAAGGCACTTCAGTAAAAGACCAGTATGTGGCTTGATATAGGGGCCTACCCCTGCACTTCACACACTGCTACGATAAGGGAGTCGGGTGCTTTGCCAATATATACCAGAACTTCCGTGAATTTATAGCGCGCTCGAGTACCGCGTAGGCTCTTCCTCTTGGATGTCACTTCCAAGTAGGCGAGGCCATGGGAGGAATTTTTGTTTTGATGCTTTATACCTAGTGATTTTGGCTTTGTGTGCAAGGGTGAAAAATAAAAATCAAATAGTGTCACTACCGATTTTGATTAATTTTTCTAGCCTATTTAGAAAACTAGATGAATAGCATACAACATAAATGACAAAGGAAAATTTCTTTTTAATCACTAAGAACGAAGTGTTGGATTTCGATGAAAACAGGTCAGACAAATTCTTTTCCAAATGCGATTAAATTCTTTTTTAAGCACCAAAATTGAAATGTTTGAATGTGATAGAAAACAAGAAAACAAGTTCTTTTTAAGCTCTTAAAAAGGAGAAAACAACGTAAAGAGGAATACCTATAGATTTTGCTCTCAAGGTATGTGGACTTCAAAAGCACATTGTTGAGCTCTTTCCCTCGAAAAATTCAATGAACAAGTGATGTGCTCTGCAAGAAAAGGTTAAGCAAACACCCAACAAATCCAGGAAGATATATCCAGATGATAGTAGAATGAAAATTTCTATTTAAAGAACTAAAAAAACTTTCAATAAAATAACAATTTTGCAAAAAGAGATGGATAAAGAATGCAATTTTGAAATCAAATGAAAGATTTATTGATCTTGAAAAAGGAATTGGAATTTAGTTTTACAAGAAAGAAGAAACTTTAACCTTCCAAATTATAAGTGAAAGAAGAAAGACCAAAATGAAGGAAGAAAATGCTACGGAGAACTGACGAAAAGCAATGAAGAAATAGAACAGAAGCTCAAAAATGGAAAAGAAATGAACTTACCAATAAGGGAATTTGGTTGGGTCCCACTAGGTGTGCCAGAATGTAGATCAAGAATTTCTGCGCTTGTTACCTATCCAAGTTAATGTACCAAACTAAACACAAAAACCCTGAAAAACTCAAATGAAATCGATACTTGATAGATAAGATAAGATTTGAAGATATAGATGGAAAAGAAAGTTGATGTAGACAAGACGGGAACACATGAGAAATCTTGTAAAGTAGATCCAAGAAACTTTGTTAGACAACGATGCTTGATAGAAAAGACCACGTTAAAAGATATTTGGGTGGACTTCGAAAAGCGGTCTGAGTAATGATAAGCTCCCTCGGCGGATGTCAGTCCATGTTTTCAATTAAGGAAAGAAGCATACATGATAAAAGATGTAAGTAAATGTCTATATTTTGATTAAAAATGATAGACATAAAAGTAAATAGCAGACAAAAACCAATAAAAAATGGGAAAGTGTGAAAACAATGTTGGATTTGTGTTCCCTGAATTATTTTACCTGTCCACAGGTAGATCGGCGTCGATTAGGAAAATCGGCATCGACTGAGACAAATTGGCATCGACTGAGATAGGTTGGTGTCAACTAGACAGAATCGGTGTCAACTGGGTACAGTTGGCGTTAACTCGGGGAAAATTGGAGGAAGATTGAGAAATAGACAGTGGAAGCTAGATTGTCGATCTCCGCTAGATCTGCAAGAGCCATAGGGATACTGACAAGGCTCCACCTATGCTGGATGTAGGAACAGAGTCACCAAGAGATCGATTGAAGCTCACAATGTTGATGTGGTAGGAGCAGAGTAACGGTACTCCTCTCAGGGATTGATTTGGATAGGATTCACTCTCACTTGATAGATAATGCTCATACTTGATGCTTAAAACTCTCTATCGTTCATTCTATCTCTCTCTCTCTCTCTCTAACCAGAACTAAATTATGGCCTTGTATTTGTAATCGGAGCCGACCGAGATGAAATTTGTTTCGTTCTAAAAAATTGGTGTTGACCAAGTACTGGTCGGTCTTGATCTTGAATGCAGACTCCCAAAATGGCCAAAAGGGGCATTTTTGGAAAGATGAAAGTGATCCTTCCACCTCAAATATGGGAAATATCTCACTGCTCGGTTTGGGAGGAGGAGAAATAGGGGGGATAGATGGATAAAATAGATATGGGAGGTTAGGAATTGATATGGGGTAGATAAGTGGTTAAGATATATGTAAAAAATAAAATTAAATAGTTAATATTTAATTATCTATGGGTTAAACATAATGGGGTGAAATAAACTTAGAATAGACGTTTAAATCAAATATTAAATAATACCCTAAGGGGGAAGTGGTGATATAAGCATGCCCCAGGTTACCCGAGAAGGCAACGCACGTGGGGACACTAAATTGGGTAACCAATTTTAGGTGTCTACAGATCCTATTAGAAGAATTCATGGTGGCTCATCACAAGAAAACACCCTATCACTCACAACCAAATGGGCTGTGGAAGCATTCAACAAAATACTCGGGTATACCTTGACCAAAATTTGTGATGTCAAAAGAAAAGATTAGGATGACAAAGTATCAGCTAGGTGTTATGGTATTATAAGAGAACTTATAAAAGGTTGAACAAAACTACACCATTTCAGATTAGTGTTTGGCACTAAGCTGCTTTTCTGAGTTGAATTCATGTTCTTGTCTCTAAGAATAGCATGTATGTGAGGAGGGTTGAATGATGAGAAAGCTTTGGAAGAAAGAATTGATGATTTAATGAATCTTGATGAGAGATGATCACTCGCTAGGTGGAGCCAAACAATAGATAATGCAAAGTAGAAGGCTTGACATAATCGCCACATAAGAAACAAGAAGTTTTAGGTTGGGCAGATGCTCTTACTTTACAATTCTAAATTTTTGTACCATCCAGGAAGCTAAAAGTCTATTGGTTGGGTCCTTACAAAATCTCATACATACTTGATTTGGGCGCGTGCTAATTACAAGCGCTGGATGGGATGAAGTATCCTAGACACTTCAATGGGAGTAGGTTGAAGCCCTACTATAAATAAGTCTTCTCGGTGTTTGTAAATAAGGTAGTTTTTCTAGTTACTTTAGAATTTTCCTTTATGTGTTTCTTTTCTTGTGTTTCCCTTTCGTGTTGTCATTTTGTTTTGCACCTTGGGAGTTGATTACCTTATTACTAATTTTTGAGAATCTATGAATACGAGAGGACCACATATCATTTTAGTGTGGGGTGGAGTAATGTGAAGGATTTCATGGTTAAAATACCAAGGTGGTTTATGTTAAAAAACCTGGTTGAATGGCCCTTTTGAAAGAGTTATATGGAAAGAAAATATGAAAAAAGGGTGGCTAGTGTCAAGGTAAAGCTAATTTCAAATCCCACATACAAAGGAGGAGAAAGTGCATTAAGCAACATGAGGTAGGTGATAGTAAAAATTAGGATAGAAGAAGTGCCTTTGGTGTTGGGTACGCGCATATAAGATTCTCTGTCGAGGTTGGATTGCTTGCGCCCCGAGAAGGTTGGAGGTTTTTCCATGCGAGTTGGGGTGCGTGAGTGAAAGTGTTAAAGATGAGATTTGTTTTAAAAAGCCACATTAAATGTAAAAATTAAAATGGTAGGTGAAGTAGTAATCAATGCTTAAAAATGAAAAAAAAACTATAAATAAAGAGGTCGAGGAACTTCATTTTTCACTTTGTGTATAAGAAGAAAGAAGTGCATTTTGCACCTTTGCAAACTAGGGCTTCAAAAAAACTGATCCTTGTGAAGAAAAATTTTAAGAGATTGAAGCGTGGGTAACCAGTTTGGGTTTACGAACCAGGAGGAAGGTATTTTATGGGCATAGGAGAAATTGTAATAAGGTGTCATCTTGTGAAGGGAGTATTCCAGTTAGGGTTTGAAGAACTAGGGCATGGGTTTAAGTAATTTTCTTCACAAGTTTGAGATCTAAGGTTGGAGAGACCAGAAGAATAGAGTAACATAGAGTGATTGAAGTGGGAAGAAGACCTAGAGAATGGCACCCAAGAAACCAGCTAGTACACCCAAGAAGGGCAAGGGAAAGGGAAAGGAAAGTAGCAAGAAATTGAAGCACACATAAATGAGGAGTGGTATGCAGAAATGTAGTACCCAGATGGAGTGTTGTTAGGGAAGGAGTGGGAGTCCCATCTTAGGAACATGTCTGTAAATGATTATAATCATCAGAAAAACACAATCGAGAAGGAAATGGCACTGGAGTTAGTGTGCCCAATGAACAAAAGGACACCAGAGGGTTTGCCCATATATAATGATGATGTGAAGGTCAAATTGGAGAAGGAAGGGTTATTACAACTCTTTGAGTTTCCCTACTTTAGGAAACCTGAGTGCTTATATCAGTGGTTGATGTCATGCGTACATGAGGACTATTTCCACTTTTTAGAGCACAAGATATGCATAAATCCTCATCTCATTTCACATTTCACAGGCCTCATCTGTGAAGGATATGGTTTAGAGGATTATTTGACTGACAAAGAAGTGATTAAGGAAACTATCACCACTTTCACATGCAAGAAGGGGTAAAGGTATTATGATGTCATGGAAATTAAGGATCTAGTGATGAAGATGGTCATGCACCTAGTGTCAAAGCTAAATGGCCAAGAGAGATGTACCCAAGTCAATAAGCCATGGTTGAATGTCTGCAAGAAGGATTTCGAGGGCACCATCTACAACTTGTCTACATTCATCGTGGATGAAATTATTAACTGCGTGAAGGAAGGTGATAGGATCCTCTTTGGAAATGTGCTACTAACCATCGTGTTATCAAAAATCAAGGTACCGGATGCATCAGATAAGTTTGTATGGGAGTACCCTGCTGAAGACCCCTCGCCCACCAAAAGGTTTGAGAAATACGCTTATGACACTATGACAATAGTGCACAAGGCACATTTGGAAAAGTGGTACACGTGCCTATGGAACACATTTAGGGAAGAATGGAGAATTCCTGAACAAATGCCAGTGGCCACTAGGGGAGAAGCATAATTTGCTGTGTACCAACATTTATGTTTGGGCAGATTCAAATTGTCAGATGGGACATGGAGCCCATAGTGCAAGCTCCCATTTTCCTTCACAACTAAATACTTCCAAGCGGGAGTAAATAGGTTCAGCGAGTCCAAAAGGTTTAATTTGGAGCTTGGTAATCTAGAATAGGACCATAGGGAAATGTGTAGAGGGTTGGTTTACCCTGAAAGCATGTGTACATGGAGCGGTATGTATCGCATGAAGTTTAGATGACAAGGCCCATTTACTTTGCCCATTGCAGATGGATCCAAGATGCATGAATACATCCTCATAAGACCCAAGTCTAAGAAGGGTACACATCTGGAGAATGAGGTATCTATACCTCAAGATCCAACTGATAGGAAGAGACCCACACCGAAATGGGAGGATAAGGAGCCGAAAAAAAAAAAATACCAAGTGTGGTGGAGACACAGGCAATAGGTTCCCCTGGGACAAGTGCCAGAACCAGTATGTACATGCATAAGAAAAATCCCATAGTAAAAGAGAAGACTCCAGAGCCAGAAAATCCATCAGATAAGGAGTCATCAGAAGAAGAAGAAATAGAGTCACCTACACTAGAATCTCTGGTTAGGAAGAAGCAAATGGTAGAAGAGGAGACCACCTTAGAAGAAGTTGGAAGTTTGGAAAAGTACATAGGAGAAAAGGATGATAGTGAAGAAGAAGTAAGTGGGGAAGAGGACCCCAAGAAACATCAAGGGCTAGCTATTTTCAATGTACATGATTCAGAGGAAGAAGGAGGAGAAGAATAATAAGGGTTCCTTTTTGTGCGGTGCAAGGATAGCCAAGTAGGAGGAAGCACCCAGGACATGGGAAAAGATGAGAAGGCTAGTGCGCAGAAGCAAGAGGCTCCAAGCTCTTTGTAGGAGCAGACAACCAAGGTGGTAGGAGAAGAAGGGACAAGGGACATTGAGACCCTGGTGAAGGACAAATTGGAACATAATGCTGAGTTAGTATTAAACAAGGAGGAGAGTGCGAGAAGAGGAACGCGAAACACTAGAGGCTTGGTTTAAGCGTAAGTATACCCAAGGGTACATACATAGGAGGAAGGAGTCTAGATATGGGTTATATTGATGACCCCAAGAAAGTGTTTCATGTGTAGTTCTAGACTACCATTCCGGTAGAGGAGCTTGTAGTAATGTCATCTTTTGACAAGGAGGCTGCATATCCACGGAAAAGGAAGATGCTCTCATGGGCTATAGAGTCCCACCTTGATGAGCTAGAGTTTGAGGTAAGCCACGGGGCAATAATAACATTGCCAAGACCAAGAGAAGATAACCCAGTGGTGGATACCCAGTAGCTCTTAGATGAGAAACTATGCAATGCGCTCAACAAAGTCTCTGTTAAGATCAAGGCTAGACTCTTCGGGTGGAATGATAGGGTTAGATACCTGGAAGTGGAGCTAAAGAAGAAAGAGGAAGAGATCACCTGATTTCACAAGGAGCTAAGCCAGAGAGGTTGATAAGCACTCGGTGGTAGAGTGAATTAAAGGATGAAAAGGCCAAGGTGAGAGTTTTGTACAAAAAGGTGGAATCCATCAACAAGGTTATACTATTGAAGCATCTAGACCTAGCATCACCCACACGAAGTATGGATCTGCCTTAGGATGCTTGGAGGATTTAACAAGGGTGCTCACCATGGAGAGACAACCGCTAGCCTTTAAGTCTGCAGAGGAAGTAGTCTTGTCCTAGAGAAGGAAGATAAGTTGAAGATTGTAGCGCTCGTTATGGAATACAACAAAGTGCTTGCTGATGTAAGGGTTGCTTCCCAGGACAGACCATTTGAGGCCACATACAATAATTGCATAGATAGAGATAAAGTAGCAGGTGCCTTAGTCACCACTCATGAAGTAGAAGTCAAGGAGTTCCAAGAGAAGAACTAGGGAAATAGGGCAGAAAGAGAGAAAATCCTTGCCAAGGTTGAGAAAAATTCTAAAGCCACTTTGAAACCTTAAGGGTTTCAATCAAAAACCAGTTGAAGGAACTATATCCGCGCATTACACAAAGAATGGACACACTAGAGGATATATGTAAGGAATTGGAGAAGATCCTTAATACTATGAGCGCATAAGGAGATGGACTAAATTTTGGGGAGGTGAGTTTCGGATGAAATTGATGCTGGAATAAATTGGAGACCGACTTACAAAAGGATTTTCCTAGCTTATTGCGGTGATCCCTTCACTCTCCCATTATTTCAACCCCTTATTCTCTCTCTTAGGTGTAAGCCTATTGCATTCTTTCTTTCACTAAGGGAAGTGTTCCCATGGATAGAGAACAAGTGTAGTGTGGGGTGATGTTGGACCCCTAAAATATTGACTAAGTATAAAAGGCGCATGGTCCGCAAGGTCCCAGTTAAGGAAAGGTGCACAAGGACAAAGCACATAGAGAAGGGTTTAAGGAATCCCATGGAGCACGCAACACATGTGGATAGAATCAAAAGTTTGGGACTTAGTGAAAATTGGGTGTTTGGGGAAGAACATGTGAAAAGCATGACCTGACGCATGAGGATAAGGTGTTAGCTGGTGACGGGATGGCCTAGGAAGGAGCATACATGTGGTAGAAACTACAGAAGCACATCATGGTCAAAAGTTGAAAGCTCAGCCTAAAATAGCATACTCAAATGGAGGAAAACATTCAAACACTTGGCATCAGATCGAGGGCACTAGAGGATGGTTTGGTAGTCGAGAAAGGGTATAAATACTAGCACTTCGAGTAAACAAGAAGAGAACAAGAGAGTGGGTGGAGCTCATCAAAATACTGCAAGAACTCTGTTAGTGGGTAATTGCATTTGGGAAAGGATGTATTGGGCAAGGGGATTGTAATTTTTCTTTTTGTTGGCCTAGCTACATTAGTCCAGTTGTAATGCATGACTGCGGTCTGCTTCTCTGTGACATTCTGTAATGGCTTCATGGATGTAATGAGGTTACCAGTTTATATATATGAATATCAATGGTTTTGATATATACATATTTTCATAGGTTCTCTTTCATTTATGTTTATGCTAGGTATGGATGTTTATATACTTATTTTTGTTATGATACAAGTCATATAGTCTATTAAGTACTATCTGTCTAGAATGGCTGCAAGGATCTAGAGGCCGATTCTGAGCTCTATGGTTCTTGTATGTCTTAAATCCTCTTTAAATCTCTTAGACACAAATCATAGATGATGTTTCCCACTTAACTCACATAAAATAGAGACTCGGCACCCACGTGTGAGCGCCCAACATCTACTAGGTGATAGGCCGGCATGCATGGGGTTCCTTTCTTTTGTGATAGGGGTAAAAATGACTACAGGGAAGATTTGTAGGATTTCCCCAAGATTTAAAGAGGATTTAAGACATACAAGAACCATAGAGCTCAGAACGGCCTCTAGATCCTTGTAGCCATTCCAGAAAAATAGTACTTAAAATATTATGTGACTTGTATCATAATAGAAAGAAGTATACAAACATCTATACTTGCATAAACATAAATTAAAGAGAACCCATGAAAATATGTATATATCAAAACCATTGATATTCATATATATAAAGCTGGTAATCTTATTACATCCATGAAGCCATTATAGAATGTCACATAGAAGTAAACTAGGTCATGCATTACAACTAGACTAATGTGGCTAGGCCAACAAAAATAAAAAATACAATCCACTTGCCCAATACATCCTTTCCCAAATGTAATTACCCACTAATAGAGTTCTTGCTGATTTCTGCAAAGCTCCTCCCACTCTCTTGTTCTCTTCTTATTTACTCTACAGGTGCTAGTATTTATAGCCTTTTTGGACTACCAACCTGATCCTCTAGTGCCCTCAGATCTGATGCTAAGTGTCTGAATGTGGTCCTCCATGTGAGCATACTCTTCCGGCCTAATATTTCCACTTTTCACCATGATGTGCTTCTAGAAGTTTCTACCGCACGTATTCTCCTTCCTAGGCCAACCTATCATCAGGCTTACACCTTATCCACGCATAGTTGGGTCATGCTTTGCACGTGTTCGCCCTAAATTCCCAATTTTGACTAAGTCATGAATGCTTAGTTTTGTCCGTGCGTGTCACGTACACCATAGGCTTCCTTAAACCCTTCTCTGCATGCTTTTTCCTTGAACACCTTTCCTTAACTAGGACCTTGCGCACCACACCTTTTGTACTTAGTCAATATTTTAGGGTCTAACATCAACCCACACTACTCCTATTCTTTTTCCACGGGAACACTTCCCTTAGTGAAAGAAATAATGCAATAGGCTTATGCCTAGGAGAGAGAATAAGGGGATGAAAGAATGGGGGAAGAAGAAAGAATGGGAGAGTGAATGGATCACTACAATAAGCTAGGAAAATCCTTTTGTAAGTCGATCTCCAATTTATTCTAGGCATCAACTTCATTATGTGCTCACCTCCCCAAAATTTATTCCATCTCCTTGCATGCTCATAGTATCAGTGATCTTCTCCAATTCCTTGCATATATCCTCCAGTGTGTCCATTCTTCATGTAATGTGCGGATATAGTTCCTTCAACTAGTTTTTGATTTAACCTCTTAAGGTTTCAATGGCTTCAGAATTTTCTCAACCTCAGCAAGGATTTTCTCTCTTTCTACCCTATTTCCCTTGTTCTTCTCTTGGAACTCCTTGAGTTCTACTTCATGAGTGGCAACCAAGGCACTTGCCACTTTGTCTCTATCCACGTAATTGTCGTATGTGGCCTTAACAGTCTGGGAAGAATCCCTTACATCAACAAGAACTTTTTGTATTCCACAACGAGCACTATGATCTTCAACTTATCTTCCTTCTCCAGGCACACAGCCACTTCCTCTACAGACTCCAAGGCTAGCAGTTGTCTCTCCATGGTGAGCACCCTTGTTAAATCCTCCAAGCATCCCAAGGAAGATCCATACTTATGCATGGGAAAATCTAGGTCTAGATGCTTCAATAGTATAGCCTTGTTGATGAATTCGACCTTCTTGTACATAACGCTCACCTTGGAATTTTCATCCTTCAATTCACACTACCATCGGGTGATGATCAACCTCTCCTAGCTTAGATTGTAACACCACCGAACTGTTGTTACTTCCTCCTAAGCATACAAGTGTTGATATGTGATTTCTTTGTAAAAAGGATGTGTTCCTTTGATTGAGAAGTCATGCTTGATATGTCTTGTATCTTCTTTGCGAGATCTTTGGTAGTCGGAATATGATTGGACTCTTTTATTTATTTCATTTTGCATATGAGTTTAATCGACCTCGGAGCGAATTATGGAGTTATCCATCTATAAGACCTAGCCTTGGATCAGTGGAATTGATCCAAGTGGTGCTTTAACTTTATTCGTGATGAATTAAAATTGAGACCTTAAGCGGAGTTGCAAGGTCCGGATGCATTGAATGAGCTTGTCCGAGTATAACTCGGGCTGATCATGTTAAATGAATTGGTTCCCAATATCGTAATATATCTGGAAGGTCTTGATTGCAGACCAAGTAATAATTCCCTCGTAGCCTAATGGCGATGACGGGAGTGAACCCCTGTTCGAGAATGTATGTTGTAGGTTCTTTTTCGAGCATATGAAATGTTAGACCTAACTGGAATTATTAATGTTAGTAACCTAAAACTAAACTTAACCTAGGGGTTAGATTAGTGTTAATCTAACCTAGACCTAGGCTAAGAGCTAATGCTCTAAGTTAGTATCTATGTTCTAAGAGGTTAGCCTAGGTGTTATCCTAAATCCTAACCTAAGTTACTAACCTAACTATTGAGCAAGGATTAAAGGGGACCTATGGAGGGGTGCGAACCATGGGCGGAAGTTTCTATGTTATTAAATGCGTGGATAAGCATGAGGGACAGGTAATTTGGTGGAGGTTTTAAAACGGCTAACATGAGCCGATGTGGCAGGTCGCCAAAGTTGGAAATGGTCTTTAATGTGCTTTTGTCTATCGCCAACTATGGCGATCGGTGGCAGTGGAGATTGAGCGGGAAATTGGGAGTAAATGCAATTAATGAACTCGGTAGTCGAGCTCGGATTTCGCGAGAAGGCATGCAAAATGGAAAGTTAATGGTTTGTTTAGTTTTGCATGCGCTCCGGTTTTCCTTCTGTCTGTTCACTGGTTATTCGCACCAGTCTTCTTGGTGTTGCATGGCAAGTATGAGCGTAACTAGCTCTTTCCTCTGGCAAGGAAAATTTATAAGTCATGAAAATAGCAAATTTTTGTTGGTGGCTCTAACTTGGAAAAGAAGGAGAAGGTTTGAGCTCTTTCAGTGGTCTGCTTCGGAATTTTGAGCAAATATCCAGGCATGTTAGGCCCTAACCTTTAAAAATCTTGCTCTCTTTCAAATGATTTCATTAGAACAACTCTGTTCAGATGATTTTTGGAATTGGTTGGTTTCTATGGTAGTCTTGTGTGATTTTTGGCACTGTACCTTCATGCTGGTTCGGTTTTTCAATTTAACCCTTGATGGGTGTTTATTGTATTTCAAACTATTGCTATATTTCTTTGTGTTTTATATTCCAGCTTTAATTTACGTAATATATGCAAGAATGTATGCTAGGCATGCTCTGTGAGAACCCATGAATTGTTCTCGTGATGGGTACAGGCTACTGTGGTGCTTGTTGTTGATACTTGTCGGAGGGGATACTGATGGACATTTGTTTGATTGTTCAGTTTTATTGAACTTTTTGTAAGCTCTGTCGTGGTTATTATTGGTGGTGGTTATTGATTCTTGTTGGGTTTCGTTTTGTCATTTAAAGTTATTTGTGAATAAATAACTGGCCGTATGCTTGTATCTCATTGCGATCTTGTTGAAGTTGTTTTTCCTTTGCGTTGTGGTTATGGGATTCAACCCGTTGACAGTATGCAATATGGATATATGTATTTATTGTATTTGAAACGACTCTGTAGAGTCCATTGAATGATTCGTATATTTTGGGACCACTGTGGAAGCTATATATATTTGAATTTTGGTAATTTGATTTGTCTGAGTCTTGAAGGAGTAACAGGTAATGCAAATTTCTGTTATTTTGTAATGAATACCTTCGTTTTACAAGGAATTTGTGGTTCAGACTCAGTTGGGTACTTATTATGTTTCCACTCTATATAAGCTTGGAGCGAATATTGTTATAAGGGTTCAGTCGGATTCCTTGTTTTGAAATCAGTATTTAGATTTGCTTATACCTGATTGTGAATTTCGACCATTGTTGGCATGGTTGGAATCTTTAACTTGTATTTATCTTGTATATCATTTTCTGTAGAAGCTTTATCGTGAATACTGTTATACGGATTTAGTTTTAAATCTTTGATAAGTAATCAGTGTCACTGCTTCTGTATAAGCCTGATTATGAACATGTAATGTTTTTGGCTTTGTTGGACTTCTTTAAACAGCTTGACATCATGTAATTTGGCTTTTTATTTAGTGGGTCGTGGATACCATACTTTCAACCCTGGATGCGTCCAGAAGTGACTACGATATGCTATGTTTCCTTCTACGATTAAATTCCGTTAGATATGTTGTGCATGTTGCGGGGATTTCATTGCATAGTCATAGGAAACGTCATTGCTTTAATGATTATTGAGTATCTTGTTGACTGCGATAAAAGAGAAGATCTTTTGATTTCAACTTTGGATCTAAAAGCCTTACAGTGTTTAGTAAGGACTAGAATGGGCTGTAGGTTGATGTATGGGATTGTTGGCGTGTTACGTCTTACATTTGCATGACTATCCCGCCTTGAGCTAGATTGAACTAAAAGCCGTCGAATCGTACCTCGGCAGAGCAATGTGGTGAATCCTTCTTTTTGCCGCTTCATGTGGAAGGTCTTGTGGAGTTTGTTTGGTAGAGGGTCATCACTGTTTAGCGTGAGAGCTACTGTACTGCTGGATAACTACAGTAGTTTGTTATATTTGATCTTTATAAATCTGTAGTGCTTTTGATGGTCTCGTATGATTTATTTGCATGTGTTTAAGGTGAATGCCTTGTTCTTGGAAAGATGGTACAGTGATGAGCTAGTTCTGAAGGAAATATGTATAATTCGTTTATTTCTCTTCTGTTATTAAGTATATGTTGATATAATTGTTTATCTAACTTTTGGAATTGTTCTATCATGCTGATGGAATCATGAAAGGTTATTTATTTATTGTGTTGAATATATATAATCCGTCGATGTTCTTTGTCCTTGGGATTCGGATGGGTAGTTGGGTTGATGCATTTTTCTTCTTGGTCACTAACATTTTGATGAAGTAATTGAAAATTATCTCGAGACTATTTAGTGACTATAATTTGAGCTATGCGTTTATAGTCATGTTGTTTTACAAAAGCATAGTCCTAAATATGTTTACTTGTTTAGTAATATGATCTCATTTAAACAGGTGTTTAATGAAAATAATTGATGGATTGCAATTGTTTTAAGAGTTAGTGCTTATCATGCTCAGTTCATCGAACTGACCCATGTTGACAATTTTTGCAGATGGATGTCGTAAGTGGTAAAGGCACGCAGATCTGATAGGATGATCAGATTGTTTAGATTTGATTTAATGTAGAATTATAGCTTGATTTTCTAAATGTACTATATGTGGAAAGATGTTCCTTTTTCCATTGAGTAATGTATGAAGTATGCTGAATGCATAAAATGTATTTGTATAGTTCTGAAAGGAATGGAAATAAGTATTTGCTACTTATGTGTTGTATTCTTATTTTGATAGTTTGACTTTCTTCGGTTTATATACCGGAGGGGCATTGTTATCATTGTATAATTTGGAGACTTTTGTGATTGTCAATGTAAGTTTGCAAGAATATGAGACTGAATTCTTATGATTGTTTAGCAGTTCTAGTATGTGTTATCTGAAGCTAAAATTTGAAATTTAGATCACTGTCTTTTTGAAAGATAGGGATAAAATAAACCTAAGTAACGCTAAAAAGCTTAATTAAATTATTAATCCCTAGTCTTGATTATGCCAGGACAACATTTAATTGGATTCTTAATCGTTATATCTTGATACTAGTAAGTACGATATAAATTCAGTAATGAGAACTGAAATAAACCAAAAGGGGTTCTGTTGGCAATCTCGTGTGAAGATTATGATTTATTGTCCAATTTCGTTGATTTAGAATTATGTATATTCTATGAACTCCTTGATGAGACCTTGGTCTTAATAACTTCTCTATGTAGTGAGCTTTATTGAGAAAGGTCATTCTATGATGAGGATTCCAGGGATCGGGAAAGACTAACCTTAGGGGAATGTCTTTTAATATAATTTAACTCAATGTGCGTAATGCTTAATAGCAAGTAGATCCTTTCGAGGTGGATTTAAACGTTGATGGCACAAGTCAATGCAGAGGGCTGTACCTTCGAGAAGATTAGGATCTTCTCGAAGATACAACAATGCGGAGTTACTTATGACGACACCCTTTGCATTGATCGTGAAGATTTACACCTTTAACTCGAATAAATTACTCTGGGGCCAATTAGGAATGTGGTTACATTATAAGGCTTCCTAGGAGACTCGGGGTATCTTGACACCTTTGGTTTAACTAGGGTTGACCAAAGTATGTCATCTTATCCCTAGTCCTCGAGTGCATCCATAGAACGTTGTCACCTTACTAATCCGTTTCCGAGTGATTAACCTTGGGATAGGAGGGTGATGAAGTCGGTAGAAGACATTCTACATAACATAAGAATGGGGTGAAGGACGTATTCCAAATTGACGAGTATGCCGTTAAGGAATACGAGACATAAGCGATATGTTTCAAATCTTTGGCCAAAGTATCGCAAGTGTCTTGATTGCGTTGTCTGAGTCACTGGTCTAAGGGATGAGATGCCGATGAATAATGGTAACATTATTCAGTTAGGTTCCTTAGACAGAGCATTCTGAATCCCAGAATAGGGAAGAGAACCGCAAGAGTGATGTGTGAAATAAAAATGCTAACTCTTATTACTCATGAATAGATCGGTAGATTCCGAGTCATGGAATGAATAGATCGGAGGTACTCAGGAGTCATTACTGTTTGCATATGGTTATCTGTTATTAAGAATGGTTATTTGATTTGTGAGTTCTAAATTATGTATTTAGAACCAGGAAGCATTTATCAAAAAAAAAAAAAAAATTGACTTGTTCTAATGTGTAAAATGAGGATGTTACATCTTGGTATCAGAGCTGAAGGTTACAGCTCTTGGGCCTATTGTGTCCATAATCTGATGAGAACCTGAATTTTCTTGTAACAGAAAATGGTTAGAACAAGGGGAAACATTGCAAATAATGCTCCACCTGAAGGAGGGGCGGCAACAACCCAGAAACTTGATGAGATCCTTGCTGCCCTGTTGGACACAAGAGATCGTTTAGCTGTACTTGAGCAGCAGGTGATGGGAAATGAGGAGGATGAAGAAGCTGGTAATAACAATCAGCAACCTCCTGAGGACAATCCTAATATGGGTGTTAATGTTAATGCTGGGAATGCACCTGTCCAACCAGAAAACAAAAAGGCAGATTGGCAGCAGAACTCACTAATGATATAAAAAGGATAAGTCCACCTAAGTATGATGGCACCACATTAGGAGATGGAGCTGAGAACTGGCTCAGTGAAATGGAGAAGTACTTTGCAATAAGGAACTTCTCAGAGGAAACCAAAGCTATTTGGGGAGCCTATCAGCTTTCCCACGAAGCATCTTCGTGGTGGGATAGCCGTAAAGCTGAACTAAACATTGATGAGACCAATATTACTTGGGATCAATTTAAAGGCTATTTTAGGCAACGTTGGCTGCCACAACTTTTCTATGATCAGAAAATGACAGAATTTTAGAACTTAGCTCAAGGGAAGCTAACGGTAACTGAATTCTGGGAGCGGTTTACAAAACTCCTCAAGTATGTACCGCAGTATCAAACTGACGAGAAGTTCAGAATATGGAAATTCATCATGGGATTGAATCCCGTGATAGGGGAGAGGTCGATGTTCACAGTCCAACCACTATGGAAGGAGTTGTTGAAAAGGCCATAAGGCAAGAACATAAATTAAAGGCTATTTCTGCTCATAAAGAGGAAGTGCGGAAGAAGACTACAAATCCTTCTTCAACCTCTCTTGCACCCAGAAAAGGACCATGGAAAAAGTTTGGAAACAAGAGTAAGTTTCTAGGAGATAACAGTAAGAAAGAAGCAGTAAATAAGCCTGCTGGAAATGTAAGGGATAATTTTGCTAAAAATTATAACAATGGCGAAAGCCCTATGGAGGACAACGTGACAATTATAAGGCTGGAGGAAATTCTGAGCCTAAAAGGGACATGTAGGAGGCTGCTACAATTGTGGAAAAGACCACTACGTAAATCAGTGCCCTTTGAAGAAGGATGATCGTAATCAGTAGCATAAGATACATGCTGCAGTAGCAGACAAGCAAGCTGAAAAGCAAGTAACACCTATAGAAGTTCTAGGTAAGTTGTTTGGCATACCTGTCACTATTCTTTTTGATACAGAGCTCTTTTGAATGTTTTATTTCTAATAAACTTGCTTCTAAACTTAAAAGAAAAGCTGGAAAAATGGATAAATCTTGGACTGTACAGTATGGTAATAACTCTGTTCATACAGTGAGTATGTGTCTTTTTGGGGCAGTCCTTGACTTACCTAATTTCTCCACGGAAGTTGACCTCTATGTTACACCTTTGGGATCGTATGACATTGTCATCGGTGTCAATTGGTTAGCTGACCATAAAGCAAAGGTAGATTGCTATGAAAAGAACATAAAATGTTTAGATGATCAGCTGGAGACAGAGAGATTCAAGGTGTGAAACGGGAAATTTCAGTTAGAAAACTGTCAGCTATGCAGCTTAAAAAGGCTAAGAATAAAGGATGTACCCTTTATGCAGTAAAGATATCTAAATTTTCAGAAGAAGATGGTGATAACATGAAGCAATTTCCTCTGTTACAAAGTTTCAGGGATGTTTTTCCTGAAGAATTACCAGGGTTACCACCCAAGAGAGAATTTGACTTCACCATCGAAATCAAACCGGGAACAGAACCTATTTCCAAAGCACCTTACAGGATGACTACTACAGAGTTAGTCGAGCTTAAGGCACAGTTGCAAGAACTTTTGACTAAAGGTTTGATTAGACCAAGTGTTTCACCTTGGGGTGCGCCTGTGATATTTGTGAAAAAGAAGGATGGAACACTTAGGCTGTGTATTGATTATCGGATGTTGAACAAAGCAACAATCAAGAACAGATATCCACTTCCTAGGATCGACGATCTATTTGATCAGATGCGTGGAGCAGCGGTTTATTCTAAGATAGATCTTCGATCTGGCTATCATCAGTTAAGGATTAGAGAAGAAGATATTCATAAAACAGCTTTCCAAACAAGGTACGGACATTATGAATTCACGGTTCTACCCTTTGGATTAACCAATGCACCCACAGCCTTTATGAACTTAATGAACAATATTTTTCAAGAATATCTGGACAAGTTTGTACTTGTATTCTTGGACGATATTCTCATTTATTCTAAAAGCGTTGAGGAGCACAATGAGCATTTGAAGATAGTTTTGGGAATTCGAGAAAAGAAAGTTGTATGGTAAGTTATCCAAATGTTCTTTCTTTGATTGAAGTTCACTTTTGGGTCATGTCATAAGTAAAGAAGGAATTGTTGTAGATCCTTCAAAAATAGTGGCAATAAGCGAGTGGCTCGCACTAAAGAATGTGCATGAAGTAAGAAGCTTCATGGGTCTTCTTTGGTTACTATAGAAAATTTGTAAAGGATTTTTCTAAGGTAGCTACACCAATAACTTCATTGCGAAAAGAAGGATAAGAAATTCATATGGAAGCGACAAGAAGTGAAGCAACTTTCAAAATCTCGAAAGACCAGTTGACTTCTGCACCTATATTAGCTATACCAGACCCTAATGGGAGTTTTACAGTTGTAACGGATGCTTCTGGGGAAGGCCTTGGAGGTGTTTTGCTACAAAATGATCAAGTCATTGCATATGAAAGTAGAAAACTCAAGTTACATGAGCTGAATTATGCCCCTCATGATTTGGAACTTGCTGCCATTGTTCATGCACTTCAAGTCTGGAGACACTACTTACTTGGGAAACCTTTTGAGTTGAAAACTGATCACTTAGGGCTGAAATATATTTTCACTCAGCCTAATCTTAATGCCAGACAGAGAAGGTGGTTAGAATTTTTATCACAATATGATTTTGATATTAGCTATATCAAAGGGAAGGAGAATAGAGTAGCTGATGCTCTAAGTCGTAGGAGGCACATTTATGCTCTTATAACATTAAGAACTCAGTTCAAGGAGGAGGTAAAGAGTGCCTCAGAATCTGATAATTACTTTCAGCAAGTAAAAGCGCTTCAACTGCGAGAACCTAATGATGAAAGGTATAAAGGTTTTCATTTTGATAATGAAGGAATCTTGCGTTATGAAAACAGGGTATATGTACCTATGTTGAACGACTTGAGAAAGAAGTTGTTAGTTGAATTTCATAATTCACCTTTCTCTGGACACCCGGGTATCACAAAGATTCTTGCTGATCTCGAAAAGCAATACTTTTGGAAAGGTATGAAAAAGGATGTCATAAATTTTGTGACCCATTGTTTGGAGTGTCAGCGGGTTAAGGCAGAACATATGCACCCTGCTGGACTGTTATATCCTCATAGCATACCGCAGTACAAATGGCAAGTAATAACCATGGATTTTGTACAAGGATTACCCATGTCCAGGAATAAACATGATGTTATCCTGGTAGTTGTAGATAAATTGACTAAGGTAGCTCATTTCATCGCTGGAAATCTAAAGGATGATTCACCAGTGCTGGCCAAAAGATTCGTACATGAAATTTTCAGATTGCATGGTGTACCAGAATTGATTATATCTGACAGGGATCCAAGAATGACGTCAAGGTTTTGGCAAATGCTTAATACAGCTCTCGGAATGAAACTAAACTTCAGTTCTGCCTATCATCATCTGAAACGGATGGACAAACTGAGAGGGTAAATCAAGTGTTGGAGGACATGTTGCGAATGTATTGCATGGATCAACAGTATAAATGGGAAGAGTATCTTCCATTAGTTGAGTTCACATACAACAACACTTATCATTCATCTCTTAAAATGGCACCATTTGAAGCACTTTATGGAAGAAAGTGCAGAACTCCTGTTAGTTGGGACAGTGTTGAGGATAGAGTGGTAATTGGACCAGAGATTCTCACTGAAATGGAACAACAAGTTAAGCTAATTCGTGAACGATTAAAGGAAGCAGCGGATAGGCAGAAGAGCTATGTTGACCTTAAGTGGGTTGATAGAAGGTTTGAGCTTGGTGAGAAGGTTTTTCTTCGTGTTAAACCCAGAAAGAGTTCTATAACTTTTGGCAAGGCTGCCAAGTTGTCACCTCGATTCGTGGGACCTTTCGAAATTGTCGAAATAATCAATCCTGTAGCTTATCGTTTAGCATTACCACCTGCTTTATCTCACATGCATGATGTTTTCCATATTTCTTTTCTTAAGAAATACGTTTTAGATCTGTCACATGTTTTAAATTGGAATTCCTTGCAGGTCCAAGACCCAGGAATAATCATGGTTAAACCCACATGAGTGCTGGAAACTCGCCAATTGCATTTAAGAAATCGTGAAATACAGCAATGTAAGGTCCAGTGGGACCAGTTTAACGAAGAAAGTGCAACTTGGGAAAATCTGGAAGAGATGAAAATTGCTTTTCCTTCTCTTTTTCAATAGAATGAAATCATTGACAAAACATTCTTTTATGAACTTATTTTTTTAAAGTATTTATGAAAGCCAGATGAAGGCAAACATTATTCAGGCTGAATAAAATGTGTTGTGACATTGATTTCTAGAACTATTCAAGTTGGAAAATAGTCGCATTGACTTGTGAACTAATAAATTGGTTGACCTGAAGGTTAATTGAATATGTAATCATCGGGACGATGAATCTTTTTAGGAGGGAAGCATGTAACACCCTGAACTGTTGTTACTTCCTCCTAAGCATACAAGTGTTGATATGTGATTTCTTTGTAAAAAGGATGTGTTCCTTTGATTGAGAAGTCATGCTTGATATGTACTGTATCTTCTTTGCAGATCTTTGACTGAGTCGGAATATGATTGGACTCTTTTATTTATTTCATTTTGCATCTGAGTTTAATCTGACCTCGGAATGAATTATGGAGTTATCCATCTATAAGACCTAGCCTTGGATCAGTGGAATTGATCCAAGTGGTGCTTTAAGTTTATTCGTGATGAATTAAAATTACAGACCTTAAGCAGGTTGCAAGGTCTGGATGCATTGAATAAGCTAGTCCGGAGTATAACTCAGGCTGATCATGTTAAATGAATTGGTTCCCGATATCGTAATATATCTGGAAGGTCTTGATTGCAGACCAGGTAATAATTCTGTTACATATAATTCTGTAGCCTAATGGCAGTACAGGAGTGAACCCTGTTCGAGAATGTATGTTGTAGGTTCTTTTTCTGAGCATATGAAATGTTAGACCTAACTGGAATTATTAATGTTAGTAACCTAAAACTAAACTTAACCTAGGGGTTAGATTAGTGTTAATCTAACCTAGACCTAGGCTAAGAGCTAATGCTCTAAGTTAGTATCTATGTTCTAAGAGGTTAGCCTAGGTGTTATCCTAAATCCTAACCTAAGTTACTAACCTAACTATTGAGCAAGGATTAAAGGGGACCTATGGAGGGGTGCGAACCATGGGTGGCAGTTTATATGTTATTAAATGTGAGGATAAGCATGAGGGACAGGTAATTTGGTGGAGGTTTTAAAACGGCTAACATGAGCCGATGTGGCAGGTCGCCAAAGTTGGAAATGGTCTTTAATGTGCTTTTGTCTATCGCCAACTATGGCGGTCGGTGGCAGTGGAGATTGAGCGGGAAATTGGGAGTAAATGTAATTAATGAACTCGGTATTCAAACTCGGATTTCACGAGAAGGCATGCAAAATGGAAAATTAATGGTTTGTTTAGTTTTGCATGCGCTCCGGTTTTCCTTCATGCATGCTCAAAGGGTGGTTATTCGCATTAGTCTTCTTGGTGTTGCATGGCAAGTATGAGCGTAACTAGCTCTTTCCTCTGGCAACGAAAAATTATAAGTCATGAAAATAGCAAATTTTTGTTGGTGGCTCTAACTTGGAAAAGAAGGAGAAGGTTTGAGCTCTTTAAGTGGTCTACTTCAGAATTTTGAGAAAATATCCAGGCATGTTAGGCCCTAACCTTTAAAAATCTTGCTCTCTTTCAAATGATTTCATTAGAACAACTCTGTTCAGATGATTTTTGGAATTGGTTGGTTTCTATGGTAGTCTTGTGTGATTTTTGGCACTGTACCTTCATGCTGGTTCGGTTTTTCAATTTAACCCTTGATGGGTGTTTATTGTATTTCGAACTGTTGCTATATTTCTTTGTGTTTTATATTCCGGCTTTAATTTACGTAATATATGCAAGAATGTATGCTAGGCATGCTCTGTGAGAACCCATGAATTGTTCTCGTGATGGGTACAGGCTACTGTGGTGCTTGTTGTTGATACTTGTCGGAGGGGATACTGATGGACATTTGTTTGATTGTTTAGTTTTATTGAACTTTTTGTAAGCTCTGTCATGGTTATTATTGGTGGTGGTTATTGATTCTTGTTGGGTTTCGTTTTGTCATTTAAAGTTATTTGTGCATAAATAACTTCACGTGTAATCGTATCTCATTCCGATCTGGTTGAAGTTGTTTTTCCTTTGTGTTGTGGTTATGGGATTCAACCCATTGACTGTATGCAATATGGATATATGTATTTATTGTATTTGAAACGACTCTGTAGAGTCCATTGAATGATTCGTATATTTTGGGACCACTGTGGAAGCTATATATATTTGAATTTTGGTAATTTGATTTGTCTGAGTCTTGAAGGAGTAACAAGTAATGTGACTTTCTGTTATTTTGTAACGAATACCTTCGTTTTACAAGGAATTTTGGTTCAGAATCAGTTGGGTACTTATTATGTTTCCACTCTATATAAGCTTGGAGCGAATATTGTTATAAGGGTTCAGTCGGATTCCTTGTTTTGAAATCAGTATTTAGATTTGCTTATACTGATTGTGAATTTCGACCATTGTTGGCATGGTTGGAATCTTTAACTTGTATTTATCTTGTATATCGTTTTCTGTAGAAGCTTTATCGTGAATACTGTTATACGGATTTAGTTTTAAATCTTTGATAAGTAATCAGTGTCACTGCTTCTGTATAAGCCTGATTATGAACATGTAATGTTTTTGGCTTTGTTGGACTTCTTTAAATAGCTTGACATCATGTAATTTGGATTTTTATTTAGTGGGTCATGGATACCATACTTTCAACCCTGGATGCGTCCAGAAGTGACTACGATATGCTATGTTTCCTTTCTGATTAAATTCCAGTTAGATATGGCTGTGCATGTTGCGGGGATTTCGTTTAAAAATCTCTCTGCATAGTCATAGGGAAACGTCATTGCTTTAATGATTATTGAGTCTCTTGTTAACTGCGATAAAAGAGAAGATCTTTTGATTTCAACTTTGGATCTAAAAGCCTTACAGTGTTTAGTAAGGACTAGAATGGGCTGTAGGTTGATGTATGGGATTGTTGGCATGTTACGTCTTCTGTTGCATGACTATCCTGCCTTGAGCTAGACTGAACTAAAAGCCATCGACTGCACCTCGACAGGCAATGTGGTGAATCCCTTCTTGTTTGCAGCTTCATGTGGAGGGTCTTGTGGAAGGTCTTGTGGAGTTTGTCTAGTAGAGGGTCATTATTGTTTAGCATGAGAGCTACTGTACTGTTGGATAACTACAATAGTTTTTTATATTTGATCTTTACAAATCTGTAGTGCTTTTGATGGTCTCGTCTGATTTATTTGCATGTGTTTAAGGTGAATGCCTTGCTCTTGGAAAGACGGTACAGTCATGAGCTAGTTCTGAAGGAAATATGTATAATTCGTTTATTTCTCTTCTGTTATTAAGTATATGTTGATATAATTGTTTATCTAACTTTTGGAATTGTTCTATCATGCTGATGGAATCATGAAAGGTTATTTATTTATTGTGTTGAATATATATAATCCGTCTGATGTTGTTGTCCTTGGGATTCAGATGGGTAGTTGGGTTGATGCATTTGTCTTCTTGGTCACTAACGTTTTGATGAAGTAATTGAAAAGTATCTGAGACTATTTAGTGACTATAATTTGAGCTATGCGTTTATAGTCATGTTGTTTTACAAAAGCGTAGTCCGAAATATGTTTACTTGTTTAGTAATATGATCTCATTTAAACAGGGTGTTTAATGAAAACAATTGATGGATTGCAATTGTTTTAAGAGTTAGTGCTTATCATGCTCAGTTCATCAAACTGACCCATGTTGACAATTTTTGCAGATGGATGCCGTAAGTGGTAAAGGCACGCAGATCTGATAGGATGATCAGATTGTTTAGATTTGATTTAATGTAGAATTACAGCTTGATTTTCTAAATGTACTATATGTGGAAAGATGTTCCTTTTGCCGTTGAGTAATGTATGAAGTATGTTGAATGCATAAAATGTATTTGTATAGTTCTGAAAGGAATGGAAATAAGTATTTTCTACTTATGTGTTGTATTCTTATTTTGATAGTTTGACTTTCTTCGGTTTATATACCGGAGGGGCATTGTTATCATTGTATAATTTGGAGACTTTTGTGATTGTCAATATAAGTTTGCAAGAATATGAGACTGAATTCTTATGATTGTTTAGCAGTTCTAGTATGTGTTATCTGAAGCTAAAATTTGAAATTTAGATCACTGTCTTTTTGAAAGATAGGGATAAAATAAACCTAAGCAGAATGCTAAACAAGCTGAATTAAATTATTAATCCCTAGTCTTGATTATGCCAGGACAACATTTAATTGGATTCTTAATCGTTATATCTTGATACTAGTAAGTACGATATAAATTCAGTAATGAGAACTGAAATAAACCAAAAGGGGTTCTGTTGGCAATCTCGTGTGAAGATTATGAGTTATTGTCCAATTTCGTTGATTTAGAATTATGTATATTCTATGAACTCCTTGATGAGACCTTGGTCTTAATAACTTCTCTATGTAGTGAGATTTATTGAGAAAGGTCATTCTATGATGAGGATTCCAGGGATCGGGAAAGACTAACCTTAGGGGAATGTCTTTTAATATAATTTAACTCAATGTGCGTAACACTTAATAGTAAGTAGATCCTTTCGAGGTGGATTTAAAGGTTGATGGCACAAGTCAACTGCAGGGCTGTACCTTCGAGAAGATTAGGATCTTCTCGAAGATACAACAATGCAGGTGACTTATGACGACACCCTTTGCATTGATCGTGAAGATTTACACCTTTAACTCGAACAAGTTACTCTGGGGCCGATTAGGAATGTGGTTACATTATAAGGCTGCCTAGGAGACTCGGGGTATCTTGACACACTGGTTTAACTAGGGTTGACCCAGTATGTCATCTTATCCCTAGTCCTCGAGTGCATCCATATAACGTTGTCACCTTACTAATCCGTTTCGAGTGATTAACCTTGGGATAGGAGGGACTGACTGAAGTTGGTATAAGAAATTCTACATAACATAAGAATGGGGTGAAGGACGTCTTCCAAATTGATGAGTATGTCGTTAAGGAATACGAGACATAAGCAGTATGTTTCAAATCTTTGGCCAAAGTATCGCAAGCTGCTGATTGCGTTGTCCTGAGTCACCTGGTCTAAGGGATGAGATGCCGATGAATAATGGTAACAGTTATTCAGTTAGGTTCCTTGGACAGAGCATTCTGAATCCCAGAATAGGGAAGAGAACCGCAAGAGTGATGTGTGAAATAAAAACGCTAACTCTTATTACTCATGAATAGATCGGTAGATTACCGAGTCATGGAATGAATAGATCGGAGGTACTCCGAGTCATTACAGCTGCATATGGTTATCTGTTATTAAGAATGGTTATTTGATTTGTGAGTTCTAAATTATGTATTTAGAACCAGGAAGCATTTATCAAAAAAAAAAAAAAAAATTGACTTGTTCTAATGTGTAAAATGAGGATGTTACATCCTTTTTCAAATAAGTGATCTCTTCCTATTTTTTCTTTAGCTCCCCTTCTAGGTCTATGACCCTATCATTTTACCTAAAGATTCAAGCCTTGATCTCAACAAAAATTTGTTGAGTGCGTTACGTAGTTGCTCATCCGAGAGCTATTGGGTATCCACCACTGGGTTGTATTCTCTTGGTCCTAGCAATGTTAATATTGCCCCATGACTTACCTCAAACTTCGGCTCATCAAGGTGGGACTCTATAGCCCATGAGAGAATATTCCTTGTCCGTGGATATGCAACCTCCTTGTCAAAAGATGACATTAGTGTAAGCTCCTCTATAGGAATGGTACTGAACCACATGTGAAACACTTTCTTGAGCTCATCAATATATCCAATCTCCGGCCTTTCCCTCTCTTCGTGCCTTCCCCCATGTGTGTACCCTTGGGTATACTTCTGATTAAAATTGGGCCTCTAGAGTTGTCGCGTTCCTCTTATGCACTCTCCTCCTTCCTCTTATTCAATAATGGCTCAGTGTTGTGTTCCACTTTTTCCTTCACCAGTGGTCTCAATGTCCCTTTTCCCTTCTTCTCATGCCACCTTGGTTTTCTTCTCCTACACAGAGCTTGGAGCCTCTTGCTTCCGTGTACTAGCCTCCTCATCTTTTCCCATGTCCCGGCACTTCCTCTTACCAGCTATCCTTGGGCTGCACAAAAAGGAACCCTTATTCTTCTTCTTTTCCTTCCTCCTCTGAATCATGTACATTGAAAATAGGTGGCCCTTGATCTTTCCCGGGGTCCTCTTCCCCACTTACTTCTTCTTCACTATCATCCTTTTCTCCTATGCACTTGTCCAAACTTCCAACTTCTTCTAAGGTGGTCTCCTCTTCTACCCTCTACTTCTTCCTAACCGGAGATTCTAGTGTAGGTGACTTTGTTTCTTCTTCTTCTAATGACTCCTTATTTGATGGCTTTTCTAGCTCTAGAGTCTTCTCTTTTACTATGGGATTTTTCTTGCGTGCGTACATACTAGTTCTGGCACTTGTCCCAGGGAACCTATTGCCTATGTCTCCACCAAACTTGGTATTTTCTTCTCTGGCTCTTTATCCTCCCATTTGGGTGTGGGTCTCTTCCTACCAATTAGATCCTGAGGTATAGATACCTCATTCTCCAAATATGTTCCCTTCTCAGAATTGGGTCTTATGTGGATGCATATGCGCACCGTGGATCCATATCCAATGTGCGATTCATGGTCCTTGTCATCCGAAATTCATGTGATACATACTACTCCATATACGCACACTTACCTGGGGTACACCAACCCTTTGTGTATTTCCCTATGGTTTTGGTCCAGATTTCCAAGGTCCAACTTAAACGTTTTGGACTCCCGAACCTATTTATTCCCGGTGTGAAGTATTGAGCTGTGAAGGAAAAGGGGAGCTTACACCATGGGCTTCATGTCCCATGTGACAATTTGAATATGCCCGAACATAAATTTTGGTATAGATAAAATTCTAATTCTCCCTAGTGGCCACCTGGTAGTTGTTTATGAATTCTCCATTCTACCCCGAACGTGTTCCTTAGGCACGTGTACCACTTTTCCAAATGTGCCTTGTGCACTGTTTTCATAGTGTCACAAGCATATTTCTCAAACCTTTTGGCGGGTGAGGGGTCTTCAGCAGGGTACTCCCATACGAACTTATCTGATGCATCTGGTACCCCGATTTCTAAGAACACGATGGTTAGCAACACATTTCCAAAGAGGATCCTATCACCTTCCTTTCATAGTTAATAATTTCATCCGATGAATGAATGCAGACAAGTTGTAGATGGTGCCCTCTGAAATCTTTTGTAGACATTCAACCATGGCTTATTGACTTGGGTCCATCTCTCCTAGCCATTTAGCTTTGACACTAGGTGCATGGCCATCTTCATCACCAGATCCTTAATGTCTGTGACATCATAATACCTTGACCCCTTCTTGCATGCAAAAGTGGCGATAGTTTCCTTAATTGCTTCTTTTTTAGTCAAATCATCCTCCAAACTGTCTCCTTCACAGATGAGGCCTATGAAATATGAAATGAACTGAGGAGTTATGTGCATCTTGCACCCTGCAAAGTGGAAATAGTCCTCATGTACACGCGACACCAGCCACATATATAAGCACTGTGTTTCCCGAATTAGGGAAACTCAAAGAGTTGTAATAGCCCTACCTTCTCCAATTTGACCTTCACGTCATCATTATATATGGGAAAACCCTCTAGTGTCCTTTATTTTGTTGGGTGCAAAGAACTCCAATGCCATTTCCTTCTCGATTGTGTTTGTCTGATGATTATAATAATTTACATGACATGTTCCTAAGATGGGACTCCCACTCCTTCCCAAACAACACTCCATCTGGGTACTACATTTCTGCATACGACTCCTCATTTGTGTGTGCTTAAATTTATTGCTACTTTCTCTTTCCCTTTCCCTTGCCCTTCTTGGGTGTACTAGCTGGTTTCTTAGGTGCCATTCTCTAGGTATTATTCCCACTTCAATCACTCCATGTTACTCTGTTCTTCTAGTCTCTCTAACCCTAGATCTTGAACTTGACAAGAAAATTACTTAAACTCGTGCCCTAGTTCTTCAAACACTAGCTAGGTTACTCCCTTCACAAGACGGTGCCTTCTCACAATTTCTCCTACACCCATGAAACCCCTTACTCCTGGTTTTCAAACCTGAACTAGTTACCCATGCTTCAATCTCTCTAAATTTTTCTTCACACAGATCAGTTTTTTGGAAGCCGTAGTTTGCAAAGGTGAAAAAAGTGCTTCATTATTCTTATACGCAAAGTCAAAAAGAAGTTCCTCGACCCCTTTATTTTTTTTTTTTTTCCTTTCTAAGCATTAAGTGCTACTTCACCTACCACTATAATTTTTACATTTAATACAGCTTTTTCAAACAAAGTGCATCTTTAGCACTTTCACTCACGTGCCACAACTTGTGTGGAAAAACCTCCAACCTTCTGGTGTGCAACCAATCCAACTCGACAGAGACTCTTACGTGCGTGTACCCAAAGATCGAAGGTACTTCTTTTGTCCCGAATTTTGCTCTTGCCTACATCCTGTTACTTAATGTGCTTTCTCCTCCTTTGTACGTGGGATCTGAAAGTAGCTTTATCTTGACACCAACCATCCTTTTTCCATATTTTCTTTCCATACACCTCTTTCAACAGGGCCATTCAACCAAGATTTTTAACACAAACCACCTTGGTACTTTAACCATGCGCTCCTTCACATTACTCCACCCCACACTAAAATGATGTGTGGTCCTCTGTACACTCAAAAATTCTCAAAAGTAGTAATAAGGTTACCAATGCCCAAGGTGCAAAACAAAACAACAACGCAAAAGGGAAACACAAGAAAAGAAATGCATAAAGGAAAATTCTAAACTAACTGGAAAAACTACCTTATTTACAAACACCGAGAAGACTTATTTATAGTAGGGATTTAGCCTACTCCCATTGAAGTGTCTAGGAAACTTTGTTCCATCCAATGCTTGTAACTGGCATGCACCTAAATCAAGGATGTACGAGATTGTGTAAGGACCCAACCAATGGACTTTCAACTTCCTAGGATGGTGCAGAAATTTAGAATCATAAAGTAAGACCATCTGCCCAACCTCAAACTTCTTATTTCTTATGTGGTGATCATGCCAAGCCTTCTTCTTTGATTTCTTTGTTGTTTGGATCTACCTAGTGAGTGATCATCTCTCATCCAACTTCATTAACTCATCAATTCTTTCTTCCAACGCTTGATCATTAGCAAACCATCCTGTGCGTGCTATTTGTAGAGAAGGTAACATGCATTCAACCAAAAAAAAAGCCTTTGTGGATTTGTTCAACCTTTTATAAATTTTCTTGTAAGCCCATAACACTGTTGGTACTTTTTCATTCCAATCTTGTCTTCCGACATCACAAATTTTGGTTAGGGTATGACTCAATATTTTTTTGAATGCTTCTGCGGTTCCATTTTCTTGTGGGTGATAGGGTGTAGTCTTGTGATGAGCCGACATGAATTCTACTAATAGGATCCATATGGTCTCATTCAATAAATTTGTACCCCTATCATTGGTTAAACTCAAAGGACATCCATACCTTGTGATAATGTTCTCCCACAAGAATCTTGTTGTTGTGGCTGTTGTGTAGTCTTTAGTTGGGGCTGCCTCCACCCACCTTGTCAGATAATCTATGCAAGTGATGACATAGAATAACCCAGTCCTACACTTTGTTGGTGTAATAGGGCCTACAAATTCTATTTCCCACTTCTCAAAAGGTTCCACACTAGGGATAGGGTGCAAAGGCATTTCATCTCTCTTTCCTAGCTTGCCAATGTGCTGACAATGGTCACATGCTTTACAATAGTCTTTACAATCCTTGTATAGGGTTTCCCACCACAAACCTACCATTAATATCTTATGTGTGGAGGAATCATCTACCTAATGTCCACCCACACTTCCTCCGTGTGCTTCCTCCAAGATGGCGAGACACTCATGCTCTAATAAACACCCATGCAACTACTCATCACATCCCAACTTGTACAAGTCTCCACTAATAGACATGTAGGGTGTAGCTCATATGGCTAGTTGCTTCTTATCTAATTACTTAATTCCTTCGGTGTCATAGCTTCCTTTAAAAATACTATAATTTCGTCTAAATTCAAGGGTGTGCATCATAACCTAAATAGTTGAGAATCTAGCATTATCTCCTCAATACTCTGCATGTCCTCCCTTGAATCAATTCTTGACAGATGATCAGGTCCACAATTGCTCTTCCCAGGCTTCACTACTACCGTGAACTCAAACTCTTGAAACAACAATACCCATCAACATATACACCCTTGTAGAATGGGATTGTTCACCAAATACTTTAATGCCATGTGGTTGGTGTAAAATACAAAGGGTGTTGCTAGCAAATACTACCTAAATTTGAAAAGTGCATAGATCATTGACAATGCTTCACACTAAGTCGTGGTGTAATTCTGATCTTCTAGTGTCAATTTCCTACTTGCAAAACACAGAGGATGATCAACAATCCCTTCACCGGCTGTGTAAGTATTGCTCCAATAACAGTTCCTAAGGCATCTACATGGACATGGAAGGGCTTGTCACAAGAGGGAAAATGTAATATAGGTGCGGTGACAAGCCTATCCTTTAATGTATCAAACACCCTCTATTATTCCTCTCCCCAATGGAAGGCAATTTTATGTCTAAGAAGATCCTCTAAAGGAACGACAATCTTGGCATACCTTGATGAATTTATTGTAATAACCGGTATGCCCAAGGAATTTATACATTGTGCTCTGGCTAGTAGGTTCCCCTAACCCCACAATAACTTCAACTTTAGCAGGATCTACTAGTAATCCCTCCCTACATATGATATTCCTAATAATGTGCCAAATGGTTTAGCAAATATGCATTTCTCAATATTCAGGATATGCTCAACTAGCTACACCTCTCAAACATTAACCTCAAATTGTCACAATGGTCTTTTACTTGACCATACACCGTCCAATCATCCAAATAGACTCAAGAAACTTATGGATGAAGTCCGGAAGGTTTTCACCACTATGCGTGAAAAATAGCAGGAACATTCTTTAACCCAAAGTGCATGACCGTATATGTAAAACTTCCCCACTCAGTGGCAAAAGTTGTCTTCTCCTAGTCTTCCTTTGCAATCCACACTTGGTGGTACCCTAAAAATACATCTGTAAAGGAATATATTTTACACCTAGTGAATCCTTCTAAAATTTCTTCAGTGAAGGGGGTTGGAAAAGTATCAATGACACAAACTATGTTCAGCTCCCTATAATCGATACAGATCCTAATCCACCCATCCTTATTGATTCTGATTACCATCAAACTTATCCATTCCAATTCCTCCACTACTTCAATGATCCCAGAAGCTATCATTTTTTCTATCTCCTCCTTAACCTTTATGCGTAAATTGGGATTTATCTGCTAGGGTCTCTTCCTGACTAAGAACACACCATCCTTCAGCCTTTATCCTCATCTCCCCAAGGAATGGTGAATGCCTTTGAGCTAGTGGTACCCACATGGGAATAAATCCTCAAATTCACACAACAAATCAATGATCTTAGAGACTTCCTTTTCTGACCAATAATCTCCAATAATAGATTTCTTAGGTTTTTATCCCGAACCAATGTTAACCTTCTTTTCTTTAAGGGCTCATGATAGGCACGTACCCAAGTATTAACATTGTCCACCACCTCGCCTATCCCTAAAGAATGACTAATATCCATGCTTTTTGCTTCCTCTCCATTAATCACATACACAAACTTCCCTTTCTCCTTTTCTAAACACACACACTCACGTTATAATATTATGTCTCCTCTACTTCCTCTTCAAAGAACACCTCCAAACCTGGTCCACCTTGTAACTCCAATAGCCTATCCTCCACGATGGCACTATCCCCCATGATAAGGTGCTTGATAACCTTAAAGGCCTTATCAACTCGATGGCTTGGTATTCCAATATCCAAAGGTTTGAATCAGGTTAGTTGTGAGCTCTTGTCAATTCCTTGTCTGGTGGCGTGTCTCTCGAATGAATGTACTATGCGTATATGCAACCTCGAAGTGTAGAGTACACTTGTGCACCCAAAGGGATGGTGGAAAAGCTTAGTGCACCTTCTCTCCATATCCTTTCACACTCCTAGATATGGAAAGAGGTGGGATCCTTCCCATGGTAGTCCTTGATGGTGGTGGGCACGTTGCTCCTAGAGAATCTAATAGAGAGAGAAATTCTTACCTTGGGCCATTCCAAAAGGCTCTCCTAATTGGGTAGCACACCATTGTGTCCTTTTACCAAGCAAGACATAACTTAACATCCCCCTCTTTTCCTTCTCATTCTTCCATTAAGCTTCCATCTCCCGCATAAATATCTCGTGGAAGGCTCCTCCCGAATACGTAGGCAGCTCCTTTTTCCTCCTAGGAGCCAAACTATGCATGGATTTTCACCTTGATCAACGACCCTCTCAACCTGTCCTCCCATAAATTCATAAGTTCCATGTACCTAATTTTCACATGTTGGACTAGTGGTATCACTCTTGACCGAGCATCTTCAAACCGGATAACTCGTTGGTAGGATGGATTATCTCGGGTCCTTGATTGAGTGCACATATATCATGTCCGTAACTTCTTCTCCCATGGGTTTAGTATAGGGCATCCCCTTCCCATCAATAATGGGTATAATGACCCGCTTCTCCTTATTTTCAAAGTTGATGTACCCTTTGTTGAACCAAAGGTCCACATTGTTCTTGTAACACCATGGGTGCCCAAGGAGTGCTGGAAAATTGTCTACCTCAGCGAGCGCCAAGACTTCAAAGTCTCTAGTAAACTTAGCTCCCTGGATAGTGATAGTTGCATCCTTTAAGACACCGATGGGCATTGCCTTTGTCTTTTTTTCCATATAAAGCACATTTGAAGATGGCTGTAATGTGGGACTTCCCATCTGATGCCATGCATCCAAAGTTAGAACATTAACCTCCATGCTTGTGTTAATGAGGATATTACTAAGGATCCATCCATCTATAACTACATTTAATGTGATCTCCTTGTCATAGTCAAGGCTATGAGGGGGAAGGTTTACATGTAATACCTACCTCTCACACTCTCCTCTGGCACATGGTACCTTCTCTCTCAACCATGATCCTATAAAGGGAATGATATTCTCTTGCCTTAGCATTTTACACACCTCCTTGACCTCATCTAGGTCATCCTTTGGTGCCTCGACTCTCCTCCTTTGGTCCTCCATCCCGGATTGCTACTTTAGATATTGTATTTCCCCTTGTAAACTCGAATGAAATCCATAGCATCTTGATATACGTCCTTTTGACATGCGTGGTCCTGGGTAATTTCTATGAACTAATTCCTCCCTTGAAACCAGGTTCTTCGCCTTTGTATCTCTCTTGCGCGCATGGCTTATGCCCTTGTTGTTACCAAGAAAAGCTATAAACCTACATCCTGTGTTACCTAAGGCATCCACTGTGTGTCTTCCTTATTAATACCGATTATTACAGCACCCTTTTCTTTCCATTGCTACTTTTCGATTCATGTGCTCACACAACTCTAGGAACTCCTCATGCTTCTTTTTACACCATGAGGACTACAACAGTCCGAGTATTCTCATTTGTAATGCTCTGTAGACCCACAATTGAAATAGGTTCCTCGCGAGAACTCATTCCTTCCTCCTTCATGGTTACCATGACCATGAAAACCCCTTCCACGTGTGCCTCCATCTGCGTGCTCCTCATAATGGTGATCATCACCCTTGGAACTACTTCAAATGGTGGTCTGGTGCACCACATGATCAATGGCCTCATGGATCTAATCAATGAGCCTACAGTCCTTAGTATCATGGGTTATAGAGGTGTATATCTTATAATAATAAGACACATTCTTCTAGATTACGTGTTGTAGCAAGGGGCACCTACTTGCATCATGATCCCCATGACAAATTTCACATTTTATAGCCACAACGTGAACTATCCTCTAGGGGAAATTATCCTTAACATGCCCCTCTACTTCACAATTTGTGCACCATAAACCACTATGAGTCTCATGGGATGAGTTCACAAAAAAATTGAGCGCTTTTCCATAAAGAACAACCGAGCCTCTATATTGCCCACTTCCCTTTGACACCTTTTGATATTGTGTTGGTATCTAAATTTTTTTCTCCTTTTCACCTGAGCAGCACCATAGATATGTCATGGAGATTAACGATAGATTAGACCATGTTGTATGTCATTGGTAGTGGGGATATGGTCTAGCTAAGCACTCGTGTATTTGGAGAAATGGATAGAACTCCAATATGACTTGATCTTGTCCTAGCTATTTTAGGTTGTGCCTTGCAACAAAGGTAAGAGGACATATTTTTAACCTTGTAATGGTGAAGGAGATGAAGATGTCCTTCTCTTTGCTTGAAATTCTCGTGATGGAGGGCTTGAATCTATTGTGCATACTTTTGTAAATAGATTTTGATCTTTTTGTGGGTATACACATGCAAATTAGGGATAGTACATGATAGGATCTTTGTTTTTGGATGATTTTTGGTGGGAGATTGATAAGAAAAACTAGGATAGATTAGATCTTTGACAATCAGATAATACTTGAACAACTATCAGATGCAACACCTAAAATAATCAGGATGTTCTTTCAACCAAATGAGGCACACATGGAAGCCCAGGTTGCACTCTTCACATAATCTTTGAGAAATCACCACAAAATCTTAAAGTAAAGAACTCAACTAAACATAAAAATCTATTATCAAGCCATGCCTAAGGTACCCCCAAAGGATTACAAGAAATCTCTGCAGTCATGAATAAGGAAGGTAAAGTGATTTTAAATTTGTTTATCTCCTTATCAGATGAAGGCCATTTTGAGTATGAGATTGCAAATGCCACTGAATTGTCAACAAGAAATGGAGATCCTATGTGACTTCTAAATACTTTCAATGCAAGATTGTAATAAGAACAATAAAATTTATTTGCAGGCATTTAAAATTGATAACAAACATCATATTGCCCAAAGAAAAACATAGATTTAATTCAAAACTTGTTAGATTCAATAGCAGGGGAGAGTTACATGAACAATCTTAGAGTTGTGTGGTGGATATACACTTGTAACCAACCCACATACATGAATTTTCCAACACATGAGACATTAACCTAGTTATTTGGTGGATTTTCTCAGAAAATGAGCTTTTTCTCAAAATTTTCTCGTGATTTTCAACTCCTAACCATTTACAATTTCTCCAAAAATGCATAATATACCTCATGCCACATTTGAGTATTCCTTCCCAAGAAAATAATATTCTATGGGATCAAATTTTTAAAAAAAAAACCTCATGATTTAAATGACAGTGACACCAAATGGAAAAACAACTCACAAAGGTTGTCGTATGCACAAAAGGTAAATATTTACACAAATTCGGTTCATTATCTACCCCAGGGGCACATTTTTATCATTTAGGCATGTGAGCATCTTTCATTCATCATTTTTTACCTTTTCCCCTTTTCAATTTTACCTCTACAACTTTTGATGTTTGACATTACACATTTTTTATCAGGTCTAAGCCAAAATTACATCAAAAACACCATAGATCGAAGAATTAGGTCATGAAAATGATGCCATTGTTCTCAAAAGGCCAAGGTGACACAAAATCATATAAGAGATGATGAAAATTGATGAAGAAATCATGATTCCAAACTTCTTGGAGCTCCCATGGTGGCCCAAACAAACGAATGCACAATAACCGTTGATCTCATCCACCTTTTAATATCAGCCCTCCATGTGGAAAATTCCATTTAAAAATAAGCTCAATATTACCCTTTTAAACTTTGGATAAGGTAGGACACATGTCAAAACGTTCTATGGATAGAGCCCATGCCTTTAAAAATGCATTCATGACCTTTTGAAATTTTAGAAAATTTCGCCACTTTTCTCCGCCTGCCTTCTAGGCCAGCCACATGTCTAAAGGTGGGTTGCATTGAAACCAATAACCAATTCTATCAATTTTGCAACTTTTTTGAAAAAAGGAAATTTTTCCACAAAACCTCCGTGGGCCTAGAAGCCTGATCTCTTCTCCGCCACATGGCGCTCTCTAATTCACCGCAGGCCAAGCCTCCTATTCCACCTTTAAACCTTCCCACAAAATTTGAAAAATTTCAAAACTCGTCGTAGGCCCATGCCCTTCCTTTAACTTCATAGAATGTGCCACGTGTCCATCATGGATAGGTTATGAGCTAATTTTTCGTTTTTCCTTTTAGACAACAAAGGTCCAAAGTTATAAACATTTCCTTTAGCCCCTTCCTCTGCCTTTTGCCCTTTTGGACACACGTCCTCTCCCTATTCGCTATGGGCCTTCGAGCCAAAATTTGATTTTTGAAAATTTTGCATAATGAAAGTAAAATTTTTCAAGGAAATCCCGCCACCTACCAATCCCGTAGCCAATCAAAATGTGTCATGTAAGCACCTCATTCGTAAGCGGAGTCTGTGGATCAAAATTTTCCTTTTGCCAAAATATCAAAAAATGGTAAGTTAACAATATTTCCCAACATCCCTCATCCAATAGGAATCCGCCAGATTGCCATTACCTTGCGATGATAAATTTGACAGGAAAACAACACCCGTATGACCATCAAATCATGAAAAATTTAAAGGATTCCCTAGAAATCAAAATTTTCAACAAGGATTGCAAATTTTTTTATTTTGAATCAACTGAATCATGTTTTGACATTATTTTTGACCTTAGGATTGGGAAATTAACCCATACAATTTAGCTTTGATCAATTCAATTTTTGCATGATTTGGCAAAGGGAAAATGACACAGCCCGAAAATTGGAAAAACCTAGGGCACAAATAAGAGCATACATGGATTTCTCTTTTAAACCAGGGCAGAACAACAAGTTTATGGGAAATTGAAACAATCAACCAAGGGGGAGAAAATGTAGATCACCAATTTGAGAAATAAAATGTTTCTGAGAAAAATCAGACATGAAAAATTAGGGCACATAATGCAAGCTCAGAAATGGCACTAACATTGGCTCCTTCTTGGGGATGGGCACTCCTAGTGAGTGCCATAAGGAAAAAATGTATACCAAGTGCCAAAATACCATTGGGAAAAGGATTCAAAACACAAGTCAGCTCTAAAACCAAAACCACCCAACAAAAACGAGTCGAGAAACCAACCAAAATGGCTACCAAGAATAAAGGGCAAACCACAAACCACCAAATAACAAAAAACATAACAAAAACAAAGACTATACAATTGTATAATTTGTGCATACCTCACTTTGGGGATTAATCCAAGAAATGTTGTAAATGTTTGCCATTAACAGGTAGCTCCAGCAATTTCCCATCTAGATCTTTGAGAAAAAAGGTATGTTCACCAATTATGATGCCAATGACATAAGGGCCCATCCATAATGCATCAAACTTGCCATGCTTTCCTTTGTCTTCATGCCTACTATCCCACAACAAAACCAGATCTCCAATATTGAAATGTTGGCAACTATCACATCTTATAAACAATCGGGTTACATCTTTAAAAAGAGTAGGCCACCAATAACTAGCCCTCAAAATATTATGTGTTGTTACTCTTCCAGCAAAGTGTCTTCCACAAACTCCCCATGGAAATTAGCAACTATCTTGGGAGCTTCATCGTCGCCTATGCATTTCAAGAGGACACCTTCGAGGGTTTTTCCAAGCCAGCCCAAGGTCCGTAATGATATGTTGTTGAGAAGCTAGCTTGAGGGCTCTTTTTCGATTTTTATTTAAATGATCAGACAACAAAGGTGTCTACGGTAAAATATTACATCCTTGTACCACTAAAAATTTACCAACTTTGTAAGCACATCTACCCTTTCTTCTTCTAACTCGATTCACTTCCACATTCTCGTAAGTTGCTCTTAGCCATGAGCTTAGCAAGACCCAAACCTTTTACCAAATTTATGGTTTCGATGTCCATATTATACTCCCCTGGCAGTTTGTTCACCCATCTACATATTTTACTTGAGATCTCCATCTCTGATAAGATGTCTTTCACCATGGTGTGGGGAACATAGGCAACAACTTTTGAACTCAATATATAAGGCCTGAAAACTTTTGTTGCTTTCACCAAGGAAAATGCTTGTTTCTCCATGATTGTATACTTTAACTCAACAGCTTGTAAAGCCTTGCTAAAGAAGGCAATAGGCCTCTCAACCTCATTCTCATCCTTTTGTAGCAAAATAGAAGCAATGGTATACTTAGAAGTAAAGGAAAAGATTTGGAAAGGCTTCTTATAGTTTGGGGCTGCTAAAACAGGTGCATGTTTAAGTGCATCCTTAATTCCTTCAAAGGCTTGAATGGAAGCCTCCTCCCATTTGATAACTTGGTCCTTCTTTAGCATGCTTGTGATTGGAAGAGTCAACTCAGCAAAGTTGGAAACAAACCTTCTAATAAAATTAATCTGACCAAAGAAATACTGGATGCCTTTCTTGGTTCTTGGGATAGGTACCTTGATGATTTCTTCCACTCTTAAGGTCTATCATATCACCATCTTTTGACACAATATGACCAATCAGCTTGGTATATTACATGCCAAAATTAAACTTCTTCGATTAAGAGAAATGCCATACTCCCTACATCTAATCAACATCTTCTCCAAGTGATGCAAATGATCACCTCTATGCCTTAAAAATCGAGTCACATCATCTTGGTGAACTGCAATGAACTCATTGATGTAACCAAGAAAAGCAAGCATCCATTGCTCTTTGAAAAGTGGCACCAGCATTCATCAAACTAGAGGGCATCCTAACAAAAACATATGTCCCCAAGGCATATTGAATGTTGTCTTAAGTCTTTCTCGATTCTTTAACTACCACTTAATTATATCCAGAGAAACCATCTAATGTAGAAAGCAATTCAAACCATGTCACAAGCTCCAACATATTTTCCATATTTGGAAAGGGATAGTTGTCCTTCATGGATGATTTATTTAGATTTCTAAAATCCACACAAAGTCTGATGTCTCCGTTCTTCTTTCTAACTAAGCACAAGGTTTGTAACCTAAGATGAATATCTAGTGGGATGAATAATACCTCCATCTCTCAACTTTCTTAACTCTTCTTGCATTTTAATGGAGAGAAGTGGATTAATTGGCCTTTTCCTCTATCTGAATGGTTTTTCATTTATTTCAAGAGGGATCTCATGCTGAAATAAATCTTCCATGTATGCTTTCATCTTTGAATAGGACCAAGCAAGGCAATCCCGATATTTTTTCAAGAGTTGGGCATAGAACTGTTTTTCTTCTTTACTTAAATTATCGCCTAACCAAACCTTGCTTGGTTTTTCCTTTATTCCCAATTCATGCTCTTCCACATCCCTCAAGCAGACATGTTTTTGTTTATGATGTAATCAACATTGTTAAAATTTGACTCAAGTGCAACAAGAACTCTAGGAATGGTGTTTGTTTTCAATTGGATGATAATCTTTTCCAAACAAAGTTTCTCTTCCTTCAGTCATGCATACCATTGGATCCCAATCAATATTATGATTTTCAAACTCACCCTAGTTTTTCAATAACCTTATCACTTGAGAATCATTGTTAAAGACTTGTAATTGTTTCACATTATCAAGGACAGCTGGCCTAGTCAACACTTCAATGTTGTATTCACAATAAGGTGAAATGGTGCAATTTTCAAATTTAGAACCCAACACTACCAACTTATCAGCAGCAACATTAAGACCTCTCGTTATGGTAAATGATGTTAATAGAAGCAAACATTTCAATTAGATCCCAAACTACATGCTTATATTGTTTCATACACTAATTTTTTGTAGCATACAATTTTCTTATTTTTTTGAAAACTGGCTCTAAGTCTCCTTTTGCAACAATATCTTTCACTCCATACTTCCATGCAATCCTTAACCCTAAAAACAATTCCTCATACTCAGCAATGTTGTTAGTGCATTCAAAATTAAGTTTGAAGGAAAAAGAAAACTCTTCCAAACTAGGAGAAAGCAGAACTATACCAGCACCATTTCCAAATTTGGAGCAAGCTCCATCAAATATCAAGGTCCAAGGAGAACCTACCATATCAAGGAACTTTGATCTTTCCATCTTGTATTCTTTTCCATTAGCAAAACCAATGAAATTCTCAGCATCTACATTAGCAAACAACACTTCATATGAAGCATTGTTGGGATCTTCAATTAGGTGCAACATCTTCTTTTCACCATAAATTTTTACTAGGCTGCCTTCAATGGGAATGGTGGCAAAAGACATATCCATCTCGAATGATTCCACCAACACTTGTAACCCATTTTCTTGACAAAAACATTACCCATTTGGTAGGGCAGTCAATAATTACAACATCCGATTTCAAATTCTTACCCCGATAGGTCATAAGTTGCACTACCAAACCCTTCACACAACCAACCACCTGGAACTTCCTTGTATCCATGGTAGTACACTTCCCATATGTAGCTATCACCTTGATATCCAATTCATTCATGAATTCTTGAGGCATGACATTACATGATGCACCGAATCAAATATACAATTGTGAATTATCCTGTCTTTTATGAGAAAATTTGTAAAGAATGGATCAACATTCAATTGGGAATCAACAAAGGATGTCTCCAAATATACTTCAGATGTCTCTCCAAGATATTCCATTTCTAGTGGTGTTTCAAGGCCAACAATTATTTCAAGAGGAGTCTCAACAAAATTTACATTTATTCTTGGGGTGATCTTCTCTTCTTTCAATCCAAAGTACTCAAATGCTCTCTTCTTATGCTCAGGAATTCTAAGAAACTCAATGATTGGAAAACTCACTTTAATTTGGCTCAATACCTGGGCTATGTCATAGGGGACACTCTTTGGCAAAACAACATTGGAAGGGATACAAGAAGATTCATCAGATGGTAAAGGCTTCTTGGCAGCTTGGGCATGATGAGGAATGTAATTTTTGCTCATAACAAGAGAGCTTCTAGCAAATGTTTCTTTCCTAGGAGCTTCATTTGGAATGCTTGTGAGTAAGGGTGTTTTAGTTTTGGCTTGAGGCCAAAATCCTTTAACAACTTTGCTTCTAGTGTTATAGTCCTTCTCTTGTGCTATAACAACATTCATCAACAATTGTCTATCTTCCTCTCAAGGGATACCACCAACATATTTCTTAATCATCAAAGATCTCAAGTATTCAAAGTCATTGTTAGGAATTTCAAAATCTTTCACTAAATAAAATTCAAGAGCATAAGGGGGAGAAAGACTTATACCGCTTGATGTAATCCCAAAAGGTAGAAGCGGTCCCTAGCACTTATTACTTCGGTAGATGTTTCTCCTCCTTGTGATCCTAAAGAATAACCCACCATGCAAATATCATCATCGGTTCCATCCTCATTATCAGCTTTATCAACTTGTTGGTCAAATTCACATGGAGGATGAGGAAGAAAACATCTATCACACTAATCCGTATCAATAAATTCATCAATATCAGCAACCCTAGCAGTTAGTGGGTCAGGAACCAATCTATTTTCATGTGTTTAGGGTTTCTATTTGCAGATCTAATAGGCCCTTTATCCTTTTCATCAAACCTCTTCTCATTTCTATGGTGATTGCCAAATCTATCTTGTTCCTGCTACCTAGGCTGACCTTGTGAAGTCTACCCAATTCCCTTCTCAGCTCTTGACAACTTCTACGAGATTTTCTTGATAGCCCCCTTCAAAGTCTTCACAACCTCTTCTAAATCAGCACCTTTTCTAGCTTGAGGTTTTTTGTGGTTTATTAGTTTTACACCATCTATCTTAAGAAGTTTCCCAACAACCTTGATATTGTTCTCAATTTGAAGTGCCATGGTGAAATCTTGTCTTAGATTGGTTGGGTTCTTGTCTCTTAGGTAATAGGCTACCTTTTTATCAAATGCATCTACATATTTGATTAAACAAGATTCATCACAATGCCTCAAACCAACAGGTAGCCTTCTCAAATGTTTGTTGAACCTTGTATTGAAGTCATGGACTGATTCATTAGGGTTCTTCTTGATATTCTCAAACTCAGATAAAAGAAATCTAGGATCAGTCCTGTCACCATATTGCAACCTAAATACATTTTTCATTTTAGTCCATGAATCAATAGAGTTATCAGGTAGAGCCTTGTACCAATCCCTAGCATATTCTTCTAGTGTATGAATAAACAACTTAATATACACATCTTCAAACTCTATCTCAAAATCTTCCATCATATTATCAAAAAGTTTGAGATGCGATCACTAATAATAGCATTGTTATCCTATAATTTTGGCAACCTATGTTTGACATCTTGTGGGACATTATTTGGGTAACCATGATTCCTCTAAAATTTATAGGACCAAAGGTGTTAACAATGAATGGAGGTCTAGGCTGAGCCATATTGTTTGGTGGGGGTGATCTTGGAGGTGAGACAAGTTGATGAGGAGTGTTATATCTTTGGGGCTCAAGAATGTGATTCATAAGACTGGTATCCTCTAAGAGCTGATTTTCTTGGAAATTTTTACTCAAATTAAAACACAGAGGTACATATTGGATAAGGAACTTACTAGGCACAACAAAAGGACCTTCACTAGCTAAGGCAAAAAAATTTATGATAGGATTACTTGAATTAGAGTCACTTGATGAAGAGTGATAATCCTCTACCAAAGGCTGATCTCTCTCACCAATGGTTATATCCTTGCCTGATGCCTAACCTTTAACCACTTTCCAAACTCTTCTCCCTTCCAACTCTGAATTTCTTGAATCTGAGAACAATTTCTTAGTAGATTATTTAAGGAAGAGAGATCTTCTTCCCTCCAGTTTTGTAGAGATCAACAACACAAAAATAAATGACAGAAAGCTTAAGACACTGGTATTTCCAAATTCAAATCAGCATGGAGTCGCCACTAAGGAATTTCACCTCAGTTGTGCAAGAATGCACTAAAATAATTTTTTCAAATGTTTGCTAGTACTGAAACCCTTGCAAATCCTTATAAATCAAACCTTCCTCTTCTTAAATCAATCAATCACAATGCACCCAAAGTGTATAAACTGCTGGGAAATGAAAAATGGCAGATAGGGCTTGAAAAATTTGCTTAAAGCTTGCAGATCTGAAGCATAGGATGATATTTTAACAATGTAGCAGCTCAAATACTTGAATACACAAATTCTCAAACTCCTCAAACACTTCAAAAACACCAAGAAATTCCAAGAATTCCCCAGCAATGGTGCCACTCGTGTTGGTATCCAAATTTGTTCTCCTTTTTAGTCTAAGCAACACCATAGATATGTCATGGAGCTTAAAGAAAAATTAGACCATGTTGTATGTCATTGGTAGCCAGGGATATGGTCTAGCTAGCACTCAGGTTTTTGGAGAAATGGATAACACTCAATAGGAATTGATCTTGTCCTAGCTGTTTTAGGTTGTGCATTGCAACCAAGGTAAGAGGACCTATTTTGTAACCTTGTAATGGTGAAGGAGATGAAGATATCATTATATTTTCTTGAAATTCTATGATGGAGGCCTTGATGAAAACATGATCAACACCCTAGATCTGAACTCTCACAAGTTGTCACTTCTCAAAACATGGGTATGTTTTCAAAACAAGGCAAAGGTTACTAGATACATTGGAAATCTTGTTCTGTTGTGCATACTTTTGCAAATAGATTTTGATCTTCACAATATACACATACAAATCGAGGGGATATTACATGATATGATCTTTGTTGTTGGATGATTTTTGGTGGGAGATTGATAAGAAAAATTGGGATAGATCAGATCTTTAACAATCTGTATAATACTTGAACAACTATCGATGCAATGCCTAAAATAATCAGGATGTTCTTTCAACTAGAAGAGGCACAAATGGAAGCCCAGGTTACACTCTTCACACAATGTTTGAGAAATCACCACAAAATCTTGAAGTAAAGAACTCAACTAAACACAAAAACCATTATCAAACCATGTTTAAGGTACCCCAAAGGCTTACAAGAAATATCTACAGATCAAGGAAGGTAAAGTGATTTTAAATTTTTTTATCTCCTTATCGATGAAGGCTCTCCGAGCATGAGATTGCAAATGCCACTAAACTATCAACCAAAAATGGAGATCCTATGTGACTTCTAAAGACTTTCAATGTAATATTGCAACAAGAACAATAAAATTTACTTGCAAGCATTTAAAATTGATAACAGACATCATATTGCTCAAAGAAAAACAAAGATTCAATTCAAAACTTGTTAGATTCAATAGTAGGGAAGATTTACATGAATAATATTAGAGATGTGTGGTGGCTATACACTTGTAACCAACCCACATACATGAATTTTCCAACACATGAGACATTAACCTAGTTCTTTGGCGGATTTTCTCAAAAAATGATCTTTTTCTCAAAATTTACTCGTGATTTTCAACTCCCGACCATTTACAATTTCTCCAAAAATGCATAATATACCTCATGCCACATTTGAGTATTCCTTCCCAAGAAAATAATATGCTATGGGATCAATTTTTTAACAAAAAACCTCATGATTTAAATGACACTGACACCAAATGGAAAAAAAACTCACAAGTTGCCAGGTATGCACAAAAAGGTAAATCATTACACAAATTCAGGTCATTATCTACCCCAGGGGCATGATTTTATCATTTAGGCATGCAAGCATCTTTCATTCATCATTTTTTACCTTTTCCCTTTTCAATTTTACCTCTGCAACTTTTGATGTTTGACATTTCACGTTTTTTCTCGGGCTTGAGCCAAAATTACATCAAAAACACCATAGATCAAATAATTAGGTCATGAAAATGATGCCATTGTTCTCAGAAGGCCAAGGTGACACAAAATCATATAAGATTTGATGAAAATTGATGAAGAAATCATGATTCCAAGCTTCTTGGAGCTCCCATGGTGGCCCAAACAAATGAATGCACAGTAACCGTCGATCTCATCCACCTTTTAATATCAACCCTCCACATGGAAAATGCCATTAAAAATAAGCTCAATATTACCTTTTTAAACTTTGGATAAGGAGACACGTGTCAAAACATGACTGGATCGAGCCCGTGCCTTTAAAAGATACGTTCGCGACCTTTTGAAATTTTGGAAAATTTTGCCACTTTTCTCTACCTGCCTTCTGGGCCCACCACATGTCCAAAGGTGGGTCCCATTGAAACCGTGGACCAATTCTATCAATTTTGTAACTTTTTTGAAAAAAGGAAATTTTTCCACAAAACCTCTATGGGCCCGAAGCCTGATCTCTTCTCCGCCACGTGGTGCTCTCGATTAGGTGCAGGCAAGCCTCCTATTCCACCTTTAAACCTTCCCGCAAAATTTGAAAAAATTCAAAACTCACCATGGGCCCATGCCCTTCCTTTGACTTCTTAGAATGTGCCACGTGTCCATCATGGATAGGCATGCAGAGCTAATTTTTCATTTTTACCTTTTAGACAACAAAGGTCCAAAGTTATAAAAATTTCCTTTGGCCCCTTCCTCTGCCTTTTTCCCTTTTGGACATGCATCCTCTCCCTATTTTCTATGGGCCTTGTAGCCTTTTGGGCCAAAATTTAAATTTAGTCCCCTTTTTGCTAAGGGACAATTTCAAATTTTCACCCACCAAGCCGCCGACCCACCTTGCTCTGTTGGACACGTGTCCCACTGTGATTGGAGTGGGGAGAAAACTGATTTTGAAACTTATAAATTTAGATCCAAAAGACTCTAAGTCCCTCTCGCCATCTACATGCCCTCAAACCAAAATATGTGCCATGTGTCCTCTCCCTATTCGTTGCGGGCCTTTGGGCCAAAATTTGATTTTGAAAATTTTACATAATGAAAGCAAAATTTCCTAAGGAAAGCCCGCCACCCACCAATCCCCTAGCCAATCAAAATGTGCCACATAGGCACCTCATTGCAGAAGGTGGAGCCGCGGATCAAAATTTTCCCTTTTTCCAAAATTTCAAAAATGGTAAGTTAAAAATATTTCCGACATCCTCGCCAATAGGAACCCGCCATGTTGCCATTACCTTGCGATGATAAATTTGATGGGAAAATGACACCTGTATGACCATCAAATCATGAAAAATTTAAAGGATGCCCTAGAAATCAAATTTTTCAACAAGGATTGCAAATTTTTGATTTTGCATCAATCGAATCATGTTTTGTCATTATTTTCAACCTTAGGATTGGGAAATTAACCCATACAATTTAGCTTTGATCAATTCAATTTTTTACACGATTTGGCAAAGGGAAAACGACACAGCCCAAAAATTGGAAAAACCTAGGGCAAAAATAAGAGCATACATGGAGTTATCTTTTAAACCAAGGTAGAATGACAAGATTATGGGCCTTTCAAACATTCAATCGTGGGGAGAAAATTTAGATCACCAATTTGAGAAATAAAACATTTCTGAGCAAAATTAGACATGAAAAATTAGGGCACACAATGCAAGCTCATAAATGGCACTAACATACTAATCATGACAATGTCAATTACATTATGGACATTATTATGGTTTTGATTTAGTATGATGTTAGATGTTGGACCATGAATTATTTTTTATCTTGATCTAGTTATGATGCATTATGATTATTAGAGACACTTCATATGTGGATGATGATATACTATATGACATGGATATATTTTGAATGTTGATTAGACATGTGATTTTTGGATATTGTGAGTAGACCTAGAAAATGGACATTATATGATGATGATATAGTTGTTGATATAAATTGTAAGTGATATTATTGATTGCCTTGATGTTTTTGTGATTCATATGTATAGATGATTTTGTGATTATATTTATATCATGTTGGATGTTCTGAAATGGCCACAAGGCCAAAGGAGGTATTTGTGTTTTATAGGTTTAACTATCACAACAAACATCGGGGGATTGGAGGCCAACCACATTGGAAATCTAGATGAATTCAACAAGGTCACCATGGAAAAATGTTTTGTGTGTGTGTGTGTTGTTTTTTATTAGGGATTCCCATGGGGGAATTACCTTTGAATGTGACCAAGGGGCTTTGTGTATTTTATTAATGCAGTTCCTTTTTATTATTGTTTTCATGTGATTATTTTGTGGTGTATTTACCCTTTCATTAATATTTTAATCGGGGAGAATTAATGTGATTAATCATATTGTTAAAATAAATAAATCAATCAAATTTGGGATATATGAAAGTAATTATAGAAGTTGTTGTCTATTGTATTAAATGTGGTAAGTGATGTGTAAGTATGTGTAAGAGTTGTGTAAGTCAGATTTTGGAGTATGAAACACTCCACCTTCTTGGAAATTCGAAATTTTCCTTGGAGGCTGATTTTGAGGCTTATGAGACAAGTAAAACTTGTCCCATACCTCTTAATTTTATTTACCAACCATACCTATGGTTGGAGGGTTGAATTTAGACCTTCTTTATGCATTTTGATATGACTAATTGTAAGTTTTAATTGCACTCTTCTTACATTTTATTAAATTCAGTCCTTTAGGTGTGGGCTTGTTGGAGTGTGTAAGTTTATTGTCATATTATTCACCCACCTCTTTATTGTGCATTGGAGAATGAATTTGACTTTTGTGTTGGAGTTGAAGGTGTGTGATGTGGCATCCTACATGGCTCCACCTCATGCTCTTCTATTCCTTCTTCTATAAAATTAGAACTCCTTGCTTTGTTTTGGGTTGTTGAAAATTTTGCATACTTCCTTTTGGGTGAATTTTTGTTGTGTGGAGCTCTTAGTTTTAGAAGGAGATTAGAGACCCTTGCATGCTTGTTGGTTGTTGATTTTGGACTGTATTTTGGCATTGGAAAGCTTTCTTTTTTGGAACTTAGACAACTCCATCATGGAGAGGTAAGATCTTGGCACTTGAAATACTCCTTTTCTTTATGAATGTACATGTTATTGTACGAATGTTTTAGTATGTTTGTGGGATGTTTAAGTAGACTTCCTAGGAATGGTGTAGGAAATGGCTATGGGAATCCATGTGGGGGCATAAGGGAATGCCGGTGGAATTAGAATTATTTTGGAGGGAGTTGGGATTGGGTTTCTACCTTGGAAAATAAATGGTATTGCATTTCTTACTTTATGAGGGAGAAGGAAGGATTGTGGGGGGCATAAGGATATATGGGAGATCTTTTATATTGGCGGTTTGTTACAGATGGATACCCAATTCCCATTGGGAGGCATAAGAAGTTTCCCTCATAGTTCTTGCTCATTTGGCTTGCATGGTGAAGCCCGAGTCTTGTGTGATGTCTTCCACGTGGTTGTAAAAATGCTATTTTGTTTTGGACTGTGTTTTTAATTTGAAATTTGCATGTTGAAAGATTGCTTAGTGATGTGGAAGCCTCTTGTTGCCATGAGTTGAAATACATTTCTTATAGCATTGTGGTTGGGGCTCAGGGGCCAATGAAGAAGTAGGGCTTATCCTTTTCATTAGTTGTCTTGGTTGGGTGGAGATCGTTACCTTTCCCGCCTTTGTTGTGATCCAAAGAGGATAACTTCATGTTGTTGTTCTAGAATAGAGGAGAAAGACAATTTGACAGTTCCATTTGAAATGAAATCTCATTGTAACCCTTCCCACTTTGAAGTGGATGATATGCATATTATTTGTAATGGAAAGATACTTTGTATTGAGCTATGAAAGTTGTAAATTCAAAATGTGAAAGATATATATACTTTGTTCTGTTCATTTGAAAGAAAGAAATTGAAATTGTTATTTGCATTCAAGAAATTAAAAGATGTAAAGTTGTATATTTGAAATCAATAAAATATTGCACTATCTTTATCAATTTACATTGTTGTATTGAAATTTATCATCAAATTGTGATTTGAAATATTTGTTTGGAAAATTGAAATGAGGAATACGTATGAAGGAAATATATGTAACTCTGTTCTTTTGAAATATGTTAAAATGAGAAATCAGAATTTTCATTTTAGCTATTAAATGGTTTGTTTAAATCAACTAAATGTATTAGACTAGAATAGAAATGAATTTCCATATTTGGAAGATGAAAATGATAAACAGATCCTTTAGAAATTGACCTCTGTTTTGAATTTTAAACTGGAAAATACTTCCTCTAAAATGCATAGTGCAAACCTACAAACAATTGTTAGAGTAGGTATTTGCCTTAGGTCCTGTTCACCTAGGTACTTTATTTACCTTTATTGTATCTATCCTCACCCATTTATGTGTGTGGATATTTCTTTTATCTTATTTAGATATTAGAGATATTACCTAGTTATTAGGTATAGTTCTTTCCTTGATTCTTGTTATCGACTATTTCTTTCCTTGATCTATGGTATTGACTAGATCCTTGATGTCTAGTTCTCTCCTAAATCTATGGTCTTGACTAGTTCTTTGATGACTAGTTATTTCCTTGATTTATGGCTTGATCTACGAACTTAATTGGTTCTTAGATTGTTATTCATTTCCTATTTAAGCAAGGCCCATTCTCAATGTATTGCATTGAGTTCCATAAAAATATATGATATTGTTGTTCATTTGTTTGCAAAGGTTTACGTAAAGTTATTCTGGCAAATTGCTTTCATCTTATAGATCGTGGTGTTTGATTAACATCTGTGTTCTTGGATTCATACAATCTAGTTATCATTCCTTTCAACAATAAATTACATTTAAACATTGAAATCTAACATGTTATGATATAAATGAACTCAATTGGACTAAAACACTTAAGGAAAAATCCTTCAAACATTACAAAATCGGGCCCAAACCTTTCACAGTTATTTTGCCATCTGAAGTTGTAAAAATTCGAATTAGAAATCAATCAAGAAAAATTACCTTCCAAATGCATCCTAAATTCTTCTTAGAATAATTCTCCATGCCTATTTGGAATTTTGAGTGAAAGAGAAGATCAAATTAAATAGATCTAACAAGTTAAAATTTACCAGCTCACACTATATAAGCCTGCAGGCCGTTTTCTTAAAATTGACCCCTTAAACTTTATCAAAATCTAAAATTAATGATCTTAGTGTAAAGAGGGCGTTGAGATATTTCTAGAAAGTCCTCATTTACCCAAAACTGAGATCTCTATCAAAAGTTATGGCCCTCTAAATTTTTCCTTCCTTGGTGGAAAATTTTGGGAAAATTTCCTTGGCGGGCCCGTGGCCCGAATTTTTCCCTTAAAAATTAGGAAATTTTTGGGAAAATTTTCAAAATTTTCTCCACCGTCCCCCCAATCGAGGCTACCACATAGCACCATCAGGTGATAGCAAAGGGGTGGATCTTTTTTAACTCAAAGCACTTTATAAAAAAAAATTGGGAAAATTTTGCAACCTTTCCCCGCCGCTCCGCCATCCACCGCCAACTAAAAGCAAAGCATGTGGCCTCACAAGGAAACGGCAGAGGAACGGAACCTTTTTCAACCTTAGTGCTTTTTAAATTTTTCTTGGGAAAATTTTCTTAGTTTCCTCCATCTTCCTACCAGCCCGCGAGCTAATAGGGTGATGACACGTGGCATCATCTAGGATAGGCGGAGGCATGCGGGAAGTTTTTCCCCTTGCATTTCCAAACCCAAAAGGATAATTCCTTAAATCTCTCTGACGGCCCAACTTCCCGCTAGAGATTTCTTAAGCTAACACGTGTCCTCTTCGGGCCCATGGGCACGTGGAGGAAAATCACGCTTTTTCCTTGAAAAGGAAAAAAATCCAAAAATCTTCCCGCTCGCCAACCTACGCAGGAGGAAAAATTTTCTCCCCTAGGCCCGCAGGCTCACCCTTGGGAAAATTTTCCTCCCAAGGTCTACTGGCCCATAACTTGAGTTTTATGAGGAGTTAGGAGGAATTATTTATATCAGTGGAAAGGTGAGGAAATTTCCTATCTAATACGAATGATTTAGGAAAATTTTTAATGCATTAAGTATGAGAAGAACCAAGTTAAAACTTTAAGCTGTTAGAGAGTGGGTTTAGTGAGGAGATTTCCCTCCGAACCTAAAACTAACTTCTAACCCTAAATTTTGGACTTTATGACCTCTAATAATTATTAATAAAAGATAAGTATTTCCTAGTAGACTAGAATTGTTTCGAAATATTTTAATGACAATTGTTGTCTCATAACCTGGTTGTCGATTCTTTTAATTAAAAAAATTGTTCCACAATTTTCCTAACTAACCCTAGGTTATTTCTTGGGTCTCAAGTGGGTTGTTTTAGCAGGCGTTACACCCAGTATCAAGGCGGTGGTTCAAAATCTTGGGCCATTTGGCACACTAGAAAAACTTAAGACATGAAACTTAAACCTAGCACACTTTTAAATCTAGAAAACAACTTAGTTTAGAAATTGCATAATTTAGTAAACATGGAAATTGATTAAAAATTAGAAAAATGAACTAACTCTCACCTTGGTCTCAGGCAAGAGGTATAGATAGGACGAGGGTACTTTTCACATAGACCCAGACTTACCACCACCAGATCAAGTTGTAGCAGCCATCCTACCCTAGATTTTGTAGACTCTTCAGGTTGTTAATGCCACTCTATGCGGAGGATCAGTAGAAGGACATATAACCAGACATGATAGGGAGCCATCTATTGATGCTCATGTATCTCCTCAACATAGAGAGGAGCATGGAGAAGAGAACTCCCATGCAGAGTCAACTAGGGAAGAGTCACCATAGAGGGGACATGGTGACCTAGTTTCAGATCATAGAGAGAGGTCTCAAAGCCCTAGGCTTAGGGATGAGCATACAGAGATACCTAGAGGCCGTCAATCCATAGCTGTAGATCACATCAAGGAGATCTTGAAGCTTTGGCCATCACATTACTCAGGTGACATAGGTGGATTTCAGACAGAGGCCTGTCTAGTGAGCTTAAGCGGTTGCTTCAAGCTTTTTTGTTGTTCTAGCAATATGAAATATTGTGTTGTGATCCATCTAATGAGGGATGGAGATGGTGTTTGGTGGAGGACAGAGGAGCAGAAGATACATGTAGACTCTAAGATAGTGACCTAGGAGCTCTTTGAGGAGCATTTCAGGAAAAAATATTTGTCACGGAGGTTCATAAAACATGGGATAGATGAGTTGCATGACTTCCGACAGGCATCTCTTTCAGTAGCAGAGTATGAGAGTAGGTTTTGGATCTACTCTAGTATGTTGAGTACATGCAGGATGAGTAGGTGTAGATTCACAGGTTCATCTGGGGCCTGAATCTAGACATTGGAGGTGTAGTGTGGATCCATTGTCCATAGACATTAGCTGAGGCTATCAAGAATGCCTATATAATAGAGGAGACTCAAGGAAAAACCTAGCAGGCTAGATACCCAGTCTGGAGCCGCATATAGAAGATGCAGGATAGTAGATCAAGGGGGTTAGTACCCCTTCCTCGTGGTGTCCATATTTCTTCACAATCATTATCTAGACCCCAGAAGCGGTAATAATAGTAGTCCCGCCCACCGTATAGATCTCCATAGAGAGTTGATGCATAGAGAGGTCAGAGTATGGGACCTCCTCCTAGGGGTCCCATTAGGACATAGGGTCAACCTAGAGCTCAACGAGGAGCTCACTAGCAGAGGCCATTACATGCACCACTACTAGATCATCAAGATCCATAGCAAAAACTTCAAGAGCACCTACTAGAGGTGCTACTCATTGGAGAGGACCAAGAAGTTATTTTGATTGTGGATTTGTGGGACATTTTTGGAGAGACTTCCCTCAGAACCCTAGCAAGGGTAAGACATAGATCTCATAGATGACTATTGGTGACATGGGATGCAACCACAAGATTTATGTAGTGGTTGAGAACAGCTAGGCTGAGCATCAGAGTATATTCATTGAGACTATAGGTAGCATTGGTGGTATTCCTACCTCCATCTTGTTTGATTCTAGTTCTTCTAAATCTTTCATTGCACCATCTTTAGTAGAGTGATGTAGGCTGGTGGCAGTTAGACAAGGTCATAGTTGGGACATTGAGATGGCTTCTAGAGCCAAGATCATACTAGACTCCTTAGTTAAGGAGTGTGTGGTAGATTTGGGACCTTTCACCACTACCTTGGATCTATGTATCCTTCCTTTGGGCTCTTATGGAGTCATCTTGGGGATGGATTGGTTGTTGGCACACTAGGACAAAGTGGCTTGTTAGCACAAGTTTATATCTTTTGTAGATGATTTGGGAGTTAAGTCGGTGATTTCAAGGGTTAGGAGACTGTTTTATTAACACCATCTCCACTATGTAGCTTAAGCGGTGTGTGTGATGGGGTTATCAGATGTATGTTGTTATAGTTAGTGATAGATCAAAGGATGGTTCTAGTGGACCATCGCTAGATGGTCACCCCATTTTGACAGAGTTTGTAGATGTCTTTATAGGAGAGTTATCAAGGTTACCACCCCCACGTGAGATTTATATTCATATAGAACTAGTTCTGGGAATAGAGCCTATCTCATGAGCACCTTATCGATGACCACCCTAGAGCTCGTGAGCTCAAGTCAGAGCTTGAGGGCCTTTTAGAGAAAGGCCTTATTCATCCTAGTGTATACCCTTGGGGTGCACCGGTGATCTTTGTGAAGAAAACGATGTATCCTTGCGGTTGTGTATTGATTACCACTAGCTAAACAAGGTAACGATCAAGAATCGTTATCCCCTTCCATGTATTGAAAATTTATTTGATCGATTAAGGGAGCCAAAATTTTCTCTAAGATTTAACTTAACTCATCTTACCATTAGCTAAGGATTTCAAAGGCGAGACATTCATAAGACTACCTTCCATACGAGATATGGCCACCGTGAGTTCACGAGCGGTACCTTTTGGTTTGACTAATGCCCCGAAGTATTTATGATTTTGATGAATGGGGTATTTAGGACCTTCTTAGATCACTTTGTGATCATCTTCCTTGATTAAATTTTGATTTACTCACGTACGCGTGAGAGCAGGAGGTGCACCTTCACTAGGTTCTTCAGTGTCTTCAGGAGCAGTAGCTTTATGGGAACTTGGATAAGTGTGCATTCTTTCAGACGGAGGTGCAGATTTGGGTGACATCATTTTTGGGGAAGGTATTACAATCAATCCTTCATAGATTAGAGCCATTATGGACTTGCCTGCACCCACTACTTTTGTGATGGAGGTGTGCAGCTTCATGGGATTAGAAGGTTACTATAGGATATTTTTTCAGGACTTCTCATTGCACACCCCATCACTTCCCTTCAGAGGAAAGGGAAGAAGTTTTTTTGGTCAAATAGATGTGAGAAAGCCTTCAGGAAATTGAAGGAGTGTCTCACTACATCACCTATTCTTACGATTTGATCCACCGGGTGAGTTTTTCCACAGATGCTTCCGTAGAGAAGGGCTTGGAGGTGTGTTGATGTAGGAGGGAAGAGTAGTGGATTTTGAGTCTCACAAACTCAAGGATTACAAGCTTAATTATCCAAATCATGATCTTGAGCTTATGGCAGTTGTGCATGCTTTGGTTTGATGGAGACATTTTTTTCTTGGTTAGAGATTCACACTCAAGACAAATCACTTGAGTCTTCATCACCTCTTCACGCAGCCCAATCTCAATGCTCGTCAGCGGTGTTAGATGGAGTTGCTTTGTGAGTATGATATGGAGATCGAGCATGTGAAGGGGAAGGAGAATGTGGTAGTAGACACTCTTAGTAGATGGAGACATGTGGCTATGGCCACCTCAGTGAGCACAGATTTGCATGGAGCAGGATTCTTTAGTAGCTTCCTCTTGACAACTTCTACATTGTAGTTTGAGTAGAGATCGAGTCTCAAAGACCCCTTGAGGGGAATTTTGATGGTTTTTCCTTAGAGACAGATGGTCTTCTTAGGCACAAAGGCTAGATTTATGTTCCTAGAGATGGAGGCTTGAGGCAGGACATCTTGGTAGAGGCACATCGTGCACCCTATTCAACCCATCCTGGGGTGAAGAAGATGCATGCCACCTTGTGATAGTTGTATCATTAGAGAGGACTTTATAGAGATGTGGCCCAATTTGTTTCATGATGTTTAGAGTGCTAGAGAGTTAAGGCCAAGAATCAACATCCAACTAGCCTTCTTTTTCCTCATGTTATACTAGAATGGAAGTGGGACACCATTTCCATGGACTTCATTGTTGGGCTACCGATGTCGAGATATCACCATGATGCCATTATGGTCACAGTTGATAAATTGACAAAAGTGGCTCACTTTTCTTTGGATATGACCAATTATATATCTATAGAAGTGGCACGGGTATTTATGGATGAAATTTTTAGGTTGTATGGGATTCCACATAAGATCATTAGTGACCACGATCCTTTGTACACTTCCCATTTTGGACTACCTACGCAAAGCATGCCCTCAAGACGAAGATCAATTTCAACACAACATATCACCATAAGATAGATGGACATGAGTGGGTGAATCAAAATTTAGAGGACATGCTCAAGATGTATGTGATGGATCAAGTAGTCTAGATGGGAGGAGTACATGTACTTAGTGGAGTTTTCCTACAATAATATTTTTCGAGTTCCATAGGCATGGCTACTTTTCGAGGATTTGTATGGTAGAGAGTGTAGGAGACCTCTTAGTTGGGATAGGATAGAGGAAAGGGTTTCTCTTGGACCATCTTTGTTTCAGGACATGGAGAAGCAAGTGGTATTGATCGACTGACAGAGACTAGACGAGGCACATGACAGATAGAAGAAGTACACAAATTAGCATAGGACCGGCCATAGTTTTAATGTGGGCATGAAGGTGTTCCTTCGTTTCGTGCCACATAATAGCCTTATCCATTATGGAAAATGTTCAAAGTTATCTCCTAGATTCGTCGGTCCTTTTGAGATATTAGAGCGTATCGTCCCTTTGACCTACCATCTAGCATTGCCACCTAGCTTGTCTTGTGTACATGATATTTTTATGTTTCAGTTCTTAGGAGATATGTCAGATCCTTCTCATGTGTTATATTGGAAATCATTGTAGGTGTAGGATCGGGGGTAGGTGATGGTGGATCCCGTTTACATTATAGATCGCTGGACGCTGGGCCTTTGAGGTAGATAGATTGATCGAGGTCTAGGTATAGTGGGACAAATATGATGAGACTACAGCCTACCAGGAGGATGCTACTTTTCTATGAGTTTAGTTTTCACATTTGTTCCAGTGACTTCCAAGATGAAGTCAAGTCTAAGGGGAGGGGGATGTAGTGCCCACTTCCATTTGACACCTTTGATACCGATCGATCATGAAACTGCTATCGATTACATTATGGACATTATTATGGTTTTGATTTAGTATGATGTTAGATGTTGGACAATGGATTATAGTTAATCTTGATTTAGTTATGATGCATGATGACTATTAGAGACACTTCATATGTGGATGATGATATACTATTTTACATGGATATATTATGAATGTTGTTCGGACATGTATTTTTGGATATTGTGAGTAGACCTAGAAAATGGACATTATATGATGATGATATAGTCGTTGATATAAATTTTAAGTGATATTGTTGATTGCATTGATGTTGTTTTGATTCATACGTATAGATGAGTTTGTGATTATATTTATATTATGTTATATGTTTTGATATGGCCATGAGACCGAAGGAGGTATTTGTGTTTTGTAGGTTAAAATATAACAACAAACATCGGGGATTGGGGACCAACCACATTGGAATTCTAGATGAATTCAACAAGGTCACCATAGCAACATGTTTTGTGTGTGTGTGTGTGTGTTGTTTTTGTTAGGGATTCCCATGGGGGAATTACCTTTGAATGTGACCGAGGGCTTTGTGTATTTTATTAATGCGGTTCTTTTTATTATTGTTTGCATGTGTTTATTGTGTGATGCATTTACCCCTTTCATTAATCTTTTAATTGGGGAGAATTAATGTGAGTAATCATATTGTTAAAATAAATAAATAAATCAAATTTGGGATATATGAAAGTAATTACAGAAGTTGTTGGATCTTGTATTAAATGTGGTAAGTGATGTGTAAGTATGTGTAAGAGTTGTGTAAGTCAGATTTTGGAGTATGAAACACTCCACCTTCTTGGAAATTCGAATTTTTCCTTGGAGGCTGATTTTGGAGGCTTGTGGGACAAGTAAAACTTGTCCCATACCTCTTAATTTTATTTACTAACCATACCTATGGTTGGAGGGTTGAGTTTAGACCTACTTTATGCATTTTTATATGACTAATTGTAATTTTTAATTGCACTCTTCTTACATTTTATTAAATTCAGTCCTTTGGGGTGTGGGCTTTTTGGAGTGTGTAAGTTTATTGTCATATTATTCACCCACCTCTTTATTGTGCATTGGAGAATGAATTTGAATTTTGTGTTGGAGTTGAGGATGTGTGATGTGGAATCCTACATGGATCCACCTCATCCTCTTCTCTTCCCTCTTCTATAAAATTAGAACTCCTTGCTTTGTTTTGGGTTGTTGAAAATTTTGCATACTTCCTTTTGGGTGAATTTTTGCTGTGTGGAGCTCTTGATTTTGGAAGGAGATTGGAGACCCTTGCATGCTTGTTGGTTGTTGATTTTGGACTATATTTTGGCATTGGAAAGCTTTTTGTTTTGGAACTTAGACAACTCCATCATGGAGAGGTAAGATCTTGGCTCTTGAAATACTCCTTTTCTTTATGAATGTACATGTTATTGTGTGAATGTTTTAGCATGTTTGTGGGCTTTTTGGGTAGACTGCCTAGGAATGGTGTAGGAAATGGCTATGGGAATCCATGTGGGGGAATAAGGGAATTCCAATGGCATCAAAATTCTTTTGGAGGAGTTAGGATTAGGTTTCTACCTTGGAAAATAAATGGCATTGCATTTCTTACTTTGTGGGGGGGCATAAGGATATATGGGAGATGTTTTATATTGGTGGTTTATTACAGGTGGATACCTATTTCCCATTAGGAGGCATTAGTAGCTTCCCCATAGTTCTTGTTCCTTTAGCTTGCATAGTTAAGCTTGAGTCTTGTGTAATGTCTTTCATGTGGTTGCAAAAATGCTATTTTGTTTTGACTGTGTTTTTAATTTGAAATGTGCATGTTTGAAGATTGCTTAGTGATGTGGAAGCCTCTTGTTGCCATGAGTTGAAATACATTTCTTATAGCATTGTGGTTGGGGCTCAAGGGCCAATGAAGAAGGATGGCTTATCCTTTTCATTGGATGTCTTGGTTGGGTGGAGAGTGTTGCCTTTCCCCTGCCTTTGTTGTGATCCAAAAAGGAAAAATTCATGTTGTTGTTCTGGAGCAGAGGATAAAGACAGGTTTGACAGCTCCATTTGAAATGAAATCTCATTTTAACCTTTCCCACTTTGAAGTGGATTATATTTATATTATTTGTAATGGAAAGATACTTTGTATTGAGCTATGAAAGTTGTAAATTCGAAATGTGAAAGATATATATACTCTTTTATGTTCATTTGAAAGAAACAAATTGAAGTTTTTGCATTAAAGAAATTGAAAGATGTAAAGTTGTATATTTGAAATCAATAAAAGATTTCAACCTTTTTATCAATTTACATTGTTGTATTGAAATTTATTATCAAATTGTGATTTGAAATCTTTGTTTGGAAAATTGAAATGAGGAATACGTATGAAGGAAATATATGGAACTTTGTTCTTTTGAAATATGTTAAAATTAGAAATCAAACTTTGCATTTTAGCTATTAAATGGTTTGTTTAAAACAACTAAATGTATTATACTAGAATAGAAATGAATTTCCATAATTGGAAGATGAAAATGATAAACAGATCCTTTAGAAATTGACCTCTGTTTTGAATTTTAAAACTGGAAAATACTTCCTCTAAAATGCACAGTTCAAACCTGTAAACAATAAATAACATTGAAACATTGAAATCTAACATGTTATGATATAAATGAACTCAATTGGACTAAAACACTTAAGGAAAAATCCTTCAAATATTACAAAATTGGGCCCAAACCTTTATGATCATTTTGCTATTTGAAGTTGTAGAAATTTGAATTAGAAATAAATAAATAAAAATTACCTTCCAAATGCATCCTAAATTCTTATAAGAATAATTCTCCACGTCTATTTGACATTTTAAGTGAAGGAGAAGATAAAATTGAACAAATCTAACAAGTTAAAATTTACTAGTTTGCACTATATAATCCTTCAGCAGTCGTTTTCTTAAAATTGACCCCTTAAACTTTATCAAAATCTAAAATTAATGATCTCAGTGAAAAGAGGGCATTGAGAAATTTCAAGAAAGTCCTAATTTTCCCAAAATTGAGCTCTCTATCAAAACTTATGGTCCTCTGAAGTTTTCTTTGGTGGAAAATTTGGGAAAATTTTCCTTGGCGGGCTGCTGGCCTGAAGTTTTCCCTTAAAACACTTAGGAAAATTTTTGGGAAAATTTTCAAAAATTTCTCCGCTACCCCATAGCCAATCAGAGGTTACCGCATAGCACCATGAGGTGATAGCGGAGGGGGATATTTTTTTAACTTAGCACTTTCAGAATTTTTTTGGGAAAATTTTACAACCTTTCCCCGCCGCTCCGCCATCCCGCCACCAACTAGAAGCCACCATGTGGCCTTGCTAGGCAATGACGGAGGCACGACAAATTTTTCAACCTTAGCACTTTTTAGATTTTTCTTGGGAAAATTTTCTTAGTTTCCTCCACCTCCCCACCTACCTATGGAAAATAGGGTGATGACACAGTGACATCATCTAGGATAGGCGGAGGCACGCGGGAAGTTTTTCCCTTGCATTTCTAAACCCAAAAGGATAATGCCTTAAATCTCTCCGACGAACCGACTTCCTACCAGAGCTTTCTCAAGCTAACACATGTCCTTTTCGGGCCCATGGGAACATGGAGGAAAATCAATATTTTTCTTTGACAAGAAAAAAAATCTAAAACTCTTCCCGCTCACTGACCCGCGCAAGGAAAAATTTTCTCCCCTAGGCCCGTAGGCTCGCCCTTGGGAAAATTTTCCTCCCAAGGTTCGTCGGCCCATAACTTGAGTTTTATGAGGATTTAGGAGGAATTCTTTGTATCATTAGAAAGGTGAGGAAATTTCCTATCCAATGGGAATGATTTAGGGAAATTTTGAATGTGTTAAGTGTGGGAAAAACAAGTTGAAAATTTAATCCTGTTAGAGAGTGGGTTTGGTGAGGAGATTTCCCTATGAACCTAAAACAAACTTATAACAATAAATTTTGGACCTTATGACCTCTAATAATTATTAATAAAAGAAAATTATGTCCCTAGTAGACTAGAATTGTTCTGGAACCTATTAGTGACAAGCTGTTTTCTTGTAACTTGGTTGTAGATTCTTTTAATAAAAAAAAATTATTCCATAATTGTCCTAATTGTAGGTTGTTTCTTAGGTCTATAGTGGGTTTTTATAGCAGGCATTATAGCCTTTCGGGAATGGGATACTACCAGATCAACACTACCAATAGCCTCGGTGTGCAGATCAGCATCCAATGCCTCACGCGCAGTGCTGTAAAATTTAATGAGATAAGGCCCTTCTAAAGGGTGTGATCAATCCTCCAAAAAACCACTGAGCATGCTGTGAAGGGTGAATATCATATGATAATTTTGACAAGAGAGTTTTAAAATGTGCATCATACTCCCCCACACTCTCTACAATTCCTTGTTGAATCTCCTTCAAAGTGTTGATGCTCTTCTGCTCACACTCAGCGATGTGGAATTCTTCCAAGAATGCATTCTTTAAAGTAGTATAGTCCACCATTGTTTGATGAGGGTCATATTTCCTATACCAGCTATGTGCACACCCTTACAACGTGGTTGAAAAATGACTAGCCTTCCATTCTAGGATTGTGATATCTTTTGTGCACCATAGCAGTTCACACTTGTGAACATGTTTTGTAGGATCCTCAATACCTCTATAATCAGGAAAATGTAGAGAAATTTCACGAGAAAACTTGTGGGGGTGGTTGGGGTCTAAATCCTCCCGAGCTAGAGCCTTGGTTTTCGACTATGTTTCCTCCTTTGCCTAATCCACTTATTCCACTAGGTCCCGAACCACCGGATCCAATAGGTCCACCGGTCCCTAAACTACGAGCCACCGTGAGCCACCGAGATCCTATTCCTCTTGAACCACCAAACCCACCGGGTCCTACGGTGGTCATGCCAAGGGTCCCCACAATTCCACCGAGCTACACACCTATGATTTGTGAGAATTCCCCACTACTAATAGTATACCCCATGCCACTCCCATACGTGAGACCAAAATATTTTGTTCCTATACCTTGTCTAAAAATTCCTAACACTAGGTTGGTGTTTGCAGCTATAGAAGGCCCGAATTGGAAATTATACCTCCTGGGTGTAGACTGATCACCTCTAATGTAACCAACTAGACTAGCAATATTTTCCCCTTGATCTAGAAAACCAAGTGCCAAGTTTCAGTCACTAGGTGGGCTCAGATGTGAACCAACGACTCTTCTTTCTCTGTGCATGGAACTCTCATCAAAAGTTGAAGGGTCTCTCTTATGTGCTTTCCAAGATGGGGTCACACAAAGCGCTCGGAGTTCCATGTCCTCCATGTGAACCTCAAATCCCTTCCACAAGGTCTCTTTTGCCATACATTCATCACATCTTCAGCCTCAAGTTTTCTAGAAATATCCCTTTCACGTGATTCACCATACTTGAGTCGCCTCTCCTCCCTTTCTTTCTCTATTGCAACATCTTCCATCTTCCTCCACTCTAGCTTCCTTGCCTAGTGCTCAGAATGGTTTAGCCAACTATTGGGAATGCCTCTAAACTCATGGTGACCATCAAGACCTTCATAGCTAGAGGGAAAACATGTAGAAATGATCCCTTGGGCTCCCTCATAAATTCAAACTTAGCAACCTCCAGATAAGAATATGTGGAAATGGCGTACTCTAGAGTGTAGCTAGCTAGTACTCCTTTCCACCAATGATCCACAACATGGGTCCACATCAAATCTACATCTTATAGCCTCTGGTATTCTTCTTGGGTCCACACACGCAATCCATAATGCCAACTTGATCTAGACACATAGGCTGAGAGCCATTCATACAGTTCCACTAGGAAGCAATAGAAAAAAGTTTCATATAGATCATGGTAGAGGTTATCTTCTACCCATCTACATGCATCAAACTCAGGTCCAATGCTGAATGTCTAAGAAAATTCATCCTTAATGCTCTTAAACCATGATTCAAAAATTTCTAATGTTAACAGCTCTTTCATTACTCACTACACAGATCATGATATATATTATTTCCCACTACAACTTCAAAAATAGGTCCTGGCAATGGAACCAAGATGTAGTCATTTTTACCCCTATCACAAAAGAAAGGAACCCCATGTGTGGCAACCTATCACCTAGTAGATGTTGGACACTCACCGAGGCACATGTGGGTTTTGAGTCTCTCTTTTATGTGAGTTAAGTGGGAAACATCATCTATGATTTGTGTCTAAGAGAATTAAAGAGGATTCAAGATATACAAGAACCATAGAGCTCATAACGGCCTCTAGATTCTTACAGCCATTCCAGAAAGATAGTACTTAATAGACTATATGACTTGTATCATATTAGAAAGAAGTATACAAACATCCATACCTGGAAAACACATAAATGAAAGAGAACCTCTAAAAAGATGTATATATTAGAACCACTCGATATTCATATATATAAACCGTAACCTTATTACATCCATGGAGCAATTACAAAATGTCACAGAGAAGAATACCACAGTCATGCATTACAACTGGACTAATGTAGCTAGGCCAACAAAAAGAAAAATTCCAATCCCCTTGCCCAACAAATCCTTTCCAAAATGCAATTACCCACTAACAGAGTTCTTGTAGTATTTCTACAGAGCTCCACCTACTCTCTTGTTATCTTCTTTAATCTCTGGTGATAGTATTTATAGCCTTTCTGGACTACCGACTCATCCTCCAACATGCTCAAATCTGATGCCAAGTGTATGAATGTGGTCCTCCATGTGAGCATGCTCTTCTAGGCCTAAGCTTTCCACTTTTCACCATGATGTTCTTCTAGAAGTTTCTACCGCAGGTATGCTCCCTCTTGGGAAAACTTGTCACCAAGTGGCACCTTATACATGAACAATCGAGATCATGCTTTTATGTGTTCTTCCTTGAAATCCCAATTTTGACTAAGTCCCAAACCCTTGGTTCTATTCACACATGTCACATGCGCCACGGGCTTCCTTAAACCCCTCTCTGCATGCTTTGTACTTGCACACCTTTCCTTAGCTGAAACCTTGTGCACCATGCTTTTTTTTACTTATTCAATATTTTAGGGGCCTAATAGGAACATGTGCAGCTATTTGAGATGATGTAGGCTAGTGTGAAGGAATGAGAGGGATATAAGATGGTAGTGCAAGGTTTCCCCATTTAAAGGGTTTCTACGTGCTATATTTTTAGTGTCCATTAGCTCTATCCACTTTGTAACATGAGGTAACATCTCAACAATAAATTGCAGCTTCTACTTGGTACTAAACCAACTTGGTACAAGGCTAACCCATGGACAAGGGACCTTGTAGCCAACTCTATCTAACTTTATGGAGAACTTGATTAAGAGTTATATCAATTCCATCTTTTGTACTTTCCTATCAAAATCATCTTTTGACATGGGTTCACCACCATCATTTGGATAAACCTATTTTTCATAAACATTTTGATTAGAAAAAATTTGGTTACATGCATTCTCTTGATGGGGCTCAAAAAAATTATTTGGAGGAGGTTTTTGAAACTATACGGATGGAGGAAAATAGTTGTCTTTCTGTAAATAAGAATTCCATAAAGGTAAAGAAGTCATGATTACATGAATTAAAAAGAGAAAGGTGGAGCGATGGAGAAAGGAGAAATGAATGAAAGGAGGAAAGACTAGTTTGTGAATGAAATAATGGTGAAATTTGGATTAGTGGAGTCGCTAGATGTGTTAAAATATGCCTCCAAAGGATGGATCTCAACAAAACACATAAAACTTGTTGAGATGAAGATGTAAAGATCTTCACTCTTGTCCCACCTTTGGGTGTGTCATAATTTTTGGTCATTTAAAATTACACCCACGTCTCAAATCTAGATGAGCTGAGTTTTAGAGACAACAATGGAACCATATCCAAGTTTTGGGACCTTGCACACTTGAGACAGATCTCCAGAGAAGGCCGGTTCCTCTACCTACTTTTAATGTTATTGCTAATCCTAATGTAGAAATAAAATACTAGACTAAAAATTGCAAGGACCATCGATATAAGGTTGTGCAGAAGGGGAAATCCTAAGCTAAGGAAGGAAATAGTGTTAGGGAAAGGGTTGATCACTCTCCATGAGAAAAAAAGGAAACAAAGTAGGTGTAGGAGAAGAGGGAAGATGACATGTGCTATAGATCAACATGTGAGCTCAACCTTTCAGCGTGTACAACACATGATCATGGGGGCTGTAAGCATGAAAGATGCACAACATACCAAAAAATGCCAACATAGAAGTGAGATGCAATGAAAACGAGAAAGGGAAGACAAGAGTTCCACAAAACATGATTTTATTGCTTAAGGGATGCACATTTAGTTACATTCATAGTAGGAGGTGAGAATACATTGTAGAGACCACATCAAGGTATGAAACCCATGGGAATTCAGCTACCATTTTAGCATGGTGTCTTTACAATAAAGAGGGATCCTTTTAATAAAGTAGAAATCTACTTTTTATAGAAGAAGAAGGAGAGAAGAGAAGGAGAAAATGAGGGAAACTTAGATTCAAATCTCTAGTAACCAACAACAAGTGATAAATTCATTCAAAGCGACCTATAGGGCTTTGGATATGCCTTCATATGTATCTGTTTGGTGTGTAGAAGAAGGATGAAGGAAAGATCTAAAGAAATATGGGTGGTTGAGTCGATTAGATATGTGAATTTAATACCAAAAAGACATTTCCCTATTTTCTTCCTACCAAATCCCACCAAAATATGATTTTGAATAGTTTAATGTGCAGCTTGTGTCGGTAGATTTTTAGGAGCCCATGCATATAGCTATCGAGCTCTATAGAAAAAATTATGGCTTTTAGAAGATGTCATATTTGTTTGAACATGCAAGACACATGGCGTGCACTGATTAACTAAAGAAATCAACCAACTATTGATCTATTTTGTCTTTTTGCCACATGTCACTCAATGTTTGCTTATCCATATTTGGTGTTATATTAGTGCGTGATCCATAGGGATAAAAAAACACACCACTTCATCAATTCCACTAGCAACAAGAAGGATAAATAAGAAAAATGAGTAAAATGAGGTAAAAGAGAGGTTCGGAAGGAACCACCACTCTATGCAGAGCAAAAGTAGTTTTAGAAGCTGCATCCTTCAGTAAGGGCAAAGTGGTCCTAAAACTACCACCCATCCAAGGAAATGGTTCTCGAGACCGTCGTTCTACTCGGGACGGAGGCCCTATAACTTTAGAACAGAGAAGACGAATGGAACGTGAATGGATGTGAACTTGAAGCACCATGTTGTGTCTCTCCCCTTTCATGCCCTTTCACATCCTCCATTGCACGTCAAGACATGGGAAGGCCTATAAATGCATGAAAGGAGTAAGATAATGGGCATTCTAAGATCGAAAGAGATCAAAAAGTAGAGATTAATGAGAGAAGTGAGAAAGATATTCAGTGCTAGAATGGAATTATATGAGCAAGGTGTATAAATAGAGAAAGCAAGTAATTGGAGAGAAAGTTTACATTGTTGCTTCTTTTCATACTTATTGTAATCTGTAATTGTCTATATTAGACCAATAAAAGTGGGAAGAAAGAGCAGTTTCCCTTCCCGACTGGTTTTCCTCCTCTATAATTTCCTTTCTATAACACTAGATAATCATTCACGAAGCTCTAATTTTTCAAGAAAATTTGTCATTTTCCAAATTTGAAAGTAGAACAACATAGTTGTGTGATTTGTAGAGTTCCAAAGCAGAAGTTTACGGATCATTTTGGTATGAAAACTGGATATATATTCAGAAAGTGTGGTATTCAAATTTTTCTTGTGATCTTATATGATAGTGACAAGGTCCAAAGGTGAAGATTTTTTACCTTGTGAGCCATACATTTCTACAAAGAAGTGGAAATAGAGAATTCAATCTCAAATTGAGGAAGAGAACTTGGTCCATAGAGTCAATATGCTAGAGACAATGATGGATAGATTGTATAGGAAATAAGAAGAGCTTTCAAAAATGTGAAATATAGCTTCGATTAAGCAAGATTCCATGGAATCGGTGGTTCAATCACTAGCCAAAAAATTTGGTATCGAAAATATCCATGAGGACTATGGTATTCAAATCTTTCTTGTAATCTTGTATGATAGTGACAAGGTCCAAAGGTGAAGAAGTTTTACCTTGTGAGCTAGTTATTTCTACAAAGAAGTGGAAACAGAGATAATTAAAGCTCAAATGGAGGAAGAGAACTTAGTCCATAGAGTCAATATGCTAGAGACCATGATGGATTGATTTCATAGGAAACAAGAAGAGCTTTCAGATCTGTAAAAGAAGGCTTGATTAAGAAATATTCCATGGAATTGGTGGTTCAAGGACTAGCTGAAAAATTTGGTATTGGAAAGAGCCATGAAGAGGAATAATGGGAAGAGCATGAAGAGATTCCAATTGTAAGTGAGAAGGTAAAATCTGCACATACACCTTTTAAAGTTGAAATGAAAGTGGAAATAAAGAATTTTGAAGGACAAGTAGATGTAGAATTACTAGATAAATGAATTAAATAGTTGGAATTCTACTTTAGTGTGCACAATGTCACTGAGGCACAAAGGGTCACCTTTACACGTCTCAAAATGGAAGTTCATGCTCCGGTTGGGGGAAACCCATCTAACCACTTGTGAGAAGAAGAAATGTCCTATTCCTAATACTTGGAAAGGTTTTAAAGAATTGATTAGAGCTAACTTCTATCCTATTGGCCATAAGACTGACATGATGATTAATTGGTAGTACTTTAGACAAGGTAGTGGTCAAAGCGTGTAAGACTACACTACGGAATTTTGGACACAAACCATGTTGCTTGATATGGACTTGGAGGATGAGGACATTCTAACCAAGTATTTGGGAGGACTTCACACTCACCTTCAAAGGAAGGTAATCTCCATGAAGCCCAAGGATCTCAATGAAGCTTGTATACAAGCATACTACATTTATGATGAGAAGAAGCAAGGAGAAATAGAGACAAAGGGAGACCATTGAAGCAGAACAACAGGATAAATAACTAGGGAAGACAAGTAGTGAAGGTAAATGGAAAGGTAAAAATATTGTTATTCTTGCTTTGCATACTTGTAAAGATCGTAAGAATTTCTCTAATAATTGTGATGTAAATGGACATATGCGATGCCGCATGTTGGAAGTTACATCCATAATTGCACCCAAAGCACTAAACCAAGGATTCTAAGAAATCCATGGTCACTGTGAAGACAGAAAAAGAGGTGGAGATTGAGGATGATTCAAATGTAGATGAGAGGCTAGGATACATGGCCACTAACATGTACGGGGAAGTGGAAGAAGAAGAGATGAGTAAGCTATTTCAAATCAAAATCCAAATAAAAAAGACTAAGGTAAATGCTTTAGTAGATTTTGGTTCTCAGTCAAATTTGATTTTTGATGCAAGTTTAGAACAACTTAGCCTAGATACTTACACATATCCAAATCCATGCCCACCTGGGATGGGTGAAGTACGGTGTAGAAATACAAGTTAAAACGAAGTTTAAGTTTCATTTTGGGATAAATACCCAAGACATAGATGTATTAGAGGCTGATATTATTCCATTTGATGCATTTGACATTGTCTTCTAAAGTCCTTACTTATATGCCGGGGATGTTGTGTTCATAAGGAAGGAGAAACAATACATATGGGTCAAGGACGGAGTCAATTTTAACATCGAGGCACACCAGAGTAAATTAAAGAAAGCTATGGTAAGTACCAACCAAGCACCAATACTTATTTAGGCAAACCGTCAGCTTTGTTTTCTTTCATTAGAAGAAAAAAAAATGGGCATGAGAGCACGATAATTTATGACCAAAGGATGGGGAATTTGGATAGCACTTTTTAGTTTTTATAGAAGAAGACACCACATGAACTACTCATTCAAGGCGTAAAACAAAATTCCACTATGTAGTCACCGTATCTACCTACAGATTCACTGGACCTAACCATGAGGCAGCAAGAAGAAGAGGAGATACAAGGAATGGTGGTGACTATAGCAGCAACATACTTGGAGAGGATTCAACTAATCCATCTCAAGAGAAAAAACAAGCAATAAGGACTAAACCACTACAATATGGGACATTTTCCATACTTGAGCAGGTTGGAGAAGAAAACTTTAGGCCATACTTCATGCAGATGCATGCGATAACAAGTGCAGTAAGAGCTTATGATCACTAATTCCATCTATGCATGAAAAATAAGCAAATATATAGAAGTTACCTTCCAAAGAGGATTGTACTCGAGGCAATTTGAAGGAGAATGTAGCACTAGAGAAATAAACCAGAGATCCACAGGATTCTTGGCAAGTTGGATGAGAGAAGACACCAAGGAATGCCCGGTGGTACTCAAATGAGGATGAGAGGGAGTCAATTCCTCTACCACTCGCCCACTAAAATTTTTGCTACCAAAATCATCCTAAGTAGGGGAGGTATGATCCATGGGGATCCGAGAAAAATAGACAACTTTTTCAGTTCTATTAGCACCAAGAAGTAGAAATAAGAAAAATGAGTGAAATGAAGTCAATAGAGGTTCCAGAAGGAACCACCACTTTGTGTAGAGTGGTGGTTTTAGAACCACTGACCTATAAGGAAGGTGGTCTTGAAATCACCACCCAACCAGGTGGTGGTCCTAAGACCGCCGATCCGCTCGGGCGGCGGTCATGTCACTTTAGAATAGAGAAGAAGAATGGAACATGAATGGACGTGAACTTGAAACACCAAGCCATGTCTCTTCCCTTCCACGCCCTTTCGCATCCTCCAAAGTGCATGTGAGGACATGGTAAGGCCTATAAATGCATGAAAGGAGCAAGAGAATGGGCATTCAAAGATCCAAAGAGATTAAGAAGAAGATTTTAATGTGAGTAGTGAGTAAGATCTTGATCTTTGGAATGAAATTGCATGAGAAAGGTATAGATTCAGAGCAAGCAAGTAATTGGAGAGAATTTTTACATTGTTTCTTATTTTAATACTTATTGTAATCTTTAATTGTCTATATTAGACCAATAAAAGTGGGAAGAAAGAACAGTATCCCTTCCTGACTGGTTTTCCTCCTTGGAGGTTTCTAGGATAAAATTGTTGGTGTTGAAGTTTTGAATTATTTCCTTCTCTACAATTTCCTTTCTATAGCACTAGATAATCAGTCATGAAGCTCTAATTTTTCAAGAAAACCTATCATTTTACAAATTTAAAAGTAGAATAACATAGTTGTGTGATTTGTAGTGTTTCAAAGTATAAGTGTACAAATCAACACACTTTGATAGGTTGTGTTTGGCACACTCAAGTCGACATGTGATTATGTGGCATAGAATGGCATTGAGGAAGGTGAAAATACATGCGTGTGGAAGAAGAAGGCATGAAAGGGAATGTTGGGCCCCTAGAATATTGACCAATTATAGAGGTGTGTGGGTGCACGGGATCCCGATTCTTGGATCGCAAGGAAAAATCGTGCAAGAGAAAGGCCTATAGAGCACGTCACACACGAAAGGAGGTTGGGACTTAGCCAATTTGAGCACCCAAGGTAGAACATGTGAAAAGCATGATTGGTTGTGCACGGATAAGATGCTATTCGGAAACAGGTTGGCCCAAGAAAGAGCATGCCCAGATGGAATCTTCTAGAAGATCATCATGAGATGGAATGGAGAGCTTAGGCTTGAAGGAACATGCTCGCATGGAGGACTACATTCAACACTTAGTGATGGATCTAAGGACGCGGTAAGGTGAGTTGGCAGCCCGGGAAAGTGATAAATAAAAGTCCTTACCATGGGAAAAGAGAGATAGATACATATACATAAAGATAGAGATATACACAGAGAGGGAGATATACATAGGGAATAGTGGGTTTAAGAGAAAGAGAGGCTTTGTAGAATTACTTTGTGAGTGTATATTCTTATTCAGGAAAGGATGTACTAAGCATGGTGTTGTATTTTTATTTTTGTTAGCTTAGCTACATATGTCTAGTGATGTGCATGACTTTGGTCTGCACTCTATGACACTCTGTAATGAATCAATGAATATGTTGAGGTTACTTGGTATAAATAGATATGAATATCAATGGGTTTAATTCATATTTAATTCATATGAGTTCTCTTTCCTTTCATGATATGAATGAATGGTTGTATCTTTCTTTCTATTATAGTATATGTTCTGGAATCTATTAAAGCACTTAGTCGAAGTGACTCTGCAAGGATATGGAGGCCGTCTCGAGACCTATGGTTCTTGTATGTCTCAACTCATTTCCTAAATACTTTTACACCGATCATAGATAATGCTTCCCACTAGACTCACATAAAATAGAGACTCGGCACCCACGTGTACCTCGTGTGAGTGCTAAAATTTTGTTAGGTGATAGGCCGATGTGGATGGGGTTCTTCCTTTTGAGATAGGAATAAAAATGACTACATCTTGGTTCTATTGTTGGGACCTCTTTTCAAATTTGTAGTGGGATATAGCATGCATTATGATGCGTGTAAAGAGTAATGACAGATCAGTTAACATTAGAGAATGTTGAATCATGGTTCAAGAGCATGGAGGATGCATTTACTCGAGATACAACACTGGACTCAAGTTTAATACACGTAGATGGGTAGAAGAGAACCTCTACTATGATTTGTATGATACATTCTTTTGTTTCTTCCCAAGAGAGTTATATGGATGGCTTTCACCCTATGCATCTAGATTAAGTTAGTGTTAAGGGTTGCATATATGGATTGAAGAAGACTACCAGAGGTTGCAGGATGTAGATCGACACGGACCCATGCTTTGTAGATCATTGGTTGGGAGGAGTAATAACTAGCTACACTGGAATATGCCATTTCTATGTATTCTTTCCCAGAGGTTTCGAATTTGAATTTCTATGAGAACCTAGATAACATTTTTGCATGTTATTCCTCTAGCTATGAATATATTGATGGTTACCATGAGTTTTGAGGAACTCCCAATGGATGGCTAAACCATTCTTAGTACTGGGTGAGGAGTCTCGGGTAGAGGAAGATGGCAGATGATACGATAGAGAAGGAGAGGGAAGAAATATGGCTCAAGTATAGCAAAGTGCATGAAAGGGAGATTACTAGACAACATGAGGCTGCTAGTGTGATGGATCTATGGAGACAGACGTTGTGGGAAGGAGTTGAGGTTCACGCAGAGGACATGGAACCTGAGAAATCTGTGCTACCCCATCTTGACAAGCACGTAAGGGAGACCCCTTTAGCTTCTTTTGAGATCTTGTTGTATGGAGAAAGGAGAGTCATTGGCACATATCTGAACCCACCTAGTGACCAAGCCCTAGTGCTTGGTTTTCCTGAACCAGGAAGAAGTATTGATCTAGTTGAAACTAGTGGAAGAGACAGATCCACACCTAGGAGATATAATTTTTCATTCCCTTCTTCTATGGCTGCACATATTATGGTATTCGGAGGAGATTTTGGAAAAAGGGAAATTGTGCAAGCTTTCAAGCTCACATCAAGGAGTGGTGCGAGATAAAGTAGTGGTAGTGGGGTACTATCATAGACCATCGGCACATAGTTCACTAGGACTATGGCGGCACTTGGCATAACTCCCGAAGGCCTGTTGGACCCAAAGTGGTTCTAGTGGATTTGGTGGATCTAGAGGTATAAGACCCAGTGGACCTAGTGGATCAAGTGGTGGAAGAAACACCGGAGGGAACCAAGGCTCTAGTTCAGAAAAGGACCCTGACCACCACCTTAAGTATTTTTGAAATGTCTCTACATTTTCTAGATTACAGGGCATTGAGGATGTTACAAAAAAATTTCACAAGTGTGAACTGCTATGGTGCGTGAAGGGTATCACAACCCCATAATGAAAGGCTAGTCATTTTATAGCCATGTTGCAAGGGTGTGCACATAACTGGTATAGAAAGTACGACCCTCATTAAACGGTGGTGGACTACGCTTCTTTAAAGAATGCATTCTTGGCAGAGTTCCACATTCCTAAGTTCAAGCAAAAGCATCGGCGCTTTGAAGGAGATTCAACAAAGAATGGCAGAGAGAGTGTGTGAGAGTATGATGTGCATTTTAAAACTCTCTTATCTAAATTTTCATATGATATTCACCCTTCACAACATACAAAGTGGTTTTTTGGAGGATTGATCACCCTTTTAGAAGGGCCTTGTCTCATAAAACTTTTAGAGAAACATGCAAAGCAATGGAAGTTTCCTTGCACACCGAGGCTGTTGGTAGTATTGATACTGGTGTTAGCCAGTTCTTGGAGGCTCAGATTGATGTTATGGCCAAACAGTTGGAAAAATTTTCTGCAAACTTATTCCATGAGACTTGCAGTGGTTTATGGTGCATGGATTGTGAAATAGAGGGGCACATTAAGGATAATTTCCCCGAAGGATGGTACGTGTTGTGATAGTAGATTGTGAGATTTGTCATGGGGACCATGATGCAAGTAGATGTCCCTTGCTGCAGCGCATGATCAGGAAGAATGTATCTTGTTATTGTAAAATTTACACCTCCACAACCCATGATATGAAGGACTATAGGCTCATTGATCAGATCCATGAGGCCATTGATCATGGGGTACACCAAACCAGCATTTCCAGTGGTTCTAAAAATGATGATCGCCGTTATGAAGAGTGTGCAGATGGAGGCGTGCATGGAAGAGGTTTTCAAGGAGGATTCCATGGATGAGGTAACTATGGAGGAAGGAGTGAGTTCCCATGTAGAACATGTTTCAACTATGGATCTACATAACATTACAAGCATGAGTGCTTGGACTTGTTGTAGTGCTCGTGGTGTGGAAAGAAGCATAAGTATGAGGAGTGCCCAAAGTTATTTGAGCATATGAATCAGCAGCACCGGAAAGACAAGGGAAGCTGTGATGGTCAGCATCAAGAAGGAAGACATACAGTGGATGCCTCCGGGTAACACGGGATGAAGGTTTGGAGCTTGTCTTGGTAACAACAAGGGAAAAATCCACACACGTAAGAGAGGTACCAAGAAAAAAGACTATGGTTACGAGGGAGGAGTCGTTCATGGGAAATATCTAGACCCCGCGAATTAGAAGGAGATATATTAGGACACCATGGATGTTATTCAAAGCTTACAAGGGGATATCCAGTGTCTAAAGGAGCAATCCAAAAAGGAGGAACAAGGAAGGAGAGTCAAGGCACAAAAGGATGACCTGGATGAGGTCAAGGAGGTGTGTAAAATGCTAAGGTAGGAGAACATCATTCCTTTGCTAGGATCCTGGTTGAGAGAGAAGGTACAATGTGCTAGAGAAGAGAGTGAGAGATAGGTATTGCATGTAAACCTTCCCCCTCATAGTCTCTACTATGAAAAGGATATTACATTGAATGCGATTGTAGATAGATAGCTCCTCAACAATAAATTCATTGACACTAGCATGGAAGTTAATGTTCGACTTTAGATGCATGGCATCGAGATGGGGAGACCTACATTACAGCCATATTTGAATGTGTTGTTATGATAAACAAAAATAAGGCAATTCCCATTGGTGTCTTGAAGGATGCAACTATTACTATTTAGGGAGCCAAGTTTTCTGGGGACTTCGAAGTCTTAGCACTTGATGAGGTGGACAATTTCCCAGCACTACTTAGGTGCCCTTGGTGTTGCAAGAATAATGCGGACCTTTGATTCAACAAAGGGTACATCAGATTTGAGAACAAAGAGGAATGGGTCATTATACCGCTGGTTGATGGGAATCTGACACCCTATATTGAACCGTTGGGAGAAGAAGTTCTAGACAAGATTTATGTGCACTCAATTAGGGACTCTGAGATGGTACACCCTACTAACGGAGTTATCCAATTTGAAGATGCTTAGTTAGTAAGTGATACCACCAGCCTGACATGTGAAAATTGGGTGCATGGAACTTACAAACTAATGGGACTATAGTTGAGAGGGTCAGTGACCAAGGTAACAAAGGCATGCACTTATAGGCACCTTGGAGGAAAAGAATTACCCAAGTATTTAGGAGGAGCCTTCCCTGAGATCTTTCTGCAGGAGGTAGAAGCTTAGTGTAAGAATGAGAAGGAATGGAGGGAGATGTTAAATTATTTTTTTCTTAGCACGGTGGCTCGTTGGTGGGCCACACATCAAGAGATCCTTTTAGAGTGGTGTGAGGTATGGATTGCTCTCTCTGTTATATTTTCTAGAATTAATGTACCCACCATCATCAAGGAGTACCATTGTAAATAGCCTGCCTCTTTCCATATCCACGAGTGTGAATGAATCTAGAGAGAAGGCACGAAATCTTTTCCACCATCCATCTAGGTGCATAAGTTGTATTCTACAAGCCGGCAGGGGTTGTGCACACACATGGTACATTCATTCAGAAACATGCGGCTAGGCAAGGAATTAGCAAGAGCTCGCAGATGACCTTATTCAAACCTTTGAGTATTAGAGTACCAAGCCATCGATTGATAAGGCCATGTAGGGTATCAAGCACCTTACCATGGGGGATAATGCCAAAACAGAAGATAGGTTGTTGGAATTACTAGGTGAACCAGGATTGGAGGTGTGCTTTGAAGAAATTGAAGAAGCAGAGGAGTTACGGTTTGATTTCCCTTGGAATATTGGGCATGAAAGTTAATGTTTAGCCCCTGGAATATTGACCAAGTATAGAGGTGTGTGGGCACGCGGGATCCTAGTTATTGGATGGCGTACAAGGTAAAAGCACACAAGAGAAAGACCTGTAGAGAACGTGAAACATGAAAGGAGGTTCAAGACTTAGCCAATTTGAGTGCCCAAGGTAGAACACATGAAAAGCATGATCGGTTGCATGTGGATAAGATGCCATCCTGGCAACAGGTTGGCCTAGGAAAGAGCATGCCTGGATGGAATCTTCTAGAAGATCATCATGAGATGGAATGGAGAGCTTAGGCCTAAAGGAACATGCTCGGATGGAGGACCACATTCGACACTTGCTGATGGATCTGAGGACACGGAAAGGTGAGTTGGAAGCTCAGGAAAATGATAAATACAAGTTCTTATCATGGGAAAAGAGAGACAAATACATATACATAGAGATAGAGATATACACAGAGAGGGAGATATACATAGGGAATAGCGGGTTAGAGAGGAAGAGAGGCTATGTAGAATTTATTTGAGTGGATATTCTTGTTTAGAAAAGGATTTACTAAGCATGGATTTGTATTTTTATTTTCTATTAGCTTAGCTACATATGTCCAGTGATGCGCATGACTATGGTTTGCACTCTATGACACTCTGTAATGAATCAATGAATATGTTTTGGTTACTGTTATAAAGATATATGAATATGAATGGTTTAATGCATATTTTGTTCATATGAGTTCTATTTCCTTTCATGATATGAATGAATGGTTGTATCTTTCTTTCTGTTATAGTATATGTTCTAGAATCTGTTAAAGCACTCGGTCTGAAGTGACTGTAAGGATCTGGAGGCCATTCTAAGCCCTATGGTTCTTGTATGTCTCAACTCCTTTCCTAAATACTCTTACACTAATCATAGATAATGCTTCCCAATAGAATCACATAAAAGAGAGACTCGGCACCCGCACGTGCCTCGGGTGAGTGCTTAGCTTTTGTTGGGTGATAGGCCGGTGTGCATGGGGTTCTTCCTCTTGAGATAGGATTAAAAATGACTATAGGAAATAGAGGGAAGGCATGTGAAAATGTATTGCATGTGGGAGGAGTAAGAGAAATAGTTTTCGGAGACAAGTATGGGGAAGGGTGTGAGCATTAAACCGAGGAAGGGTGTGTGGTGGCATAAATAAAAGAGGGTGCATGATGGGGCTTAGTTTATGAAAATGTGCAAGAGTAATTCCAAGGACTTAGCCATTTTGGAAGGCAAGTCTATAGAGGTGTGAGTGAGGGGTGCACAATGATTTATAATGAAAGTGGATGCATAGAAGGAAGGTGGAAAGGGGAGATGGAAGGAGATATATAATGAAGGGAATGGAATCATAAGCAAGAATAAAGCAAGGTGCGTAGGGCATGTGGAATAACTACAACCAAACAAATTGTGCCAAGGAAGTAAACTTGAGTGCGCGTAACCTGAAATGTAAAACATCAGAGTTAGGATAAAATATAAGTTATCTAGATAAATAGGAGAGTTATTTGGATAGTAAAATCTTGTAGAGAAAAATATAAGGGTCCTCTGGAAAAAAAAATCCTTTGAAAATATTTTTTGAATCTAGGAAACTTAGTTTTCACACGAATGGTGAATATTAATACATTACAAAATCACTATTAAATGCTACCAGACTGTAGATTTTTATATGTTCCTGGTTGGTAGCATATTTTTATGCTACTTGCCATCAACATATAGTATGTTGTCGATCAAGAGTAGCATAAACATGATACAATCCAACATCATTTTTGTGTTATTTCGACAACATATAATTATGTTGTCTGTCGATAGCATTTTTATGCTACCAGTTGACATCATACTATATCATATCGGCCGATAACATAAAAATATGCTACCATATGACTATATTTAGTCCAATTTTTTAAATTTCTATTTCATGGGAATGGTGAATTGACCCCTATAATTAACTTATACCCAATTATTTTTTGAAAATTGGTCCTAGCTTGTACCCTAAATATTCACCAATTTCAAATTTTAAAAACCAAAATATTCATGAATTAATGAATATATGCCACTAAAATTTTCCCTTTCAAGATTTCCATCTTGCTGAGTTCCCTCAAAGTGGTAACCTTCCCAAGTGTTATCTTTTTGATCGATAATATGTTGATGTGATGTCATCCTTGGTTTTTAGTGGTAGGTATAACTATCTCTAAAAACTTTTGACCGGATGCATCCATAGTGATATGAGCAATAGTCTTTGGTTTCTTGGATGATATTGAAGGTGTGAGTTTCAAAGAACTAAAATCAAAGGCATTAGGGAAAACTAGTTCCTTCATTTTCCTTGAATTTTGACTAGCCAACCAAGAGTGAACTAAGGAAGAAGGTGCCTTTAGGGGAGGAGTGATAACCATTAGAGTAGAACTTGGTGGAGTGATAAAATTAGCTACTAAAGATGGTAGAGTAAGTGGGAAGTGGAGAAGGCATAGAATATAGAGTGACTGTGGGAGATGGAAGATGGGTTGAGTGGGGGGAACTCAAGTTCATACCTTTTGCACCTGAAAGAGGAGAAAGAGATGAGAAGACACTTTCTATCAAATATACGAGAAAAGATGAATGTGATGAAGGTGATGAAGGGGGTTAAAGACTAAAAAATATAGAGGTTGTTGAGATCTACAAGGTTGAGTGTGGAGGAGAGGATGCAAGATGAGGAGGGGATGAAATGGAAAGTGTTATGTGAGGTTGTTTGGTAACAATGGGAACTATGTAAGTGGTGGGAGAGGGAGAGGAAATGAGTTGGGTAACTAAGTTAATTAATAGTGCTTCCGTGTATGTGAGGGGGAGGGAGAGTCAATCACCATGACAAATGATGTGGGAATAATAGCTAAAGGAAAAGAAGGATTCCACCCACTACTATAAAACTTGAATTTTAAATTCTTGAGAGAACCTTCTCTTTTATCCTTTTCCACATAAGAGGACCTACCTCTAAAATAGACGTGACTGGTATCTTTAGCAACTAGGGATCCTTGGGTTGAATGCCCCATGAATATAACCATAGATTATTTTGAATGATGATTTAGGAATCTCTATCTTGAATGGATGTACATTCTTTGATTAACCAATCAATGGAGGGAAACCTAGATTATCTCCATCCATTTATTCATACATGGATTCCACCACATTTCTATCATTAGCTACTTCCTTAGAAATATTGGCTAAATCTAAATCTCTTATTTCATTTAGAGTTAACCTAGTATTATTATTTTCCTAGTTACCACTTCATTTATACAATGATCCAAATATCTTCGTAGTCTAGAATGTGAAGTTGCATTGTTCCATGAGCCTTCACAACACCTCATAAATTGAATCCTATCCTTGGCGTCATGATCTTATTAATATCATTTTGCATTTTTTGATTACGTTTTTATCTTTGATAACAGAAGGAAAAGTGTATCTTCCTATAGAGATAGTGAAATGAACCCCTACCTTATGCTTACCCTAGAGGAACTTGTGGAATTCTAGGAGTTACCTTACTAACTCCATGAGGATACGTTTATCACTTGGGAAACTAGGTAGATGAATTGGAGAGCCCAAGAATAGTGTAACTTAAAAATAGGTGAATTTATGAAATTATAAAAATATGCAACCCCATTTTCATACTAAGTTCCATGTGGCATCAAAAACCATTTGTTTGGAAATATTGGGCTCTAGTCTACAAATGACATCATATAAGAAAGCTTCATTAAGCATCTAAAAATATGTCTCACTTCCACTGAGGGATAATTGAGGATAATGCTTATAAATATGATCTTAGGACCTATAACCTACTCTATTCATTCCATGATAAAGTCTCATTCTGATTGCACCATAAGTGACATACTACATCATATAAAATTTACCTGTAGTTAAGACCTCTCTCATCCAACTATTAATAGTGTCACTTTGGTGAATGATACCTAGTCAAATAATTTCTTATTCTTTCATGTGATGTTGAGGAATTGATACATCCATCCCTAGAAATCTCTATCTAGGGAGCCCAAGCACTCTCTCGAGAAGTGTGATGATATCACTAATTTTAGAAATAAAGTCAATCTCGGGTACGGTATTTGGAAATATAGAAAAATAAGGCTTGGGTTTCAACAAGTAATTATTGTTAACATGTTTGACACATTCATCCAAATTTTTATCCTAGGCTTTTGATCCACTTGAGGATTTGCCTCTACATATGTAGTGAATTTTGGAAGCTTGAGAAGATCATAAAAGTATTTAGTTTTGAATCTAAAAATAATATCAATTGCTTGATTACGAATGGACCTTATTTCTGAATCATAATGATTAGCACATGTGAGAATGAATTCTACGCATTAGGTAGAGATTGGAAAGGAAACAACCAAAGGTATCCCACTATGACATATACATTACATCCATGGAGTTTGTGAAGAAATTTGTACTATGCTCAAAAAATCTTCCATGTCGATGCACCCTAACTCGTGTCCCTAATATCAACATTAGAGTCAATATTGGAGGGAGGTATGATTCCTGGTATTTTTAATTCATTTACTTCAATGAGTCCTTTTTCCCTTTTCCTTTTCCTTAATCAGACATGAAGGACTAAAGAAAATGGTCTGCAAAGCCTCCTAAAAATGTCTAGGATAAATTCAGGTTGTACCTCCTATAATACACCCTTGAAATTCTAAAAATTAGTAACAAAATGACCTTTGTTAAAAAATCAAGAAATTTGAAACATTGGCAGGGGAGTTGTCCTTTCTTGAAACCTTCTGATTTATGAAACACTTATCATGGTTTTAACCCGCTTAAACAAGGAAGAAACCCAAAAAATATTTTGAGTTATAAATCACCAAGTGATTTCTTCCATCATATTTTTGTGAAGTCCTTTACCATAGAGAGAGAGAGAAAAAACCCAAAATTTTAACACTTACTAAGGTAAAATAAAGTTTTTCAACAAGAGACAAGGGAGGAGTAATGATTTTTGGAAAAACTTGAAAATAACTCCTCAATCTGAAGAAAAATAAGATTAAAACCAAAACAATGCAAATGTAATCTAACAAGAAGGATAAATACTTACCAAAAGATGAACCAGAAGTAAAAATATAAGGAAAAGGACTGAAAATTCCAAGAAATATCGAATCAAGTTTGTGCAATGCAAAAACAAGAGAGAAATCCAAATGGAAGATAATGTTCAAGGTATAAATGATGTGGAAAACCATACTATTTATAAATCATCCTAATTTAATTGCACATAAGATGACACGAGTGGGCCACCAAATCCACCCTAGAATTTGTGGAATTTACTTAGGGGTGGGAGTTTGAATCCATGTGACACTTTTTCAATTGTGTAATTGGGTTCGATAACTCGATACAAACTAATCTAGTAGAGAGTTAGGGTTTGGGTTCGGGGAATAGGAAACACCTAACATGTGGTTCCTTCCCCTACTCCAATGCGAGAAAACTTAAAAGTATGATATATGATAGTGTGTCATGATTTAAATTGTATGAGATATGATTTATGATATATAATGCATATTTTATGTGTTTTTAACATGAGATGCCTCCATGCATTTGAAACCTAAAACACGAAAGGCATCCAATGTGTCGAGTTTTGGAAGTGGAAAGTAGATAACACTTAACATGTAAAATGTAAGGGAAACCCCAATATCGACTAAAATACTAAACAAATAATTTTTAAAATATTACTTGGATGAAAAATGGGTCTTAACAGGTTCATCATGAAAATTTTGATTGGTTATCCCCATTTTATCGATGTTCTAAAAAATGGGATAACAACTTCGCTCACGATTGGGGGTGTTCTTTAATGAATGAAAGAAAGAGAAGTCCGAGATCTCTAAAGTGCCAATACATTGGGACAAGGAGTTGAAAAGAACATAAAAAAGAGACATAAACAAAACTAACCAAAATAAAATCAAAAGAACGAAAAACAACACAATAACAAAAATGAAACACACAACCTGAAAAATTAAAATATGATTCAATGCAAGAAGAACTTACACTCTTGTCATTATGACTTAAGATGATTCCCTCTGTGAGGTAGCGTAAGTTAAGTTCCATCAAATTATGTCATATAAAATCTATTTTCTCCACACATTTGATGAATCTTGAAGGGTCCTCTCCATAAGAAATTAAATTTTTGATGCATTCCTTTTAGTTCTTATTTTTATCCCATGAATGAATGAGGTCTCTAACCCTGTAAATCTCTTTGCTTAGCTTTCTTATCAAAATCATTTTTGACCCTATCTTGATGTTCAATGATCTTATCAACCAATTTGGACCTATTTTCCTCTAACTCTATCAAGTACATGATTATTGTTTGCATGAATCCACGAAAGGTATCATATTCAATCATTTTGGACAACCTTAAGCCCAAAAATTCCAAGGAGATAGTAATCTCTGCATAAGCACCATACAAAAATTGAAAATGTGACATTCCAATGGCCCTCTTTAGGGTAATATAATTAGTCCAGAGTGTGTCATATAATTCTTTGTGCCATGTCCATTGATTTTCATCAACTAACTTCTTGATTATAGTCACCAAATTTTTCTTACCGATTCCACATGACCATTTCCTTGAGCATAATAATCATATGAGTGAGAAAAATAAATCCCATAACCATAAATAAATTTGGTGAGTTCATAATAAAAAAATTAAAGTGTTATCAACAAAAATATTATGAGGAACACTTTGAATCTAAATATTATATTCTCATTGATGAAGTTACCAAAAACTTGAAGGTAGCATGTTTTACCAGGATGGATTCTACCCACTTGGTTAAATAATGAATTGCATTGACAACATAACTATGTCCAACACTAAAAGAAGGATTAAATACTCCAATAAAATCAATTCCCCATTCTTTGAAAGGGTTCTTCAATCATCACCGGCCTTGGGGGGGAGTGCTATCAATTTTAGATGACCAAAAAAATGTAGGAAAGCCTCGCATTTTTCTACCCAAATGAATGCATCTTAAAATAAAGTGGGCTAATAGTACCTTTCTTGTAGGATCTTATGAGTTATAATAGATGATGAGAAGTTTCCTTCACATGCTAAGTTGTGAAATGATTCCAAAATTTTACCTTGTTGAATTGTATCTACGCACGAAGTAAAACTCCATCAATTCTCCTCTTGCACAAACCATTATCCCAGAGCCATACTTATCTGACCTTAACATGAATGTTCATTTATATTTAGAAATCATATTTTTAGGGAACTCTCCATAAGTGAAAATGAAATTAACATATGAATACCACTCATCCATTGTTCTTAAAAATAGTACCATGCGTAATTCTTCATGGCTTTCTTTAGCAACATTAGCTTTTTATTCTCAGACATTATCAATGATTAGTTGAAAAAAACCTCTTCCTCATACAATATTAGTAGGTTTTATTTCCATATCATATTCTTTCACCGTAGTAATCCAATTTCCTCATCGACTACCTAACTCCTGTTACATAAGGATGGAATACACTCCCATATCGGGAACGAGGACCAATGTATAAGAATTAAGGATGTAATACATGAAATTATTTACTTATCAAACCATGAAATAAGCATGTTTCTCAATCTAGGATTTTTGTATCTAATGATCCTTCGAGGAAACTCATAAAGTAAATTAGGATTCAACTCCCTTGACATTATTTTAAATCGGTATAGTAGAAACTATATGAGCAAGGCATAGCTATACATGATAAAATACTTTTGAAAATATGGGCATACTAAGATGGAGGCATGAGCTATAGATTACTTGATTTCATGAAAGGAAATTTTTCCATCAGCATTCCATTGAAATGGAAATTTTCCTTTCATCATCTCAACAATTTTGTGCATCTTATCATAAAAATATGGGACAAAGCTGTCTCAATAAATTAACCTTCCCAAAGAATCAAGTGCACACATGTTATGCTTGGAGGAAAGGTGAGACTTTGTATAGCCATGATCCATTTAGGATTAATCTTAATTCCTTCTTTTGTCATGATATGTTCTAGTGTTTTCCTTTTGTGATTCCAAACATAGATTTCTTGGGATTTATTAAAATACCATATCTATGACACCTTATTAGAACTTGTTCCAAATGATTACAAGATCATGTATATCCTTAGAGAAGACCATAATATCATCCAGATGCACTACAATAATATACCCCATTAGGTACCTATGAACACTAAATCCATAGCCATTTGGAAATTATCTCCAACATTAATCAACACGAATGGAATCATCGATAAACAAACATACCCAATGAAGTAGTGGACGTTGAATTATGTTGATCTTATACAATGAAGTCAACTTGGTTGTATCCCAAAATCCATCCAACATGGAGAGAATTTCTAACCTTGTTAGTTTTTATAACACCTAATCCATGATAGGTAAGGGATAATTTTCTTTCAATGAAGATTTGTTGAGGTTATGAAGATCAATGAAAATGTAAATTTTCCCATTCTTCTTACATACATGGACAATGTTGGCTACCCATGTGGAATGATGAATTGGAAAATTAATCCTCACATCTAACATCTTTTGACTCTCTACAAGAATGGTACCATAAATATTTTGGTTGTAATGGAATTTTTTTATCTCTGTACGGTTGAGCATCCGTCTTAAGAGGAATATCATGTTGAACATATTTCCATTTGAAATATTTTAATTCTGCATAATACTATTCCAATACATTTATGTACTTCTTAAATAGTGCCACAAATATTATCTTCTCCTTAGGAAGAAGCACTTCTGATGTTTATAATCCTGGTTGCTCAAAGTGAGCCAAGATTAATTTGTTCGACCTCAAGAAAAGAATTAGCTTAAAAAATTCTTCTTTTGGATGAAAGCGTTCATGCTTGAGAAACAACCCTTCAAGACACACCAATCCTTTGGGAATTTTGTTCCCTTTGAGCTATAGGACTTATCCATTGATTTCCTATCATGAATCAAAAGTATATTCATGGAAATCTAAATTAGAACCCTTAAAGTATAGCTCATGAAATTATCATACTTTTCAATCAAAGTCAAAATTTGTTGATCGTCATTGATCACTTGCTAATGGGTAGAGTTATCAAAGATACTTGGCTAGTATAATATCTCAATGATGTATTTATCTCCTTTAAAATCAATATGAGGAAGAAGTAATGAATTAGACAACTCGTGAGGGATTATACCTTATGATTAGGATCTCTGGATACCACCTTTATGGAAAAGGCATCAAAACATTTAATATAGTCTCATACCCTATTCCATTAATTTTTCAAATGATTTTTCTTCACTTGATAAATGTTCCTTACTTGATTCATAATGAGTTCCACATATATTTTTCTTTAAGGATCCTAATTCCTTTTTATTTTACCATCCATAGTCCTAACAACAATGACTCATATTCGAGTATTTTAGTAGTATTATCAAATTGTAATTTTAATGAAAAAGGAAAGATTTAAAAATTTCATATCGCATTTGCATCCGCCTCCGTGAAAAATAATCTGTGCCTTTGGGTCATCATATTTTGTGACCAAATATTTCTCTTGAATTTTGGGTTCGAGAATACGCATGGTTCCATTGACTGATATTTTTTCCTTATTGCAATCCGTATGAATTTCTTCTCTAACATCCCTACAAACACCTCTCTCTAGAAAAATACCATAAGTGGATGGGATGTTAGTGACTAGAATAGTCATCTTAACTCTCTTCTCTAGAAATTTTGTAAACACGAAAGCTGTGCATCCTTGATCGACCATTTAGTGGGACCTATTTGGTTTCCATAGAGTAACAACATAGAAACTATGTAGAAACTCTGCCCAATTTATGTGTCACTTTTTTCGGTTTCCTTAACTATAATAAATGTAATTTGTTATGGTTAATATATAATACACTAGCCTTAAGAAATAATGTCTCCACTTATTAAGATTCTTGGAGGGATATTAAGTCCTACAATTTGACTTTGTAGTATTTTATCTATTATAATATCTTGGTGCAATAATTAATGTACATGCATATACTAGATATGAAAAAATAGGAATATGTAAAGCTCCTCGAGCATAAAGAAATAAATATGAATGGATTTGAAGGAGAAAAAAACACCTTAAAGTTGTATAAATAATGTAAAAATTATTCACATACTGATGGTAAAATACTTTAATATAATTTTAAGTTAAATCTTAAGTTGTTTGTATATAACCTCTCTCTAGCTTTTATATTTACACATTTGATTTTTCCATTTCTGTAGATTAGTTTGCAAGTCTCAAGATGTGATAATAGTTAGTATTCATCCTTATTATACACTATTTAAAGGTGTGTAATTGAATCAATCTTATAAACACCTTTGACCACAACCCTATCATGTAATTACAAGAGATTGCAAGGGACACTTCTAACAATGGTTCTATTGTTAGGGCCTAATAATGTTAAGATGACTATGAGTACATAGAGATACGGAGAGATGGATAGAGGAGAATATGAAGTAGTTGACACAAGAATTATTTTAAATAAGATAATGTTATATCATATATATATATATATATATATATATATATATATATATATATATATTATATATATATATATATATATATATATATATATATATATATGGTTATATTAATGAATTTTTAATGAAAACTTCCTAAATATCTAGCTTCATGGTTGTCAAGATTGGATTATTACTATTTTGAATCCGAGCTAGAAAAAAAGGTGGTGTGGAATGAATAGAAGTTGGAAATTTTTCAAAACCTAGACATGGAGTAAACCAAAGTTGTATAATATTAGATATAAAAATCCATAGGTGGTTATGTAACTAAATTTAGTGTGAAATTTTTTTGTTCTTTTTATTCTATGCAAGACTAGCTCATATAGGATCGTTAGGAAAGTTTATCAAGAAGCTACTAATATTGGTGGTGGAAAAGGCCATGGTTCTAATTCCTATTGAGATTCAATAATAGGGTAGGATATATAGGTATTCAATCCTATGATATGGGATATTAACGAGAAAGGTCCATAATTTAATAGGACCTTAGAAAAGCTAAAACATGATTTAATGAGAAGAAATGAGAAAATTAGAGAAGCAACAAATAGAAATCAAATAGATGAATAAATGGGGTGGTACAAGTGTTATTGTAAATAGAGTGAAATCTAAAGAAATTTTCAAGTAAATAGAGTGACCAAGGGAATAGGAAGGAACCTATAAGAGAGACAAAAGAATAGAATATAAGTGATCGATAATATACTTAAGGAAGCACAAACCATTAAAGAAGAGGAATAGAAAATAGAGAAAAAGAATAAGGAATTGGAATTAGTTAGGAGTAGGTTTAGAACATAGTAGGCCTATCATAGTTATACACATGCATATATATAAAAACACCTTACATTAGATATAAAAGGCATGATCCATGAAGGACAAGAAAATTAAAATATATCCCTCCTTTAAAATGTATGTACCTAGATATAGTTCAAGAAATAATTAAATGGGACTGTTTGAGTGATATAAAGAAAATATGAATTTTGAGAGAAGTTGGATAAAGAGAGGATAAATTGAGGGAAATATGGGAAAATTTAAGAATAACTTACCATACACAACAATATGTGTACTCAATACCAAAACAAATTGAAAGAGAATACCAATAAAAATGGATAGAAGCTATTATTAGTAAGAAACATTTGTGTATTTTTTATCTTAAAACTAGTGACCTATGAGTCAAGAATCATAGTGCTACCAAATCAGTAAGCCCTAATAATAGAGTGAGATTTCCTAATTTCATAGAGTCCAGTACAAGTTCATTTAACTATAAGAATTTAAAATGCACAACTAGTCACTAAGTGTGAACATGTGCGCAAGTAATGACTATCAACATGCACAAGCCCACCAAAATCTTGTTAACAATAAAAACACCACGTGGAAACTAGATCATTGGAGGATGGAGAATGACACATGTTGATAATATTTTCATAACATTGCAACCTTTTTCTAGGTTTTATACCTAAAACATTAATTATTGATATGTGATATGATTTGGGGAGAAAAAAGGATAAGTGCTAATGAAACCAAAAGGTTAAATCTCATAAGATATTTGTAGGGAAGGGATTAAGAATTTTAATATACTTATGATTTTATTAAATCCACATTAAAAAATGGTGGAGATACTTTATTGTAGGAATTTAATCAAACACAATGTGTTACGAAAGCCATTCAGTACCTAAAGAAGATAAAATAGATACTAGGAAAATTAGTATTGGAATATGACCTTTGATTCTTTAATGTCATTAAAAAGATATCTACAAGTTTCATGATGTAAGGGTACTTGGTTTGTAGAAGGAATGTATAGTGAAATCTAGTTTTCTATTGCGCAAATGAAATTCACTACAAGAGTGCAAGATATCGGAAGTGTGATAAGAGTTGAGAGTATTGAATATTATGGTGAAAGTGTAACTTGAAATTGTAAAATAGAGTCCAAGATAGATATTGTAATGAGGATGATTGAATAATTGCAAGAAGATAAGTAGTGATGCCTTAGTATTTGGTGCATAAATTTTGGAGAAAAAGGGCATAATAGGCATAAATATGTAATGAAAAATGGAAGTAAACCACCTATTCCAATGTACAATAGAGTATAATACTATGAGAGTTTTAGGATATGGGGTAATCCTATGATAAAATGTCTTCTGATGTAACACTATGTGCACCAACCTCTAAGTAGAGTTTATAGTTTAAGTAAATTTAAAATTCACATGTCAAAATATTATAGGGCCTTGATGGAATTTTGGGATGAAGTGAATTGAAGTGTATTTGGATTATAAGCACAAGTGTAATTGGATCCAGAACCCCAATTTCCTAAACATGATGTAGACATGATAAATGTAAGAGGGTGGATCCTCCTTTTTAAAAATACAAACTGAGCTCTACAATATCTACAAAATATAATGGTTTGGGCTCCTCATTTTCCCTAGAACCAACCATAACAGACCATACCTATACCTCAGGGGTCATATAGAGGTTATCATAATAAGTCTAAGGGGTGGGGTTCCTTATGTTGGATCCCAATGTTGGAAGAACTTGTAAAGGATGAAGGGATTTAGGAGATTTCAAACTATGATTGTAATGTCATTTACAACAAGGTAGATGTCTAATGTCCTCTTTTAGAAACAATATTTGGGATGATTGAGATGCACATACAAAGGGGATGGCCCAATCCTGCTACTTTTGGTACTTCCTAGAATAAGGTGAGAGAACCCATGGGGTAACTTGAGTAAAGGGGAAATTATTTTTACATTATCATTTCTAAATAATCAGTCAAACTGAGCTAAATATGGCCATGAATATAACACTCACTCACAAGAGTTGTAACAAGATTATTACATATATTTAGTACATCAGGCACAAGTTACTAAAGACAACAAAGTTGATTGTTATTGCATCATTTTATAATGGGATAGATATACTTTGATGTCTTTAGTAACTTGTACCTGATGTAATAACAAGAATAAGAACAAGAACAATCAACTTATTTCTTTCTCCAACTCATTTTTGAACATTTCAAAAAAATCTTGCATTCAATTATGTTAGGATACTTTGCACATACTGTGGGATTCATTTTCCTATAAATTCACACTTAGTCCTTATGAACTTGCGAGCTCTTTATGGGTTTACAAGTAGAATTTTTTGTGAGAGAAGTGGTATAATTCTTCTTATCTAATAAATGGTGTATATAGAAGTGGAGGGAGAACCGAAATATTTATCCTTAGAGACTTTGCGCTCAATGTTCAATCTTTCGAGTCCAAACGAAGATTTTATAAAGATGTGGTTTTTAGTTGAATATAAAAATAACTTGTGGGTCCATTGAATCCTCGTGTGGTACTTCTATATTTGATGATAAAAAAATTATAATGACCCCTTCTTTTAAGTTGTCAAAATTTTGTTTCATAATTTGTTCCATCTAGAATATCACATAGTTCCTGAGAAACTAAGTTTGTTTTGGGACTTTTGTAGGCCAATTATCACTAAGTGCACTATCTAAATTTCTCCCACTTTTTTCTAAGGAAATATAAGAAAGAGAAATCCCAGTTGATGTTGTAAAAATACTTAAGTCAGAGCCTCTAGAGGATATGTCATCTCTTTCTCAAAATTAGCTGAACTCGAAAAAGGCTCATTTTCCTAGAGATGGATTATATGAAACCTTATTGCGGGAATTTTTTTGTCATGCCCTCTCCTCCAATGAATCTGTGAACACATTCATCTTCAATTAATCCTTATGTGCCTTTGCCTCTAATGAAGAGATGTAATAAGATCACAGTATCTCCTATTAGTGTACCTAATACCATTCATACAAGACTAACCGACGTTTCAAGCCATCTTCATCTTCTAAAACTAGTGTTCGTCAAGGCAAAAAGCCATACTTGAAAGGAGGGATCAACCTTATTGAATGGGCTTCATATTATAATAAGAAATAGGAATTAGTTGAGATTTAATAAGACCCAAGGGTAGGAATTAAATAACTTATGGAGAAGGGTATATCTCATGATTTAACAAGGATGTACAATATGTGTTTGGGGTAAAAGACCATTAAAAATTTGAGTTCAGAAATAAGTTATTATCTAGTGTTCCTACATATAGGGATGAATGTGTAGTAACTAGTTGACCATATGTATTTTAAAAATATTTTGAAATATGTAAATATAATTACTAATATAGATTACGAGGCCATGGGAACTTATGGAATCCCCATTTTTGTACTTAATGTACACATATTTTACAAGTTTCTTGTAAAATATTTATGTTGATTATACCGCAATTACTACATCTTTAGTTGATTCACTCATTTTATCCTTGTGTTCATTAAATATGTTGAACATTTGAAAGAGGAACTCCTCATCTGGTGTAACATGAAACACAAATAGAAGTCCTTCCTCTCTTAAAACTTTTTCAAATTTACTTTTTTCACTATTATTTTTCTTACCTTCTTTGTTAATTTAGCTATCTTTTTCTCCAACTGAACAAATTTATACATAGTGTTATAATTGAAAATTGAATTTATATCCTCCGATTCTCCATTAATTTGTTGATGAAAATATTTCAATAAGTCATCTAAACTCAAATATCCATATGGTAACTGGTCTTAAATAGATATTATATCTCCATGTATATTTTCAAGGTCATCGATACGTTCGATATTTAATATTTCCATGGAGTTAGCTCTTTCATACTTTGATTCAGCTCCTTTATTATTAATTTAATAGACCCCTCATGAATATTTTTCTCCTTTATCCTCGGTGGGAAAATCCCTTCCTCTTACACCATTTGATCATCTAGAAAAATCTTGCCTCAATTTTGGGAAGAAGTCCATCCCAATAATGCAATTCATCTTGGAAATTTTCAATCTGGTCTTTTTCTTGACTCAACTACTCATATAATTGCTTGTAGCATTCTATAGTGTCTTCTATGGTCTTATTTCATTTTTGTATAACTCTTCCTTCCACTTTATTACAACATCAATTGTTTATTTTGGTCTATCAACAATTGTTAAGGCCTATAGGGTTATGGAAGTAAAAATTTCTTACCCTTCAACAGAAGGATGTAACCATTTTCACACATTAGTTAACAAGATATCAAATTTATCTATTAACTAATTTTTAGTGTCCTTATCTCTATCAAGTTTTGGATAAGGACCATGAGGAAATTGTAGCTTCTGTTTCAAATTATTAGTGATTGGTATTTCCATTAGATTATGTGTGACTTGGTAACCACTCATTGTTACATCATATTTTAGTATGTCTCATTATGGGGTGGCAACCTCCAATTTTCTATAACCTTAAGAATCTATATGGGTTTTCAATAGTATATTATCCTTCTTGGGTGCTCTTGTAGGTCTTGAAAACACAATGTTTTCAATATCAATGGTATCCAATTGAGCTACTTATTTATCTTTTCTTGGGATGAGTGTTCCCAACTATCTTGATATGGGGAAATTTCCCTATCTTGGTGTATTTGGTGCATGTTGTGGTGTACTTGAGTAGAATACCATTTCTTTGGAAGAAAATTGATGCAATGATGGATATGGTAAGCTGTATTAGTGGGACTTGAGTTCCCATTACTAAATTTTTTAGTTTAATTTTAGGAATATTTGTTCCTTTTCTACTCTTAATTTTTTTATCAACTCCAGCTTCCTTGGTCACCATTATTGTGATGGCTTATTTTTGGGCTTTATCACTAGATTGTTCCATTTTCTTTCCCTTAACCACTTCATGACTTGTAATGTCCTTAGAGACCACTTCCAATGTTTAATTTACAAGGATTAAAATAACATCTAGTTCTTATAATGTTGTGATACCTTCCCCATCCTGAGGTTATACTCCTTTGAAAACAACAATTTTTTTATGATTCTCTTGTTATTCCTCCATCAACTGGATTCATTCCTACTATTGACACTATAACTTGAGTTTGTACATTTTGAATTTCCATATTCATTTATTCATTCTAAAATTCTGGAGTCTCTAATAATTGGATTTCTTATAGAGTGACATGTTCCTTTTATTGTTAATCCTAGTGAGAAATTAGTGAAAATTAGTACATCAATAAACTCGTCTTCATCTATATCCACCATCTTGATTGATGGATTTACCTATTCTTGAGTTAAAATTATGATAGGATATTTTTACCCCTCTTTTTGTGGAATTAATTTAATCACATTAGATTCCACTACTTTATTTCCATGCTTCTATGAGGTTTCTAGTAGCTGAATATCTACGAGAGTATTATCAACATCCTTTTTGTTCTTTGAGATTTGCACTAAGTCTGCAGAATCAGTGCATGTGTTTCTTATTTTTATCCACCTCAAATAGAGAGATTTTTCAATTTGTTTCCTATAAAGTTGGTGCTAAAAAAGGGGTATTATGAACTTTAGTTCATGGGGCTGAATCAAATACTCCAACTTGATAGTTTTCTACTTCCTAAGACAATGTTGTAATAAGAGTCCTTTATACCTCATCTAATGGGAGTATATCTATGACCTCCGGTTCTTTAATTCCTTTCCTATGACCTTTCATGGATGGGATGATTTTGGCCTCTCGAAGTCTTAGTGTCTTTTTCCAAAGGAGATATAACTATGGCCCTTTTAGTTCTCTTAAAAGACTTAAGACCAGATTTCTCCTTCTCTTTAGTACTTTGTACCCTGAGTTATGGGTTAATATCGATAGTTCTCCCTCATACTTTTTCCTATTCTTGATTATCCTAGAAAAGTTACTACGGAATTTTACGCCTTAAAGCACCTTCCCCATTGACTTACAATGATACTTCCTAGGTAATGGGGCATTCTTTATGGTCTTCATCAACTTTTCTTCATCCTTTTAGGTTAAGAGGGACATTGAGGTTCTTGTTTTACTTGTGGCTGAAGTCCATTCCTCTATGATCCCAGTGGTGGGCATTTTGGAATGGAGTTGAGGTTATTTACCTTAAAATGGATATATTTGGTCCGATACCTCCTTCAAAGGAGGAAGATCTTACTCTAGAATTATAGTGGCCCTATATTCTTATAGCACCTTATTATTTTACAATGATAAATCCAAACCCTTTATTGAGAAGAAAAAAATGGCTTGAGTATGGGGCACGCGAATGTAGGGTGATGAAAGAGCGTACAACACTATGATAGGATTAGAGTACCCAAGATTAAGACTCATTCATTTTTAGATGAGGGTAATTTTTGGATTTAGCATTTTGAGTACACAAATACATGAAGACTCATGGTCCACACGATGGTGTTTTTGGAACAAACTACAACTACATGCCATGTATAGTTTGAGATAATGATAGGATTTCTATCGAGAGTTAACTATAGGAAGTTTATTGTTAGAGAACTTGCATGTGTGCATATTATTGTAAAGTTGAGTGGTTATTATTAGCATGTGACCTATTTTGAGAAGTGCATGGGTGGTGAAGGGAAAGTCCCTACACTTATATATGTATTGATTTTCATGGGTTAAAAAAGGAAAACTATGGTAGAGTAATAATGTTGGTTTTGTCGAGTGCATGACTAAGGGAGATACTTATGTAATCTAAGAAGTTTTTGTGTTTTACAATACTTAATAAAATAGTTCATATTAGCTGAATAATGGCATTAAATGTGACTGAATCTGGTTCTTACATTGTAAATCTTGTTATAGTCATTATTTTGTTCATTCTATATCTATTCTAAGAACTAGATCTTATTTATGCATTGTGTGTTGTTTACTATGGATAATGAATCTTGATATCTATATGAACCATCATGATAAGATTATGTACAAGAAAATATAAAGAGGGACATGGTTCCTTTGTGTGCTTTGGGTGAGTTATCATCTCAAGTGAGTGATGTGCCAAAGACACCTAGGTTATTAATAATAAATTCTATCCCGCATCATTGGTTCCATTGTCGGGACCTCTTTTTTAGTTGTTTTCACGATGTTGCATGATGAAGATGTAATGATTGACCTTGGTAAGTCTTCAGGAGTGGATAATACATTTGGAAGAAGAATACGCTCACTGATTCAAAACTTAATTTGGGTTTGACACATGTGTGTGGGTTGAGCAGAATCTATATGGCTGCTTATATGAGATCTCCTTTGTTATTTTTCCAATAGAGCTATAAAAGTGGCTGGTTTCTTATGCATCTAAAAGGAATTGGATGTTTTTCACACTTTTCTAGATGTAAGAATAATTTCAATCCCTCTATGATGTTGATCTGATTTGGATGGGCATTATGAACACTTGGTTCTGTGGTGTTCTAAATAGCTATATTTTGGAGTTCTCAATTTTTACTTATTCTTTCCAAAGGTAGCTGAGTTTCAATTTTTATGTTATCCTAGGGGAACCTATCCACAAGGCATTCCACTACCAATTAAAATGTTGTTGGTAACCCTAAAATTCAAAGAAAAGATGATGGCTAGCTAAACCCTAGCACACACGGGGAAGGTGTAGGTGTGGTGAAGGATGACGGACCTAGCAATAGAGAGGAAAAGAGAATAAAGGTGGCTTAGGTAAAATGAAGAGTACAAGAGGGATTTAGGGAAGAAATAATAGATTTTAGAATAGATGGTGTTAAGGAGTGAGATGGATCTTAAAGGATTTGGAACTCACACAGAGGACGTACAACCAAAGCATCTAAAACTCCCCCATTTAGGAAATCTTGATAAGGAACCCTCATCATCCTCTTATGAGAGCATGTTTGTAGAGAAAAATTGGGTTGTGGGTGAGCATCTGAATCTACCTAGAAACCTAGCCCCGTGTTTGGTTTTCTCGATTTCAAATATAGCCGTAGTCGCAAGCTAGTTTTGGAAGTAGAGTAGCAAGAGGTAGAGTTGACTTATTAGCAAGTTCAGGAGTGAATCAAATAGCAAGTATATTTATGGCTGGGAAAAAATATTCCCTATTATTTAGAGGGCCATTTCGGGAAATTGTTTAGGCACATCATCGGCATAAACCACGGGAACATAGACATTTGGACTCATATATGGGAGTAACTCAACTTCCCGAGAATGTAGGAGTTCCATTTAACACTAATTTTGGGACACATCGAAGTGCATCCTCTTGTCTAATTCTTGCTACTGGTGGAGGATCGGGTGGAGCAGTAACTTGGGATCTAGTGGATCTAGCTGATTTAGAGGTAGAGGTAACACATGAGGTTCTAGATCTGGTGGGCATGGTCCTCACCAACCCTAAAATATTTACATGGAGATGTCACTTCATCTCCCAGAGTATAGGGGAATATAATATGTTGTTGAGCATGTGCATATGTGTGAGATACTTGAATGTGAGATATGTCATTTGGACCATGATGAAATCCGTTGTCCATTATTGTAAAATGCGAGAGAAAGAATGTGTCCCGCTATTGTAAAATTTTCCAGTCCATGACTCACAATAGGAGGTTGATTGATCGAGATACATGAATCCATTGCTATTGTTGTATGGAAGATGAGAGTTTCAAATAACTCTAAGGATAAAGGTGAGCGAAATGATCATGATCACACTCAATAAATCTATGATCAAAATGAAAGGTTCTTTGAGGGAGGTCATGGTAAAGGTCAAGAATACCATAGTGGATTTAAAGGCCGAGACCGCAGTGGCGGAAAAGCTGAGTTTCCTTGTGGAACATGTTATACATGTGGATCCTCGACCATTACAGCATGCATTTCCTTTGAACATTACTTTTCATTTTTGTGCAAATCATAACTATTAAGAGTGTCCGAACTTATATGAACATCTGATCTAGAAGCACAAACATGAGAACAAGGGCGCATGAAAAGTTAGGATACAACACACCATGGAAAACAAAAGGATGCCAAAGGTAGTACCGGATCCTGAGGTAGTACATTTTAAGATTACTTCACATGGTGAGGCTATGTGTGCAGAGAAATGTTACAATAAAAGCCTGCCATCACTAAGGAGGAGGTTTCATATGAAAAATATCGAGACCCTATACATCGAAATTAGGTTTATCAAGAAACCATGTAGGTACTCAAAAATGTACGGGGTGAGATACAATGTTTAAAGGAATAGTCACCAAAGTTGGAACACAATAAGGGAGTTGAGACTCTCCATACACATGTTGATGATCTAAAGGAAGTATGCAAGATCTTGTGTTAGGAAAAAATTATTCCATTCCTTGGGAGTTGGTTAAAAGGAAACACTCTATGCATTGGTATTGAGAATGGAAGACAAATTTTTCATGCTAATCTCCCTCCCCATATCTTGGATTATGAAAAGGAGATCACTTTGAATGTTGTTGTGGATGGATGGATTTTAAGCAATATTTTGATTGGCATAAGCATGGAATTTAATGTGCTTACCTTAGATGCATGGGTTAAGATGGGAAGACATACATTGCATCCATCTTCAAATGTACTGTATATGGAAAATTTGAGTATGGCCACTCTAATTGGAGTATTTAAGGATGCATCCATTAGTATACAAAGGTCCAAGTTCATTGGGGACTTTGTGGTATTAGCGCTTGCATAAGCAGACAACTTCCCACTCTACTTGGGCACCCTTGGTGCTATATGAATAATGTTTATCTATAGTTCAATAAGGGATATATAAGTTTTGAGAACAAGGAATAATGAGTTATTATCCCTTTGAGATATGGGAAATCTACACCTTATGTTGAGCCCTTAATTGAAGACTATCGAAACAGAATTTATGTATGCACCATTCGAGATCCATAAGCGCTTGATTCATCTAAGGAAGGAATCCTCCGGTCGGATGATACACACTCCATCAGCGATACTACAAGTATTTCCTATTATAATTTAACACATGGAACTTACAAGATGGTTGGGCATGAAGTAAGAAGTGCATATTCATGCGTAAGCGAGCTGCGTTGTGTTAGGAGGTTAGGAAACAACCTTGTACCTAGTACTTTGGAAAAGGAAACCCTAAGGTATTCCTATGAGCCATGGAAGTATAGTGGAAGGATCAAGTGGAAATAAGGAATATGTTAGTTTATACCCTATGTGGGAAAACAACATGCTGGTGGATGGTTCATAGGGATAATCTCATAGAATTGAGAGAAGTGAGAATTGCTCTATCAGCCCAGTTTTTCAAGAGTAATGCACCTACTCAAATATGTGAATATCATGGTAATAATCATGTTCAACACCACATTCAATAGTGTGAGAGACTCTAGATGGATGGAAAAGAAGCTTTACCTCCTTCCTCTCTGTGGGTGCAAAAACTTTATTTTACCTTGCAAGGCTACACATGCACATGGTATATTTATGCGAAGCTGCATAGGGAGGCTGGAAATTGGAAAGACTTTACTACATGAATGATCCAGAATTTTGAATACTTCTCCACTAAACCTCGGGTGAAAGAGGCATTATAGGTTATGAATTGATTGGCTATGGGAGATAATGAAAAAGCTAAAGAAATCATTCAAGATTTATTTGGTGAGTCAGATCTAGAAGCACATTTTGATGAACTAGATGAGACAGATGCAAAAATGTTTGAGTGTGCTTACCTAGATAAGGAGAAAGGAAATATTGTCTATATGGTGGATGATGAATAAGTGGAAAATTTGGACATATATCATTTAGAGGGTATGCGTGAGGTCTTAGACACTATGGATTAGAAAGTACGCACCTACCATGAGCTTACAAAGATGAAGAAAGTGAACATTGACATAGATGTTGAACCTAAGGAGGCCATAATTGGAGATTATTGGTTTGACTCTGAAGTGGCTAAGATATTTGAGTTTCTACATGATTTTCATGAATTTTTTCCTAGGGGCTACCATGATTTGAAAGGGGTGCAGGAATATTTGGGTGAGATGAAACTTAATTTAAAGGAAGGTGTGTGCCTAGTTAGGAAGAGACATTATAGGATGAACCCTAACACGTGTGTAAAAGTTAAAGAATAAATAGACAAGATTTGAGAATCGGCATTAATGAGCCCATAGAGGAACCATAGTGGGTTATCCATGATAATCAACATAAAGAAATATGGAATAATCATGATTTTTGTGGACTATAGTGAACTAAATTCTACATGTGTGATTAATCCATTCCCTACACCATTCGCTAAGGAAATATTGGAAGTTGTTGTAGGGTGCAAAATTTACTCTTTTACAGATGGATTCTATGGGTATCATGAGGTAATAATTTCTAAGGAGGATCACGAGAAAAAAAAATTCACCACTGAATGGGGAAGTTTTTCATACACAATGATGCTCTTTGGATTGAATAATGCACCTACAATATTTTTGTGCGTTATGGTTCAAGCATTCCAAGATTTTATCGATTTAATTCTTTCAGTTTATTTGGATGATTAGACCATGTATGGGCTTATCAAGGATCATTATGAAAATTTACTGATTAATGTTTGAGAGGTGGAGATAGTTAAGTATCTCTTTAAATATTAATAAGTACATATTTGCTACACCTTTTTAACTCTTATAGGGCATATCATCTACAAGGAGGGTTTATTAGTAGATCCGGCTAAGGTTGTAGTCATTTTAGGATTGGAGGAACCCACCAGTCAGAGTGAGGTATGTGGATTCTTAGGCCACAAAGGGTATTACAAAAATTTATCAAAGGATATGCTAATATTTTCATGCCCTTGGAGAAGTTATTAAAAGGTAAAGGGAAGTTCTATTGGGGAGAATCGAAGCAACACACATTTGAAGTGTTGAAGGAAAGGCTCACTACGACACTTGTTTTACATTTTCCTTTCTGGAATCTACTCTTTCACGTACATGTGAACACCTCTAGTATGGCCATTAGCATAGTTTTAGCTCATTCGGAGAAGGTATTAGAGATCATCCTATATGTCTTACTAGTATAAATTTTACTCCTACAAAACATAATTATACAACTACGGAGCGTGAATCTTTGTCAATGATCTACGTGCTACATAAGTTCAAACAGTACTTGCTAGCATCACCTTTTGTGTTCTATACAAATCAGATGGAATTGAAATGCTTGGTAAATAATCCCATTTTATAGGGGCACATATGTCGATGGGTTCTATTATTCCAAGAGTTTGAGTTTACAGTTGTGGTAAAACTAGGAAAAAGCAATTTTGGCCCAAACTACTTATCAAGGGTTCAATCAAGACATGACACATAGAGTATTGAAGATACAATTCTAGATTCATAGTTATAGAGTTTAAACTTTTCACCCTCATAATTAGAGGATATTGTTGTCTTTTTATGCATAGGTATAGTGCTAGAAGAAATGTAATCCTTAGAAAATAAATAACATGCGATTCTCATCACGTTGTTCATGTTGATCAGTGGTGTCTTATACAAACTAGGATGAGATGAAGTATTGTGCTAGTGTGTACTGTGGCATGAGCACATGAAAATCATGGGGTAGGTTCATGGTTTTATTGCAAGTGAACACTTTGCAGGTGATGCCACCGTGTGTAAGAATATACTCACTCATTTATGGTGGGAAACCTTGTACAAGGATTGCAAGGAGTATTGTAAGGCATGTGATCACTATCAGCACCTTGGAAAACCTGGGCAGAGAGATGAAATGCCTTTGAGGCCTATTACTAGTGCAGAGCCTTTTGAAAAATGGGAAATAGATTTTTGGGTCCTATTTCCCTAGCCGCACGCAGAACTAGATCACACTACATCATCACTTGTACAAATTATCTTACAAGGTGGGTGGAAGCAACACCTACAAAGGATTGTACAATGGCTACAATAACAAGGTTCTTGTGGGAAAATATTCTTACCAGGTATGGATGTCCTTTGAGTTTGACAAGTGATAGGGGAAATCATTTCCTAAATGTGACAATCAAGATATTATTGGATGAATTTATGGTCACACACCATAAGACAACACCTTATCACCCTCAGGAAAATGGGACTGCTAAGGATTTCAACAAGATATTGAGCCAGACTTTGACAAAGATTTGTGATGTTAGAAGGACAGATTGGGATGATAAAGTTTCTATTGTACTTTGGGCATATAGAACAACCTATAAATGGTTGAATAAGGCAACACCATTTCAGTTGGTGTATGGCACAAAATTAGTTCTTCCCATGGAATTCATTTTACCTTCTTTGTATATTGAATGTGTAGGAGGTCTAGCTGATGAGAAAGCATTGGAAGAAAGAATTGAAAATTTGATACAACTGGATGAGAGGTGCACCATAACATGTTGGATTCAAAAGCAAGAAAAAGATAGGCAGAAGGCATGGCATGACAGGCACATCAAGGACAAGAAGCTTGAGGTTGGGAAGATGGTACTTCTTTATGATTCAAATTTTTGCACCACCTAAGAAAGCTTAAGGTGCATTTGTTGGGACCATATGTTATCACTTGTATAATTGAGTTAGGTTCTTTCAACTTAGAGGTGCTTGATGGAACATGGTTACTGGGTTACTTCAACAAGATCAGCTAAAGCCCTATTGTAAACAATCCTTCTTGGTGTTTGTAATAAGGTAGTATTTCCATTTAGAATATATTTCCCTTACTGTATTGTTTCCTTAATGTGTTTCCTTCCTCATCGCTATGCTTTTTCAATTTAGTTTAGTGTTGTGTGTAATAGGTGTGTTTATGTGTTGGAAGATGATAACTATCTCAAGTGTTTTTATACACAGAGGATTGCACATACCCTTAGTGTGGGGTGGATAAAAGAAGGTTAGTCTGGTACAAAAAAGAAATAAACTCATGGGTGTCCATAAAGGGAACATGTTTTGAAAAGTGATGAAAACTTCAAGAGGATTTCTCAAAGTTAAAGACCACATATAAGGCAGTGAGTGCTTAGTATAACTCAAGGAGGCTACAAAATTTGAGACTACATATGTTTGGGTCACATTGGATAAATACTTTGGCATAAGGAAGTATGGGTAGAGGAGATCTATGACATATAAGTAGTGGCACGCTAGAAAGTTATGACTGAGGCACCAAAGTTTGAGGCATGAGAGATTGGGTCACAGAAAAGAGGTGTGACACACACTCAAAGGAAATTAACACATTTATGGTGGTAAGTGCAGCAATTAATGAAGGGTATTTTTGAAACTTGGTTTAAAGTTGGTATTTCCAATGAAATTTATTACCCTACAAGTTTGAAGAAAATTGGGAAGTCAAAAGAAGAGCTTGAGATGACAAGCACTCAGTAAGAGCGAGTAAAATTTTCGCATTTTGAATCATGTTGTTGAGCATCTAGGTATAGAAGAAGGATTCAAGTTTTGGATTGTGTACATGACGGGGGAGGGTGACAGGAGAAGGAGGTTGATGACCCAACAGAGGAGTTTCTAGATCAAGATGTTATATCCAGAAGAATTTATTGAGGGGTGGCCATGGACAAAAAATATTACATAGTGTAGGGTTTTAGAGATCAACCACCATGCACCGAGAAATTCGTGAATGAGGTCGAGAGAAGTTTACGGGAGGAAAAATCGATGATTAAAGGACAAAACTAGGGTCTTAGATGACTCTATGAAGAAATTACTTGAAAACATGGGGGTCATGAAAAGTCTGGAGATGCCCTATTTTTGGAAGCCCGAGTAGTTGTAGAAGTGGCTCATGTCACACATCCATGAAGAATTTTTCTACTTCCGGGCATGAGGATGAGGATAACTGCCAAGTTGATTATGAAGGTGATGGGGCTACACGACTCATGCTCAAAGATCAATTTATACCTATCAAATGACAAGGTAATTTATGTAAGAGTAGCCCTACATTAGTATAAGAAGGGGGTTTGAGCCTTCAAGTTCACCAATATTATAGACATGACCACTAGAGTTGTAGCACACTTAGTGGGGAGCAAGTTGGGTGCCACTAAGTGATGGAACAAGGTGAATATGCATTGGTTGTATATAGCATACAAAATGGTCAATAAAACATACTACATCATTTTTTCATGTATGTCATATAAAGCTTGGTAAAAAAGGTTCGCATCTAAGCAAATAAATGTGAGAAGATTACCTAGGGTGAAATTCTATTATTGATTGTATTTAGTGAAATTGGAGTACCCGATGGACCTAGGGAGAATATCTGGGAGTTTTTGTTAGAGAATAAATCACCAGTAAATAAATATTCCAAGTACACTCTGCAATGAACTACTTCCAATACATACAAGGAGCGCTGACAAGTGGTTCGAAAGGGAGATTTTGTAGGGCATTTGAGGGAATACATACAAGGAGCATTCGACAAGTGGTTCGTGAGAGTAGGGCAAATTTGAGGGAGAATGATGCATTCCAGGAAAATGTGATGGAAAGAGAGGTTGAATTTTTGGTTTACTAGCATTTCACTTGGGGAACTTCCATATGAATATCAAGGTCCCACCTTTGGCAAGATACTTGTTATCCAAAGTTGAAGTTAATTGATAACATGCATCGAGTTTTTAGTTCCAAGCAAGTAGATGATTTAGGGGAAAATCGTAAAAAAGTCCTGCTCAAGGCCACCTTTGGGACAGTTGGAACAATTATAAGATCACCAAAAGAAAAAGCGGCCCAAACAAAGGGACATATGGGACAAATGGACATATGGGAAATGCCTGAATCGGCCGAAAGAAAGAAAATTTTCCAAGTCCTTTACCGGGAGCAAGCGGGACAAGAGTGCACGGAGGATGCGAACCGGCCGAATCGGGTGAACCGGAAGAATTTGTCCCAGACAGCACTGGGACATTTGGGACAAATGGACGTGAAGGACGAACCGGCTGGATCTACCAAAACAAGAAACTTCAGCACAAGGACAAGTGGGACAAAGGGGTGCGCGGGACGCGGATAGCCGAAGGAGCCGAAAGCCAATCAGATCACGCCACGTGTCACCGGCAGAAAAGGGACGAGGAAGCCCATTTCGGGTGGATCAGAGGATTCTGTCCCGCGAAGCACTGGGACATCCGGGACAAAAGGACGCGGTGGACATGAAAATTGGGCAGCCCGTGGACAAATCACAGCATGACACGTGTCGCCAAGGAAAAAGGTCCAAAAGGTCAAAGGGGCGAGTTTTCGAGCACTGATCCGAACCAATGAAATAGTGCCACATGTCCAAGTTTAAGGGGCCCACAAGAAAATCCCATGAAAAGGTGGAGAGAGAAAATTGCTCAGCGAACCAGAGCCTGCCACGTGTCATCTAGATGGCAGAGCGCGGGAAAAGAAATTTAAAAATCTGTTTTCGCCTGTTTTGTGCCCTAAATCTTCAGACCTTCGTATCTTTCGATCCAGAGCTCGGATTTGCACGTTCTTTATATCAACGAAAATGTGTTGAAATTCTCTACATGATTCTGGGATCAATCTCACATTTTGGTGCATTTTGAGGGAGAAAATTAAGAAAACGTCTCTGACACGTGGTGATAGACAGAAGTAATGCTTCAACAACCAACTTTAATGCAGCAGACAGCTCGCCGCTCCTGTTAGACAGCCCACCGTTTTGCTAGGATCCGCCGCTTCTGTCATAATGAGATGATTTTAAATGCTACCAAGAAGTGGTTGGGGCAGATTCTAGATTTCCTCTCTCTTCCCTCTCTCATTTCTTGATATATATTGTAAAGAAGAGCTCCTTTAAGGGGTCGGACATTCTTGTTTTGCATCCTCCCTTCTTCCCTCACTTGCAAGAGAAATTGTGGAGCTTTCAAACCTCCCATATGGGTTGTAATGCCAGTATTTTTTTCCTCTTGGCCACTGCAATGTACTGTATCGACTCTTGAGCAATAATATATGTGTTGTGATTGACTCTCAACCCTCTCATGTATTCATTGTTGTCATTTTGATCTCTTATTGTAGTTTGGTTACCTGTGCATGGTGTTTGTATTACATCTATGTGGTCTATGTTAAATTTGCAAAACGAGTGTCTAACATTCCTCGGTGCATCACCTTTGTAGTTTAGGTTTTATTCTATGCATTTTCTTACCCTGTCTCCTTGGCAAGTTAGATTAGGTTTTAGAAAACCCTCTCGCATTTTTTGTGTGCATCTCGAACAGAGGAATAGAACCAACCTTCTCTGGAGAATCTTTTCTCATCTTTACAAGTCCCACACTTGGAGAAAGGATTCCATGTTGTGCAATCACACTGGATGCCTGAACATCAACCTAGAAGCCTGATTTGCATCCAGGGGTGCTGTGAGTCTGCAACAATAGTTTTGGCACACCCGGTGGGACTTAGAGGTCTCATTTTTATTGCAGCAAAGTTGATATGCATCTGCTGTAGTTTTCTTGCTTATAAGAGCTATTATCTGCATATCTGGCGACTCCAAGGGGAAGAATCAACTGGTTTCAGCAGTGCAGGCCTAAAAACTCATGAGAAGAATCACCACAAGGTCAAGAGTTGGAGAAGAAGAAGTGTTGTTTGAATACCTGCAGTTATCTCCAAGAAGAAGGCAAAGAGGAAGAAGGATTCAAAGGTCTCCATCTCCACCAAACAGAACTCTCTCAACTCCTCCACCTGACAGGCCTTTCATTCAGTATACAAGGGTTTTAAGACCGATTAGAATGGCTCAGAACAATCCCTACGTCAACTTCACAGCAAAGCAGCCCACTTGCTCTCAATGCACAACATCCAGTTCCTATTGCAGCCTTGAAGAACATTCCCTACTTCACCGGAGAAAATCAGACTACTCCAGGTGATCATGTTAAAGATATTGCTAACCTTTGTGCAATCCATGAAATCAATGAAATGCAAGTGGCTGTCAAGTTACTGGCATCTTCCTTCAAGGGTAAAGCATTACAATGGTTTAGGAGCCTTGGAGCTGGTTCTATCACAAACTGGAATCAGCTGTGTATTGCACTTCATGAGCAATTTGGAGAGAAGGGAGACAACTTGTCTCTTTTGGAGCAGCTGACAACTATCAAGAGAGCTCCCAATGAGCAGCTGGCTGATTTCAACTTTAGATTTCAAAGGTCTTGGGATAGGATTCCAGTGGCAATGTGCAACAAAACAAAGAAGGTGCTTTTCTATATTACCTAAAGCTTTGAATTCTGATATTTCTATGTTAATTCAGTCCATGGGAGGCACAACAATCCCTATGGCTTATAGCATTGCCATTAGAGCGAAAACTATCTTATTCAAGCTGGTAAACTGGCTCCTAGGCCTCCCATGCCCTTGTATCCAAACTTAGAAAATCCAAGCACTAGTCAAGCACCCACTTTGGCTCCTGTTCCCACCCCTAGAAACCAAAGTTCAAGTGAAACTTCTACTTCATCCTCTAGTGCTTCAAATGAACTCCAAGAGGTCATGAAACAGTTGCAAAACCTAGGCAATGAGCTGGTTACTCTCAAGAGGCAGCAAGCCCAAGGTTTCAGACCTTCTTATCAACCTCAAGCTCAGCCTAATAGGCAGCCATACCAACCACAAAGACCACCTAATCCAGTTGCAAATGTGAATCAAACAAGGCCTCCCTCTAATAGACCATTCCAGCCCTATAATCCAAATGCTATATCTGCCTCTAAGGCATTAGTGCCAACACAAAACAACATTGCTCAGGAATATGACTGGTGCTTTCCATGCAACGAGCCTCATAACCAATCCATGTGTTTCAATGGTGCTCTCAATCAAGCACTGATGGTGACAACTACTGGTGTGGAGGGCGAGGGCAGTCAAGGAAACAGTCAACAACAAGAAACATTCCAACAACAATCAGCCCCAAATGACACCACGTTGGTGAACTGGCAAGAGGAAGATTTCTGTGGCATGAATCAGGTAGTCTCTCAAGGTGTTGCAGCCAACACAAGGTCAAAGAGGAGAAATTTGGGTGAAGAACAACCATTAGCCCTAGCCAATCCACAACCTTCCATGGCTCCACAAATGATTGGCAAGCAAAGTCCAGTTTCAAGTGCACAAGGACAGCCAAGAACAGCCCCTAGGCCAACTCAAATGCCAGCTGTTGCTGCCCACGTGCAAGGGGTGAATGTACAAACCAAGGGACAACAAAAGGATACTTCATCCCCGTTCAGTATCATTGAACAGATGAAGAAGACTAACGTCAATATATCAATGTGGGAATCCCTATCCATCCCAGGACAAAGAGATCTGCTACAAGCTGCCATGAAGGATTGGACAACTTCGAATCAACAGGTTCAGATGCAAGACAAAGTGCTTACAAATGCTGCCCAGCCTGAAGGAAGCCATGGAGGGCAACAAGGTAAAATGTGAAGCCCCCTCCTTTCTATGTTTCATTAATCATTGGGGATAAACTAGTACACAATTGCATGATTGATTCCGGGGCAAGTAGCTCAGTGATGCCCAAGCAAATAGCTGATCAGCTGGGTCTCCAATATGAAGTAATATCTAAAGGGGTAGTGTAATTGGATGGGACAGCAATAGCAACAGTTGGAGTGATTAAAAACTTGAGTCTTACCTTGCATGCATGTCCAAATGTTGTTGTCTTACAAGATATATCAATCATAGACCTTCCACCACTCTTTGCCCTTTGCTTGTCAAGGGACTTCACAAAGCCAAGATTGGGGGTATTTGTTTGCTGATTAGTCCACATGCTGTTTAGAAAAGGTATGGAACTAAGGATACAATTAGGTCTGAACCTATTGCAAACTTCCATATTGAGCCTTACACTCCAAGTCAGATTAATGCCAATTGCTCAGATTTGATCAAGAAGATCACCCTAGTACTGATGAGGCTGACACCAAGGTTGGAAGTATCCTAGACCTAACTCTTGATGAATGGGCAAACAAGATACATGCTTTTGATCCCTATCAAGAAGTAGAAGAATCTGAGCTGGGAGTCTATTGTATACACGAAGAAAATCAACCTGTTCCTAGCATCACCAAGCCAAGCCATAATGATGACAATGAGGTATGGCAGCTGTTTTTTGACGGATCAAGGAGTAGGCAAGGTGCAGGAGGTGGAGCCATGCTTGTTTCACCTCAAGGCATCAAATATTATTCAGCTTTTTGTTTCCAGTTTTCTTGTTCAAACAACACAGCTGAATATGAGGCCTTGATTCATGGACTTCATTGGGCTAGGAAAAAGGGATAAATAACTTGCAGGTGTTCGGGGATAGCGAGCTAATCATCAACCAAGTTAGAGGACAACATGCTACGAAGAACGACTTGCTGAGGAGCTACAAGAATAGGGTATGGGACCTCATTGAGGATTTCAAAGCTTTCAACATTGTGTCCATACCCAGGAAGAAAAATGAAGCCGCGGATAGGCTCGCAGCAGTTGGAGCAACGTTTGATGTGGTTGACAACATCAAAAGGGAAAAAACACAACCACATATCCATGTGATTGTGAGGCCAGTAGTTCCAGATAATAACACCAGTCTGGCAGGTGTTTGAAAATGATCAACAGATCGTCAATTTTTTACAAGAAGAAGCTGAATTCTCAACTAGGAATCAGGATAGACTAGAGCAGCAGTATGGGGATCAAGTAGTGCAACTGTGGACAAACAAGCTTCCCAAGGGTTTGGTAATGTTGGAGTCTATCTTCAACCCTAACGACCAGTTCCGTAAAGAAAAGGCTAACATACAGGTCAAGAGGGAAGATTCAGAGCCAATTCGGTTGGGGAAGGCAAAACACTTCAAATTGGTAAAGTGGCCACTGAGCAGGAGAAATCAGATTTCATACAGCTTTGTCAAGAATTTCCAGATGTCTTCGCTTGGAGCTATGAAGACTTGAGAGGATTCAATCCAAATTTGGCACAACATACCATAGAATTGGATCTAGATGCTAAGCCCATCAGGTAGAAGTAGAGACCTGTTAACCCTCACATTGAGCCTCTAATGAAGAAAGAGCTAAATAAGCTAATAGAGGCAAGCATTATATTCCCGATCAAGCACTCAAGCTGGGTTGCTAACTTGGTTCCGGTCAGGAAGAAAAGTAGAGAAATCAAATTGTGTGTGGACTTCCGAGACCTCAATAGAGCATCTCTCAAAGATCATTACCCGCTTCCTTCAATGGAACAAATATTGCAAGTAGTATCCGGTTCAGAGATATTCTCTCTCCTAGATGGCTACTCAGGGTATAATCAGGTGATGGTGAAAGAAGAAGACCAATTCAAGACAGCCTTCACAACTAAATGGGGCACATATGCTTACAAGAAGATGCCATTTGGGTTGTCCAACGCTGGTGCTACCTTTCAAAGGGCAATGGACATGGCATTTAAAGGCTTGATCAACAAGATAGTGCTGATATATCTAGATGATATCACTGTCTTCTCAAAGAATGCATGCAGCAGACCATCTCTTTCACCTCGTGCAAGTGTTTCGAGGTGTAGAAAGTTTGGGAGTATCTTTGAACCCCAAGAAGTGCATCTTTTTGCACATGAAGGAAAGCTCCTTGGCCATGTTGTCTCGAAAGAGGGACTGGCAATTGATCCAGAGAGGGTTGAAGCCATAAGAGCACTGCCATTGCCAAGTCACAAGAAGGCTCTTCAAAGTTTCTTGGGAAGGATCAATTTTGTCCGCAGGTTTATCCCAGATTTTGCAGCCCTTGTCAAGCCCATCACCAAAATGTTAAAGAAGAGCATGGATTTTAAGTGGACAGCAGAAGGCAAGGAGATTTTTGAAGCAATCAAAGAAGCTATCTCTCAAGCACCAACTCTCATCAACCCAGACTTCTCCAAGGATTTCATCCTCTATGCATTTGGAGGTGATGACACTATTTCTGCCATTCTAGTACAGCAGAACAAAGATAATGATGAGCAGCCGATTGCCTTTTTTAGCCAGAGCCTAGATGACTGTGAGGTGAGGTACTCTTTTATTGAAAAGCATGTACTTGCAGTAATCAGAAGCTTGAAGAAATTCAAGCATTTAGTCTCAAACAACAAGGTCCAGTTGCTGGTCTCACATGCTGGAGTTAAGGACTTCCTCCTCAACAAGGATTTGAATGAGAAAAGGGCAGGTTGGATCACCCATGTCATGGAGTATGACATTGAGATCAAGATCACCAAGCTGGTAAGAGGGAAAGGACTGTGTGAGCAGCTGGTTTTAGGGAAGAAAAAGAAGTATGCAATGAAGAAGAGGCTGTTTTGATACCAGACAGCCATGAGCCAAGTGGCAATCATGAAGAAGACAATGCTTCCCCATTCCTTGCTGGACCCAAGGTATTATGCACTTCCTAGGTACAGTGCCAAGGTGCCCTGAGAGATGAACAAGACCCAAAGGAGACACTTCAGATTACAAAGTTGTCCCGTATGCCATTGTTGATGGAGTTTTGTTCAAGAAAGATGTAAATGGAGTGCTGCTGAGATGCATTAGCACAGGTCAGATTCAAAGGGTATTGGAAGAATTTCATGGTGGACTAGGTGGTGGCCATTTTGCGCCAAGAGTGACAGCTCTAAAAATTATGAAGGTTGGTTATTATTGGCCTAAAATCTTCAGCGATTGCTACGCATGGATCAAGAGGTGTAAGAATTGTGCATTCTTCACAGGAAAAGAGAAGTTTTCTGCCCTTCCATTACATCCAATCTCAGTTGACCAGCCATTCATGCAATGGGGTTTGGACTTCATTGGAGTCATTAATCCCAATTCAAGCCAAGGGCATAAATAGATTTTGATACCACGTACTACTTCACCAAATGGACAAGCAAGAGCACTCAAAGAGGCAAATGAGTCTAAGTATCTTAGACTTTTATGAGGGAATAAAACCAGATTTGGTGTACCTACCACAATAATCTCCGATAATGCATTGGCATTCATTGGATCTAAGGTGACCGAGTGGGTGTCAAGAACGGTATTTACCTAAGCACTTCATCAAACTATTACCCTCGTGGTAATGGCTGTGCCGAGTCTACAAACAAGAACTTGTTGAGGATCATTAGGAGAACTCTTGATGAGAATCAGAGGTCTTGGCATACCAAGCTGAAATCAGCCTTATGGGCTGACAGGATCACTCCCAAAAGATCCACAGGTAACTCTCCATTCAGGCTTGTCTATGGAAGAGAGGCAATCTTGCCCATGTCACTTGAGTTGCCAACATTGGAACTCATGAAGCAGCTGGAGTTACTTGAATTTGAGCCCATGGAGGTGAGGTATGCAGAGTTGATGGAGCTACAGGAGATCAGAAATCAGGCATCCCAAGCAATGGAAAAGGATCAAGCTTTGATCAAGAAGACCTTTGATAGGAAGGCCAAAGATAGATCTTTTCAAGTTAGAGATCTAGTGTTGAAATGGGATGTGGACAGGAAAACCGGGAAGGCATTCAAAATTTGATGCCATTTGGAGTGGCCCATATATGGTCATGAAGTGCAAGAGCAGCAATGCTTTCCAATTGGCCTCATTAGATGGTGAAGAACTGCAGATTCCAAGTAAATGGAATCTATCTCAAACATGCACACGAAAATAAAAGGTTCACCCTTGTAAATATTAGCCTAGATTTCAATTCCTCTAAGTGCGTATGCACATTGTCTTGTTGTAGTTAGGTTTCAGTTTCCCTAAGTGCTTTGGCGCAGGTTTTGTCGCTCCTAGTTTGAGTTTTTACAGTTCAGCGTGCTCTCGTAGAGGGTTGCAAAGCATCATGCTCATTTCAGGTTATTGCTTATGACTCCATGCCCAACGGATCGCTAAAAGGCCACTGATCTTCTACCTAAGCAGGCAGTGACCCCGAAAAGTCACCAAATTGTTATCCAAATTTCACCCCCCAGAGTTAATTTGATAACATGCATCAGAGTTTTTAGTTCCAAGCAAGTAGATTGATTCAGGGAAAATTGTAAAATTGGCTAAGTCCTGCTCAAGGCCACCTTTGGGATAGTTGGAAAATTATACGCCGAAGGCGTGGATTGCCAAAAAGCCCAGGTGGCCCAAATAGAAAAGGGACATCTGGGACAAATGGACGCGAAATGCCCGAATCGGCCGAAAGAAAGAAAATTTATCCAAGTCCTTTACGGGAGCAAGTGGGACAAGAGTGCGCAGAGGACGCGAACCGGCCGAATCGGGTGAACCGGAAGAATTTGTCCCAGACAGCACTGGGACATTTGGGACAAATGGACGTGAAGGATGCGAACCGGCCGGATCAGCCGAAACAAGAAACTTCAGCACAAGGACAAGTGGGACAAAGGGGTGCGCGGGACACGGATAGCCGAAGGAGCCGAAAGCCAATCAGATCACGCCACGTGTCATCGGCAGAAAAGGGACGAGGAATCCCATTTCAGGTGGATCGGAGGATTCTGTCCCGTGAAGCACTAGGAAATCTAGGACAAAAGGATGCGGTGGACGTGAAAATCTGGCAGGCCCGTGGACAAATCACAGCATGACACGTGTCGCCAAGGAAAAAGGTCCAAAAGGTCAAAGGGGCGAGTTTTCGAGCACTGATCCGAACCAATGAAATAGTGCCATGTGTCCAAGTTTAAGGGGCCCACAAGAAAGCCCGCAAAAAGGTGGAGAGAGAAAATTGCTCAGTGAACCAGAGCCTGCCACGTGTCGTCCAGATGGCAGAGCGTGGGAAAAGAAATTTAAAAATCTGTTTTCACCTGTTTTGTGCCCTAAATCTTCAGACCTTCGTATCTTTCGATCCAGAGCTCGGATTTGCACGTTCTTTATATCAACGGAAAGCTGTTGAAATTCTCTACATGATTCTGGGATCAATCTCACATTTTGGTGTAGTTTGGAGGGAGAAAATTAAGAAAACGTCTCTGACGCGTGGTGATAGACAAAAGTAATGCTTCAACAACCAACTTTAATGCAGCAGACAGCTCGCCGCTCCTGTTAGACAGCCCGTCATTTTGCTAGGATCCACCGCTTCTATCATAATGAGATGATTTTAAATGCTACCAAGAAGTGGTTGGGGCATAGATTGGATTTCCTCTCTCTTCCCTCTCTCATTTCTTGATATATATTGTAAAGAAGAGCTCCTTTAAGGGGTCAGACATTCTTGTTTTGCATCCTCCCTTCTTCCCTCACTTGCAAGAGAAATTGTGGAGCTTTCAAACCTCCCATATGGGTTGTAATGCCAGTATTTTTGCCTCTTGGCCACTGCAATGTACTGTATCGACTCTTGAGCAATAATATATGTGTTGTGATTGACTCTTGACCCTCTCATGCATTCATTGCTGTCATTTTGATCTCTTATTGCAGTTTGGTTACCTGTGCATGGTGTTTGTATTGCATCTATGTGGTTTGTCTTAAATTTGCAAAACGAGTGTCTAACATTCCTCTGTGCATCACCTTTGTAGTTTAGGTTTTATTCTATGCATTTTCTTACCTTGTCTCCTTGGCAAGTTAGATTAAGTTTTAACAAACCCTCTGCATTTTTGTGTGTGCATCTGAACAGAGGAATAGGAACCAGCCTTCTCTGGAGAATCTTTTCTCATCTTTACAAGTCCCACGCTTGGAGAAAGGATTCCATGTTGTGTAATCACACTGGATGCCTGAACATCAACCTAGAAGCCTGATTTGCATCCGAAGTCTTTGTGAGTCTCGTAACAAGAATACTTTAAATATTTTATAAACAAATTCCTCAATGCGCCAACTCCGGTTTGAAGTAGAAAATGTGGACGTAGATGTTCACATTCTACGCAAGACATATGTATGGCTAGGGAAAGAGGCCTATGTGGAAACCATGGAATCAAGAAATGTGAACATCAAGCTAGAGATTTTGGCCATGGGAAAGTTTGAACCGTGACGCGTATGTGTGTGTGTGTGTGTGTGTGTGTGTGTGTGTGTGTGTGTGTGTGTGTGTGTGTGTGTGTGTGTGTGTGTGTGTGTGTATCTGAGGCCAAGGTTCAAGGATGGAAAAATTGTGAAGGGCAAAAATATGGTAGTTTCAGGACCTTCGAAGAAGGGGCAGACAGTAGGGACTTCAAGGCATGTTACATCTACACCCCCTGCTCAAGAGGATCCAGTGCCTGTAGGACTAGAAAACATCCTCGAGTAGGAAGAACAAGAATAAATCATTAGAATTGTACATACCAAGAGAGTTATATGGAAAAGGCACACATCCAAATACACTAATGTAGGGACTTTCTGACTAGTAAGGAGATCACCATGTATGACTCCTGTGAAGGACAAGGGGAAGAAAGGAGAAAGCACAGGAAATATGTTCCTGTTAAAGATAGTGAGGAGGAGTCCCCACAACCAAGTGTGCATGAAGAAGAGGAAACTCCAAGTATGGGTGGGCATAGAGCAGAGGCCACCCCCAGTGTGGAAATACAAGAAGATGAAGATATTGGTGAGTACGTAGTCTATAAGACTATAGACCTAAGCATAATTATTCATAAATGACACTCTGGTGAAGAGAGAGAAGCACTAGTGGAGACACATAAGTCATAGTATGCCCTATGGAGAAGGAAGAAGAGGATGAAGGGGAAGTGAATCAGGATTTCGGAGGAACTATATAGTAGGATACAGGCATGGTAATACCAAAAGAGGAGGGAACATCTTCTCATGAGGATTTTTGCAAGCATGCAGGTGGGCATGAAGTGGAAGAAGCAATATGTACTGAGAAGTTGGGTTATATGGATGACCCTTCAAAATTAATTTTTCTGCTTCCATAGTTATCTACAAAACAAGCGGTTATATGGCTGGGATTGGATGGACATAGAAATGGCCAACACGTGCACTCGTAAACCTCTATCATAGAGTATGCGAGAATCACATGGATGAGGCTGATTTTAATTTTTGTAAGGTGGCATGTAGTTTAAAGAAGATGAGGAAGGAACCTTACACACACCATATGACTATTAAAATAACATAGTTTTCAGATGAACATGTGGGTAACACATTGGTCAAAGTGTCAATAGAAGTAGCGTGCTAAAATATTGATAAGGTGGAAAAAATATGGGCACTATTAGAGGATAAGGAGGAAAAATAAATAGAGATCAAGTTCCTTACTTAGGAACAAGATAATGCAGATATCGAGTCTCATAATGTTAAAAATATGGTGGAGCAGATCACATATGAGATTTTGTAGAAGAGACCTAATTTTTAGGAGAAGGTGCCTTGAGACTTCAAGTCTAAGTTACACTATCTCTGCGCATGACATTTCACCTACTTTTGGAGGAAGGACTAGTGTGCCTCCCTAATAAAAAGGATGTTGTGGAAGAAGCATCAAGGGTCAAGGATTCTATTACAAGAAATATATCCAACTACAAGGTAGTTTTACAATCCTTAAAAGATGAAATGAAGAAGGTAGATATAGTATTGGCCATGTGTACAATGCCTGATAACTTAATTCAAGAAAGGAAAAATGCATAGGATAATGAAGTACTACAGGTGGTAAAGGATGAAATAGTTAGGCACAAAAATGAGTTACAGGTAGAAACAAAGCATGACGCACTAGATGCTGCAAGGAAACAACATATGGATTAGATCAAGGGCATCGGGAAGCTCATTTCCATGAAGGTGGATGTAATGGAAGGGATGGTCTCAAGTATGGAAAATATCCTTAGAATTTTTAAAGGTGAAGGTAGAAGCATGACTATGGATGATTTAGATGACATCGTGGTAGAAATCCATGAAAATAACAACGCAGACTTAAGGACTGGTATGAGTTTGAGGGAGAAATACAAAGTGAATATCCATAATTCATTCTGCTAGAAGATGAGAAGGGTACACAATAAAATGGCTCACCATATTCTTTATTCCTTGATTCTTTCTTTCATTTATCCTATATTATTTGGAGCGACAAGGTGATTACCCATTGTCGGGATGGAAATGTACTCTAGTTTGGGGTAATGTTGAGTGGAAAAAAATGGCCTAAGTATGGGGCGCAAAAATGTATGGTGTTGGAAGAGGACGCAACACTATGATAGGATTGGAGCACCTAAGATCAAGACTTAGCCATTTTTTGGATAAGGGCTATTTTTAGAGTTAGTGTGATGAGCACAAAAATACATGAAGACTTATGGTCCACGCAATGGTATTTTGGGAATAAGTGATAACTAAGTGCCATGCATAGTTTGAGCTAATAATAGGATTTCTACTTGGAGTTAACTATAGGAAGTCTATTGTTAGAGCACTTACATGTGTTCATATTATTGTATAGGTGCATGGTTATTATTATCATGTGACCTATTTTGATAATTGTGTGGGTGAAGAAGGAAATTCCCACCCCTATATATACGTATTTATTTTCACGAGTTAAAAAAGGAAAACTATGGTAGAGTTATGTTGTTGGTTTTGCACGCGCATGACTAAGGGAGATAATTATGTAATGTAAGAAGATTTTTTGTTTTACAGTACTTAATACAATGGTTCATATTGGCTGGATAATGGTGTTGAACATGATTGAATCTGGTTCTTGCATGGTAAATCTTGTTATAGTCATTGTTTAGTTCATTCTATATCTATTCTAAGAACTAGATCTGGTTTATGCATTGTGTGTTGTTTACTATTGATAATGAATATGGATATCTATATGCACCATCATGCTAACATTCTATACAAGCAACTATAAAGAGGGGCCTAGTTCCTTTACATGCTTCGGGTGAGTGTTCGGAGTCAAGGTGAGTGATGGGCCGATAAACCTGGGTTATTAATAGTAAATTCTAGGTTGGATCACCATTTATTGTTAACCATGAAAATGTTTTTCTCACTACACGTGCCATTCTCATTTGTACAAGTTTGTTATTTATTTCTCATTCTAGTCAAGTTGTGGAATTGGTTTTGATTCCTAATTCATTTTAACATGGTCTCACTATTTATTTATCATCTATAAAGCCTTGGGGTATAACTAAAATATTTCAATCAATAACTTGTTATAAGGTCATTCTGGAAAAATATCCATATAATAAGTTATTGATTTTTGACTCTACAACAAGTTATTGATCACAAGATCATAGTTATACCTCAGTGATTTTAGATGAAAAAATTACTATTATACCCTAGGGATTTTTAGATGACAAGTTATTGATCCTCCCATTTAGTTTCAAATTTAGGTAATATTACAAAAAAGAGGATGATCCTCGACCTTTATTGGATTGGCAAATCCTTGGCTATATTTTCCAAGACCTCTTCCATCAAATCCCATATTAAAATTATTTTTGGATCCAATGTCTCTTGTATTATTTTTAAACAAATGGAAGACATCATTACGAATCAAAAATTGAAAGGGAGGAAGACAAATATTCCCGTGGTGAAAAACTTACCATGCAATCTATCATGGTTGTTACATCTGAAGTAGAAGTAGAGAGAAATTAATTATTTTTATCTCCACAATCAAAATTGATCAAGATCTCATCTTTTTATGTTATCTTTGTTTTCAACCTATAAAATTTATCTTTGAGGGAATAGAGATTGCATCGTAAGAATGCATTTTATTCATGAACTTTTATTTTGATGCTCTTGAGCTCTTCTAGTATTTCCATCTTCAATTCTTTCCCCATGATTACCTATAAACCAAATGATCCCCAAACTACTACAAATTTTATGAGTAAGAATATCAAGCCAAATAGTTTGTATTGATAGGTTTAGAAAATCACAATTGGTATACAAATGTAATTAAATCAATAAAAAACTAACTTTGATACCAATATGATACGTAAATATAGAAGAAATACTTCCACTAAAATAATGTTAACTTGATTTTAAAATTTATCAATTTTAGGACTAATTAATCCTTTAAAAATTGATCCAAATCTGATTCAAGACTGATCTAGAACTGAATTTAAATTCATTGTTTGATCAAATCCATCCATCATTAGACTCACACTTTTACCAATTTTTTTGAGGTGTCGTTACTAATTTTTATTAAGTTAATTTTGATTAAATTACTGATTAAAATGTGAAAATAAAATTAGATATTAGAATTTAATCAACAAATAAAATATGACACCAAAAACTTAATAATGGAGTTCAACATACAAACCTCTATCTCTAGGTTCATATGAACAGATCTATTAAAATTTTCTAAAATTTTAATTACAATAACCCTTACAATCAACAAAATAGATCACAACTTGTAAAACATACTTTTAGACCTTCGAAAGACACTGACATAATTTAGTAAAACATCTTTCACCTTCCCAAAGAACTTTCGAGGTTTCTCCTTTAGGAATTTTTAAAATAGTGACTTCCACTATGAATAATGTCATTAAAACATTCCAAAAGGGAAAAAGGATTACCTCATTAGGAGCATGACTGAGTTTTGAACATTTCTCCTTTTTACTCCAAAAAAGTGGTTCGAGCCTAAGTTCTCTAAAATCAAGGATTTTTCAAGTAGGTCTAAATTGCCTTATATCATAGAGCTGCGCATGAAAACCACATTAAATAGTTGTAAGCTCCTTTCTCAACTCACCAATCCCCTATGGTGTGATGATATCTTGGTATTTTGACAAGTGACAAAAGTTATGGGTTCTAATCCCATTAAATAAGCATGCTTACTTTTTATTATATGTGTGGGAGAAATTCCACATGAACTTCCAAGTGTAAAAAAGGGGGTTTAAAATAAGAATGGCTTCCCTCTTTTGTTTTGGTTGTGGCCATGCATATGCCATATTTATTTTTCCACCCACGTATAGTGGGTGGGTTGTTGTATTTCATGTTGAAATGGATGAGGTTGGAATGAGTTGTCACATGGCCCCCAAGTTGAAGGCCGGTCGGTTTGTGTGGAACCTTTGCCACGTAGTGGAGAAAAACTTATTATTTTCTCGGTGGAATCTTGAGCCAAATGGAATGATCCACTATATTGTTACGTCATGTTGAATTAGGAATTGTCGCTCGACGGTGGCATTGGATGAAATGCCACAAATTGGTCAATGTGTAATGTATAAGCCCAAGAAATGTTCATAATCCACATTGATGTAGTGGAGATTAATGTGACTCACCCATCAATACAAATATGAACCGAGATATCTCATTCCCAAGTAATATTACGATACAATGAAATATATATACATATATCTCCCACATTGATAATAATATAAAAAAATATAATAAACTTGTGGCAATGCCATAATGAATAAACATTGAAAAAGACACCCCTCCATCAAAAGAGTGTGTTGATCTTGGCTGGGGGTCCCCAACTAGAAAATATTAGGGCCCACATTTTCAAACCTCAAATTCAAATACCAACATTTCAAAATAAACTTTTTCACTTTTTCCCATACTTTATTTTTACACGTGTCACAACCTAATGGCCCATTGAACCTATGATGCCCATTAAAACAACCTACTTGAGACCAAGAAACAACCTAGGATTAGTCGGGAAAATTATGGAATTTTTATTTTGATTAGAAGTGTCCACAACTAGGTTATAAGACAACAGATTGAGACTAACGGAGTTCAGAACAAGTCTAAATTACTAGAACATAATTTACTCTTTATTAACAATTATCAGAGGTCACAAGGTCCAAACTTTAGGCTTAGAAGTTTCATTTAGGTTTAGGGGGTAAAATATCACCATACCCACTCTCTAATAGGCTTAGAGTTTCAACTTGATTTTTCTCATACTTAACACATTCAAAATTTCCCTAAATCATTTCCATTGGATAGGAAATTTTCTCACCTTTCCAATGATATAAAAAGTCCTCCTAAATCCTTGTAAAACTCCATTTATGGGCCAACAGACCTCGGGGTAAAAATTTTCCCCAAGGGGACACGTGTCGAGCAGGGAAGGAGAGCAATTTTTTGGTTGGTGGGTTACGGGGCGGTGTTTGAAATTTTTCTTGCACGGGATAAAATTCCCATTTGCGCCCATGCCTCTGCTATGCCACCAGGGACACGTGTCGGGCTCCGAGCTCATGTGGGGAAGGTTGGAAAATTTTGCCAAAGGGAGTGAAATATCCCTTTGGCACCCACAGTCCGCCAAAGACACGTGGCGCTCAACCAAAAATGAGGGAAAGGAAAGAGGGAGGAGTGGGGTGGTGGATAAGTTCAAGGGATTTCACCAGGGGAGAAAGGGGTAAATCGCATAGCTGGTCCGTGCACCCATGTAAGGGTCACACTAGAACAAGGGAGGGAGTCTTTGGGCCGTGGGAAAGAACTCAAAATTTTTAAAGATAGAGTTGCGAGGTTTTCCGCACCCTGTTGTCACCCCATGCTACTACGTGGCAGCCTTAGGTTGGCTATGGGCCAATGGGGGAAAAAGGTAAAAAAATTTGAAATTTTTTAAAAGGCCCCAAAGACAAAAATAATGCTGCACCTCCGCCTTTGCCCGTCGGGGATATGTGGTAGCCTCTAATTGGTTGTTGCCCAATGGAGGAATTTTTAACATTTTCCCCAAGAATTTTTCAAAAAAAAATTTCTAAGTATTTTAACAAGAAAATTTCGAGTTGCAGGCCCGCCAGGGAAAATTTTCCCAAATTTTCCCACTAAGGTATAAAAACTTCAGAGGGCCATAAATTTTCTAGAAAGCACGAGTTTTGGGAAAATAAGAATTTTAGGAAATCTCTCGATGCCCTCTTTGCACAAGAATCATAAATTTTACATTTTGATAAAGTTTGAGGGGTTAATTTTATGAAAACTACCTGCAGGATTTTAAACAGCCAACTGGAAATTTTTAACTTATAAATTTGATTCAATTTGATCTCCTCCTTCACTCAACATGCCAAAAATACATGGAGGATTGTTCTAGGAAGGATTTAGAATGGTTTAGGAAGGTAAATTTGCTCAATTGATTTCACTTTGATTTTTTTCCAACAATTGACAGAAAATGACTGTGGAAGGGATTGGGCTCGATTTTGCAATGTTTAAATTGTTTTCTTAAGTGTTATTTGTCAATTTGAGTTCATTTATGTCTTAGCATGCTAAATTATATCATTTTCAAGTTGATTATTATGTATAGAGTCTGAATTATACATTTTGAATAAATTTATTTACCGAGTTTTACATTTTATAATAGAGGTCCATTTCTAGAAAATTTTGAATATCAATTTCATCGTTTAAGTGTGGTATTTAATTTCTAATCTAGTCCAAGGCATTTAGTTGTTTAAAAAATCATTTCAAAGCTAAATTGTAAAAGTCGATTACCAATTTAATATATTTCAAAAAGAGACAAAGCAATATAATTCCTTCATACGTATTTCTTCTTTTTCCATTTTTCTAAACATGGATTCCAATCACAATTTGATATTCCAATTCAACACAACAATGCAAATGAGAGAAGATCTTGCAATTCTTTATTAATTCCAAATATACAAATTTACATCTTTCCATGTTTGAATGCAATAACACATTTCTATTTCTTTCTTTCCAATAAATAGAACAGAGTATAAATATCCTTCACATTTTGAATGTACAACTTCCACAATCAATTACATACATCTTTTCTTCACAAATATAAATATTACAATTTCATCCACATCAAAGTGGGAAAGGTTTACAAATGAGTTTGTTTCACAAGGGGATAGAAAAATTGTCTTTTCTGCTCCAAAACAATAACATGCAAGTTTTCTTTCTCTTCCAAATTGATCACAACAAAAGTGGGGGAAAGGCAATGCTCTCCACCCAACCAAGACATCCAATGAAAGGAGAAGTCATCCTTCATCATTGGCCCCCAAGCCCTAACCACAATACAATAACAAGTGTGATTCAACCCATGGAAACAACTAGCTTCTACAACACATAGCATTCTTTCAACATGCATATTTTAATATAAAACACAATCCAAACAAAAACAATAGTTTACAACTACAATTGAAAACAATCAAAACAAAACTCAGGCTTGATCATACAAGCCAAAGGAGCAAGGACTATGGGGGAAGCTTATTATGCCTCTCAATGGGAATTGGGCATCCACCTGAACAAACCACCAATAAATTTCACCACACATATCCTTATGCCCCCACAATCCCTCCTTATGCCCCCATAGATTTCCTTATGCCCCCCACAAAGTAAGAAATGTAAGCTATTTCTTTTCCATGGTGGATCCCAAACCCAAACTCCCTCCACAAAATTTTGATGCCAATGGCATTCCCTTATGCCCCCACATGGATTCCCCATAGCCTTCTCCTACACCATTCCTATGGCAGTCTACCCAACCAGCCAACAAATAAATCAAAACATGCACCATTCACACAACACAACAAGAAAATAACAACATAAAAGAAGAGTTAAACTCCTACTTCTTCATAGTAGCTTTTGTTTCCAAACAACAAGCTTCAATGCCCAAAACACACTCCCAAAATAGAAATCTCCAAGCATGCAAATTTTCTCCAAACTCCTTCCAAAAGCAAGAGCTCCAAACATAAGAAAATGCGTCCCCAAAGAAGTTTGTAAAATGATTAAACAACCCAAAACAAGCAAAGAGTTTGAATTTTATAGAAGATGGAAGAGAAGAGGATGATGCAGATCCATGTAGGATGCCACATCACACATCCTCTACTCCAAACCCAAAAGACAAAATTCCATTCTCCCAAGCACAATAAAGAGGTGGGTGAAAATATGACAATTTATTTGCACACTCCAAAAAAATCCCACACCCCAAAGGACAAAAAATTAATTAAAATATAAGAGAGTGCAATCAAAACTTGCAACATGATTTATAAAACTCATTATAAAAGTCTAAAATCGCCTCTCCAACCATAATTATGGTTGGTAAATTAAATTTAGAAGTATGAGACAAGTTTTACTTGTCCCACAAGTCTCCGAAAACAGCCCCCAAGGACAAATTCGAATTTCCAAGGAGGTTGAGTGTTTCATACTCCAAAATATGACTTACACAACTCTTACACATCCCTTACACATTCAATACAAATGGCCAACAACTTCCATTATTACTTTCCCATATCCCAATTTGATTTATTTAAATTTTAACCATATGATTTCTCACATTAATCCACCATAATTTAATTAAATAAAATAAGGAAACACATCACTAATAAAATACATACAAACAATAAATAAAATTTAACCACATTAATAAAATACACAAACCCATGGTCACATATAAAGGTGATCCCCCCATGGGAATCCCTAGCAACAAACAAACACAACACAATAAAACAAGTTTCCATGGTGACCTTGTCGAATTCACCTAGAATTCCATTGTGGTTGGTCTCCAATCCCCCGATGTTTGTTGTGATATTTAACCTACAAAACAAAAATACCTCCTTCGGCCTCATGGCCATATCAGAACATCCAACATGATATAAATATAATCAAAAAATCATCTAAATATGTGAATCACAACAAATCAAAGTAACAATTGTATCATCCACATATAATGTACATTTCTAAGTCTACTCACAATATCCAAAGTCACATGTCCGAACAACATCCATAAAACATCCATGTCAAATAGTATATCATCATCCACATATGAGCGTCTCTAATAATCATCGTGCATCATAATCAAATCAAGATCAACAAAAATCCATGATCCTATGTCTAACATCATACTAAATCAAATCATAATAATTTCCATAATGCAAATAGCGTGTATCAACGGTGTCAAAGGAAGTGGGCACTACAAACCCTTTCTATTCAAAACTTTTACCGGTGATATATCAAGATCACAATATCTTTATTATTATTGGTATTGTCGGCAAGATCACGATTGCACCCTCTTTTCTCTAAAAGGAATGTATAATTTTATGGAATAGCATGTGAAGAGTGTATGCAGCCTTAGTGGCATTCCTAAAAATATTTGGGATTCCAACGAGACCCGTGACCTGGCACTTGCTAAGGTAGACATGAGTGATCTTTCTCAGGCCACGACCATTGCGCTCTTCATCTCTCTCCAAAAAATTAAGGTCAAGCTTGACAAGGCTGTCAAGTGATGTGGTGCCTTGGTGCTACTTTGTTGTTGTGTTGGTGCTATTTTTGGCAGTTTTGATGTTGTTATCTTGCTGGGATGCCCTATTTTGGATCCCTTTTTGTTGTTTTTGGCCCTTTTGTTCTTTGTCGGATCACTATCTAGTTTGATAATTTTGTTCTCCTTCTACTGTTGTATCTGGCTGTTGAGCCTCTAGGTTTAAGGCATTTAGCCTTTCTGGATTGAGTTTTCTCCTTCTTCTATCTAACTTCTTGAGCCTTTTTGTACACATGGTATAGTCCCTTCAAACTTATTTATCCTTAATTAAAAAAACAATTTAGGGAGATTCATGAATATTTTGAAGCCCTAAAAGTCCTCTAAATCACACCTCCCGTATAACTGCAATCTTGTAATCAATAAATTTTTGTACGGTCATTCTAGAAAATCCTCTTAATTTATGTTCTTCCTCATATCTATGATTTATCCAAAAATATTTCTAATACGCTTCATGTTCATATGAGTTCCCCAAGACCGGAGCTCACCACCCATCTAATATCATAGTTTGGCATGGTCTAAAAAATTTGCATCTTGAATATAATTATCTTCTCTTCTAAAATCCTTGATTTTTATCACGATTGAGTAGGTTTATCTCCATATTGAGATAGGGAACTTAATGTTGGTCTAGTTCTTTCTTTCTATTAGCTTATGCACTTCTCGCTAGTTTCCTTGTGATTTTTAAGAGTTCTCATTTGTTATCTAGGTATCTGGGTAGCATAAAAGGGTGTCCCTAGAAACCACTTACCTTTATGTAAGTAAATAATCTAAATTGGATAAATTAGCATCCATACTAATTTATTTCCTTCTTGGTAGCTGTAGACACCATATATTTCCCCCATTTTGGTCTAAAGTGGCATATAATAGGTGCAAAGAAAGCATCATCAATTTTCTAAAATTTCCCTTCTAATTCTCTAGATTTAGCTGATGGTATACATCATATACCCTATGAATGGTGAAATCATTTTGGCTTGGGATGGAAAGGAGGTATTTGTGACATGAAATGTTGTCAACAATTTATGACATCATGTTGAATTCACACTTGATAGTAGTGTCTTCCCTAATTTATACAACCATATTAATGAGTTGAATGTGGATGGATGTAGCTATAAATGTGGCCCAAAAAATCTTCTTAGTGCTATTCAAGATGATCTAGATATAACAAAACATACATTCCTAGAAATCAGAAGCTATTTTCAAACCTAAAATCCTACTTAGTAGAGTAATGATGTCCTCAAATTCTTCCACAAAGTGTTATTTGGTAAAATTTCGGGACCGTGGAAGAAGAACCTTTGTTCTTTATCAACAATTGAGTGTTCATAATTTTTTCATAGTTATCATGTTTGGAATTTCATAGGCCTTGTGCTTTCTTTATGTTAATTTTTATTGGCTTCTCAACATGGGGCGATCCCAATATTATTCTAAATGCCTCAGGTGTCAAAGAGAGGACTCTATCTCCACTTCCATCTCATACCTCCCTGAACTTTGGGTTGTAGTTTTTAGCACAATCCCACACTAATTTTGGGTAATGTATAGAGGGTGGAAATGAAAAATCTAAAGTAATACCATGGCATCGATTGCTTCCATTTTATCACTTCTCTCTTTTACACACAATATTTGTAATAAATCCACTAGGTTAGCATTCCCTAGGTTAGTATATGTCACCTCATCCAAATTACTTGTGATATGTGAAGTAACAAGGGTACAATTGCCTTTATTATAATTTATCTCAGTTTTACTATTTGTACATTATTATTTAGTAACTATGGGGATTATAGGAATAACTAGGTTTAAGAGAAGAAATATAAACTATGAGATCTTCTTTAAAACCATTTTATGCAAATGAAAACTCAAGAAATTTTCTAGTATTCAGGGGAGCATACCTATGTTTGTGTCTTTCTTCAAGATACTAGTCACACATACACACTACCTACTTCAATTTTTTTCAAATAAGCTTCTCTACAATCAATTCCCTCAATCCTATAATCCAAATTTTAAGATTTATGGCTTTATAGTGCTCAATTCAATTGCACGAAGGTAATAATGTGTAATACTTAGTAATTTTTAAAACCTTAATATCTTCATGTGAGCATAATTAATGACGGAAGCCTTAAATGCATTATATTAAACCTTAGTCATTAATCTTTGTCTTTTCTTATTTGAATGAAAACCATCCACATGTCCGTTTAGGCGGGAGAAGATCTCGGGAGTATTTTACATTCCTTAATCGATTGAAAAAAATGCAAAACTATAAATTTAACTAATGTGCATGATACCAAGATGCTTAAATAAGATGAAATTTTTCCTTCGTCGGACCTCGGGGTGCGAATACGATTTTCATTTTTTCATGAAGTATAAAACTGCAAAGTGAAAATGCTCATGAGATGCCCGATACCACCCTAAGTCATTCTAATGGCATGTGTCCTTTTCGAGGTGTGGGGATTTGAGTGCGGTTCACCTTTTTGCATATGAGATACATATTGTAAAAGTGAAACTTTATAAATTTTACCCGATCCTTATCTATAGTATTCCATGGTATATTATTGTGTCTGGGCACATGGATATGTTTGCATTTTTCCATTCTGTGAAAAGCTGCAATTACACTTGAAATTTTTCGCCAATGAAAAGTTTCCCGAGAGAGTGCCATATTTAAATGGGGAGGAAATCAAATTTTGCATAAATGAACAAAACACAAATTTTTGTGAAGGAAAGAAGTGTTTTAAGTGTATATGCATCCATTATCAATTCATTTGAGTTTCATTCTTTTCTATTTCAAACCAGTTGGATCATTTTTGTGCCACATATCTGTAGAATTCACCCAAAAGTTAATGTAGAAATAACATTGCAACTTTTACGTGAGATGAGTTCATTCTAATTTGGAGAAACTAGTTCGAAGAAGAATTCTCTATGATCATAATCTTATGTAAATAAGATTTTCTTGAGCATGAGAAATATTCAAGAGAAATCAATTTAGTTTAAGTTCCGGGCTCAAAATGAGCACCAACAACTTACAGAGAATAGGTCTTTACACTATGTAAGAAGGCTAAATGGGTGGCTACAAGAAAATGAGGATGAGATATTGACCCAAAGCCAAACATTTATGTACTATATTTATGAGGAACCAAATCATATTATGTATAATTATCCAACTAATCCAATATAAGAAATACTATGCATAATTTATAGTAGTTACACAATATAACACAAGGGATTGTCTCGCATTGGAGAAAGATAGGAAAGAAAAAAATTGCAATGTAAAATTTGTCAATGTAGTGACCATGAAAAGTTAGAGTCTCTAGGTTGTGATGAGGATATAAACAAAAGAAAAAGGGTTAGGAGCTATGGAAATGATAGTTGAACCCTATATTAGGCGTATAGAAGATGATAATTATCCCGACTTTAGAAAGAAAAGAAATTATCATTAGAATAAAAATGAATTATTAATTATATTTAAATTAGGGATGTAGGAACTGTTAGGATATTAATGTTTACATTATAGTTTGGTATTTACCGAAAGGTAAATAAGTAGTTTGTTAGTTAATATTTAATATTGTTATATATTAAATATTAGGTTAGAATTTATATTGTTTCAACAATATACTATTCATAGAGTTTGTAATACCCATGAATAACATTTCGGGTTAATTGTTGTAACACCTTCCTATTTTCTAGGAGGTTGTTTAGCTTTTATGATGGCTATATAATAGCGTAATGTATTGCACGAGATATACAATCAATATTATTAGTGAAGGCTACATTATTATTATTATTGATGTGTTATAATTCTGCAGAGCTCGGACCAAATCTATATTTGGTATCGAGCTAGGAAGTGTCTAGATGAGAGTCTCTGAATTTTTTTCAATCTTCATATGATAAGTCTTCATTTAACCAAATTTGTTTATTCCATTCTGGTGGCATTCATTTATTTTTTCATGCTCCTATCATATACATACAATTTTGCTGCATTTTTTTGGATTGTGCTTTAGCATGAAGATTTGGGTCAAGCTTTTCACATATTCAAAGTAGTAACTAGTTTTGATTTGATTTAGATGGCATAAATGTTTCCAACCTTGTATTAATCTCCACACACGTTGCATGCATTGTTTTATTTTCCACATAACCATTTCTAGGAAGACAATCAATGGAGCGATCACATTCGCATGCAAACTCGGAACATTCACTACAGTTGTATCAATAAGTTTGCATTCCAAGGTGCATCGAAGGAGATGTTTTGAGAAAAATATCAACTTCAAGGAGGATTTGATGTGCAATGAACACATTTTTTGTTCCATTTTTTATCGATCAATCCTGTTTTGTGAAATTTGATGTTGGTGTCTTCATCTTGTATTGGCCGTTTGATCTGCATCTGTTATCTACTTTTTGGATCAAACACAACGTCCAGCTTTCTGCATTAAATTTCAAAGGCCCATCTATTGAATTTGATTCTCCAACTATACTATGATCTAAAAGTTGAATATTCTACAGAGAATGCTAAGTAAAAGTTGTTGAAGTTAAACACGTCCTGTATTTTGACCTCCTACCATTATGGAATTTCCGTGTTTAAGATTGCTCATGTATTAGATCTGGTTTGGAATGTTTTAATTCATTCTATAAATAGTTGTCGTTGACTATTCAACAATCGACTTGCATTTCACATAATGAGCTCATTTGTTCATGAATATGTATGGCAAAGTGACGTGGTTGGTTCCAGGCGTGAAACTGAGATTCATATTCAAGGTGTGCAACTACATGCATTCGTCCATGCATTAGTTGATGTGTCCTTTATTAGAGTGTAAGTCGTGTTTTATGTTGAGATTTTTTTATTTATTTTGTAGTTTGGAGTCATAAAAAGTTGATGTCATTATTCTACCCCATATAATTGAAGTGTGTGTCAATATCAAATTCTATAAATTTAGTCTTGTAAGGGTCTCGTATTTTTTTAATGTCATATTAATTCCAATTTTTAATTGGAATTTGTATTTTTATAGTATTGTCGTTATATAATAGAGTCATGTTATTCTTGGTGTCAGGTGCCATTTTTTAAAAGGAGTTGAATAATTAGTAAAGTCATTTTGCGTCGTGAATTTGGTAAAGACATCATTATAGGTGATTTTAGGTTTTTTTTTTTTTGCCATTTTTTTTTTTCAAAAGTCAGGTCATTGTAAAAGTTTGAAAATAAAAATAAAATAAAATATCCTCATGGATGTATTTTCGGTGTTACGACATCTAGAAAAATAAATTGTTTCACATTGTGAGAGGAAGAAAATAATAATCACAATGTGGAAACATTTGAGATTCACATACAAATTAGGTTGAGATAACAACATGTTACTAGAGGAAGGAGGCATTGGAGGATGGAGGTCAAACATCGACCTCTCGTTAGTCACCAACCGTGAGGTCCAGATAGAGCCATGGTGAAATTTTGTGGTGTGAGTTTGTTTTCGGTTTCATAGTAATTGTTTTGCAATATAGTGTGGATTTAAACATTTTGGCATGGTGTATGGTATGTTCTTGTTCACTAGTATGTGCCTATTCCTACATAGTTATCCAATGCTAGAACATAGTGAAGAATAGATAGCACAAAAAAGAAAAATCACGAGTCTTGATGATGTAGAATAGTCATATATGTTTTTGTTCCTACCTAATTTTGTGGTTAGCCTCTTGAAAACAATTGAAGGTTATTTAGATGTGTTCCTTCTTGAGTTCCCACACTATTAGGTCAGATGTGTTCCCTAAACTGACTGGTTGATAAGCAGATGATTCCTGATTGTGTTCCCATCCTCATCAGTCATATGTGTTCCCAATAGTTCATGGTTGATAAGAAGTTTATGTGTTCCTTCTTCTACCTTTAGTTTGAGTGTTGTACCAAGATCATGAGAAAGCACAGACGACAAACTGTAGAGGAAGTGTGAAATTCTTTTGCTACCATGTAAACATTAAGGGGGGGATGTTAGGATATTAATGTTTACATTATAGGTTGGTATTTACCAAAAGGTAAATAAGTATTTTGTTAGTTAATATTTAATATTTTTTATATATTAAATATTATGTTAGAATTTATATTGTTTCTACAATATATTATTCATATAGTTTGCTATACCCGTGAATAACATTCAGGTTAATTGTTGTAACACCTTATTTTATAGGAGGTTGTTTAGCTTTTATAATGTCTATATAATAGCCTAATCTATTACATGAGATATATAGTGCATATTATTAGTGAAGGCTTCATTATTATTCTTATTGACGTGTTATAATTTTGCAGAGCTCGGACCAAATCTATAGAACTCCTATTTTGAGAATCCATGGTACATGTATATGGTCAAGTGGTACGCATATTGAAATAGGAAGGGGTTATCACTTCCATTACAGACATTCTCAACATTGTCAACATGTTGTACAATGAATATATCTCTTATAACATATCCAATCTACTCAATTATCTATTGGAATGTGCAACAAAAGGAACTATATATACCCACAATCATGCATTGTATGTAAAACAAAGAATCCGTGAGATTTAGACACTAAGATAAATACCATCCTAGGAGTATATGAGATAAGAGATGTAATATTTGAATTTGGAAGCATGAAGTAACCTTTATTTCAATGAATATGAACCATTCTTATAAGATTTCTTGTATAATATATAGAATAATGAAGAGAGAAAAAAGACGATGGGGAAGAGATAAAGAATATGCTCAGAGAATATCTTCTTTCTCATCCTTATCTCTTCACACAACTCATGGATGTCTAAAAATTTTCCTAACTAAAATTATCTTCCCAAAACCAACTAGAGAATATTTCTATCATCTTTATAGGCCTCATGATGATCCATAATAATGAATCATAACATAGGAATGGCATGAGATAAAACATATGCATAAAATCTCATGGTTTTAAGAAAATATTATTTTTTGCAATGATTTGATGCCCTCATATGCAAGAAACAAGTAGATATTTGTTTTAATTTTATCTCTTTAGAAAACATCAATCCAATCCCATGAGATAAGGAGGATAAGTGAAGACAGAGCTTCCATTTGTTGAGGAGATCATGATTTCAATTTTGGACCACTATAATAACTCATCCATAATTCACAACTTATTTAACTCATTCCTCTATATTTTGGTGGAACCGAGAGAGGAATAAAAATTGAAAGAATATTGTAGAAGAGGATAAAATCATTCAAAAACATATAAAATTGATTAAGGGGAAATTTTATCTTTTTATTCATCTACACACAACCAAAAATATGTCACAAATTTATCTCTAATACCTCAACCATTGTCTCTAAAAATAACACCAATGTGTTTATCTTTGAAATTCATTTCTAATGGTAACAATAACATATAATTTTGAGGTCCCAATAAAAATATGTGATCAAAAAAAAATTTCCTATGTTTGTTCACTCTTTGATGTCCCTAAGGTCATTTCTACACTAGGTGTAGATGTCAAATTTAAGCTAGTGAATGATCATTGTAAAAATATTATATTTTATTAATCTCTTCCATCCATCACTTGTGCCACATTTCCTCAATTAGTGCTTATAAATTTATCCAAATGAGGAGGATGGGTGAAGAGTATTTGAGATTATGTATGACACTGATTTCTTCCATCTGTCCATATTACTATGTGTCACATATCAATGGCCTAAAATGTTTGGGAGGTAAGATGAAAGGTTTGAGAGGATTTTGTTCACTAATGGTCTCCACCTATTCCTAATTCCACATGTAGCACATTGAATCTTTGTAAATATTAGAGGTTTAACCATGGCCTTGAGACAATCCTGGATGTTGATTGCCTCCATGTGTCCTCTATGACACTTGAGACACTTCAACGCTCTATAATATTTTGAGAACATGGAAAAACTTTTAAGTCAGTGGGAGTGATAAATTTTTATTAGCTCCAAGTGTCAACCATCCTTAAGGGGTTCTAAAATATATCATAATTAGTTAAGTTTTAAAAAAATTACGAGATGCAGGAAATTCGATAACTACCACATGTTAATTTATGTTGTTTTTCACTAATCGGTAATTATTAAACTAAAAACCAAAGAAAGTGAAAAAGTTCCAAAAGTGCTGAGATACCATTAATTGAAATGTACCAATATTTAATAAAAATAGATTTATGATACAATAAAAGCCATAAAAAGTGACCAAGTTTTAAAAGTGTTGAGATACCATTGAGTTAAATGCACCCTAATTTAATAAAAATAGATTTATGATTAAGACCTATTTTAGAGTAACTATTGTAATAAATGATGCATAAATACTAACATTCATTATGACACAAGAAAGTAAACATATCAAGTATAAAACCTAGGAAAATGAGGGAGAAAATAAGACTTAGATGATATCCTTACAATCTCAAACAATAATGGGCAAGGAGAAGTGATGAATAAGATGTAAGAAATGTTGTATATGACCTATATTAATTTTGGAACTCACAAAAATGGTTGGGAAAGCATTCTCGCGGAAAGAAAGGTACATCTGGGTGCTGAACTTGTGATGGTGCAAAAGCTCTGGATATGGTTTTTATAGTGTCGAGAAAGCTATCAAAATTATTCCTTTTTGATCACAGTAATCGCTCCTAGATCATCAAAGGTACTGTAACCTGCAAAAAGGAAGTTCACCTATAAAATCCCACAAACCAAATGAAAATTAGAAAGGAAAATATAGAATGGGGAGTCGGAGTGACCTCAACGGTCACCCGAGAGTGACTTTACTACCGATCACTTCACTACATCTCAGAATCCATGTAGTTCTAGTGTGTGTGTGTGTGTGTGTGTGTGTGTGTGTGTGTGTGTGTGTGTGTGTGTGTGTGTTTGTTTGTGTGTGTGTGTGTGTAAATGAATTAGTGAGTTTACCTTATGAAAATTGCACTTGATAACAAGTTGTAGCTAAAATGTAGTAGAATGTGTGGATGTAATAGAATAAAAATTCCCCCTCCTATGATTTGTATGAAGAGTATGTCATTCATTTTCCCTTGAGTGGATGCTAGATGGATGTTTTTGGGTGCTTTAGGTACCTTTGTAATGTAAGCTTAGGTTGTAATAGTAATGCTTAGTGTTTGGTCATTGATTTTGAACACATAACCATGTATTTATATGATTCCCTTACTTAAACTTCTTAATTGAAAAATGGAATGCCAACCCATAATTGAAGAATATGCTCCAAAGATAAAAAGACCCAAAAATAGTGAGTAAGGTAAGAAAGGGTCAGGGGCAGCCAGAGTGGATAAGAGCACTTGGGTGGTGTTTTCCTAGCTAGGTGTTGGTGTCTCAAGGCATGAAAGATAATAAAAATTAAAGTTTCAATTGGGTTTTAGGGTGTGTAAGACAAAATATAAAACAAGAGACAAATTAAATAGGCCAAATATAGTCGTTAATTTCTAGTTTTCTTGCTTAAGAATCATGTAAATGCTAACATGCTTTTGGGACCTACAATTTTACCCAAGTGCATGATTTTGTGTTTACAAACCCCTATTTTAATTAATGGAATTTGACAACCTATTTTAATATAAAATCAAATAATTTGAATGTCTTTTGCATGTTTTGAGGGCTAAAATGTTAAAATGTTGGAGTGTTCATGTTCACACTAGCTAGGAATTTTGGGTTATACATAAACTAGCTTAGTGTTATCCCTCTCAAAAATTGTATTAATTGGTAAAATTAATCAAGGAAGTTGTTACATAGTTTATACCTTCACTATATTGTGCACGTATAGTTTTTGTGCACAATAATAGTGAATACTCCTATTATTTAGGATATTTCCTCTATTAATTTGTGATTCAAGAATCTTCCTAATTAGCCTATTTAATAGGAATTTTCTATTATATAAATCATTAATTGTTTTTGTATATTGGCAGAGGAAATAATATAGAAATTGGTTTTGCATGGTTTATTATCTTTTATGGGGATAAAATCTTGGAGAGATCCTAGCTAAGAAGTATTAACTACTCCTCTATTAAAAAATCTTTCTTTATTTCCTTGTATGCACTTAGAGAAGAAGAGACAAGATATTTTAAGAGTTTCAACCACAAGGGTTCCCCAAAAACGTGAGATAATACCACTAAAAGCCTCCAAGTCTGAAAATTATGATAAGTTTCCCAAAAATGAAGCATATGACTCATGTTGGAAACACCTAGTGCATGCACCAAGAAAAAGAATAAAAAACAAACAATTCGGTGTAAATTCAACATAAATTCATACAAAATATCACTTTTAAATAATACATAAAACTTTGTAAAATAAAAAGTCACTTCTTTGGTATGGAGTATGACGTACCCAAAATTGTAAGGGTTTGTACTATTAGAACGATGTTACACATACCCCAATGATGATACAGGTCTCCTTGCAAGGTGTTCGGGATCCAAAAAGCTCTCCAAGTGTACGTTAACATCTCGCATGCCCCGCTTAGCCTCCGCATGCCCTGTTTTACTCTTTCCCCCTCTTTTCCTTTGCATTTTGGTCTTAGTGATGAAACCACCATCCTACCTAGGCGGCGGCCTTGTGACCACCGCCACAGCAGGCGATGGTCTCAGAATCGCCCCCCTTGCTCAGGGTGGTGGTCCTTCATGCATTTTCCAGCACGCTTCTTTTAACATGAATCGCATAAATTTTCAACTTTTACTAACTTTCTCATCCGTTTTTGCTTGTATTTATGATTTTGGTTCCCTGGAATAGTGTTTCTCCATTGTTTATAATAAAAGAGTCCTAGTTGGAGTTACCTTTGGGTGAATGGGAATTCTATAAATAGCTGGTTTGATTACAAGCAAATGGCCCCTTAAAAATTGCCTCTCATCCTCTCATTTCAATAGTTTAGTCTTTCAGTTATTGTTTAGGAATTCAATAGTTTTCATTTGTTGCATGCATAGTTAGTCTTATTTTGTTGTTTAGAAGCCACATGATCTTCTTGTTCTAGTGTCATTACTATTTCATACAATCAATTGAGATAGGATAGTTTCATTTTTAGTCTGAAGCCATTAGAGTTGTAGGTTTTGTTTGTCAAGAAGGATAGTTTTAGGTTCTGGATGTTTTGTGTTACATGACTTGCAATAAATCCTGCTAGGAATTGCATAAGCCAAGCTTTGTTCTCTTGTGCTATCCCTCTCCTACTCACATTGTATTCAGTCTACATCTAAAGCTGCCATTGTTCCAATACCTACTCCTGTTGATGCTAGCATTACACACTTTTCTGGATTCATGTGAGCACGAAGGAACGAGGAGACCACACTGAGGGGACAAAGCCACACATAATCAGATTCACATTGTTATGCAAAATCCAAGTTCAAGCTATCAAAGTTCTAGTTAAAACATATCAAATAGAGTAGTGAATCATTTCATTTCAGTTAATCTTACTTTCGATATTGCCGGGGAAGCTATGGGGATTGATAGTTTCTGAGAAACTATGATTCATTCCTCACTTCTAAGGTAAGATCAAAGGTATTTCAAATATATTAGATCAGTTATTTGGTTATTCAAAATAGATTCACAACTGCACAGGAAAGTAGCTATATTCACTACCTTGTTTGTTTTAAATTTTGTTATTAGCTTAGTTGTCATTTTCTAGATATTAAATAATTGCTCTTTCAATTCTATTAAATAGTTGTTATCTTAATTCTATTAAATACTCTGTCAAAAATACAAAAATAGAGAATTTATATATGTTGTGGACATACTTTACATAATTAGTTTACTTTTCTTTAGTTAGATTTATATTGTTTCTTTTGCATGACAATCACGGGACCTAGGGAGCCCAGAGAATATGTATTCAAGCCAATCATGCCTCAACCCAATCTTGTTGTAGCAATAACTGACATAGACCAAAATCTCAGAATTTAGGTCTTCTAAACAACAATCAGATCTACAAGAAATCAACTCACAGTTAAGAGGATTAAAAATAGAAGACGATAAAGCGCATATGTTTTGGTCAAACCAGCCAAACCACAGATTTCCCTAAATAAATATATGCATGATTGTATAAGGGCTTGAAAAAGAAAATGTTTGGTTGTGATCCTTTAGTCCCCCATGACCCGGATGCAGAGACACTCTCATTGACATAAACACTAGCTTAAGAATTTAAGTTGCTAGAAACACTGTAAGTTACTCTTAGAAGATTATGCAGCTTTTAGTTCTAAACATAGAGGCCAAAAAGGCATACGACTACTAGATATTAGGGATTAGGGATTGATTATGCACATGACCATAGGAGGCCCACAATGACCACGAACCTATGGTTGTGACCCACAAGTCCCACAACCAAACGGGCCCATAGGGCAATCAGACATTGATGCTAGTTTACGTACATTAGTATTTAGATCCTCTCCACTTCCACCAATCATTATCGCACAACTATCCTCACTAGACATAATAGCTAATCAAGCTAAGGATTTTGGACTAGACTAGAGAATCACCCATAGAATCCACCATACATCCATCATCCATTTTTCATGACCCTGTCAGGAGATATCCACAAAGTACCCACAAGTCATCTTCCATGTATCCCACAACCCATAGATTGGATCATGCTAGAGCTCAATATTAATTGGAGCCTTTCATCGAGTCATCATCACTGAATGATCTATCACACTAGTTTAGGTTAGGAGGGCCTTCTTTGCCTTAGATCTATAGATTTCATTAGTGTGTGTCGAAGACATAAGATTGCCTAACTAGTTTGCCTGCACCACACGTATATTACATCCCCACCGGCTGTCTCGACACAACCTCGGGAGGTCGGGTGCGAGGAAGAGTTACTTTTAGATTCCCATGCTCACTTGTCACTTTTCCATCATACGAGAGACATGGATATATTAGGTGGAGGGGAGTTCAAGGATCTAGTTAAGGAATCAAGAGAAACATACATAATTAGTCAATATATAGTGAAATATTATCAATGTAGGAAATGAAAAGAGGGGAGAGGTGGGTTCATATAGTGAGGTATATATATATATAGACACTAAATCACAAAAATTGGGTATATTTCTATGTTATGATCATGTACTACTATTTATATGAATCCTAAGAGATAAAAGTACTAATAGACCATTGTCTTTGGCTTCTTTGCTTTCTTTATTGTTTCCTTGGTATTACACACCTTATTACCTAGTACGACCTTCAACACTTCGGTTTTTAAGTCTCAGTCTGGACACTAGTGCCCAACAAGGATGTTAGCGCCAGTGCCCCTATCCCATTAGGGTGCCCTTGACCTCTTTGTATCTTTCTTACATCTTTTGGGTCCTTTCTAGATGTTAGGAATATTATTTTCTTGGTGGATGGCATTCTAGTGGTTAATTACGAAATTCGAGAAAAGGTAATTTTTATTGTAATAATTCTCCTAGTTATTTGGGTAACATGTATACACATTATGGCTCTAATTTCTTCATTGTAAGGTTGTGCGTGCTCAAGTTCACTTGGCACATTCCCTTGGTTTCACTTCCCCACATGCTTCACCTTCTACACCTTCATTTTCCTTTTACTCTTTCTTCCACTCCTCCTTGTGTGCATCCTCTACACATTCACCTTCTTCCTAGCAGCTATTTCATCCTCTGCGTGTGCCTCCCACTTTCTTCAATCAGCTAAGTCCCTGGCCCTCTTGTGCACACCACACATTTTATTGTAATAGTTTCACCTCGACCATGCATCCTCCACTCAACATTTTTCCTTATTTCCTCACGCATGTTGCACGCACATTCCTTCTATCTTCTTCCCATGCCTCATTCTTCCTCACACATATATTTTCACCCTCCTTTTCCCCTTTCCATGCCATATCATATTCTAACACTATTGAGTGTGCCACATGAAACTAGTCGAAAAATTCCAACAGGCACTAAATCCTTGTAACAAATAATAAGTGACACGTGGCAGAAATGGAAAGAACATTTGCATATTTGGCAATCCTTTCTTCCAATCTACACATGCCATGTGTCTTTGTGTGCCCAAATGGCTATGAAATTTTCTAACATCCATATCTTTTGCTATAGAGCTATGATCAACATGTTCCTAGTCTCAATCAATAGTTGCTAACATGGACTAGAGTGCTAAACATTCAAATTCAAATTCTTGGCGGATCTAGTAGGTGAGAAATGGGAAAATATATTTTCAAGCATTAATGAGTAGATCTGATTGCTTCAACCACCCAATTTGATATGATCCACCCTCCTTCCTTCTACAACATACCAAAAAGACTTGGGGAAACGTATTTGATAGATTTACAGGTGGATTTACAGAATTTAATGCTTCTTGTTGGTGGTAATATTTCAAATTTGGGTTTTCCTCCTTATTCTCTTCTTCTTCCATGGATTCATCTATAAATGTAAGAAATAGGATAATTATTAACGTTGTGCACTTTGGATCCTTATGCACTTTGCTAAGGACTTCATATTTTTGTATTTTGATTGGAACACCTCTAGATTTGGCTCTTGTATGTGGATATCAGCCTCTTTTTCAATTGTAACAACTCTGTGAATTTCTAGAAATGATAGAAGCATCATGTTTTACTATTATTTGTTCTAGCATGTTGAAATTCCTTAAAGTATTTCCTTTTATTTTGCATTGTGTGATCGTTGTGCCATTCTATGTCCCTGTACATATCCTTATTTAGTTGTGTTCCACGAAACTCATATGGTAAATACGTGTTAGTCGTGTTACACGTGCCTATCCTTCTTTCATGCATTTCCCTTCATTTTTGCTCAAAATAGATAGTGTTCATCCCTCTTTTCTGGTGTTATCACCTTTTAGTGTAGGTTTCTTTTCATATTATCCTTCTATCTTGGTCCCTTGGCATTGTTATTTAAGTTTTCCCTTTCACTTCTAGGAGTAGTAGTAGGAGTAGTAATTGATAGAGGAATCAACATTCTTCGAGAGATCCATTCCAAGTGCGCAAGGTCCCACAACTTGGGGATGGTTCCATTGTTGTCACAAATGACTCGATTCTTTAAGATTCGAGTCATGGGTGCAAGTTTGACGACCAAAATTTTTGGCATACCCGGTGGGACTAGAAATGAAATCTTAAATTTCATATTGCTAAGTTTTGGTGTGTGGACTTAGTATTTCAGCCTTTGGAGGCTCATTTCAACACATCGATGACTCCCAATATCTATAGATATACGTTTTTAGTAGCCACGATTTCCTTTCATGAGATGAGTGCATATAAGGAGAAGTGTAATAAATGAAGATTCTTTTGAGTACCTCAAGCTATCCCGAGAAGATTTCATTCCAGAAATTTTATGCACACATCTCCATCTCTAGTGCATCAAACCCTTTTAAATACTCCTCGCATATGATAACCGGTGCACCTGCTATGGTGCATCAACCACCTCCTCCACTAAGGAACTTTTATAAATTCACCAAAGGAACTCCCTAGTTACGGTGATGCAACATGATATTCCAAATGTAATGCTCAAAAATATTCCATACTTTCTTGGTGAAGCAAGTCACCCCTCGGGATCATATCCAAGATGTAGCAAACATATGTCCACTTTATTTGATCACACATGATGATGTAGCGGTTAGGCTACTTGAGGCCTCTTTTAAAGGAAAATCAAGTAAACAATACCAAGGCTTGAGACTTGGTTCTATTACCACACAGGATGAGATGGGAACATCTCTTTGCAATTACTTTGAAGATAATTTAGATCACCTATCTATGGTGGAGCAACCTGAAAATAACGAGGGTGTCCAATGAGTAGATGACTAATTTAAACATAAAATTTCAAAAGACACGGGACATAATCCCTCTTGTGGTAAGAAATATAGCTCAACATGATTTTTGTATTATCTAAAGGTGTTAAATAATGATATCTCAGTCATGATTCAATCCATGGGAGGTAGGACTTTACCAGACACTTATAAAATTGTAGTAAGGGCAGAAAATAGTCTTATTCAGGCAAAAAAGATAGCTCTTAGACATCCTATGCCCTTCTTCCCATAAATTTTGCAAGCACCCCAACCTTTAGTTTCCCCTATTTATATCCCTTAAGGAATCACACAACCTATTCCATCAACATCTTACTCTTTAGCACGATAGAAAGAAGATGAATAATTGAAGACCCTAATTAGAAATTTATCAAACAAGGTCATATCATTAGAGAAAAATAGGAGCAATCCTATAGAGGAAGTTCTAATCAGGTGCATAGCCAAATAATTCAGCCTTGGTAGAATCAATATAGAAACCAAAGATACATGTCGAACCGGAAAAATGACGGATGTTATGCTTAGTGCACATCTTCCCTTACAAGTTGTTGCTCACATGACCTCTCTTCCAACGACCAATAAAATTCAAGCACTTGTTTCCGTTTAGAAAAATTTAGCACGGGGAGTTAGAGTAGTGCTTCCCTTACAACATGCCTTATAGTGAATATCATTGTGCCAATGTTGCACATGCAAAAACCTACATGATCAAGAACACTTTCAACTGTGAACCTTCAACAAGTGCACCTGAAATAGAGAACTGAGAAAGGCTAGAGGGTCTTCTATTTCAAATTTGATATTATTTGGTGCTGAGGACTTCTTTGCAATCAACCAAGCTATAGAGGACACAAGTTGCATATAACACAAGATACAAGAGGATAATTCTCGAGTCGGCACACATGTCACAATTCCAGTAACACAAGAATACCCTCGAAGTAGAAAGATGCAACCAGCGGATCCAATAGTAAAAATGATCAAATTCCTATATAAGATGATCTACGTAAATATCCTCCTGAAGTAGCACACACCCCTTCTTTGGTAGGTCAAGCCTCAACTTCGGCTAAATCCCTTTCTTCCATACCTTAAAGTCAAGGAAGGATGTTGTTATTCAAAAAATTTACAAGATAGTGGGTCTTCTATTTAGCATTGTGGACCAAATGAAGAAGAAACATATAAATTTCACAATGTGGGATGCTCTAACTATTCCATATCAATGAGATCTACTACATTAGGCCATGTCCCAACTTCCACTCATTGATCCAAATTTATTCACAAACCATGTGTTTCTATCAACATCTACCAAGAAGAGGAAAAACAAGTAAGTAAAGTTGTTAAAACCAAACCCTTCTATATGTATTTTATTATAGGCAAGTATCTTGTCCATAATTGTATGATAGACTTAGGCATTAGCACTTCTACTATGCCCAAGAAGATAGTTGATATCCTAGGTCTTGAGTATAGCCCCTTGTCTAAAGGAGTCCTGCACCTCGATGGCTCAATTGTTATTACCTAGGAATCATCAATGATCTTGAGTTAACCCTCCATGCATGTCCAAATCTAACAATAACTCAAGATGTGTCAATCATTAATCCATCCCCTTTGTTTTCCTTATGTTTGTCAAGAGATTTTACCACTAAAGTGGGTGGTTACTTGTCTTCGATTGGTCTCATATGTTACTAAAAATAGGTATGGTACCTATTTTACCATATAATTTGAACCAATATTTTTCTATCATGTAGAGTCATATGTCCCATCCCCTCTCCAAGCCAACTATTTAATCCAATATGAACAAGTTGCGGTTCTAAAGAGTAGCCTCTTCCACCTTCTATCCTTGATCTAGTACTTGATGAATGGGTAGAGAGGCACCATAAATTTGACTTGTATGTGAAATAACTAGAAGCTTATGAAACTAGGCTTGGTACTTACTACATTCTTTAAGAAAAATTTGTGCCGTCGCGCATTCTTAAGAAAGACCAAGTTGAGCACAGTGGTGGAAATTATACTTCGATTGATCTAGAAGAAGAAAAAGTGTGGGGGTAGGAGTTGTTCTCATTTCTCCTAAGGATGAGAAATTCTTCTTTTCTCACAGTTGCGATTCACATGTTCTTACAATGTGTAAGACTATGAGGCACTAGTGCATTGTCTACTTATTGCTGAAAAGAAGAAGATTAAGGTCATGTAAATATTTGGAGATACAAAATTGGATATTTACCAGAGTTACCAAAATTTTTAAGATGTAATGCCCCATTCAATGTTCCCCTAGTCCCTGGCATGACGACCTTGTTGCTAAGCCTGGGAGACTTGTGTGCATGTGCTTTTGTTGACCGTTGTTGACCTTGTCCTTGTCGCAGTGAAGATTTTTCACCTTCCCTCTCCTTCTTGCCTTTCGGGTCATTGTCGACACCCCAAACTGTGGACCTCGTAGCGTCATGGATGACTATCTGGTTAAAGGAAAATCTGGTTCTCGGTTCGTCGAGTTTTCCTGGTCGTCGCCATTAATAGGATTAATAATTATTATCATTGTTTTAGCCGTAAAATCATAAAAATAATGTTTATAATAATATTATAATTTATATTGTCGAGGTGTGATTATTACTATTATTATTATTGATAAATTTGTGTTGTTATTATGAATATGGTGATCATCATTAATTGTGCTTATTATTATTTTACTTCGTTTAGGGTTTTTATTTTTTTATTTAGTTAAAACATTAATTAAAATAAAAATTTTAAAATTAAGAAAACCTGTGATTTCTTTGTTGGGGAAGTTTTAGGGCAAAGGTTTCCTTTGTGGTTTTGTTTTTCTTTTTGTTGTGGGGAGTGAGTGCCTCTACCTTCGAGAGAGGGGGAAAGCTCTAACATGTTGAGCTTATCCTTACAAAGTGCACTGCGGCTTGTGGCAACATTCTACTAGCCTACATCCAAAGAAAACGAGCCCCCAGAGACACTTATAGTGTTGACCGAATGAAACAATGTGATGATTCTCGTGGAACATGATTGCGGCTAGCATCCTCCCAACTCGTGTCAAAAAAATGTGTTTTAGAACTTGCATGGGCCCTTGGACAGTGCATAAAAGGATAGAGGGGTTTTTCAGATGTTGAAGTTGCAAATGCTTTGGGGACAGTGTATGGACATCCATCCAAACATATTGGAAATCTATTTTGTTTCACCATTCTAGCTCTTCCCAATCTGTGCCAAAATGGGGATGTGTGAGTCTACATTTCCAGCGTATCTTCTAACTGTGCCAAAATAAGAGCTTTGAAACTAGGTGCAGACATCCACCAAAGCATTATGGAGAAGGGATTTTTATATGTTTTAGTTGCAAGTTCCCTGGCAGATACTTATGCAAAATGTGGAAGCATGTGAACTATTCGACAATGCCTGAAAGGAATGTGGTTTATGGGCTGCAATGATTACGGGATGTGTAAAAAATGAGTTTTTGAAAAGGACTTGGAAAATTTCAAGAAAATGTAATTGGTACATGTAAATCCAGACTCCACAACATTTTCAAGCATCCTCCCAGCCTCTGTCAAAATGGGAGCTTTAGAGCAGGCCTCAAACAACCGTCAAAGCATAATGGTAGAGGATTTTAGTTGTAAGTGCGCTAGTAGACAAGTATGCAAATTGCGGAAGCATACAAAAGGAAAGTCAACTATGTGACAGAATGCCTCAAAGGAATACGGTCTCATGAAATACCATGATGGCAGCCTATGCACATAATGGATTCAAATGTTGCAGATCTCGAGTGGAAGGCTTACCCTGTATTGGATGAGCTGGCTAGAAATGTTAGTACCAAGAACCTTGGACATTGCATAGCCTGAAAAGAAATTTTACTCATCTCCTTACACAGGTGCAGAAGGTGCAAGATGGGTTCGTTTGGAAAGCTTGAGGATTTCGAGCAGAGGTAAAATGGTAACATTGTAGATGCTCATGATCTGTTCAACAAAATGTTGAAGGGAGATGCTGAACTGAATCTAGTGGTTTCAACTGACTTTATTCCTTCCAAGAATGGTTCATCTCTCCTCATCTCTCATGATTTATGTTCTTTAGCTTTTATTTTTCAACCAAATGAAAATTTATAACCAAAGGGTTTTCATATATTATACTGTATAAAATAAACTTGTTTTAAAATAGTAAAACCTTGTATCGTAACGTACAAGATCCAATATTGCTTGGTAGACAATAGACTTGGTCACTCACGTCGTGATGATCTAGTAAGCGTCATAACCAAACTATATTTCTACATTACCATTTTTAATTGACAAGCTGAAGTTGAGTTCCCTATAAATGACTTGACCGCTCCCTTGTTTAATTAGATAAATTGCAATTTCTGGGGACTCGCAAAGTAACCTTCGTATCTCCGGAAAAGGGAGGTTAAGATTTCTTTGCGTACTGGTTATGTGAGGTGTCACTTCAATCCTTGGATTGACTTTGAATGCACATTCATGATCTTTTTATGCCCTTATTGGAGCCTTGTTACACTGTTTTGTAGTAATAGGAAGTTGTTAAATCTAGAAAGTTGGCTTTCGTTCGGGACAAATCATTTGAAACTTGGAAAGAGAAATCACTTCCGTCTTCACAAACCTCTAGTGTTTATACTATAAAATTGCATGGAACATTCAAATTAAGGAAAATCACTCTTCTGGATATTCTGGAAAAGCCATTTTTTAGGCCTCTTGTCATAGTTTGATGAGGTCAAACTGGACCAATTTCGACTTGTCGCTCTAGAAAACTAGTTGTCGTTTGAAAATGGTTTTCTATTTCTCAGTCTTGTTGACTCTGATGATTTCTCCTATTATAGGGAAACTTTTAGGAATTGTGTCATGGCATGCTCATCCATCGAACTTCAGTTTTGGATGTGGTTTTCTGAGCCCTCGAGCTAACTTTTTCCTTTTTACAACTGGGCCAACTACGACCAATGGCCCCGGAAAACTAGCCACCAAACGCAAATCGTTCACTCTTTTTCAATCCCGTCAGTTGCTATGAACTCTTGGTATATCTAGGGACATGTAGAAAGTTAATCATGGTGTGCGTTCTCATCGGAGGATAAATTTTAGAAGTGGTTTCTTAGCCTCCGAGCCCGTTTTGATCATTTGTAGCTAGTAAGAAAATGTAAAAATAGGAAGCTGCGGGACCCTCATAGGGTTGCCAAATCACCCTAGAAAATTTTAACACATGTAAATAACTATTTAAAACACTGTAATGTAACTTGTTGTGTGCATTAGAAATTTTGACAAAATGGTGTTTTCTATCTCTACCCTTCTCTTTCTCTCTCCTGGGTTACATTAAAAAAGCAAAATGAAATATTATGAGTGCATGTCTCTAAACCTTTTTATTTCGATTGCAAATTGTAATAATTATCAAATGTAAATGGGAAACTGAAAAATGATAATTATGTTAGATTAGGGTGGATGCCATGCCAACGATTTATCGCTGATATCTTGCTCACGTGGTTTTTGTAGGATGAAAGAATGATGACATAAAGGCGTTGAGTAATTCATTGTTTATTTTTGGTATTATATTGAAAGACTTATTGTCAAAATTGGTAGTATGTAAAATTTGCTAGATTAATAAGTTCTTGAGAAATTTGTATTTCTTTCATGGATGTTATTTTGATCCCAAAATTGTTATGGTAAAAGTGGAATACAATTGTCAAAAGGAATTGAAATTTATACCTTGTAGTGAACTTTCATTGTGCTATTATTGGTTTAGTAATTGGTGTTGTGTTTCTTACCTTGAAAATGTAATAAAGGAACCTAACCACAACAGTCAACCTTAGTTCAAAATTTGTATATAACTAACCTGCCTATGTTGACCCCTTAGCGTAGAAAACTGTGACCTTCAAATGAACCTTTACACTCGATGGAACATCCTAGTTTAGGCAAATAAGATCCCAAGAAAGGGGTTTATCATCTTAGTAGGTACGTTTAGTGACATCGACATAAACCAGACATATAGGAGCAACACAGCCAAACTTGATCTGGAGTAAGTAGAGCTAACTCTACCTTCGTATCCTAGTGTACTACCTTGTCCTCCGAAGATAGATTTAGAATTAAATTTTCTGCATCGAATGAATTTCTTGTGGGATCCAGATGACATCATGGAGCTAGTGAAATAGTGGTTCTATCACTTAAAATTTTGTTAATGAATAGATCCTCTTAGCTATATGTTTTTATCTTTGGCTAGTGACATTATAGTGTTTTAATATTTTATAGAGAGTTTATAGGGTGAATAATTTTTGAACCTTAATCTAATCTATAATAGAGCACAAATCCCTATGTGAAAATTGGAATTAAACTAAACCCTAGTTGACTAGGATGTTAAATTGTGGTTAGAAAATTGTAATCTAACTCCTTGCATATGAAATTATTTTGAAAGATGTTGATTTTAGATAACCTTAGAAACTGAATTATTGTCTCATAATCCCTTGTTATGTCATTCTATGGCATTAAGGAATAAGGAATATTTCTTATGCGGAATCATGAAATGCGGAGACATGGGATCTTCGTGAACATAGGTCACTTGTGGTTCATGTGTAGTTTATAATGCTTCTAACCATGTACTTCCTTAAGAGGTCCGATAAGTGCTTTCGTAACTCTTTTGTTATAAAACGATGGTAATAATGTGATGTAAAAGTAAGGCATAGAAGAGGAAAAAAAAAGAGATTTGAGGTTAGGGTTACTGCTACTCTTGGAGTCCTTATAACTCAATTAAATATTTTCATGTGTTACAAAGAATATGAATTGCTTTGGTGTGATCAAACTTCGAGAAAACAATATATATATATATATATATATATATATATATCAAATTTGAAATTCAACAAGTTATTTATTTCCTTACCATTATTATTATAGTTGATAACTTGTTGAATTTCAAATTTGATTTATATATATATATAAATCAAATTTGAAATTCAACAAGTTATTGAACTATAATAATAATGGTAAGGAAATAACTATACCCTCAATCCCAAGATTTCATCTTGACATCACGTTAGGTTCACTTGTGTAGCAAGGTTAAATTTTAAACATTGAATAAGCATTTGGGAAGAAAAATCTTAACATAAGAATGAGAGAATTAGAATCTTGTAGGAAATTTGAAATATGGAAAATACTTATGTAAGTTATGAAGATTGTCATAAGGGTAAAGAGAAAAATTAAATGGTTGAACAACAAGTGAAATGTGAAATGAATTTTCAGAATATGTAGGTGGAAAGAGGGAGAAAATTATGCTTACATAATAATGTTATTGGATGTTTAACGTATCCTAGATGTAACCATGGTAATGATGTGTTGTGGGTTGTCAATCCTTAAGTCCCTTTTATTGTGGTTGTGTTATTTCTAGCATTCATTCATTGGGGAAAATGTGGCATCATCATGTATATGGTGTTATCATGTGTCTACGTGGGTCGATGACTTATGTAAGTGTCGTATGTGTTATGGAGTTTTCCTTACTTGGAGCCTTGTGGCGTTGTGTAGTGAGCAATGTAAGTCAAAAAAATATTCCTAGTATTTTACTGTTGTATTTGGGTGTGTAAAATGTGGGCACTACATATGGTATCGAGAGAGAGCTTCATGCCCTTGAACCTCTTGGAGATATTGGAGTTGTGATGATTCTGCATGATGGGGATGGTGTTACATGATGGGTTGCATGATGGTGATGGTGTTTCATGATGGTGATAAATATTGGAAGAGTAATGTGTTTTAAGAGTGATGTGATCTATGTCGTAATTGTGATAATGTGAATGCACATGATGTGTATGTCACTTAGTGTGCATTTGTTATCATGTTGATGTCTTGGGGATGGGAGTATTCTCTCTCCTTCATGTGGATTCTATGAAGAATTCATGTGTGAATTACTACTTGTGATGAGAGTATTGACTCTCCTTTTTGTGGATCCAATGAGGAATCCGTGTGTGATGTACCACCTTGTTTTGTGTGAATGGAATGATATTGTGAATTGCAGAGTGTTGGAACATTTTGACCTTATGTGATGTGAAGATGTATTGATGTATTGCATAAAAAAATTGGTGTAGAGTGAATTGAATCATATTGTGATGTCATCACCGTGTTGTTATGAGTCGTGTGTATCACTGTGTTGTATCGCAAAGGGATTATATGTTGTAATGTTAGACAATGCATTCATCATGCATATGATTTGTGTAATATGTGATGGTTTATGTCATGATTTAGGGGCATATGGTGAGCATATGATCCCTAGTGTATAGTGATTTCACTTTGGGTGCAAGATGTGGTAATGTGATGTATCGTAACCCATGAAAGTAGTGATTGTGTTATACCCTATATATAAATACCATGCGTAAGACGTTATGGTTAATGTGCATGAATCACCATTGTGTTAGTGATGTAGTTATGTGTATGTTGTGAACCTTACACTAGACGACCCTAAGGGGATAAACTATCAAGAGTGTGTGTGGAGAGAGGAGGCGTGGACCAGGTTTTCATAATCTTGAGCTGAGTATGAGTGAGGAAGTGGAGTCTTATATAGACTGAAAACCCACTTCTATTTGTTTAGTATACTTCAAGCTTGCTCAATATATTGTGGGTGTACACCACCTTAGGCTCAACTTATGCAACTAGAGTTCCCTGCTCTTTCCTATTGGATTGTTCATTGAATAATCCTATGTAATTTTGACTATGTTGATCCTTGTGGGAGTATGGAGGAATGATTCAGGCAGAGATGATGACAGTTACATTATTTGATATACTCATTTCTAGTTACATGTATATTTTACAAGTTGAGGCTTGATGTCCGAGTGTCAGCAACTCGATGAGTACTCCTTTGGTGGTGACATGAGGCCACATAGTGATTGTAATGTGTTATTTTCTCAATACGTATTTTATCCGTAAATTGATCTTTATCTCTCTTTTTGAAAGAACTAGTTGTCTTTCTTGATTGACATGTTCTTATATTTTGGGCATTTATTTGATTGTTGCATTAACATTTGAATTTTTCACTAACAATGACTAATCAACCATTTATTGTTCTTAGATTTAAACTTTATTTTCATGTTTAAGATTTTATAACCTTGCCCAAAGCTTTTGATTTTTCCACTTGGCATTTCAATGGATTTTTATGTTGGTTCTGATGTCATAATGTGTTGGAATAGGGTCATGGGATTTACCATGGAGCGGTTGAACCTATGGACCCACTTCATTGTATGGGGGTACACCCCAAGGAGTTACATATAACTAGCGTGTTGTTGAACCACGAGTTATTATGTCACTTGGGTTGGGGGTGACGGGGCTCTATGTGTCTAGGGCCATAGGGTGACCCGACCTCATTTAAAAGGATAAAGGAGATGGGCCTCTATGATTGAGTGACCCGATGTTATTTATGGAACTCTATGCTTGAGTCACCGATATTACGGATGGGGCTCTATGGTTGAGTTACCTGATATTCTTTATGGCACTCTATGGTGGAGTGACCTAGTATTCTTGATAGGGCTTTATGGTTGAGTGACCCGACTTGGTTCTAGCACTATGTTTCTTCCTATTTGGAGGTATATGGAGATTATCTAGTGATGCTTTTGGGAGGTATATGGAGTTGTATTCTATTACTTTTGGAGAACTCTGGAGTTTTTCGTGATTCCTTGTGATGTGTGGAGATTGGTATATTGAGTTATATGTACTGTGTGAGTCTTTTTGACACCTTGTTATGTATGAGGCTTGACTCTCCTCTTGGTTGGTATGGACTATTGGATATTGTCTTGGCACTATGTTGGTGCAATCATGGATTTTTGGGGCTTGTGATACCCATTGTATATGTATCAGCGTGTTGATTTTGTTGTCAGTCATAGGTGTGTACTAGATCTATGTCTAGGACGTAATTGTTGGAAATTATTTGCTATGTGGTCTACTTGTTGTCATTCCATGGTTTGGTGAAACCCTTGTAATGTGATACGGTCATGAAAGTATGTAAAAGTATGCTTGTGAAATTTTAGTGTTGTGTATGACCCTGGTAGGGTGTTGTACCGTTGTAGTTCACAATGGGAACCCACAGGAATGAATAAACTAAAATTCTACAAAGATGAAATTTTAAATGACTTAAATTAAGAATAATGTTAATAGAAAGAGATTAATGAAGTAACGAATAAGAGGGAACTACCAATCTTCACAGAACCTTGAAAGTTAAAATTTCTACCAATTGTTCCTAAGGCCACCTCGTGACCGTGCTTTTGTGTCTAAAATCTTAACCTTAGCGCATGCCTTCACCATATTCATTCCTTGCTGTTTACCATTTATCATTCTTCATTGTATGTCACATAGAGGACAATGATTTCTTAAGGGGAGGAGGATGTAATGCCTCATTTGATGTTCCCTCGGTCCACGACATGACAACCTTGTTGCTAAGCACTGGGAGTCTTGTGTGCATCTGCTTTCATTGATTTGTTGTTGACCTTGTCCTTATCGTAGTGAATATTTTTCACCTTTCCTCTCCTTCTTATCTTTCGTGTCGTTGTCGACACCCCAAAGCGTGGACCTCATAGCGTCGCGTGACGACTATACGGTTAAAGGAAAATCTAGTTCTCGATTCGTCGAGTCTGCCTAGTCATTGCCATTAATAGGATTAATAATTATTATCATTGTTTTTCGTAAAATCATAAAAATAATGTTTATAATAATATTATAATTTATATTGTCGAGGTGTGATTATTATTATTATTATTATTATTGATAAATTTGTGTTGTTATTATGAATATGGCGATCATCATTAATTGTGCTTATTATTATTTTACTTCGTTTAGGGTTTTTTTATTTAGTTAAAACAAACAAACAAAAAATATTAATTAAAATAAAAGTTTTAAAATTAAGAAAACCCGTGATTTCTTTGTTGGGGGCGGTTTTAGGGAAAAGGGTGCCTTTGTGGTTTTTGTTTGTCTTTTTGCTTTGTGGGAGTGAGCACCTCCACCTTGGAGGGAAGGGGGAAAGCTCTAACCTTGAGCTTATCCTTACCAGCGCACTACTGGCTTGTGGCAAGATTCTCCTAGCCTGTGTCCAAAGAAAAAAAGAGCCCCGCAAGACCCTTGCAGTGTTGACCAAATGAAAGAATGTGATAGCTTCTCATGGAATGGGATTGCAGCCAACATCCTCCCATCCTGTGTCAAAAAAACATGTTTTAGAACTTGCGTGGGCCCTTGGACAGTGCATAAAAGGATAGAGGGGTTTTGTCAGATGTTGAAGTTGTAAATTATTTGGGGACAACATATGGACATCCATCCAAACATATTGGAAATCTATTTTGTTTCACCATTCTAGCTCTTCCCAATCTGCGCCAAAATGGGGATGTGTGAGTCTACATTTCCAGTGTATCTTCCAGCCTGCACCAAAATAAGAGCTTTGAAACTGGGTGTAGACATCCGCCAAAGCATTATGGAGAAGGGATTTTTGTATGTTTTAGTTGCAAGTGCCCTGGTAGATACATATGCAAAATGTGGAAGCATGCGAACTATTTGATAATGCACGAAAGGAATGTGGTTTATGGGTGTAATGATTGCAGGATGTGTAAAAAATGAGTTTTTGAAAAGGCCTTGGAAAATTTCAAGCAAATGTAATTGGTACGTGTAAAGCCGGACTCAGAACATTTTCTAGCATCCTCCCAGCCTCTTTCAAAATGGGAGCTTTAGAGCGAGGCCTCGAGACAATCATCAAAGCATAATGGTAGAGGATTTTAGTTGTAAGTGTGCTAGTAGACAAGTATGCAAATTGCGAACCATACACAAGGCAAGTCAAGCTGTGTGACATAATTCCTCAAAGGAATACTATCTCATGGAATACCATGATGGTAGCCTATGCACATAATGGATTCAAATGTTGCAGATCTCGAGTGGGAGGCTTACCTGTATTGGATGAGTTGGCTAGAAATATTAATACCAAGAACCTTGGGCATTGCATAGCCTAAAAAGAAACTTTACTCGTCTCCTTACACGGGTGCAGAAGGTACAAAATGGGTTCATTTGCAAAGCTTGAGGATTTCGAGTAGAGGAAAAATGGTAACATTGCAGATGCTCATGATCTGTTCAACAAAATGCTTAAGGGAGATGTTGAACTGAATCCCATGGTTTCAACATGATTTGTTCCTTCCAGGCATGGTTCATCTCTCCTCATCTCTCATAATTTTTGTTCTTTATCTTTTCTTTTGCAACAAAATGAAAATTTATAACCAAAGGGTTTTTTTATATTATGCTGTATAAAATAAACTTGTTTTAAAAATAGTAAAACCTTGTATCGTAATGTACAAGATCCAATATTGCTTGGTAGACAATAAACTTGTTCACTCACGTCGTGATGATCTAGTAAGTGTCACAACCAAACTAGATTTCTACATTACCCTTTTTAATTGACAGATGAAGTTGAGTTCCCTGTAAATGACTTGACCTCTCCCTTGTTTAATTAAATAAATTGTAATTTCTGGGGACTCCTAAAGTAACCTTCAAATCTCCAGAAAAGGGAGGTTAAGATTTCTTTGCATACCTGTTTATGTGAGGTGTCACTTCAATCCTTGGAGTGACTACGAATGCACATTCATGATCTATTTTATGCCCTTATAGGAGCCCTATTACACTATTTTGTAGTGAAAGGATGTTTTTAAATCTAGAAAGTTCACTTTCGTTCTAGACCATCATTTGAAACCTAGAAAGAGAAATCACTTCCCGTCTTCGCAAACCTCTAGTGTTTATACTAAAAAATTGCATGGAACATTCAGATTAAGGAAAATAAATCTTCTGGATAGTTTGGAAAATCCATTTTGTAGGCCTCTGGTCATAGTTTGATGAGGTCAAACTAGACCAATTTTGACTTGTCACGCTAGAAAACTAGTCACCGTTTGATAATGGTTTTCTAGTTCTCGATCCGTCGACTTTGATAACTTCTACTCATATAGGGAACTTGTAGGAAATGTCTCATGGCATTCTCATCCATTGAACACCAGTTTTGGACATGGTTTCTTGAGCCCTCCAGCCCTAACTTTTTTCCTTTTTACAAGTTGGGCCAACTACGACTAGTGGCCCCTGAGAGAACTAGCCTCGAAACGTAAATTGTTCACTCTTTTTCAATTGCATCGATTCTTTATGAACTCTTCGTATACGGGGACACGTAGAAAATTAATTGTGGTGTGCATTCTCATCAGAGAATAACTTTTAGAAGTGGTTTCTTAGCTTTGTGAGCCCATTTTGATCATTTGTAGCTAGTAAGAAAATGTAAAAATAGGAAGCTGCGGGACCTTTGTTGTGTTTCCAAATCACCCCTGGAAACTTTTAACACATGTAAATAAGTGTTTAAAACACTGTAATGTAACTTTTGTGTGCATTAGCACTTTTGAAAAACGATGTTTTCTATCTCTACCCTTCTCTTTCTCTCTCTGGGTTATAAAAAAAAGCAAAATGAAATATTATGAGTGCATGTCTCTAAACCTTTTTATTTCAATTGTAAATCGTAATAATTATCAAATGTAAATGGGAAACTAAAAAATGATAATTATGTTAGATTAGGGTGGATGCCATGGCAGCAATTTATCATTAATATCTTGCTCAAATGGTTTTGTAGGATGAGAATGATAACGTAATGGTGTTGAGTAATTCATTGTTTATTTTTGGTATTATATTGAAAGACTTATTGTTGAAATTGGTAGTATGTAAAAGTCACTAGATTAATAAGTGCTTGAGAAATTGGTATTTCTTTCATGGATGTTATTTTGATGGCAAAATTTTTATGGTAAAGGTGGAATACAATTGTCAAAAGGAATTGAAATTTATACCTTGTAGTGAACTTCATTGTGCTATTATTGGTTTAGTAATTGGTGTTGTGTTTCTTACCTTGAAAATGTAATAAAGGAACCTAACCACAATAGTTAACGTTAGTTCAAAATTTGTATATAACTAACCTACCTTTGTTGACCCCTTAGCGTAGAAAATTGTGACCTTCAAAAAACCTTTACACTCGATCGAACATCCTAGTTTAGGCAAATAAGATCCCAAGACAAAGGGGTTTATCATCTTAGTAGGTACGTTTAGTGACATCGATATAAACAAGACATATAGGAGCAACACACCAAACTTGATGCGGAGTAAGTAGAGCTAATTGTACCTTCGTATCCTAGTGTACTACCTTCTCCTCCGAAGATAAATTTAGAATTAAATTTTTGCATCGAATAAATTTAAATCTGGGATCCAGATGGCATCATGGAGCTAGTGAATATAGTGGTTCTATCACTTAAAATTTTGTTAATGAATAGATCCTCTTAGCTATATGTTTTATCTTTGGCTAGTGACATTATAGTGTTTTGATCTTTACGAGAGAGTTTATAGGGAAAATATGTTTTGAACCTTAATCTAATCTATAATAGAGTGTAAAGCCCTAAGTGAAAATTGGAATTAAACTAAACCCTAGTTGACTAGGATGTTAACTTGTGGTTAGAAAACTATAATCTAACTCCTTGCATACGAATTTTTTTGAAAGATGTTGATTTTAGAGAACCTTAGAAACTGAATTCTTGTCTCATAATCCCTTGTTATGTCATTCTATGGCATTAAGAAATAAGGAATATTTCTTATGTGGAATCATGAAATGCAGAGACATGGCATCTTCGTGAACATAGGTCACTTGTGGTTCATGTGTAGTTTATAATGCATCTAACCATGTACTTCCTTAAGAGGTATGATAAGTGATTTCATAACTCTTTTGTTATTAAACGATGGTAATAATGTGATGTAAAAGTAAGGCATAGAAGAGGGAAAAAAAGATATTTGAGGTTAGGGTTCTTGCTTAGTCTTGGAGTCCTTATAACTCAATTAAATATTTTCATGTGTTACAAAGAATATGAATTGCTTTGGTGTGATCAAACTTCGAGAAAACAAAAGATATATATATATATATATATATATATATATATATATATATATACATAAATCAAATTTGGAATTCAACAAGTTATTGAACTATAATAATAATGGTAGGAAAATAACTATACCGTGATCAAAGAATGTTTTTGGGAAAAATCTATATTGAATCTAAGTCTCCCTCAATCCCAAGATTTCATCTTGACATCACGTTAGGTTCACTTGTGTAGCAAGGTTAAATTTTAAACATTGAATAAGTGTTTGGGAAGAAAAATCTTAACATAAGAATGAGAGACTTAGAATCTTGTAGGCAATTTGAAATATGGAAAATACATATGTAAGTTATGAAGATTGTCATAAGGGTGAAGAGAAAAATTAAATGGTTGAACAACAAGTGAAATGTGAAACGAATTTTCAGAATATGTAGGTGGAAAGAGGGAGAAAATTATGCTTACATAATAATGTTATTGGATGTTTAACGTATCCTAGATGTAACCATGGTAATGATGTGTTGTGGGTTGTCAATCCTTAAGTCCCTTTTATTGTGGTTGTGTTATTTCTAGCATTCGTTCATTGGGGAAAATGTGGCATCATCATGTATATGGTGTTATCATGTGTCTACGTGGTTCGATGACTTATGTAGCTGCATCGTATGTGTTATGGAGTTTTCCTTACTTGGAGCCTTGTGGCATTGTGTAGTGAGCAATGTAAGTCAAAAAAAAATTCCTAGTATTTTCTTGTTGCATTTGGGTGTTTAAAATGTGGGCACTACATAAGATAATAATAATCTTATCAAATATTATAAGAACAAAATTTGGCACCTCATTGAGAGCTTTGATGCTCTTAACATGCAGGTGGTACCATGAAAAGTGAATAATGAAGCTGATAAAATGTTTGCACTTGGTTCACAATTATCTCTTGCTAATCAATTTTTCAAAGGAAACACTCAACACATTAATATGGTGATTAGACCATCCATTCCAAACAACAACACCAACTAGAAAGTGTTTTAAAGTTACACACATATCATCTAATTCATTAAAATTGAATTTGAGTTCTCATCAAGCTTGCAAATTGACTTGCATGATAGCTATGGTGACCAAGTGATTCAAATGAAGTAAAATAAGTTTCCTAAAGGGTTGGTCACCTGATAGAAAATGTTTTTCCATAATGATGAGTTTAAGGGTGAAGAAAAGTATATACGCAGCTTTGCACAAGAATATTTCCCAGTCACTATTACGAGTGGAAAAGAGTTATTTCTTTGTAATACTTGTGCGTATGATGAAGAGCGTGTCTTCATCTCTCTCTGGAAAAAATATAGTGATATCTTCTCATAGGAGTATGAATACCTCAAATGTTTTGATCCAAGTGTCGCTCAACACTTCATTGACCTTAATTTTAGTATCAAGCCCTTCGGATAGAAGCAACAATCGAGTCGATGTAAAGATAGAGCCCCTCATGAGAAAGGAATTATCCAAACTCATTGAGGAAAAAATTATTTTCCCCATCAATCAATCTACTTGGGTCGTGAATCTAGTTCCGGTGCTTGCAACAAGAATAGTGAAATTTGACTCTTTGTTGATTTCAAGATATTTAAACAAGGAATCTCTAAAGGATCATTATCCTTTTCCTTTAATGGAGCAAATTTTGTAAATTGTGGCTGGCACACAAAGATTCTCAATGTTATATGGGTATTCAGGTTTCAATTAGATCCTGGTCAAGGAAGAGGATCAATTCAAAATAGTGTTTATAACAAAGTGGGGAACATATGTATATCAAAATATGCCCTTTTTTCTCTCAAATGTAGGTGCTAAATTTCGATTGCACCATGGAAATTGCCTTCAAAGGTTATATTAATGAGTTCATCTTGGTTTACCTCACTGATATTACAGTCTTCTCAAAGAAAAGTGTGTATCATATGGCACACCTAGATAAATTCTTTGAGAGATACATAAATTTTGGGGTATCCCTTAACCCCAAGAAGTGCAATTTTTCTGTAGCACAAGGAAAAATTTTGGGCCATGTGGTTTCAAAGGATGGCATCACAATTGATCCTGAGATTGTTTCATCCATCCTAGCTCTTTCCTTGATGGTGCAAAAAAAGGCCTTGCAATACTTCCTTGGTAAGATCAATTTTTTTAGGTGCTTCATTCCTAACTTTGCGAGGTCTAGTTTAACCCATTACACTGATTCTCAATAAGGACATAGCCTTCAGATGCACACCAGAAGGAAGATAAAAATTTGAAAAAATAAAGTGAGAAATTGTTTGCATGCCAAGACTCATCAACCCAAATTATTCTAAGGATTTCATCCTTTATTCTTATGGTGTTAATGTGAGTGTTGTTGCTATCCTAAGACAAGAAAATGAACAAGGATTGGAACAACCAGTGGATTTATTAAGCCAAACATTTAAGGATTATGAATTAAAATATAATCACGAGGAGAAGTAGGTCTTCACCATCATGTGCGCACTCAAAAAAATCAAAATTATGCTCACCACAAATCATATGAAGGTGTTAGTCTCCCCTTTGTTTTGTCATACAATTCATCATGGGAGTAGAGATCGTGAAAAGAGAGCACGATGGGTGACCAAAATCATGGAATATGACGTGACTATCAAAGCCAAAAAAATGGTAAGAGGGAGTGCCCTCTGCAAGAAGATTAATGAGGATACACAAGATGATCCTGAGACTTCATTATTTATAGATGAAGATCTCCCACACGCAGAACATGATAAGAATATAGATCCTAGCACAAAATACTGGATGAAGGACATGATCACATTCCTTTCTGATGGTGCATACCCTCCAAGATTAAACAAGGAAAAGATAAGACACATGAGGTTACAATCTATCTGTTATGTTTTAATTGATGGACTTCTCTTCAAGAAAAATATTTATGGCATACTGTTAAGATGTATCAACGATGAGCAAAATAAAAAAGTGTTGGCAAAATTTCACAATGGATTCTCTAGTGGACACTTTTCTTCCAAAACTACAACAATGAAGATTATAATGGCATGAATCTTTTAGCCTACCCTGTTTGTAGATGCAAACAAATGGGTTAGAAAATGAAAGGAATGCACTTTCTTTGTAGGAAAGAAAATATTGGCAGCACTTCCCCTTCGACCAATTCAAGTGGATCAGCCTTTTACCCAATGGGTTCTCAACTTTATAGGCATGATCAATCTACCTTCAAGCGCTGGACATAAGTGGGTACTAACAGCTATGGACTACTTCACCAGATGGACACAAGCTTTTGTTCTCAAATAATGAACCGAGTCAGTCATCCTTGAATTTCTTGAAGGTATAGTCACAAGGTTTGGCATTCCTCAAACCATTATCTCTGATAATGAAAAATCCTTCCTTGGGACTAGAATCGTTGATTGGGCTCTAAATTTGGGAATTTATATGAACACTTCTTCCAATATTACTTGTAAGGTAATGTTATGGTAGAATCAACACAAAAAGAACCTAGTCGAATCATGAAACACACAATGGACATCAGCCAAATACAATGGCATACCAAGGTCTTGCACGTGCTCTAGGAAGATAGAATCACAATTTAAAAAGCAATAGGAACTTCACCTTACAAGATTGTCTATTTTAAAGAGGATCCTCTTCCTTTAACATTGGATTTGAACTCATTGGCGTTTACCCAAAACTAGAATTTGAAGGTGAAAAACAGAGGGAAATCATAATGAAAGAGTTGGTTAATCTTAGAGAATTAAGAAACTATAACATGATCAAGCTATAACAACATCAACAAGTAAGAAATAAATGGTTTGATAGAAAGGCTAGGCCTCAAGCTTTCAAATTTGGGGACTTAGTTTTAAAATGGGATAATGACAAAGCTAAACTAGGGTGCCATTAAAAGTTTGATGCAATTTGTAGTGTCCCATATATCATCAATTTGTGCAAAGAGGCTAACTCTTTAGAGATAACTCATCTTGATGGAAGCGCACGACAAATCCTAGTAAATGGGATCTATCTCAAACCCTTTCATTAGGTTTGCTGCATCATTTTGTATATATTAGAGTAGTTTCAATTCCTCTAAGTGTTTTACATGCACATTATTTGTTTGTACATATTTATTTCTTCTCGCATGCTTCCCGTACGTGCTCTTCTTTTGCTTCAGAATGAAATTCTTCTTTCAACATTTTGCGGGATCTAGAGTAGAGTCAAGAAATTATCTATCAAGTGACTCTAGGGTAGTTCTTCCAAGTGAAAAATCAATAATTTCATAATTAAATAATAGACTTCATGCCCAATGGATTCTCTAGGCTACTAATCTCCTTCATCTAGTAGGAAGATGGCCCCAAAAGTCACCCAAAATGTTATCCAAATAAGTCTCCTAGTTATTTGATTAATTTGTATACACATTTTGGATCTGATTTTTTCATTGGAATGTTATGTACACTCAAGTTCATGTGGCACATCCCCTTGTTTTCACTTCCCCATGGGCTTCCCCTTCTCCCCCTTTATTTTACTTTTCCTCTTTGTTCTACTCCTCTCTTGCATGCATCCTCTACACATTCACCTTCTTCCTAACACATATTTCATCATGCATGCACACCTTGCACTTGCTTTAATCACCTAAGTCCCTAGCCATCTCATGTTCCCCATAGATTATCTTGTAATAGTTATGCCTTGACCATGCATTCTATGCTCAATAGTTTTCCTCATTCCTCACATGTGTTGTGTGCACCTTTATTCTATCTTTTTCCCATGCCTCATTCTTCCATGCACATATCTTTGTTCCCTCCTTCGCACCTTTCTATACCATATCATCTTCTAACACACTTGAATGTGCCACATGTAACTAGTCAAGGCATGCCAATAGGGTGTTGAATCCTTATATCAAAACAATAAGTGACAAGTGGCAGAAAACAACAAGAACATTTTCACAGTTGGTCGTCATTTCATCCAATCCACGCGCGCCACGTGTATGAGCGTTCCCTGACAACTCTGACATCTTTTGATAGCCATATATTTTTCCAAAGAGATCTAATCGGTGCATGCCTAGTCTCAATCAATAGCTTCTGACATTGACTATAGTGCTAAAGATTCAAATTCAAATTCTTGGTAGATCTAGTAGGTGAGAAATTGGAAAATTTCTTTATGGGCATTAATTAGAAGGTCGATTGCTTCAACCACTTGATTTGATAAGATCCACCCTTCTTCCTTCTCCAACATGTAAAAAGACTTGGGAAGTGTATTTGATAGATTTCAAGAGGATTTACAGGAATTGAATGCTTCTTGTTGGTGGTTGTATTTTAAATTCGGGGTTCCCTCCTTCTTTTCTTCTTCTTCTTCTATGGATTCATATATATATATATGTAAAATTTTATCTCATTATTAACATTGGAGACTTTGGATCCTTATGCAAATTTTCCAGGGACTTTATATTTTATGTATTTTGAGTTTCACACCTCTAGATCTACCTCTTATCTGTGGATAACATCCTCCTTCACCATCGTAACAAATCATGCAATTTTAGAAGTGATAGAAGCATCATTTTGTGACTATTATCTATCCTAACGTGTTTGCATTCCTTATTCTTGCCTTTTCTTTTGCATTGCGTGCTCGTTGTGCCATTTTATGTCCCTTACAACTCCTTATTTAGTTGTGTTCCATGAAATTGATTTGGGTAAATATGTTTTAGTCGTCTTTACACGTTCCTAGCCTTATTTCATGCATTTCCCTTTATTTTCACTCGAAGCAGATTGTTTTCATCCCTCTTTTCTAGTGCTATCACCTTTTAGTGTAGGTTTATTTTCATGTTATCCTTCTATCCCTGGTCCCTTTGCATTGTTAGTTAAGTTTTCCTTTTTAGCACTAGGAGTACAATAACGAGTAGAATTAGATAGAGGAATTGGATTTCTCTGGAGATTCGTCCCAAGAACACAAGGTCCCACAACTTGGGGACTATTCTATTGTTGTCACAAATGACTTGGTTCTTCCGGATATGAGACAAAAGTGCAAGTTTTATGACAAACAATAATCATATAAATACAAAGCTATGTGACCATAATAAGGGACCAAGCTCTACGAATCTACTACCATCACCTAAGGTTGCATCCAAAGGCATTATAAGAGCATCAAACCATCCATCTAGCTTTATCTCAAGGGACAAGGGAATGCATTCTTATGAATACAATTCATAGGAGGGGAAGTTCATTTTTCCATGCATACATATATCTACATATTCTACATCTAGCTATTATTTACTATTCCAGGGGCGTACAAATCGAGAGCCACCTAGGACATGATTCTTCCCACACAAAAACGAAAAACTACATGGAGTATGAAATGTAGTGCATCACCTAGATCATAATTTCACTCAATCAAGTGACTATTAGGGTTAGTTTGAATCACCATTTACATCTTTTCCTTTTTAGTATTTGATGTGTTTTGGGATTTTACGGGATAGATCTTTCATTGCATGTTACAAGATACATCATAGAACTTATTGTGAAACACATATGATCAAAGGAGAAGGTTAATGAAATAATAGCAACCCTGCAAAAACTATTTTTGAAGTTCTATATAGAGTCGGTGCCTAGTTTGGGTATCTAGTACCTAGGCTCCCGAGTGCAATCCAGGCACCCTAGTCTTGTCGTCTTCTACACTTGTGTAATTTTTCTATGTTTGATTGTGAAACCCTATGCTCCAGCTCAATAGTTTTCTAGCTTTGCATACCTTCGGATTCATTGCAAATCAAATAAGTATTTTATCATCTTCCTTGCACTTAGGTTTTTAATTTATCTTTCTTATTTGTTTTTTATTGATAAAGCGGTGAAGGGACCCATTCGCTATATTTAAAGTTGAGGCCAGATCCTCAGGATAAAAAAGACTATAAAAGCCAAAAGTTAATAGCAACTACAATTGAACACCAACTTAACAACAACATATAGTAAAACTATAACCAAAACATCATAAACCAAAAATATCCCATAATTACTTCGTACCCAGCAATGGAAAATAATCCTCAATTCTTCCCATTCAACCCATTTTGTTTTTTTCACTTTTTACTTCAAACCACTTTCCTTGGTCAGTCAAAATCACTAGTGCAAGGTCACTAGAAGTTTCCGAGGCCATAATTTTTCCGACCTTTGAATCTTGATCTGATTGATATTTCGATGTATGACCCCTCTTTGTTCCACCTACAACCAGGTGATTTTCCTGGATTCCCTTTTTAGTGTCCTCCTTCTTTATAGCCACTTTATTCTCGAAGTTCGTATTACTCGGATCGTCCTTAAAGTTTGCAGCGGATACCAAATCCAGATTAACCAAGCCCCATCCACTAGAAGTAGTCAATCCATTTTATTTTAGATTTTTTATTTTTATTGAAGGGACAAGAAGCTTGTAGATGACCTGTATTTCTACATATTCTACACCAGAATGCAATATTCTCATAGTCTAGGATCTGGATATGCTGAAGGTCACCAAATTTAAGATTGATTTAATTAGGTAAACCCTTTCTCAAATCAATTTCAATGCATATAGAAGAAAATGAACACAGAATAGAGTGTGTTCTATCCAAATCTTCTTTGATAAACTTGCCCAAGTTGTTGCCAATGTCTTCTAGGGCATACCACAAATGTAAGGGGAGGTTAGGAAGCTGACCCAAACATGTATTTTGGCAACCGAATAAGTGTTTAGATCAAAATCTGGAAACCATGGAGTTATAAATAAACCCACATGCCCCTAGAACCACAGACCATCTATCAAACATCTTTGATAGTCTTCATATTCTCTAAAATGGACAGAAAAAAACCCTTGGAACATAGGGATATTTCACACTTATTGGTCTAAGTATCGAATACCCACTAGTACAGAGCAGAGGAGGAAGGCCAGAAACCGTTAAACCTACCAATCACTGCATCCTGTGATAAATTTTTGAAATATTCCTCCACTTCAGGGTTCTTAATGGTTATAGAGGGGATTTCCACGGCCAAATAAACTAGGTAGGCCAAATTACTTAATGATTGTTTTCCGATGATCGGCCACTTTTATTATCCAATGCATCTTTGATTGAGATTTCCTTTTGATATAGAGTCAAACCTCGATGACCCTCAACGTCACCCCATAGCATCTATTACTATCCTTTCTTTGCCCACTAGTCCGCATGAAGTCCCGGTGGAGTTTGAAACCCTATTTATAGGGCACTTGCTCCTCGTCAATATTCTCCAACCCCACATCTTCGTGCCCTCCTCCACCAAGCCAGAAACCCCACGGAGCTAAAATGAAGTCCTTATTTTCCCCTTTCATGGCTGTAAGCCCTCATGGCTTCTTTTAGTGACCATTCCATTTCTTTCCTCCTCAATTTTTCGCTCCATTCTCCTTCGCACTCTCTCCAATTCTATACTGTTGAAGTTCTACCTATCTTGATTATTTTTTGTGTCACATTTTGTACTCTATTTTTATATCATTTTTGTTATGACTTTGAAATATCCTACTAGGGTTTTACAAAATGCATATATATATATATATATATGAGATGGGTTTTAAATTGGAGTACATAATACAAGTCCTAAATAAGGTTTATTCAAAAGGGGAAATACACACTGTGTAATTTGAAAATGGAGGAAAACAAGGTTTAAATAATTTTAGGATTCTGGGATAGGGGAGGGAAATATGTATGATGATCCAATGCATAAAAGAGTGTAAGACATTATACCTATAAGAACAATTAAAATGAAAAATATAATTGATTATTGAACATGAAAAGAGATACCATAAATTGTGTAATTTTCGTAAGACTATGAATATGTGTTCCCTACAAATTTTAGTGAGATATAAGAAGTAGATCCATCCTTCAAATAAATGTAAATTGAACTAAATGAAGGTGCATGATAATGAAGAAATTTTCTTATAGGATAATTCTTGATATGAAAGTAAAGGTGAAACATGAATTGGATCGAATGATAGAAGCTAGTTTGATCCACCCCATAGAAAAAATGATTGAATAAGTACAATAGTGACATAACCAAATAAGATAGGGTAAATAAAAATATCTTTGGACCTGTATGGAATGGAATGATGCATATGTGAATGATCCATTTCTAACTCCACTTCAGATGAAATACGTGAAGTATATGTGAGCAATGAGGTATATTCCTTTACAAATGGATTCAATAAGTATCAAAAATTCCAATTGCACTAAAAGATGAATAAAAAACCATCTATGGAATATAATAGGGATCATTTGAATATATATTCATTCCATTTATGATAAATAATGCAATATTAGTGTTTTTAGGGAAGTTTTCACTTCCTCCAAGGATTTCATTCACGATTATACTTAGATGACTAGGAAGTGTTTTCTCTTCTCAATGAATACTTATATAAGACTTGGTTGATGTCTTAAAGATGTAGAACATTGCACATTTCCTTAAATTTTATATAAAAAAACACACTTTTTAGAATTTCCGTTGGGTCATGTAGTATGTAAACATGGTTTTTTTGTTGACCAAGAAAAAAATGGTGGTGATCAAAGGTCTAATTCCCCCATAAACAAATAAAAAATGCAATCTATTTTGGGGTACATAAGATAATACTGATTATGTTTAAGGGAATATTCAATATTTTATTACCTATGGAGTGACATTGATGAAATATTCAAAGTTTAAATAATCTCCATAGTACTTTAAAACACATTCATGCATCTTACTACGAAGTTAATTGGAATGTTGATATTGGTATTCCCTGATTAGATAAAGGAATTACATGTTCATGTTGATGCATTAGGGTATGTAATGGGACCAACCCTTGGGTAAATAATGGAAGGATGACTAGATCACCCCATCCTTTTTGTAAGTTGAAAATTTTCTAGAATGGAAAATAATTACACCACAACTAAAAGAGAAGCGTTGGCCATGGTCTTCACACTTTAGAAATTTAAGTAGTATTTTCTTACAAATCCATTTGAATTTTTCACATATTATCAATCTATGAGATATTTGGTCAATAAACCACTTCAAGGAGGATTTAATTTAATATAGTTAATGTTATTTCAATACAAATTCAAGATAAATATAAATTTTTGAAGAGAACATTTGGGGCCTCACCACTTGAGTTGGATAAACATTAGGTAAAAGCTAGAGGTCTCAAAGTGGAATCTCTTCTTTGTGAACTTGTTTAGAATCACTATGGTTCCAGAAAAATAGAGGAAATAATATAAATTTTATATAATGGGGTACTCTATATCACTACAAGGAGAAATAAAATAAATATCTAGTTGTGAGAGAGCTACAATTCATAGTAATAAATGGCTTCCAATACAAACTAAGAAAAATGATGTATTGCAAAATGGTGTTAGATCTATTGGTATTTGTGACTTACCTCATCGTCAATTGGGGTATTGTCCACATCACATGGTGAGTCATCTCATTTAGTTGAGATTATAGGTCATAGGAGTTATATGAACTATGCGAGATTCCATCATAGAATCTATCATTTCCATATGCATCATTGACTTCATAGGAGCTACATTCCATATTGGGAATCATATATCCTCTTTCCCTCATGGAGGGAAATATTTTCTAGTTATGAGAGTTATTCAACACTCTTATGTGTACCCTTATTTTGATCTATGAGAATAAGTAGACCTATTTATTCTACTCATGATTTTTAGTTGTTCAATTACACTTGTTGATTACTTGGAGCTTTCTCATCACCATTAGAGTGCAATATTGTTGATATACACAGGTTTCTATGTTTATTGTCACAAAAATTTCACATGGTATCGTAGAGTTGTGATTCAAAGTGAACATACACTCGTATTCATCGGTTACTAATTACTTTCTGTTTTGTTTCTTATTGCTTCTCATTTAAGTTTTAATCATTTTTGGAATTGTGTTAATATAGATTATCACTTTCGAGTTTTTAGAGTTTGTGTTATTTTAGGTTTTTTTATTGTGTAGTTTTTAGGTGTTTTCTAGATAATCTTAGCTAGATACAACTATCTCTTAGTGGAAAGTGTGTTTGGGGGTATTTAAATGGTTCTTTGGTTATTTGATTTTTTCATTAAAAATTTGATTTTTTAAAAATTTCATTTCCCAAATCCTTATCCTCTCTATTATACTCCACCCCTACTTGCCCTCTCCTCTTATCCATCTCATCAAGCTCCCTCACCAAATCGTCATTTGGGTCCTCTCAACTCATTCTTTCGTTAGTGTGTTTTTTTCCTTTGGCTCGTTCACTTAGGTTCTATGCTCTCCATTTTTTCCTTGTGGATCCCTCAACTTGCTTGGATCGAGATCAACCCTCTTGAATCATTCAAGCCTTTCTCATATCCTGTTGTATTTGTCTTATCTCATTGGATCTTGACCCATATTTAGTTTCCATTTGGCTATGTCATATTTCCTTGTGCCCCATCTAACATTCCAGCTTGTGCTTGAACTTGGATTCACCTACTCAAACCACTGGTTGTTTTTAACCCCTATCCATTGTTCCCATCTCGGACACGGGATCGATAGTTCAATGATTCCACCCCATTCTACTCATCTCATGGATTTTCTCAATGCATTAACTCAATCATTTGTGGAATGCTACTTGACACGTGTTTTTATTTATTTCCACCTCACTTCCATTCCTATTTAGTGTCCAATCCAACCCTAACAACAAGATTCCGGGACCCTCACACGGCCATTACCTCTCTCTCCCTATGCATCATTTGGTAAATTCCCCTACTCTCCAAGCATTTCTCCCACCTCGAGTCCACCGTTAAGATTGCTCCACATGTCTCATTTTTCTCCTCCCGTTGATTGCTTAACTAGCATCCATCCCTTTTACTTTTCCAAGCCCACATTTCTTTAAATAACATATATGGTTTTAAAACTTAGGTGTTATTACATATGCTTTTAATTAGAACATTATTTTAATTAATTAAATGTTATATTTATTTTGAGCTTTGATTAAAATTTATTTTATTCTAGGTTTTATGTAAAATCTAAGTAGCGTTTAATTGCATCAAAGGAGGAATATTTTCTAAAGTAGGTCATTAAGGTTAAGTAGGTAGTTATTTTTTGTAATTTATATTCCTGTTAGTTTTAAATTTATTTCAAATAATTTAATTAATTAGAAAAATTAATTACAAAATATAGTGTTATTGGGCATTTTTTACCACTAGTTCATGTTGGAAGTGTGTAGTACTCTACTGGAGATCCTTTTACTTTTTGGGATATTTTCTTCCATCATGGAGGATTTTGGACTCATTTTTAAGTCACATTTTACATTGGACCACACTCTCATTATTTATTGCAGGTTAGTGAGTGCTTCTACCACAACCTTGCGGAAATTGAGTTTTTCTTTTGATGTAAGACATTGTTTCTCACACGCAAGGACTAGTTTTCTTTCCCCTTCTCTTATTTTCACATCATTTTTGCATGTTTACGGTGTCAAACTATCGTGATTGCAAAAATTGATTGTGATCTCCACACTTACGTGTTTATAGACTAATTGTAAGTTGAGTGGACAAATGTTTCAGGACATATATTTTCACCTAATTGCAATCAACACACTAAACTTTTAAGTTCCGCAAATAAGGAGTGAACATATTGTTTTTGGGTGTGTGTGTGCTTCTCTTCCTTCTTCATTCCTATTTTCTCTCTCTTTTTGATGGGTTATAGTGCTATATATTTTTTATTCCATTTAAATTATGAAAATAAGGGGTAAAGGGTTGTTTCACATCACTATGGGAGATGAGACTGAGCTTGACAATGGACCTAAAAAATCTAAGTGGATGAACCAATGTGACAAAGCTTTGTATTCTTTGTATGTACATTTCTCTTGACTTTCTCTTCTATATTGATTCTTCTATCACACCTAATGAATCATGGAAAACTTTAGATGGTATGTTCAGAAAAAAAGATGATATAAGCATTTATGAGTTGTAAAAAATTGTTATGATTAAATCATAGTAACTTTGATAACCTACATGAATTCTTCTCAAATTTCATCGACACTATATTACTATTAAAGGTACATTAAGCTGAGAAAAAGATGCCTAGTTGATTTGGTGTCCCCAAGATTTCCCTTAGAAATCTTGGGATACCCCTTTAAATTTTGGTCATGTTTCCTTGTAAAGGCTAGAGGTCACGTTTCATGTGTCCCCTTGAATAATAATTAGTTATTTAGTTCTTTACCTTTAACTCTTTTGGATTATAGGATTGAGTAATATTCCTTCAGGAGGCTATAAGAGGTTGTTTGATCATATTTGCCAAAATACCCACTATATCAAAGTTTTCCAAAATACCTAAAAAATATAATCATGGAATTCATTATAGACCTATTCGTGTATTTCAAGTTACTTTATTTCATAATTTACTGATGAAGTACCAAATGAAAACCTGATTCACACTATACTATGCTAGGTGGGTTTACACAAATCCTTTACTTTTAAAGTAAGTAAATTCATTCCAAAAACCTTATTCTTACCCTTAGCAGTTCATTATGGAGAAAAGATATCACTCTATTATAAAAAAGTAATAAAGTAAAGTTGGTAGAAAATACCACAACCAAGGTACTTACCTAATCAAAATTTTCAACTTAATCTACTTGCTTCACAATACTAAGTAGTCGGTTAAAGTTGATTCAAAATCCCACACTTCTACTCACCGCTAGACTAAATTAGGTTTCGATACCTCTTTACTCCATAAAAAAAACAAAGATGTTCATAAAACCCACGTCGAAATAATGGTGACATGGCACTTGTACCTTATGCATTTAATGAGATGGATAATTTAAAAACAAAAGTATTTCCACATCATTTTTACCTAGCCATCAATTTATTCAAGCAAGTAATTCCCTCTACAAACCCAAAAAACCTCGTGTTGACTTAATGAAGTGTTTTTGGGCATTAATTGGCAACCCATTTCAAGTTAAGGTATGTTGATCTTATTCCCTTCTTGCATTTCTATTTTTATTTACATTTTTCCATGGTTTGCATTTTCATAGGTTGTTTCACTACTTGGTTTTCTTTTCTGAAATCTATAGTATTTTTCTCGAATTGATTGTGAAATAGTTTCAATTATTAAGAAATTCTATGGTTTTTAGTCAGAAATTTATTTTCATGGTTATTTTGTGAAAAATATAAACTTAGGAAAATCCCTAGTTTAGCCACGAAGGCCGGTGACTCAGAATTTTCCTACTTCCTACTCACCCTTTGGAAAATTTCTCCAAGGCCCTTACTTCCTTGGGAAACTGAACTATTTATATTTCCCATTTTCCCCATGCCTTACTGAGAAAATAGACCCTTATTTTTTAACTCCTACACTTTACGACAATCATACCTAATATTACTACTACCCATGTCTTGTGGAAACCCGATCTCTTACTACTTGAAATATATACAAAGTAGGTTTTCAAGAGACTCTTACTTCTTAGTTCTTTGTACAAAATCAAACCCCTCATATTGGATTACTTAAAACTTCAAGCAGTCCACCTTGAAAACCCACACTCCATTGTGAAGATAAGTTATATTATTTGATTGCTTACTAAATGCTTGGAAATTCACTTGCTAAAGAACGTTTTTGTACTTTAATGACTCGAAGAGAATTATACATGCTCATAGAATTAAATTTACCTATATGGGATCAATATTTTGAACTGAATTCTAAATCTTAAGCAAGGACAATTGATAACCTATTAGTACTTTACATAAATTGTCTACTTTAAGGAAAGAACTACAAATGTTTAAGACAAGGGAAAATTCATTTGAAGTAGAAGAGGTAGCAATTTTCCAAGAAGATCCCAATCTTGTAGTTGAAGAAACTGTTATCCAAAATTCACCCCTCAAGGTAATTTTGATAACATGCATCAAATTATTTAGTCCCAAGCAAGTAGATTGATTCGAGGCCCAAATCATGTTTTTCGGGGTCCCCTCGGCCTTTTCTAACTCTCCCATCCAAGAAGAAATCCCAACGAGTTGGAAAAAATGGAAAAATGGAAAAATAAGGTCAGCAGGATGGTTTTAAAGCATTTCAGTGTCCGGAGGGTTTGGGTCATACCGAGGTTCGTCATACCAAGCTTGGGGCCGAGAAAACAAAGAAAATTGGCTAAGTCAGACATTTTTGTCCCAGGCGGTCCGCGGGACAGTTAGGGCGTCGGGACGCGAGGGATGTGAAAAGGGAAAAAGTCGTAAAGCAGGAACAAGGAAGCCCGAATCAGCCGAAGCAGGAGATTTTCATCTAGGATAGCTAGGAAAAAAGTACATGAGGGATGCGTGGGACGCGAAAAGGTGAAAAAGCCGCAAGCAGGGACAAGGAAGCCCAAATCGGCCGATGCGGGAGAATGTGTCCCAGGAAGTGGTGGGGAAAAGAGAAGGACTTGAAAATTATCCAAGTTTTGGTCAAAGTTTTTAAAGGTAAAAATTTTACCCGCAGGCCCATCAACAAATCAAATCTCACCACGTGTCTTCACCATCGACCCAGCGGAGTGGGAAAAAATTAGAATTTTTGGCAAAATGTTTTGCCGAAAGTCCAAAGGGTGAGTTTTGGCCCACTGCCCCCGCCACCGAATGGAAGCTCATGGCCAATCAGGGCCTGACATGTGTCATCCAAGTGGCAGAGCATGGGGAAAATTTAAATTTTTTTCCAAAATGCAAAAAGGAGGTAAAATTCAATTTTTTTCCCGCCGATCCGTTTTGGGCCTGTTTTTGCCCTAAATCTTCAAATGGCCATAACTTTCGATCCAGAGCTCAGATTTTCACGTTCTTTATATCAATGGAAAGCTGGTGAAATTATCTACATGATTCCGGGGTCAATCTTACATTTTGGTTCAGTTTGGAGAGAGAAAATTGAAAAAACCTCTGGCACGTGGTAATGGCCAGAAATGACGTTTCAACAACCAGTTTTAATGCAAAATACAGTTCGCCACTTTTAAGTTTGCTAGGGTTCTCACCTACCACCATAATGAGATGATTAAATGCAACCTAGAGGTGGTTGGGGTAGATTTGGATTTCCTCTCTCTTCCCTCTCTCATTCTTCCTATAAATTGTAAGGAGGGGCTTCTTTCTAAGCATTGGACATTCTTGGTTTTCCCCTTTGTTCTTCTCTTTGGCAGGTGAATTTGTGGAGTTCAAACCTCCCATTTAAAACTATAATGCAACTTTACCTCTTGACATTTTTTAGTGTATTGTATCAATCTTTGGAGCAAGTAATGCATGTCTGTGGATGATTCTCAGCCTCTCTCTATGTTCATTTGCATCCTCCCGATCTTTCACTTTGCAAATTTTGTTATCGTGCATGATCTTGCATCACATTTTAATGGTTTGTGTTTATTGGCAAGATAGGTTTTCTTCATTCCTTGGTGCATCCCCTTTGTTAGTTTAGGTTTATTTTTATGAATCTTCTTACCCTATCTCCTTGGCAAGTTAGATTAGATTTTGAGTAAACCCTCTACATTTTTTTCATGTGCATCTAAACAGAGAGGAATAGGAACCGGCCTTCATCCAGGAGATATTTTCTAATTTCGTAAGGTCCCACACTTGGGAAAAGCTCCATGTTATGAAATCACACCGAGAGTCTCAACCCATCGAGTCACGAGACACTTAGGGGTCTTTGTGATTGGGTGATAATAGTTTTGGCACACCCGGTGGGACCTTAGAGGTCTTCACTTTTATTGCAATAAGATCGATGTGCACTTGTTGTGAGTTCTAGCTTTGAAGGAGCTTAAATCACACATCTAATGACTCCAAAAGAAGCATAATCCGCTGGTTTGAGTAGTCCAAGCACTGGCAAATTTATGAGAAGAATACGGACTGAGTCAAGAACTAGGGAGGCGGGATTGTTTGTTCATCTACACGTATCTCCGGGAAGAGAGAGAAGGGGAAGAAGATCTCAAATATCTCCATCTCCACCTAATAGAACCTTGTCAACACCTCCACCTGGTAGGCATTTGATCTAATCAACAAGGGTTCTCAGGCCAATCAGAATGGTGTAACCACCGAATTCGTATGTCAATTTCACTGGCAGTGACCCCACTTGCTCTCAATGCACAACATCCAATCCCAATTGCAGCATTGAAGAACATTCCATACTTCACTGGAGAGAACCAGACTACTCCTGGTGATCATGTTAAAGACATTTCCAACCTTTGTGCAATTCATGAAATCAATGAGATGCAAGTTCTTTGTCAAATTTTGGCATTATCATTCAAGGGGAAAGCTTTATAATGGTTCAGAGCCTTGCCTCGGGTTCTATTAAAAATTGGAATCAGCTATGTATAGCCCTCCATGAGCAGTTTGGGGAAAAGGAGACAACTTGTCCCTTTTGGAGCAGCTGACAACTATCAAAAGAGCTCCCAATGAGCAGCTAACTGATTTTAATTTCAGATTTCAAAGGACTTGGGAGAGAATTCCAAAGTGGCGGTCAAAGCCAATAGCGAGAATGTGCTTTTCTTTACTATCTTAAAGCTCTAAATTTTGATATTTCTAGGTTGATTCAGTCCATGGGAGGCACAACTATCCCTATGGCTTATAGCATTGCCATTAGGGCTGAAAATTGTTTGATTCAAGCTGGAAAGCTAGCTCCTAGGCCTCCAATGCCATTATATCCAAGTTTAGAGAGCCCAAGTACTAGCCAAGTGCCTAATTTAGCTTCTATTCCCACTCCTAGAAATTAGAGTTCAAATGAAGCTTCTACTTCATCTTCTAGTGCCTCAAACGAGCTTCAAGAAGTCATGAAGCAATTACAAAATCTAGGTAATGAGCTGGTTACACTCAAAAGGCAGCAAGCTCAAGGTTTTAGACCTTCCTTCCAGCCTCAAGCTCAGCCTAACAGGTAGCCATATCAGCCTCAAAGACCACCCAATCTAGCTACAAATTAGAATCAAGCAAGGCCTCCTACCAACAGACCATTTCAGCCCGATAACCTCAATGTTGCATCCACATCCAGAGCTTTGGTACCGGTGCAAAATAACATGGCCCAAGAATATGATTGGTGTTTCCCATGCAGTCAGCCACATAACCAATCAATGTGCTTTAACGGTGCATTAAATCAGGCTCTTATGGTGCAAACCATTGGTGGGTCGCAAGAGTCTAGCCACGAAGAGGATCAGCAGCAAGAAGCACCTCAGCAAGGAACATCTCCGAACAAAACTACTCTTGTCAATTGGTGGCAAGCTGAATATTTCTATGGTATGAATCAAATACCCTCTCAAAGTGTTGCAGCCAACACAAGGTCAAAAAGGAGAAATTTGGGTGAAAGACAGTCATTGGCTCCAAATAATCCATAACCTTCTACCACTCCACAAGTTATTGGAAAACAAAATGTAGTTCCAAACATGCAAGGAGCACCCAAACCAGCTCCTAAACCAACTCACATGCCAGCTGCTGCTGCCCATGTGCAAGGAATGAATGTGTAAGCTAAAGGATAGCAGAGGGATGCTTCATCCCCATTCAACATCATTGATTAGATGAAGAAGAAAAATGTAAATATATCAATGTGGGAATCACTATCCATCCCAAGCCAAAGAGATTTACTACAAGCTGCCATGAAGGACTGGACAACTTCAAATCAACAAGTCCAAATGCAAGAAAAGGTGCTCACAAATGCTGCCTAGCTTTGAAGAGAATCATGGAGCACAACAAGTAAAATTTTGAAGCCCCCTCCTTTTTATGTCTCATTAATCATTGGAAACCAGTTGGTGCACAATTGCATGATTGATTCCGGGGCAAGTAGCTCAGTGATGCCCAAGAAAATAGTTGTTCAGCTAGGACTTCAATATGAAACCATATTCAAAGGGGTAGTGCAGTTGGATGGGAAAGTAGTAACAATAGTTGGGGTGATAAGAAACTTAAGTCTTACCTTGCATGCATGTCCAAATGTTGTTGTTTTACAAGATGTATCAGTTATAGACCTTCCACCACTCTTTGCCCTATGTTTTTCAAGATATTTCACAACCAATATTAGAGGATATTTGTCTGTTGATTGGTCACACATCTTTGTTGAGCGAGGTATGGAACCAAAGCTACAATTAGGTCTGAACCTATTACAAACTTCCACATTGAGGCCTACACTCCAAGTCAGATCAATGCCAATTGTTCGACATTTGATCAAGAAGATCACCCAAGCACTGATGAAGCTGACACCAAGGTTGGAAGCATCCCAGATCTAACTCTTGATGAATGGGAGAACAAGGTGCATGATTTTGATCCTTATCAAGAAGTAGAAGAATCTGAGCTAGGAGTCTATTACATACATGAACAAAATCAGCCCATTCCTAGCATCACCAAGCCATACCACAAGGATGACAATGAGGTATGGCAGCTTTTTTTTTATGGATCAAGGAGTAGACAAGGTGCCGGAGGGGGAGCCATGCTGGTTTCACCTCAAGGAGTAAAGTACTATTCAACTTTTAGATTTCAGTTTGCATGCTCCAATAACACTGTTGAATATGAAGCCTTGGTGCAAGGGATGCATTGGGTAATAAAGAGAGGAATAAAGAACTTGCAAGTATTTTGTGACAAGTGAGTTGATTGTCAACCAAGTTAAGGGACAACATGCTGCCAAGAATGATCTACTCAAGTGCTACAAGAACAGGGTGTGGGATCTCATTGAAGATTTTGAGGGCTTTGGCATCAAATCAGTTCCTAGGAAAGAGAACCAAGCTGCTGACAGGCTTGCAGCAGTTGGGTCAGCCTTTGACGTTGTGGAGAGCATTTAAAAAGATGAGGTACAGCCAAACATCCATGTGATTGTGAGGCCTTCAGTGCCAGATAACAATGTAAGTTGGCAAGTGTTTGAAAGTGATTAGCAAATCATCCATTTCTTGTAAGAAGAGGCTGAATTCTCAGCCAAAAACCAGGAAAAGTTAGAGCAGCAGTATGGTGACCAAGTGGTACAGCTAAGAACTAACAAGCTGCCCAAGGGACTTATCACTTTGGAGTCCATTTTCAATCCCAATGATCAGTTTAGGAAAGAGAAAGAAAACATTCAGGTCAAGAGAGAAGATTCAGTATCCATCTTGGTGGAAGAGAACAAACCATTGCAAATTGGAAAGATGACAACTAAACAAGAAAAGTATGAGTTCATATAGCTGTGTCAAGAGTTCCCTGATGTGTTTTCTTGGAGCTACGAAGACTTGAAAGGTTTCAATCCCGAGTTAGCTCAACACACCATTGAGTTGGATCCAAATACTAAGCCCATCAGGCAGAAACAAAGGCCAGTCAATCCACACATGGAACCTCTCATGAGGAAGGAATTGAACAAGTTGATTGAGTCAAGAATCATATTCCCAATCAAGCATTCTAGTTGGGTTGCCAACTTAGTTCCAGTCAGAAAGAAGAGTGGAGAGATCAGATTGTGTTTTGACTTCAGAGAATTGAATAGAGCATCTCTCAAGGACCATTACCCACTCCCTTCTATGGAGCAAATTTTGCAAGTGGTGGCTGGCTCGAGAGGTTTTCACTACTCGATGGCTACTCGGGCTATAATCGATTATGGTGAAGGAAGAAGATCAGTTCAAGACAGCCTTCACAACCAAATGAGGAACTTATGCATACTTGGAAAATGCCATTTGGGCTATCTAACACTAGAGCTACCTTCCAAAGAGAAATGGACATGGCATTCAAAGGTTTGATCAACAACGTGGTGCTTATAGACCTTGATGATATCACTATTTTTCCAAAGAATGCAACATACCACCTCTCTCATTTGAGACAAGTCTTCCAAAGGTGCGGGAAATTTGGAGTGTGTTTGAATCCTAAGAAGTGTATCTTCCTAGCACATGAAGGAAAGTTCCTTGGCCATATTGTCTCCAAATAAGGATTATCAATTGATCCAGAGAGGGTTGAAGCCATAAGAGCACTACCATTGCCAAGCCACAAGAAGGCCCTTCGAGTTTCTTGGGAGAATAAACTTTGTTCGGAGGTTTGTCCCAGATTTTGTAGCCCTTGTCAAACCTATCACCAAAATTTTGAAGAAAAGCATGGCTTTTAAGTGGACGAAGAGAAGGCAAGGAGGGTTTTGAAGCAATCAAAGAAGCCATCTCCCAAGCACCAACTCTCATCAACCTGGATTTCTCCAAAGATTTCATCCTCTATGCATTTGGAGGTAATGATACTATTTTTTCCATTTTGGTGCAGTAGAACAAGGACAATGATGAGTATCCAATTTCTTTCTTCAGCCAAATCCACGGAGGACTATGAGGTGAGATATTCTTTTATTGAGAAGCATGTACTTGCAGTAATCGAGAATCTTAAAGAAATTCAAGCATCTAGTCTCAAACAACAAAGTTCAGGTTGTTGGTCTCTCATGCGGGAGTAAAGGACTTCCTCCTCATTAAGGATTTGAATAGAAAAAGAGTAGGTTAGATCACTCGCGTCATGGAGTATGACATAGAGATCAAGGTCACCAATCTGGTAAGAGGAAAAGGATTGTGTGAGTAGCTAATTGCTGGGCAAGCAAAAGGGATTATGCAATGAAGAAGAGGCTATTTTGACATTCAAGACAGCCATGTGCAAGGTAGCATTCAAGAAGAGGATAGTGTTGTCCCCACTCCTTGCTGGACCCAAGGTATAATGCACTTCCTAAGCATGGGCCTATGCCCTCCAAGAGATGAACAAAACCCAAAGAAGACACTTCAGATTGCAGGTTGTCCCATATGCCATAGTAGACGGTGTTTTGTTCAAAAAGATGTGAATGGAGTCTGTTGAGATGCATTAACACAAATCAGATTCATAGGGTGTTGGAAGAGTTCCATGGTGGACCAGCTGGTGGTCATTTTACACCAAGAGTGACAACCCTAAAAATCATGAAGGCTGGTTATTATTGGCCCAAGATTTTCAGTGATTGCTTCATGTGGATCAAAAGGTGCAAGAATTGTGCATTCTTCATAGGTAGAGAGAGGCTTGCTGCCCTCCCATTGCATCCAATTTTAGTTGACCAGCCATTCATGCAATGGGCTTTATACTTCATTGGAGTCATTAATCCCAATTCAAGCCAAGGGTATAAGTGGATTTTGACAGCCACATACTACTTCACTAAATGGACCGAAGCAGTAGCACTCAAGGAAGCAAATGAGTCTAGCATCTTAGACTTCTATGAGGGGATAGTAACCAGATTTTGCATACCTACTACAATAATCTCAAATAATGCGTTAGCATTCATTGGATCCAAGGTGACTAAGTGGGCTGTCAAGAATGGATCTACCTAAGTACTTCATCAAACTACTACCCTCGGGGGTAATGACCAGCTGAAACTACAAACAAGAACTTGTTGAGGATCATTAAGAGGACTCTTGATGAGAATCAGAGGTCTTGGCATACCAAACTGAAATCAGCCTTATGGGATGATAGGATAACTCCCAAGAGATCCACAGGTAACTCTCCATTTAGGCTTGTTTATGGAAGAAAGGCAATCTTGCCCATGTCACTTGAGTTGCCAACATTGGAACTCATGAAGCAGTTAGAGTTGCTAGAGTTTGGGCCCATGGAGGTGAGATATGCAGAGTTGATGGAGCTCCAAGAGATCAGAGATCAGGCATCCCAAGCAATGGAGAAGGATCAAGCTTTGATCAAGAAGACCTTTGATAGGAAGGCCAAGAGTAGATCTTTCCAAGTTGGAGATCTAGTGTTAAAATGGGATGCAGATAGAGAAAAACCGGGAAGGCATTCAAAATTTGATGCCATTTGGAGTGGCCCATACATGGTCACAAAGTGTAAGGACAGCAATGCCTTCCAATTGTCTTCATTGGATGGTGAAGAACTGTAGATTCTAGTCAATGGAATCTATCTAAAGCATTGCTACTAAAGGGAAATTCTCCACCTTGTAAATATTAGCTTAGGTTTTCATTCCTCCAAGTGTTTGCGCACACTCTACATGTTCCATTTAGAGCATGTATGAATTTTAGTTTTGTACATAGTTTCTGTGGTGCTGGTCTTGCTCTTGCAGTCCATTTGAGTGGGTTTCAAGTGGCTCGAGAGAGGAGGTTTTCAAAGTTGAGATCGGTTTGCGAGCTACAACTCATGACTCCATGCCCAATGGATGCTTTGGGCAACTAGTAATTTTATCCAAGCAGGTAGATGACCCCACTGAGTCACCAAAATTGTTATCCAAAATTCACCCCTCAAGGTAATTTTGATAACATGCATCAAATTATTCAGTCCCAAGCAAGTAGATTGATTCGAGGCCCAAATCATGTTTTTCGGGGTCCACTCGGCCTTTTCTAACTCTCCCATCCAAGAAGAAATCCCAACGAGTTACAAAAAATGGAAAAAATGTAGAAAATAAGGTTGTAGGACTGTTTTAAAGCATTTCAGGTCTGGAGGGTTTGGGTCGTACTAAGGTTCGTCATACCAAGCTTGGGGCCGAGAAAACAAAGAAAATCGGCTAAGTCGGACATTTTTGTCCCAAGCGGTTCGCGGGACAGTTAGGACGTCGGGACATGAGGGACGCGAAAAGCCAAATGGGCCGAAAGCAAGGAAAAATTATCTAAGTCTTTTGTTTCACGCGGTTTGGGTCAGCCGGTTTGCCAAAAGACAGTCCATTTTGGGCGGTTCGGAGATATTTGTCCCAGGAAGTCCGGGACAGCTGGGACAAAAGTACGCAAGGGACGCGAAAAGGTGAAAAATCCACTGCCAGGAACAAGGAAGCCCGAATCGGCCAAAGTAGGATATTTTCATCCGGGAAAGCCGGGATAAAAGTACGTAAGGGATGCGTGGGACGCGAAAAGGTGAAAAAGCCGCAAGCAGGGACAAGGAAGCCCAAATCAGCCGATGCGGGAGAATGTGTCCCAGGAAGTGGCGGGGAAAAGAGAAGGACTTAGAAAATTTTCCAAGTTTCGGTCAAAGTTTTTAAAGGTAAAAATTTTCCTGCGTGGGCCCACCAACAAATCAAATCTCGCCACGTGTCTTCACCATCAACCCAACGGAGTAGGGAAAAAATTAGAATTTTTGGCAAAATGTTTTGCCGAAAGTCCAAAGGGCAAGTTTTGGCCCGCTGCCCCCACCACCGAATGGAAGCTCATAGCCAATCAAGGCCTGACATGTGTCATCCAAGTGGCGGAGCATGGGGAAAATTTAAAAAAATTTCCAAAATGCAAAAAAGAGGTAAAATTCAAAATTTTTTCCCGTCAATCCGTTTTGGGCCTGTTTTTGCCCTAAATCTTCAAATGGCCATAACTTTCGATCCAGAGCTCAAATTTTCACGTTCTTTATATCAATGGAAAGCTGGTGAAATTATATACATTATTCAAGGTCAATCTTGCATTTTAGTTTAGTTTGAGAGAGAAAATCAAAAAATTCATCGGCACATGGTAATGGCCAGAAATGACGTTTCAACAACTAGTTTTAATGCAAAATACAGTTTGCCACTTTTAAGTTTGCTAGGGTTCTCACCTACCACCATAATGAGATGATTAAATGCAACCTAGAGGTGGTTGGGGTAGATTTGGATTTCCTCTCTCTTCCCTCTCTCATTCTTCCTATAAATTGTAAGGAGGGGCTTCTTTCTAAGCGTTGGACATTCTTGTTTTTCCCCTCCCTTCTTCTCTTTGGCAAGTGAATCTGTGGAGTTCAAACCTCCCATTTAAAACTGTAATGCAACTTTTCCTATTGGAATTTTTGTAGTGTATTGCATCAATCTTTGGAGCAAGTAATGCATGTATGTGGATGATTTTCAACCCTCTCTATGTTCATTTGCATCCTCCTGATCTTTCACTACAAATTTTGTTATCTGTGCATGATCTTGCATCACATTTTAATGGTTTGTGTTTATTGGCAAGATAGGTGTTCTTCATTCCTTGAGGCATCACCTTTGTTAGTTTAGGTTTATTTTTATGTAGCTTCTTACCTGTCTCCTTGGCAAGTTAGATTAGATTTTGAGTAAACCCTCTACATTTTTTTTTCGTGTGCATCGAACAGAGGAATAGGAACCGGCCTTCATCTGGAGAGATTTTCCAATTTCACAAGGTCCCACACTTAGGAAAAGCTCCATGTTATACAATCACACTGAGAGTCTCAACCCATCGATTTGAGACATTCGGGGGTGCTTTGTGATTCGGTGATAACAAACCTCTAGGTCTAAAAGAAAAGGAAAATCTAAAGCTAGGTAGGTCAGTGAAACATAAGGAGAAAAGATGAAGTACGAATACAAGGGTTATCTAGTTGATTCTTGCATTGGATCTAATCTTAATTAAATTAGTGATACTGACATGGGACATGTATCTATAACTAAGCTAATAGATATGCCAAAGTAACAAGATATAAATTTCTTTTGTAGGCCCTAACCAACAATGGATTAATATAAATAGATACATTTCTAGTACTTCCCAATTACCTAAATTTATTTTAGAGTGTGCCAAGTTCTATGATCCTCTTACTAGGGAAGTAAGAGATACATCGAGAAATCTAGTGGTGATATTTGATACTCAAATGTTTCAACTAATTATTGAAGATCCCCAAAATGAAAAGGTGTTATATGTGAACATGGAAAAGGACACCAAGAAATGGGAGAAGAACACATGTGATTGTATCGAGAATCATGAATCTAAATTACTTAAAGAAACCAAAATAGGCCTTGCATTTTCCCAATACCATAGTAATATAAAATATAATTTAATAAGTTGATAACTTAACTCGGTTATTGTATAGGATGAATGGAGATAATAATTCTAATTATTCCTCCACTTGGATGTATTACTTCATTAGAACAATTGAGGCCAACAAAAAAATGCTTTGATCAACTGAGTTGATATTATAAGCAACAATATTAATCATCAACTAAAAGGGGTTAGGAAGTATTTCAAATTCAAGATGACCTCTTAGTTGGTGTATGTTGCAGCATCAAATGGAACTTTTACTAGGTTACACAGTAAAGGAATCTTGGTTGCAGATCCTATTTATGAATATTATCCATAATTGGGATTATCTCAATATTTCAAAAGTACAAAAAAGTGAATGATTATTTCTTTTATGAAATTATTTACAACCTCGATACTGAAATAAAGGGTAAATAATGTAGCATGGGACACAATTTCCTAGTATGGATGTATCTTTACTCAGTTTTCCAATTTCACCTACCTCACGGTTTGTGGTTTTCGAGCTCACCACTCAAGCACGAGATACCCAAATGATAAGTGGGTGTTAATGGAAATATGTAGGAAATTGGTGGAATTACATGATATACATTACAAATATCACAAGGAAGTTATTTTTTTCCCAATGACCATTGGAAATTATTGTTGTGCTAATATTCATAAAGAAATAAATATGGAGAAAGAGATGTTCCATCATTATGAAAGAGTTCTACAAGGTTGGGGAAAATTTTGGCTTTGGGAAACTAGCGCAAAAGATAGTATCCCTAGAATATATGCACATCCCTACTCTAGGGGACATTTAGATAGATTGTAGAGATGAATTTGAGATCAGAAAGAGAGACTACAGTAGATTGATAGTCAGTTAAATCATTGATTTTGTATTAGAAATAATTCCTAAATATCTCCCTGATGATGGGAATGTGGTTCTTGATTATTACAATAAAATGGGAGGAAATAAAGCTCTGATACCACCCATTTATTTCAAAAAGAGAAATGTTAAAATAGTAGAATAAAGGACTTCAATGTTGTTGGCTTGAACTTCAAGGTGGCTCCTTACAAGAGGTTATTATTTGAAATAATCAGTGATGAAACAAATAAGCCGGGGTTGCTTGGAAAAAGGGATCCCAAGGGGATTTTCTCAAAGGACCAAAGAGGAAACCAAAACTCAATAAGCCTAGAATAGTGTCGGAGGGTGAACACCCATTAACTACAAAAGCATCAACTCATAAAGTTACTACTAATGAAGTTATTCCTTCATCAACATAAATTGTTTCTTCATCCCCTGCATTCCCTTTAATACAAGTCCCCATTACTAAGGATAAAGTAAATATACCACACTTGAAGGTTGTAACTTTCATTATTCTCCCAATAAGGGTGGATAATCCATCACCCCATCCTCCTTATTTCTCTCCACTAGATAATCCTCCTCCACCAATAGATGATCAACATACCACTCGGAATGAAGAGAGGCACAAAACTACTTTGGATATTCCTTCACCCCATGAATTATCTCAAGAACAATAGATGGGATAAGTTGAAGTGGAAACTATAGAGATGGAGGAGATGGAGGAGATGGAGGAAGTGGAAATTGAGAAATAACATGAAGAAGCAGACCCATGTGGAAGCTTTGCAAGAATACCATATTCATGAGAAAGTAGAGAGAAGAAGAAAAAAAAGTTGAGTTAAATTCAAATAGTAAGACTAATAAGGATAAAGAAGTAGAAAATCAAATGTTAAGTCAGAAAATGGAAGATTTAGATAAGGTGTTATTACAAGGTACTGCAACAAAAACAAATCAAGATGTGGTGGTACATTCTACTATGGTAAGTAACGAGAAAGGAGATGGTCATACATTCAAGTACTCCTCCTTCTTCAAGACAAGACTTATCATCTTTGTTAGCATTGCAGACATTATAATAAACTAAAGAAGTAATAAATATAGAATAAATGGACTTGCTGACTACTTAAAATTATTGACAAGAGAGAGAGGAGATCAAAATACGCTAAAGTAACTTGAAGCTAATAATTGAATAATGAGGGAAGAATTTTGCTAAAGTATCTACTCCAGTGCAGGAAAGCAAAAGGTGAGTTAAATATATAATATATATTGATGACAAAGGTGACTTTGGGAGAAGTTACTATGGAAGGGATGAAACAAGAAACTCAAACCTTGATTGATAAAATTTTCCTCAAGCTTGATAAAGAGAAGGCTAAAAAGGATAAAATTAATGAGAAAACCTCCAAATTATGTGAAATTATTGTAAAATTTGCTAAGTATTCTTCTCATCCCATGTTATCATGAGAGTAATTGAACCCTCGGGTAATCACGAAGTTTAAGAAAAATGGTAAAAGCTAAGGTTGTTTTTATTGGATAAAATTAATCATTGATAAAGGAAGCAGATGAATACTTAGAAATACCAAACGAATTGAATAATCTCAAGGTAAGTTGAAGAAGTTAAAGGATTTAGCATTAGATATGGACAATGAGAATGGAAATTTTGAACTTAAGTTAGAGAGTCTCAAGAAAATAAACTCATTTCCAGATAATGTGTTGATTCAAGACAAAATTGTGTCTTAAGGGTCAAAACAAAAGGGAAAGAAACAAGAGTTAATCATATTGTTCCAAATAAATATTCTTAAGAAAATGATGGAGGAGATGAAAATGATAGAAGAAGAAGTGTATGAGGATTTGGATCATCTTGATGATTATATTTATTTTGTTACAAGATACACACAAGCGAAGTCACCATATACGATGGAAAAATTTCTTTAGCTTCGTAAGAAAGAAAAGGATACATCAATTATTCTTTTCAGATGTGATTTAATTGAGAAATTAATAAAGCTTCACTGTGATGTCAAGAATCTTTTGCCAAAATTGGTGAAAGTAAAAGGATTCAACAACATCTTAGCAAAATAACTCCTCGTGTATGAAACTAAAATACAAGTTATTGCTAAGGTAGAGGAAAAATTCTTACAATATATGTTGTATCATCATTCTAAATCTTTGGGAGAAAAGAAATAATGAGACCAAGGAGAAAAGAGAGACTAAGTCTCATGTTATTTAGTTGGAATAATTTCTTCTTCTTCTTATTTTTATTTTTGGACAATATAATTAAGTAATCAAGTTGAATTGTAAAAATTAAGTAATTCGGTTGAAATTCATTACTTTAAATTATTTTGAAATAGTCAATTACTTAGTAATAGGTGGCACTTTATGTAAATTAGTTGGTATTGTTTTGAATTATAGAACATTCAAATATCATGCATTCCAAGTAATGATAAATTAAAGGAGAGAGATTCTAAACTTCCTACACTTTTTTAGCTAAGCACGTTTGAAAGTTATAATTAATATCTCCTATTTGAACTATTTTTGTAGATGGTATAAATATAGGGAGAATCCTATGGGCTAGGATATCTTAACTTTTTGACAATCCGCTATTGTAATTTTGTGCATGAATTTAAATATCTCAAACTTTTTGTTGAGATTATTGAATGTTATTTGTGTAACTTGGCTAGAATTGAATAAGAAGAAGGTGTATTTCTAGATAATTTTGTGTCGACAAGTCTCACTTTGTACATTTTATGAAGATTTTTATGGTAAAATTTGAGCTACTTAAAATCTGAATCCGAATTGATTTATTTTTCATTTGCTAAAATTGTGACATTTTAACACTATTTATTTATTTTGTACGTCTTAAATAAGCTCTAGAATCTATTAATTGTAAAGTGTATTATCTCATTTTCTCAATAATACTATTCCTTATGCCTTTGTATTCTTATAAACATAGTTGCTTACTTGCTACAAAATAGATGAGCTATGGTTCATGAGCTTCGCGATTAAATTAATACCCCAAAAATAATTAGAATAATAGATATCTTACACTAGAGCTTCATCGTTAAATGAAGTGGATTTATCCCATGAGTTCCTAGGTTTTGTGTGTATCCCAAGAATAAAATCTAGCCAACATTATCTTATCAATTATTTCTAAGGTCAATCCACGAATACTCCGTCTTCATTTCTACTTTCCACACCACAAAATAAGATTTAAGTAATTCTCATTTCCTTGTTGTAATTACTTGTATGGGTAGGGATAAGAAACCTGAAAATAAGAAAGAGAACAAGGACCAACTTGTTGAACCTTGGTGCATAGGTGTTTTCATCGATGTTAGGTGTAATTGATGGAAAAGGTGTGAGTGGTGAAGTGAGGAGCATTTAGGGGAATGAAGGTTCATTGGTAGTGACTTATCAATGATGGTTGGTTCCTTCTAAATGATGTTTAGAGCTGATAGAGTGGATTCAAAGTGATTTCGGGATGACTTTAGTATGTTACGGGCTTGGTCGGTGAAGTAGGAGCCCTTTGGAGGTGTGGAGATGGTTGATGTGCTCATTTTACATGTCCCAAAGGTCATAAATCATGGTTCTTGGATGTGTAAGATCTTCTAGAGTGAGCATCATGTCATATGTTGGAAATTACAGAGAAACTAGCTCATTTAGACATAATTCTAAAGCCTAATGACGTGTATGGGCATAAATAAGATAATTAAAATATGATTTAATCATGTTAGAATCCTAGTAACACTCCGTAGGGAATATCTAAACATCTACAGGGCTTACTTTATCTTCTAGAGGCACAATCTAATTTTTCACTAAAAATTCCTTTGAGAACTAGCTATGTATTGACCATACACACATATTTATGAGAAATAAAGATATAGAGCATGTAGAGGGATGTGTTTTGTTGATATTTTTCAAATTTCATCTAATTTTTAAAAGTAATATTGAATTCATTCAAATTTTACCAAAACTAGGTTTTTGAGAAATGTAATCGAGCACATTTATTCTTAGCATTCAAAAACATTATCAAGCCTCCTTTAGATAAATCATATAATTAATTTTTGAAGATTATTCAAATCCTAAACTTTTTCAAAATTTTGAGGACCAAAGGTGGAAGAACAAGAAATTTCTATTTATTTTTCTAACACTTTTGTTTCTCTCTTGGCATCCTTTTTGAAGCGATGAGCATGAAATGAGTCATTTTGTTTCCGGATAATTTTTTTTGATTTGTTTCAACTACTCAAGGTTGAATAAGGTTTCATATATGTCACAATTGTGGCATTGGTGTTCTTTAAGCATATCTTTTTATAAAAATTTTCATAGTGTTTGCAAGTTGTTCAAGTACAATCATGGTGTGTGAAATAATTACTTATGGTGTTTGTGAATAAACATGCCTTAGATACAATAAGTGATTATAAAAACATCTACAGGTCATAAGTTAATTATTAGAGCTCACAACTACCTTGTTGAGGTGATATAAAATCATATCTTTCATTATTCCAATAGTGTCTTGGATTGGCCATGACAAAAAGACCGTATTCTGAATTGGATGATGATTATAGTGAATCTGTGATAGAGAGAAATCTCCAAGTTAAGTTTGTTTTGTGTGGTCTTAAGAAAGCTGTACACATAGTCTAGCTAAAAAATATTGTGGTGCTCATGTGCATATACCTTGAAAAGGTAATGATCCTAGTGTGGAAAAGTTTTATAAGGTATGGTGTTCCTCAATTTTTACCTAGATTATAAGGAAAATATTTTTCACATGAAAATTGGGTCATTCCTTAAAGACTATGTCTATGTATTTGTGACATTCATCAAGAAATGAATCTGTGTATTGAAATATTGATCATTTCCTCTAATTTATTCCAATTGAATGCTTGAAATTTTTAGAGAGTTTAACACTTGAAGGTATCATGAAGTTTAGTGATATAAAAGTGAAGGATAAGGTGTTGAACATTTGTCATACAATGAGTTAGGGTTTTGATTTTTAAAACCTCATCATGCACAATTTTGAAAGATCAAGAAAGACTGATATTATTTGAAAACTATTAGACCTTATATGGATATGGGAGATATGAATATGATTTCCTATTTTTTATAAAATGTCTCTAAAGTTGGGTTAGACTGAGATTGTAAGTGAAAGAAAACATAATCCTCCATGTTGTAAGTCTTAGTTTGGAAAGATTATATACCCTTTCCCAATGGAGGTATCATCAAGAAAACTAGTGATGATTTGGTTCTTTTATTATTATAGATGATAAAACACTCCTAAGTCACCCTCATCAAGCTATGAAAATACTCGAAGACCCTATCTTCTTGGCATAACAAGTTCAAAGAATATTGTGGTTCAGTTTCCTATGAATGTATGTTGATGATAATGGATAAGACTGTTATAAATGCTTCTTTATATGTTATTTTATAGATATCCAAGCTCATGATGACAATGTACACCCTTGTAAACCTTGTATCCATAAAGTCCAAGATTGTGTTAAAATTGATGTGGCGTGCATTATTACTCCTAATGCACTCCCATGTGCTCAAATGAAGTGGAAAGCAACAATGGAGAAGTAAGAGGTTTAAAATGTTTATAAAGATTACTTGATACTCATGAAACGTCTATACATTATCATTCCACATGGATTCAAGTCCTCAAAGTATCATAAATATTGTCATTTGATAAATTAGAGGTATGATACAGTTTAACATTTATAAAGAAGATTTTTTTGAAAGGGTTAAAGAAATTATTTCTTCCATCAAAGGAGTCGACCTTTCCATTGGATTTTAGTTGAACTAGGAGAATCTTGTCAGACCTTACAACCTAGGAAAGTAACTGAACATGGTCAGATGTATTCATAACATTAAGAGGAAGCTTTTATGGTAAGAATATTCATCTCCTTACACGTATAAAATAGTGAGTAAGTTGAAAATACTATGAAGTTGAAGAGTAAAGGTCTCTTTCTCATGAGTTAATCTTGGATATAAAAATATATTATTTTTCATATATTTTTTTATTCTTGGGAGAGCTCTAAGTGTTCAAGTTGAAAAGTTTAATAGTGATATATGTTCATAGAGTTAATTATATGAAATGAACTCATCCTAGAGAGTAATAGGAGTTAGAAAAGATCATCTTCATGGTGCAGAAAGTAGGATGCATAGTGTAAAACTATCTTTGAAGACTTGAGTTCAATTATGTAAGTAGATAATTGGATGAAGAAACAAATGGTAATAAATTGAGGAAGATATAGCATTGAACATGAGTGAGTTCTTGAATGTGTGAAGAGGAAAAAATTACAAATATGAAGACTTGATCACAATAAATGTGAAGGAACTTAGATACATGAAAAAGTATGTATCATGTCTTTTGACTGAATTAGGTGCAACAACATGTACAAGTGAAAGAGTGAGTGTCTAAGAGGGTTTGTGAATATCATTACAAATTAGGGTGTATGCAACATATTGGAAGAGTAGAGTATGACAAGAAATTTTGTAAGAAACCAGACTTGTATGATAGAGCCTTGTATCTTAAAATCCAAGAAGGGAGTGAAGATGAAAAGAGAAGAAGAGTAAGATGATTTAGTGGTCACCATCAGTTGTGTGAGATAACAAATTCTGAGTGATCAAAATATTGAAGAAGTCTAAGTTGTTACTTGGAAAAAGGGATTAATAAATTCCTTGTGATTTTTAGATTATAAAAGAAATATGTAGAATCTGGTTGATATTTGGGAGTTGAAGCTTCCAAGAAAGTTGAATCTTGTCAAAGACTAAGTAGGATCTTGGCTAAAATTTGGAGTTGTAGCTCCATGTTGAGTATATGTTTAACTTGAAATCAATGTAACATTTCTAAGACATTCTTTTCCTAACATATTTCTTTGTTTTAGTGGGTTTTTCTCCCATTTTTGGGTTTCCCAAATTAAATTATTTCCTATGTGTGATTTCTCTCATGTTAGATGCTTTTAGATGTTGGTTTGGTTTCATTGTCACAAATTAAGTGAATTAAATTGTGAATTAAAAAGGTTGAACAGAAAATGATTCACCCCCCTCTCAGTGTTCTAGTTTCCAACAATCAAGTATTAGATCCTCGTCATCTTGAATAAATTTTAACATATTAGAGGAGATCCCTGAAGGCACAAGAATGGGTAATTTATTAGAATCAATATTAAAAAAAAGAAGTATGAGGTTTCTCAATCTATGATTAATTGACTAATGAAGGAAATCAAGTACATGGTAGTTTACCATGGCCAAGCACTCAAGGAGATGGAATCATTTGTTGAGAATGTATCAAAATATCTGAAAGACAAGGAGGATGCATGCTTGAAACATGAATAATAATTAAAAATCTTGAAGGTTGAAATAGAAGTGGAAAATGTTAGGTTGAATATGTAAAACAAACTTGAAAAGAGTTTAGAATCTCTTAAAGGAATATTGGAAAATCAAAGAGCACCAAGTGATAAAAAAGGTCTAGGATTTAGAGGATAACCTATGGAAAAGAAAGAGGATGACAATGTTGGTCTAATAATGCAAACAAGTGTGAAGCTAATAAAGGAAACAAGCACAAGAAGGCCTAAGTTAGTTAGGTAACAAAATGCATCCAAGTATGAAAGGAATTTCAATGGATATTGTTTTTCTTGTCATAGCTATGGACATAGGGATAAGGAATGTAGAAATAAGATCATAAATGACCACCCATGGAGAGATAATATAAGTGAGAAGGAAAAGAACATAGTTTGTTTTAACTACCAGGAAAAATGTCATATTTCCAAGTACTATTTAGTAGAACCATCAAGTCATTTCTAGAAGGATTTAGAATCAAAAGGAATTAATATGGCAGCATGCTAGAATTTCAACAAATCTGGACACAATGCTAGGATATTTCATGATCTCAAGGCTGCAAATCATAGTGGGAATGATAGTTTACACCAAGTCAGAGGTAAGAGTAATGTCATATGATATAATTTTCATGATTATGGGAATTTTTTTAAAGCATTGTTGTCACAATGAACAATTGAAGTACTGTAGCAGGCATCATACATTCGAAGTGAAATTTAATAAGGTTTAAAACATAAAGACCAATCCTTAAAATGAGACAAAATCAGTGAGGCCTAAAGAATCCTTTGGGAAGAAGGAGGTAAAATGGATATACAAGGTCAAGGAATAAAACTCAAGAGTTGAAGAAGTAAAGAAGGACAAGAAAATAGTATGTTTAAATGATGAAGAAACATAGTATTCCATGATAGTAATGGGAGAACCTATTACAAAAAAGGCATCAAAAAGTGATGAGAAAGACAAAGAAAAGAAATACAAGTCTAGTACAAGTGATGAATAACTTCTACCTCAAGATACACTAGAACAAGTGTATGAAATGCAACATATATGTCTATAAAGAACTCTATTAGAAATTGAGAGCTTAGGAGATGAGATTGTCACACCAAGGAATACATAAAAAAGGATTGACAAGATATTAAGGACAAGAAGGGAAATAATTGAGTCATCATGTTGATTTGATGAATTTATTCTATTTTGAAGTAATCTCACAAGGTGGTGTGCCTTCTCTAGGATTCTAGAAGGAATATACCAGCTAAAAGAAGAAAGGTTTTCTCCTCATTAGTCTAACAATATGCCAATAAAAAATTATCCATAATGAAGTTGTCAGAAAGTTCCAAAGTACGTTTTTGAAAGGAAATTACCATCGGTGGTTTCGATTGGAGTCTTCATCATCGTATAAAGGAATTTTTAGTTTAAGGAATAATTTTCCAACCCATTAAATTTCTTAAATGTCTCCTCTAGTAGTCATGCAAAGAAATTATGGTCAATAAGTCTCAAGGATTTTTTTATTTTTCTAGGTTTTCAACATAGATTCATGGTTGCATCATCCTTCTAGGTTTATTTGAAAGTCTATAAATTCTTGATATAATACACGTGTATCCTAGTTACTCCAAAAATTATGTCATGATGAATGATTTCAATATTTAGTAGGTTAGATTGAGTCCTAAAAATATCCTATCTTGAGGGAGTCAGAGATATTTATGTTCATGAACTTCATATTGTTAGGCTAGTGTTCTCAAGCATCATGTCATGAAATAAGGTCTTATTATATGTCAAGGTATTTTATTTAGTCTACAACAAAGCTGAATATGAGGCGAGGCATGTACACTCATTTATAATGTGTTTCTAAGTTTGGGTCATCACAAGGAGGTAAAGGTGTCTTGGAAATTAATGCATTTATCCACATTATAAAGGAATTGTGAAGATAAATTCATTTAAATGAGTGTACTACTTTAGGGGGAGATTTTTCCTAGCCATGTCAAGGTATGTAAAGTATTGTGAATTACAAATTACATGAAAATTATGTAACTTGGGATTGATAAAGAAAAGTTAAAATATTTCTTATTTTCTAGGGATTATATTTAAATATAAACTAAAATATTTCATATGTGTCTTGTCATGAGCTATAAGCATGGCCAAAATTATGTTGAAGAGTCTATCGGTGTTATGCAAAGATCTTGATTTGAGTAAAAAGAAAAAGGTAGTCATATCCTTTTCAAAATAGCCCGATATCGACTTATTTTCAAGATGGTTAATGATTTGAGTGTCTCGAGTTGGTATTTTTCTTGAATTTATATTTTTCCTATGACATCAAAGTGTGAGTGATCCTTATGATCAAGAAGGTTGTATAGTGGTTTGATTGGAGTGTTTGAAAGTGATTTGTTAGGATGAACCCCTCCAAGAATGATATTTTCTTTGTCAAAGAGTTTTATGCATATTATAATCATGGTATTAATGGTCCTAATGATCTTTAAGGTGAATATGATATTTACATTGTATAAGAAAAGTTAAAAGATGTGAATGGGCATTAAGTGAACCATAATCAATGACAAGAAGGGTTATATCTCTACTAAGAATCAAGAATTGTAATGATTGAAAATATTTTTTATATCCTATGTCAACACATTGAAGGTATTAATGTATCAAAAAAATACTCTTATTTGAAGGATTTATTTAAGTATACATGCTTGATAATAGAGTGTCAAGTCGTGGTCCGAGTCCTAAGTCTAAGTATGATGTTATTTAAGTTGTGAAAAGGTTTTCATAGTCAAATTTTACTTCATAGGTGGCATAAGTGAGGAAAGTGTTCATGTTACTCCCAACCTCTATTAAATAATTGATGAAGGGTACTATATGTGTATCAATGTTGATATTTAAGAAAGAACAATGAAAATAATAAGGTTTGAAGTAGTAAGATGAATTTGTGAAAGATCAGTGTTTTGTTATATTATGTGCTTCAAGGTTAAAATTAGAATGGGATATATATTATAAGGTATGTATCATTTTTTTCCTTAGATGGAAGAAAAATATAGTTATTATCGAGTATGTCAAAAATATCACTAAAGATGACTAGATATGATTTGTTTGTGCCTATTTTGTCAAAAAAGTTATAATTGATAATTAAGAACATATACAAGGTGTGTTATAGGATTGTAGGGGAGAGTAAGTAGTGTTTACTTTTTAAATGGCTTATGGTGGAGGTAAGTCCTTAAGGAAGAGTGAAATTTCATGGAAAAGGATAAAGTACACTAAAAGATGCATTAGGACTGCAATAAATATTATTGAGTCATTCTTATGTTGTGAATGTAAGTTAAGTATATGATTTTTGTTTCTTCAGATAAATGAGGATGAAATGATCCCAATAGGAGGTACATGAAATTGGTTCATGATGTAAAAAGGTTCCATGGATGGTCGAAGTTGGGTTACGAAGCATTGAAAAGTCAATTCGTGGTCTTAATCCCAATTAGCACAATCACTTAGCTTAAGGAAAATTTGATCCCTTTTCTTACGCATGATGAAGTGAAATACCTGAATATGAAGAGCATAGGTTCATGGAGAGAATTGGGGTTGATTGTGAGATATCCCTTCATCCATTCAAGATATAATTGACAAAGTAATTGGTCAAATCCAAGGGGATATTATTGAGGTAAGGATATGATTTAAGAATTCTTATTTGTATGTTGATAATGTTGTTGGATGTCTAAACCTTTGTAATAGATGTAAAAGGGGGTGATTAAAGAAAATATAGATAGAAGTCCTATACTAATGAGGATAGGTTATTAATGTTAATCTAATTAGGAGGAATAAAAATTGTATAAATAAATGAAATAAAGATGTAATAATTGTAGTTAATTATTCTAAATGAACTAAAACCCTAATTATTCAAGAGGAGGAAGGGAAAAATCTTAGCTGATTCAAAGAGATTGTCACGGGGTGTTTCGGGTCTAGAAGAAAAATCTAGAAATGCAAATGATCACTCAAAACCCCTGCAAAGACCAGATATGGAAGATCTTAACTAAGCTGGGGTGCACAGGAAGGTATTGGGGCACCTCAGGGTGCCCTGGTATGTAGATAGGAAGCCTGTCTCTATAAATGCTCCAGATCAGATTTTGGTATGGTCATAAGTTGATCGATACCCATATTTAAGCGCTCCATAACCTATAATGCCACTTCCACCTTTGGAGGTTTAGTAGAGAAGTAAATTTTTGGACCATTCATGCCAATTTATAGTTTCCCTATGTAGTTCCACATAAACATACTAAACACATGCACACAACCTTGTAATGTAGAATAAATTTTTGTGCAACCATAGTGAAGGTGGTAGAGCTTCATGCCCCTATATCCATAGTCTCTTACACGGTCATGTGGAGCATAAGGAAGATTGATACACAAATTTTTAAATAATTCCTCCTAGAAATACTTATGGAGAATGACAAAATAGAAGTCCTTCTTAAGAAGAATGAGATTGATCATGAAAATTTCCTAGATTAGAAGTCCTTCTTGGTCCTCTCATTCTCTCTATTGTTAAAGAAGTCCTCTATTATGAATAGAAGTCCTTCTTTAAGGAGAATGAGAGAGACAATGAGATGGACATCAACATAAGGAAATCCATTATGGGCAAGGAGAAGTGATGAATAAGATGTAAGAAATGTCATATATGACCTCTATTAATTTTGGAGCTCACAAAAAGGTTGGGCAATGGTTCTCATAGATAGAAAGAGGACGGTTGTGTGTTGATGAATAGATCTAGGCACTTGTGATGGTGTAAAATCTCTGGATATGGTTTCTATTATGTCACAAAGCTATCAAAATTATTCCATGTTGATCACCCGGTATTCGGTCCTAGATCATCAAAGGTACTGTAACCTATAAAATATAAGTTCACTTGCACAATCCCATAAACCACATGAAAATTAGAATATGTTGGTCCTAATATATTTTATATATGTGAAGTCTAATCTAATCTTTAAAGAAGATAGCTGATAAGTATAACCCTTTAAAGAAGAAGGAAGACCAACAAGTCTAATCTTCTAATCTTCTAATCCCATAAACCACATGAAAATTCTAATCTTGAGTTATTGTAACTCCCTCTTAAACTAGCTTAGTAGAAAACTAGAAATTCTAGGTGGACTTCTAATCCAAAGAAGAATGAGATTGATCATGAAAATTTCCTAGATTAAAAGTCCTTCTAGGTCCCCTCATTCTCTCTATTGTTAAATCAGTCCTCTATTATGAATAGAAGTCCTTCCTTAAGGAGAATGAGAGAGAGAATGAGATGGACTTCAACATAAGGAAATCCATTATGGGCAAGGAGAAGTGATGAATAAGATGTAAGAAATGTCTTATATGACCTCTATTAATTTTGGAGCTCACAAAAAGGTCGGTAAAGAGTTCTCATAGACATAAAAGGATGTCTATGTGTTGATGAATAGATCTAGGCACTTGTGATGGTGTAAAATCTCTGGATATCATTTCTATTGTGTCACAAAATCTGTCAAAATTATTCCATGTTGTTCACGGTATTCGAGTCCTAGATCATAAAAGGTACTGTAACCTATAAAATAGAAGTTCACTTGCACAATCCCATAAACCACATGAAAATTAGAATATGTTGGTCCTTCTAATCTATTTTATAGATTTGAAGTCTAATCTAATCTTTAAAGAAGATAGTTGATAAGTATAACCCTTTAAAGAAGGAGGACCAACAACTCTAATCTTCTAATTTCTAACCCCATAAACCACATGAAAATTCTAATCTTGAGTTTTGATAAGTCCCTCTTAAACTAGCTTAGTAGAAAACTAGAAATTCTAGGAGGACTTCTAATCCAAATAAGAATGAGATTGATCATGAAAATTTCCTAGATTAAAAGTCCTTCTAGGTCCTCTCATTCTTCTGTATTGTTAAATAAGTCCTCTATTACGAATAGAAGTCCTTCTTTAAGGAGAATGAGAGAGAGAGAATGAGATGGATGTCAGCATAAGGAAATCCATTATGGGCAAGGAGAAGTGATGAATAAGATGTAAGAAATGTCGTATATGACCTCTATTAATTTTGGAGCTCACACAAAAGGTTGGGCAAGGGTTATCACAAACATAAAAGGACGTCTCGTGTGTTGATGAATAGATCTAGGCACTTGTGATGGTGTAAAATCTCTAGATATGGTTTCTATTGTGTCACAAAGCTATCAAAATTATTCCATGTTGATCACCACGATAGTCGATCCTAGATCATCAAAGGTACCTGTAACCTATAAAATAGAAGTTCACTTGCACAATCCCATAAACCACATGAAAATTAGAAAGGAAAATATAGAATGGGGAGTAAGGTGACCTCAATGGTCATCATGAGAGTGAACTTAATACCGAGCACTTCACTACATCTCAGAATCCATGTAGTTATGGTGTGTGTATGTGTGTTTGTGTGTGTGTGAAAATGAATCCTTGAGTTTACCTTATGAAAATTACACTTGATAACGAGTTGTAGCTAAAATGTAGTATAATGTGTGAATGGAATAGATTCAAAATTACCCTTCCTATGATGTGAATGCAAATTATGTCATATATTTTCCCTTGAATGGATGCTAGATGGATGTTTTTGGGTGCTTTAGGTTCCTTTTGAATGCAAGCTTAGGTTGTAATATTAATGCTTAGTGTTTGGTCATTGATTTTAAACACATAACCATGTATTTATATGATTCCCTTACTTAAAATTCTTTCTTGACAAATGGAATATTGACCCATAATTGAAAAATATGCCCAAAAGATAAAAAAGACCCAAAAAGAGTGAGTAAGGTAAGAAAGGGTCAGGGGCACACAAAGGGGACAAGAGCGCTTGTGGTGTTGTCTGGTTAGGAGTTGGTGTCTCAATCCATGAAAGATAATAAAAATTAAAGTTTCAACTGGGTTTTAGGGTGTGTAAGACAAAAAATAAAACAAGAGACAAATTAAAGAGGCCAAATATAGTCGTTAATTACTAGTTTTCTTGCTTAAGAATCATGTAAATCTTTGACATGCTTTTGGGACCTACAAATTTACCCAAGTGCATGATTTTGTGTTTACACACCCTATTTTAATTAATGGAATTTGAAAACCTATTTTAATATAAAATAAAATAATTTGAATGTCTTTTGCATGTTTTGAGGGCTAAAATCCATTAAAATGTTGGAGTGTTCATGTTCACACTAGCTAGGAATTTTGGGTTATACATAAACTAGCTTAGTGTTATCCCTCTTAAAAATTGTATTAATTGGTAGAATTAATCAGGGAACTTTTATATTGTTTATACCTTCAATATATTGTGCACATATATTTTTTTGTGCACAATAATAGTGAATATTCCTATTATTTAGGATATTTCCTCTATCAATTTGTGATTCAAGAATCTTCCTAATTAGCCTATTAATAGGATTTCCCTATTATATAAATCATTAATTATTTTTTATATTGGTAGATAGAAATTGGTTTTTGCATGATTTGTTATCTTCTATGGGGATAAAATGCTGGAGAGATATTGGCTAAGAAGTATTGAGTACTTCTATATTAAATAATCTTTCTATATTGCCTTGTATGCACTTAGAGAAGAAGAGACAAGCTATTTTAAGAGTTCCAACCACAAGGGTGCCCCAAAAACGTGATATAATACCACTAAAACCCTCCAAGTATGAAAATTATGATAATTTTCCCAAAAATGAAGCATATGAATCATTTTGGAAACACCTAGTATATGCACAAAGAAAAAAAGACTAAAAGACAAACAATTTGGTGTAAATTCAACATAAATTCATACAAAATTTCACTTTTAAATATGAAAATGTACTAGTACATAAAATTTTGTAAAATAAAATTCAGTTCTTTGTTATGGAGACATGGATATATGAGGTGGAGGGGAGTTTAAGGATCTAGCTAAGGACTCAAGAGAAACATACATAATTAGTCAATATATGCTGAAATATTATTAATGTAGAAAATGAAAAGAGGGAAGAGGTAGGTTCATATAGTGAGGTGTGTGTGTGTGTGTATATATATATACACTAAATTAAAAAATGGGTATATTTATAGGTCCTGATCATGTACTACTATTCATATGACTCCTAAGAGAGAAAATTACTAATTGACTATTATATTTGGCCTCTTTGCTTTCTTTATCATTTCATTTGGTATTACACACCTTAGTGCCCAGTGAGGATGTCAATTCCTAGGTGCCCCCAACCTCTTTGTATCTTTCTTACATCTTTTGGGTCCTTTCTAGCTATTGGGAATATTAATTTCTTAGTGGATGGCCTTATAGTGGTAAATTATGAAATTCAAAAAGGTAATTGTTATCCTAATAACTATCCTAGTTATTTGGGTAACATGTATACACATTCCACTCCGATTTCTTCATTGCAAGGTTGTTTTTGCTCAAGTTCACTTGGCACATCCCATTTTTTGCACTTCCCCATGCATTTCCCCTTCTACCCCTTCATTTTCCTTTTCCTCTTTTTCCCAATCATCAATTATGTGCATCCTCTATGCATTCACCTTCTTCCTGAAGCAATTTCATCCTATGTGTGTGCCTTCCACTTACTTCAATTAGTAAAGTCCCTGGCCCTCTCTTGCATCCCACACATTTTCTTGTAATATTTGTGCCTTTACCATGCATTATCCACTCAAAAATTTGCCTTATTTCCTCATGCGTGTTGTGCATGCCTTCCTTCTATCTTCTTCCCACACATCATTCTTCCTCATGCATATATTTTTTCCCTCCTTCATGCATTTCCATGGCATATCATCTTCGAAACTATTGAGTGTGCCACATGAAACTAATCAAAGCACGAAAACATGGAACTGAATCCTTGTAACAAAATAATAAGTGACACATGGCAGAAATTGCAAGAACATTTACACAGGTTGGTCGTACTTTCCACCAATTTGCATGTGTCATGTGTCTTTGTGTGCCTAGATGGCTATGACATCTTCTAACAACCATATATTTTTCTCGAGCTCGATCGACATGTTCCTAGTCTCAATCAATATTTGCTAGCATGGAAAATAGTGCTAAACATTCAAATTCATATTCTTGGTAGATCTAGTAGGTGAGAAACATGAAAACTTATTTCTAGTAATTAATGAGGAGATTCGATTGCTTCAACCACCACGATTTGATATGATCCACCCTCCTTACTTCTACAACACACTAAAAATACTTGGGAAACATATTTGATAGATTTACTGGTGGATTTACATGTATTAAAATCTTCTTATTGGTTATAGTATTTCAAATTTGGGGTTTCCCTCCTTCTCTTCTTCTTCCATGGATTCATCTATAAATGTAAGATCTAGGATAATTATTAACTTCGTACACTTTAGATCCTTACGAACTTTGCAAGGACTTCATATTATTTTTATTTTGATTTGCACACCTCTAGGTCTTACTCTTGTATGTGAATATCATCCTCTTTTTCCATTGTAATAACTCTGTGCACTTCTAGAAATGATAGAAGCATCATTTTGTTACTATTCTCTGTCCTAACATGTTTTCATTCCTTCTTCTTGCCTTTTCTTTTGAATTGTGTGATCGTTGTGCCATTCTATATCCCTTGCATATCCTTATTTAGTTGTGTTCCATGAAACCGATATGGTAAATACATTTTAGTATTGTTACACATGGCTAGCCTTCTTTCATGTATTTTCCTTCATTTTCATGTAGAAAAGATAGTGTTCATCCCTTTTTTGGTGTTATCACCTTTTACCGTACATTTATTTTCATATTATCCTTGGTCCATTGGCATTGTTAGTTAAATTTTCCCTTTTAACACTAGGAGTAGCAGTAGTAGTAGAATTAGATAGAGGAATCACCTTTCCAGAGATCCATTCCAAGCGTGCAAGGTCCCACAACTTGGGGATGGTTCCATTATTGTCACAAACGACGTGGTTCTTCCGGATCTAAGTCATGGGTGTAATTTTCTGGCATGCCGGTGGGACTAGAAATGAAAGATTAAATTTCATATTACTAAGTTATGGTGTGTGGACTTAGTATTTCAGCCTTTCAAGGCTCATTTCAACACATCTAGTCACTCCTAATATCTAGAGATATATGTTTTTAGTAGCCTTGAGTTCCTTTCACGAGAAGAGTGCATACAAGGAGAAGTGTAGAAGCTGAATATTATTTTGAGTACCTCCAGCTATCCCCAAGAAGAGTTAATTATGGAAATCTCATGCAAACATCTCCATCTCCGATCATCGTGCCCTTTCAAATCCTCCTCATAGATGACAACCAGTGAACCCCTGTTATGGCACATCAGCCACCTCCTCCACTAAGGAATTTTTCTAACTTTACTAGAGGAATTCCCTAGTTCAGCCATGTAACATGATATGCCAAATGTCATGCTTAAAACTATTCCATACTTTACTGGTGAGAATCAAGTCACCCCTCAAGAGCATATCCAGGATGTAGCAAACATATGTTCACTTTATTTGATCACACATTATGATGTAGAAGTAAAGCTACTTGTGGCCTCTTTCAAAGGAAAATTGCTTCAATTGTACTAAGGCTTGAGACTTGGTTCTATTACCACCTAGGACTAGCTAGGAACATCTATTTGAAATTACTTTAAAGATAAGTCAGATCACCTATCTTTGGTGGAGCAATTGACAACAACAAGGATGGTGCCTAATGAGTAGATGACTGATTTCAACATCAAATTTCAAAAGACTTGGGACATAATCCCTCTTGTGGTAAGACCTACATCCCAACATGCTTTTCTATATTATCTAAAGGTGTTGAACAATGATATGTCAGTCATGATTCAATCCATGGGAGGTAGGACTTTACCAGATGCTTATAATATTGTAGTAAGGGCATAAAATAGTCTTATTCAAGAAGGAAAGATAGCTCCTAGACCACCTATGCCCTTGTTCCCATAAATGTCACAAGCACCCAAACCTTTAGTTTCCCATGTTCCTATCCCTTAGAGAAGCACACAACCTATTGCATCAACATCTTACTCTTTAGTGTGGTAGAAATAAGATGAATAATTAAAGACCCTGATTAGAAATTTATCAAACAAGGTCATATCATTAGAGAAACAATAGGCACAAGCCTATAGAGGTAGTTCTAATCAAGTGCATAGCCAAAGCAGTCAGCCTTGGTGGAATCAATATGGAAACTAAAGATACACACCCAAACATTGGAATGACAGATGTTATGTTAGTACACATCTTCCCTTGTAAGTTGTTCCTCACATAACCTCTCTTCCAATGCCCAACACAAGTCAAGAGCTTGTTCCAGTTTACAAAAATTGGCGCAAGAGTCAGAGTGGTGCTTCCCTTAAAAAATTCCTCATATTCAATATCATTGTGCCAATTCTATACACACACAATCCTACATGATCAAGAATGCTTCCATCAATTAACCTTCAATGACTGCACCTGAAATAGAGAACCGAGAAAGGCCGATGTCCTTCCCGATTCCTATTCGATATTATTTTGCATTAAGGACTTATATGTAATCAAACAAGCTATAAAAGACATAAGAAAACCTTGCACCCAAGTTTTGGACAGCACAAGATATAAGAAGATAATTCTTGAGTTTGGCAAGCATGTCACAATTCCAGCAACACAAGTAGACCCTCAGAAGTAGAAAGATGTAGCTAGGGGATCCAGTAGTAAAAATTATCAAATGCCTATATAAGAGGCTCCACGTAAAGATCCTCCTAAAGTATCACACACCCTTCCTTTGGTAGGTCAAGCCTCAACGGTAAAATCCCCTTCTTCCATGCCTTAATAGTCAAGGAGGGATGTTTCTATTCCAAAAATGTGCAAGATAGTGGGTATTCCATTTATCATTGTGGACCAGATGAAGAAGATAAATATAAATTTCACAATATGGGATTCTCTAACCATTCCATATCAACAAGATCTACTGCATTAGGTTCTATCCCAAATTCCATGTGTTGATCCAGTTATTCAAAAACCACATGTTTCTATCAAAATCTACCAAGAAGAGGAGAAAAAAGTAAGTAAAGTTGTTAAAACCCCACCCTTCTATATGTATTTGATTATAGGCAAGTATCTTGTTCATAATTTTATGATAGACTCGGGTGCTAGAACTTCTATTATGCCCAAGAAGATAATTGATGTCCTAGGTCTTGAGTATATCCCTTTATCTAAAGGAGTCTTGCAACTCAATGCATTAATTTTTATTACCCTAGGAATCATCAAGGATCTTAAGTTAACCCTCCATGAATGTCCAAATCTAAGAATAACTCAAGATGTGTCAACCATTGATCTATCCCTCTCTGTTTTCCTTATGTTTTTCAAGATATTTTACCACTAAAGTGGGAGGTTACTTGTCTTCGATTGGTCTCATATGTTACTCAAAATAAGGTATGATACCTGGTTTACCATATAATATGAACCAATATTTTTCTATCATGTAGAGTCATATGTCCCATCCCCTCTCCAAGCCAACTGTTTAATCCAATATGAATAAGTTTAGTTCTTGAAGAGTAACCTCTTCCACATTCTATCCCTAATATAGTACTTGATGAATGGGTAGAGAGGCACCATAAATTTGACTCGTATGTCGAGAACTAGAAGCTTATGAAACTAGGCTTGGTACTTACTACATTCTTTAAGAATAAGTTGTGTTGCTGCACATGCTCAAGAAAGACCAAGTTGAACCTAGTATGTGGAAATTATACTTTTATGGATCCAAAAGAAGAAATGGTGTGGGGACAGGATTTATTCTCATTTATCCTAAGGATGAGAAATTATTCTTCACTCACAGGTTGCAGTTCACATGTTGTAACAATGTGGAAGAGTATGAGGTGTTGGTGCATGGTCTACTTATTTCTAAAAATAAGAAAATTAAGGCACTTGTAAATATTTGGAGATACAAAATTGGTTATTCACGAGGTTACCCAAAAGTGTCAATAAAATAATAAGCCTATCAAAGCTTATAAGGATAGATTTTGGGACCTCCTTGATAGCTTGCTGCTCTAAACATGCAGTGGTACTTGAAAAAAAAGAATAATGAAGTTGATAAAATGGCCACACTTGGTTCATAGTTATCTCTTGCTAATGGATTTGTCAAAGGAAACACTCATCACATTAAGATGGTGATCATACCATCCATTCCAGAAAACAACACCAGCTAGAAAGTGTTTTAAAGTGACACATAAATCATCTAATTCATTAAAATTGAAGTGAGTTCTCATCAAGCATGCAAGATGACTTGCATGATAGCTATAAAGACCAAGTGATTCAAATGAATTCAAATAAATTTCCTAAAGGGTTGGTCACCGAGAGAGAAAAAAATTTCCTTGATGATGTGTTCAAGGGTGAAGAAAATTATATGTGGACCATGCAAAAATATTTGTCCCTAGTCACTATTACGAGTAGAAAAGATTTATTTCTCAAGTAAGACTTGTACACACGATAAAAAGCATGCCTTCATCTCTCTCTGGAAAAAAATAACGGTGATATATTCTCATGGGAGTATGAAGACCTCAAATTTTTGATCCAAGTGTTGCTCAACACTCCATTGACATTAATCCTCGTATCAAGCCCGTTAGACAAAAGCAGTGACCAGTCAATCCAAAGATATAGCCCCTCATGAGAAAGGAATTATCCAAACTCATTGAGGTAAAAATTATTTTTCCCATCAAGTACTCTACTTGGGTTGTGAATCTAGTTCCAGTGCGCAAGAAGAATGGTGAAATTAGACTCTATGTTGATTTCAGATATTTGAACAAGGCATCTCTAAATGATCATTATACTTTTCCTTCAATGGAGTAGATTCTACAAACTATGGCTGGCGCACAAAGATTCTCAATGTTATATGGGTATTCAGGTTTCAATCAAATCCTAGTCAAGGAAGAGGATCAATTCAAAATAGCATTTACAATCAAGTGGGGAACATATGTGTATCAAAGGATGCCCTTTTGTTTGTCAAACGTAGGTGCTAAATTTCAGTGTGACATAGACATTGCCTTCAAAGTTTATATTAATGAGTTAATCTTAGTTTACCTTGATGATATTATAGTGTTCTCAAAGCAAAGCACGTATCATATAGTACACTTGGATAAATTATTTGAGAGATATGAAAATTTTGGGGTATCCCTTAACCCCAAGAAGTGCAATTTTTTTGTGGCACAGGGAAAAATTTTGGGCCATGTGGCTTCCAAGGATGGCATCGCAATTGATCCTGAGCACATTTCAACCATCCTATCTCTTTCCCTACTGGCACAAAAAAAGGCCTTGCAATCCTTCCTCGGTAAGATCAATTTTGTTAGGTGCTTCTTTCCTAAATTTGAAGGTCTATTTTTTCCCATTACCATGATGCTCAATAAGGACATAGCCTTCAAATGCACACGGAGAAGGAAGATATTGCTTCAAAAAAATCAAGCCAGAAATTGTTTGTGAGCCAACACTCATGAACCTAGATTATTCAAAGGATTTCATCATTTATGCTTATGGCGTTGATGTGAGTGTTACTATTGTCCTAACATAAGAAAATGGACTAGGATTAGAACAATCGTGGATTTCTTCAGCTAAATGTTCAAGGATTATGAATTAAAATATAGTCATGAGGAGAAGAAGGTCTTCTCGATCATTTGCACACTCAAAAAAATTCAAAAGTATGTTCACCAAATTTCGTATTCAGGGTTTTAGTCTCCCACTTTGTTTTGTCAAAGACTTCATCATGGGAGTAGAGATCAGTGAAAAGAGAGCATGGTGGGTGACCAAAATCATGGAATATTATGTGACTATCAAAGCCAAAAAAATGGTAAGAGGTAGTGCACTCTGTAAGCGGATTTACGAGGATACGTAAGATGATCCTAAGACTTCATTATTTCGGATGAAGGTATCCCCCACACATAACTTGAGAAGAATACAAATCCTAACACATGAGACTAGATGAAGGAAATGATCACATTCCTTTCCGAGGGTGCATACCCTCATAGCTTAAATAGGGTAAAGAGAAGACATATGAGGTTATAATCTATCTCGTTATGTTTTAATTGATGGAATTCTCTTCAAGAAAAATCTTTATGACATAATGTTAAGATGTATCAATGATGAGCAAAATGAAAAAGTGTTAGAAAAATTTCATGATGGATTCTCTTCTAGATGCTTTTCTTCCAAAAATACAACAATGAATATCATAATGGCATGAATCTTGTAGCCTACCCTATTTGATGCACACAAGCTGGGGTCACAAAATGTAAGGAATGCACTTTCTTCATGGGAAAGAAAATGGCGCGAACTTCCCCCTCGACCAATTCAAGTGGATCAACCTTTTACTTAAGAGGTCTCAAATTATATGCATGATCAATATTCCTTCAAGCACTGGACACAAGTGGGTACTAACAACTATGGACTACTTCACCAGATGTGGAGAAGCTGTTGTGCTCAAAGAATCAATCGAGTAGTCATCCTTGACTTTCTCAAAGGTATAGTCACAAGGTTTGGCGTTCCTCAAACCATTATATCCGAAAATGAAAAATCCTTCCTTGGGACTAGAATCACTAATTGGGCTCTAAATTTGGACATTTATCTGAAGACTTCTTCCAACTATTACCCACAAGGTAATGGTCTGGCAGAATCAACAAACAAGAACCTAGTCAAAATCATGAAACGCACAATGGACATCAGCCAAAGATAGTGGCATACCAAGGTCTCACACATGCTATGGGAAGATAGAATCACAATTAAAAAAGCAATAGGAACTTTTCCTTGCAATCTTGTCTATTTAAAAGAGGCTAATATTCCTTTAATGTTAGAGTTGAACTCATTGGCACTTACCCAAAACTGGAATTCGAAGGCATAAAATAGAGGGAAATCGGAATGGTAGAGCTGGTTAATCTTGAAGAATCAAGAAACTCTGCCATGATCAAGCTAAAACTACATCAACAAGAAAAAAAAGAAATAGTTTGAAAGAAAGGCTAGGCTTCAAGCTTTCAAATTTGGGGACTTAGTCTTAAAATGGGATAATGATAGAGCTAAACCAGGTGCCATTAAAATTTTAATGCAATTTACGGTGGCCCATACATCATCGGTTTGTACAAAGAGGATAAATCTTTTGAGTTAACTCATCTTGATGGAGGTGTGCTACAAATCCTAGTAAATGGGATCTATCTCAAACACTTCCATTAATTTTGCTGCATCATTTTGTATATATTAGAGTAGTTTCAATTCCTCTGTTGTGTGTACATTGTTTGTTTGTACATAGTTCTTTCTTCTTGCATTCTTCCCACACATGCTCTTCTTTTGCTTCCAAAATGATAATCTTCTTTGAGTAGTTTTCAAGATTTGGAATAGAGTCAAGAAATGATGTTTCAAGTGACTCTAGAGGCAATTCTTCCAAGTGAAAATTCAAGAATTTCATGATTACATAGAAGACTCCATGCCTAATGGATGCTCTATGAAACTGATCTTCTTCATCTAGTAGGCAAATGGCCTCGAAATTCACCCAAACGGTTATTCAAATAAGTCTCCTCGTGATTTGGGTAATTTTTTTACACTCTGGTTCTAATTTTTTCATTTTAAGGTTACACGTGCTCAAGTTCACGTGGCACATCCCCTGGTTGAACTTCCCACATGCTTCCCCTTCTCCCCTTCATTTTCCTTTTCCTCTTTGTTCCACTCCTCCCTTGCGCACATCATCTATGCATTCACCTTCTTCTTAACACCTATTTCAATCTAAGTGTGCACCTTCCACTTGCTTCAATCAGCTAAGTCCTTGGCCTGCTCGCATGCCCCATAGATTATCTTGTAATATTTTTTCCTTGACCATGCATTCTCTACTCAACATGTTTCCTAATTTCTTCACGTGCATTGTGCACACCTTCATTATATATTTTTCTCGTGCATCATTCTTCCATGTGCATATATTTTTGCCCTCCTTAGCTTCATTCTATGCCATGTCATCTTCTAACACACTTTAGTGTGCCACATACAACCAGTCAAAGAGTGCTAATAGGGTGCTAAATCCTTACAACAAAACAATAAGTGACACGTGGCGAAAACGAAAAGAACATTTTCATAGTTGGTTTTCCTTTCGGTTAATTCACACACACCATGTGTCTTGTATGCCCAGACAACTCGACATCTTCGATAGCCATATCTTTTGCTAAAGAGATCCAATCGGTGCACGCCTAGTCTCAATAAATAGCTACTAACATGAACTACAATGCTAAGCATTCAAATTCAAATTCTTGGTGGATCTACTAGGTGAGAAATTGGAAAATGTATTTCGGGCATTAATGAGAAGATCGATTGCTTCAACCACTTGATTTTATGTGATCTGCCCTCCTTCCTTCTTCAACATGTAAAATAGACATGGGGAAACATATTTGATAGATTTTACAAATAGATTTACAAGCTTTGAATGCTTCTTGTTGGTGTTTGTATTTCAAATTCATTTTCCCTCCTTCTCTTCTTCTTCTATAGATTCAAATATAAATTTAAGAGCTAAGATAATTATTAACATTGGAAACTTTGGATCCTTACGATGTTTTCTAAGGACTTCATATTTTCTATATTTTGAGTTACACACCTCTAGATCTCGGCTCTTATATGTGGATATCATTCTCTTTCACCATTATAACAACTCTGTGCATTTTTAGAAGTGATAGAAGAATCATTTTGTGACTATTCTCTATCCTAATGTGTTTGTATTCCTTATTCTTGCCTTTTATTTTGCTTTGCATGCTCATTGTGCCATTTTATGTCCCTTGCATCTCCTTATTTAGTTTTGTTCCATAAAACTAATCTGGTAAATATGCTTTAGTCATGTTACATGTGCCTATCCTTTTCATGCATTTCCTTTCATTTTCACTATAAAAAAATAATGCTCATCCCTCTTTTCTAGTGCTTTATTACCTTTTAGTGTAGGTTTCTTTTCATGTTATCATTCTATCCTGGACCCTTTTCATTGTTAGTTTAGATTTCCTTTTAGAATTAGGAGTATAAAGTATTAATAGAATTAGATAGAGGAATCATCCTTCTCCAAAGATCCGTCCCAAGCACACAAGGTCCCATAACTTGGGGATTGTTCCATTATTGTCACAAATGAATTGGTTCTTCCAGATCTAAGAGATGGGTGCAAGTTTTACGACCAACATTAATCTTATAAATACAAAGCTATGTGAGCATAATAAGAGACCAAGCTCTAAAAATCTACTACCATCACCTAAGATTGCATCCAAAGGCATTATAAGAGCATCAAATCATCCATCTAGCTTTATCTCAGGGACAAGGGACTGCATTCTTATGCATGCATTTCATAGGAGGGGAAGTTCATTTTTCCATGCATACATCTATCTACATATTCTACATCTAGCTATTATTCACTATTCAAGTGCTGCATCTAGCACAAGAGCCACCTAGGACATGATTCTTCACACACACACACGAAAAACTACATGGAGTATGAAATGTAGTGCATCACCCAAATCATAGTTTCACTTAGTCAAGTGACTATCGGGGTTAGTTTAACTCCCCATTTACTATTTTTATTATTAGGATTTGATGCGTTTTGGGATTTTATAGGATATATATTTCATTGTAGGTTACAAGAGACATCATCAAACTTATTGTGACACATAGACAATCAAAGGAAAAGGTCAATTAAAATCTAGCAACCTGCAAAAACTAGTTTTCAAAGTTCGTATAGACTTTGGCACTTTTGATTAGGGTCTCTGGTACCTAGGATCCCCTGTGATGCCCATTAAAACAACCCACTTGAGACCCAAGAAACAACCTAGGGTTAGTTAGGAAAATTATGGAATAATTTTTGTGATTAGAAGTGTCTACAACTAGGTTGCAAGGAAATAGTTGTCATTAACAGGTTCTGGAATAAGTTTAATCTCCTAAAACATACTTGTCTTTTATTAACAATTTCCAGAGGTCACAAGGTACAAATTTTAGGGTTAGAAGTTTTAGTTAGGTTCAAGGGGTAAATTAACACCATAACCACTCTCTAACAGACTCAAAATTTCCTAAATCATTCCCATTGGATAGGAAATTTTCTCACCTTTCTGGTGATGTAAAGAAGTCCTCCTAGCTCCTTGTAAAACTCTTATTATGGGGTGGTAGACTTTGGGAGTCAAATTTTACCAAAGAGGGACATCTGTCGAGTGGGGAAGAAAACCCATTTTTCTAGGCTAGTGGGTCATGGGGTTGTATTTGCAAATTTTCCGCATGGGTGTAAAGTCAACATTTCTCCCACGCCTCCATGGGTCCTCCATGGACACGTGTCGGGCTCTAAGCCAAGGCAGGAAAGGATGAGGGAAGGGCGGGATGGCGAGGCGTTGAAGACTTTTTGCCAAAGGGAGGAAAAATTCCTTATAGCACCTACATGCCCACGGGTCTACCAGGACACGTGGTGCTCCACAAAATGATGTGGAGAGAAGAGAGAGAGATGGGTGGAGTGGCAGGGAGAGTTGGAAAATTTTTCCAAAGGAGGGAAGGGGTTAGTTTGCCGTGCGGGTCCACCCATTCGCAAAGGGATAACACCGAGGTGAGGGTGGGAGTGCGGGGCCATGGGGAAAATATGCAAAATTTTCCAAAACAAAATTTTTCAAAGGAGAGATTTGTGAGGGTTTCACCACCCTGCTTTCACCGCATCTTTGCCATGTGGCAGCCTACGGTTAGTGTCAGGTGGCGGTGAGAAAAATAAAAATTTCCCAAAATTTTTAAAAGGCCCAAGGGAAAAATAATGTCATGCCTCCGCCGTTGCCCCACGAGGACATGTGGAAGCCTCATATTGGTTGCGGCCGAGGAGGAAATTTAAAAAAAAATCCCAAAATTTTTCAAATTTTTCTAAGGATTTTTAAAGGGAATTTTTTTCGAGACATAGGCTGCCAGTGGAAAGTTTTCCCAAATTTTCGAGCAAGGAAGGAAAACTTGAGAGGGCCATAAATTTTTCTAGAAATCTCGGTTTAGGAAAACAAGGAATTTTTCGAAAGCTCTTGATTACCTCTTTGTAGAGGAATCATAAATTTTACATTTGATAAAGTTTAAGGGTCAATTTTGTGAAAATGGCGTGCGAGGATTTAAAAAGAAAACTAGTGAATTTTGACATATAATTTTTTGTTCAATTTGATCTCCTCCTTCACTCTACATGCCAAATAGACATGGAGGATTGTTCTAGGAAGGATTTATAATATTCTAGGAAGGTAAATTTGCTCAATTGATTCCAATTTGAATTTTTCCAACAATTGACTAAAACGACTGTGAAAGGGTTTGGGCTCAATTTTGCAAGGTTTTAAATTGTTTTATTAAGTGTTCTTTGTCAATTTTAGTTCCTTGATAATAAATCACACTAAATTTTAACATTTCCAAGTTGATTATAATGTGCAGGCCCGAACTATACATTTTGATTAAATTTATTTGCCATTTTTAAATTTACAATGAGATATCCATTTCTAGAGGATATGTATATCAATTTCATCATTCAAGTGTGGTATTTAATTTTCTATATAATCTAATACATTTAGTTTTTTTAAACAAACCATTCTAAATCAAAATGAAAATACTAAATTCCATTTTACACATTTCCAAAGATACAAAATAAAGCATTATTTCCACGTACATTTCTTCTTTTCAAATAGAGATCTAACTATCTCTTTTGCCATACAATGAAACATTGAATTCAATCCAAAAATGCATATGAGAGAAGATCTTGCAATTCTTTATTGACTCCAATTATAAAAATTTACATCTTTCAATGTTTGAATGAAAATAATAGAATTCTATTTCTTTCCAATAAACAGAACAAAATATAAATGTATTTCACATTTCGAATAAGTAACTTTCATAACCAATTACAATACCTTTTCTTCACAAATATATATTACAATTTCATCCACTTCAAGTGGGAAAGGTTACAAATGAATTTGTTTCACAAGGGGTTGGTCAAACTGTCTTCTTTTGCTCTAGAACAACAACATGCAAGTTTTCTTTCTCTTCCAAATTGATCACAACAAAAGTGGGGGAAAGGCAACACTCTCCACCCAGCCAACACATCCAATAAAAGGAGAATTCATTCTTCATTATTGGCTCTCGATCCCTAACCACAATATAATAACAGGTGTGAATAAACCCATTATGACAACTGGATTCCATAAGACACAACATTCTTTTAATCATGCAAATTCAAATTAAAACACAGTCCTGATAAAAAAGCAGTAGTTTACAACTACATTTGAATACATTCAAATAGAACTCAGGCTTGATCATGCAAGCCAAAGGATAAAGGAATATGGGGGAAGCTACTTATGCATCCCAATGGTAATTGGGCATCCATCAGAACAAACCACCAATAAATTTCACCACACATATCCTTATGCCCCGCACAATCCCTCCTTATGCCCCCTATAAAGTAAGAAATGCAAGCTATTTCTTTTCCATGGTGGATCCCAAACCAAAAATCCCTCCACAAAATTTTTGATGCCAATGCCATTCCCTTATTCCCCCATATAGATTCCCCATAGTCATATCCTACACCATTCCTATGGTAGTCTACCCAAACAACCAATAATTAAACAAAACCATGCACCATTCCTACACACACAAAAAAAGGAAAATAACAGCATAAAAGAAGAGCTAAGCTCCTACCTTTCGATGGTAGCTTTTGTTTCCAACAACAAGATTTCAATGTCAAAAAAACACGGTTTCAATACAACAATGCCAAATATGAAATTATCTCCAATCTCCTCCACAATCCACAAGAGTTCTAAATAGCAAAAATTCACCCCCAAAGAAGTTTGCAAAATGATTCAACAACCCAAAACAAGCAAAGAGTTTGAATTTTATAGAAGAGGGAAGAGAAGAGGATGATGTGGATCTATGTAGGATGCCACATCACACATCCTCAACTCCAAACACAAAAGACAAAATTTCATTCTCTAAAGCACAATAAAGAGGTGGGTGAAAATATGACAATTTACTTGCACACTCCAAAAATCCCACCCCGCAAAGGAATGCAAAATAAATAAAATATAAGAGAGTGTAATCAAATCTAGCAAAATGATTAGTAAAATACATTTAAAAAAGGTCTAAAATCACCCTTCCAACAATAAATATGGTTGGTAAATTAAATTGAGAGGTATGGGACAAGTTTTACTTGTCCCAATAGCCTCCAAAAACAGCCCCCAAGGACAAATTCAAATTTCCAAGGAGGTGGAGTGCTTCATACTCCAAAATTTGACTTACAAAACTCTTATACAAACTTACACATCCCTTACATACTTAATACAAAGATTCAACAACTTCCATTATTACTTTCCCATATCCCAATTTAATTTATTTAAATTTTAATCATATGATTTCTCACATTAATCTACCACAACTTTAATTAAATAAAAGAAAGTGACACATCACTAAAAAAATACATACAAAAATAATAAAAATTAACCACATTAATATTTACACAAAACCATGGTCATATGTAAAGGTGATCCCCATGGGAATCCCTAACAACAAACACAACATAGTAAAACAAGTTGTCATGGTGACCTTGTCGAATTTACCTAGAATTCCATTGTGGTTGGTCTCTAATCCCCGATGTTTATTGTGATATTAACCTACAAAACACAAATACCTCCTTCAGCCTTGTGGCCATATCAGGACATCCAAAATGAATATAAATAAAATCACAAAATCATATAAGTATGTGAATCACAACAACATAAAGGAAATTTAACATTACATACAATTTATATCAACAACTATATCATCATCATATAATATCCATTTTTCAGATCTACTCATAATATCCAAAATCACATGTCTAAACAACATCCATAAAAAATCCATGTCAAATTGTATATCATCATCCACATATGAGTGTCTCTAATAATCATCATGTATCATAACCAAATCAAGATCAACAATAATCCATGGTCAAACATCTAACATCATACTAAATCAAAGTATAATAATTTCCGTAAGGTAAACAACAATATCAAAATAAGCATCAAAAGGTGTCAAAGGGAAATGGGCACTACATCCCCCTAACCTTAGACTTGAATTCCTCCATGAAGTCACTAGAACAAATGTGCAACCTGAACTCATAATGAAGTAGCATCCTTCCAAATATCTACAAAGATATCAACATATGTGTCCCCTTGCACCTGAACACGATCAACCTCTCTACCTTGAGGGCCTAGGGTCCTGTGATCTAGGATGCGAATAGGCTCCACCATCACCTACCCCTAATCCTACACCTAAAATGATGTCCAATCTAACACATGAGAAGGAACTGCAATGTATCTCCTAAGAAATGAAACATGAAAAACATCATGTATGCAAGACAAGATGGGTGGCAATGCTAGATGGTAGGCCAAAGAGCCGATACACTCCAAGATCTCAAAAGGACCAATGAATCTAAGAGATAACTTAGAAAATTTTCAATAACAAATAGGGCATACAACACTCTCACCTAGGATGAGATTTGTAACGAGCCTATCCACCCATCCATTCATATTTGTGCATATCCGTTCATTGGGAAATGCCTAAATTCAATCAAGTTTCAATAGCAAGGAAGACCATCAACAACATTTGTGGTCTTTCAAACATGGGTGATATCTAATCACTCATGATGATGCTTTTCTCTTAAGGACCTTTCCTATGTCTCGACTAGACCTGCATTAGATTGGTATAGTGGGTTACTTAGACACTCTATATTTTCATTTAATCATATAGCCCAAGCATTCTTGGATCAATTCTCCATCAATATCGTTAAGAACATTACCATGACTAACCTATACTCCACACATTAGTATGATGACGAATCTATCGTAGATTTCGTTGCTCGTTGGCGTAGCTTGATTAATCAACTCACATTCCAACTACCACAAACCAAACTCATTGAACTCTTCATGTGGGCTTGTGCTAGACATATCTCACCGACCCTATAGGTCCAAACTTTCCAAACCTTTAACGAAGCATTCACCATGGCACGAAAGCTAGAGATTCGAGGCCATCGAAGAGAAGAAAATCCAATTACGTAATAATAATTTGGCATTCAATTCGAATGATACCTCTTCTTCTTCCAAACCACTAGAAAAATTATTCAAAGGCCAAGGGGACCACTAATGTAGTGGTACTCAAAGTCAGCCTAGATCATCCATCAAATCAGGCTAGCCCCTCATCTAATCTCTCACCCATTCAGACTTTTCAATTTAGATGGGAATAATGAAAATATACCCCAGTTAGGGAACCTTATTCTTCTATCTTAGAAAATCTCATCAAAGTGGGCCATCACCCTTTTGCCTATAAAACCACACACTACTTTTGACCCTGCTTGCCCCACACCCACATAGTATAAATAACATGACTTCTGTAACTATCATTGAGTAAAGGGTCATAGTGACGACAATTGCATCACTTTCAAAAACATTGTCTAAGAAATGCTCGAGAAAGGTGAGTTAAGTGTGGATAATCCTAACGCACCTACTAATCAAAACCTATGCATCTTCAAGAAACCCTTTCCCAATAATTCCCCTTTGTCTGATCAAACCGGTGATACCTCAACACATGATAACCATACCTACAAGGTCCAAGCTATTTTTCGTTGTGACGCACCCATTGCTTCCCAATTACCTCATAGTCCTTTCATAGAGTAAATTCTAGCACAAGTCCTCCTTCGCATTGGTATCCACCTCACCTATTCTTCCACCCAGAGGAACCTTTCATCTCCTTACTCACCTATGGAGGAGCCTTCCACTAATATTGAGACCATTTCACCGTTGGCTTCTCCACCTAGGGAATCGTCACCCACAGTACTTCTTGATCCATAGAGGATACTTTTTTATCTCCTCCACCCATAGATGAGTACACATCATCTCCTCCACCTACGAGAGGAGCACCCATTTTCTCCTCCACCTACCCAAGGATCTAGTAGAGATACCTTTCCCTCTAAGTGACCATTCTCCATCAGCTACCCAAGATCATGCGAGGCCTACTTTCGGATCTCTTACCTATGGAAGCCAAAGCTAACAAATTCCCTATATCTAAGACACATTTTATGGGAATTTCCATTAGTTCCTCATCAACCTCTCCTACGGATGTGTCGTTCTCATGATTATTCAATCGCTTAGATTATGTGGACATGAGCCTTATTGTGGGGGTGCCTTCGCTTCCTATCTCAATGCAAATACATATGTCACTTAATGATACCTCTACTATCTATCAAAAAATATTCCAGCCGGTTGAACCAAGCACAACCACATCTATCAAAAAAATTTCCATGACACCCATCATAGCTCCACACATACCCTTACCCATAACTCAACATACATCTAAATCCAAACCCGCACCTACATCGTCCTCCTCGCCTAAACCTATTACTACCTTAGGGGTCATCCCGACCACCAACCTTACTCATCCACCTATCAAACTAGATTTAGCTACATCCTCCAAAGTCAACACCAAACCTACTCAACACCCAAATAGAAAAACCAAGTCCATAGAACTCATAACCTAGCTACGCTAATCATACTTACATCACCCTCACCCTTTCCATCTGTCTTAGGACCTTAACCTCCCGAGTGTGTTTAAGAAGCCTCCACCCAGGTAAACCAAAAAAACAACAACCCACTCCTTCCTTACAAACCTCTAACATACCCAAGCACCCGACATGACTCGCACCCACACCCTCACTGCAGCATCTTTACCACCCATACCTCTAATACCTTCAGCAACTTCTTCACTACCCACTACACTTCAGTCTCTGTCCCTCACACCCCTTACACAACCCACATCATCTAACTTCACAACACCTTCATTATCCCCCAGGTGACTTTCCCTCTTCCCCATATTCTTTTCTTTCAAGATATCATACACCCATATCATGTTTACCCAAGAAGGTGCAACCCAAAGACAAAAATCTGCTACCTTGCAATAAGGTAGTCAAAACAACCATAGACCCTCCTGCCCATTCATCTACCATACCCCTACCTAAGCAAAAACCACCTACACTTTAGTCACTCCATCACCCAAAACCATAGCTTATCCTACTCACCCTCCTATAAATACCATTCCTCAACAATCAACCGCACCTACGCCCAAACCCACTTTCACTTCCCATTGTGACCCACTAGTAGGGTCCTATGCCAAAATCTTAACCAACCTAATTGATAATTATGTCATCACATTACCACCGCTCAAACCTTTTGACCCCCTCAAACCCAAGCCAAAAGGGTTTGATGACACTAAAATTTGCACCTACCATCATGTGCCGAGCATGATGTGGAGAACTACAAGGCTTTGAAAACCGTCCTTATCCAATTGTGTCCTCCTAAAGCCAACTTTGAGGATGATGACCTTCTCGATGAGGACCTCGTTTCACCAACACCCATTTCCATAGTTCTTCCCTCACTTCTACTCAACAACCATGACCTCCACCCCCTCAGCTCTTAGAACCACCCTCAAGATTCAAAATTAACATGGCTTGCATAAGAGAACTTTCCACACCATCACCCAAATGTCGTTAAGCCCAGATCACTTCATAAGGATTTTCTCTCCCAGTAGGTTTTTTCTTGTCATGTCATTTTACCACTCATCCTACACCTTATCCATTTACCAACTCCCCTCAAATCAACATGATCCACATCACTACTTATGCTCGGAAGGACAAGGGAAAGGAAAAGGTAAGCTCGACCCACCAACTAATCCTATACCCAACATACCATCTACACCCACACCTAAAATTACTATCCACGGCCCCACATACCCTATTTCTAATGGGGTCACACATCACACCATGTTGAAACAATTACACCAATCTCCCCTCAAAATGTCCCTATATGACCTCATCCAAACCTCAGAATCCCATTGTCAAGCTCTCATGGAGGTCCTGCAATCTATTGAGGTTTTACCCAATGACCCTACACTCGTAGCCTCCATTATCACACCCCATCATGTAGCCTCTCTCACCAAATTGCCACCTTTATCCACACCTCACCCTACTCACCAAATAGCCTCCCTTAGCTACTCAGAGGAAGATATTACTTTGCACCAAAATGATGACCCTGACCCAATCCTCTTTATCTCTATCCACATCTATTATATATGTGTACGACATGTAATGATCAATGGGGGTGCTAGCATTAATATAATTTTATCCCATACATTCGTTCAAATGTGCATACCTGACAATTATATGCATAAACATCCTATCATGTTACATTCATTCAATGACGCTATCACCTCTACACTAGGAACCATCATCCTCCACATTCACATGGGCCCCGCATGATATTCTAGAGTTATTTTATGTCTTAGAGGGGGAATTTCAATACAACATGTTGCTTGCAGACCACTGGATTTGTGTCATGGGTTGTGTTCCTTCCACTTTGCATCATTGTGTAAATTTTGAGCATAGAGGACATACTACACTATTCCAAGTGACCCATCACCTTTTAAAACATGCAACATGCTTTACTAACCCGATGACATGCTTATACCCATTAATGCATCTACCTCCACAATCACTACCACTTCACCTACACCTCTATTTACCAGTCTGAGTCACTACGTCAACCGCACATGCCTCCTCCCTTCCTACCACTACCACAACCTCCGGGGCCAACTGTCGACCTCCCAATCCATTAACTCCACCTCTGCATCAAATTTTGACCCATCATATATTCCACTGCCCACATACCAGCCACCGATCCATTAGAAGGAATTTTTCAATGCCTCACTCTCGGGGATATCACCTATATAGTGTCGACACATTCCTTACTCCACAAGAGTATGGAAGTCTTCACAAACATCCTCACTATGATCAACACATAGGAGAACATATCCTTTATGATCCTCCTCATCTTTGTACCAGTATCACCTATGGGGACTTGATTCTACCACTTACACACACGAAACACCATCATAAACCCACCCATTTTCTGCTAACTTCCAGTCTCTTACCAATCACCGTTTCACCCACACCTTCTTACACCGATGTGCATGGAAGGGTTTTGTTTTTCACTTTTATGAGCAAGGCCACCATACTATTATTCCATGTACCACCCACAAACATAATGACCATATTGGTATCGACTTTCCTGAACCACCTACCAAATAGGCCCATATTAAACTCATCGAGGAAATCAACCCTCCTCTACCATCTTCACCTGCTCCGCCTTCATCGCCGCTTTCACCGAAGGTGAGTCGATGGATCCCGAATCTATCCCTCCTAAATTTTTTTTCATAAACACCATCTCCTTGGGGCCTTTGACTTATCAACATGAGGGTGAGGCTCCTTCCTCTCTTCCCTTCTTATATCCTGAAATGATCGATGATGACACACCTTCAATTAACATCGTTCGGTGTCAAGATGATGAATCTATACTCACCTACCTTTGTGTAGAAGACTCATATATTCATTGGTCGTTACCCTCATGAGACACAAACCATGTTGAATGAATCAACTATCGAGATCAACATTCATACTTAGGATAACCCGCACATCCTAAAGATCTATCAATCTTTAGATGCTGCTGAACAGGAATCCATCACTTCTTTTCTCAAAAATCATAACCATGCTTTCACTTGGTCTTACGCAAACATGCCCGGTATTGACCCCACCATAGTTTTCCACAATATCGTAACCGTTCGAGGCCAAACCCATCAAGCAGAAGTGAGGAAAATGCACCCTCGCATTGCCCTTCTCATCAAAGAAGAACTTCAGCACCTTCTTTTCATTTCCTTCATATTACCCATTGATTATCCTTATTGGATTTCTAACATTATCCTTGTCACTAAGGTGACAGGGGGACTCCACATTTGCACGAACTTCTATGACCTCAACCTTTCCTACCCAAAAGATGACTTCCCTCTACCCGGTATTGACCAACTGGTTGACCTTACCGCTGGTCACAAGATGCTATCACTCATGGATGGATTCTTGGGTTATAACTAAATCTTGCTTTCCCTAGAGGATCAACACAAAACCTCATTAATCACCCCTTAGGGGACCATCTCTACTACCGAGTCATGCCTTTTTGCCTCAAAATGTTGGTGCCACATATCAGTGGGCTATGACTTATATCTTCCATGACATCATGCATCATATATTGGAAGATTACGTGGACAATCTCCTGGCCAAATATAAATGCCTCTCTAAGCACCTTACCATCCTAAAAACCATTTTTGACCACCTCATTAAATATTGTGTTCACCTTAAACCTAAGAAGTGTGTCTTCACAATCCTCTCGGGAAAGCTCCTAGGATTTATCATTTCCCACGTGGTATAGAATTTGACCTGCTAATGTCAAGGCCATTCTTGAAATGCCTCCACCCACTAATCTTAGGAAACTCTACATCCTGCAAGGTAAGTTTCAATCTATTCACCATTTCATTTCACAATTATCGATCGATTGTCAACCATTTCATCATCTTCTCAAGAAGGATGCCTCTTTTCAATGGGATAATGACTACCAAAAATATTTTGAGGCCTTAAAAACACTCGTCTCCACCACCCATACTCATTCCACCTAAAGAATATCAACCTTTATACCTATACATCTCAGCTACCGATCATTCCTTGGGGCCATGCTCACTCATCATGATGAAAAACATAGGGAGTACGTATTTTATTACATAACATGTACTCTTTTGGACTAAAAAAACTGATATACCCATCCCGACAGACTTTTTTTAGCCTTAGTTTTCATTGCCAAAAAACTTTTCCATTACCTACTCAACCACAAAACCTATGTTGTGACCAACACCGACCCCTTACACTTCATGTATACCAAGACTTATCAAAATAAATGTGTCGCCACGATGGATTATACTTTTAGTGACCTTGACCTCAAATTCATTCATCAAAAGTCCATCGAGGGCCAAGCTATCACCAACCAATTGGCCAATGCACCTATTTCGGGGATCAACCCTCTAATTTTGATTTTCTAGATGAGTCCATTCTTGCCCTTTCCCTGACGAACACCTTACCAAATGACACTATTTTTGATGGTTCTAAGTGTCGGCGTGAGGGTGGGCCTCGTATTATCCTCATTCCACTTGATCTTTGAACCCATGCCTTTGTCTTTAAAACTAGATTTTGATTGTACAAACAATATTTTTGAATACGAAGCACTCGTATTAGGTCTCAAACTACCTATGCCTAGATGTCAAATCAATCAACATCTTTGGTGATTCTGATTGGTCATAAACCAAGTCAATGGTATATACAAATGTCGTAATGAGATACTTCTAAAGTATAAACATCATGTAGACATACTTTTTACCACTTTTGACCACTATGCCATTCAAACCATCCCCGTTCAACCATCAAATTTGTAGATACCATGTCTGCTTGGCTTCTCAAATACCCACTTCGCCCAACGATTCTAAAATATTTGTCACCATACAAAGACTCAATCACCCATTCACAACACCCCAAAATGACCTATGGATATGCTTTTCTAAGGCAATGTCATTGGTGTGAATGCACAACATTGAGCTCTCCCAAAGTGTGGGACCTTTGCAAATGGGGAAAGATCTCCAGCGAAGGTTGGTTCCTCTTCCTAAACTACCTGCCACAAGATATTCCAAAGTGCAAGAAATCTAATCTAATCCTAATCTAACTCCAAGGAAAAGGAGAGAGAGACAAGAGGAAAAACAAGATACACTAAAATGGTGATAAGAAGGAAAATGTTGAACAGCTATCAAAACTACCATGGAACAAGAAGAGGTGAGCAATGGAAAGGATGGACAAGTGCATCACAAAACCGAGGATGGATTTCACACAAAAAATGTTCCAAAAATCCATGAACATAGCTCCAAAACCTACAATGAACATCCAAACATGCACAAATACTTGTAATGAAGAGAGGTAAGAAGGAAACAACCAAAAACAAGCAAGGATGGATAGATGCATCACAAAACACATTTTTTATTGCTCAGAGGTTTGCACAAAACATAATTTCAATGGTAAAAGAAAAAAATACCATTATAGAGTAGGGGAGGAGGTTCTAACTCCATTTTCAACCCTAGGGAAGAAAATAAGGGAGGGCAGAATAGAAAGAATGAACAACCTTTACAAATGAGCCAAATCTAGATTTTAACCATCAAACAAAATGAAAGAAATGTGGAAAATATGGGAAAATCAAATTGAAACTCCAACCACCGACAAATCCCTCCAATCTCACCTACAAAGTGATGGGCTTCATGGACAAACCCATACACCAAAGTACATTTCTCTGCAGAGCAAAAGAAGCCCATATTTCATTAATTTTGGTGGTTAGGGCCATTTTCTACATTTTTTACATGCCAGAGACATTTTCCTATTTTTCTCCCATAAATCTCCATCAAAAAACAAAATTTATCCCTCCATTTTGTAGATAATTTCAACATCTTTCCAATGACACCAAGAACGTAAAAATTCGAGCTTTGGATAAAAAGTTATGCCCCTCGAAAAGATTTAGGGAAAACTTAAGGAAAAAATGGATTTGCAGGACAAAACTTTAAAAATTTCCCTTTTTTGAATTTGGGAAAATTTCCCCAAAACCCCGCCCCCCACCACTCAGCTGCCACGTGGTGGACTTCCCTATTCACTTGATGGAAAAGCGGGCCCAAACTCGCTTCTATCCTTTGATTTTTCATTGGGAAAATTTCTCAACTTTTCCCCACGCTCCCTTTATCCTGGGGACATGTGTCGGCCCCTCATTGGCTGCGGGCATGCACTTCAAAATTTTCCTTTGGGCCACTAGCCACTTTGGAAAAATTTTCCATTTCTTCCGTGCCTCCGACCCCCACCACCGACAAGACACGTGACGGCCTCAAAATGCTCTGTGGGCCTTTGGGCCAAAATTTTCCTTTTTGCACCACACTACCCTCTTTGGAAAATTTTCCAACCTGTCTCCTCTTCCTCAACCTCCACCACCATGTGGCACCTCCTCATTTGCCACGGGCCTGTCAAGGGAAAATTTCCCCAAAAACTCCGCTGAGCCATAACTTGAGAAATACTTGGAGTTAGGAGGAAAATTTTACCTTTCTGGAAAGGTGAGGAAAAATCCTATCTTATGGAACCATTTCTAAAATCCCTTGAGTGCCTAAAATGTGTAAAATTTGATATTGAAGCAAAAGGAAGGCAAGAATGAAGGCAAGTTAGCCAAAATAAGCAGGGGGCTCATTTTGGATAACAATTTTGGTGACTCAGAGGGGTCATCTACCTGCTAGATGAATGATCAGTAGCCTTTGAAGCATCCATTGGGCATGGAGTCATGAGTAGTAGCCTGTAAACTGATCTGAACTTTGAAAACTTCCTCTCTTGAGCCACTTAGAAACCCATTGAACTGGAGTTGTTTTCACCAAAATGCTTGAAATGGATTGTGCAAGAGCAAAATGACACCAAAAACTATGTACAAAGAAAATCATACATGCTCCAAATGGAACATTAGTGTGCACAAGCACTTCTTCTGTTGAAAGAAAACCTACCTACTCTACTCTAACTAGAAGAAAAGGTGAGCTAAACAAACCCTACAATTGGTTGTGCAAAATAGCTTCCTTTCTTCAAAATGGGCAGCCATGTAACTGATTTGCTTGAACATGGCTGGTTGGATGAGTGGAAAATCAACAAGAAGCTGGTCTTCTACCCAAATCAAGCAAGGTGTCAACTGAAAACAAATCCAATACCTCTTTTAGTTGCTCTGCATTTAGATTGAAGAGGTATTGCAGCTGATCCTTGGTACTTTGTAGCTCATCCTCATGCTTAGAAGCAAGCATGACTAGTTATGGCTTCTCCTTTGGCTCCAATGAAGCCAAATACCTTATTGGGAAAGGTCTGATCCATTTGATATGCCCATAGCTCTGAAATTCAACTCCAAGAATGGAGCCTTCTTGTAGACCTCTTTGGATGGATGGTGTGGAAGAGGTGATGGAATTCTTCTGTTGTTTTCCTTCTTCCTCCAATGAAGAACATGGAAGATTTAAAGCTTCCAATCTTGATCCCAAAGAGCTGCTATAAGATGCAAGCTGCTGCAAATGAATGCTCTCCTCCATGACAGCTAGGTTCTTGTGTTTGGAATGTGGATGATGAAAGAGAGAATGGTGGAAACTCAACCGGTTCTTCTCCATCAAAATAGTCCTCCAAATCTGACAGATAAACTACCTCATTGTTGTCCTGCTGCAAATGCTCAACTTCCTCCATGGTGTCCTCTTGATCAGAAACTTGTTCACCATGGTTCTCCTCATCTTCAATCATTGAGTTTGAAAGATCAAACTCTTCTTCAGCAATAGAACTCGAGAGAGATGAAGTAGAAAGAAGAACTGAAGGTTCTTCTATAGCCTACTTTGTGCTCAAAGCCTTTGGATCTGCACTTTTCTCCTCCACAACTGGAATGTGCTCCTCTTCTTTTGGATTTGGAGCAGCTTCTCCTTCCTCTGCTGCTTGAAGACAATCTTGCTCTTGATTGAACTCTTCCTCTAGCATGAAGTTTGTCAAGTCAAACTCTTCAATCTGTTGCTCTAGAGGACAAGTTGGGACTGCAAGATCTTCTTTAGAGCTTTCTTCCTCCATGGCTGATTGTGCAACTTGAATTGGATCAGCATTCTCTTTGGGCAAAGTGCCAACATGGACACTCAACTCTTCACAAACAAATTTGTTTTTCTTGCTTCACTACTGCTATAAAATCAGCCTTGTTTGCCACTTTTTCTCCAACTCCAACCTCTTCTGAAGGCTTAACCATCAAGGGGATCTTTGTTATCCCAAATTTGAGAGCCAAGCTTACCAAACTTCTGATTTTTTCTTCTTTGTTTGGCTCTTCTTCTTGCTGTCCTTGATGACTGATTTTCTTGATTTTCATTCTCCCAACATGGATTTGGGAATGCAAGAGGAGGGGTGGGTTGTAACTCAATTGATTTTGCAATTTTTTGTGGTGGTGGAGGAGGTGAAACCTCTTGTTTCTTTGGAGGAGAGGGTGTTTCATTTAGCTCTTGTGGAGGGGATGAATGTTGGAAGGAAAAGGACAGAAGAATTGAGATGAGGTGGAAGACTAGGGAATGGAGAAATGGATTCAACACTTGGGGCAACATTCAATGGGAAGCTTGAAAATTGAAGCCCAAATTGAGATGGTGCTACTTGAGGAATGGAAAGAGAAGAACCAGATGATGGTGTAGAACTTACCCATTGACAAGGTTGTTCAACACCAAGTTTATAGGCCTCTATCTCTGTTGTCCATTGTGCAAGTTGGGGCAACATCTCCATCATGAAGTCCAGCTTCTCCTGAGGGCTGAAGTGTCTTGGAAAAGGGCCTCCCCATGGACAAGGAGTCCTACAACCAATTCTGAAAGCCTTCATTTGAGTGTTGCTCTTGATTGCACCATTTTTGCCTCCATCTTTTGGATTTTCTCCACAAAATCAGCATCTTCCATTTGATTGTCTTCATTGCATGCGTACCCTTTCTCTTGATATGCTTCAAAACCAAACTGATTTTGGTATTGCTCATATGGGTAAGCATGCTGATCTTGAATTTGATCAAAATGCTGATTTGAAGGAGTTGTAAAACATGTTGGAGGTGAAATATATTGTTGTTGTTGTAAATGTGAATTCCATGATGGAAATGAAGTCATGATTGCACAACTTCATGGAATGAAAGAAGATGGAAGAGATGGAAAGAAGAATGGATGAAAATGGATGGAAAATAGGTCTGCAACTTAGAGAATGAGTTATTTACTAGATGGAGTCACAGATGTGCTTTTGAATATGCCTCCAAAGGTTGAATCCTTAACAAGAACACACCAACCTATCAAAAATAAAGTGGAAGACCTCTAAGGTCCCACCGGGTGTGCCAAAACTGTTAGTGCAAATTCACACACCCCTAAAATGACCTATGGATCTACTTTTCTAAGGTAATGTCATTTGGTGTGAATGCACAACATTGAGCTCTCCCAAAGTGTGGGACCTTTATAAATGGGGAAAGCTCTCTAGAGAAGGATGGTTCTTCTTAAACTACCTACCACAAGCTATTTAGTGTAGGTAAGATAATCTAATCCTAATCTAACTAATGCCAAGGAGACAGGAGAGAGAAAAGAGGGAAAAACTAAGCCTACACTAAAACGGTGATACACCAGAGAAGGAAAATGTTGAACATCTATCAAAACTACCATAGAACAAGAAGAGGTGAGCAATGGAAAGGATGGACAAGTGCATCACAAAACCAAGGATGGATTTCACAAAAAAATGTCCCAAAAATCCATGAACACAACTCCAAAACCTGCATTGAACATCCAAACATGCACAAATAGCTGCAATGAAGAGAGGCAAGAAGGAAACAACCAAAAAATGAGAAAGGATGGATAGATGCATCAAAAACATGTTTTTTTGCTCGAGAGGTTTGCACAAAACATCATTTCAATGGTAAGAGGAAAAAAATGCCATTACAGAGTAGGGGAGGAGGTTCTAACTCCATTTTCAACCCTAGGGAAGAAAATAAGGGAGGGCAAAATAGAAAGAATGAACAACCTTTACAAATGAGCCAAATTTGGCTTTTAACCATCAAACAAAATGAAAGAAATGTGGAAAACATGGGAAAATCAAATTGAAACTCCAACCACCAACAAATCCCTCCAATCTCACCTGCAAAGTGATGGGCTTCATGGACAAACCCATATGCCAAAGTACATTGCTCTGCAGAGCAAGAAAGAGGCCCATACTTCATTAATTTTGGTGGTTGGGGAGTTTTCTACATTTTTGCATGCCAAATATGTTTTCCTATTTTTCTCCCACAAATCTCCATTAAAATACAAAATTTATCCCTCCATCATGTAGATAATTTCACTAGATTTCCAATGACACCAAAGAACGCAAAAATCCAAGCTCTAGATCAAAAGTTATGCCCCTCTGAAGATTTAGGGAAAAATTAGGGAAAAAGTGGATTGGTGGGCTGAAACTTTAAAATTTTCCCTTTTTTGAATTTGGGAAAATTCCCCAAAAATCCTGCGCTCCACTACTCCATTGCCATGTGGCACTTCCTTATTCACTGATGGAAATGCGGGCCCAAACCTCGCTTCTATCCTTTGATTTTTCATTGGGAAAATTTCCTAACTTTTCCCCACACTCCACTATCCAGGGACATGTGTCGGCACCTCATTGGCCATGGGCATGCACTTCAAAATTTTCCTTTGGGTCACTAGCCACTTTGGCAAAATTTTCCATTTCCTTCCATGCCTTCGACCCCCGCCACCAATAGGACACATGGTGGCCTCAAAATGCTCCACGGGCCTTCGGGCCAAAATTTTCCTTTGCACCCCGCTACCCTCTTTGGTGAATTTTCCAACCTGTCTCCACTTCCCTGACCTCTGCCGCCACCATGTGGCACCTCCTCATTGGCCATGGGCCTATCAAGGGAAATTTTCCCCCAAAAACTCCGAGCCATAACTTGAGAAATACTTGGAGTTAGGAGGAAAATTTTACCTTTCTGGAAAGGTGAGGAAAAATCCTATCTTATGGAACCATTTCCAGAATCCCTTGAGTGCCTGAAATGTGTAAAATTTGATATTGAAGCACAAGGAAGGAAATAATGAAGGCAAGTTAGCCAAAATTGACCATTGGCCTTTCTCTCAATGGGGTTTAGATCTTGTCGGAGAGATCACCCCCATTCTTCCCAATGACATTGATGGATGATCACCGCTACCAAATACTACACAAAATGGGTTGAAGCCATACCACTCATCTCCACGAAAGTCAAGAAAATATGTGATTTCATCAATCATCACATCATTTGTCGCTTTGGTGTTCCTCATCACTTTGAAAGTGGAAAATAATTAAAAAAAAACATTGCAAAAACTTTGTGATGCCTTGACATTGAGCTAAGTTTCTCATCACCTTATTACCCACTGACTAATGGCCAATCCAAATCCACTAACAAAACCTTAAACAAAATTCTCATGAAAGTGGTTAACGATACTGGGAAGGACTGGCATACACACATTAATTTTTCCCTGTGAGCATACCGCACTAGTATTTGCACTTCCACTTCCGCTACACCTTTTTCTCGGTCTACAATACGAGAGGTTGTTCTACCTCTCAAAGTCTAGATCCCCTCACTCCGCATTTCTCTCCATGACATGCTCAATGATGATGAATTTCGTCAAGACCATTTAACATAGCTTGAGTTATTAGATGAATGTCATCTTAATGCTCTTGATCACCTTCAAGTTTACCAAAAATGTATCAAACATGTCCATGAACAAACCTTCCAAGTTGGTGACCTTTTCCTGAAAGAAAATCAACATGTAACCAAAGGAGAAAAAAGTAAATGGTGAAAATTTTCTCCTAATTGGCTTATTAGACCATATATCATAACCCATACTTACAGATCAAGTGCTTATCATTTATCTTCACTTGTTGGTAAACCCGAACCTAAGCCCCTTAATGTCTTACATCTTCGACCATTCTACTATTGTCTTTTAGTCATACATCAATTTTTTCCTCCTTCCACACTCGTCCCTTGAGCGCTATCCACTTCTTACAACTCACCATTGATTAAACAAGAATCATGTGAGTACCGTCACTTTTATCTTCTCTTGAATATGTGTACCATGGAGTTTCACATAACATGATTCTCATGGATACATTTCGTCTACCTTTAGATGATATCCCATAGTTGTTTCACCCGCTATCTCGAATAAGAATTCTATTCCTCATCTTTGTCTTGTTCATGACTTGAAACCCTCACTTGGGACACTGACTCCTTGAGTCAAAATTCTAATAAAATAATGACTCCCTCGGAAGGACATCTTCCTCTTAGCAATCAATGCTATAAATAGACTACTCCCTCAAAGGACAACTATATAAAGCTCTTTCAAAAATAGGAGAGACAATCTGAAGCTTCCCGCATCGATCGGCTTCATGAAGACCTCAATGATTTAATTTCCTCATCCCATATAGACTTCCTACATCGATCGGTCTATCTCAAATACAAGTCTAAACATAGGACTTTTATTCATGGATTTTCTCATTGTGACCTTAGATCTCTTTCCCAAAGAGCATGCTTTACCTCATACCATATAAAAAATTAGCCACCTTTCACCCCTCTCACCATTCGCACTCCCATTTCCTTCCACCTCAAGGGACCTCTTGGGAACCATAATATTTGGTGATCATGTGTCTATTATTCACCCTTAGAATGATCAATCATGCAATGTATTTAGGGTCTTACATTCATCACCTTCTCCAAGGTATGATCTACTCGGTATGATCCTAACCAATCAGGGGCTCTTTTTCCTCCTATTATCTTTTAACCATATTTATTTATGTTTTGATTGCCTTATACAGGACTTGGTCCTCGATGCTTACCTTTGGGGTAACCTTCTTATTTTACCAAAATCAAAATCACCTATACCATTTTGCCTATAACACACCCACACCTAACATACCTAAACCCAAATCATGCCTAAAACCTACCAACTCACTTTCTTACCTCCTCATATTCTTCCCTAGCTTATGGGAGAACTACATCGGCCTGAGGTACCCTTTCATCGAGACTATGTAGGTAGCACTCTAAGGGCATGGGGCCCTTAGAGGTTAGCTCAACCACTCTCTACCCTAACCAATTCATCTTTCATCTTCCTAAATCACATTTTACCCCTACATAGTTTCCTTTTTATATCACAGAATTGGAAATTAAACCAAACAAACAACAAGTTGCTTAACATTTTTATCATCATCACAACATACATTTATTACAACTACCATTTCTCTACCATCATCATACATGTATTATAAACATGACCCATATCACCATTCATTGCAAAAATTAATGAATCACAACTTTAACCAATTTAACCTCGATCCATGCCTATGACTTGACTCAATCCATGCCTAAACCAACCTGACTCGATCCATGCCTAAACCAACGTAACTCGATACATGCCTATGGCGTAACTTTCGATCCATGCCTATGACCTGACTCGATCCATGCCTCCGACCTAACTTGATCCATGCCTAAACCAACCCGACTCCATCATGCCTAACTCACCTAGTTTTTAGTCCATATCACAACTAAAAATTAAAATTCTCATAAAACACCAACAAATCAAGAATCTCATCCATCTCATCATATAAACAACTATGTGTGTCTCAATACAACATACATGGATATCCAATCATGTCCATATCTCACAAATCATCCGCACACAGGCCGATACTCAATATAAAATGTCATTGACACACAGGATGGTCTCGTATGCAATAAAATAATAAAACAAAACAAAATCTCTTTGGTACGCTTGAGTTGGTATATGTTTAAAAAAATACAATAAATCTTATACATACTCACTATATTTGGCATGCAAGCTCATACATATCAAAAATGAATATAGATCGTTACGCCTTTCGTGCGGGTGGAACTTACCCAAAAATGAAATATAGGTCAGGGCATCAAGCCTCACCTCACTGCCGGACATCCTCCATGTCGGTCTCTCAAGTCTCCTCCTTGGCTCTTGTCTACCAACCTGGTATCATCTCATTGCTCCCTCTTGGCACATCACCTACGGCTAGTCTCCATGAGGTGGTGGCCTCTCCTTGATCTGTCTCGAGCTTGATGGCCCCCTATGCTCTCTACTGTGTGAGTGCGGGATCTCATCCTCTCACTCGAGGTCTATTGTGCCCTGTACTCTCCATAGGATAAGAAATCTATCCCAGCCACCATCAACTTATCCTAGTAGTATCTAGCCTCACCTAGAGCATCCCGTAACCTAAAGCTATTAGAATGGTTTATGGTGGTGTACGTACCCAAAATTATAGGATCTTTGCACCGTTAAAACAACATAACACGTACTGATGATGATGATACAAGTCTCCGCATGAGGTGTTCGGGATCTGAAAAATCTCCCCAAGTGTGCGTTAACATCCCGCATGCCCCGCTTAGCCCCGTGTGCTTTGTTTTCTCTTTTAACCTCTTTTCTTGGCCCTTTGCTCTTGATTACAAAACCCTTTGCCTTGATTGGGTGGCGGTCTCGTGTCGCCACCCTAAGCGGGGTGGTGGTCTGTAACCACCGCCCCTGCTCGGGGTGGCGGTCCTTTCTGGCGTTTTCAAGAATTCTCTTTTAACATGACTCATGTAAATTTCAATGTTTACTATCTTTTTTCACCTCCATAAGCTTGATAATGATTTGGTTCCCTGGAATAGTGTTTTTCCATTGATTATAGTTTAAGAGTTCTATTTGGTTTTACCTTGGGTAAATGTAAATGCTATAAATAGTTGGATTGTGCTCAAGAAAATGGCCCCTCAAAATTTGCCTCTGAATTTCTCATTGCAATAGATTAGTCTTTCATTTTATTTAGGATTCTTAGTTTCTTTCATTGCATGCCTAGTTAGTGTTGTTTTTTCTTTGTTAGGAAGCCATATATCCATCTTGTGAAAATGGTGTTGATATTTCATCCAATCCATTGGAGTAAAATAGTTTGTTTTCAATAGGAAGCCATTAAAGTTGCAGGTTTTGTTCTTCAAATACGATAGTTTCAGGTTCTAGATGTTTTATGTTTCATGACTCGTAATAAATCCTACTAGGAATTGCATAAGCCAAGCTCTGTACTCTTGTGTTATCCCTCTCCTACTCGCATTGTATTGATCTGCATCCTAAGCTGCCTTTGTCCCAATATCTACTTATGTTGATGCTAACATTACACACTTTTCTATATCCACGTGAATAAGAAGGAATGAGGAGATCACACCGAGGGACATAGCCGCACACATCATCAGATTTTCCACTATTCTGCAGAGTCCGGGTTCTAGCTTTCAAAGTTATAATTAGAAACATATCAAATAGAGTAGCCAATCACTTTATTTCAGTCAATTTTACTTTCGATATTGGCAGGGAAGCTATGGGGATTGATAGTTTCTGAGAAACTATGATTCATTTCTCACTTCTGAGGTCGGATCAAGAGTCTTGCAAATAGACTAGATCAATTGTTTCATTATTTAGAATAGGTTCACAGTTGCACAAACAAATTTCTATACTCGGTTATCTTATTTGTTTTAATTTGTTATTCTAAACTGTCAATTCTAGATGTATTAGATAGTTGTTCTTTAAATTATGTTTAGTAGATAGATATATTAGATCTAGGAATATACATAGACATATCTTTCACAATTAGTTTATTCTGTCATTAGTTAGATTTATATAAATTTCTTTTGTATGACAATCACGAGACTAGAGAGCCCGGGGAATACGTATTCGAGCCAATCATGCCCCAACCCAATCTCGTTGTAGCCATAAGCTGATATAGATCAGAATCTTAGGATCCAAGTCTTCCAAACAATAGTAAACTTACAACAAATCAGTTTCCAACCGCACGGGTTAAACATAGAAGCGACCAAGCACACACATTTTGGTCAAATCAAACAAAATACAGATTACACTAGGTATATACTCACATGACTATAGAGAGGTTTGAAAGAGAGAAAACCTTTGGTCCCACGTGCCCGGATACGAGGAGACACTCTCATAGATATAGATACCCTGCTTGAGAATTCGGAGTTACAAAAATGCACGTAAGATACTCTAAGAAGATCACACAATTATTAATTCTAAATATAGAAGTTGAGAAAGCATATGATTACTAGATACTAGGGATTAGGGACTGATTCTGCACATGACCATAGTAGGACCACAACAACCATGAATCTATGGTTGTGACCCACAAATCCCTCAATCCAACGAATCTATTGGTCGATCGACATAGATCTTTGGCCTACGTACACTAGTATTCAGATCTACTCCACTTCCACCTATCATTATTGAACATTTATCCTTGTTAGACATAGCAGCTAATGAAGCTAGGGAATTTTGGACTAAGCTAGAGAATCACCCATAGATTCAGATATAATTACCATCCACCCTATGACCTTATCTGGAGACATACATGAAACTATCCTAGGACATTTTCCACGTATTCCACAACCCATAGATCGAATCATGCCATAGCTTGATATTGATTGGAGCCTTCGAGTATTCATCCTTGCTGATCAATCTATCACACCAGTTTAGGTTAGAAGCGCCTTCTTAGCCTTAGATTCACAATTTCCACTAGTGCGTGTCGAAGATATCAGATTACCTAACTAGTTTTCTACATCCCACGCATATTCAATCCCCACCGGATGTCTCGGCATGACCTCGGGAGGTCGGGTGCAAGGAAGAGTTGCTTGTAGATTCCCACGCTTGATTATCACTTCCCACGCTTACTTGTCACTTCCCATGCTCGCTTATCACTTTTCCATCGTAAAAATTCGTGAACCCAACGTGAAACTTTCTACTACGGCACGGAGTCGATTTCTCTTTGGTTCTTTCAAATTAAAAAAACTCCTTCATCTTTACTACCTCATTAGCTTTCACCATCACGTTCTCTCCTTCCCATTGTGCGGGTATTCATATACCCCGAATATTTCGAGGATTCGATACATATGGTAGGCCTCTCTTAGGTCTTGAGGCATACTATGCTCAACTAAATGGACAATCATCACCCTCACTCTCAGTATGGGGTGACAACTACTCAACTAACCAATTATCAACACAAAATCCATCTCCAAGGATCAGATATAACTCATCTTTCCAAACAGAAGAGTTGGATCAGTTCACTCAAACACAACAAACAGAGCCTTCAGGCTCGAACAATATGATGCTCACAGGAGAGTCTAGTTCATCTCCTCAGGTACTACTTAGACCACAAATTAGTAGACAATCAGACTCATACCTGGGTTTAGATGATGAACATTTGGTATGTTATGCTAGGAATGAACAACATTCTCGAAGTATGTACCCACCTATAGGAGGTTTACAAACACAACCCGAGGTCTCTTTTCAAGGAAATACCTCCATGCCACTACATATAGGAAATACCCTCGGGAAACTTGGCAGGGCAGCGATCAATTCATAGTAGGATATCACATGCCTATACAACACCATGATATACAATAGACACCGCTAAGGAAAAACACCGTGACTTCACCAAATGAAGTCATTTCAACGTTAGTAGAAAAAGTGAGAGGATTAGAACTTGCCCAGGAAAATCACCATTCTCAACTCATGTAGGTAGGAAATTATAAACCTAGCCAAATAGACCTCCTCACAAGAATAAGAACGTTAGGCATGACCCCTTAGTATTCACAACAAACGTCGACTAGAACCACCATTTCTAACACCATTCCAATACCCCGGTCTAGTCCAAAATAATCCATTCTCGGACAATACCCCTTCATACTTAAACATGTACTCCAAATCACCACAAGGGGATATGTTCTCCTCTCCTAGTATTTTTACTCAACCACAAGGGTTCCCTTATGCTCCTACCAATGCATATGCAATGCCATATCAACAACCCATTCCACCTCCACTCCCTCAACAGGCACCATCAATGGTCAAAACCTATGTGATAGGGACATATTCAGAATACTTGAAAGAGCCCTTAGATTTCACCATACGAAGCATCATGCTTCCAAGACCTCTTCCTGATTTTCCCAAATACAAAGGTGAGGGAGATCCAAATGCCCATATCAAAGCTTACGCTATGGCCATTCGAGAATTACTCCCTTGGGATGGGGTTGTTGCTAAAATATTTCCCAAAACTTTGGAAGGTATCGCTCTCGATTGGTATTATAGAATACCTGAGGCTTCCATCCATTCGTTCAAGCAGCTCGTGTCAGAGTTCATCAAGGCCTTTGACATGAACAAACTATTAAGGATAGGAATCAGGGAATTCTTGCACATTAAGCAAGAACACAATGAATCTGTCACCCATTTCATCCAGAGGTGGTGTACAGTTCTCTATTCTTCAGCAAGTGCTCCAAACATGGATCAGATGGAACTATGTGATCTATTCCTTCATTCTCTCAAAGTGCAGATAGGTAAAGGAAGAGGTCCAGAAGTTCCCACTAAGAACTTACAATGAAGTACTTAAGAGTGCTCTCTGAATAGATCAAGCGGAAATTGATAGTGGTTGCAAGACATATGGAGAAAACGGGAGGTTAATAACCTCCAACCAAAACACTACAAATTATCCTACTACCACGAGTGTCAATCAAGGACCTAAAATTCTTAACAAAAATCACAGAGTGACAACGGATGGAGTAACTGATCAGGATAGAAAGAAAAATGTTGTGAATACTCCACCACAAATAAACAATAAACGAAACAATAACTTTACTCCAACAATCAACATAGTGGATTTTAATCATCCACAGCAACAACAACAACAAAAAAACAACAACGGCGAAGCCCTACATGGGATCCAAATCAAAATTCAACTAGGTATCAAAACCAGAATTCAAACAAAAACAACAAACCCAAAACTTTAATAGGAAACGGTTTGATCAAAGTTTTAGGCCATAATATACACCGAGCCAACAAACTAGGAATTATAATCCTAACTCTTATTGTGGTTTTCAAAAAATCTGAGGCCATGACACTAGAACATGTCGTGACTACAATAAATTCATGCAACGTTTTCCAGATGAACAAAGACAACTTTTGATAGATATGTTCTTGGTAGATCCTACGTCACCAGCACCAAATACTTTTACAGGGGTAGTTTCCCCTCAAAATGCACCCCTCAAGATCTTCAATGATCCACTCCCAAATCACAACAATAACAAGTTAAATCCAAGTGGGACAAACAAGGGTGTAATTGCAGGAAACAATGATCATGAAGCTTCAACTTCGCTAAATCCATTAGTTGCGCCACAACTAGGAAGTCAGCCATGACCTAAGATAGTCAGATTAGTGGAGTTAGATGTTGAACTACCCATAGAAGCTGTAACAAGGACACGAGAGTATTCCTCTTAGCCAAGTCCAAGCTACCGCTAGAAATAGGTAATATCCAACAAGTATTAATAAAACCCGTAGGTGCTTATGATTTAATTAATGATCTAACAAAAATTTCTCACACATCTCCTTTTTGGATTTATTAAAGAACTCCCCTGCTCACAGGGCTGCTCTTTTAGAAGCATTGGGTTTAGGTCATCTAATTAGCATCACTCCACCTCCCAAAACATAGGTAAACCATATAGACTTTGATATCCATCCTCCGGGGCAGCCAGATAGGGATGTTGAATTCATATTCGAAATAAAAAAATGCCAACAGATGCTGAGATTACACACTGAGGTGATCCATCCTTACACTAGCAAGTGTGTGTTTATAACAATTATGTGAAATGCGCGATGGTTTGATATGGGGCAGATTAACATAGTCCCTTTTTCTTTCCTTCAAAAGCTAGGGTACGGAGAAATGAATTGTTCCACAACCCGAAATACACTAAGAGGCTATGACAGCCTTAAAGCCACTTCAATTGGAACTATAATACTACCGGTCACCTTAGGACCCAAAACAATCCTGACTGAGTTTTATATTATAGATCGGGAAACTAACTATAATATGATCCTCGGCCGACCATGGATACACCGTATGAAGGCAATCCCTTCTACGCTATTTCAAGAAGTAAGGTTCTTGCATTTAGGAAAGGTGTTCATAGCCAAAGGTGATCCAAAACCATTCGATGTACACTTGGCTGACCTAAAGAAAAGACCAGGCATGCACTCGGAGTTTGAACTCCCAACGAACCAACTTAATAAACCTACCGATGCGAAACCAGAAGAAAAGTTGGTACCTACAATAGATCTTGAAACTATGAGCCTAGCCAAGGAAACCCCAGCCCCCAAAGATGAGGCTAACACTATAGAAACAATATCATTAGGAACTACTGCAAAAATTGTTGAATTACTAGAATAGGATCTACCAATGTTCCTACCATTTGATTATGTAGGCATGGGGTGCATCTTAGGTGTTGGTTCTCTCCAGCGGTAGATCTCTGCATGGTAGAGGTAGAAGATGTTAACAAAAAAAATATCCTAGTGCCCATATTCCCAGCTAAGTATTGGACTCTCCATTTTGATGGAGCTAAATGTCATTACAGAGCTGGGGCTGGAGTAATCCTTACTTCTCCCAAAGGAAAAGTCCTACGATTTACCTTCAAACTAAATTTCAAATGCACAAACAACGATGTTGAGTATGAAGCCCTCCTCCTTGGCCTCATCGTAGCTAAGAGAATTGGTGTTGATAACATCAGAGTGTTAGGAGACTCACAATTGGTAGCAAATCAAGTTGCTGAGATGTATGAAACCAAAGCCGAGCACTTACAACTCTACAAAACAGCTGTACTAAATTTAAGCAAAGAGTTTGACTTCATATCAATTGAAGCAATCCCGCAAGAAAAAAATATTCTTGTAGATTCAATAGCAACCTCAACATCGCACTTTACTCCAAATAGTAAGTTAGAGGATACACATTTCATGGTATCCCTTCATGATGAACCATTGATAAAAACAATGTCAAATCCTCTTTTAAATAGAATTGAAAAATATACTATCCTAGACCACATCGATAGTGATACAACCACTCTTGATTTCTTAAATGCCTATGTGGCATTACATCTCACCCATCACGTGGTAGATTTATCCCTAATCCCTAATGCATCTTCTTACTTTGGGAATCCCATGTGAGCTTCCCACAAAAGGAACTTAACATATACGCAGTCAAGAATGGAGATGATCTGGAACTACCTCTAGCCATACTTGAGTTTGAAGAAGGTAATGCTTCTTTAATCGAAGAAACAATTGATATTAACATTGGAGCAGAGAAGATGAACCAAGGATACTGAAGTTAAGATCCTTGTTAACTCCATTAGAAGTAGAAATACACACTCGGATCCTCGAGGAACATCGAAGGAATTTACATTTAATTATAAATAAATGACAAGGGTTACACCACACATTGCAATGCAAAACCTTTTCACTAAATCAGATGCAAAACCAATTAAAAAAATCAAGACCAATGAAACCCAAGGTAGCTCTCATGGTAAAAGAGGAGGTAATAAAGCTCCTCCAAGTAAGATTCATCAAACTAGTCGATTACTCTCAGTGGGTATCTAATATCGTTCCAATTCTCAAAAAGAATGGGAAGATACGCATCTACATAGACTTCCGAGACATTAACAAAGCATGTCCTAAAGACGACTTCCCATTACCATCCATAGACGTCATTGTTGATGTAGCTAGATTTGAGCTTTTGTCTCTCATGGATGGATTCTCGGGATACAATCAAATCAGAATATCCAAACAAGATCAAGCTAAAACCACATTTATAACTCCTTGGGGAACCTATTGCTATGTTGTTATGCCATTCGAGTCAAGAACACTAGCGCTACATACCAGTGGGCTATGACATATATATTTCATGATCTTATTCATAAAATTGTGGAATCCTATGTAGATGACTTGTTGGCCAAGGCCAAGAAGCGTTGTGACCATCTGGAAGTGCTTCGCGTCATTCTTTCATGTCTGATAGAATACGGAGTCACGCTAAATCCAGAAAAATGTGTCTTTGGTGTGACAGGAGGGAAACTCCTAGGTTACATTATATCATCACGTGGGATCGATGTTGACCCAACCAAAATTAAGGTTGTTCTCGAAATGGTTCCACCTTCGGATGAATCTGGAATCAGATCATTTCTCGAAAAACTTGGTGCAATCGGAGATTCATCCCGGACTTAAGTTTCGCCATTCATCCAATCAACAATCTACTCAAGAAATATTATAGCATTGATTGGACCGAAGAATGTAATGAAGCTTTCAATGTAGTTAAGCGTTTCTTGTTATCACCACCTACACTAATGCCACCTAAGCCAGATCTCCGTTAATTTTATATTCGTGAGCCACCAATGTCTCACTAGCCTATATGCTGGCTCAAGAAGATGATGACAATAGAGAACGTGTGATCTATTTCATTAGCCAGACATTTCTTGACTATGAAACATGCTACATGCAGGCGGAATGAGAATGTCTCGCCATAGTCTTTGCAACAAAATGCTTAAGACATTACATGCTAAATCAAGAAACAAAGGTCATTGTAAAAATAGAACATTAACAAACCTTCCTCACGTAAGGGTCCTTGTCTAAAAAGGTTGGATGCTTTATAACCTTAATGGGTGAATTTGAATTAACATTCATAAATCATAATTCGGTTAAAGGACAAATCATCATGGATTGGTTAGCTGATAATCCATTACACGGAGGTGACCTAGTAGATCGGACTTTCCGGGTGAGTGCGCATACTACATCGAAACCCGACCTTCTATCTCTGAGTGTCCTTGGTACACTAATATTATTAATTATATCATGGACCATACATATCCGGAAGGTGCTACACCACAACGAAGAAGGTGGTTACGCATTATCATAGCCAAATATGTCATTATAGAACAAGTCATCTATCGAAAGTGTTCGATGGAATGCTTCTAAGATGCGTCGACACGAGAAGAATCTAAGAAGATTCTCCACGAATCTCATAGTGGAATGTGTGGAGGTCACTTGGTGGCCATGCCACCACTCATAAAATACAACGAATGGGCTATTTATGGCCTACTCTAGAGCACGACACGGTAGAGTTTGTATGCGAAGGTGTCATAAATGTCAAGAATTCTCTCATGAGATTCACATCCTGGCACAAGCTCTACAACCAATTGTTACTCCATGGCCATTTTCTACATGAGGCCTAGATTTAATAGGAAAATTATCTCCCTCATCTACAGACAGCCATAATTTTATAATCATGGCCACCGAATATTTTACCAAGTGGGTAGAGGTTATGCCTCTTACTACTGCATCGGGTTCTGTAATTGTCAAGTTCATTTTGAACCAAATCATTTGCGGAATATGGTGTTTCGCAAGTCATTATCTCGAGATAATGGGACTTCTTTTAAGAATGACAAAGTTCATGAATTATGTAATAAATTTAAAATAAGCCATCATACGACCTCCTTGTATTACCCTCAAACCAATGGACAGGCTGAGGTGACAAACAAAACATTAAAATCCATTCTCCTTAAAATGGTGAAAGAAAACAAACGAGATTGGCATTTGAAGTTATATCCAGCCTTATGGGCCCACCAAACCTCAATAAGAACACCAACAGGAGTGACTCCTTTCTCGCTAGTATTTGGGGCAGAAGTAGTTCTCCCGCTTGAGGTTGAAATACCCAGTCTCCACATTTCATTACAAGGGATTCTAGATGAAGATGCTTATAGAGAAGCACGTCTCTCCCAACTAGAAATCCTAGATGAAGCTAGGTTAGATCTTTGAACAGCAGTGGCACGAGTCTATCTTTGACCGGATGTGTCGGCAGTATAACAATAAGGTCTATGAACGCGACATATATGAAGGTGATCTAGTTCTAAGACTAGATAGCTGGATCAACAAAAAGACCAGCGAAGGAAGGAAGTTCGGCCCAAATGGTTGGGCCCATACCGAGTCATGAAGGACTATGGAAAGGGTGCATATCTCTTATGTACGCTAGAAGGTGAGGAATTTGGTGAAACAATCAATTACCTACACCTCAAATGATTCTACGCGCAAGAAACTAGCACTACTTATAATTATATCTACATTGCATCTTCATATAGATTAGGATCATTTTGTCCGCTTGTTTCATAAAAAATTGTGATTAAGGAATTTTTCCCAAAGAAATTCATTATAAACTTCGATGGTATTAGCATAAACACTCTAATCATACTTCTCCATTTCCATAATATCATCAATTATTTGGAATCATCTCATCAAATAAAGCTAGATATGACAAAGTCTTAACAATAACCATAGCAAGGTCTGCATGCTTGTTCTCACTTTTGGTTTCTTCTTAGGATAGGTGTCTTGCCTATGGTCTATTCTAGAAGCTTCATGGTGTCACATCTATCCCGTATATATATCTCTTTGGAAATAAGAACACACTGACATTTTGCTCAAATAAACAAGTCAAATATAGAATCAAATAGAAAATTTTAAATTTACACATTTCCTTGCCCCACCAGCCTTCGGTGATGAGCTTGCATCTCTTACTAGTGACGTAGGGTTGGGAAAGGATGGAAATGCCCTTACTCGCCTATATCTTGCCTATGGTGATAAGCCCATACTTCTTACTAGTAGCATGGGGCAAGGTGTAGGGGGTCCTCATGACAAACAAACGTAAAAGGTCATAGAAAAACAATTCAAATCTTAAAGTCTTGAGTCAAAAACAAATGAATCAGATGTCCAAAATTCCAAGAGAATTAAAAATCCTAAAAACCTAGATTTTGTCTACCTTGTGGCCATCTACAGATCTAAGTATAGATAAACCGCAAAGCAAGTTGCATCCCAAAACTATGAAGTCACTCAAGTAGAGTAAGCTTGTAGCATCCTAATTTGGTTTCACCAAAGATTTGTCTATCTCTCACCATTACCATTTCAACACATTTCATAGCTTGTGCCCTTTCTAACTCTCGGTGATGAGCCCTCGCATCTTACTAGTTGTGTGGAGTTAGGAGTAGGGGCAGGTTTATCTGCTCATCATATCAGCTTGTCTTCACCACTTTGCCAAAGCAAACATGAAGTATCCAAAATTGCTTACAGAAACTAAGATTCAAAATCACATTGTATCTACATTATCATATATCAGCATCATGAAATACAAAAAGAAAGTAAACACTTGCATCATTTGTTCTCCATTGCATACATTCTACAAAGCATATAAGCATAATATCATAGTTCACGTGAGGAAACTGGAAAGGAAACAAAGCCATGAATGCCAAAATTCTGATCCAAAAAGAATATATATATATCAAAATTCCTGTACAATGCCATCATGCGCTAAGCATGGTCAAAACGCTCAAAAGAGGCGGGATATACAAAATAATATATCATACAAAATCTAGGAGAGCTAAGTGGCTTCTCAACCCCTATGAGACCCCTTCGAAGGTGCACGCCCATGCCTAGTACTCGGCTACACCGGCTCTCACGAGTGCACGAAGGCTCGGGATCCCAAGGGGCAGCCATAGTCTCACCACGAGAATGACACCTCATCAGGTGCTTAGCTGTCCTATAGCCCGCTAGCTCTGTGTGGAGAGTCAATACCATCTTGGCCACATTCCAAACTAGGGAAAGATGTTAGTGTGTCTACCACGACTCACGAGAGGGCTCCAAAGCATCCATAGACAACTCTGCACGGGTCCTCTCCATGGGGATCATCAGGGTATCAGTGCATACCCTGCGAATCAAGTCCCGCCACTCATCGGCGGTCTCTGCAAACAAAGGAGAAAACAAATTAGAAATAAAACAAGAGATAAAATACAAGAGCAAACAAGAGGAGAAATAGTAACTAAGGCAATCCTAATTAAAAACAAACATTAAAAAGAAGGGTGGTAACTTACTCGGATCACCAGGCCTCCAGGATGGATCTCGAGTCAAGACACGCCACGGATGTCGGCTGGCGAGGTGCTCCCCGTGGCTGGAGCAACATGGCATCCTACAATGGACTCATCCTCCCCACCATGGCCCTGGGAGAGTGGCTCCTTTGAAACCAGAGTAACTCTCTCTGCACTCTGCTTGGCCCTCGCTTCCTGCATGATATCCTGAGTGTCATGCCACTCAGGATCACTCTCCTCCTCTGTCTCTCCCCTTGTAAACTCCTCAGACTCGAGGTCTATGTCGATGAGGTCATCGCTGCTATGGGCAAGACCCACGGTAATTCGAAGCAAGGTGATGGGAAAACTAGGAATAGATCGAACTCGAACCCCTTCTTCAAACCCGAGGAGATGAATGTATCTCCCATATAAGTGGCCCACTATGCTATCTGGGCCCGTGAGCCTGATGTCTCAAGGGTAAGATGTCTCCTAATGATCGAGACCCCTATAATATGATAAACGTCCTCTAATGTGATGGTCCACTCACCTCGGACCCCTGGTAATCGGAAGGTGTTCCGATCAGCATCCCAATAGGAGAATAGGTCACAAAGAATGTGACTGGATGGTGCAACATGTGGAATGCGTGAGATACACAGTATCCCATCCCTCTGAAGAGTGTCCTCCTCATCTTGTGAAAGTGCATCTAGTACTGCTGGGAGCCAGTCACATTCCCTCTCTTGGCTCCACCAAATATACTCCTCTCTCACCTGTATACACCCAAAAACACACAAAACAAAGCAAGTTAGCATCAAAGTAATACTAGAAAAATCATGAAAACACATAGAAATGCTAAAAATGCAAAAAAAATCTCAAATAGATGTTCTTTTGGCATTCTGTGCAAAACCGCTACCCTGAGCAGGGAGGCGGTTTCGTAACCGCCACCTTAAGGGCGGCAGTTGTGTAACCACCACCCTGAATAGGGCGGCGATCATGTAACCACTTGCCTTGGGCGAGTGGCGGTCATGTCCCAAAACCCACAGGTTTTATAACTTAAAAATCCCAAAAAATGCCAAAAGAGGACCATTTCAACTAAAACAAGGCCTACCCAGTAGGCTCCCCCTAGATGGACCTTTTAAACCTAACATTTTCAAAAATAACCCCCACGACAAAGATTTTAACATTTTAAAATTGAGGGGGTAAAAATGATAAATTGAGGAAAACTAACCTGTGATCTCACGGGTCAATGATCTACACGCGGAGGCATTATCGCTATCTCGCCACAAACATTTCGACTCTACTCTCATAAGAAACCATCACCATGGGTCCTAGAGCTCAGAATCAATCAAATCAACACGTGCAAACCTGAATAGGAAAATGGGCCCACTTGCATATATAAAGCAGCTTGACTTGTTTTGAATGTTTTTTTCGCAGTTTGGAGCATCAACGGAGGTAAGTTATTATCCCCGCACAAATGGTACGTCCTCATTTCCCATTATTTTAGCATTTATTTTCCGATCTATCTTGTCTATCTGCACTTGAGTTCTCTTTTCATTTTGCAGGGAGCGGGAATTTTGGATGGCGTCATTTCGACACACGGATGTATCAGGTATAACTTTCAACTTCCCATTTCGGGACCGCCATACTCGGACCCACCGTTTTACACCTCTTCATGGCTAAAACACTTCTCTGAGGGGGAAATATGTACGTACCCAAAATTGTAGGGTACTGCACCATCAAAACAACGTAACACGTACCCCAATGATGATACAAGTCTCCTCGCAAGGTGTTCGGGATCTAAAAAATCTCCCAAGTGTGCGTTAACATCCCACATGCCCTGCTTAGCCTGCATACTTTGTTTTTCTCTTTTTCCCTCTTTTCTTAGCCCTTTTCTCTTCAATTATGAAACCGCCACTCGATTTGGGTGGTGGTCTTGTGACCGCCGCCCTGAGCAGGGTGGCGGTCCTTTACGTGTTTTCCAGAATGCTCTTTTAACACGACTCACATAATTTCAATGTTTACCAACTTTTTTCAACGCCATAAGCTTGCATTAATGATTTTGGTTCCCTGGAATAGTGTTTTGCCATTGTTTATAGTTTAAGAGTTCTATTTGGTTTTTACCTTGGGTAAATGTAAATGCTATAAATAGTTGGATTGTGCTCAAGCAAATGGCCCCTCAAAATTTTCCTCCGAATTTCTCATTGCTGATAGATTAGTCTTTCATTTTATTTAGGATTCTTAGTTTCTTTCATTGCATGCCTAGTTAGTGTTGTTTTGCTGTTAGGAAGCCACATATCCATCTTGTGCAAATGTTGTTGATATTTCATCCAATCCATTGGAGTAAAATAGTTTGTTTTCAATAGGAAGCCATTAAAGTTGCAGGTTTTGTTCTTCAAATAGGATAGTTTCAGGTTCTAGACGTTTTATGTTTCATGACTCGTAATAAATCTTGCTAGGAATTGCATAAGCCAAGCTCTGTACTCTTGTGTTATCCCTCTCCTACTCGCATTGTATTCAGTCTGCATCCTAAGCTGCCTTGTCCCAATATCTACTTATGTTGATGCTAACATTACATGCTTTTCTAGATCCACGTGAACAAGAAGGAATGAGGAGATCACACTGAGGGGACATAGCCACACACATCATCGGATTTGCCACTATTCTGTAGAGTCCAGGTTCTAGCTTTCAAAGTTATAATTAGAAACATATCAAATAGAGTAGCCAATCACTTTATTTTAGTCAATTTTACTTTTGATATTACCAGGGAAGCTGTGGGGATTGATATTTTTGAGAAACTATGATTCATTTCTCACTTCTGAGGTAGGATTGAGAGTCTTGCAAATAGACTAGATCAATTGTTTCATTATTTAGAATAGGTTCATAGTTGCACAGACAAATAGCTATACTCAGTTATCTTGTTTGTTTTAATTTGTTATTCTAAACTGTCAATTCTAGATATATTAGATAGTTTTTCTTTGAATTCTATTTAGTAGATAGATATATCAGATCTAGGAATATACATAGACATATCTTTCACAATTAGTTTATTCTGTCATTACCTAGATTTATATAACTTTCTTTTTTATGACAATCACGGGACCTAGAGAGCCCATGGAATATGTATTTGAGACAATCATGCCCCAACCCAATCTCATCATAGCCATAACTCGATATAGATCAGAATCTTAGGATCCAAGTCTTCCAAACAACGGTAAACTTACAAAAATCAGTTTCCAACTGCACGGGTTAAACATAAAAGATGACCAAGCACACACATTTTGGTCAAATCAACCAAACTATAGATTACCCTAGGTTCATACCCACATGACTGTAGAAGGGTTTAAAAGAGAGTAGACCTTTGGTTGTGATCCTTTGGTCCCACAGCTAGATGTAGGAGACACTCTCACAGATATAGATACCAGCTTGAGAATTCAGGTTGCACAAACATCTGTAAGATACTCTGAGAAGATCACACAATTATTAATTCTGAATATAGAAGTTGAGAAAGAATACAATTACTAGATACTAGGGATTAGGGACTGATTCTGCACATGACCATAGTAGGACCACAACAACCATGAATCTACGGTTTTGATCCACAAATCCCTCAATCCAACGAATCTATTGGTCGATCGACATAGATTTGGCCTACGTACACTAGTATTTAGATCTACTCCACTTCCACTTATCATTATTGAACAATTATCCTTGTTAGACATAGCAGCTAACGAAGCTAAGGAATTCTAGACTAAGCCAGATAATCACCCATAGAGTTAGATATAATTACCATCCACCCTATGACCTTATGGGTGACATACACGAAACTATCCCAGGACATTTTACATGTATTCCACAACCCATAGATCAAATCATGCGAGCTCGATATTGATTGGATCCTTCGAGAAGTCATTCTAATTGATCGATCTATCACCGGTTCGGAGTTAGAAGGGCCTTCTTCACTTTAGATTCACAATTTCCACTAGTGCGTGTCGAAGACATCAGATTTCCTAACTAGTTTGTCCGCATCCCATGCATATTCAAGCCCCAGCTGGCTATCTCGGTATGACCTCGGGAGGTCGGGTGCGAGGAAGAGTTACTTGTAGATTCCCACGCTCGCTTGTCACTTTTTCATCATACGGTGGCCCCATAGGCCTCGGCCCCTATACCGTCTGTGGGACCCTTTCTTTCCCTTTCTTGTGAATGGGACCTTGTCCCAATACGTGGTGGTGCCATCGCCCCTACGCCCCTATGCTGTATCTGGGCATATAAAGCCCTAATTAGTTCCTATGTTGTGCTGTGGCCCTGGCCTGTAACCTGTCGGATGTGCTTGTAGGACAGCCACTTGACCATCATCTCCATCTCCACCCTAAGCTATTTGGGCTGAAGTCGGCCACTGTACATGTAACTTGGCCACCTCCACCTCTGAGTTGGTAAGTTGTGTCTACACGATACCCAACTAGGTAATCAACGTTGCCAACTACCCCTATAGGGCATACCTCTACTTTGTGATGGTGGCTAGATGCTGCACCACTGGCCTAGGTGGTATGGCTCATAAATGAGCCACCCACCACTATCTGTATCTGTTTGTAAGCCCGACATCATCAATTTATTGGTCTACTACCTGGTCCTCCTACCCTATGGGCACTATTGGCTATGGTAGATGTAAGGGCCTCTCCACGTCGTCTCTCCTATACTGTGGGAAGGGTGAAGGTATGTCCTATAGCAACCCAAAATGCCACCTAACTCTATCAACTGGGATCATCTCATGCTCCCGACATGACACCCCACTATCCATCTCACCAACTACATCCTATCTAGCTCATCACGCATATGCCTATATGATGGGAAGCCCACATATGGCCTCCAAATGATTTCCACCCCGGATAACCCCTCCAATAGTCACCTGAAGTATGCTACATTATGTGTAGCCCTGTCTGATCTCTACTCTCCAATAGCATGCACCCATCACCTATACCCCACTCATACAAATCCTGGTGGAAAGGCATCGGCCCAGGGCATACCCACTGGACACACACAGACAATGTGCTCATATGCCCAATAGTGAAGTAAAAAGGTACAACACAGGATAAACTTGCATAGATGCCCATACACCCATAACTCTTTATACAACTCAACTAGGAATGCTAGTGCCTAGGTAAAGTGGGTTTGATCTATCATCATGTCATGTAATACCCCATCAACGATCGGGGAAACCACCCACCCTCTACATCTAGCAGTGCAAAGTAGCACACTGCCTCCATCAATAGAACTACTAGCCTCATCTCCTCCAAACGGGCTAGGTACATCTCTCCATAGCTCAAGCTGGCACTATGGAATGTCAGCTTGGCCATCCCCTCTCCAAAAATTGTTAGCATCAACTCCTCCAAGAACTCGGAGGAGATCGAATGAGACTGTGTACCTAATATGGGTAGTCGCAGGATCCTGAACATGTCCTCTAGGGTGATTGTAATCTCACCCGTTGGTAGGTTGAATGTGTTGGTCACAAAATCCCATCTATTGATGAGAACAACCATTAGACTCAAATACCGGACTACATGCCGGTAGCATCGGACCCCGATTATACCCACCTCCTCCGTATGTCACAACTCCTCGGGGTCACTACACTATAAAGCATCACGAGCGGGGTGGAACCCTATCCCACATGCGTAGCTGATCTCTCACCTGCATCCAAAAAAATGATCACATTATTAAAAACTTACCCATACCTATAACTTTTTTACCATTACCTTTGACCCCAAATTCTACCGAACCTATCTACCCATACCCCAAGCCTTCATCTATTTACCTTTTCCTCTAACCCCACATCTTGACCTAACCTACTTACCAGCACCCAAACCTTGGCCTCACCATTTTACCTATCTATCCCTACCCTTCCTTATCTAATTTAACCCTTTCCTACCCCTCCCTACCCACTATGCTTCCCTTTTTTATCCTCATCTAGACCGGGCGCTAGTCAGCATTGAGTGACTCCGGTCTACCCTTGACCAACCACGGTCTCACTACGACCGGCATCGGTCACCTCTCTTGGGACTGATACCGGTCCACACCCACCGACGTTGGCCACAGTGGAACCGACGTCGGTCACTTTGTCGCAATGACCACCACATCCCCAAACCCTCTTTTCTCTCCACACTCCCCACCCTACCCACCCATTCCTCCCCCAAACCCTCCACATCCCTTCCTACCCCTCCTTTACCTATCTTCTACCCTCCCCCCTTCCCATTTCACCCATTTTATTTCCAATTTTACATTTAAAATTTTCCCCCCAACCCCATTTCCTCCCCCAAATTTCTTTCTCATTTAACTAAACAACACACACATAGGCTTTAGATCTTACCTCATCCCGCTGCCATCATCATGGTGGCACCTCAAGCCACTACACGGGTCCTCCCAAGCCCTCTCCTACCTCCGCCATCACCAAAAGTCCTCTGAATCTCCAACCAATCAAATCCAATGCCCCACTCTCATGACCCCACCAATCAATCAACACTCATCACCTACATGGCTTGCCAACTCAACCTTCCGACACCCTCGGTTGTTTTCTTCTTCTCTTCTTCTCTCTTGTCATTTTCTCTAATTCACAAATCACAAATGAATTTTAAAACTATGGACTTTTTCTTTTTATAACCTACGACTGACCGGCGATGGTTTCCCCTTGACCGACATCGGTCTTGTGCCCTACCTTACCATGGTTGGTTAGCCTATACCAGCGTCGGTTACCCTTGACCGGCATCGGTCACATACTTTTCCACATTACCCATAATTTCACCCTATCCCATACAATTATTTTTTTCCCTAAACCCTTTTTTATCTTCCACTCACCATGACTAGACCACACCACTTGACCTCCTTGACCTTACCCTCTAACCCCTCACCTCATCCCCATTCAAGGACTCGTTATTTTACCCATACCACAACCCTACTCGTGTCGTGATTTGAGATATTTGGACTGGACTATTTCTAGTGACCTTTGACCCCACATGTTTGCTATACCTTGCGACACTGTTACCTGTGTTGATTGACCTAATGACCTTACCTTGAATCTTATTGTGACCATTTATCTTGACCCTACCTTTGGTGTACCGAAACATACCTAAAAGTTCTGCACCAAACATGCATCGTGTTTCTGACCATATCCTATACCTTGAATACTAGAATCACTTCAACATTTTTTGGATAAACCTATCGACCTTATAAAATGTAGATTTTTCCTGCTCTTCAGCGTGGTAGCGTGCTGTAGTTTATACGTATGTGTGCATTTGACTATTACTACCTTTGACCCTAACCCATTACTTAGATTACCTGAGTAGAAATTTTTTCCTTTTGCCCTAATACCCACCTTCATCTTCAACTTTAACACATTCACCTTTTTATTAAACCACTCACTAATTCTTCCTTCAACCTCATCAGTTATGTTGGTGTCCATTTTGATCCTCCGTTATTTTCCCATCTTTCCCCTTTGTTCTACATACTCAAAATATGTTTTTCTTCGAGTTTGGTGGTCTGCAAGTTTCCCCATCTAGATTGAATGCTTTAAATGGCTCATAAACTTATTATTTTTCCCTAACTTGAAAGAAAAATACATGCAAGCTTTGTTTTATGCCCTAAATTTCCAAATCCATGGGCCTTTGTCATTTTTTCCATTTTTTCTAGCCGGTGGAGCTCAAATTTTCTTGTTTTTTACTCATTTTCACTCAAAAATATTTCCCCATGGTCAAAAATTGCGTGAAACCACTTCCCATATATTTTTTGACCAAAAAACTCCTTCAACCATGAACAAAAAATCGAATTCAGGTGTCCTTAGCAATTTCGCATTTTTTGATGGTCATATGGGTGTCATTTGACCGTCAAAATTAAGTTCAAGTGTCCTCCTATGTGGCCACTTTTGGTTAGACAAGGATCGGTCGGGTTTCTTTGCAAAACTTAGCATTTTTCACTTTCAGAAAAAATTCAAAATTACCCCAACAACTTCGTAGGAGGACATGTGTCATGTTCTTATGCCAAGGTGGGATGGAAGGCGGGTGAGGAACTTAGGCAAAATTTTCCTTTTTTTTGAAGGGGGAAAAAAGGTTTGGAAAATCCCACAGGTCTGCAATGGAGCAAGGTGTGGACATGTGGTGGGTGTAGAAGTAAGTGCGGGCTGGCAGGGGCAAAGGGGAAATTGTCCCCTTTTGCAAAAAAACTTAGAGCAAAAAATTAATCAGAGGTCTAAATGAAGCAGAGGAAGACACATGGTGAGTAAAGCGAGGCCAGTGGAGGTAAAAGGGAATTTTCTCCCTTTTGACAAAAAGACTTAATATGGAAATTTGAAGCATTGGCCCCCAAACAAACCATAGGCGGACACATGTCAAGGAAAAAATCGGAGGAGTGGACCAGTGGAGGAAAAGTTGAAAATTTTCCCTTAGCAAAAAAAGGGGTTAAAACATGAAGTAAGCCGCGTATTTTTAGCGATAGAGAGGATGACATGTGTCAAGGATAGAGGCGGAGGTGCGGTGATGGGGAAAAAAGTGAAATTTTTCCAAACTCCAAAAAGGGTCAAAATGCATAGAATTGAGCCGTGATCCCAATGGGACCCACCATATGCCACGTGTCATCACCAAATTTCAAGGCGGAGGGGTGGAGAAAAAGGCAATTTTTTCCATTTTTTCAAAAATGTTAAAAAGTCAAAAAGTGAGCCCGAATTCATTCCCAATCATATTTTGACATGTGGAGGGCCCAGATTGAAGGAGAAAGAGAAGATCAAGGATAACTATACATTTTCATTTTTGGCCACCATTGTTGCTCCAGGAAGTGTGGAAATGTGAATTTTGCATCATTTTTCATCGAATTTTTGGTGAATTCTGTCCTTTGTGCCTTCAAATACCAATGCAAGTGGTTTTAGGGATTAATTTGTAGATTTGATAGTTTTTTGAAATAAATTTTTACTTAGGCCCGTGCAAAAGCGTGAAATATCAAATTATAAATTTGTAGAATCAAATTTTGGAATGATAAGGATGAAATGAAAGGGGTGTGCATGCTTAGAGAATGAAAAACGTGCCTCCATAATGGATAATGATGAAGGATTTGTAATGATTTGCCATTTTAGAAACACCTAGAAACTTTTGTTGCAAATTTGTTAAATGTCCCTATCTGCAAATCATGTTGGAATTTTGTAACAAACTTGATGTTGGGCATATTATTTTCTTGGGAAAGAAGGATCAAATGTAATTGAAAGTTATATAATGCATTTTTTGAGACATGAAAAATGTCAGAGAAACTTATAAATTCACAGGAAAATCTGGGAAGTAGCCCATTCTCGAGAAACCACCGAGAATCATTTCTATTTCCTTTTAGCATCGATTTGTATCATGTTGAGTTGGTTTCAGTTGTAAATCCATCAACAAGCTCTAAGATTGTTCTTATAACATTCCCTATTGATAAATTTGGTAATTACGGATTATTTTGTTTTGTCTCTTGGAAAAAATTTCATGCACTTATGTTTTAGAATGTTTTCAATTTACATTTCTTGCTCCTATTATAGTCTTGTGTTTAAAATTTCTCTTGATCATACATAGTATCATTTCTTGTTGATAGTTTAGTGGCATCTACAATTTCATATTTAGAAGAGATTTCATCTAATAAAGAGATAAACATGTTTAAAATCACTTTACCTTCCTTGAATTACGAGATTGTTTGTAAACCTTTGGGTGCACCTTAGGTCATGATAAAATAGAGATTTTGGATACTTTGTTGGTTCATCTGCTTCAATATTTTATGGAAATTTGTCAAATATTGTGTGGAATAGTGTAGATATGGGCCTCCATTTGGTGCACATATCTTGGTTGAAGGAGAACCTTAACCCCTTTGAAGCATTTTGTTGTTTAGGTGTTACAAATTTCTTACAAAGGTCCACAAAGAATCTGAAAAATTCTGGTTGGTCTTATCTAAAGTATCCCACCAAAAATTTCATTCGAATAACTAATCCTACCCAATACTACCCCTACATTACATTGTGTGTTAACAAAAGAACACAATCCATTTATAAAAATGCACAAAGAAAATCAAGATCATACCATGTCTCTAGTAACCTCGGCCTTGTCTTGAAATCATTTCCATCATTTAGTAGTGACACTCTGTTGAGTTTGAATAATGGAAAATTGATCATGTTTTCCCAAGGCCATCTCCATACAATATGCACGGTATAAGGATATCTCCACCTCCTTAAAAAAAAGAGGCTGTAATATAGGTTCTCTTACCTTGGTTGAAAGACACAACCTAAATTAGTGAGGATTAGATCAAAATCCTTTCAAGGTGTTACCCACTTCTTCAAAGCACGAGTGCTAACAATTTAGATAAATTGCTTCCCAACTAAAAAATGATATATAAATCATTTATCTACCTGTGAGTGTCTTGTAAAATCCATGATGTTGCTCAAGTTGTGAAGGAGATTAAATCTAGGTACCAACACTTTCGACACTATTTCTAGCAACATTATTCAATATTTCAATATTTCAAATCCCTGGTAATACTTCTTGTCTGATTTATGTGCAATTACAAATCTGAGTATCATCTTCTAATCAAATTTATAAGATTGGAATGAAGAGTAGAGTTTTGAGTTTGATATTCTCTTAGTTCAATCTGATCCATGTGCATACATATTTGAGATATTTGAATGCATATCAAACCCTGGTAAATTCCCTTGTAAATTCTACATGAAAATACATTGTTGAAGCATCATTTTATAATTAGACTTGTAAGGATTGACTGAAGTTATAAGATCTACAAGTAATTTTACCAGTTTCTAGTAGTTGTTGCACTTCATTAGCATTTTTGTTGATAAATTCAAGAAAAGGAAGGTCTGATCTATAAATTTTGGCAAGATTTTTAGTGCTGATAGGTATTTGACAGAGTATTTTAGTGCATTTGCACAACTAGGGTGAAAGTCCTTAGTGACGACTCCATGCTGATTTGATCTTGATAAAAACTAGTGTCTTAACCTTTCTGTCATTTACTTTGGTGTTACTAATCTCTCCAAAAATAGAAGGAAGAAGATCTCTCTTCATTAGAGACTCTGCTAATAAGTTGTTTCTGATTCAAGAAACTCATAGTTGGAAGGGAGGAGAGTTTGGAAGGTTATTAAAGGTCGGACATCGGGAAAAGATATATTCATTGGTGAGAGAGATCAGCCTTTGGTAGAGGATTATCGAGTCTTCTTTAAGTGATTCGATTCAAGCAATCCTCTCACAAACTTGTTTGGCTCAGCTAGTGAAGGTCCTTCTACTATACCGGGTAAGATCCTTCTAAAATATGCACCTCGTGTTTCAATTCAAATAAATTTTTTAAGAAAATCAGCACTTAGAGAATACCAGTCTTGTGAATCACATTCTTGATCCCCAAAGACCTTGCACTCCTCATCAACTTGTGTCACCCCCAAGATCACCTCCACCAAACAATATGGCTCAGCCTAGACCTCCATTTGTTGTTAACACCTTTGGTCCTATAGGATTTATAGGAATGGATGGTTACCCAAATGCTATCCCACAAGATGTCGAAATAGATTGCTAAACTTCCAAGGTAATAATGCAATAACTGGTGATTAGCATCTCAAAATTTTTGTTAACATGATGGAAGATTTTGAGATAGAGTTTGAAGATGTGTATATTAAATTGTTCATTCATACACTAGAAGAGGATGCTAGGGATTGGTACAAGGCTCTTCTTGATAATTCAATTGATTCTTGGACTGAGATGAAGAATGCATTTAGGTTGTAATATGGTGACAAGACTAATCCTAGATTTCTCTTGTCTAAGTTTGAGAACATCAAGAAGAACCCTAATGAATCAGTCCATGACTTCAACACAAGGTTTAACAAAACTTTGAGAAGGCTTCTGTCAGTTTGAGGCCTTGTGATGAATCTTGTTTAATCAAATATGCAGATGCATTTGATAAGAAGGAAGCCTACTACTTAAGAGACAAGAACCCTACCAATATGAGACAAGCTTTCACCATGGCACTTAAAATTGAAAACAATATCAAAGAAATTCGGAAAAATCTCAAGAGAGATGGAGTAAAGTTGATAAACCCTAAAAACCTCAAGCTATCAAGGGTGCTGATTTAGAGGAGGTTATGAAAACTTTGGTGGGTGTCAAAGAAATCTCATACAATTTGGCAAGAGCCGAGAAGGAATTGGGTAAACTTGACAAGGTCAACCAAGAGCACAAAAACATGACTGATTTTCAAATCATCCGAGAGGTGATCAAAGGGTAGATGATAGAGGAAATGAACCATGGGGTCTGAAAATAGACATCCTCAAGCACGTGAAGGAAGAGTGTTACCTTATCTCTTAACTGCTAGGGTTACGCTGTTGAAGAAGTTATTGATATTGATTGGTGTGATAGGTGTTTTCTACCCCATCCTCCATGTGAAGTAGAACAGCAAGAAGATGAACTTAATAATGATGATGGTACGATGATGATATTTTCATGGTGGGTTGTTCTTTAAGCTCACAAGAGGAGGAGAACATCTAATGAAGTAATAAGTGCTAGGATTGCTGCTACCTTTTGGGATTGCATCAATAAGGTACAAGTTCTCCTTCCCCTCATAATCTTGAAGTTTATGTAGTGCAAGATTTTGAAATTCCTAACAATGACTTTGAATAATTAAGAGCTTTGATGATTAAGAAGTATGGTGGTGGTATTCCTTCGGAGGAAGATAGACAATTTTTGATGAATTTTGTTGTAGCTTTAGAGAGATATTATAAAACTAGAAGAAAAGTTGTTAAAGGAGCTGGACCTCAAGCCAAACTTAAAACACCCTTGCTCAAAATAATTCCAAAAGAATCTCCTAGGAGAGAGACACTTTCTAAAAGCTCTGCTATTCCAAGCAAAAATTGTAATCCTCCTCATGCCCAAGCTTTCAAGAATCCCATGCCATCTAATGAATCTTATTGTCTCCCTTTCAATACTATTTTTCCAAAGAGTGTTCCCTATGACATAGCCCAAGTATTGAGCCAAATAAAAGTGAGTTTTTGAATCATTCAGTTTCTTAGAATTCCTAAGCATAAGAAGAGAGCATTTGAGTACTTGGGGTTTAAAGAAGAGAAGACTACTCCAGGAAGAAATGTACATGTTGTTGAGACTCCTCCTCAAATCATTGCTGACCTTGAAACACCACCAGCAGTAGAATATCTTGGAGAGACACCTGAGGTATATTTGGGGACATCCTTGGTTGATTCCCAATTAAATTTTGATCCATTCTTCATAACTTTGAGCATAAATGATAGACCACTTCACAATTGTATGTTTGATTCGGTGCATCATGTAATGTCATGCCTCTATATGTCATGAATGAGTTGGATATCAAAGTGACAGTAGCCTATAGAAAGTGTACTACCATGGACTCAAGAGAAGTGTTAGTTGTTGGTTGTGTGAAGGATTTGGTAGTGCAACTTACATCTTATTCGGGAGGAATTTAAAATTGGATGTTTTGATTGTTGATTTCCCTACCAAATGGGGTATGTTATTGTCAAGAAAGTGGACTGCAAGTTTTAGAGGGAATGTCCAAATGGATATGTCTTTTGCCACCATTCCTATTGAGGGAAGCCTTGTCAATCTCTATGGAGAAAAGAATATGTTGCATCTAATTGAGGATCGAAATAATGCTTCTTATGAAGTATTATTTGCTGATGGAAAAGAACACAAGATAGATCGGTATAAGTGCCTTGAACAGGTAAGTTCTCCTTGGACTTTGCTATTTGATGGAGCTTGCTCCAAATATGGAAATGGTGCTAGTGTAATTCTGATTTCTCCTAGATTGGAAGAATTTATTTTTTCCTTCAAGCTTAATTTTGAATATATTAACAAAATTGATGAGTATGAATCCTTTTTGTTGGGTCGAGAATTGCATGGAAGTATGGTGTCAAAGACATCATTGCAAAAGGATATTCAAAGCTGGTTGTCAAATAAATAAGAAAATTGTATGCTACAAAAATCGGCGGATCAAACAAGTATAAGCATGTTGTTTGGGATCTGATTGAGATGTTTAATTCTTTCAATATCATGCATCATGACAAAAGTTTGAATGTTGTTGCTGAAAATTTGTTAGTGTTGGGGTCAACATTTGGAGATTACACCATTTCACCTTATTGTGAGTACAATGTTGAAGTGTTGACTAGGCGGTGTGCTGATAACATCAAGCATTGGGAAGTGTTTAATGATGATGCTCAAGTGAAAAGCTTCTTACAAAATCAAGGTGAGTTTTTAGATCAGCATATTGATTGGGAACTAATGGTATGTATGAATAAAGGAAGAGAGACTTTTTTTGGAAAATATATTATCAATTGAAAACTAACACCATTCCTAGAGGTCTTGTTGCTCTTGAGTCAAATTTCAACAATGTTAAGCTGCATCATTAATAGAAACATGTATGCCTCAAGGGATGTGGAAGAACATGACTTGGGAGCAAAGGAAAAACCAAGAAATTTTTGGTTGGGCAATAGTTTAAACAAAGAAGAAAAATAGTCCTACCTCCAATTGTTGAAACAATATCAAGACTGCCTTGCCTAGTCATATTCAGAGCTGAAAGAATATAGAGAAGATTTATTTCAGCATGAGATACCTCTTGAAATAAATGCCAAACCATTTAGACAGAAGCAAAGGCTAATTAATCCACTCCTCTCCATGAAAATGCAAGATGAATTGAAGAAACTAAAGGAGGGAGGGATCATTCAGCCCACAAGGTATTCATTTTGGGTTGCAAATCTTATGCCAGTTAGAAAGAAGAATGGAGATATCGAAATTTGTGTAGACTTAAAAAATGTGAATAGAGCTTCATTGAAATAAAATTATCCTTTGCCAAACATGGAGAACATGTTGCATTTAGTGACTAGATCTAAATTGTTGTCCACCTTGGATGGTTTCTCTGGCTACAATCAGGTTGTTGTCAAGGAGTCAGAAAGATTTAAAACTACCTTTACCACTCCTTGGGAACATATGTTTATGTGATAATGCCTTTTGGTATCATGAATGCTGGAGCTACTTTCCAAAAAGAAATGGATGTTTCTTTTTTGCTGGTTATATAAATGACTTAATTGTAGTTTAACAGGATGATGTGACTATATTTTCAAGGAGCAGAAAGATCACTTGCAACATTTGGAAAGAATGTTGATCAAATGAAGAGAATTTGGAATCTCTCTCAATCTAAAGAAGTGTCACTTTGGGGTGAAAAAGGTGAAGCTGCTTGGTCATATTGTTTCAAAGTCTGGTGTCATGATTGATCCAGAGAGAGTAGAAGTAATTTGCAAGGTGCCAATTCCAAGAACAAAGAAGGGCATCCAATATTTCTTTGGGAAAATAAATTTCATTAGAATGTTTGTGTCCAATTTTGCTGAGTTGACTCTTCCTATCATATGCATGTTAAATAAAGATCAAGTCATCAAATGTTAGGAGGTTGCTATTCATGCTTTTGAAGGAATCAAGGAAGCACTTAAACATGCACCTTTCTTGGCAGCTCTGAATTACAAGAATCCTTTCCAAATATTCTCCTTTGCCTCTGAAAATACTATTGCATATGTTTTTCTCCAAAAGGATGAAGATGGGGCTGAGAGGCCTATTTCCTTCTTTAGCAAGGATTTACAAGCTACTGAGTTAAAATATACAATCATGGAAAAACAAGCATTTGCCTTGGTGAAAGCAACAAAGGTTTTCAGGCCTTATATTTTAAGTTCAAAAGTTCTTGCTTATGTTCCCCACACCATGGTAAAATACATCTTATCAGAGATGGAGATCTCAAGTAAAAGATGTAGATGGGTGAAAAAACTATAGGAGTATGAGACTATGACATGGTGTTGAACATGTTGATTACCATGATATGCAGATTTGAATAGCGCATTACTCCCGAAAATTTGAGTTTTTAGAGAAATTATGACTTCATTACATTATATGAGATTATCCCTATGAACCATCCACCAGTAGCGCGCTACCATCCAGCGTAGGGTATACACTAACGTATTTCTTCTTTCAACTTGATTTTTCCACTACTCCTCTATGGCATGCGGGAATACCATAGGGTCTCCTTCTCAGTGTACCAAGTTCTGAGAGTTGTTGCCTATTCTCCTAATACAATGAGGGTTCCTTCTCCATGCAAATGCACTTCTTACTTCACACCAAACCATCTCATAGGTGACATGCACCCAATTTTCACAAGCAATAATTATACTATCACTAATAGATTGTGCATCTTCCCACTAGAGGATTCCTTATTTATATGGCTCAAGTACTTTTGGATCTCATATGGCATGCACATAAATTATGTAAAGGTATTTGTACGTACCCAAAAATGTAGGTATTGTACTACGAAAAGAGGTTACAAAAACCCCAATGATGATATAGGTCTCCTCGCAAGGTGTTCGTAATCTAGAAAAGCTCACAAAGTATACGTTTGCATCCCATGTGCCTCATCCGACCTCTGTGTGCTTTGTTCTACCCTCTGTCCCCCTTTTTCCTTACATTTTTCTCTTAAGAGATGAGATCACCGCCCTTCTTGGGTGGCAGTCCTATGACTATCGCCGAGGACAGGCGGTGGTCCTGTAACTACCACCTTGCATAGGGCGGTAGTCCTGTGCACATTTTCCAAATTGTTCGACGATTTCGTCAAACATAAAAATAAAATTTCTACCCACATTTTTCAGCCACTTTACTTTGCATTTATGTTTTGGCCACCCAGTGAATAGGGTTTTCTATTTGTTTAATGGTAAAGGACTTCAATTCCAAGTTACCCTCTAGAGTATGTAATTGCTATAAATAGCCAACTTGTTTTCAAACAAAAGGCCCCTCTCCTTCTCTGTTTAATTATTTTGTTTATTTGAAGTTCTTACTTACAGCCCAATAGTTTCATTTTTTTCTTCAATTATCGGTCTTCCTTTGTTGTTTAGAGATCATTTGATCTTCTTGTTTCATCTTAATTCATTTTTATCCCTACAATCAATTTAGCATAGGATAGTTTCATTTCAAATTGGAATCCATTTAGAGTTAAATGTTTTGTTTTGTCACAAAATATAGTTTCAAATTCTCGACGTATTTGTGTTGTATTCCCATAATAAGAACTACTAGGAATTGGATAGCCAAGCTCTTTTCACTTGCACTATCCCTCTCTTACTTGCATTGTATTTGGTCTATCTACAAAGATGCCATTATTTGAATATCTTCTTCTGCGACACTATCATATACATGCTTTTCTAGATTCACGAGAACATGGAGGAACATTGACATCACACCGAGGGGAAAAATTCACACACAACTAGATTTACAATTGTTTTGTAAACTCCAGGTTTGAGCTATCAAAGTTCTAGTTACAATATATTTAATAGAGTAGTAAATTATTTCATTTCAGTTAAATTTTTCTTTAAATATTGTCGGGAAGTTTGTGGGGAATGATAGTTTCGAGAAACTATGATTCATTCCTCACTTCGAGGTAGGATTGAGATTTTTTTAAATAAACTAGTTAGTTATATATTTAGGATAAACTCACAACTACACAAGTAAATAGATACACCAGACTACTTTGCTTGTTTTTATTCGGCATTAAATTAATTGTCTCTTTTCTAAATATATTAGAATAGTTGTTATTTTTAATTTTGTTAAAATACTTCATTGAAAATACAAAAACTAAAAGAATATATGCATAATGTAGATACATCTTTCATAATTTGTTTATTCATTTTAGTTAAAATTAAATCATCTTTGCAAGACAATCATGAGACCTAGAGATCCCGGAGAATACATATTTGAACCGATAGTTCCTCAACAAAATCTCCCACAACACTAGCTTATATAGATCAAGACCTTAGGATACGGGTGTTTCAAACAACGGTAAACCTACAAGCAGTTAGTGAACAATTGAGAGAGTTAAATTTTGAATACAACAAGGCATACACATTTTGGTCAAATCATCCTAACTATACAATGCCTTGATAGGATATCCACTTGACCATATAAGGACTCTAAAGAGAAAAAATATTTGGTTGCGACCCTTTAGTTCCATAGCCCAATGAAGGAGACCTCCTCATCAAAATAGATACTATCTTACGTATTCAAGTTTCAGAACACTTGTAAGGTATTCTGAGAAAATTACACAACTTCTAGTTCTAAACATAGAGGCTGAAAAATCTTATGACTATTGGATAGTCGGGAGAAGAGATTGACTCCTCATATGACCATAGGAGGTCCTGCCACAACCATGAACTTATGGTTATGATCCACAGGTCCCACAACCCAATGGGCCTACCCATCAATGGAGACATTGACACTATTTTTCACACACTAATATTCAGATCCTCATAACTTCCACAGACATCATTACACAATTGTCCATATTAAATGTAGTAGTTAATCGTGCTAGGATTTCTAGACTAGACCAGAGAATCATCCATAAACCTCTAGAGGATTCAATACACCTCCATTTTCTTGACCTTGTCTGGAAATATACATGAAGAACCTATAGGTAACTTTCCACGTATCTAACAACCAATAAATAGGATCTTGACAGAGCTTGACATTAATTGGAGCCTCTGAGAAGCTATTATATCCGAATGGTCCACTACACCGATTCAAGTTAGGAGAGCCTTCTTCACCTTATATTCATAGATTCCAATGTTTCATGTCGAAGATATAAAATTTCCCAACTAGTTTTTCTATATCCGTATATATTCCATTTCCATCAGATGTCTCGGCACGATCTCGGGAGGTCAGGTACAAAGAAGAGTTGCTTGTAGATTCTCATGCTCACATGTCACTTTTCTATCATACAAAATTGGCAATAATCCCAGATATGGCTTCATCTAAGTCACCCACATTTCAAACCACCTTTGGTTGTCTTAGCATGACCTCGGGAGGTCAAGTATGGGGAAGGTCACTTGCCAATTATCATCCTCATATGTCACTTTTCTATTGTACAAAATTCTTTCATATTCTCTACCTCATTAGCCTTCACATCAGCTTCACCAATAAAATTAGAGAACTCGACGTGAAACAAACAACTATTTCATCTTCTCTACCTCATTAGCCTTCACATCAACTTCACCAACAAAATTGGTGAACCCGACATGAAACAAACAATTTATTCCCCTTTTATTTTAATTTCTTTCATCCACATTCATGTTTTCCATTTGGGTATTCATACACCCCCGAATATGTCGGGATATGACACATATGGTAGACCTCTCTCGAGTGTCTTGAAGCAAGTTATAGTAAAAAAATAGACAAATGTCACCCTCGTTTTTCGCATGGGCTGAAAACTATTCAAGTAATTACATGTAATCACAAACTCCCCCTCAAAGAACTAGCTCTAGTTCTTCATTCCAAATTGAGGAGTTGGATCAGGTTGTACAAATGTAAAACCAGAGCCCTCAAGTTCTAACAATATGAATTTTACTATAGAATCTATTTCATCTCCTCAAGTTTTTTCGGACCAAAAATTAGTAGATAGACAGATCCTCTCCCACTTTTAGATGACGAGTATTTAGTATGCTACGCTAGAAGTGAACAATGCTTCCAAAATATGTACCCACCTATAGGGAGTTTGCAAACACAACCCAATACCCTACTCCAAGAAAACACCCCCATTCCTCCACCTATGGGAAATACTCTCGGTGAAGCTTGGCAGGGTAATGATCAATTCATAGCAGGGTATCATACCCCTTTACAACCTCAAGGTGTACCAATAATTCCATTAAGGCAAAACACCATGTCTTCACCAATCGAGGTCATTTCAGCCTTAGTTAAGAAAGTTAGAGGATTGGAACTTTCTCAAGCAAATCAAAATTCATATTTCAAGCAAGTAGGATATCCCAGCCCTCCACATCACCCTAGCCAGGTTGATCTCCTTATAGGAAAAATCACGTTATGCATGCCTCCTCAACATTCGTATAACTATCCATAACAAACACCAACTAGAACCATGTTTTCAAACGTTGCTCCAGTTGAAAATATGATACCTCCCACTTACAACCAAACAACCCATACAAGAGAAATAATCCTCCCTACTTAAACATTTATTCAAAATCACCACAGGAGACATGTTCTCCTCTCCCAAGATGTTCACTCAACCATGGGATTCCCTTATGTCCCTACAAATACATATGTTATGCCATATCAAAACCACTCCACCCCCCCCCCTCAACAAACACCATCAATGGTGAAGCCTATGCGGTAGGGACTTATTCGAGAATATTTAACAGAGCCCCTAGACTTCACCATACAAAGTGTTATGCTTCCAAGACCTCTTCCTTATTTACTTAAATACAAAGGGGAGGGAGATCCAAATGCACACATAAAGGCCTATGCCACGACCATACGGGAATTACTCCCTTGGGATGGATTATTTGCCAAGATATTCCTAAAACCATAAAGGTTATTTCCCTTTATTGGTACTATAGAATACTTGAAGCCTCGATCCACTCATTTAAACAACTTGTGTAAGAGTCCATCAAATATTTTGACATGAACAAATTGTCAAGAACATGAATCAGGGAATTCTTGCATATTAAACAAGAACATAATGAATCCACTACTCATTTTATTCAAAGATGGCATACAATTCTCTACTCATCGAGAAAGTGCTCCAAACATGGATGGAAGGAACTATGTGATTTATTCGTTCATTCCCTCAATAGAGAGATAAAGGAAGAAGTCCAAAAGTTCCCACTAACAACTTATGATGAATTACTTGAGAGTGCTCTCCGAATTGACCAGCGTGCCATAGATAGTGGTTGTAAAACATATGGAACAAATGGGAAATTAATCTCTCCCAATCAAAACACTACACCCTATCCTAGTACCGGGAATACTAATCAAGGACCTAAAATCCTTAACAAAAACTGTGGAGTTACAATAGATGGAGTAACAGATCAAGTGAAAAGATCAAACATTGTAAACATTTCACCACCCATTAACAATCAACAAAATAACAATTTTAATCCAACAATCAATGCGGTGGATTTTAATTGTCCACCATGACCACAAAAAACAATAAAAATCCAAACACAGGTCAAAATTGAAGTCCAATGGATATCAAAGTCAAAACCAAAGGCAACAACCTCAAAATTTTAACTCTAACAACCAGTAACCTTATCAAAATTTTGGGCCACAACAGGTTTCAAATCAACAACCTCAAAATTATAATCCCAATTTGTATTGTGGTTTCCACAAGATTCAAGGCCATGATACTAGGACTTGTCATGACTACAATAAATTCATGTAGTGTTTTCCAGAAGACCAAAGACAACTCTTTATAGATATGTTCTTAGAAAATTCTGTAGTACCCACACCAAACACTTACACAGGGGAAGTTTCCCTTCAAAATGCACCCCTCAAGATCTTTAACGATCCACTCCCAAATCATAATAATAATAGTAGGTTAGATCCAAGCGGAACAAATAAGGGTGTTATAACAGAAATAATGATCATGAAGCTTCAACTTCATTAAATCCACGGTCTCACCCTAATTAGGAACTCAAATGCAAACAAAGATAGGTGGTTTGATAGAGTTAGACACCGGACTACCCATAAAAACCATAACGAGAACACATGATTATTCTTCTCGGTCAATTCCAATTTATCCATTAGAACTAGACAACATTCAACAAACGTTAGTAAAACCCATAAGCACTTATGATTTAATTAATGACTTAATGTAGACCTCTCATATTTCCTTCTTGGATTTATCAAGAACTCTCCTGCTCATAGGGCTGCTCTCTTAGAAGCATTATTCCTTGGTCATTTAATTAATATTACTCCTCCTTCGGAAACACAAGTAAACCATGTATATTTTGATGTCTACCCTCCAGGGTAGCCAAATAGGGATACCGAGTTTATATTTCATATAAGAAAAATGCCAACGGACGCTGAAATTACACGTAGAGGTGACCCAACTTTACATTTACAAGTATGGGTCTACAATAATTATGTTAAATGTGCAATGATTAATGATGGGGAAATAGTTAATATAGTCCCCTTCACTTTCCTTCAAGAGCTACGATATGAAGAAACAAATTGTTCCACGACACGAAATACGCTAAGAGGTTATGATAGCCTCAAAGCCACTTTAATTTGAACCATAGTTTTACCAGTCACCTTAGGACCCAAGATGGTCCTCACCAAATTTTATATTATAGATTGGGAAACCAACTATAATATGATCCTCGATCAACCATGGATACACCACATGAAGGTAATCCCTTCCACATTATTCCAAGAAATAATATTTTTACACTTAGGAAAATATTTGTTGCATAAGGTGACATAAAATCCTTCAATATACACCTATCTGATTTGAAGAAAATACTAGGCATTCACTACGAGTTTTAACTCCCAACGAATCAACTTAGTAAACACAAAATAATTCAAAACCAGAAGAGAAGTTGATACCTACCACAGAATTGGAAATTAAAAATCTAGTCGAGGGCATTCTAGCACTCAAAAATGAGGCTAATGTCATAGAAATGGTATCATTAGGGACTACTACAAAATTTTTAGAATTACTAGAGAAATATCTACCCATTCTCCTACCATTTGATTCTATGGGTATGGGATATACCCTAGGAATTTGTTCCCTTCCATCAGACGATAAATTTTTTATGGTAGAAGTAACCGAGGTAGAAGAAATAGACATGATGAATATCCCAACATCCATTTTTCCAAGAAAATATTGGACTCTCCACTTTGATGGAGCTAGATGTCACTTTGGAGCTGGGGCAGGTGTGATCTTTACTTCTCCCGAGGGAAAGATCCTACCTTTTTCCTTTAAATTAAACTTTGAGTGTACAAACAACGGGGTGGAATATGAAGCCCTCCTCCTTGGTCTCATCCTAGCCAAAATAATGGGTTTCGATAACATTAAAGTACTAAGAGACTCCCAACTAGTTGTAAACCAAGTCTTTGAGGTATATGAGACTAGAGCTGAACATTTACAACTCTACAAAATAGTGGTATTAGATCTAAGAAAAGGATTCAACTTCATATCAATTGAAGCAATCCCACGAGAGTAGAACCTTCTCACAGATTCAATAGCAACCTCAGCTTCCCGTTTCACTCCAAACAGTGAGTTGGAAGATACAAGTTTCACGGTATCACTTTACACTAAACCATTAGTGCGTAAGATACCAACAAACCCACTCTTGACTTATAGAGAAGCTGAGAATTATTTTGCTATCCTGGATCACTTTGGCAATGATAGAGTCACCCTCAAATATCTAAATGCCTATGAAGAGTTACATCTTGCTCACCACATAGTAGATCTTTCCCTAATACCACATTCCTCTTCCTATTTTGGAAATCCCATGGTAGAGTCTCCCCCACAGAAGGATCTTGATATCTATAAGGTAGAGAATGGAGAAAGTTTGGAACTTCCTCCGGCCCCACTTGAATTTGAAGAAGGTAATGCTTCTTTAATCAAAGAAACAATTGACATAAACATCAGAATGGAGGAAGAACCAAAATTTTTGAAGTTGGGATCCTCATTAACTCCAAAGGAGATAGAAATACACACCCAAATCCTCAAAGAGCATTAAAAGGATTTTGCATTTAACAATAAATAAATGACAGGAATTACATCACATATCGTGGTACATAATCTTGTGACTAAACTAGATGTAAAGCAAATTAAACAAAAGTCAAGACTAATGAAGCAAAAAGTGGCTCTCATGGTAAAATAAGAAGTAATGAAACTTCTCCAAGTGGGATTTATCAAACCCATTGACTATTCATAATGGGTATCTAATGTTGTCCCCTGTTCTAAAAAGAATGGGAAGATACGCATTTGCATAGAATTTTAGGATATTAACAAAGCTTGTCCCAAGGATGACTTCCGTTACTATCCATTGACATCATTGTTGATGCAACAACTGGATTTGAATTGTTATCCCTCATGGATGGGTTCTCAAGGTATAATCAAATTAAAATATCTAAACAGGATCAAGCCAAAACCACGTTTATAACTCCCTGGGGAACTTATTGTTACGATGTCATGTCGTTTGGTCTTAAGAATGTTGGCACTACGTACCAGCGGGTAATGACATACATATTCCATGACCTTATCAATAAAATTATGGAATCCTATGTGGAGGACTTGTTGGCCAAGGCTAAGAAGCGCTGTGATCACCCAGAATTACTTTGTATCATCCTCTCATGATTGATTGAATATGGCATCACATTGAACCCAGAGAAATGTGTATTTGGTGTGATAGGAGGTAAGCTTCTAGGTTACATTATATCCTCACAAGGGATTGATGTTGATCCAGCCAAAATTTGGGTTGTTCTTGAAATGATTCCACCATTAGACGAGTCTGGTATTAGATATTTTCTTGGGAAAATCGATGTAATCCAAAGGTTCATCCCAGAATTAAGTTTTTCTATTCATCCAATCAACAATCTATTAAAGAAAGATTATAACATTGATTAGATAGAAGAGTGTAACGATGCCTTTGAATCGGTTAAAAACTTCTTTTTGTCCCCCCATGTTAATTCCTCCCACTGACCATTGTCCTTTGATTCTATACTCACAAGCTACGATGTCTCGTTAGCTTTCGCATGCCGGCTCAAGAAGACAATGATAAACAAGAATGTGTAGTCTATTTCATTAGCCGAACATTGCCTAATTATAAAACATGTTATACGGGAAGAGAGAGAATGTATTTCCATAGTATTTGTAATAAAATGTTTAGGAAATTACATGTTAAATCAAGAAACAAGGGTCATTGTAAAGACGAGATCATTTACAAACATTCCTCACACAAGGGTCTCTATCTAAAAAGGCTAAATGTTTCATAACCTGATAAGAACCTTGCATATAATAAATCAATAAATTACAGAAGATAACACAACACAAGAGATATGGGTGGGCCAAGATGCCCAAATATGCAGAATAATACCCTTAAGGTAGGGTGACACCATACAATGCTCCTTAAGGAAGGAGTAACTCCACAATCTCCCAAGATGGGAATCCACTTTGAGGGGGACACCTCCAATATACCTCTACCAAGTAGAAGAATCAACTCATACATACATGACCCTCTCATAATGATACTCACATCCTTTAAATAGGATGGGTAACACCTAATCCTAATGTAGGCCGACCCATTACCCAATATAATTAATTCTTATGTGAGCCCATATAACTAACTAAGGGGATGTGTGCCACATATCGGCATCTCCATCAACCCATATACATTATATTATCATATCCCATGTGAACCCATACATATAACTAAGGGGATGTGTGCCACATGTCGGCATCTCCATCAACCCATATATAGTATATTATCATATCCCAAGGTACATAGAAATAACCTTAATGGGAGAATTTTAATTAACATTTGTGAACTAGAAATCCGTTAAGGGACAAATCATGTAGACTAGTTAGTTGACAATCCATTAGATGGAGGCGATCTAGTAAATCTAGAATTTCTTGATGAGTGTATATACTTTATCGAAACTAGGCCCCCATCTCTACATGTCCTTGGTAAATCGACATCATTAATTTTAATATGGACCATACATACCAGAAGGTGCCACATCACAACAAAGAAAGCAGTATACACATTATCACTACTAAATATGTTATTTTAGAACAAGTACTCTATCGTAAGTCCTTTGATTGCATGCTTCTAAGATGCATCAACACAGAAGAATCCAAGAAGATTATTTATGAATCCCACAGTGGGATATGTGGAGGTCACTTCGGTGGTCACGCCACTACTCGCAAAATACATTGGATGGGTTATTTTTGGCCCACTCTTGAACATAACACAGTAGATTTTGTACGTAAGTGCCACAAATGCCAAGAATTCTCCCATGAGATTCACATGCCAGCACAATCTCTACAACCAATAGCAACCCCGTGGCCTTTCTCCATGTGGGGTCTAGATTTGATAGGGAAATTCTCTCCCTCATTGAAAGATGGCCATAACTTTATAATTATGGCCACAAAATATTTTACCAAATGGGTAGAGGCCATGCCTCTCACCACCGTACCAGGTTTGGTTATTGCCAAGTTTATTTTGAACCAAATGATTTGTAGGTACGGTGTCCCACAAGTCATTATCTTAGATAATGGTACATCATTTAAAAATTATGAGGTTCGTGATCTATGCACTAAATTCAAAATAAACCAACATACGGCCTCTCTTTACTATCCTCAAGCCAATGGACAAGCCGAAGCAACGAACAAAACATTAAAATCCATTCTCCTCAAAACAGTTAAGGAGAACAAATGAGATTGGCATTTAAAATTATATCCAGCCTTGTGGGCCCATCGAACCTCAATAAGAACACTAATAAGAGAAACCCCTTCTCATTAGTATTTTGGATAAAAGTATTTCTCCGCTTGAGGTCAAAATGCCTAGCCTCGGCATCTCATTACAAGGGATTTTGGGAGAAGACGCCTATAGAGAGGCACGCCTCTCTCAATTAGAAATCCTTGATGAGGCTGGCTAAATGCTGAATAATGACACAAAGACTATGCTGATTTGGATGTGTCGGAAATATAACAAAAATTCTATGAGTGAGAAATATATGAGGGAGATCTAGTGTTAATACTAGATAACCAGATTGATAAGAAAACCGAAGAAGGAAGGAATTTCCGGTCCAAGTGGTTAGGCCCATACTGAGTCATGAAAGACTACAGAAATGGTGCATATCTCTTGTGTACATTAGAAGGTGAGGAGTTCAATGAAACAGTAAATTCCTTGCATCTTAAATGGTTTTACGCATGAGACGTCAGTGTCACCATTTGTATATTATATCTACCTACATTGCATTAGTCACTTAGTTGTTTCATTTTTTCCACTCGTTTCATAAAATTGTAGTCAAGGAACTTACTCTTAAGCAATCTATTATAAATTTCTAAAAATATTGGTAAAATCATTCAAATCACATCTCTTCAAACATCATCAAGTAGTTTCAAAATCTTTTCATCAAGTTTGATAGACAAATGTTGACGAAAACCATACCAAGGCCTGCATACTTAGTTTTGCTCTTTCTTTCTACTAGGTGAAGTTGTTCTTACCTATGGTCTATTCTAGAAGCCTATTGGTGTCACATCTATCCTTCTTATGTCTCTTTGAAACAAGGATATTCCAAAATCATAGATCAAAAGTGTCAAAATAAAATAGAATAAAAAATACCAAGTAAATAAAATATAATTTTGTTACACACTTCTTTACCCAACAAACTTTAAGTGGTAATCCCGCATCTCTTACTGATGGTGAAAGGTTGGGAAAGGAAATAAGTTCCCTTGCTCGCCTATATCTTGCCTTTGGTGACAAACCCATGCTTCTTACTAGTGGCATGGGGGGGTGTGGGGGTTCATTCACACAAATTAACAAATCTTGGTGTTTTAGAAATACAAAGGAAAATATATTAAGTGAAAATAAATGTCCAAATTCCAAAGAGATAAAATCCTCAAAACCATATTTTGTCAACCAAATCACCATTTATAGATCTAAGTCTAGATAAACTGGAAAGTGAGTTGCTTTCGAGCTTGGTGGTAGTTTTGAGTAGGGTAAGTGTGTAGGTTTAAGTTTTGTTTCACATCACGGGTTTGTCTATCTTTCATCATCCCATTCGGTCAAACTCATACAATTTGTACCCTTCCCAACTCTTGGTGTTGATCCTCGCATATTACTAGTTGTGTGGAGTTTGGGAATGGGGCAATTTCATCTCTTTATCTCTATACATTCATCACATTTTGCCAACATAAGAAGAAAGAACAAACATTTCCCAAAGAGGCTAAAAGTTTAGTACTACAAAATGTTCTACATAATCACATATCAGTATCACAAAAGCAAATAAAATTAAGAATTATGTTCAATATTTGTTATCATTTTTCATCCATTGCATATATTCGAAAGGTGTATAAAAACAAGTACTCTAAAAATATCTAGTATACACATGAGAAGTGAATCACAAAATTCTAGACACAAGAAGATCTAGATCCAAAAAGATATATATATATATATGGTGTTTTATGTACAATGTCATCATGCACTAAGGCATGGTCAAAATGCTCAATGAGCCCGGAAAATACAAAAATACTCGTATAAGTATCCAACCAAAAATCACTACAAAAAGGCACCATGATCTCTCAATCCCTATGAGATCCCTCAAAAGGTGCACGACCTCATCTAGGAATCCTACTGTGATGAAACTCTAAATGAATTGAGGGCTCATGATCATGGCTAGCATCTGTGGTCTCACTATGAGAGTGAATCCTCCTCATCAAGCACTCAGCAGTCCTATATCCAGCTAGCTCGGTGCAAAGGAGGTAATGATCTTTCTCGCCTTCCAAACAAGGGAAAATACATCAATATCTTGGCGGCACTAATGAGGGCTCTCCAACATCCTCAGTCAACTCAACCTAAGTACCCTACTAAGGGAGAAGTAGAGTGTTTGCGCACACCTAGCGAATCAAATATCACCATAACTTAGCGATCCTTGTAAATAAAAAGGAGAGGCAAAAAAGTTAGAAAGTTGTCCAAAATAAGACCAAAAATAAACAAAACAACAAAAGGGAAACATCAACTAAACAATTCTAACTAAAACAAAATCGAGAAAAGAGTAGTAACTCACTCGGATCTCCGAGCCTCGGTGGGATCTCGGGATCTGCGCTACTACTGGAACTTTGCCGCCGCCAACTATTGTGCTTCTCCCACATCTGGAACAAAGTGACGGCCTGCCATGAATACGTCATCTCCCCTAAATCCACGAGAAGGCAACTCCTCTGAAATCAGGGTCACCTTCTCTACACTCTCCTCCACCCTCTCGGCCCGTAAGATATCCTAAGTGTCATGCCACTCAAGATCATTGTCATCCTCCTCACCTATCCTACTAGCTCCGGTCACACCCTCCGTTTGTCTCCCCGGTGACCTCCTCGATTGATTCAACGTCAATGGGCTCATCTCCACTATGAGTAGGACTGGTGCCAATCTGAAGTAAAGGTGCTCAAGGAGCACTAGCTACCCCTTGGGCACGAACCACCCTCCTAGCTATAATGGGAATGCCAAGAGTGATCGTGGTCTAACCTCGGCCTCTAGGACCTCCCATGGCCTCGCGAACATATTTGTATACTGGCCCCACTGGAGGAAACATATCAATATAGGGGAGGCCAACCGATGTGGTACTCTATCAAAGGGGTGGGTCTCTAGCTTCCCTGTCCTATCTACCAGCTGACCCATGGAAGAGCAGGAAATCAATGTAAGTGTCTCCTCCCCCCATAGCTCTGCCATGTCCTGATAAGGAGTGGCCTCCATGTCTGTAATATTCAGGGAAGCCACTGGCTAGTGTGGCTTCCTAATTATGGTCATCCTTGTCCATCTCACTTCTTGATGACCCCTGGATCCTCCACCTGTATACCTCTCCCATAAGGAATGATGCGCTCATACACCCAACTCATAACTAGAGTGGGATGGCTCAGTGATTGTCCCTATAGTCTAACCACCCTGTATAAATCATGGTAGGTGGTCCCGAGGATGTCTACTCCCCAAGCGTAAATACAGCCATGGGCCTTAATCTATACAATGATGGGAGCCCGGTGAGTATAGAAGAGTGTCCCCTCCTTGCCCCCAATCAAGCTGAGGAAACGATAACCATAATGGAATTGCGGATCATAGGGATAGGAGAGGCTACAATAGAACATCTTGTTACCCCCTTCTTCGACCCCATGGAAACAATGACATCTCCCATATATGTGGCCCATTGAACCAACTGAGATCGGATATTGTTGTCTTGAGAGACAACCGCCTCCCAAGGATCGAACCCCCAATATATGGTAAACATCCTCTAGGGTAATGGTCCACTCCCCATAAATCCTAGAAATCAAAAAGTGTTCGATCTATGTCCTATATATGTAAATAAGTCACATAGTATGTGACTGGAAGGAGAAACATGGGCAACCCGAGAGATCCACAAGATCCCACCCTCTGCAATGTGTCCCTCTCATCCGGGACAATGCATCTAACACTTGTTGGGAGCCAATCAAACTTCCTCTCTCTGCTCCATTTGATGTACTCTTCCGCATCCACAAAAATATAGGAAAAAGAGTAAGTAACATAATTCGACTAGAAAAATTATCAAGAACATATAGAAATGTATAAAATGCAAAGACAATTAAAATTTACATCCCTTTTTGCATTTGTTTGAAACCGCCACCCTATGCGCAGAGTGATGGTTTCAACCGCCACCTTCGAGAGGTGGTGGTCATGTAACTACCGCCTTCTTAGGTGGTGGTTATGTAATGACCAATTTCATAGGGTGGTGGTCCCATGACCGCCGCCCGTGCAGAGCAGTGGTCTGTCCCGAATTGCCAAATGGCTCGAAAGCCCTAAAAACACTTTAAAAAAGAAAAAATACATCATTTTAGATGAAATAAAAACCTACCCTATGGGCGTGCCCCTAGAGACTCATTTAAAACTAGCATTTTCAAAAATAACCCCCCCAAGACAAATATTTCTACATTTCTATCTTTTAGGTTTAAAAACGATAAATTGAGAAGAACTAACCTGAGACTTCACGGGCGATGTCTTGCTCTTGGAGGCATGATCACGATCTCGTAACAGATGTTTTGACTGTACTCTCATCGAAAATGGTCACCGTGGGTCCCAGAGCTCAAAAATCACCAAATCGACACATGTAAATGAATAGTAAAATGAGCTAGTTTTAAATATATATAGTATTCTAATTTGGTTTTGAATGTTTTTCTTCACAGAAATGGAGCGCCGATGGAGGTAAGTTCTAATCCCCATGCAAATGGTAAGTCCTCATTTCATATTAACTTAATTTAGTTTTATTTCTCAATTTATTTTATCTATCTACACTTGAGTCCTCTTTTCATTTTGTAGGTAGCGGGAATTTGGATGGTGACGTTTCGACACATGGGCATGTCAGGTATAACTTCTAAACCCCCATTTGTGGACCGCCATACTAGGAACCACCATTTTATGCCTCTCCATGGTTAAAATGCTTCTCCAAGGGGGCAATATGTACGTACCTAAAAATGTAGGTACTATACTACTACTAGGAAAGAGGTTACGGAAACCCCAATGATGACACAGGTCTCCTTGCAAGGTATTTGGAATCCAGAAAAGCTTTCCAAGTATACATTTACATCCCATGTTCCTCATCCAACCTCTACATTCTTTGTTTTTCCCTCTGCCCCCCCTTTTCCTTGCATTTTGGTCATAAGTGATGAGACCGCCACCTTGCACAGGCGGTGGTTCCATTATCGCCGCCCAAGATCAAGCGGCGGTCGTATAACCATTGCCCTACATAGGACAGTGGTTCTGTGTGTGTTTTCCAGATTGTTTTGACAATTTCGTCAAATGTAAAATACAAATTTCTACCTGCATTCTTCAACTAATTTTCTTTGCATTTATGTTTTCACCACCCAAAGTGAATAGTGTTTTCTCTTTGTTTAATGGTAAAGGAGTTTAACTCCAAGTTACCCTCTAGTGAATGCAATTGTTATAAATAGTCATCTTGTTTTCAAATAAAATGTCTGTCTCCTTCTCTGTTTGATTATTTAGTTTATTTGAAGTTCTTGCTTAGAGTTCCAATAGTTTCATGTTTTTCTTCAATTATCGGTCTTCCTTTACTATTTAGAGATCATTTGATCTTCTTGTTTCATATTAATTCATTGTTGTCCCTATAATCAGTTTAGCATAGGAAAGTTTCATTTCAAATTGGAATCCAATTAGAGTTGCAGGTTTTGTTTTGTCACGAATATAATTTCATAATTCTCGACGTATTTGTGTTGTATTCCCACAATAAATCCTGCTGGGAATTACATACTCAAGCTCTGTTCACTTGCACTATCCCTCTCTTACTGCATTTTATTTGGTCTATATCGAAACATGTCATTATTTGAATATCTTCTTCGTTGATGCTATCATATACATACTTTTCTAGATTCACAAGAACATGAAGGAATGAGGAGATCACACTGAGGGGACAAAGTCACACACAACTAGATTTACCATTGTTCTGTAAACTCTAGGTTTGAGCTATCAAAGTTCTAGTTACAATATATCAAATAGAGTAGTAAATTATTTCATTTCAGTTAAAGTTTGCTTTCAATATTGCCAGGGAAGCTGTGGGGAATGATAGTTTCTGAGAAACTATGATTCATTCCTCACTTCTAAGGTAGGATTGAGAGTTTTTCAATTAAACTAGTTAGTTACTTAGATATTTAGGATAAACTCACAACTACACAGGTAAATAGCTACATTGGGCTACTTTTCTTGTTTTGATTCTGTCATTAGATTAATTGTCCATTTTCTGAATATATTAGAATAGTTGTTCTTTTTAATTTCGTTAAAATACTTCATCGAAAATAAAAAAATAAAAGAATATATGCATAGTGTAGATACATCTTTCATAATTATTTTATTCATTTCGAGTTAAAATATAATCATCTTTACATGAAAATCATGGGACCTAGAGAGCCCAGAGAATACATATTTGAACCGATCTTGCCTCAACCGAATCTCCCCATAACACTAGCTAATATAGATCAATAACTTAGGATCAAGGTTTTTAAACAACGGTAAACTTACAAGCAGTTAGTGAACAATTGAGAGAGTTAAATATTGAAGACAACAAGGTATACACATTTTGGTCAAATCATCCTAACTATAGATTGCATTGATAGGATATCTGCATGACCATACAAGAACTCAAAAGAGAACAAATATTTGGTTACGACCCTTTAGTTTCATAGCCTAACATAGGAGACATCCTCATTGACATAGATACTAGCTTACGTATTCAAGTTTCCAGAACACCTGTAAGGTATTCTGATAAAATTACACAACTTCTAGTTCTAAACATAGAGGCTGAAAAAGCTTATAACTATTGGATAGTCAAGAGAAGAGATTAACTCCTCATATGACCGTAGGAGGTCTGCCATAACCAAAAATTATGGTTGTGATTCATAGGTCCCACAACCCAACGAGCCTACCAATCAATCAGACATTGATCATTGGTTTACACACACTAATATTCAGATCCTCACCACTTCTACCAGACATCATTACACAATTCTCGTATTAAATGTAGCAGCTAATTAGGCTAGGGATTTCTGGACTAGACCAGAGAATCATCCATAAAACTCTGGAGGATCCACTACACCTCTCATCACCATTTTCCATGACCTTGTCTAGAAATATACATGAAGCACCTATAGGTCACTTTCCACATATCCAATAGCCAATAAATAGGATCTTGGCAGAGCTCGACATTGATTGGAGCCTCCGAGCAGCTATTATATCCAAACGTTCCATTACACGATTTAAGTTAGGAGATCCTTCTTTGCCTTAGATTCATATATTCTATTGTTGCATGTCAAAGATATAAGATTTCCCAACTAGTTTGTCTATATCCGTATATGTTCCATTTCCACCGGTTGTCTTGACATGACCTTGGGAGGTCAGGTACAAAGAAGAGTTGCTTGTATACTCTCATGCTTGCATGTCACTTTTCTATGGTAAAAATTGGCCATAGTCCATTTATGGCTTCATCTAAGTCACTTGCATTTCAAACTACCAGTTGTCTCAGCATGACCTTGGGAGGTCAAGTATGGGGAAGGTCACTTGCTGATTATCATCCTCGCATGTCACTTTTCTATCATATAATATTCCTTACTCAAAGGTTCAACATAAGGTGTAAATTTCCCATCCGTAAAAGGGATAATAAATCTTTCTTCCTTGTTCTCAAAAACTTATATACCCATCGTTGAACCATAGATTAACATTATTTGTATAACACCAAGGGCACGCAAGTAGAGCTAGGAAGTTATCTACTTCTACAAGTGCTAAGACCTTAAAGTCCCTAGTGAACTTGGCCCCTTGTATAGTAATGGATGCATCCTTTAAAACTTTGATTGGAGTGGCCTTAGTTCAATTAGCCATAAACAATACATTAGACGATGACTGCAATGGAGTGCCAATTTTTACCCATGCATAAAAAGTAATCACATTCACTTTCACACTGTATCAATCAATATATTACTCAAAAGCCACACATCCATAATAGCATTCATAGTGATCTCCTTTTCATAATCCAAGCTATGAGGGGGAAGATTAGCATGTAGGATCCATCATCAATTCTCAATAATTATGCACGGAGTGTTTCCTTTATCCAAATCCCTAGTAATGGAATGATATTATCTTGACGTAGCATCTTACATATCTCTTTCAAATCATCAATATTAGACTGGACCATCTCTGTTGCCTTCTTTTGTTCCAACTTCCATGACTGTTCCATTAATCATTGTATTTCACCCTGAAGATATCTTAGTACCTCCATGGTTTCTTGATAAACCTCCTTTTGATGGGAAGGATCTAGGTACCTTACATGTAAAACTTCCTCCTTAGTGATGGTAGGATTTTGTTTTAATGTCTCTCTCATGCACACAGCTTCAAAGATGTGTAGTAATCTTCACAGGTACTACCTCAACTTCTAGTGCCAACTTTGGCATCCATTGATTTTATATGGCATCGTTTATCATAACCATCTATGTGCCCTTGTTTTCTTGTTTATGTTGCTTGCTAAGATGCTCATATAAGTCTAGGAATTCCTCATAGTTGTGATTCTTCCCAAAAAAAGAACAAGTAATATTATGAGGACATTTGTGCCTGTAGTGGTCAAGAGATCCACATGTAAAACACGTTCCGTGAGGAAAATTTCCTCGTCCACCACCATGGCCTCGACCCCCAAATCCACCATGGTATCCTTGACCTCCTCCATGACCTCCTTCAAAACACCCTTCTTTCCAATCATAGCGTGCTTGAGTGTGATCATGGTCATGGTGCTCAATTTTACCTTTAGAGGTATCTGATACTCATTTCTGTCACACACCAATATCTATGGTATCATGGATATGACCAATCAACCTGTAGTCTTATGTATTATGAGTCCTAGACTGGTAAATATTGCAATAGAAAGATACATTCTTTCTTAACACACATTTTAATAATGGTTAGCAGCTCACATCATCATACAAATGACATATCTCATAGTCTAGAAATGATGAATGCACTGATCTATGGGGACAACTATCCTTAGTGTTCCCTTCCACTTCACAATTTGTACACCAAATCCTAGTGCACATCTCATGAGGTGAATTTGCAGATAGTTTCTCCAATTACTTTACCATAGCTGAAATTTGTGCTTCCTTGAATTGTCTTACTCCAATGTCTATACTCTCGACTACCTCGGTGTGCAAAGAAGATTCAAGTGCTTCGTTTGGGTCCATATATGTCTTATGTGACAACGCCCTTATAAAAGGTGTAATCAAGCCCCCAAAGAACCGTTGTGCATGTTGGATTACATGAATACCATATGTGAGTTTAGAAAAAAGTGTTTTGAAATGGGCATCATATTCCTGAAAACTCTCAGTAATTAATTGCTTAATATCCTTGAGCGCTCTTATACTCTTTTGCTCAAACTTAGGGATATGAAACATATTCAAGAAAGATTATCATAATGCCACATAATCTACGCAAGTCCGATTAGGGTCAAACTTCTTCTACCAACTATGAGCATGTCCCCTGTAACGTAGTTACAAATTGACTTATCTTGCACTTAGAAGTCATGATTCCTTTTGTACGCCACAATATCTCACACATGTGCATGTGCTCAGCAACATCTTTTATGCCCCTATATTCTCAAAGATGAAGTGACATCTCCATCTATATATTATGGGGTTGGTGCGGACCTCACCCACCTGATCCAAAACCTCTTGTGTTACCTCTACCTCTAGATCCACCAGAACTAGAGCAACATATGCCCCCGATCCTCCACCGTAGCCAAAAGACAACCGGTAGATGTGTTTGCATGTGTCCTAATAGTGGTACTAAACTAAACTCCTATAGTCTACGAAGTGTTACTACTCCTAGAAGAGACAAAATTTTACGCGCTTGAGTTTTTGCCTACGATGTGCCTAAAAATGTACCTCCAAATAAAAAGAAGACCTTTATCATGTTTTCCAAAATGGTGGAGTTCTAGATGCTCGGCTCAACGCCTTTTGTGTGAGTTCCAAATCTTTCATGAGCCATATCTCTTCTCAATTTCATTCATTCTACAATCTCATATTGCTTCTCTATCTCTTTTTATGCACCTCATTGTACTTAAGCCACCTTTTTCCCTTTTCCTCTATGTCGTTATATCTACCATCCTTCACCAAACCTTCTCATGCCCCCATGCATGGTAGGGTTTATCTACCCATTGGAGTTTCTTCCAAGTTCAGGGTTACCATCAAGATTTTGATTTCTAGTGGAATGCCTTATAAAGAGGCTCCCCTGGGATAACGTAAAAATTTAAACTCAACTATCTCCAGGAAAGAATAAGTTTAAATTGAGTACTCCCAAATATATCTATTCAAAACACCATGGAACCAAGTATCCACAACACATGTCCAAATCAGATTAGAATCATAGAGGGCCTAAAATTCTTCCTGCATCTAGACAAGTGTGTAATACCTCTAGTTCCTTTTATACGTTTCAAAAACTAGCCACTTGTACAACTCTACTAGAAATATAGAAAATAATATCTCATACAAACAGTCATAAAAATTCTACAACACCCACGCACATGTGTCAAACTAAGATCCAATGTTGAAACTCGAGCGTACTCTTGTTTTAGATATTTTATCCACTCCTTAACACTTGATAAGGTCAATAGGTACATATTCATTGTGAAACGTCCTGAAAACAACTGAAAAATATGTTCCAGAAAAACAATAGCAATGATGCAGCCAAGACTCTACTGTGTAAAACCCAGCCATGCCTTTGACACATCACCTAGCTTGAGATGAACACTCACTTGAAGCACACAAAGGTACCAAGCCCCTCTTTAGAGTTTTTGTATAGGATGTTATTGTGATGAATATAATACATATTCAAATCCATAAATAAACATAAGAATTCCATAGTGCATAATCCAGATCTAGATCTTAGTGAATCCTGAATTAAAAATAACTATAATAAGATTAACCATACATGAACTAGATCCAATTACATTTAACAACATTGAAAACCCAATATTATCCATTTCATTAAACACTATAAAACATAGACACTTTTTACATTATAAAGTATATCCATAAGTTATGTGTGCATTCATATCCAACAGCATAATTCTACAATAACTCAGTCTCTAGTCTCTCTCTCTAAACTACACAATTCAATACATACTTATAGAGATGGGGACTTGCCCTTCACCTCTTATACACTTCTCAAAATAAGTCACATTCTGATAATAGTCGTGTGCCTTTACAATAACATGCACACATGTAAGTGCGATAATAGTAGATGTCCTATAGTTAAGATGAAGAAGTAATCCTACTATTGACTATAGCCATGCATGGCGCTTATCAAATTCATGATCCCAAAATACCATTTACGTGTCGTGAAAGTATCCATACTGATGTGTGCTTTACACGCTATCTCCAAATATAGCATGTATCCATAAAAATGGCTAAGTCTAAACCAAATAGTTCTAGCACGTATTTCCTTTCCTATCATTTCACACCTTTAAATGCACCTTGTTCCTACACACATATTCTTTGTGTATCTTCTCGTTAGAACAATATTATGTCTTATCAAAAACTCTACATGGATATTAGGTATGCATCTCTATCTACTTTATGTTCTTGAGAGTTCGATCACCAACATAAAGTGGGGGGGGAAATGTAAACACACAATTATGTACTTTAGATATTATTTAGCCAAGTCTTATACTACTATTTAGAAGGTTCTCAAGTGAATAAAGTAATAAGTAATCCCACCTTTTGGCGATATTCATTTTATATTTAATTTCTTCATTCCCGCATATTTTCTTGTACTTATCCATGTATTTGGCAACTACACCATCATTCTAGCCATAAATTAGTGTGCCTGACTGTCATTGGGGCACCCTTATCCCACCATATGTGCCTCGATCTATGTTTCTCTTTTCCCACATATTTTTAGGGCAATTTTATCTTGTTTTCATCCTTATCATTTTCCCACTTGAACTTATTAGGATTAATTATGAAATTAATCTTAACAACCCTATTTCTTCCCAATCTTGAACCGAATTATATAAAATGTTACATGCAAATCAGTTAAAAGCAATGTACTTCCCTCAACACAAAACAAGGACATTTTTAGTAGCTTACTAGCTACCACTAAAGGAAATATTCAAAGAATTCATTCTACAATTGTACCAGAAGTATCAAGCAACAACTGATCTTCTAAATTCATCCACATTGATAGCTTTGCACACTACAAAAAAATATTATGCATCCCAAATAGAAAGCGATTAAGAGATTACAGTCAAGTAAAAACATGTTTCCTATTCCATAGGAAGGAAAGAAGTCTAACTAGATTCAAATACAATTGGGAATAGTGAAAGGATTGCAATCCCCCAGTACATGTGTTCATCATTGAGCCTAAAAGGAGAAGGAGAACCTTTATACTCCAACTGAATTTTGATTAAGATGAAAGCAATCAAAGGAAATGAAACCCCAAATTGATTCCCAAAATCAAACAAAAGGAATAAGAGTAATACTAAATGTTCCAACTCTTTCCCCTCAGATAACCAAACCAAAATTAATCCCAAGATCCACTAAAATAGTCAACTTTCACAACAACATATACATAAGTAAATCAAAAGCTTTTCCATAAACCATTTAATACATGCAAGTAAGAGAAATAAAAATATCCTCACATAGTCTCTAGAAAGGAGTTAATATGAAAATTACTAGATTTCAAATGAGGAAGGTAAAAACTAAATGAAATCCCTTCTAACAATCCCATAAAAATTCATGGGTTTAAACACATTAAACTCAAAGGGAGAAAATGTTTCATCATTTTCCTTTTAACAAGTTTAAATTCACAATACATTGAATCCAAACAAATGTTCCAACTTATCTCAAACAGAAACATCCAGATTCAAGGTGATTCATTTTTTAGAGAAGACGAAGCACTTCATACTTCCCACAATTAAAATAAAAACAAACCCAATTAAAATATTTACCACATAATGCTTTCCCTTAATTCCTTGTGCAAAGAACACAAAAATCCCACCCCACTTAAACATCATTCCAATTTCAAATATGATAAACATAATTTTCTCAAAAATGCATTCAAAAATGCCCATATGGCATCCTTTCAAAACAAAAACTCAAATATAAGATCACAACCAAAATACACCAAAAATTCTCCACAAAGCCATTCATTTCAAAGAGCAGAGTTCTTTTAATGAAGACGTTTAATAAAAAGCAAAAATATTTAATAAGAAGAGCCTATCATGCCTGATGAAATTTCTTGTTGATTTGTAGAAGATCTCTAGTGAGCTTCTCAAGAATATATTATTTTCAAAAAAATTCAAAAACCAAATATCCCAACTGCCTCCATGTTTCCATAGGTTCATAAATAGTTCGGGGATGCTCAAGATCACAATGGATCAAAAAATAGACTTGTTGGTTCGAAGAACCAAAACCACATGTAGAGCAAAAACCAGAAGGACCAGAATGACCAACTTTCCCAATTCCATCTTCCCAACTCCTAGGTGGTTTCCTCCACTAAGCCTGAGGCTATTGAATGCATTGAATGTAAATTCCCTCTCTTTCCTTACGCCACCGCCACTTCAAATTTGGTGAAGTTTATTTCAAAAACTAACATGCATTTTTAAATTTAGCAGAGATTCCAGCTAGGCATCCCACCTACTTTCCTTTCCTTCACCAAACTTGGAAAATTAGGATGTAAGGACTGAGATTTAATTCTCATTAATAACTTAAAAACCACCACCACCAACCTTCTATTTCTTTGTGTAACCCATAGGTCCCCTTTCATCTTAGTAGTAGTTTAGGTCACCTTAGCATTAGTTAGGTTTCCTTCTTAGTTATTAGGTCTTTAAAATTTCTCTTAGGTTAATTCAAACTCCATAAATATATCACATACCATCTTAGGTTAGGTCATAACCTCTTAGGTTAGAAACCATATAGGGTAAGGCACTACAACATAGTTTTAGGCCTAAAGCTGTAATAGTTTAGTAATAGGTCCTAGGTCAAAATCCAATAGGAAACATTATAGTTTAGGTCAGATCCAAATAGCACCAACCATTCTAACCAAAGTTAAGGAATTTTTCTTATAATACCAATATCAGGTCCTTAATCTCCACACGCTGTTCATCATTCCAAAACATTAATAAAGAGGGTCCAGACTTATAGTTTGCAACATGATACTAGTAAAAATGAAGTTGGGTCCTTAAAATTTATATCAAAACATAGCTCGGTTCCATAATACGTCTCATGTTGCATGTCTATTAAGAGAATCTGAAGCATACCTTGGATCAATGTAATTGATTCAAGGTGTGTTGTTAAGATATGGAATATGTGAAAACAATGGTATGATTTAAAACTTATATTTCACAGAGTAGAATGACTTCACTTCCAAGTAAATAGAGTTATAACAAGCATGAATTCTAGGCAGTAATAAATTATCCATTACAAACATGATTTTCAATGTCAAAAGAATACACCTTCCTAAGACAAATCACCTTTCAACATTTTCAATGTCGAAGTTGAATTCATCATAGTATGATCATGAATTAGATGTTACATCCACACTTCCACCTATCTCTAATGTTCTGGTTTCATTCCCCACTCCTACCAATCACTTCACACCTCCTCCGGTATCACATCAATGAAAACCATCCTATGTTGGAAATCAAGAACCTCTTTGTATTACAATCTCTAGGTCCAAATTCACAAATTTCAATAGGTAAATACATGTAACGTCTTGGTCATGATTGTTACTATGATGACTTCCACCTTTGACATTGCAAATGTCAACATGTGATTTGTCTTAGGAAGGTGTATTATTTTGACATTAAAAATCATATTTGCAATGGATAATTTATTTCTATTCATAATTCATGCTTGCTATTATTATGTTACTTGGAATTCAAGACATTCTGCTTTGTGAATTATAAGTTGTAAATATGTACCATTGTTTTCACATCTTCCATATGTTAACAACACACCTTGAATCAATTCCATTGATCCAAGGTATGCTTCAGTTCTTCTTTATTTTCATCTTGTTAACTGACATCTGGAAATGAAAAGGTAATGAAGAACTGAGTCTTATTTTGGTTATGATTACATGAATATGGTACAGGTGTCCTTACCTGGCATCATGTTGTTAATGCTGAACATGGACCTCCTTTATAAGTGTTTTATAACACTGAGAAACGTAAGTAGATTGAGGATCTGTTATGGGGCTAATAAGGAAAATTCCTTAACCTTGGTCAGAATGCTTGTTGCTATTCAGATCTGACCCAAACTATAATGTTTGCCCTATTGGATTTTGACCTAAGGTAATAATACTTACCTAGGACCTATTACTAAACTATTATGGTTGATGCCTAAAACTATGTTGCAGTGCCTACCCTATATGGATTCTAACCTAAGGGGGGTTATGACCTAACCTAAGATGGTATGTTATTTGGTTGTGATTTTTGAACTAACCTAAGAACTAAGATGGAAACCTAACTAATGCTAATGTAACCTAAACTATTACTAAGCCTAAAGGGGACCTATGGGTTACATGGAAAATGGAAGGTTGGTGGTGGTGGTTTCTAAGGTATTAATGAGAATTAAATCTCAGTCCTTACATCTTAATTTTCCAAGTTTGGCGGAGGTAAGGAAGGTAGGTAGGATGCCTAGTTGGCATCATTGCTAAATTTAAAATGCATGTTAAATTTTGAAATCCACTTTGCCAAATTTGAAGTGGTGGTGGTGCAAGAAAAGAGAGGGAATTTGCATTCAATGGCATTGATTTTGGCGAAGAGACCACCTAGGAAAGAGGAGAAGGGTGTTTTGTGGAAGTTGTTGGTCATTCTAGTCTTTCTAGTTTTTTTCTCTGCATGTGGTTTTGGTTCTTCGAACCAAGTAAGTCTATTTTTGATCCATAGTGATCTTGAGCATCCTCAAACTATTTCTAAACCTGTGGAAACATGGAGGTAGCTGGGAGATTTGACTGTTGATGTTGTTTGAAAAGAAGAGATTCTTGAGAAGCTCAGCTAGAGATCTTCTGCAAATCAATAAGAAATTTTATCAGGCATGATAGGCTCTTCTTATTAAATAGTTCTACTTTTTATTAAACATCTTCATTAAAATAACTTTGCTCTCATTGAAATGAGTGGTTTTGTGGAATGCCTTGGTGTATTTTTGTTGTGATCTTCTGTTTAAGTTTGTTGTTTAGAAAAATAATTGATATGGGTATTTCTTAATACATGTTTATCTTATTTCAAACTATATTGTTTCTTATGTCATGTAGACTTCTGACTTCATGTGCAAAATGGATTAGGAAAAAAATTTGGGCAAAGATGTTTATTTTTTGTTTCCTCTGTTAAAGGAAACTATAAAATGTTGTGTCTTTTTCTGAAGCTTGAGTTGCTTTGAATGTTACCATTCCTATTGATTTATAATGGAAAAATGGTTTGGATTTTGCATTGGGTAGGGTCATATTTGTTAGATGTAATAGAAAATGATTTTATTACTTTTGAACCTCGCATGCTTGAGTTATGAATATCTATTAGAATGCTTGGAGGGAAGATAAATTTAGCACTCATGAAGTAGTTTCAGGTTATGTCACTCCAGTTTGACCCTTCATTGTCATGGTTGTTGGTAGCCTCTATTTTATGGAATCAAACTTGTTGAAAATAACAATAAGGAAGTCTTATTGTGCTTGGTATGAATAAATTATATGGATTCTTGTGTATCCATTTGAAACAATTGGTAGAATTTCTTGTTGTTCTCTTACCTATATGTATGAAATGGTTTGTGGAAAACCTTTTTATTTACATCTGTAGATGTTGATGTGAAAATCGACTACTATAGTGGAATGTGGAATTAGTTTGGTTTTGGTTATCTGAGGGGAAAGAGTTGGAACGTTCTATTTTACTCTCCTCTCTTTTGTTCGATTTTAGGAACCAACTTGGGGTTGAATCTCCTTTTGATTTTCCTACATCTTGTTCGAAATAGGGTTGGAATTATATCCTTCTTACCTTTTTACTATTTCCTTAACCCCTGTAAAGTGGGTACATGGTTGGCTTAGTTGTAACTTGTATTCGTTCTTTTGGGCGTATAATATATATATTGTAAGTCTCTCTCTATTTAGGAATTAAGGGAACGTCTGGGTAGAGGCTATCTTCACTGAAATGAAGCTAAGGAATTAGTTACTGAGCTTGTTTCTTGAAAACTTGTATCAATTTTGTGCCGCAGATGATTGTTCTCTTTATTTGATGAGAAGCCCTCTCTTCGGCTCTATCTTGCTAGTTTCAATTGTTATTCTCATATTGATTCAATTTCGACCTTTTTTTGCCTGGAGATGGTAGTTGAATTTGGACGCTGTTAGGTAAGGATTCGTTCAGTCTTCTTGGAACATCAATTGTGTTTAACCTTTTAATAGGATGGATTATTGGGATCTTCTTTCTCTTTTTGAGCTAGCTATGCATCGTTGTTTTTCTTTGAAATGTGAAAGGATTTACTTTCTATTCTTTCTCTTCTCTAAATTGTTGAATCCAATGTTGTCTTCGTTGAACACCGAAGGATGACTTAAGTTGATTGCCTTTCAACTTTTTGTTGTTTCTCATCTTTACTAACCCTGTTGAGGCTAAATGGGTAATTGGATGGAAAACCTACATTTCTTATTCCTATTGATTTGATAAATTGAAATTGAATTGAAAATTGGATTAAGTGTTGGAAAGATGGGAATTAATTTTTAGGATGTTGTTGGTTCATTACAAATTCCATTCCTTAAAGGTAAAATTAATTTGACCTTTTATATTAAATGAGAATTATGTTAAAAGATAAGTATTGTGATTCATTGTTCCTTTAAAATAATTCTCTTCTGAGAACTGTTAGAGTTAATATTCTTCTTGAACCTTTGTTTGAATCAAGAATGAACTATAGACATTATAGTATGAAACAGATAAGTAAATTGGGATGTAATATTACTTATCTATTGTAGATTTTCTTATGAAATTGCTGACTTAAGAATGTTGATTGATCATGATCCTTACTTGAAGTAATGTGGATTGTTCATGTGATCTCCCTTTTTGATCCTTATTTCTTATGTGATATCTATCTAAATTGCTTAAATGTTTCATAAAAGCGAGTTCTTTTTATGAGACAGTTAGTCAAAATCACATCGTTTTAATGTTTAGTGCTTATCATGCTTAGTTCGATGAACTGACCCATGCTAGCAATTTTTGTAGATGGATTCTCGTAAGTGATAAAAGAAGACAAGTTCTTGTATGATGCTTCCTATGTTTACTTAAAGGTTGCATCTTTAATGAGGAATTATTATTCTTTTTGAGAAGTAATTGATAAAAGGGAAAATTTGTAAATTTTACTTGATTTTATCAATGTAGAATGACATGAAAGATGTCTGAAATGTTTAGACCTATAAAATTATGTATTTTGTTTGATCAATGAAAAAGGATTGAGTGTTATTGATATTTGATGTGTCATTATCTTTTGGGCATACTACAAAGGGGATTGTAAAATTATTCTTATTCTCTCATAAACATATCTATTTTGAATCATTTCAGTTGTACTCAAATGAAATAGAGAAAGAGGGAATCGATACTCTATTCTTCTCTTAAGTGCAACTTCTAAGTTGGCATGTATAGATGAATATTTAATAGGTCAATATGGATTATTAATTGACATTAATAAAAGAGTAAGTTACATATGGGTTATGTATAAGTGAATTGTTGCAATGGACCCTAACTAATATATGTTAAGGGAAAAACACTTAGTCTTTAGAACAAATATTCGTTAATATCCTTTTGAGTTTAATACCTAAGGGATATTTGGAAGGAGGAAAAATTGTACCTCTCCTTAGCAAACCTTAAACTGAAATAAGGTAATGGGAAAATGGATGAACATATATAAGGATTAGACTTCATCTTAATGAATTCTAATATTAAGGAATCAAAATCTAAATTCAGCCATGTATAAACTTGGTTAAGTTAAGTAAGTGATCTTACTATTGTTAAGATGATTTGGATTGAAAGTCTGAAACTTAAGTTAAGAAACTAAAGAATGAAACACAAATCTCCAAGAAGAGGGATTGGTTGTAGATTAATCTACATGGAAATTATAAGTCATTGATGGTTAGCAACCGTAATAATTGAAGAGGTTAGAAATTCAGCAGGGTTGCTGAAACTAAATATTAAATTAAAAGGATAAGAAAGTATTTAACTTCTTAGTTGGATATGTACTTCTAGATGAGGTGGTTCCATAGGATTTTGGTACATGCCAACTGCAATAATGTGTCATCATGAAGATGGGATTTCATGAGGACACAATGTTGTAGCTGACATGTCGCAACACCCTTCCGAATCAGATCATCTAGGTTTACATAAACTCAAACTTGACTTGGTTACACTCTAGGTCAGTTTAGGAACATGATTTTGTATAGGGAAGGACTCTGATGAATAAAGGTAACTAGACACATGTAATCAACCTAGGTCAATTGAGTATGTCTATGTACCCCTAATCACCGTGAGTGGTCCTCTATACCCATCTATGTTGCTAATCTGGGTTATGGTAAAGCCTTGGACAAGAGGAATGACATGAGTTAGTAAAGACCATTCTAGATAACATATGAAGTGGGGGTGAAGGACGTATTCCATCGATGAGTATGCCATCTAGGAATATGATCATGCAAAGCATGTGAAAATATTTGGCCAAAGTATCGCAAGTTGTTAGTTGCATTGTCATATGTCACCTAGTTTAAGAAGCAGGATATCAAATGAATATTGGTAACAAATATTCAGATAGGCCTCTTAAACAGAACACTTCAATACCCCAAAAAGAGTAAGAGAACCAAGTATACTTAGTATACAATAAATTGAATTAACATGAAGGATGGTAATAAGCCGAGTCATGAAATGAGAGATTGGTAGTTCATTGATTCATTATAGATGCATATGGTTATCTTTTATGAGATCAAATGGCATGGAATTTATGTTCTATATTATTAATACGAGAAAAAAGAACATTCATCAAAAGTAAAATGTGTATCTGAATAAGAATTATTTGGAGTAGAGAACATTATTTCAAAAAAAAAATTCCCTTGTTTCTAAAGTCATAAATGGGAATGTTACACTACATCTCCATCTTTAGATTCTACCTTGTTATTACACACTCCATTTAAACCTATCCTCTCTACTTATCCTCCCCTTATAATTTCAACACTCCTAAATTGCACATTTTTAATGGACATGATGACCCATAGGAGAATCTATGGGCATTTCATGTTGCTTGTCTTTATTTTTCTTATGATCATATTCTCTTAGCTAAATTCTTTCCTCATAGCCTATATGACTATGCCATGTGTTGGTTTTATAATTTACCTATTCATTCAATAGATTCCTTCACCCATTTAGTTGAAGTTTTTCTCAAACACTTCTCCATCAACATCAGTTATAAAATATCTTACGCCCAACTACGTAACTTAAGAAAAGAACTAATGAGCGAGTTTTCTAATTATGTTTTAAGATATAAGAACAATCTGGGAAAAATGACTAATGTCCTCATAGAAATTGAACTACAATAACTGTTTATACAAATTATTTTACCGCATCTCCAAGAAATTGTTCTCTTTATGACATTTTCTTCTTTTTATCAACTATTTCATACCCTTAATCTACGTGAATATAAGATTTTATTTGTCGGAAAGCTTAGGTATCATGAACAAAATTTATCCTCTACTCATTTTCACCGCAATACACCATTCAAACCTTCTACATCTAAACCATCTAAAAATAAACTCACTTTGTCAATGCCATTACCCTTCTTAGGAAGTTCAATCCCCCACAACCTAGATGTGCATTTACCAACCTTCATATAGTACCACATCTTATTTTAAAACAAATCCTCAAAAGAAACCTCATTATCCTTCCTCTGCCACTCTAATTAGACCACTCTTGGCCTAAAACATGTAATTATAATGAAAAATTCCATTGTTATTATCATCATTATGTGGGACACTCTACCAATTGATTTCTAAAACTTCACACGATTATCCAAGACCTACTTGACAATGAAAAACTCAAATTTCCAGAACCTACTAGCCCTCCTCCCTCTAAGGATAAGGGTAAAATCAAAATTTTTAGTAATGATTCCCACCAACACGAAAAATACCATGGATTCTTAAGCTAATCATACATATCATGTTGTACCATCTCTAGATGTGGGCGCACTTGATTTCTTATTTGCTAACACTGAAATGACCTCACCCATTATCTCTTTTTCTAACATAGACTATCATGCTACATTTTTATCTCGATCACTTATATATTTAGACATCTATTAGCTCAACTTGTATAAACAAGACCGAGGTTGACCCATCTTCTCCTATTCACACATGTTCCCTCTCTTTCTTATGATCTATTGGATACCCTCCATCACAAATCAGCTTTCCACTCAAGCAACCATGTGGTGTTTTTAAGTTGCATATAACCATTAGTCCTCTCACTCTTCTCATCCCTTGCCTTATAATTCAAATATTCAAAGGATGTGACTTACTTCTTGGCCTCAATTGGATTTGTAAATCCCAAGATATTATTTCTATGAACCATTTATGGCTCAAATTTATTTACACCAGATATGAGTGGGTGGAGTTTTAGGTCAAAATTTCTCATAGGGGGACATGTGTCAAAAGGTGGGGAAAGCACGATCAATGGGTTGGTGGGTCGCGGGTGGCTTGGGAATTTTTCCCATCACATGGCACAAAGAAAAAGTTCTTCCGCACCTCCGTGGGTCCCCGGAGGACACGTGTCGAGTCTTGGTGCAAAGTGGGAGAGGGAGAGGAAGGAAGGGTGGAGTGGTGGGAGGAATTAGCGCAATTGCACTGAAGGAGGAAAAAGGGGAGAAATGGACGTGTGGGTCCGTGCGCCCGTGGAAGGATAAAATCTCGAGGTGGGGGTAGTGATGCAAGGCCGTGGGAAATTTGTTAAATATTTCCCAAAGCCAAAACAAAACAAAACAAAGGAGTCCTCCCTCCCTGTTGCCACCCCAAGGTTCCATGTGGCACCTTCTCATTAGCTACGGGTCGGCGGGGCTAAGATGGAAATTTTTCAACAATTTTCAAAGGGTCTAAGGGTTGAAAAGAAATCGCGCCTCCACCATAGCTCCAAGAGGACACATGGCACCCTCTGATTGGCTATAGGACAGCGGAGGAAAATAGAAAATTTTTCCTGAACCAAAATTTTTCCAAAAACTTTTCTAAGTAATAATGATGGGAAATTTTTGGGTTGCGGGCCTGCCAAGGAAAGTTTTCCTAAATTTTCCCAAATTTTCCCACCAAGGCACAAAAACTTCAAAGTTCCATAACTTGAGCTAGAAATCTCAGTTTTGGGAAAACAAGGACTTTTTGGAAATATCATGATGCCCTCTTTGCATGTGGGAGTGTAAAATTTACTTTTGATGAAGTTTAAAGGGTCAATTTTACAAAAAAATCTATAGGCTTATAATTTACAAGTGGTAATTCCCAACTCTCAATTTTGATTAAATTTTCTTTCCTCCTTACTCAACATGTCAAACAAACATGAAGGATTGATCTAGGGAGGGTTTAGAGTATTTTAGAGAAGTTGATTTGTTCAATTGATTCAAAATTGTATTTTTTTCCAACAAGTGTCAGAAAATGACTGTTAGAGGGATTTTTTCAAATTAGCAATGGTTAAGTTGTTTTCTTGAGATTTCTTTGTCAATTTGGGTTCATTTGTGAACCAACATACTAAATTTTAACATCTCCAAGTTAATTAATGTGTGCAGGTTCGAACTATTTTTATTTTTATTAAAATGAATTGCCAGTATAAAGTTTATAACAGTGATCTTTCTCTTTTAAGTCTGTATATCAATTTTATCATTTAAATGTGTATATAGTTTCTAAACTAGTCCATTGCACTTAGTTGTTTCTAACAAATCATTTCCAAATGAGATTTTTAAAACCTGATTTCCCAATTTGATATATTTCAAAAGAAGACAAGCAATATAATTCTCTCATGCATATTTTCTTTCCTTTGCAATTAAACAGAGATTCCATTCACAATAGTAATTCAATCACCATTTGATATTCCCATTTCAATTACAACAATGTGAATAAGAGATGAACTTGCAATTCCTTTATTAATTTCAAAAAGAGAAACATCTTTACATCATTCAATGCCTGAATGTAATTAACAAAATTTTCATTTGGTTTCAAATACAGTTTACAAAATATACAACACTCTTTCACATTCCTTTTTCAAAACAGAGAAGAGAATATAACTCTTTACATTTCACATTTCACTTTCAAACTTTCCTCATCAATACAAGAAACTTCTCATTACAATAATTATACAAATCATCCACTTCAAAGTGGGAAGGAATACAATAACTTTCTCACAAGAAGGGACTATCAAACTATACATTTTTTTGGCTCCAAAACAACAACATGCTCCATTTCTTTTTTTTTCTCCAAATTGATCAGAACAAATAGGGGAAAGGCAATGCTCTCCACCCAACCAAGACATCCAATGAAAGGAGCATCCTTGCATCATCATTGGCCCCCGAACCCTAACCAAGATACAATAAAAGATGCAATTCAACCATGACAACAATTGGCTTCCACAACACAACATTCTTTCACACACACATTTCTTTTTGCAACACAATGCAACACAAAACAAACAGTAGTTCACAACTACATTTAGAAACACATCAAATCAGAACTCAGGCTTGATCTTACAAACCAAAGTAGAAAGGCATATGGGGAAGCTATTTATGCCTCCCAATTGGGAATTGGGCATCCACCAAATACAAACCACCAAGTAATTCATCACACACATTTCCTTATGCCCCCACAAAGTAAGAAATGCAAGCTATTTATTTTCCATGGTGGATCCCAAACCCAAACTCCCTCCACAAAATTCTGATGCCAATGGCATTCCCTTATGCCCCCCCACAAATAATTCCCCATAGCCTTCTCCTACACCTTCCCTAAGGAAGTCTACCCAACCAAGCAAAAAAATAAAACAAAGCATGCATTTTCCACACAACACAACAAGAAAATAACATAAATAAAAGAGAGTTAAATTCCTACCTCTCCATGATTAATTTGCTTCCAAACAACAAGCTTTCTAAGACAATAACACAGCTCCAAACAACAAGCTTTAAATTCAAACACAGCCCAAAACAGCAACCTCCCAAGTATGCAAAGTTGTCTCCAAAACTTTCTTCAAAAGCAAGAGCTCCCACAAGAAAATGTGCCCCAAGGAAGAATGCAAAAAGGTTCAACAACCCCAAAACAAGAAGAGATTTTGAAATATATAGAAGGGGGAAAGAAGAGGATGATGTGGATCCATGTAGGATGCCACATCACACATCCTCTCAAATCAACACAAAAGACAAAATCCAAACTCCAAGGCTTAATAAAGAGGTGGGTGAAGAATGACAAGTTACTTGCACACTCCAAAATAGCCCACACCTCAAGGGACAACCATTAAATTAAAATGTAAGAAAGTGCAATTAAAAACATGCACAAGATGAATAAAATGCATTATAAAAGTCACCAATCACTTCCCCAACCATAAGTATGGTTGGTAACATAAATTTAGAGGCATGAGACAAGTTTTACTTGTCCCACAAGTCTCCAAAAACAACGCCAAGGTCAATTGAATTTTGAGTATTTCATACTCTAAAATCTAACTTACACAAGCTCTTACAAATTAATTACAATAGCCAACAACTCTTATAATTACTTCCCATATCCCAATTTGATTTAATTAAACTTTAAACATATGATCTCTCACATTAATCTATCACAATTAATTAACGAAAAGAAGAGAACACATTACAAATAAAATACATACAAAAATAATTAAACATTAACCATAATAATAAAATACACAACCCACGGTCACATATAAATATGATTCCCCCCCATGGGAATCTCTAACAAAAACAACACACAACACAATAACACAAGTTGTCATGGTGACCGTGTTGAATTCACCTAGAATTCTATTTTGGTTGGTCTCCAATCCCCCGATATTTTGTTGTGATATTTTTAACCTGCAAAATAAAAATACCTCCTTCACCTCATGGCCATATCAGAACATCCAATATGATACAAAAATCACAAAAAAATCAACTATACAATGAATCACAACAACATCGAAGTCACTATTACATCATTTGCATTTTTAATCAACAAATATATCTGCATCATAAAATATTCATTTTCTAGATCAACTCATAATATCCAATTCACATGCCTGAACAACATCCATATCAATTAACATATCATCATCCATATATAAGGTGTCTCTAATACCCATCATGCATCATAATCAAATCAAAATACACAATAATCCATAATCCAATGTCTAGCAGCATACTAAATCAAAACATAGTAATTTATTACACCGTAATAATCAATGATATCGGCATAAGCATCAAAAGATGTCAAAGGGAAGTGGGAACTACACTTTCAATTGGTGTTTCACACAGAAATAGTTCATCTAATGGAATTTGTGTTACAATAGTTACGTATTGCGTAAATTAGAGGTCTAACTGATGAAAATGAATTAGAAGAAAGAATTGACAAGTTAATATAGTTGGATGAGAGGTGAACCATAACACATTGGAGTCAGAAGCAGGAAAACACTAGGAAGAATGCATGGAATGACAAACACATCAAGGAAAATAATCTTGAGGTTGGAAATATGGTACTCCTTTATGATTCCAAGTTTATGCGCCATCCATGAAAACTTAAGGTGCATTGGTTGGGACCATATGTTATCACTCACATACTTGAATCAGGAACTTGTCAGTTAGAGGTGCTTGATGGAATACGGTTACCCAATTACTTCAATGGGAGTAGGTTGAAGCCATACTATAAATAATTCTTTTGATGTAATTCCTTCTTTATCGCTGGGTAAAAGCACAATAAAATGTCCCACTTTTTGGTATGTTTTGTACCATTATAAACATGAATTTTCAGTTTCATTGATTTTCTAAAGGTAATAGCCATAAAACTATACACATTCATGAAATTCCACAAACTAATGAAATGTTGTGTTTAGAGTGTAGAATACATGTACATTTTTAAAAAAATTGCAAAAAAATGGTCTTTTTCTTAATTTTATTCATACATTGATTCTTATGTTATAAAAGAGGAATGACTATCCCTGGTGGTTTTTTTGAATGAAAATTTATTTTTTCACCATGAAATTTTAGATATATGTTCAAGATTTGAATTTTGAGGTGCTGTCAAATTTTCATATTTTTTGGACTTATATTTTTTTTTAATTAATTATTTAGTAAAAATATTTTCAAATAAATGGCGTACAAATGTTTATGCCAATAAATTTTAAGATTTATATCGAAATTGAATTTTTTTCACAGGTAAGAAGAAGACTTCAATAAATAGTAATTTTATTTTTTCAAAATTTTTAATATTTTTGCTATTTTTCAAATCGGGTTGATTGTGTATGATCGATTGTCCTAAAATACCATATGTTAGCAAAATATAAAAAATAAATAGTAAAACATATTTAAAAAATGAAAATTATATTTTTAGAAAGCTAATAAAATTCTTTATTTTGTGATAAAATTTTGTAATTTTATTCATTCGTTAACCCTAATTACGTGGCACCTAAGTGGCACATTTGGCATAAAATTATCCTCCAAATGAATTTGGTGCCAAAATGTGCCACATAGGTGCCACATAAGGGGGTTCACGCGAAGGGGGGTTTGCGTGAAGGAACCCCCTTCGCCCGAACCCCCCTAAACCCTAAATCCTCCGCCCAAAACTATATAAATATCTATATATAACTCTTTGCCGCCAAAATTATTTGAATTCAAGGTGTTCACGTGAAGGGGTGTTCGCACGAACTAGTTTCTTTTCCTACGTGGAAGTTCAGGCGAAGGGGGTTCACGTGAAAAGGGTGTTCGCATGAACACGCTCAATTTTTGATCCCACCCAACTTCTTACTCACGTTTTTGGGACACGAAGTGGGACACAACATTGTGCTTTGACCCGCTATGCTTTATCAATTTAGTTTTGTGTTTTGTGTAATAAGAGTGTTTATGCGTTGGAAGCTAATTATAATATGAAGTATTTTTATGCACATAATACTACACATGCCATTGGTGTTGGGTGGTTTTTATTTGTTATTCAAAAATGGTGATATTTAAAGATGGAAGGAAGATGCTAGAAATAAATTGCTCCCAAAGAAGACCATAGTTGGAAATAAAATGAATGAATAATATAATGCGAGGTAAGTTTCAACCATGGAAAATATTAGGGGAAGGCACAATGGAAAGGTACTTTGACACATAGAAATGCGCAGGAGGAGGTTTGTAGCTAGAAGGTAAGACGGCATGATATAATGTTATAGATAGGGTGTGAAGCTGTACCACATGGAGATTGGGAAAATGGTCAATTAATGAGAGGATTGGTGGTAGGTGAAGGAATAATAAATGTAATAAATTTTTGAAAATATGTATAGGGACATGATACGAGTTCATTTTACCTTTATGATCATAAGTATTTGAGCGAGCTAAGTGTGATTGAGCCAAGCGAAACATGTTGAGGTGTAGAGAGCTACATAATTGGGTTTGGAGAGTATATTTGTTCATAGAAGTGGCTTACGTCCCCATAGGTGAAGGGTTTGAGCACAATAGAAACATTAAGAAGCATCTTGGAATGCGATTACAAGATAGGGCACACAGTTTCAAACTAGGGTTTGAAATTACTTGACACCGTAGATAAAAGGAAGGATTTTTATGATGGCACTGAAGAAAGCACCTGTAGCAGGTACAAAGGGGAAGAAAAAGGTGGAAGTTGAGGTCAAAGTTTCTCCTGAGAGTAATTTTTCAGAGATGCAATATCAAAAGGAGTGATAGTTGGATGGGATTGGGATTCCCACATTCGTAGATGTAAAGTAAGTGATTATAACCACCACACCATTGACAACAGGGGAGAATTGGATGTGTTGTTGAATAAGAAGACCAACAAGCACATCGGTGGATGATATCTTTGCTATATGATGATGTTGGGGAGAAGTTTCTTAAGAAGGTAGGGGTTTATCAGTTATATGAACTCCCATATTTTTGAAAACCATAAGCTTTATACCAATGGCTTATGAGAAAATTCCATGAGGAATTCTTCTATTTTGTTGGATGGAGGGTAAGGATCACAACAACCCTAATTTCTACATTGACATGATTGAAGGGCACAGGGAAAAATATTATTACTGATCTGACTGATAAAGTAGTTGTTATAGCCACCAAAAAGGAGTTGGGATACTCCAAGGGTCCGTGTGGAATGGAAATATACAAATTGAGGAATTATCATGTGGTGCAAGAATTTTTGTACCTTCTCACTAAGTTAAACAATCAAGAGAGATGCTCATAGGTAAATACCACATGGCTACATATCACGAAGAAAATTTTAGAGGGATAAATCTACAACTTGGTTGGCTACATTGCAAAAAATATTACTAAGGAAGTGCGCATAGGTGAGAAAATAAGTTTTGGAGCTATTCTATTATCTCTTTTCTTTAAAGAAATTAGATTTCTTGATGGGCCATAGAATAAAATTTGGGAATACCCCACAGCGAAAAAATCCCTCATAGAGAGGTTCAAGAAGTACTTGTGTGAAGGAAAAATGAGTTGTCCATTCATGTAAATGGCAGAATTGTGGTATGATCGACTTCACATGGAATTTGAGGAGTGGCACATTCCAAAGGAGCTACCCTCAATAGTGGGTAAGGTAGTATAGTTTGCAGTGTATCAACATTTTTGCATCATGTGGTTTGTAATGAAGGATGGGACATGGATTCCATGGTGAAAATTCCCTATGCCCTCATAGCATACTACTTCTAGGCCTCGGTATGTGGGTTTAGTGATGCATGCTAGTTGAGATTTAATGCAGAAAAGGTATATTGTGACTACCATACTCTCGAAAAACTTATGTATATCTAGGTCGATCTACCTACATTGAGAGGCTCATTTCAGATGTTATAAATATGAAGTTGGTAAGTTTGGATTTTGGGAAAATTTGAGGCACACTCTTATATCTTTAGGTTAAGCCTAGGTTGGAGAATACCAAGTATGTGGAGAATGAGTTTATACCCCTAGGTCCGCCTAAGGGAAAACAAACAGATTGATAATTTGGAAGCTTCAAATCCTACCTTAACCATAGAGATAGAGGAAGAAGAAGAACAAAAGGATAATGGAGGCTTGGACCATAGAGGCGGGAGACATCCCAAAGACAAAGTCAAAAGTTAGCACGTAGATACTCTACCATAGGAACAAGATGGAGAGGAGAACTTGGAAGAGGATGCATTCCTCCGAAGAGCACTAATTTAAGAAGGTATTCAGAAGAACTAGGACTCAAGGTGCACGAATATCACATCCTTTATGAAGATTGACTCAACTCTCCCCTTAGAAAGAAGCATCAAGGAAAAAGAAAATAAGAAAGTTGCAACTTAACGAGGAGGTGGAGGAGTCCAAAGAGATTGCACTGGAACCCTAGTTCAACTAGAAGATGTGGAGGAGCCGGGATGAAGAAATGAGAGATGAAGAAGAAATGGTGAAAGAAGTAGAAGAAATTGTGCACATGTAATCCAACACTCCAGTTATAAATTAATTAGGGAAGCACCAATTCTAGACCTTGGTGCTCATGTTCCTAAGGCAAAAAGGACAAAGATAAGTGAATATTATATTGTGCCTAGTTTGGTATATGTTGAAGACACAAGAAAAATCATCCACGATGGTTTCAAAGTATTGTGGACCTTAAGGAATTATATGGATGGGAGCTGATGGATCCAAATATGGCCACTACATGTGCAAGGAAACAACTATCCTAGTCTATGTAGACCCATATGGATGAACCATATTTTTATGTATGTGAGGATTCTTGTGTCTCAAGAAGAGTAAAGAAGGCACCACATAGTAGGCACATGACCATAAAGCCCACTCTTATGTCATATGAGTAGGTCAACAATGCCTTACTCAATGTATCTTGTAACATTCCCATTTTAAGAATTTAGAAACAAGGGAATTATTTTTGTTGCATAATGTTCTTTGTTCTAAATTAACATATTTTAAGATAGACATTCCAAAGTCAATCACTCACCTCCATAATGGAGCGGGAGCAAGAGTGGGCTTTGCTAGAAATTTTGAAAGAAGGAAATGAGCAGGAATATCCAATGGGTGGACAAAGGAATAGGATGAGGGGGTCCGAACCTGTAAAGGATCACGTGATTTTGAGCCCAAGGAAAACAAGGATAAGGAGAGGGTGGCAAGCACATTGGCGGAATGTTTAGTCGTAAATGCTTGGACAAGGAGATTTTGGAGGGCTTGGAACTATCTAAAGAGAAAGATAATTTATCCCTAAAATTTCTTGAGATTCTTATGGATATAACCAAAGAATCCATGGGTGGTGCTCTATTTGTTAAGTGGTTAGGCTATAGAATAAATATTGACTATTTTAGAGGTTGGGTCAACGGGCGTTAGGTGACTAATGGTGTTGTTGAAGTTTCAACATATGTAAATGGTTTTTTCTTAGTCTCTTTGCCTAGTAAAGACCATGTGGCGAAGATTCTAGCTGGAGGTCCTTGGTTTATTGGAAAATCTCATGTGGTTGTTCAGAAATGGGAACTAACTTTTAACCCTTATGTGACGTCTGTTTTTGAGTTCCCTATCTAGGTCAACCTTCCAAGCTTACCCCTAGAGTTTTGGGAGCCGAAAGTCCTTATTGGCATTGCGAAAAGCTTGGGTAAGCTGATTTCTCTAGATCTAGTCACTAAGGCTAAATCTAGACTTACTCATGCCAAATTTTGTGTCAATATGGGTCAAGATGTTATTCTAGAAAGTAATATCAAACTCTTAACTTCTGAGGGAGTCTAGGTGTAGATATTTGACTATGATCCGTCTCCCTTTGCTTGTAGAAAATGTAAGCTGGTAGGTCATGATCATAGAAATTGTCCTCTTTAGAAGAAAAAGATTGATCCCATTGTTGGTCCTCAAAGGACAACTAATAAGGAGGCTAAGGAATGGAGGCTGATTGGGAAAAATGGAAGAGTTGTAGAAGCAAAGGATCATCTTATCATCCAAGAGGTTGTAAAAGAAGTGGAACCCTCGGTTCATCTTAATACCCCTTGCAAGGAATTGGTTGTTGGTTTTCATGAAAATGTTAATGAATTTGAAGATGAAAATGAAAATGAAGATCTAGTTTTGGAAGAGGTGGTTCTAGAAACAGAGGAAGGGGATAACCATGATTCAGAAGGAAAATAATTTTTCTTTACAAGTGGCTGCGGACCTTCACCAGTGAGGTTTCTTCTATTGGTCAGAGTTCCTTTGGCCAGAGACAAGAAGAATTCCTACCCATGTCTAATGTCTTTGGGATTCTTGCGGACTATGTTGCTAATATATATGATATGGCAGCCTCTCCCAAGACTCTAGTAAGTAAATCTAAACTTGTCACTCATAGTAACTCTAGAGCTGATATTGGTAAAGACTCAACTCTTAAGGGTAGGAAAAGTAATAAGGAATTAAGGGAGACTAACTCTAGGAGGGAAGTGGATGCTGGTATTCAGAGTACTTTGGGGAAGTTGTTTCCTCAAAATAAGAAATGTTAAATGATCCTCCTCTCTTGGAACATTAGGGGATTGAATAATCCCAGTAAACATAGAATTGCTAAGGATCTTAGAGTTAAAAAAAACCGGATATTTTCATGCTTCAAGAGACCAAAATGAATATGGACAGATTTAAAGAGGTGGGTAGGTTTATTTGGAAAGAAAGTTCTTAGGAGGGGTGTAGTTCCTTGGGATCCTCAAAAGGTGTTGTCACTTTGCGGGATCATAGAATTGTGCAAGGTGTTCTGATCCTTTCTTCCCCTACTCATGTGGTTATGATTTTCATAGAAATTATCCCTAAAACATATTGGTATGTTACTAATATTTATGTTACAAATAAACTCAGTGAAAGAAAGAAGTTCTAGAAGAATCTCCCGAGTTTTATAAAAGCTGTTTAAAGATAAATATTGGATTTTTGGAGGTGATTTCAATAACCCCTTTCCCCTGGTGAAAATAAAGGGGGCTCGATCTCTTATTCTGAGAGTATGGAGGATTTAGTTGATTTCCTAACCAATAATGGTTTGTTTGATTTAGAATTGCAAGGTTCCAAGTTTACTTGGGAAAATAGGAGGATGGGACCTGAGCTCATTCAGATTAGACAGGACAGAATTGTGGTGAGTTATCTTTATATGATCAATAAACTATATTATCTAAAAACTCTCCGCATAATTGGATCGGATCATAATCCCATTCTTATTGATTTGGGGATGAATCAATTGAAAAACTATATACCTTTAAGATTTGAAAATATGTGGTTAAATCACCTTGATATTTTCAATAGAATTCAAGAATGGTGGGTTATTCGGGTTCTTGGGGTTCTTAGTTTGATTGTGTTTTAAATGAAGCATATTAAAAGTAACCTTAAAATATGGAATAAGGAGACTTTTCAAAATATTTCAGAGAAAAATTAGAATTGCTAAGGATTTAATAAATATTGAGGAACTTATGGAGAACGATGGTCTTAATACAATTCTCAAGGATCAAGAACAAAAATTCATGTCTGAGTACCATGAGATCCTAGCTAAAGAAGAGGTTTATTGGAGAAAAAAATATACGGTAAAATGGCTTAAAGTGGGTGATAGGAATACACAATTCTTCCATTTATTTGTAACTTCCAAAGCTAACCTCTTTAAGATTAATGAGATAAGAAGTGAGAATAGTGAGATCTACTCAGAAAGTAAGGATATCAATGTTACTATAATAAATTACTTCAAGGAGCTTTTTAAGCAAGGGAAGAGGGTGAGGAAATATTTCAAAATAAATTCTGGAAATTTTTTAGAATATTATCACCCCTTTTGAGAATAGAGATCTCTTATGGAATCCCTTGGAGGAGGAAATTCATTTTGTGGTCTTTGATATGGCACCAGATAAATCTCGGGGCCCAGATGGTTTCCCTGCCTTTTTATTTCAAAAATTCTAGGATGTGATAAACCATGAGGTCATTGAAATGGTCTAAGATTTTTTCAACAATGGTCATCTTCTGAGGAAAATGAATAACACTTTCCTGGTCCTAGTGCCTAAATTTTTGGATCTAAACAAGTTAAGTATTTTAGACTTATAAGTATTTGCAACACAGTTATAAATTATGGACTAAAATCATAGTGGGAGAATTAAAATGGTTCTTCCAAATTTAATTTCCAGAAATCAAGGGACTTTATTACGGGAAGGAAAATTACAGACAACATTATTGTGATTCAAAAAGTCATACATTCCACTTTGAAATCTCTAGTAGATCGAAATGTATCTTAAGTTGGATATGCATAAATCCTATGATAGGATAATGTGGTCCTTCCTCCAGGATATCTTATTAAAGGTTGGTTTTGATAACTTTTAGGAAAATAGGATAACGACCTATTTATCCATTGCTACTTATTCGGTTTTGGTAAATGGTAAACCGGAAGGTTTTTTCCAAGCGGGTGGAGTGTCGAGATAAGGTGGTCATATTTCCCCTTTCCTTTATGTTATAATGGTTGAATATTTGAGTAGAATCTGTCAACAAGATATGCTTTCAAACTATATCCAGGGTATAAAAATATCCAATGGTCTCCCCTCTATCTACCTCAATCAGTTTGTGGATGATAACTTTATGATGGGTAAGGCCTCTGTCCATGAAGCCTCCAATTTTAAGGTGGATCTTAATGATTATGAATTAGTTTCAGGACAGATGATTAATTTCCATAAAGTTCTATTTTTTTAATTAATGTGGAGAATTAGGTTTAAAATATATTAGCACACATCCTGGGGTGTAGAATTAAGGATTGTCTAGATTCTTATTTGGGTATGCCCCTAATCCAAAAGAAGTTTGAAATTTCTTTTTGGAATGCTCTGTTGAAAAGAGTAAATAGTAAACTTTTTTCTTGGAAGGGTCTCTTGCTTTCTCAGGTTGTTAAGATTCAATTTCTCTAGATCTCCCTTCAAGGTATTATTATGTGATGTCACTTTAAAATCTCCCTACTAAAATTATTGGGTCCCTAGAGAAAATACAGAAGATATTCCTTTGGATGGGAGCTATGGAGAAGTTTAAATTCCCTCTTTTGGCTTGGGAAAAATCACTAAACCAAAACTTTGTGGGGATTTGGGGTTAAAAAATATTTCTCTTCTAAATGAGGCCTTGATTGGAAAAGCTGGTTAGAGGGTTGCTAGAGAGTAAGGTCTTTGGGTGGAAATCATAAAGATGAAATATTTGTGGAATATAGGCAAAATATATTCCATTTTTAATCAAGACAATCTTCAAAGAGGGTCTTATTTTTGAACTATTTTGTGGCCTCTAAGGAAATCTTAACCAAAGTTACAATGTGGGAGATAGGAAAAGGTACTAGAATCATTTTTGGTATGATAGTTGGATCGAGGATTTCCCCTTAGCTAACTTGGAAATATGGAAAAGGGTTGCTCAGTTCTATGAGGAAAAAGAAAATTTTAGATAAGATTCTTTTGGATCGAGGAGGATACTATCAGGTGGGAAACTATTGATCCTCCTCCGAAATTTGATGGAGATATCCAGCCCTTTCGGTATCTCAACAAGAAATTAATGGATTTCTATATCCCCATTTTATAGACCAAGGAGGATTCCATTAAATGGAAAGAGGAAGATTCAAGATTTTTCTCAATAAAATCTGCCTATATGTTAAATTTCAAGGATGATATGTAAATGGATTATTGGGGTAATCTTTGGGTGAAGGATCTTATCCCAAAGGTTAATATATTTTACTAGTTGGCTGTCCAAAATAGAATTTTGATTGTGGATAATCTCAAGAAAATGGGAATGAAGCTTCCCAATAGATGTTCTCTTTGTAGGAAAGAGGAGGAAAATGTCAACCATCTCCTCCTTCATTACTCCTTTTCCCATGATGTGTTTGCTTCCATTTTGGATCTATTCAATATCCAATGGATTTTTCCCTTGACTATTGAGGACTGTTGTTTTCAGTGGGAGAGTCCCTTCTATTTTCCCATCTTGGTCTGGGCTTGGAATATTTCCCTCCCTCATTTTTTTTGGGGTTTATGGAAGGATAGGAATGATTGTATATTTTGGGACCAGAAAGATCTTCTCTTGAAAGTTAGAAGAATTTTTTTGGCTTCCATCAAGGAAAATATCAAACTCTTTAAAGGCAAGGAAAAGAAACCCTACCCAAAAAGGGAGCAAAAAGTTCTTGATAAGTTTTCCCTTAGACCGGTGGAATTACACAAACCAAAAAATAACTCCATTTGGATCAGGCCTGAGGAAAATGTTGTTAAGTTAAATTTTGATGGGGTGTAAAAATGGAATCTAGGTCTAGCTAGGGAAGGTGGAATTTAAAGAAACAGTGAAGGTGATTGGTTTTTTTCTTATTCTATTTCATTAAGTTAGCAAATAAAAATATGGTGGAAGCTAGAGCTCTCCTTTGGGGGGTTTTGTTGGAAAAAGAAAAAGGTTTCAAGGACATATAGATTGAGGGTGATTCACTCATCATTATTAATTCTCTTAACAATCAGGGTTCCATTAATTGGCCCTTAATAAATATCCTCAATGATGTTAAGGAAACTTTAAAATATTTTGTAAAGGTTTCTTATAATCATACTTTGCGTCAAGGGAAAAAGTGTGTAGATAAGATGGGTAATTACGGAGCTCTTAGTCATGATTATAAGATCTCATGTAAAGGATATTATTTACCCATAGACATTAATGGTACCATTATTAAAGACATAGGGCACTAAGTTTGATTATGTTGGCATGAGAGAGCTTTGGGTCTATGACAACTTACTTAATAAGTTGTATTCCTCAGTTTTTGTTGGTGTGAAAGGGGGTTTGAATTTGAAAAGTGTTAGTAAATAGGGAAAGTTTGGTTTCATGAAGATGAGTGGTGATAGAATCATGGTTGAATCAGCTAGCTAGAACATTAAATCATTTAATCAAAATTTATGGAAAAAGATTAAGATTGAGGGTTTCAATAATTTCATTACTAAATTACATGGTCAAAACCATTCCCCATCGAATAATTTTGGAAAATATTGGAAAGAGGGAAAGTTCAAGATTAGAGGAATGGAAATTGATGTTTCATATTCCACCACTGTCCTTGAGATGGAGATGAAATTAGACAGGCTTAAAATATTTAAGGATAGAACCCGTAGAGAGCATAAAATTGAGTTTTTCTTCGTGGGTAAGGAAAGGTTCTCTTTCTTTACTGATGGTATTGCCAAGTCATGATATGGATAATTTTGGAAAACTTTTGTAGTTTTGATGTTTCAAGGATGGTTTCTTTTCTCTATTTTAATCTCTTCGGTTAAAGTCTCGATCTTCATTGTATGAGTTAAGAATGTTAAACTCATTTTGTGGAATTTTCTGTTTCTTTCTTGCTCATTGCTTTTTGTTCCTCATTTTTTAAGGCCCCTAGCAGCCAATCCCTATTTTTACCATTTCTAATAAACAATCTATCTCATAACAGAAAATCATATGCAACTGTAAATGACTCGGTGAAACACCAATATCTCATTTCATGACTTAGTTTCATACGATCTCTCGTGTTAACTTTAGAATGTATACTACGTATACATGGTTACGTTACCATTTTAGAGGTATCAAGTGTTATTTTTAATAGGCCTATCTAAATATATGCTACCGATACTCATCGAAATCTTGCTTCTTAAACTAGGTTACATAAGACAACGAGAACTAGTAGCTTCCGATACTTTGGCCAAAGATTTTTAACATATTGTTCATGTTTATATTACTAGACACCATACTTATCAAATAGAATGATTCCTTAACCCTACTTGATACTGTTATCTAGAATTTTCTTCACCGACTTAACGTGAGTCCACTCATTCAAGGTTGAACCCGAGAGCCAAGGTTAGTAAAATGGCCTAGTGTGAAGGAATGCTTATGTTGACTAAGGTACTTAGACATACTCAATATACTTATGTCTGTTGGGTGTGTCTAATTATCCTAAGTCAACTTGAGTTGACCTCAAAACTAGATCACACCCCTATCTCTACCTAGGGCACAACCGTGATCAAGTCAAAATTTATGTTAGTCTAGCTGAAATAAACTCGAACGGTGTTGAAACATGTCAACTACAATATAGTATTCTCATGAAGACCCTAGTCATCATAAAGGTACTATTCTATAGTTGGCACGTGTCAACATCCTTACGATTTTCCTCATCGGAAAAGCATACCTTGGATAGGATGTTATATCATATTAATTTACTTGATATAGATTAATCACAACAACCCTACTAAATAAGTAGGATCCTTAATTGTTAAGATTCGAGTTAAACCACATTAGATGAAGTTATGTAGATAAATCGTGTTCTATCCAACTCAGATTTTATGATTTGAACTATTAACATACTGATTCAAATTTTACATAAAATTCTAAGCATACATGGTATTGTTATTTATTTTCTCACTTAATTCAGCCCTAGCTCATATAATATCTGACCATGTCCTTTTCCATATTATACTTTATTAAAATGAAGTCTAATTCCATTTTATTTTTCTTTCCCTACATCCCTATCTTGGTTAAGGAAGTCTATATGAAAAATCACAATTTTACTAACTACAGATAACAATCAGGATTCATATCTAAAGGGTCTTAAATTAAGACTATGATTCATTTCAAGGGAATTGTCTTTCCTTTCCCTTATTAAGGGTTAAAGTCTATTATAAACCCATTGTACATTATAAATTATTATTAAATTTTAATTCACATACAAACATTTGATTTAAATATAGTCCTAATGATATAATTGGATATCAATGTAAGAATGTCAACTTTATAAGTTACATCTTCACTAGAGAGGGTAGTACATCTAACACCTCAAAATTCTATTTATTCCATTTAAAACCATAAAAGTATGTTACTATTAGTAAAATATATTAATATTCATTATTTCCACTCATTACATGCCAAAAGGGGTTACACCGACTACAAAAAAATTCACACATCTTTCATCCAATAAGGAGGAATTATACATTTACAAGTCCAAACGCTTCAAATATTACTAATATCAAACAACACTATTTCATTCGATTTTAGATACAAATTTCTTTTCCATAAAATACATTTAAGTAATGAACCATATTTCATCATAAAAAGACCCAATCTCTTTGATAAATAAATGTAACTTCCCAAAGATATTTCTCCTTTCATTGCTTATGAAGTCCATCTGTGAAATTGCTAGCACAAATAAGTTCATTGAATTGAGCATGATAAGCACTAAATCATTAAAATGATGTGATTTTAACTAATTGTTTCATAAAAATAACTTTGTTGTTATGAAACAGTCCTAAAGCAATTCAGAAAGACATAGCCAAAAGGAGTTACAATACTCAAACAAAAGAGAGAGAGAAAGATATATAAAAAAATCAAAAGTAAGGTTAGGTCATGAAATATAACAACTTCAGCCATCCATACTATTGTCTTTTATCAAAATAATTTAAACAGTAATTCTGATAAGTAACATTTCATCATAATTTCACTACTACTTTCATACATTTCTTTTCATGATCACTCATTCGATTAGATCTGTTTAACAGAAAAAGGTAACTATCCTAACTATTTTTTTAGCATATTTCAACAGTAGATCATTTACAACAATACTTCCATCTCAATATTTCCTTAACCTAAATTCATCCTAAAATATGAGATGCCAACAATTGAACTTAAATATCATAAGAAATAAGTTAGAATAACCAAATCATCGTAACATTTAAGTGTCCCAGTTTAGAGTATCCTAATACTCAAACTCGAACTAGGAACCAATTCAAGTTAATAACCAAACAAGATAAATCAGACCACTTAAATATGTAAGGTTACTTCCAATAAGAAAAAGAGTTACACTCCAATCTCAAAAAGATACACCATTGCTATCATTAACTTAAGTGATTAGAATGGTTAAGTTTATACTCTAGAAAAACTCCTTAAGCCATCCAAATACTTCCAGCCAAACATAATATTCCATCCAATTAATTTCAACTTCAACTATACTACCCTAAAAAAATTTGCAATCATTCTTACCAGACAGTCAAGAAGTTGCATAACGAAATAGACTAAAGAAAGACAACATCTTCACCAAGTGCAAAGCTGAAAGAAGAATAAAGGAAGGAGAGGGAGAAAGATCACAACCCCTTAACTCTTGTATGATTAAAGGAGAACCTAAAGAAACCAATAACCTATATTGACAAGGTCATTATCTAATGTATCAAACCAAAATCCCAAACAAAGATCTAATCTAGGTTCGAATTGAATGAACAACAACTAGGAGAAAGGAAAGAACGAAGAATTTGTAGTTTTCTCATTGTTACACAAGTTTATACTAGGTTAGAATTGAATGAACAACAACATATCTTGAATTCTATAAGGATTTAGGAGGACTTATTTATATCACTAGAAAGGTGAGAAAATTTCCTATCCAATGGGAATGGTTTAGGGAAATTTAGGAAGCATTAATTTTGGAAAATTATATTTGAAACTCGAGGCTGCTAGAGAGTAGGCATGGGGGTAAATTACTCCCTGAACCTAACTAAAACATCTAACCCTAAAATTGGAACCTTCGAACTTGATATTAGTTAATAAAGGAAATGTGTGTTTTGGTAAAATTGGTTTTTTTCTAGAACCTGCTAGTGGTAATGGTTGTCTTACAACCTGGTTGTGGACACTTCTAATAAAAAAATTATTCCATAATTTTCTAGCTAACGCTAGGTTGTTTCTTTGGTCTCAAGTTGTTGTTTAATCAGGCATCACAGTTTGGTATCAGATCCATGGTTCAAAGGTTTGGACCATTGGGCAAACTAGAAAATTTGAGACATTAAAAATTAAATCTAGCACACTTTAAATCTAGAAAACAACTTAGCAAGAATTTGTATATTTTATTAAACATGGAAGTTGTATAAACTTAGGAAAATGAAGTAACTCTTGCTTTTATCTATGCGGGAGGCTCAAACAGAGTGAGAGGAACCTTCACAGAGACTCGAGACTTGCACGCCGCCACCACCACCACCACCGAGATCGGGTGTAGCAAACATTCTACCTCAGATTCTACAGACCCTTTAGGATGTCAATGTTGCTCTATGTGGAGGATTAGTTAGAGGAAAAAAAGCTAGTCATGATAGAGCCCCTTCTATCGACGGTCAAGTATCTCACGACTCAATGAGGAGCATAGAGGAGAGAAATTCCATGTGGAGTCGGCCAAAGCGAGTCGGCACCTAAGAGGCAGGGTGTGAGAGTTCAGTATAGAGAGAGGTCTCGGAGCCCTAGGCTTAGGGATGAGCATAGAGGGACCTAGAGGTTGACCAGACCACATCTCAGATCACATCGGGAGATCCTAATGATTTAGCCCTCACATTATTCGGAGTGACATAGGTGGATTTGGTGTAGGCCTAGCCACGAGCTTGAGTGGTTGCTTCAAGCTTTTCCTTGTTCTAGCAACACAAAATCTCGTGTTGCAATCCATCTATTGAGGGATGGAGTAGGAGTATGGTGGAGGACAGAGGAGTAGAAGCTCCATGTAGATTCAGAGATAGTGACCTAAGAGCTATTTAAGGAGAGATTCAGGAGTAGGTATTTATCACAGAGGTTCATCCAGTAGAGGATTGACGAGTTCCATGACCTTTGACAAGCTTCTCTTTTTATAGCAGAGTATGAGAGTAGATTTTTGGATCTACTCCAGTATGTAGAGTATATGCAAGATAAGCAGATGATTCACACGTTCATCTGGGGCCTAAATTTAGATATTGGAGTACAAGTGTCGATTCACTATCCATAGACTTTAGTTGAGGCCATTGAGAAGACATATATTACAAAGGAGACTTGGGGTAAGACCCAATAGGCTAGAGACCAAGTTTGGATCCACATTCAATAGATGTAGGATGGTAGATCGAGAGGTTCAATACCACTTCCTCGTGGTAGCTAGGTTATAACACGCATCATCCTTCCGGCCACAACAAGAGCAATAGTAGTAGTAGTAGTAGTCCTACCCACCTCACGAGACCTCCATAAAGAGTTGATGCACAGAGAGGTCGGATTATGGGATCTCCTCCTAGGGGTCCCATCAAGACATAGGGTAGACCCGAGCTCGGTCGGCAGGAGCTCACCTATAGAGGCCATAGCAGACCATAGTTGTATCATCAAGATCCATGCTATAGACTTTGAGGGAACTTGTTGGAGGTGCTACTCATTGGGAAGGATTAGGAAGATGTTTTTTTTATGGAGTTACTGGACACTTTTGGAGAGATTTCCCATAGAACCCTAACAATAAGGGTAAGGCAAAGATTTTAGAGCTGACTGTTGGTGACATGGGATGCAGCCACAAGATTTCTGTAGCGATTGAGAACCTCTTGGTAGAGCTTCAAAGCATAGTCATTAAGACCACAGGTAGCATTGGTGGTATTCCTACCTCTGTATTGTTTGATTCTAGTTCTTCTGATTCTTTCATTGCACCATCTTTAGTAGAGCGATGCAGGCTGGTGGTAATTAGGCATGGTCTTAGTTGGGATGTCGAGATGGATTCTGGAGCAAAGATTTTTGTAGAATCCTTAATTAAGGAGTGTGTAGTGGATTTGGGACCTTTCACCACCACCTCAAATATTTGTATCCTTCCTTTGGGCTCGTATGGATTCATTTTTGGGATGTATTGGTTAGTTGCACACGGGGCTAGGATGGATTGTTATCACAAGACTATATCTTGTGCAGATGATTTAGGAGTTGAGTCGGTGATCTCAGGGGTCAGGAGATCCGTTTCCATTCTTACCATCTCCACTATGCAGCTTAACCGGTGTGTGCGATGGGGTTGTCGGATGTATGTTCTTACTGATCGGTGTGATGATCGGAGGATAGGTCTAGTGGACCATCGCTAGATTATCATCCCATTTTGAGATAGTTTTCTAATGTTTTCTGAGGAGCTACAGGGTTACCACCCCCATGTGAGATTGATTTTCATATAGATCTAGTTTTTGGAGTAGATCCTATCTCACGAGCACCTTATCAGATGACCACCCCAAAGCTTTGTGAGCTCAAGTTACAACTTGAGGAAATTTTGGAGAAGGGCCTTATCCATCCTAGTGTATCTGCTTGGGGTACACCAGTGATATTTGTGAAGAATAAGGATGGATCCTTGTGGTTGTGTATTGATTACTGCTAGTTTAACAAGGTAACGATCAAGAATCATTATCCTCTTCCTCGTATTAATGACTTGTTTGATCAAATTAACGGAGCCTGAGTTTTCTCTAAGATTGATCTTAAGTCAAGCTACCATCGATTGAGGATTTCAGAGGTAGAAATTCATAAGATCGCTTTCTATATGAGATATGGGCACTATGAGTTATCGGTTGTGACTTTTGGTTTGTGAGTGCCCCTACCGTGTTTATGAGTTTGATGAATGGGGTATTCAGGACCTTCTTAGATCACTTTATGCTCATCTTCCTAGATGAAATTTTGATATACTCACATACACGTGAGGAGCACGAGGGCACCTTCACTAGGTTCTTCAGTGTCTTTGTGAGCAGCAGCTTTACGGGAACTTGGAGAAGTGTGCTTTCTTTCAGATAGAGGTGCAGTATTTGGGTCATATCATTTCGAGGAAGGTATCATAGTTGATCCTTCTAAGATTAGAGCCATTATGGATTGGTCAGCACCCACTATAGTGACTAAGGTGTGTAGCTTCATGGGATTAGTAGGATACTACCGGAGATTTGTTCAGGACTTCTCTCGGATTGCACACCCTATCACTTCCCTTCAGAGGAAAGGGAAAAACTTTATTTGGTCGAGAAAGATGTGAGAAAAGATTCAAGACATGAATGAGTGCCTCAAGATACAGCACCCATTCTTTCAGTTTTGGATCCACAGGGTGAGTTCTTTGTTTGTACAGATGCTTATTTAGTAGGGCTTGGAGCTGTGTTGATGTAGGATGGCAGATTTGTAGCCTTTGAGTCTCGTAAACTCAAGGATCATGAGCTTGATAATCCTACCCATGATCTTGAGCCTATGGCATTGTGCATGCTTTGGTTAGATGGACACATTTTCTTCTTGGATGGAGATTTAAACTCAGGACAGATCATTTGAGTCTTTACCACCTCTTCACGTAGCCCAATCTCAATGCTCGTCAATGGCGTTGGATGGAGTTTCTTTGTGAGTATGACATGGAGATAGAGCATGTGAAAGGGAAGGATAATGTGGTAGTAGAAACTCTCAATAGCTGGAGACATGTGGCTATGGACACTACGGTGAGAATAGATTTGCGGAGCGAGGATCCTTCAAAGAACTTTCTCTTGACAACTTCTACCTTGTAATACGAGTAGAGATCGAGTCACAAAGACCCCTGAAGGGAAGTTTGATGGTTTTTATTTAGAGACGAGATGGACTTATTAGGAATAGAGGCTAGATATATGTTCCCAGAGATGGAGGATTGAGGTAGGACATCTTGGTAGAGGCACATCATGCACCCTATTCAGCCCATCCTGGGGTGAAGAAGATGCACGCCACTTTGTGTACAGTTGTATCATTAGAGAGGACTTTGTAGAGACATGGCCCAGTTTGTGTCACAATGTTTAGAGTTCCAGAGAGTTAAGGCCAAGCATCAACATCCAGTCAGGCCTTCTTTATCCTCATGCCATACCAGAATGGAAATGGGACACCATTTCCATGGATTTCATTGTTGGGCTACCGATGTCAAGATATCACCACGACGTCATTATGGTCATCGTTGATAAATTGACAAAAGTGGATCAGTTTTCCCTTGTAAAGACCACTTATAACACTAGAGTAGTGGCATGAGTATATTTGGATGAGATTGTTAGGTTGCATGGGATTCCGTAGAAGATCATTTGTGACCACGATCCTTTGTACACTTCACACTTTTTGACTACCATGTAGTATGTCCTCAAGATGAGGATCAACTTCAACACGACATATCACCCTGAGATAGATGGATAGACTGAGTGAGTGAATCAGATTTTAGAGGATATGCTTAGGATGTATGTGATGGATTAGCAGTCTAAGTGGGAGGAGTACCTGTACTTAGTGTATTTTTCCTACAATAACAGTTTTTAGAGTTTTATAGACATGGCTCCTTTTTAGGATTTGTATGGTAGAGAGTGCAAGACACCTCTTAGTTGGGATAGGCTAGAGGAAAAAGTATCTCTTGTACTAGCTCTTCTACGGGACGTGGAGCAACATGTAGTGTTGATCAAGTAGATATTGTAGGAGGCACAGGACAGGTAGAAGAAGTATGCGGATCAGCATAGGATTGATCATAGATTTGATGTGGGCATGAAGGTGTTCCTTCATGTCAGGCCACACAAGATCCCTATATGTTATGGAAAAGGTTCTAAGTTAGCTCCTATATTTTTTGGTCCTTTTGATATCTTGGAGCATATCGGCCCTTTGGCCTACCATCTAGCATTGCCACCCAACTTCTCTCACATTCATGATGTGTTTCATGTATCGGTTCTTAGGAGATATATTATAGATCCATCTCATGTGTTGGATTAGACATCATTGTAGATGTAGGATCAAGGGTAGGTGATGTTGGAGCCCATTCATATCCTAGATCATATGACCCTAGGCTTTTGAGGTAGAGAGGTTGATCAGGTTTGGGTGCAATGGGATAGATATGACGAGACTACACCTACCTAGAGGATGTTACTTCATTAGGAGTGCAGTTTCCACATTTTTTCCAAAGTGACTTATAGGAGAAAATTGAGTCTAACAGGAGGGGTATGTAGTGCCCACTTCCCTTTGACACCTTTTGATGCTTATGCCGATACTGTTTATTACATTATAAGACATTACTATGTTTTGATTTAGTATGCTGCTAGACATTAGATTATGGATTATTGTGGATTTTTATTTGATTATGATGTATGATGGGTATTAGAGACACCTTATATATGCATGATGATATGTTAATTGATATGGATGTTGTTTAGGCATGTGAATTGGATATTATGAGTTGATCTAGAAAATGAATATTTTATGATGTGGATATATTTGTTGATTAAAAATGTAAATGATGTAATAGTGACTTTGATGTTGTTGTGATTCATTGTATAGTTGATTTTTTGTGATTTTTGTATCATATCGAATTTTCTTATATGGCCATGAGGCTGAAGGAGGTATTTGTATTTTTAGGTTAAAAATATCAAAACAAAATATCAGGGATCAAAGACCAACCAAAATGGAATTCTAGTTAAATTCAACACGATCACCATGGAAACTTGTTTTATTGTGTTGTGTGTTGTTTTTGTTAGAGATTCCCATGGGGGAATCATCTTTATATGTGATTTTATGATGGAAAAGTGACATGTGAGCATGGGAATCTACAAGTAACTCTTCCTCGCACCTGACCTCCTGAGGTCATGCCAAGATAGCTGGTGGGGATGGAATATACGTGGGATGTAGATAAACTAGTTAGGTAATCTTATGTCTTCAAAACGAAATAATGGGATCTGCGAATCTAAGAAAAAGAAGGCCCTCCTAACTTGAATCAATGTGATAGATCATTCGGTGAGGATAGCTACTTGAAGGCTCCAATCAATATCAAGCTCTGTCGTGATCCGATTTATGGGTTGTGGGATACGTGGAAGATGACCTATGGATGATTCGTATATATCTCCCGACAACGTCATGAAAATGGAATGGATAAATGTGTAGTGGATCTTTTGGTGTTTTATGGATGATTCTCTAGTCTAGTCCAGAAATATTTAGCTTGGTTAGCTGCTACGTTTAATAATGATAGTTGTGTGATGATGTCTGGTGGAAGTGGAGAAGACCTAAATTCTGATATTTTGGTCTATGTTAGTTAATGCTACAACAAGATTGGGTTGAGGCACGATTGGCTCAAAAACATATTCCCTGGGCTCCCTAGGTCCCATGATTGTCATACAAGATCAATATAAACCTAACTAAAATGAAATAAACTAATTATGCAAGATATATCTACAACATATATATTCCTCTATTTTTGTATTTTTGATAGAATTTTGAATAGAATTGAAAGAGCAACTAATCTAATATATTCAGAAAATGAAAACTAATCTAATAACAAAATTAAAACAAGCAAGGTAGCCTGGTGTAGCTACTTGCCTGTGTAGTTGTGAGTTTATCCTAAATAACTAAATAGCTGATTAACTTACTTGAAAGATTCTCGATCCTACCTCGAAGTGAGGAATGAATCATAGTTTTGAGAAACTATCAATGCATGCTGACTTCCCTAGCAATATCAAAAATGAAATTTAGCGAAATTAAATATTTCACTACTCTATTTAATATGTTCTAACTAGAACTTTGTGAGATAAAACCGGAATTTGTAGAACAGTGGCGAATCCAGTAGTGTATGATTTTGTCCCCTCAGAATGATCTCCTTGTTCCTTCATGTTCACGTGAATCCAGAAGAGCATGTATATGCTAGCATCAACAGAAGAAGGTATTTGAACAATGGTAGCTTTGGATATAGACTGAATATAATGTGAGTAGGAGAGGGACAAGAGCTTGGCGTATGCAATTCCTAGCGGGATTTATTGCGGGAATACAACACAAGTGTACCGAGAGATTCTAGAATCTACCTTCTGTGAAGAACACAACCTGCAACTCTAATGAATTCAATCTACAAATGAAACTACTCTACTCTAAACTAATTTGTATGAACAACAATGAACAAGACTGAAGCAAGAAGATTGAATGGCTTCTAACAAACAAAGAAAAACTAGCATGGATGCAAAACATGAAAACAAAATGAATTCTAAGTAAGAATTTGAAAGACTAAACAATGGAAATGAGAAGTTGAGGGGCCATTTTCTTGAAAACAAGCTAGCTATTTATAGATTTCACATTCACCCAAAGATGATCCCTATTAGAAATCTTTTACCATTAAACAATGAGGAAACACTATTCAGGGAACATAAAACATTAATACGAGCTAAGGCGGTTGAGAAAAGTTGGTAAAAGTTGAAAAATTACGCACGTCTCCATCAAAGGAGTGTACTAGAAAATGTGTGAAGGACCACCGCCTTGAGTAGGGTGGCGATTACAGGACCGCCGCCCTGATAGGGTGGCGGTTTCATCATTGAAGGTCAAAAAGTGTTTAAAAGGGGGACGAAGGATAGAAAAAAGCACAAGGAACTTGGATAAAGCATTTGGGATGCTAACATATACTTCATGAGCTTCTCTGGATCCTAAACACCTTGCGAGGTGACCTGTATCATCATTGGGGCATGTGTAACATCGTTCCGGTGGTACAAGTACCCTACAATTTTTGGTACGTACATATTGCCCCCTTGGAGAAGTGTTTTAACCATGAAGAGGCATAAAATGGTGGGTCCGAGTATGGTGGTCCCAAAATGGGAAGCTAGAAATTATACCTGACATGCCTGTGTGTCAAAATGTCGCCATCCAAGTTCCCGCTACCTGTAAAATGGAAAGAAGACTCAAGTGTAGATAGATAAAATAAATTGAAAAATAAATACTAAATTAGTATGAAATGAGGACTTACCATTTGCGTGGGGATAAGAACTTACCTCCGTCGGCGCTCTAAACCTGTGAAAGGGGCATTCAAAATGAGTCAAAACACCATATATATATAAAAGCAGGCTTATTTTCCTATTCATTTGTGTGTGTTGATTTGATAGTTTTTGAGCTCTGGGACCCACGGTGATGGTTTTCAATGAGAGTATAGTCGAAACATTCATATCGAGATAGTGATCATGCCTCGCAAGTAGAACCTCGACCCACGAGATCCTAGGTTAGTTCTTCTTGATTTAATGTTTTTGCACCCAAAATGTTAAAATGATGAAATCTTTGTTGTGGGGGGGTTATTTTTAGAAATGTCTAGTTTTAAATGTGTCTCTTAGGGGGATGCCTAATGGGTAGGCTTTTGTTTTAGCTAAAATGGTAATTTTTTTGTGTTTCTAAGCATTTTTAGGGCATGCGACCCGTTTGTAGTTCATGGGACAGGACCACCGCCTTGACCAAGGTGGCGGTTATAGGACCGCTGCCTTTAAGGTGGTAGTTATGGAACCGCCACCCTGCTCAGGGTGGTGGTCCTCTACAGAGTGTTAAAACAACACTATTTTGAGTTTATTTTTGTATTTTTAGTATTCCTACTTGCTTTAATGATTTTTCTAATGCAATCTTGACACTAAATTGCTTCTTTTTGCATGTTTTACTGAAGAAAGAAGAGTAAATTAGATGGATCAAGAAAGGGAGTGTGATTGGCTTCCAACAAAGTGTTAGATGCACTCTCTCAGTGAGCAGATACTCTCACGATGGACAGGTATATTGAGGATCACACGGGTTCCCCACATTACACCTACCAGTCACATACTATGTGACTTATTCTCTTATTGGGATGTAGATCGGAACACCTTCTAATTTCAGGTGTTAGGGGTGAGTGGACTATCACCCTAGAGGATGTCTACCATATTTTGGGAGTCCGATTATTAGGAGGAGACTTTCATTTGATACAGCAGTATCTCAGAGCTTAGGTGACTCAGTGGGCCACCTATATGGGAGACGTAGTTGTCTCCACTAGTTTGAAGAAGGGGGTGAAGGTTCGTTCTATTCCTGGCTTGCCCATCCCTTTGATTTATCAGGCCATTATGGGCATCCTTGCTTCAAGATTGATCAGGGACAAGGGAGGGGATACTTTTCTCTACTGTTGGGCCCCCATCATCACACAGATTGAGGCACATGGTAAGATTTATGCCTGGGGATCGATATACTTGGGACCACCTATCACGAATTATATAGGGTGGTTCGATTACAGGGACAATTGCTAAGCCATCTGACCTTAGTTATGAGCTAGGTCTATGAGCCCATTATCCCTTATGGGAGGCGTAGAGGTGGAGGATCCAGAGCTATGAGGGTAGCTACATGGACAGAGATGATGGTGCTTATAGCACCCCACCGGCCAATTACCTCCCTAACTATTGAGGATATGGAGGCCACACCTTATTAGGCCATGGTGGGTTATGGGGTGAGGAGACCTTTTACTTTGATTTCCTACTCTACTATAGGGCAGCTTGTGGATAGGACGAGGGAAGGTAGAGACACACCCCTTCGATCGAGTGCCTCAGCAGTTTGGCCTTGCTTATATTGATATGCTTCCCCCAGTGGTGCTAGTGTTCAGATCAATTCGAGAGGATAGGGAGGTCCTATAGGTTGGGGTTAGATTGTTGTTACTCCTGGCATCCCTATTGCAGCCAGGAGGGTGGTACATGCTCGAGAGAGAGCCGGTGCTCCTCAAGCACCTTTACTTTGGATTACCACTGGTCCTACCCATAGCAGTGATGATCCCATTGATATAGACTCGAGTCTGAGGAGTTCACAAGGGGAGAGACAGGAGGAGGAGACCAAGGACATGGAGATTAGTGAGTCGGGTGGGGAAGAGGATAGTGATCCTGAGTGGCATGACACTCAGGAGATCCTACAAGGCTAAGAGGGCAGAGTAGAGCATGAAGAGGGTGACTCTAGTCTCAGAGGAGTTACTTTCTTAGGACCTAGGTGGAGAGGACAAGTCCATGGTAGGATTCCATGTTGCCCCAAACATAGGAGGGGGACACCAGTCAGTGGCGATGTCTATGGTAGGTGCGGATCCCAGAGATCCTTCTTGGAGGCCCAGAGATCCGAGTGAGTTATCACTCTTCTTTTGATATTTGTTTTAGCTAGAATTTCCTTAGTTGCTATCTCTCTTTTTGTTCATCCTTGATTTCACCATTTTGATTATTTTCTAATTTTTTTTCTCCTTTACCTACAGAGACTGCTGATGAGTGGCGAGACTTGATTTTCTGGGTATGTACTAACACCCTATTTCTCCCCACGGAGAAGACTTGTGCTTAGCTATCCGTGGATACAGGGGAGCCTTCAGCAGCCGGTAGGCATACCGATGTCTTTTCCATTGTTTGGCACATGGCCAAGATGGTGAATTCCCTCGATCTTTGAGGTAGCTGGGTATAGGGTTGCAGAGCACCTAATGAGGAGGAGCCACTCTCATAGTGAGACTATAGCTCTTTGCTCGGGACCGTGAACCTTGAGTGCACTTAGAGCGCCGACGTATCTCGGAGTCCTAGATGTGATCATGCATCTTCCGAGGGATCCCATAAGGGTTGAGAGGCCACTTGGCTCTTTTTGTAGTGACCTTTGTTAGGTTGTTTATACAAATATTTTGTATTTTACAGGATCATTGAGTGTTTTGACCATGCCTAGTGCATGATGGCATTGTATACGAAACATGATTTGTGTATATATATATATATATATATATCTTTTGATATAGACTCTTGGTATCTTGAATGTTGTGACTCATTTTGTAAATTTGTTTTTAGATGTTTTTAGAATTTTTTTTTCATGTTTCGAATGTATGCAATGGACAAGAAATGATAGTAAATAGAATGTTTTACTCTATATGTTTTTGTAGTCTTGATATGCGATGATACTAACATATGGTAGTCTTGAACTTTTGAACTATATGGGAAATGTTTGTACTTCCTTCTTATATTGGAAAAACGTGATGAATGCATAGTGATAAAGAGATGAACATGCCCCAATCTCAAATCCACTTATTTGGTAACATGTGAGGGCTTAACACCAAGAATTAGGAAGGGCAAAAGTTGTATGAGTTTGATTGAATGGAATGATGAGAGACAGAAAAACCAAGAACAAGAACCAAATTTGGACCTACACACCCACCCTACTCAGAACTACTACCAAGCTTAGAAGGCCACTTACTTTTCAGTTTATCTAGACTTAGATTCATAAATGGCAACCTGGTTGACAAAATCTAGTTTTGAGGATTTGATCTCTTTGGAATTTGGATGTTTGGATATTTGCTTTCTCTTAACATAATTTGACTTGTGTTTTTAGCATACCAAGATTTGTTAGTTTGTGTGACTAGACCCCCACACCCTACCTCACGCCACTAGTAAGAAGCATGGGTTTGTCACCAAAGGAAAAATATAGGTGAGTAAGGGCTCTTCTTTCCTTTCCCAACCTCACATCACTGGTAAGAGATGTGGGCTTATCACCAAAGGTTGATGGGGAAAATAAGTGTGTAAAATAAAATATTTTGTTTGCTTGGTGCTTTTAATTTTATTTGATTTCATTTGATTTTGACATTTCTGATCTATGACTTTGGGATGTCCTTTCATTCCAAGAGATTTTAAGAGGGATAGATGTGACACCAAGAAGCTTCCAGAATAGACCATGGGCAAGGAAAACTTCACCTAGTAGAAAGAAAGAGCAAAGCCAAGTATGCAGGTCTTGGTATGGTTTCCATCAATGTTTGTCTGTCGAAATTGATGAGAAGATTTGAAAATATTTGATGATGTTTGAAGAGATGTGATATGAATATTTTTCCAATATCTTCATAAATTTTTGTGATTTTTAAGAGTAAGCTCTTGAACTATCATTTTTGTGAAATGGACAAAATGAAGCGTAACTAAAAGACTAATGCAATGTAAGTAGCTATAATGTACTAGCACTAAATTTGACATTTTATGCATAAAACTTCTTAAGATGTAAGGAATTGATAGTTTCAACAAATTTCTCACCTTCTAGTGTGCACAAGAGATATGCACCATTTCCGTAATCCTTCACGACTCGGTATTGGCCCAACCATTTGGGCTGAAACTTTCTTCCTTTACTAGTTTTCTTATTGATACGGCTATCTAGTCTTAGAACTAGCTGTCCTTCATATATTTCTCACTCATAGACTTTTTGTTATATTACCAAAGACATCCAGTCAAAGCATAGGCTTTATGTCATTGTTCATATTTTAACTTTGGCCTCGTCAAGGTTTTCTATTTGAGAGAGGTGTGCCTCCCTATAAGCTTCTTCATCCAGAATCCCTTGTAATGAGATGCAGAACTGGGTATTTCAACCTCAAGTGGGAGAATTGCTTCTACTACGAATACCAGTGATAAAGGAGTTTCTCTTGTTGGTGTTCTTATTAAGGTTTTGGGGCCCACAAGGCCGGATATAATTTTAAATGCCAATCTCATTTGTTTTCCTTTACTATTTTGAGGAGAATAGATTTCAACGTTTTGTTTTTCACTTCAACCTGCCCATTGGCTTGAGGGTAGTAAAGAGAGGCCGTGTGATGGTTTATCTTGAAATTGCTACATAGTTCACGAACCTCATCATTCTTAAAGTACATGCCATTATCTGGATAATGACTTGCGGGACACCATACATACATATAATTTGGTTCAAAATGAATTTGGCAATCATCGAACCTAGTACAGTGGTGAGAGGCATGACCTCCACCCATTTGGTAAAATATCCTGTGGCTGTGATTATAAAATTATGGCCATCGGTTGATGAGGGAGATAATTTCCCTATTAAGTCTAGACCCCAAGTGGAGAAGGGCCACAAAGTCACTATTGGTTGTAGGGATTGTCTTTGGCATGTGAATCTCGTGAGAGAATTCTTGACACTTGTGGCACTTATGTACAAATTCTACTCAATATTCAAGAGTGGGGCAAACATAGACCATCGATGTATTTTGTGGGTGGTGGCATGACCACCAAAGTGGCCCCCACATATCCCACTATGGGATTCATGAAGAATCCTCTTGGATTCTTCTATGTTGTATGTATGATGGAAAAGTGACAAGTGAGCATGGGAATCTACAAGAAACTCTTCCTCGCACCCAACCTCCCGGTGTCGTGCCAAGATAGCCAGCGGGATTGAATACGCATGGGATGTAAACAAACTAGTTAGGAAATCTGATGTCTTTGACACACACTAGTGGAAATTATGAATCTAAGGCAAAGAAGGCCCTTCTAACCTGAACTGGTGTGATAGATCGATCAACAAGGATGATTTCTCGAAGGATCTAATCAATATTGAGCTCTGGTGTGATTCGGTCTATGGGTTGTGGAATACATGGAAAATGACCTAGGATAGTTTCATGTATGTTTCTAGATAAGGTCATAGGGTGGATGGTAACTATATCTGACTCTATGGGAGATTCTCTGGCTTAGTCTAGAATTCCCTAGCTTTGTTAGCTACTATGTCTAACAAGGATAACTATTCAATAATGATAGGTGGAAGTGGAGTAGATCTGAATACTAGTGTACGTAAGCCAACGTCAATGTCAGACTGACCAATAGATTCGTTGGGTTGAGGGATTTGTGGGTCACAACTGTAGATTCATGGTTATTGTGGTCCTACTATGGTCATGTGTAGAATTAGTCCCTAATCCCTAGTATCCAATAATCGTATGCTTTCTCAGCTTCTATATTCAGAATTAATAATTGTGCGATCTTCTCAGAGTATCTTACAGGCGTTTGTGCAACCTAAATTCTTAAGCTAGTATCTATGTCTATGAGAGTATCCCTGCTTCTGGCTATGGGACCAAAGGATCACAACCAAAGGTCTTCTCTCTTTCAAACCCTTCTACAGTCATGTGGGTATGAATCTAGGGTAATCTGTAGTTTGGTTGATTTGACCAAAACGTGTGCGCTTTGTTGTCTTCTATGTTTAACCCACTTAACTGGGAACCAATTTGTTGTAAGTTTACCGTTGTTCGAGAAGACTTGGATCCTGAGATTTTGATCTATATCAGTTATTGCTGTGATGAGATTGGGATGGGGCATGATTGGCTCGATATGTATTCTTTGGGCTCTCTAGGTCCCGTGATTGTCATACAAAAGAAATTTATATAAATCTAACTAATGACAGAATAAACTAATTGTGAAAGATATGTCTATGTATATTCCTAAATCTGATATATCTATCTACTAAATAGAATTTAAAGAACAACTATCTAATATATCTAGAATTGATAGTTTAAAATAAAAAATTAAAAATAAAAAGATAACCGAGTATAGCTATTTGTCTGTGTAACTGTGAACCTATTCTAAATAATGAAACAATTGATCTAGTCTATTTGCAAGACTCTCGATCCTACCTCAGAAGTGAGAAATGAATCATAGTTTCTCAGAAACTATCAATCCCCACAGCTTCCCTGGCAATATCGAAAGTAAAATTGACTGAAATAAAGTGATTGGCTACTCTATTTGATATGTTTCTAATTAGAACTTTGAAAGCTAGAACCTGGATTCTGCAGAACAGTGGCGAATCCGATGGTGTGTGTGGCTATGTCCCCTCAGTGTGATCTCCTCGTTCCTTCGTGTTCACTTGGATCCAGAAAAGTGTGTAATGCTAGCATCAACAAAAGTAGATATTGGGACAAAGGTAGCTTAGGATACAGACTGAATACAATGCGAGTAGGAGAGAGATAGCACAAGAGTACAGAGCTTGGCTTATGTAATTCCTAGCAGGATTTATTGTGAGTCATGCAACATAAAACGTCCAGAACCTGAAACTATCCTATTTGAAGAAAAAAACCTGCAACTTTAATGGCTTCCTATTGAAAACAAACTATTTTACTCCAATGGATTGGATGAAATACCAATAGCATTTGCACAAGATGGATATGTGGCTTCCTAACAAAGAAAAAAACACTAACTAGGCATGCAATGAAAGAAACTAAGAATTCTAAATAAAATGAAAGACTAATCTATTGCAATGAGAAATTTAGAGGCAAATTTGAGGGGCCATTTGCTTGAGCACAAGCCATCTATTTATAGCATTTGCATTTACCCAAGGTAAAAACCAAATAGAACTCTTAAACTATAAACAATGGCAAAACACTATTCCAGGGAACCAAAATCATTAATGCAAGCTTATGGTGGTGAAAAAAGTTAGTAAACATTGAAATTTACGTGAGTCGTGTTAAAAGAGCATTCTAGAAAATGCATAAAGGACCACCGCCTTGAGTAGGGCAGCGGTTACAGGACCGCCGCCCTACTTAGGGTGGCGGTCACGAGACCGCCACCTAGTCATGGTGACGGTTTCGTAACTAAAGAGAAAAAGGCCAAGAAAAGAGGGGAAAAAAGAAAAACAAAGCACACGGGGCTAAGCGGGGCATGTGGCATGTTAAACAGACACTTGGGAGCATTTTGGATCCCGAAGACCTTGCGAGGAGACTTGTATCATCATTGGGGTATGTGTTACGTTGTTCGATGGTGCAGTACCCTAAAATTTTGGGTACGTACATGTTGCCCCCTCGGAGAAGCGTTTTAGCCATGAAGAGGCGTAAAACGGTGGGTCCAAGTATGGCAGTCCCAAAATGGGAAGTTGAAAGTTATACCTGATACGTCCGTGTGTCGAAATGATGCCATCCAAAATTCCCACTCCCTGCAAAATGAAAAGAGAACTCAAGTGCAGATAGACAAGATAGATCGGAAAATAAACGCTAAAATAATGGGAAATGAGGACGTACCATTTGTGTGGGGGTAAGAACTTACCTCCGTCGGTGCTCCAAACCTGTGAAAAAACATTTTAAAAACAAGTCAGGCTGCTATATATATGAAAGTGGGCCCATTTTCCTATTCATTTGCACGTGTTGATTTGATTGATTTTGAGCTCTGGGACCCACGGTGATGGTTTCTTGCGTGAGTAGAGCCAAAACGTTCATGACAGGATAGTGATCATGCCTCCACGAGTGGAACATCGACCCGCGAGATCACAGGTTAGTTTTCTTCAATTTATCCTTTTCACCCCCTTAATTTTAAAATGCTAAAATCTTTGTCATGGGGGGGTAATTTTTGAAAATGTTAGGTTCAAAAGGTCCATCTAGGGGGGCCTACTGGGTAGGCCTTGTTTTAGTAAAAATGGTCCTCTTTTGGCGTTTTTAGTCTTTTTTTCCTTTCCAGTTTCCTCATGTGAACTATGATATTATGCTTATATGCTTTTTAGAATGTATGCAATGGAGAACAAATGATACAAATGTTTACTTTCTTTTTGTATTTCATGATGCTGATATATGATAATGTAGACACAATGTGATTTTGAATTTTAGTTTCTGTAAGCAATTTTGGATGCCTCATATTTGTTTTGGCAAAGTGGTGAAGACAAACAGTACGATGAGCAGATAGACTTGCCCCTCTCCTAACTCCACACAACTAGTAAGATGTGAGGGCTCATCACCGAGAGCTAGAAAGGGCACAAGTTGTGAAATGTGTTGAAATGGTAGTGATGAGAGATAGACAAAGCTTTTGTGGAACCAAATTAGGATGCTACAAGCTTACTCCACTTGAGTGACTTCATAGTTTTGGGATGCAACTTGCTTTGTAGTTTATCTAGACTTAGATCCGTAGATGGCCACATGGTAGAAAAAAATTTGGTTTTTAGGATTTTTAATTCTCTTGGAATTTTGAACATCTGATTCATTTGTTTTTGACTCAAGACTTCAAGATTTGAATTGTTTGTCTATGACCTTTTGCATTTGTTTGTCAAGAGGACCCCCTATACTTTGCCCCATGCTACTAGTAAGAAGCGTGGGTTTATCACCATAGGCAAGGCATAGGCAAGTAAGGGCATTTCCATCCTTTCCCAACCCTACGTCACTAGTAAGAGATGCAAGCTCATCACCAAAGGTTGGTGGGGCAAGGAAATGTGTAAAATTAAAATTTTCTGTTTGATCTATATTTGACTTGTTTACTTGAGTAAAATGTCAGTATGTGCTTATTTCCAAAGAGATATACATACGGGATAGATGTGACATGATGAAGCTTCTAGAACAGACCATAGGCAAGACACCTATCCTAAGAAGAAACCAAAAGTGAGAATAAACCCATAGATCTTGGCATGGTTACCGTTAAGACTTTGTCATATCTAGCTTTATTTGATGAAATGATTCCGAAATAATTTGATGATATCATGGAAATAGAGAAGTAAAATTAGATCGTTTATGCCAAAAACATCATGAATTTGTAATGAATTGCTTTGAGAACAAATTCCTTGATCACAATTCGTGTATGAAACAAGCGGACAAAATGATCCTAACTATATGAAGATGTAATGTAGATATAATTATATAAATAGTGCTAGCTACTTACATGTAGAATCGTTTGAGGTGCAGGGAATTGACTGTTTCACCAAATTCCTCACCTTCCAAAGCATACATAGGAGATATGCACCGTTTCCATAGTCTTTCATGACTCGGTATGGGCCCAACCAATTGGGGAAGAACTTCCTTCCTTCACTCGGTCTTTTTGTTGATCCGGCTTTCTAGCCTTAGAACTAGATCACCTTCATATATGTTGCATTCATAGACCTTCTTGTTATACTGCTAGCACATCCGGTCAACATAGACTTTGTGCCATTGTTTAGCATCTAACCTAGCTTCATCTAGACTTTCTAGTTGGGAGAGACGTGCTTCTCTATAAGTGTCTTCATCTAGAATCCCTTGTAATGAAATGCGGAGACTAGGTATTTCAACCTCAAGCGGGAGAACTGCTTCTACCCCGAATACTAGCGAGAAAGGAGTCACTCCTGTTGGTGTCCTTATTGAGGTTCGGTGGGCCCATAAGGCTGGATATAACTTCAAATGCCAATCTCATTTGTTTTCTTTCACCGTTTTAAGGAGAATGGCTTTTAATGTTTTGTTTGTCGCCTCAGCCTGTCCATTGGCTTGAGGGTAATACAAGGAGGCTATATGATGGCTTATTTTAAATTTATTGCATAATTCATGAACTTCGTCATTCTTAAAAGAAGTCCCATTATTTGAGATAATGACTTGCGGGACACTGTACCTATAAATGATTTGGTTCAAAATGAACTTGGCGATTACAGAACCTGGTACAGTAGTAAGAGGCATAGCCTCTACCCACTTGGTAAAATATTCGGTGGCCGTGATTATAAAATTATGGCCATCTATAGATGAGGGAGAGAATTTCCCTATTAAATCTAGGCCCCACGTAGAAAAGGGCCATGGAGTAGCGATTGGTTGTAGAGCTTGTGCCGACATGTGAATCTCATGAGAGAATTCTTGGCATTTATGACACCTTCATACAAAATCTACTACGTCATGTTCTAGAGTAGGCCAGAAATAGCCCATTCGATGTATTTTACGAGTGGTGGCATGGCCACCGAAGTGACCTCCACACATTCCACTATGAGATTCGTGGAGAATCTTCTTGGATTCTTCTGTGTCGACACATCTTAGAAGCATTCCATCGAATGCTTTTCGATAGAGAACTTGCTCTATAATGACGTATTTGGCTACGATAATGCATAACCACCTTCTTTGTTGTAGCGTAGCACCTTCTGGATACGTATGGTCCATGATATAATTAATGATATCAGTGTACCAAGGACACTCAGAGATAGAAGGTCGGGTTTCGACGTAGTATACACACTCATCTAGAAAGTCTAGATCTACTAGATCACCTCTGTCCAATGGATCATCAGCTAACCAATCCACGATGATTTTTCCTTTAACCAACTTCTGATTTACGAACTTTAATTCAAATTCACCCATTAAGGTTATAAAGCGCCCAGCCTTTTTAGACAAGGACCCTTGCGTGAGGAAAGTTCGTAAATGGTTTATTTTTACAATGACCTTTGTTTCTTTATTTAACATGTAATGTCTTAAGCATTTTATTGTAAAGACTATGGTGAGGCATTCTTATTATGCTTGTGTGTAGTGTGTTTCATAATCGAGTAATGTCCGGCTGATGAAATAGATCACACGTTCCCTATTGTCATCATCTTCTTGAGCCAGCATAAAGGCTAGTGAGACATTGGTGGCTCGCGAATATAAAATTAACGGGTGATCTGTATTTGGTGGCATTAGCATAGGTGGTGATAACAAGAAACACTTAACTACGTTGAAAGCTTCATTGCAGTCTTCGGTCCAATCATTGTTATAATATTTCTTGAGTAGATCGTTGATTGGATGAATGGTGAAACTTAAATCTGGGATGAATCTCTGGATCACACCAAGTTTTCTGAGAAATGATCTGATTCCATATTCATCTGAAAGTGGGACCATTTCGAGAACAACCTTAATTTTGGTTTGGTCAACATCGATCTCATGTGATGATATAATGTAACCTAGGAGCTTCCCTCCTGTCACACCAAAGACACATTTTTCGGATTTAGCGTGACTCTATATTCTATCATATGTGAATGATGCGAAGCACTTCCGGATGGTCACAACGCTTCTTGGCCTTGGCCAACAAGTCATCTATGTAGGATTCCACAATTTTATGAATAAGATCATGAAATATATATGTCATAGCCCACTGGTATGTAGCACCAACATTCTTGAGTCCAAATGGCATAACAACATAGCAATAGGTTCCCAAGGAGTTATAAATGTGGTTTTAGCTTGATCTTGTTCAGATATTATGATTTGATTGTATCCCAAGAATCCATCCATGAGAGATAAAAGCTAAAATCCAGTTGTTTCGTCAACGATGACATCTATAGATGGTAATGGGAAGTCATCTTTAGGACATGCCTTGTTAATGTCTCGGAAGTCTATGCAGATGCGTATCTTTCCATTCTTTTTGAGAACCGGAATGATATTAGATACCCATTGAGAGTAATCGACTGGTTTGATGAATCCTACTTAGAGGAGCTTTATTACCTCCTCTTTTACCATGAGAGCTACCTTGGGTTTCATTGGTCTCAATTTTTGTTTAATTTGTTTTTAATTTGATTTAGTGACGAGGTTGTGTACATGATGCAATGTGGGGTACAAATCTGTTATTTCCTTATAATTAAATACAAATGCCTTCGATGTTCCTTGAGGATCCGAGTGTGTATTTCTACTTCTAATGGAGTTAGCGAGGATCCTAACTTCAATATCCTTGGTTCATCTTTCGTTCCGATGTTAATATCAATTGTTTCTTTGATTAGAGAAGCGTTACCTTCTTCAAACTTAGGCGGGCTGGGGTAGCTCCAACTCGTCTCCATTCTCGATTGTTTATATATGTTGAGTTCCTTTTGTAGGGGAAGCTCTGTCATGGGATTCCCAAAGTAAGAAGATGCATGAGGGATTAGGGATAAATCTACCACGTGATGGGTGAGATGTAATTCCGCATAGGTGTTTAATAAATCAAGAGTGGTTGTATTAATATCGGTGTGGTCTAGGATAGTAGATTTTTCAATTCTATTTAAAAGAGGATTTGACATTGTTTTTATCAATGGTTCATCACAAAGGGATACCATGAAACGGGTATCCTCTAACTTACTATTTGGAGTAAAGCACGATCTTTGAGGAGGTTATTGAATTTGCGAGAAGATTTTTTTATGCGGGATTTCTTCAATTGATATGAAGTCAAATTCCTTTCTTAAATTTAATATAGCCATTTTGTAGAGTTGTAAGTGCTCAGCTCTAGTTTCATATATTTCAGAGACTTGGTTTGCTACCAATTGCGAGTCTCCTAACACTCTGATGTTATCAACACCAATTCTCTTAGCTAGGATGAGGCCAAGGAGAAGGGCTTCATACTCGGTGCCATTGTTAGTGCATTCTAATTTTATCTTAAAGGAAAATGGTAGGCATTTTCCCTCTCCGGAGAAGTAAGGATTACACTGCCCCAACTCCGTAATGGCATCTAGCTCCATCAAAATGGAGAGTCAATACCTAGCTAGAACAGGGGCATTGGGACACTTGTTTTGTTAATGTTCTCTACTTCTATCATGAAGATATCCACCGCTAGGAGAGAACCGACACCTAGGGTGTACCCCATGCCTCTGAGAATCAAATGGTAGGAACATTGGTAGATCTGTTCTAGTAATCGAACAATTTTTGCGGTAGTTCCTAATGATAATGTTTCTAAAGTGTTAGCCTCATCTTTGAAGGTGGGGTTGCCTTGGCTAGGCTCATAGTTTCGAGATCTGTCGTAGGTACCAACTTTTCTTACGGTTTCACATCGATAGGTTTATTAAGTTGGTTCGTTGGGAGTTCAAACTTCAAGTGCATGCCTGGTCTTTTCTTTAGGTCAGCCAGGTTTACATCGAATGGTTTTGGATCACCTTTGGCTATGAACACCTTTCCTAAATGCAAGAACCTTACTTATTGAAATAGGGTAGAAGGGATTTCCTTCATACGGTGTATCCATGGTCATCCGAGGATCATATTATAGTTATTTTCTTGATCTATAATATAAAACTCAGTCAAGATTGTTTTGGGTCCTAAGGTGACCGGTAGTATTATATTTCTAATTGAGTTAGCTTTAAGGATGTCATAGCCTCATAGCGTATTTCAGGTTGTGGAACAATTCGTTTCTCTGTACCCTAGCTTTTGAAGGAAAGAAAAAGGGACTATGTTAACTGCTGCCCCATTATCAACCATCGCGCGTTTCACATAATTGTTAGAGACCCACACTTGTAAGTGTAAGGCAAGATCACCTCGGCGTGCAACCTTAGCGTTTGTGGGTATTTTTTAAATTTTGAATATGAATTCGGTGTCCCTATTGGGCTGCCCCGGAGGATGGATATCAAAGTCTATATGATTTACCTGTGTTTTGAGAGGTGGAGTGATGCTAATTAGATGACCTAAACCCAATGCTTCTAAAAGAGTAGCCCTGTGAGTAGGGGAGTTCTTTAATAAATCCAAAAAGGAGATGTGCGAGAAGGTTTTTGTTAGATCATTAATTAAATCATAAGCACCTATGGGTTTTGTTAATACTTGTTGGATATTGTTTGTTTCTAGCGGGTAGCTTGGACTTAGCTGAGAGGAATACTCTCGTGTCCTTGTTATAGCTTCTACGGGTAGTTCGACATCTAATTCCACTAAACCGACTATCTTTGGTCGTGATTGACTTCCTAGTTGTGGTGCAACTAATGGATTTAGCGAAGTTGAAGCTTCATGATCATTGTTTCCTGCAATTCTGACCTTTTTTCCCGCTTGGACTTAAATTGTTATTGTTGTGATTTGGGAGTGGGTCATTGAAGATCTTGAGGGTGCATTTTTAGGGGAAGCTGTCCCTATAAAATTATTCGGTCTTTGGTGACGTAGGATCTGCCAAGAACATATCTATGAAAAGTTTTCTTCATTCATCGGCAAGCGTTGCATGAATTTATTGTAGTCACGACACGTTCTTGTGTCATGGCCCCAAATTTTGTGGAAACCACAATATGAATTAGGATTTTAATTCCTAGTTTGTTGGTTTGGTGCATATTGTGGCCCAAAACTTTGATCAAACCGTTGCCTATTAAAGTTTTGTGTTTGTTGTTTTTTATTTTGATTTTGATTTTGATAACCAGTTGAGCTTTGGCTTGAACCCTGTGTAAGGTTTTGCCATCGTTGTTGTTGTTGTTGTTGTGGATGATTAAAATCCACTGTATTGATTGTTGGAGTAAAGTCATTATTTCGTTGATTGTTTATTTGTGGTGGAGTATTCACAACATTTGTCTTTCTAGCTTGATCGGTTACTCCATCCATTATCACTCCGTGATTTTTGTTAAGAATTTTAGGTCCTTGATTGACATTCGTGATAGTAGGATAAGTTGTAGTGTTTTGGTTGGAGGTGATTAACCTCCCGTTTGCTCCATATGTCTTGTGACCACTATCAATTGCCACTTGATCTATTTGGAGAGCACTCTCAAGTACTTCATCATAAGTTCTTAGTGGAAAATTCTGTACTTCTTCCTTTACTTCTCTACTGAGAGAATGAAGGAATAAATCACATAGTTCCATCGATCCATATTCGGAGCACTTGAAGAAGAAAGAGAGTGTGTGCCACCTACTGGATGAAATGGGTGAGAGATTCATTGTGTTCTTGTTTAATGTACAAGAATTCCCTGATTCTGTTCTTAATAGTTTATTCATGTCAAAGGCCTTGATGAACTCTGACATGAGTTGCTTGAACAAATGGATGGAATCCTCAGGTATTCTATAATACCAATCGAGAGCGATGCCCTCCAAAGTTTTGGGGAATATTTTAGCAACAACCCCATCCCATGGGAGTAGTTCTCGGATGGCTATAGCATAAGCTTTGATATGTGCATTCGGATCTCCCTCACCTTTTTATTTGGGAAAATCAGGAAGAGGTCTTAGAAGCATGATGCTTCATATGGTGAAATCTAAGGGCTCTTTCAAGTATTCTGAATATGTCCCTATCGCATAGGTTTTGACCATTGATGGTGCCTGCTGAGGGAGCGGTAGTGGAATGGGTTATTGATATGGCGTTACATATGCATTAGTAGGAGCATAAGGGAACCCCTGTGGTTGAGTAAAAATACCGGAGAGGAGAACATATCCCCTTGTGGTGATTTGGAGTACATGTTTAAGTATGAAGGGGTATTGTCCAAGAATGGATTATTTTGTACCAGACCGGGAGGTATTGGAATGGTGTTAGAAACGGTGGTTCTAATCGGCGTTTGTTGTGAATAATGAGGAGTCATGCCTAACGTACCTATTCCTGTGAGGAGGTCTATTTGGCTAGGTTTAGAATTTCCTTCCTGCATGAGTCAAGAATGGTGATTTACATGGGCAAGTTCTAACCCTCTCACTTTTTCTACTAATGTTGAAATGACTTCATTTGGTGAAGTCACGGTGTTTTTCCTTAGCGGCATCTGTTGTATATCATGGTGTTGTATAGGCATGTGATATCCTGCTATGAATTGATCACTACCTTGCTAAGTTTCCCGAGGGTATTTCCTATATATAGTGGCATGGAGGTATTTTCTTGAAAAGAGACCTCGGGTTGTGTTTGTAAACCTCCTACAGGTGGGTACATACTTCGAGAATGTTGTTCATTCCTAACATAATGTACCAAATGTTCATCATCTAAACCTAGGTACAGGTCAGATTGTCTACTAATTTGTGGTCTAAGTAGTACCTGAGGAGATGAGCTAGACTCTCCTGTGAGCGTCATGTTGTTCGAGCCTGAAGGCTCTATTTGTTGAGTGAGCTGATCCAACACCTCTGTTTGGAAAGATGAGTTATGTATGATCCTTGGAGATGGAGTTTGTGTTGATAATTAGTTATCTGAATAGTTTTCACCCCATACCAAGAGCGAGGGTGATGATTGTCCATTCAGTTAAGCGTAGTATGCCTCAAGACCTAAGAGAGGCCTACCATATGCTTTGAATCCCGACATATTCGGGGGGTATATGAATACCCACAGAATAATGGGAAGGAGTGAAGGTGATGGTGAACGCTAATGAGGTAGAAAAGATGAAAGAGTCGTTTTAATTTGAAAGAACCAGTAGAAATCTAACTCTAGACCAGAGAGTAGAAAGGTTCATGGCGGGTTCACCAATTTTGTACGATGGAAAAGTAACAAGCGAGCATTGGAATCTACAAGAAACTCTTCCTCACACCTAACCTCTCAAGGTCGTGCCGAGACAACCGGTGAGGATTGAATACCCATGGGATGCGAGACAAACCGAGTTAGGTAATCTGATGTCTTCGACACGCACTAGTGGAAATTGTGAATCTAAGGCAAAGAAGGCCCTTCTAACCTGAACTGGTGTGATAGATCGATCAGCAAGGATGACTTCTTGAAGGCTCCAATCAATATCGAGCTCTGGCATGATTCGGTCTATGGGTTGTGGAATACGTGGAAAATGACCTCGGATAGTTTCATGTATGTTTCCAGATAAGGTCATAGGGTGGATGGTAACTATATCTGACTCTATGATAAATTCTATGGCTTAGTCCAGAATTCCCTAGCTTCATTAGCTGTTATTTCTAACAAGGATAATTGTTCAATAGTAATAGGTGGAAGTGGAGTAGATCTGAATACCAATGTATGGAAGCCGGTAATCGATGTCGGTGACCAATAGATTCATTGGGTTGAGGGATTTGTGGGTCAAAACCATAGATTCGTGGTTGTTGTGGTCTTGCTATGGTCATGTGTAGAATTAGTCCCTAATCCCTAGTATCAGAGCATTCTCAGCTTCTATACTCGGAATTAATAATTGTGTGATCTTATCGAGTATCTTACGGGTGTTTGTGCAACCTGAATTCTTAAGCTAGTATATATGTCTCGTGAGAGTATCCCCTACATTCGGCTATGGGACCAAAGGATCACAACCAAAGTTCATTCTCTTTCAAACCCTTCTACGGTCATGTGGCTATGAATCTAGGGTAGTTTGTAGTTTGGTTGATTTGACCAAAACATGTGCGCTTTGTCATCTTCTTTGTTTAACCCGCTTAATCGAGAACCAATTTTTTGTAAGTTTACCATTGTTCGGAAGACTTGGATCCTGAGATTTTGATCTATATCAGTTATTGCTGTGATGAGATTGGGTTGGGGCACGATTGGCTCGAATACGTATTCTATGGGCTCTCTAGGTCCCATGATTGTCATACAAAAGAAAGTTATATAAATCTAACTAATGACAAAATAAACTAATTATGAAAGATATGTCTATGTATATTCCTAAATCTGATATATCTATCTACTAAATAGAATTTAAAGAACAACTATCTAATATATCTAGAATTGATAGTTTAAAATAACAAATTAAAACAAACAAGATAACCGAGTATAGCTATTTGTTTGTGTAACTATGAACCTATTCTAAATAATGAAACAATTGATCTAGTCTATTTGCAAGACTCTCGATCCTACCTCAGAAGTGAGAAATGAATCATAGTTTCTTAAAAACTATCAATCCCCATAGCTTCCCTAGTAATATCGAAAGTAAAATTGACTAAAAATAACTGATTGGCTACTCTATTTGATATGTTTATAATTAGAACTTTGAAAGCTAGAACCTAGATTCTGTAGAATAGTGGTGAATCCAATGGTGTGTGTGGATATGTTCCTCAGTGTGATCTCCTCGTTCCTTTGTGTTCACTTGGATCCAGAAAAGTGTGTAATGCTAGCATCAATAGAAGTAGATATTGGGACAAAGGCAGCTTAGGATACAGACTGAATACAATGTGAGTAGGAGAGAGATAGCGCAAGAGTACAGAGCTTGGCTTATGCAATTCCTAGTGGGATTTATTGCGAGTCATGCAACATAAAACGTCCAGAACCTGAAACTATCATGTTTGAAGAAAAAAACCTGCAACTTTAATGGCTTCCTATTGAAAACAAACTATTTTACTCCAATGGATTGGATGAAATATCAACAACATTTGCACAAGATGGATATGTGGCTTCCTAACAACAAAACAACACTAACTAGGCATGCAATGAAAGAAACTAAGAATTCTAAATAAAATGAAAGACTAATCTATTGCAATGAGAAATTCAGAGGAAAATTTGAGGGGCCATTTGCTTGAGCACAAGCCATCTATTTATAGCATTTGCATTTACCCAAGGTAAAAACCAAATAGAACTCTTAAACTATAAACAATGGCAAAACACTATTCTAGGGAACCAAAATCATTAATGCAAGCTTATGGCAGTGTAAAAAAGCTGGTAAATGTTGAAATTTATGTGATTCATGTCAAGAGAGCATTTTGAAAACATGTAAAGGATCACCGCCCGCTTAGGGCAGCGGTCACGAGAGGCGACCACCCGGTCGGGCGGCGGTTTCATAAGCTGAAGAGAAAAGGCAAAGAAAAGAGGGAAAAAGAGAGAAACAAAGCACGTGGGCTAAGGGGCATGCGGGATGTTAACGCACACTTGGGGAGCTTTTTCGGATCCCGAACACCTTACAAGGAGACTTGTATCATCATTGGGGTACATGTTACATTGTTAAAACGAGTGTAGTACCCTACAATTTTGGGTACGTACATTGACGGGTCTAGAAGCATGCATGCGGTTAAGGCTCTACGATAGAGAACTTGGTCTTAAAAACATATTTAGTGGTAATAATGCGTAACCACCTTCTTTTTTTGTGACATGGAACTTTCTAGGTATGTATGGTTGATGATAAAATTTATGATATTAGTATACCAGGACATGTAGAAATGGGGGGTCTGGTTTCGACAAAGTATACATAATCATTGTGAAATTCTAGATCTACCAGCTTGCCTCCATCTAGTGGATTGTTAGCTAACCACTCTATAATTATTTGTCCTTTAAGAGATTTTTGGTTTACGAATGTTAACTTAAATTCTCCCATTAAGGTTATGAAACGACCAGCCTTTTTACTTAAAGATGCTTGTGTGAGAAATGTTTGTAAATGGTTTGTCTTTACAATGACCCTTGTTTCCTAGTTTAACATGTAATGTCTCAAATGTTTTGTTGCAAAAATTATGGCAAGGCATTCTCTCTCTGCCTATGTGTAACGTGTTTCATAATCAAGAAACGTTCGGCTAATGAAATAGATCACGTGTTCTCGTTTATCATCGTCTTCTTAGGCCAAAGCATGCAGGGCAGTGAGACATGAGTGACTCGTGAGTATAGGATTAAAGGGTGGTCTGGCTTGGGAGGAATTAGCGTGGGTGGTGAAAACAAGAAGTGCTTAACTGCTTTGAAGGCCTCATTGCAATCTTCAGTCCAATCGACACTATAATCTTTCTTGAGTAGATTGTTGATTGGATGAATGGAAAAGCTTAAATCTGGGATGAACCTTTGGATTGCACTGATTTTCCCAAGAAATGACCTGATTCTAGACTCATCGAAGGTGGGATCATTTCGATAATATCTCGTATTTTGGCTGGATCAACATCAATCCCTCATGAAGATATAATGTATCCTATAAGTTTGCCTCCTGTTACACTGAACACACACTTCTCTAGGTTTAATGTGACACCATACTCAATTAGTCATGAGAGGATGATACGGAGCACTTACGGATGATCACAGGGTTTCTTGGCCTTGGCCAACAAGTCATCCACATATGATTCCACAAATTTATGAATAATATCATGGAATATATAAGTCATTGCCCACTGATACGTAGCACCGATGTTCTTAAGACCAAATGGCATGACAACATAATAATAAGTTCCCCAGGGAGTTATAAATGTGGTTTTGGCTTGATATTGTTTAGATATTTTAATTTGATTGTACCTTGAGAACCCATCCATGAGGGACAACAGTTCAAATCCATCTATTGCATCAACGATAATTTCAATGGATGGTAATGGGAAATCATCCTTGGGACAAGCTTTGTTAATATCCCGAAAGTCTATACAAATGTGTATCTTGCCATTATTTTTTAGGATGGGAATGATATTAGACACCCATTATAAATAGTCAATGGGCTTGATGAATCCTACTTGGAGAAGTTTTATTTCTTCCTCTTTTACCATGAGATCCACTTTTGGCTTCATTGGTCTTGACTTCTGTTTAATTGGCTTCGCATCTGGTTTAGTGATGAGATTATGTACCATAACTTGTGGTGTGATACCCATCATTTCTTTATAATTAAATGAAAAATCATGTTGATGTTTTGTGAGGATTTGGGTGTGTATTTCTATTTCTTCTAGAGTTAACGAGGATCCCAACTTCAAAATTCTTGGTTCTTTCTCTATTCCAATGTTTATGTCAATGGTTTCTTCTATCAAAGAAGTGTTACATTCTTCAAATTTAGGTGGGTTTGGAAATAGTTCCAAGCTTTCTCCATTTTCTATCTTGTAGATATCGATATCCTTCCGTGGAGGAGACTCTGTTGTGGGATTTCCAAAGTAAGAAGAGGAGTGTGGTATTATGGAAAGATCAACTATAGGGTGATCAAGGTTTAGCTCTACATAGGCATTTAGATATTCGAGAGTGACTTCATAATTTTCAACATGATGTAAGATAGAATATTCATTCTTAGTTGTACGTGTGAGAAGAGGGTTTGTTTACATTTTCTTCACCAATGGTTCAAGACAGTGATACCTTGAAAATTGTATCTTCCAACTCATTGCTTGGGATAAAAAGCAAAGCTAAGGTTCTTTATTGAATCTATGAGAAGGTTCTATTCTCGTGGGATTTCCTCAATGGATATGAAATCGAATCCTTTGCTTAGATCTAATACCACTGTTTTATAGAGCTGTAAGTGCTCAGATCTAGTCTCATATACTTCAGAGACTTGGTTTACAACTAATTACGAGTCTCCTAACACTCTAATTTCATTAACACCGATCCTTTTGGCTATGATGAGGCTAAGGAGGAGGACTTTGTACTTAGTGTCATTGTTTGTACATTCAAATTTTGATGTAAAAGAAAAAGGTAGGATCTTTCCCTTAGAGAAGTAAAGATCACACCTGCCCTGACTCTATAGTGACATCTAGCTCCATCGAAATGGAGAGTCCAATATTTACTAGGAAAAATGGATGTTGGGGCATTCTTTGCATCTGTTTCTTCTATTTTGATTACTTCTACCATGCAAAGTTCCTCTGCTGGAAGAGAACAAACTCCTAGGGTACATCCCATACCTGTGGAATCAAATGGTAGGAAAATTGGTAGATATTGTTCTAGTAATTTGACAAATTTTGTAGTAGTTCCTAATGACACTGCTTATACAATGTTAGCTTCATCCTTGAGGGCTGCGATGCCCTTGACTACATTTGTAATTTCTAGTTTTGTTGTAGGTATTAATTTGTCTTCGATTTTGAGTCGATTGGTTTGTTAAGTTGGTTTGTCGGGAGTTCAAACTCGAGTGAATGCTGGTCTTTTCTTGGTCCGCTAGGTGTATGTCGAATGGTTTTGGGTCACCTTTTGTTATGAATATCTTTCCTAGGTGTAAGAATCTTATTTCTGGAATAACGTAGAAGGGATTTCTTTCATGCGATATATCCATGGTTGGTCGAGGATCATATTATATTTGGTTTCTTGATCTATGATATAAAACTCGGTGAGGATTTTCTTGGGTCCTAAAGTGACTAGTAATATTATCGTCCCAATTGAAGTAGCTTTAAGGCTGCCATAAACTCTTAGCGTATTTCTTGTTGTGGAACAATTTGTTTCTCCATATCCTAGATTTTGAAGGAAAGAGAAGGGGAAAATGTTAACTTCTACCCCATCGTCAACCATTGTGTGTTTAACATAATTATTGTAAACCCGCATATGTAAATGCAAGGCCGGATCACCTCTACGTGTAATTTTGCTTTTGTGGGCATTTTTTTATGTCAAATATAAACTCGGTATCCCTATCTGGCTGCCCTGGAGGGTGGATATCAAAGTCTATATGGTTTACTTGTGTTTCGGGAGGTGGAGTGATGTTAATTAAATGACCTAGACCTAGTGCTTCTAAAAGAGCAGCCCTATGGGTAGGATAATTTCTTAATAAGTCCAAAAAGGAGATGTGAGAGAAGGTCTTTGTTAACTCATTAATTAAATCATAAGCACCAATGGGTTTTACCAATCTTTATTGAATTTTATCTGGCTCTAGTGGATAGATTGGATTTGGTTGAGAAGAATATTCTCATGCTCTTTTTATGGATTCTAAATGCAGCTCAGTATCTAACTCCACTAGACCAATTATCTTGGTTCATGGCTGATTTCCTAATTACGGTGCGACAAGTGGATTTAGTGAAGTTGAGGCTTCATGATCATTATTTCCTATCATTACACCTTTGTTTGTCCCATTTGGATTTAATTTATTATTGTTATTGTGATTTGGAAGTGGATCATTGAAGATCTTAAGAGGTGTGTTTTGAGGGGAAACTACCCCTGTGAAAGTATTTGGCATAGGTGTCACAGAATCTGTTAAGAACATATCTATGAAGAGTTATCTTTAGTCTTCTGGAAAATGTTTTATGAACTTATTGTAATCATGGTAAATCCTAGTGTCATGGCCTCGAATTTTGTGGAAAACACAATACAAGTTGGGATTATAATTCCTAGGTTGTTGTTTTGGCACGTGTTGTGGTCCAAATCTCTTATTAAGCTGTTGACTATTAGGATTAAAGTTTTGCGTTTGTTTCCTTTGGTTTTGGTTTTGATATCCAGTTGAGTTTTGACTTGGACCCTGTGTCTAGATCTGCCATTGTTTTTGTTGTTGTTGTTGTTGTTGGGGACGATTAAAATCCACCACGTTGATTGTTGGGGTAAAATTTTTGTTTCGTTGATTGTTAACCGGTGGTGGAATATTTACAACATTTGCTTTTTAGTTTGGTCAGTCACTCCATCTATTGTCACTCTGTGGTTTTTGTTAAGGATTTTAGGTCCTTGATTGGCATTTGTGGTAGTAGGATAAGTCATAGTATTTTGGTTGGGGATGATTAACCTCCCATTTGTTCCATATGTCTTGCAACCGCTATCTATTACAACTTGATCTATTCGGAGAGCACTCTCGAGCACTTCATCATAAGTTCTTAGTGGGAACTTTTGGACTTCTTCCTTTATCTCTACTAAGAGAATGAAGGAATAAATCACAAAGTTCCATCGATCCATGTTTGGAGTGCTTCTTTGAAGAATAGAGGACTATATGCCATCTTTGGATGAAATGAGCAACATGATTCATTGTGTTGTTATTTAATATGCAAGAATTCCCTGATTCCTATTCTCAAAAATTTGTTCATGTCAAATGCCTTAATGAAATTTGAAATGAGTTGTTTAAATGAATGTATTGAGGCTTCAGGTATTCTATAATACCAATCGAGGGTGATACCCTCTAAAGTTTTGGGGAATATTTTAGCAACAACTCCATCCCAAGGGAGTAGTTCTCGAATGGTTGTGGCATAGGCCTTAATATGTGCATTTGGGTCTCCCTCTCCTTTTTACTTGGGTAGATCAGGGAGAGGTCTTAGAAGCATGACGCTTCATATAGTGAAGTCTAAAGGTTCTTTCAAATATTCTAAATAAGTCCCTATCGCATAGGTTTCGACCATTGATGGTGCTTACTGAGGGGGTGGAGGTGGAATGGGTTGTTGATATGGCATAGCATATGTATTTGCAAGGGCATAAGGAAATCGTTGTATTTGAGAAAACATGCCGGGAGAAGAGAACATATCTCCTGTGGTGAATTGGAATACATGTTTAAGTATGGAGGAGCATTGCTCGGGAATCAATTGTTTTGTGCAAAGTTGGGCGTACCATACTCTCAAGCTGAAGTGGAATTTGAAAAGGTAGTTCTAGTTGGCATTTGTTATAAATACTGAGGACGCATTCCCGACATGCCTATTCCTATGAGGAGGTCTACTTGGCTGGGATGATGTGGAGGATTGGAAGTTCCTACTGCATGAACTATGAATTTTGACTTGCTTGAGAAAGTTCCAACCCTCTAACCTTCTCAACTAAGGATGAGATGACCTCGTTTGGTGAAGACACGGTATTTTCCTTAGTGGTGTCTGTTGTATATCTTGAGGTTGTATAGGCATATGGTACCCTGCTATGAATTGATTGGTGCCCTGCCAAGTTTCACCAAGGGCATTTCCTATAGGTGGAGGAATGGGGGTGTTTTCTTGGAACGAGACCTCAAGTTGTGTTTTCAAACCTCCTATAGGTGGGTACATATTTTGATAGCATTTTTCACTCCTAGCATAACGTGCTAAGTATTCGTCATCTAAAAACAGATATAGATCTAACTATCTACCAATTTGTGGTCTAAGCAACACTTGAGGAGATGAACCAGATTCTCCAGTGAGCATCATGTTGTTTGAGCTTGAAGGCTCGGTTTGTTGCGTTTGAGTGAGCTGATCCAACTCCTCTATTTGGAAAGAAGAACTATATCTAGTCCTTTGAGGTGGAGTTTGTGTTGAAAATCGGTTAGTTGAATAGTTGTCACCCCATGCTGAGAGCAAGGGTGATGGTTGTCTATTTAATTGATCGTAGTATGCTTCAAGACCTAGGAGAGGTCTGCCATATGCATCGTATCCCGACATATTCGGAGGGTATATAAATACCCGTAGAATAATGGGAAGAAGTGAAGGTGGATAAAACTAAAAGAAGAGTGTGAAAGTGAAGCAATTGTTCCCTTCATGTTGGGTTCACCAATTTTGTTGGTGAAGCTGATGTGAAGGCTAAAGAGGTGGAAAAGATGAAAAGTATACTAATTGGAAGAACAAGTAGAAATCTGACTCTGAATTAGAAGGTAGGAAGTTCACGTCGGGTTCAAAAATTTTGTTGGTGAAGCTGATGTGAAGGCTAATGAGGTGGAAAAGATGAAAAGTATACTAATTGGAAGAACAAGTAGAAATAAGACTCGAATCAGAAGGTTGCGTGTTTGTTTCATGTTGGGTTCACCAATTTTGTATGATGGAAAAGTGACATGCGAGCATGGGAATCTACAAGTAACTCTTCCTCACACCCGACCTCCCGAGGTCATGCCGAGATAGCCGGTGGGGATGGAATATACGTGGGATGCAGATAAACTAGTTAGGTAATCTTATGTCTTCAACACGCAATAATGGGATCTACGTGAATCTAAGGCAAAGAAGGCCCTCCTAACCTGAATCGGTGTGATAGATTGTTTAGTGAGGATAGCTACTCGAAGGCTCCAATCAATATCAAGCTCTGTCGTGATCCGATCTATGGGTTGTGGGATATGTGGAAGATGACCTACGGGTGCTTCGTATATATCTCTTGACAAGGTCATGAAAATGGAATGGCTAAATGTGTAGTGGATCTTTTGGTGTTTTATGGATGATTCTCTAGTCTAGTCCAAAAATATTTAGCTTGATTAGCTGCTACGTTTAATAATGATAGTTGTGTGATGATGTCTGGTGGAAGTGGAGAAGACCTAAATTTTGATATTTTGGTCTATGTCAGTTAATGCTACAACAAGATTGGGTTGAGGCATGATTGGCTCAAAAATGTATTCCCTAGGCTCCCTAGGTCCCATGATTGTCATACAAGATCAATATAAACCTAACTGAAATGAAATAAACTAATTATGCAAGATATATCTACAATATATATATATATATATATATATATATATATTCCTCTATTTTTGTATTTTTGATAGAATTTTTAATAGAATTGAAAGAGAAACTAATCTAATATATTCATAAAATGACAAATAATCTAATAAAAAAATTAAAACAAGTAAGGTGGCCCGGTGTAGCTACTTGCCGGTGCAGTTGTGAGTTTATCCTAAATAACTAGATAGCTGATTAACTTACTTGAAATATTCTCAATCCTACCTCAGAAGTGAGGAATGAATCATAGTTTCTAAGAAACTATCAATCCCCACAGCTTCCCCAACAATATCGAAAATGAAATTTAACTAAAATGAAATATTTCTTGCTTCTATTTGATATGTTCTAACTAGAACTTTAACAGATAAAACTTGGAATTTGCAGAACAGTGGTGAATCCAATAGTGTATGATTTTGTCTCCTCAGAATGATCTCCTCGTTCCTTCATGCTCACGTGAATCAGAAGAGCATGTATATGCTAGCATCAATAGAAGAATGTATTTGAACAATGACATATTTGGATATAGACTGAATATAATGCAAGTAGGAGAGGGACAACACAAGTGAAAGAGCTTGGCATACGTACTTCATAGCAGGATTTATTACAGGAATACAACACAAGTGTACCAAGAGATTATAGAATCTACCTTCTGAGAAGAATAGAACTTACAAATCTAATGAATTCAATCTACAACTGACACTACTCTGCTCTAAACTAATTTGTATGAACAACAATGAACAAGGCTGAAGCAAGAAGATTGAATGGCTTCTAGCAGAAAAGGAAAACTAGCATGGATGAAAAACGTGAAAACAAAATGAATTCTAAGCAAGAAATTGATATACTAAACAATGGAAATGAGAAGTTGAGGGGCCATTTGCTTGAAAACAAGCTAGTTATTCATAGATTTCACATTCACCCAAATGTGATTCCTATTAGAACTCTTTTACCATTAAATAATGAGGAAACACTATTCCAAGGAACATAAAACATTAATAAGAGCTTAGGCGGTTGAGAAATGCTGGTAAAAGTTGAAAAATTATGCAAGTCGCCATCAAAGGAGCATGCTGGAAAACGCGTGAAGGACCACCACCCGACAGGCGGCGGTTTCATCATGAAGGTCAAAAAGTATTTAAAAGGGGGTGAAGGATGAAACAAAGCACAAGGAACTTGGATAAAGTATTTGGGATGCTAACATATACTTCATGAGCTTCTCTAGATCCCGAACACCTTGCGAGGTGACCTATATCATCATTGGGGCATGTGTAACATTGTTTTGGTGGTACAGTACCCTACAATTTTGGGTACGTATAGTGACCATAGGTTGTGTATTTTATTATTATGGTTAATGTTTAATTCTTGTTCTATGCATTTTATTTGTAATGTATTCTCTTCTTTTAAATAATTAATTGTGATAGATTAATGTGAGATATCATATGTTTAAAGTTTAATTAAATCAAATTGAAATATATGGGAAGTAATTATAAGAGTTTTTAGCTGTTGTAATTAATTTTTAAGAGCTTGTGTAAGTCAGATTTTAGAGTATGAAATACTCCACCTCCATGGAAATTCAAATTTGACATTGGGGCTGTTTTTGGAGACTTGTGGGACAAGTAAAACTTGTCCCATGTCTCTAGATTTATGTTACCAACCATACTTATGGTTGGGGAAGTGATTGGTGACTTTTATAATGCATTTTATTCATCTTGTGCATGTTTTTAATTGCACTTTCTTACATTTTAATTTAATGGTTGTCCCTTGAGGTGTGGGTTGTTTTGGAGTGTGCAAGTAACTTTTCATTCTTCACCCACCTCTTTATTAAGCCTTGGAGTTTGGATTTTTTCTTTTGTGTTGATTTGAGAGGATGTGTGATGTGGCATCCTACATGGATCCACATCATCCTCTTCTTTCCCCCTTCTATATATTTCAAACTCTCTTCTTGTTTTGGGGTTGTTGAACCTTTTTGCATTCTTCCTTGGGGGCGCATTTTCTTGTGGGAGCTCTTGCTTTTGAAGAAAGTTTTGGAGACAACTTTGCATGCTTGGGAGGTTGTTGTTTTGGGTTGTGTTTGGCATTTGAAGCTTGTTGTTTGGAGCTGTGTTATTGTCTTGGAAAGCTTGTTGTTTGGAAGCAAAGTAACCATGGAGAGGTAGGAATTTAACTCTCTTTTATTTCTGTTATTTTCTTGTTGTGTTGTGTGGAAAATGCATGCTTTGTTTTATTTGTTGCTTGGTTGGGTAGACTACCTTAGGGAAGGTGTAGGAGAAGGCTATGGGGAATTATTGTGGGGGCATAAGGGAATGCCATTGGCATCAAAATTTTGTGGAGGGAGTTTGGGTTTGGGATCCACCATGGAAAAGAAATATCTTACATTTCTTACTTTGTGGGGGGCATAAGGAAATTTGTGGGGGGCATAAGGAGGGATTTGTGGGGGGCATAAGGAAATTTGTGTGATGATTTACTTGAAGACCTTTGTATTTGGTGGATGCCCAATTCCCAATTGGGAGGCATAAGTAGCTTCCCCCATATGCCTTTCTCCTTTGGCTTGCAAGATCAAGCCTAAGTTCTATTTTGATGTGTTTCTAAATGTAGTTGTGAACTGTTGCTTGTTTTGTGTTATATTGTGTTGCAAAAAGAAATGTGTGTGTGTGTGAAAGAATGTTGTGTTGTGGAAGCCAGTTGTTGTTATGGTTGAATTGCATATTTTATTATATCTTTGTTGAGCCTCGGGGGCCAATGATGAAGGAAGGATTCTCCTTTCATTGGATGTCTTGGTTGGGTGGAGAGCATTGCCTTTCCCCCTCTTTGTTGTGATCAATTTGGAGAAAAAAATAAATGGAGCATGTTGCTGTTTTGGAGCCAAAGAAATGTATAGTTTGATAGTCCCTTCTTGTGAGCAAGTTATTGTATTCCTTCCCACTTTGAAGTGGATGAATTGTATAATTATTGTAATGAGAAGTTTCTTGTATTGATGAGGAAAGTTTGAAAGTGAAATGTGAAATGTAAAGAGTTATATTCTCTTCTTTATTTTGAAAAAGGAATGTGAAAGAGTGTTGTATATTTTGTAAACTGTATTTGAAACCAAATGAAAATTCTATTAATTGTATTCAGGCATTGAATGATGTAAATATGTTTCTCTTTTTGAAATCAATAAGGAATTACAAGTTCATCTCTTATTCACATTGTTGTAATTGAAATGGGAATATCAAATGGTGATTGAATTACTATTGTGAATGGAATCTTTGTTTAATTGCAAAGGAAAGAAAATACGCATGAGAGAATTATATTGCTTGTCTTCTTTTGAAATATATCAAATTGGGAAATCAGGTTTTAAAAATCTCATTTGGAAATGATTTTTTAGAAACAACTAAGTGCAATGGACTAGTTTAGAAACTATATACACATTTAAATGATAAAATTGATATATAGACTTAAAAGAGAAAGATCATTATTATAAACTTTATCTTTATAAATTCATTTAATAAAAAAAAGGAACAGTTCAAAATTTCACACACTAATTAACTTGGAGATGTTAAAATTTAGTATGTTGTTTCAAAAATGAACCCAAATTGACAAGTAAATCTCAAGAAAATAACCTAACCATTGGTAATTTGAAAACAATCCCTCTAATGATCGTTTTGTCACTCATTGAGAAAAAAACACAATTTTGAATCAATTGAACAAACTAACTTCTCTAAAATACTCTAAACCCTCCCTAGATCAACCATCCATGTCTCTTTGACATGTTGAGTAAAGGAGGAAACTGAATTTAATCAAAATTGAAAGTTGGGAATTACTAGCTTGCAAATTATAAGCTGTAGATCTTTTTTTTTAAATTTACCCTTTAAGCTTCATCAAAAAGTAAATTTTATGCTTTTTGTGTAAAGAGGGCATCGAGATATTTCCAAAAAGTCCTTGTTTGCCCAAAACTGAGCTTTCTATCTCAATTTATGGATCTTTGAAGTTTTTGTGCCTTGGCGGGAAAATTATGGAAAATTTTCCCTGGCGGGCCCGCAACCCAAAAAATTCCCATCATTTTGCCTTAGAAATTTTTTTGGAAAAATTTTGGTTCGGGAAATTTTTTCTATTTTCCTCTCTTTGGCCCTGACCCAATTAGAGGGCACCACATGTCCTCTTGGAGCTACCACATAGTCATGGTTTATTTTTAACCCTTAGACCTTTGAAAAATTTGGAAAAATTTCCATCTTAGCCCCACTAGCCTGACAGCCAATGAGAAGGTGCCACGTGGCACCTTAGGGTGGCAGCGGGGAGGGAGGACCCCTTTGTTTTTTTGGTTTTGGCTTTGGGAAATATTTAACAAATTTTCCCGTGGCCCCGCATCACCACCCCCACATTGGGCTTTTCTTCTTCCACGGGCACACAGACTCGCGTGTCCCTTTCTCCCTTTTTGTCCTACATTAGGCGCAATTGCATTAATTCCTCCCGCCACTCCACCCTTCCCTCCCCCTCTCTGCTTTGCACCAGGACTCAATATGTGTACTCTAGGGACCCGCGAAGGCATGGAAGAACTTTTTCCTTTGTGCTGCATGATGGGAAAAATTCCCCAATCTGCCCCGCAACCCGCTAACCCATTAATGGTGTTTTTCCCACCTCTTGACATGTGTCCCCCTAGGGGAAAATTTTACCTAAAAACTCCGCCCGCTCATATCTTGAGTTCTGTAAGGAGTTAGGAGGACTTATTTATATCACTGGAAAGGTGAGAAAATTTCCTATCCAATGGGAATGGTTTAGGGAAATTTTGGAAGCATTAAGTTTGGGAAAAATCCAGTTGAAACTCTGAGGCTACTAGAGAGTAGGCATGGGGGTAAATTACTCCCTGAACCTAACTAAAACATCTAACCCTAAAATTGGAACCTTGTGAACTTGATATTAGTTAATAAAGGAAATGTGTGTTTTGGTAAAATTGGTTTTGTTCTAGAACCTGCCAGTGGCAACGGTTGTCTTGCAACTTGGTTGTGGACACTTCTAATAAAAAAATTATTCCATAATTTTCTAGCTAACCCTAGGTTGTTTCTTTGGTCTCAAGTGGTTATTTAATCGGGCATCATGGAAAGGGTGTGGCCTTATTCAACCTCTTATAGGTTTTTATATAACCCCAAATTATAGTAGAAACTTTATCATCCCAATCTTTCCTTCCAACATCACAATTTTTTGTTAAATTCTTGCTCAATATCTTGTTGAAGGCCTCAGTAGTCCCATTTTCTTGAGGGTGATAATGAGTAGTCTTGTGATGTGCAACCATAAATTAATCTAACAATATATTTATTGTCTCATTCAAGAAGTGTGTGCCCTTATCACTTGCCAAGCTCATAAGACATCCATACCTAGTGAGAATATTTTCCCGTAAGAACCTTACTTCCATAGCTATTATCAGATCCTTTATAGGTGTTGCTTCTACCCACCTTGTAAGTTAATGTGTGCAAGTGATGATGTAGCACAATCTAGTTCTACGAATAGCTAGGGAAATAGGACCCACAAATTCTATACCCCGGTTCTCAAACAGATCTTCAATCATAATAGGTCTTAAAGGAATTTCATCTCTTTGCCCGGAGTTTTGAAGGCGCGCGGTGATCAAACACCTTACAATACTCTTTATAGTATTTGTACAGGGTCTCCCACCATAATCTAGTGAGTAGAATATTACATGCGGTGGCATCACCTGCATAGTGCCCACCTATAATACCATCATGATCCTCTTCCATGATATTTGTGCACTCATGTTCCAGTACACACTGACATAATACTTCATCTCATCTTATTTTTTATAAGTTACAACTTATCAACATGAAAGGCACAACATGAATTGTAAGTTTATTCTTCTCTAAAGCTTTCATTCCTTCTAGCGCTATACATGTGCATAAAAAGACAAAAATATCCTCAATTTTAAAGGTGCACGATGTAACCTATATAACTGTGCATCCAACATGGTATCTTCAATTTTCTATGTGTCCTTTCTGGTTGAATTCTTGATAAGTGGTCTGGGCTAGAATTACTTTTACCTTGTTTTACCATGACTGTAAATTCAAATTCTTTGAATAAGAGCACCCATTGACATATGCACCTTTGTAAATGGGCTTATTTGCCAAGTATTTTAATGCCATATGATCTGTATAATATACAAAAGGTGTTGCTAGCAAGTATTGTTTGAATTTATGCAGCGCGTAGATCATTGACAAGGCCTTATGCTCTGTAGTTATATAATTATATTCTGTAGGAGTCAACTTTCTACTAGAAAAATAGATAGGATGATCTATAATACATTCTCTAGGTTGAGCTAACATTGTGCTAATTATTTTACCAAAGGCATCCACATGTATGTGAAATGGTTGGTTCCATGAGGGAAAATGTAGAATATGCATTGTCTTAAGTCTCTCCTTTAATGCCTCAAATGTGTGCTGTTGCGGTTCTCCCCAATAAAATGTCCCTTTTCCGTAAGTAACTCCTCTAGGGAAAAAATATTTACATGTCCTTTGATAAATTTTTCAGAATACCTGTGTGGTCCAAGAAGCCACACATCTCACTTTGACTAGTAGGTTCCTCTAGGCCTACAATAACTACAACCTTAGCTAGATCTACTAACAAACCTTCCTTGCAGATGATATGCCCTAACAAAGTTCTAAAAGGTGTAGAAAACATGCACTTCTTGATGTTTAAAGATATGTTTAACTATCTACATATTGAAAACATTATGTGAAAGTTGTCACAATGATCCTTAACAATCTCATACACTATATAATCATCTAAGTAAACCTGCAAGAATTTGTGAATAAAATCCTAGAATGCTTGAACAACTATGCACAAAAATACAACATGCACGGTTTTCAAACCAAAGGGAATTACATTATATTTTCCCCATTGAGTGGTGAAAGTAATTTTCTCTTGATCCTCCTATGTAATTCTTACCTGATGATACCCAGAGAATCCATTTGTAAAAGAATAAATTTTGTGCCCTGCAATGCCTTCTAATATTTCCTCTGTGAAAGGCGTAGGAAAAGGATCAATCACACATTTAGCATTAAGCTCCTTATAATCCACAAAAATCCTAATATGACCATCTTTATTTATACTGATTACCATGGGGCTAACCCACTCTAACTACCTTAGGGGCTTAATGATACTAGATTTCAACATTTTTTCAATTTCTTTCTTAATTTTTTTCCCAGTGTTAGGGCTCATCCTATAAGGTCTCTTCCTAACCATGCACATACCTTCCATTAGATTAATCTTCATTTATCCTTATGAATCACACAATCCTTTTAAATCATTTTATCCCCTAGGAATAAATCCTAAAAAACTTGTAGTAACTTAATCATCTTTGCCACTTCATAATAAGACCACTAATCCCAAACTATTGCCTCCTTAGGTTCAACATCCATGTCAATGTTCACCTTCTTGGTATTAATAGGTTCATGATAGGCATGTGAGTTCTTATCCACACTATTTAACACTTCACGCATACCTCTTGAATGATCTATATTAATATTTTCTACTAATTTTTCATCCACTATGTAGACCATCTTCCCTTTTTCCTTCTCAAGGAAAGTACACTTAAGTAGTATGACATCTATCTCAACTATTTTATCAAAATACACTCCTTAGTTTGCCTCACCAAATAACTCCTGAATGAGTTCTTCAGCATTTACACTATCTCCCATAGTTAAGTGCTCCATAACCTATAATGACTATCCCACTATAGGTTTAGTAGAGAATTAGTCAAAATTCTGGACCATTCCTATAATCAAGTCCTACCAATTTCTAGTTTCCCTATGTTGTTCTCGCATAAACATACTAAGCGCATGCACAACCTTACAACATAGAATAAATTTTGTGCAACCATAGTGAAGGTGGTAAAGATTCCTTCCCTTATATCTAGAGTCTCTCACACTACCGAATGTGGTACTTGAACATGTTTATTGCCATGATATATGTAGATTTGAATAGGCACATTACTCCTAATTTTCTTTTAGAGAAATTATGACTTCATTCCATTCTATGAGATTATCCCTGTGAACCATCCACCAGTGCGCTACCATCCAATGCAGGGTATACACTAACATATTTCTTCTTTCAACTTGATTTGTCCACTTCTCTTCCATGGCATGCAGGAATACCATAGGGTATCCTTCTCTAGTGTACTAAGGTACAGAGTTGTTTCCTATTCTCCTAATACAATGAGAGTTTATTCTCCACGTAAATGCACTTCTTACTTCATGCTAAACCATCTCATAGGTGACATGCACCCAATTGTCACAAGAAATACTTGTAGTATCACTAATAGATTATGCATCTTCACACTGGAGGATTCCTTCTTTAGATGGATAAATTACTTTCAGATCTTGATGATGTGCACATAAATTATGTTAAGGTATTCCTCGCTCAAAGGTACAACACAAGGTGCATATTTCCCATCTGTCATAGAGATAATAACTCTTTCTTCATTTTTCTCAAAACTTATATACCCATTGTTGCACTTTTGTAGATCAACATTATTTGCATAACACCAAGGGCACCCAAGTAGAGTGGGAATCCATCTCGCTTCTACAAGTGCTAAGACCTAAAAGTCCCGGTGAACTTGGACCCTTGTATAGTAATTTATGTATCCTTTAAAAATATAATTAGAGTGGCCTTAGTTCTATTAGACATAAATATTACATTAGAAGATGACTGCAATGGATGTCTGCGCATCTATACCCATGCATCTATAATAAGCACATTCAATTTCGTGCTTGTATCAATAAATATATTGCTCAAAAGCCACCCATCCACAACAACATTAAGATTTATCTCCTTTTCATAATCCAATATATGAGGGGAAATATTAGCATGTAGGATCTTCCTTCCATTTTCAACACTTATGTGCAGAGTGTTTCCATTTAGCCAATTCCTAGTAATGGAATGATATTCTCTTGAGGTAGTATCTTGCATACCTCTTTCCAATCATCAATATTAGACTGGACCATCTCTTCTTCCTTATTTTTTCAAACTTTCGTGACTATTCCATTAATCACTATATTTCACCCTGAATATTTCTTAGTACCTTCATGGTTTCCTGACAAACCTCTTTTTGATGGGTAGGATCTGGGTACCTTGCATATAAAACTTCCTCCTTAGTGATGGTAGGCTTCTATTGTAGTGTCTCTCTGGTGCATACAACTTCAGCATGCATATTAATCTTCACAGGTACTACCTTAGGTTCTAGTGCCAACTTTGACATCCATTGATTTTCTATGGTGTGGTGTATTCTAACCATCCATGCACCCTTGTTTTCCTATTTATGTTTCTTGTCAAGATTCCCATATAAGTCTAGGAATTCCTCATAGTTGTGATTATTTCCACAAAAAGAAAAAGTAATATTTTGAGGACATTTGCACATGTAGTGGTCAAGAGATCCACATGTAAAAAAGTTCCGTGAGGAAACTTTCCTTTTCCACCACCATGGCCTTGACCCCAAATCCACCATGGTATCCTTGACCTCTTCCATGACCTCCTTCAAAATTCCCTTCATTCTAATCATAGCACAATTGAGTGTGATCACGGTCATGGTGCTCACTTTTACCTTTAGAGGTATATAATACTCTTTTCTGTCACACACCAATATCTACGACATCATGTATATGACCAATCAACATGCAGTCTTATGTATTGTGAGTCCTAGACCGGTAAATATTACAATAGCAAGATATATTCTTTCTTATCACACGTTGTAATAATGAGTAGAAGCTTGCATCATAGTTAAAATGACATATCTCATAGTCTAGAAAAAATGAATTCACTAATATGTGGGGGAAACTATCCTTAGTGTTCCCTTCCACTTCACAATTTGTATACCAAATCCCAGTGCACATCTCATGAGCTGAATTTTCTAATTATTTCTCCAACTGATTTACCATAGCTGCAATTTGTGCTTCCGAGAATGGGCTCACTCTATTGTCTATACTCTTGACTACCTCATTTCACAAATAGGATTTAAGTGCTTCGTGCAAATCCGTATATGTCTTATGTGACAACGCCCTTCTAAAAGGTGTGATCAAGCCCCCAATAAACCATTGTGCATGTTGGCTTGCATGAATATCATATGAAAGTTTAGACAAAAGTGTTTTAAAATGGGCATCATATTCCCAAAAACTCTCAATAGTTACCTACTTAATATCCTTGAGCACGCTTATACTCTTCTGCTCAAACTCAAGGATATGAAAGTTATTAAGGAAAGCCTCTCGTAATGCTACATAATCTATGAAAGTCTAATCGGGGTCAAAATTCTGTACTAACCTGTGAGCATGTCCCCGTAACATAGTTGTAAAGCAGAAATTTCTTTATAGTCATAAGTCATGATTCCTTTTGTGCACCATAGTATCTCACACATGTGCACATGCTCAGCAAACATCTTCTATGCCCCAATACTATAGAAGATGAAGTGAAATATCCATGTAAATATTCTAGAGTTGGTGCAGACCATGCCCTCCTGATCCAGAACCTCTTGTGTTACCTCTACCTCTAGATCCACTAGAAGTAAAGCAATCTATTCCCCTTGATCCTCGACTTGCAGCCAAAATTGGACCAATAGATGTATTTCCCTATATCCCAATAGTGGTATTAGACTAAAATCCTATAATCTCGGAAGTGTTACTACTCCTAGAAGTGAGTCCAAAATTCTACGTGCTTGATTTTTGTACTGATGATGCACCTAAAAAAGTACCTCCAAATATTAAAGAAGATGTTTTTGTTGCCATAGATGCGCTTTCTACTTGATTTACTCCTTTTCTACTACTCCCCAAATCAGCTTTTTGGCTCTTTGGTTGTACTAGATACTAGAAAACCAAGCACAAAGGTTAGTTTACTTGGTAGATTCATATGTGCATTCGTAAACCATGTCATATCTATTGGTGTGCTCCCATATGAGGCCGAGGAGGGTTCCCTATCATGTTTTCCTAAATGGGGGAGTTCTAGATGCTTTGGGTCCATGCCTTTTACGTGATCTCTAAATACTTCACGATCCATCTCTCTCATCTACATCATCCATTCTACAAAATCAAGTTGCTTCTCTATCTCCCTCTCATGCACCTCATTGTAATTAAGCCACCTTTCTTCCCTTTGCCTCTCTGTCGTTATTTCCTCTATCCTTCACCAAACCTGCTCCTACCCTGCGTGTGGTAGGGTTTAGCTAGCCATTGGATTTTCTTCTAAGTTCATGGTTACCATCAAGATTTTGATTACCAGTGGAATGCCTTACAAATAAGCTCCCTTGGGATACCATAAAACACTTAAACTCAGCTACCTCGGGAAAGAATAAGTGGAAATTGAGTACTCCAAAATATAACTATTCACAACACCATGGAACCAAGTATCCACAATGCATGTCCAAATTAGATAAGCATCATAGAGGGCCTAACATTCTTCCTCTATCTAGAAAAGTGTGTGATACTTGTTATCTATGAATCACAACACCCTATGGTTTACACAAGTGTGTGTGCTTGAGATCACAATGTGATTAGATAACATGGGTGATATCTCCAAGTTGTGGGACTTACTACTTTAGATAGAACTCTAGAGAAAGATGGTTATTTTTTAAAAAAACCTCCCACAATCTACTCTTATGTAGGAAAACCTATCTAATCCTAATCTTACTCTCCAATGGACCAAGGAGAGAGAGTGCATGAAAAAAAATCCTACACTAAAGCGGTGATACACTAGAAATGAGAGTGTGAGAATAGTATCCAATGTATGGAAAAATAGAAACAAAGTGCATACTAGAAGGGGTGATAACAGTTCTCCACATTCTAGCAAATACATTCACAACATTATTCCATACATGAAAAATGAGAATGAATCCCTGCAAAGTATAAGGTAGTCACAATATATTTATAATAAGTTTGAAAGGGTAAGAATAATGCAAAAAAACACAACATGGGAGGAAGTATCCACAAACTCATATCTATTACTTCATTGATATGCACAATCCAATCTATTACAAAATAAAGGTCTGGATCACCATGCAAGGATTCCAATACAAGGGTTTATAGTACATTGGCTTCACAAAACAATTGTGACAGAGTTTTGCTACTCAAAACTATCACCCCTTACAATGAGCCCAACACTCCAATTTATAGAAATTTGAGAGAGAGAGAGAGAGAGAGAGAGAGCGAAAATGAAAATCCCAAAATATGTCCTTCAACCACTTGCAAGAGGTAGTAAATGAAGTGAAATGATGTTATGTTTCTTACAAAATTCCCCCATATTGTCCCATAACTTGCAGCAGTGAGAAATGTTAGCCCATGCTCCATTAATGCATCCTAATTACTAAATAAAACCATTGTTCTATAATGGGAATGTTTTCTACTACAAAATTACTATCGATTCCACATAAAATTATATATTTCTTGATATCTATGCATCGGGATTAGAAACATGATTCCAACGGTACCAATTTTTGTGTTTTCATTGATAAATACAAAATTTATGGCCTTTTGAGTGCGGGCAACTATTTTGGGTCTGCCATGCATTTCTGTCATTTAACGGGAATAAGAATTTAATTCATTAGAGCTAGATATGTTTCTTTTATTTTCAAATACCTAGCCTCATTAAAATTAATAAATATAGTTTTCTTAGCATAGAGGATGGTGTACTCATTCCATAAATTCAATTTTTGTGAAAATTGAAACTCTAAGTCAAAAGTTATGGCCGTTTGAAGTCCGGGAGGGTCAGACATTAAATATTCCTTTGTATGTGGGTATCTCGAAAAATATGGTCTTGGTGTCCCATTTGTCTTGGAAAAAAACTCCGATCCACCTATAAGCCTCCTTCTACTGAGAATTTTTGGAAAAATTAGGTTTTTGGTGAACTCGTGTCCCACATGCACTTGGACCGTCAGGCTTCCATTCTCCACTTTTGCCAATTCCCTCTTGGTGCGGTGATTTTGGATTTTTATGTCCTGTCTATCCCTCCATTGACCGAGCCATCGGGTTTGTTGAACTCTACTCTGCCCACATCCGTTTACCATCGGGGTTGTTGAACTCTACTCTACCCACATCCCTTTGCCATTGGGGTTCTTGAACTCTACTTTTCCCACATCCCTTTGTGATCGGCTATCTTGGAATTTCAGAGCCCACGTGTCCCAATGTCCCAACTGTCCCACAGACTGTGCATGAATAATACTTCTGAATTTTTTGACTTCCCTTGATTGCAGCTATTTCGGCCAAGCTAGTCTTGCATGTCCTAGTGTCTTGTGTGGCCAAGGACATTTTAACCCAATTTTTATGATTCCTTCTCAAATCATCCATTTCAGATTTTCGTGTCCCTTTGTCCCTATGTCCCGTGGATGTCTGGGATAGAAATATCTGAATTTTCCACAATATACTAGCACATGCCACATTTTTTGGATTTTTGTAATTTTTTCTATCTCCTTGAATTTTTCTTGGATAGGGAAGATAGAGAAGAGTCAAAGGGAACCCCAAAATCTAATTTTTGGCCCTCGAACCATTTCAAAGCTGCTTGATCTGAAGAAACATGTAAGTTATCTAATTCACCTTAAGGGGTGAATTTGGGATAACAATACCTCCAATTCCTTTTAGATGCATGAGAACCAACCACTTATACAGCTCTCTTTGGAAAGGTAGTAAAGAATATCTCATACAAATGGTCATACAAATTCTGCTACACCCCGCACATGCGTCAAACTAAGATCCAATGCTGAACCTCCAAGTGTACTCTTCTTCCAGATATTTTATCCACTCCTTAACACTTTCTAAGGTCAATCAATAAATCTTCATTGTGAAACATCCACGAAAACATCGAAAAAGATGTCCCGAGTAATGGAACCAATGATGTAGCCTAGACTCTACTATGTAAAACCTAGGCATGTTGACACATCACCTAGCCTGAGCTGAGTGCTCACATGAAGCGCGCAAAGGTAATAGGCCCCTCTTTAGATTTGTTTGTGTAGGATGTTAGTGTGATGAAGATAATACATATTTAGATCCATAAATAAACATAATCATTCCACAATGCATAATCTAGATCTAGATCTTAGTGAATCATGAATTAAACAATAACTATAGTAATATTAACCATACATGAACTAGATCCAGTTATGTTTAATAACATTGAACAACTAATATTATCCATTGCATTAAACACTGTAAAACAAAGACACTTTTTACATTATAAAGTATATCCATAAGTCATGTGTGCATCAGATCCAACAACATAACTCTACAATAACTTAGTCTCTAGTCTCTCTCTAAACTACATAGTTTAATACATACTTATAGAGGTGGGGAATTTCCCTTCACCACTTACGCACTTCTCAAAATAGGTCACATGTTGATAATAGTCATGCGCCTTTATAATAACATGCACACATGTAAGTGCGCTAATAATAGATGTCCTATAGTTAACTAGAATAAGTAATCCTATTATTAACTACAACCATGCATGCCACTTATCAACCGCTCAATCCAAAAATACCATTTACGTGTTGTGTAATTCTCCATCCCAATGTGTGCTTTGCATGTTATCTTAAAATATAGTTTATATCCATAACAACGGCTAATTCCAAACAAAATTGTTCTAGCATGTGTTTCCTTTCCTATCATTTTGTGCCTTCAAATGCACCTTGTTCCTACACGTATATTCTTTATGTGTCTTCTCCTTAGAAAAATATTATGTCTTCTCAAAAACCCTACATGGATATCAGGTATGTATCTCTATCTACTTTATGTTACCGAGATTTCCACTCACCAACATAAAGTGGGGGGAAAATGTAGACACAAAATTATGTACTTTAGATATTATTTAGCCCAGTCTTATACTAATTTTTAGAAGGTTATCAAGTGAATAAAGTAATAAATAACCCTATATTTTAGCCATCTTTATTTTTTATTTTATTTTTCATTACCGCATATTTTCTTGTATTTATCCATCCATCTCACAACTACCATGTAATTCTAACCGTAAATCGGTGCACCTGACCTATACTAGAGCACCCTTGCCCTACCATATGTGCCTCGATCTATGTATCTCTTTTCCCACATATTTTTAGGGAACTTCTAGCCTTTTCTCATCCTTATCCTTTTCCCACTCGACCTTATTAGAATTAATTATGAAATTAAGCTTGAGAGCCCTATAAATATAAAGTTATAAGACCACAATGATGGTCTTAGTGTCACATGCTACTAACATTCCATCTAGAGTTACATCCATTGCATCACTTTCATCCACATAGTGCCATGCATCAAGGCTAGGATATTTTCATCACAAACATTACATAGGGGAGGGATTCTATTTTATTCCATAGACACATGCAATTTACATTTTCTATAGTTATTATTGCTAGCTACTTCACAAAGTGTGATGACACAAGAGCACCTAGGGCACGATATGCACACACTCACCGAAATACATCTTGGTCAAAAATACGGTGCAACACTTAGTTATAAGACCACTAGTTTGGTGGGTGAGTGAGTCGACCCATTCATTTTTCATCTTTATTTATCTTAGGGTTTAATACTTATCTTCTTCTTCTAGGTAATTATTCACCACATACAATGCAGTCTAGAAAATCCGGTGTGAGAGATAGTCCGAGTATCGAATCAACTTGTGACCATACCAAAATCTAATCTGGAGAATTTACAGAGACCAAGGATCCAAATCTATAGACTAGGGCACCCCGAGGTTCCCGAGTACCTTCCTGTACCCGGTTAGTTCATATCATCCACATCCCGGTCTTCATAGGGTTTCTAAGTTATCATCTACGTTTCCATATTTCCCTTCCTTCTCTTGCATAATTAGGGCTTTATTTCATTTATAATAATTAATTACAATTATTACATACTGATTTCATTTATTTATAAAATGTTTTATTCCTCCTAATTAGATTAACATTAATAACCTATACTCATTAGTCTAGAAGTTCTATCCATTTTTTTGTTAATCACCCCCTTTGAGATCTATTACAAAGGTTCAAACATCCAACAACATTATCAACATACAAATAAGAATTCGTAAAGCATATCCTTACCTCAATAATATCCCCCTTGGATTTGACTGATTACTTTCTCAATTATATCTTGAATGGATGAAGGGATGTCTCCCAATCAGCCCCAATTCTCTCCATGAACCTATGCTCTTCATATTCAGTTACTTCACTTCATCATGCTCAAGAAAAGGGATCAAATTTTCCTTTAGCTAGGTTATTGTTCTAATTGGGCTTAAGACCCGAATCAACTTTTTAATGCTTCCTAACCTAACGTTGACCATCCATGACACTGTGTACATCATGAACCAACTTCATGCACCTCCCACTAGGATCATTTCATCCTCCTTTAACTAAATAAATAAGAAATCGTATACTTACCTTCCATTCACACCATAAGAATGACTCAATAATCTTTATTGCAGTCCCTATGCATCTTTTAGTGTACTCTACCCTTGTCCATGAAATTTCACTCTTCCTTAAGGAATTACCTCCTCCATAAGCCATTTAAAAATAAAACACTACTTACTCTCCCCTACAATCCTATAACACACCTTGTACATGTTATTAGTTATCAATTATAACTTTTTTGAAAAAATAGGCACAAACAAACATGTCTATAGTAATCTTTAGTGATATTTTTACATACTTGATAAGCACTATATTTTTCTTCCATCTAAGGAAAAACTGGTACATACCTTATAAGAGATATCCCATTCTTATTTTAACCTTGAAGCACATAATATAACACAATGCTAATATTTCACAAATTCATCTTACTACTTCAAACCTTGTCATTTTCATTGTTCTTTCTTTAATATTAACATTGATAAACATACGATTACCCTTCATCAATTATTTAATAGAGACCGAGAGTCACATGAAAACTTGCCTCACTTATGCCACCTATGAATTAAAATTTGACTGTGAAAACGTTTTCACAACTTAAATAACATCATAATTAGACTCTTGACTTAGACCACTGACTTGACACTCTATTATCAAGCATGTATACCGAGATAAATCCTTCAACCGAGAGTCTTTTTTTGATATATTAATACCTTCAATGTCTTGACACAAGATATAAAAAAATTATTTTCAATCATTACAATTCTTCATTCTTAGTAGAGATATAACCCTTCTTGTCATTGATTATGGTTCACTTAATGCTCATTTAGATCTTTTAACTTTTCTTATACAACGTTAGTATCATATTCACCGTAAAGATCATTAGGACCATCAATTCCATGAATAGATCATGCATAACAATATTTTACAAAGACAATATCATTCTTCGAGGGTTCATCCTAAAAACCACCTGTCAAACACTCCAATAAAACCACTATAAAACCTTTTATCATAAGGATCACTCACACTTTGATGCCATAGGAAAAAATATAACTTCAAGACACAACATGTAGACTAAGACACCTTATTTCCATACATTTTTCATGATGAAAATACCAACTCGAGACACTCATTCATATCAACCATCTTGAAAATAAGTCAAATACCAGGCTATAATGAAAAGGATATGACTAGATTTTCTTTTTACTCAAATCGGGATCTTTCCACAACATTGATAGACTCTTCAACATAATTTCGTCCATGCTTATATCTCATGACAAAAATAGATGAAATATTTTATTTTAAACTTAAATATAATCCCTAGAAAATAAGGCATACTTTCATTTTGTTGTTAATCCCAAGTTACATAATTTTCATGCAATTTATACTTTACAATACTTTACATACCTTGACATGGCCGGAAAAATCTCCCCTAAATTAGGACACTCATTTAAATCACTTTATCTTCATTATTCCTTGATATTGTGGATAAATGCATGAGTTTCTAAGACACCTTTCCCTCCTTGTGATGACCAAAACTTAGAAACACATCATAAATGAGTGTATACGCTTGACTCGGCTTCGGTTTTGTTGCAGACTAAATAAAATACCTTGACATATAATAATACCTTATTTCATGACATGGTGTTTGAGAACACTAGCCTCACAATATGAAGAGCATTAATATGCATATCTCTAACTCCCTAAAGATAGGATAATTTTCAGGACTCAATCGACCTCGAATATTGAAATAATTCATCATGACATAATTTGTGGACTAAATAGGATACAAATGTACTAGATCAAGAATTTATACACTTTCCAATAAACCTAGAAGGATGACGCAAACATGACTCTATCTTGAAAACCTAGACAAAGATAACAAATTCCTTGAGACTTATTAACCATAATTTCTTTGCATGACTACTAGAGGAGACATTTAAGAACTTTAATGGGTTGGAAAATCATGCCTTAAACTAAACATTCCTTTATAAGATGATGAAGACTCCAATCAACAACCACCGATGGTAATTTCCTTTCAAACATACTTTATAAATTTTAGACAAATTCATTATGGATAATGCTTGATTGGAATATTCTTAGACTAATGAGGAGAAAACCTTTCTTCTTTCAGTTGGTATATTCCTTCTATAATCCTAGAGAAGGCACACCACCTTGTGAGATTACTTCAAAATAGAAGAAATTCATCAAATAAACATGATGAATCATCTCATTAAGATCTTGTAATTCATTTTTATGTATTCCTTGGTGTGAAAACCTCATCTCCTAAGCTCTAAATTTCTAATAGAGTTCTGATAGACATATATGTTGCATCTCATACACTGTTCTATTGTATCTTGAGGTAGAATTTATTCATCACTTGTACGAGACTTTTATTTCCTTTCTTTGTCTTTCTCATCACTTCATCATGTCTTGTTTGTACTATATTCTCCCATTGCTATCATGGAATGCTATGTTTCTTCATCATCGACCATATTATTTTCTTGTCCTTCTTTACTTCTTCAACTGTTGTTTTTTCTTCATTGACCTTGTATATCCATTTTACCTCCTTTTTAGAGGATTATTTAGGCCTAGCTAAATTTTTCTCATTTCAATGACTGGTATTTATGTTTGAAACCTTATTAAATTTCACTTGAATGTATAATTCCTGCTAGTGTACTTAAATTGTTTATTATGACAAAAATTCTTTACAAAATTCCCTGAATTGTGAAAGTTATAGCATATGATATTACTTGTACCTCGACTTGGGGTAAACTATCATTCCCACTATGATTTTCATCCTTGAGATCATGACATCCCCTAGCATAGTGTCCAAACTTTCTAAAATTCAAGCATACTACCATAGTCATTCATTTTGATTCTAAATCCTTCTAGAATTAACTTGATGGTTCTTCGAAACAATACTTGGAAATATGACCATTTTCTTGGTAGTTAAAACAAAATATGTTATTTTCCTTCTCACTTATTTTATCTCTCTATAGATGTCATAAATTATCTTCTTTATACATTCCTTATTACTATGTACATAACTATGACAAGAAAAAAAAATCCATTTAAATTCCTTTCATACCTAGATGCAATTTTTTCTTAAGCGCGTAGGCATTCTTGTGCTTGTTTTTTTTTATTAGCTTCACATGTGTTTTCCTTATTGGACTAAATTTTTCATCCTCTTTATTTTCCATAGGTTCTCCTTTGAATCCTAGACCATTTTTATCACTTGGTGTGCTTTGATTTTCCAATATTCCTTTAAGATGTTCTTAAGTCTTTTCAAGTTTTTTTACATATTCAACTGTCATTTTCCTCTTCTATTTCAACCTTCAATATTCTTAATTATTCTTCATGTTTCAAGCATGCATCCTTCTTATATTTCATATATTTTGATACATTCTCAACAAATGATTCCATCTCCTTGGGTGCTTGGCCATGGTCAACTACCATGTGCTTGATTTTCTTCATTAGTCCATCAATCATAGATTGAGAAACCTCATACTTCCTTTTCAATATTGAATCTACAAAATTACCCATTCTTGTGCTTTGTAGAGATCTCCTCCAAGTTGTTAGACTTAATTCAAGAGGACCAAGATATAATAACAATTGTTGGAAATTAGAACACTGAGAGGGGGTGAAACATTTTTGTTCAACCTTTTTAATTCACTTAATTTGTGACAATAAAACCAAACCAACATTCAAAAGCATCTAACATGAGAGAAAGCACACATAGAAAATATTTAATTTGGGAAACCCAAAAATGGCAGAAAAACCCACTAAAACAAAGAAATATCTTAGGACAAGAATGCCTTATAAATGTTACATTGATTTCAAGTTGAGAATCTACTCAAAATGGAGCTTCAACTCCAAATTTTAGCCAATATCCTACTTAGTATTTGACAAGATTCAACTTTCTTGGAAGCTTCAAATCCCAAATATCAACCAGGATTCTACATATTTCTTTTATAAGCTATAGCTCATAAGGAAGTTACTAATCCCTTTTTCTATGCTACCACTTATACTTCTTCAATATTTTCATCATTCATAATTTGTTGTCTCACACAACTGATGGTGACCAATAAATCATCTTACTCTTATTCTCTTTTCATCTTCATTCGCTTCTTGGATTTTATGCTACAAGGATCTATCATACAAGGTTGATTTCATACACAATTTCTTATCATACTCAACTCTTCCAATACATTGCATGCACCTTGATTTTCAATGATATTCACATACCCTCTCGGACACTCACTCTTTCACTTTCACTTGTACATGTTGTTACACCTAATTCATTCAAGAAGACATGATATCTAATTTTTCATGTATCTAAGTTCCTTCACATTTACTATGAATCAAGTTTTCATATTTGTAATTTTTTTCCTCTTCACACATTCAATAACTCACTCATGTTAAATTCTATATCTTCCTCAATTTATTACCATTTTTTCTTCATCCACTTCTCTACTTATATAATTGAACTCAAGTATTCAAAGATAGTTTTTCACTCTGCATCCTAATTTTTGCACCATGAAGATGATATTTTCTAACTCCTATTACTCTCTAGGCTGAGTTCATTTCATATAATTAACTCTATGAACATATATAACTATTATACTTTTCAAATTGAACACTTAGATCTCTCCCAAGTGTAACATTCCCATTTTAAGACTTTAGAAACAAGGGAATTTTTTTATTTTTTAAAATATAATGTTCACTGTTCTAAATAAAGCATTATTTAGAAAAAACATTCCATGCCAATCGAATTCAAATAGATAACCATATGCAGTTATAATGACTCGGTGATCCACCGATCTATTCATTCCATAACTCAATTAGCTACAGATATATTTATGGTATATTAAGTATTGAATACATATTGTATACTTAATATACTTGGGTTTCCTACCCTATACCGGATCTTGAGTGATCTGTTTAAAGAACATATCTAAATATTTTTTACCAATATTCATCTGATATCATGTTGTTTTAAACTTGGTGACATAGGAAAATGTAACTAGCAGCTTGTGATACTTTGGCCAAATTTTTACAAAAAATTGTGTATGTCACTATTCCTAGATGACATACTCATCATATTTGAATACGTCTTTCACCTCACTCCTTTATAATCATGATTGGTCTTTACTGACTACCGTCAGTCCACTTGTCCCAGGTTTAACCCTAGCCCTAGTTAGAAACATGACTTATTATAGGGAGACACTCACAATGGCTTATGGTCAATGGGCATACTTGGTTGACCTAAGTCAATTGGATGTGCCAAGGTACCCTGAGCCATTAGAAGCTACTTCCTATCCTAAATATGCCACTAACTTGACCTAGAGAGAAACTAAGTTCAAGTCCAAGTTCTTCTTGTGTGTAGATCTGGATGATCAATGCAGAAGGGTGATGCCAAATGTCAACTAAAACCTCAGTATTATTGAGAAGACCCAAGTATACTCAAATTACAGTCCTCTAGATGGCGTGTGCCAACATCCTACAGAAAATACCTCATCGAGATGTACATACCCCAAGGAGATTGTTAATACATTGTTAATTTGGATTATGTCTTGATTACAACAACCCTGCTAAACCCTAATCCAACACTCCATAAGTTCTTATTGTATACTTGTATCAATCGAGTATTAAAGAACTTTGTTAAACTTATGGTTTCTTTTAATGTTCATTTTCCCAGTTTAACCAAAGCAGTTAACCAAAACAGACACGATATTATCATAAGTTTCATTTAAAATGTACTTTAACTTTTAGGAAGGTTTAACATCCACATATATCCAGTTAAAGTAGAATTCATACAAAATGAATTCTAATAATTAGTAATCATATCTTCAAAACCTTCTAGGTTTATATTCAATTGAGAGAGAGAGAAAGAGTCTTCCTCTAAATGATTAAGTATTAGGGTATATTATTCCCAATATCCATAATTCTTACTTCATGTTTATTACGCAACACATTAAACTATGTTAATTTTTTTAGATAAAACACATTGTATTATGCAACTCAACAAGTTGCTTCATTATAAGGGAAATTGAACTAATTCCCATTATCCATCTTATCAAAGATAACAAGATAAGCATAACATAATATAAAGAATATCAACAAGATGGAACTTTCATCTTCTTTATAAAAGTATGAGATAATTTACACAACCAATGCAAATAAATCACAACTCGCAATTCATCATTACAACTTATAAAATTTATAAGACTATGCTCTTTAGGCAAACTGCATAACAACAACCCTCATTCTATACAGTATATAACTTTTCTTTTATAATACAACAAAATGATGAATCAGAATTATTTACTAAGAATTAGACATATCAGCCAATGCATCATATAATATTTTGCCTTCTTTTACCACTTAAGTTGTCCATCTACAAAAATAGCTGGCACAGATCAATTCAATGAATTGAGCATGATAAGCACTAATCATTAAAACGAAGTGCATTCCACTAATTGGTTCATTAAAGCAACACTGCTTTAATGAGATAATTAAAACATCATACAATCAACATAAGTGATAAAAATAGAAAGGAAGTACATTAATAAATCTAGATCAACTTTAAAGAGAAGAGAAGAATATAATAAACAATATTTGCCTAAGATCTTAAAGTTCTATTAATCTTATCAATGGCTTGTAAACAACAATATATATCTTGCCATCCCATTGTCTCATAATTCTATCCTAATAGAATACCACATTTATCTTTTCTAAGAGACAAAATAAATGAATATAGCATGGTTCATTCTAGGATGATTCATCTAAATCATAAGTAAGGAATAAAAAGACCAATGTGTACCATACCCAACTTATTACATCTAAAAGATAGACCAGGTTCATACATGAATTACCTATTCCTTTCTCGGATAGCAATCTTACATGTTCAAAATTATAATATACATCAAAATAGAATTCCATAATAATACAAGAAGGTAAGGAAAATCATAACAATCCAACTGTAATTCCAATTCCAACTCTTCATGTTAGAAGTTATCAATCAAATATTAGAAATCAATGTTCACAAACAAAGTATCCCCAAAGAGGAGTTAATCTCTACTCAAGTTCTTCACAAAAGATAAAGAGTACAAGAGAAAAACTACTCCTATCCATATAAACTAGGCAAGACTAGTCAACAATAGTTGAACCCATAAGTATAAATTTACTTATCAACAGAACCCTCTTGGCTACTAGTTCTCTACATTATTTCATCAATGATTCGAACAAGGTAGACCAACAGGTCAAAATAAATCACCATATCGAAAGAGAATCGAGTACAGAGAAGTTCAAACAATGAGCTTATCCGAGAGACAGAGGAATGGTAACTCAAATAAGGAAAGAACCAATGATAAATTGTTTCATTCAACTAAACAAGAAGTTCCAGTTTCAAACCAATTCAGGATGAAAGCATACTTCAAACTCAAAGCATATACTGATCTCAAAAGAATACATATATATAATTCCTTTCTAAAAAATAATTCAAAGACTCAATCACTGTATCAATTGAGAATAACATCCCAAAATAGTAAATTATCAAGTTTAGAATTATGCATGAACCCAAGACTAAAGACTCACAAAGGATTCACCAATTAATACAAAAGTAATAGTTTGTGATTCAAAGAACTAAGCACAAAATAAAAGAATGGAGAAAGTATCTTTCCTGTATAGATCCAGTGTCCAAGGTAATAACCCAAATCTTCCACTAAGACCCAAATTTATTTAAAGAGATAGAAGAGAGGGAGAGAAAGAACCAAAATTCCTTATATAGAAGATGTCTCAGTCTTAACTCTAAAGCAACAGGAACAAAATATTAAAACAAAACTTCTCAACCACGAATTTGCGATAGTGGAGACTTGGTATACAACAATTCAGTCAACCCAGAACATGGGATTCCCTCAAAACAGAGTGGAAAGAACATTTCCTCCAATTCCCATGCTCATACCATCTCAAGAAGTCGATACAGTAATAAATAGAAGTTAAACATTCCTTTAGGAAAGATGTTTTTAGTTCCAAATCTCAAAAATATTTCAAACAACTCAAACAAGCTTTCACCCAGTCTCCTGGTGAGTAGGTTTCTTAAATAAAGAGTTATAAGCTTAGTCATTTAATAAAAGAATAACCCAATACAAAATACAAGAACTGAATTGATACAAATATGAGTTCATAACACTCAAGTGTTAAATAGAGTACAGAGACAAACCCGAGCTTCACACACAAACGTTCAGAACTACACTAGCAAAATAATGCAAGTACAGTGATAAATATGAACTTCATGTTATAGTTCAGCAATGCATAAGTTTCCCAAACACTGGTTCCAATCAAAATGAAGCTCCAACACAATTTTAATCAAAACAAAAAGTACCAACACAAGTATATCTCCAAATTCGCAACCTAGAAGCAAAATAAAACAGAACTCAAGTTTCCCTAAGCTCATATCCTTATATTGTCACGAAAGTAACTTCAAAGCATATTAACTTTGAATACAAGATCTAGAGAATAAAATAGAGATACAGAACAAGTTTCTAATACTATTTTCACTTGCATGTAGGTCATAAAACTTGCATAGAAACCTCTTAGTTTCCAAACCTCACTATTTAGCCATACTTTCATAACAAACACACAAGGATTTGTAAAACCCAGCAAGAAAAAATAACTAGACATGCATGAAAATGTGAATCTCATGAGAGCAGAGAGTTGTTCTAATGAATCATTTAGAAGAATGTAAGAATTTTAATAGTTAGATCTTATCATGCCCGATAGTTCTTCCACCAAATCAAAGGAGACTTCATCTTTGAGATTCCAACTATTTTTCTCCTCCATGAAATATCAACAATCAAACATCTTTTCCTCTTATGCCTCATATAATTTCTTTCGATCAAAAATAGACCATGGAAACCAAAAAAAGGTTTGAAGTGAAGGTCAAACTATCTGGTTCAAAGAATCAGTTAGCTCCATGCAGAGAAAATCTGCCATGATTGCAAAACTAAATGACCTCCTACAAACCCACCTTCTAAGTTTCCAAGATGGTTTCTACACAAAGACCGAGCCTCATAAATGCCATTAGAATTCCCACCTTAGGTTAGGTTTAATTCATAACCATTTTGTATTAGGTATTAGTTAAAATATCCTAGTATCCCTTTAGTAACCCTTCCCTTATTCCTTTAGCATAATGCCTAGGTTAGGTCACCAACCCAACTAATAGAATAAGAGGCTCAGGTTAGAAAAAAATTCAAATAAGTAAACATAGCTAGAACATAGGTGTTCTTACCTATCTTAGGATACTATAGGATAATTCTCATGTTTTAGGACTCGTATTCATCCTCTATGAATTGAATTTTGTTTAAGTCCTTACGATCTGCCAAGATCAATCACCAAAGACCTGAGCACAAACATATAGCTAAACGAAAACACATTCAAATAATACCAAGAATTAGTATCATACAAAGTTCAGTCATCTATGTCCCTTTAACTACTGAATGGAAATTTACCATTTAGACTATGAAGAAGACTTGAAACATTCCTTAGATCACTTAAATTGATCCAAGGATGAGTCAGAAGAAGAAATAAGTCTGCAACTCTTAAAGCTAGATTGCAGCTCATCTTTCCAAAGTGAAAATGAATTCTTGATAACCATATAATTTTAGTCTAATGATTTTTAAGAATAGAAAATATTTATCCTTATCAAGCATGATCTTCAATAGTCGAAAGAACACATCTTTATCCCAAAAATCACATTTCAACACTTGAATACAAAAGAGGAATATATCAATTGTCTAGGGTGTTACACCAAGCATCAAAAATAAATATATGAAAAATAATAGTTTTTATATCCAAGATTAACTCATGAGAAAAATTAATTTACTCTTCAAATCATAGTATTTTTAACTTGCTCACTATTTCATACGTGTAAGGATATGAATATTATTACTATAAAATCTTCCTATTAATGTTATGAATACATCGATCATGTTTAGTTACTTTCCTAGGTTGTAAGGTCCGACAAGATTCTCCTTGTTCAAATAAAACCCAATGGAAAGCTCAAACTCCTTTGACAAAAGAAATAAATTCTTTAACCCCCTGCAAAAAAATATTCCTTTATAATTTTTAAACTATATCATACCTCTAATTTATCAAATGAAAGCTTTTATGATACTTTTAGGACTTGAATCCATGTGGAATGAGCATGTATAGACGTTTCATGAGTATCAAGTAATCTTTATAAACCTTTTAAACCTCTTAATTCTCCATTGTTTCTTTCCACTTCATCTCGAGCACATGGGAGTGCATTAGGAGTAATAATACAAGCCACATCAATTTTGAAACAATCTTCCACTTCATGGATGCAAGGCTTACAAGGTTTTACATCACCATGATGAGCTCGGAGATCTATAAAATAACATATAAAGAAGCATTTAGAACAGTCTTATTCATTTTCATCAACATACATTCATAGGAAACTCAACCAAAATCTTCTTTGAACTTGTCATGCCAAGAAGATAGGGTCTTAAAGTAATTTCATAGCTTGACGAGGGTGAATTAGGAGTGTTTCATCATCTATAATCATCGAGAGAACCAAATCATCACTAGTTTTCTTGATGATACCTCCATTGGGAAAGGGTATATACTCTTTTCAACCTAATACTGCAACATGGAGGATTATGTTTTCTTTCACGTACAATCTCAATCTAACCCAACTTTAGAGACATGTTACAAAAAATAGGAAATCATATTGATAGCTCCCATATCCATATAAGGCCTAATATTTTTCAAATAATATCAATATTTCTTGATCTTTCAACATTTTGCATGATGAGGTTTTCAAAATCAAAACCCTAACTCATTGTATGACAAATTTTCAACACCTTATACTTCACTTTTATATCATTGAACTGCATGATACCTTCAAGTGTTGTACTCTCAACAAATTCCAAGCATTCACTTGGAATAAATAAGGGGAAATGATCAATATTTTGATACACAGATTCATTTCTTGATGACTATCATAGATACATAGACATAGTCTTTAAGGAATGACCCAATTTTCATGTGAAAAATAATTTCCTCATAATCTAGGTAACAAATTGAGGAGAAGCATACCTTATAAAACTTTTCAACACTCAGATCATTACCTTTTCAAGGTATATACACATGAGCACCACCATTTGTTACACTTTGTTTACAGTTTCTTAAGACCACACAAAACAATCTTAACTTGGAGATTTATCTCTATCATGATTCACTATAATCATCATCCATCACAAGATAATTTCAAGTAAATCAAATTCACTATATTTAAAAGCTTGTGAGAAAGTTTTGTGAAGGTAAACTTACAAACACAATTCAGAATACGGTCTTTTTGTCATGGCCAATCTAAGACAATATTTGAATAATGAAATATATGATTGTATATCGCATCAACAAGGTAGTTATGATCTCCAATAATTCACTTATGACCTGTAGAAGGTTTTCATAATCACTTATTTTCTCTGAAGCATGTTTATTCACAAATACAATAACTAATTCTTTCACACACCATGATTGTACTTGAACAACTTGCAAACACTAAGGAGAATTTTATAAAAAATATATGTTTAAAGAAAACCAATTCCACAATTATGACATATATGAAACCTTATTCAACCTTGAGTAGTTGAAAGAAATTGAAAAATTTATTGGGAAAGTAAATGACTCATTTCATGCCGATCGCTTTAAAAGGATGCTAAGAGAGAAAAAAGTGTTAGAAAAATAAAGAAAAATTTATTGTTCTTCCACCTTTGGTCCTCAAATATTTTGAAAAAGCTCAGGATTGGAGTAATATTCAAAAATTATTTATATGATTTATCTATAGGATGATTGATAATTTTTTTGGATGCTAAGAATAAAAGGTGCTTAGATTGCATTTCTCAAAAACCTAGTTTTGGTAAAACTTGAATGAATTCAAAATTCCTCTTAAAAATTAGATGAAATTTGAAACAAAGTACAAAACCAAATCCCTCTACATGATCCATATATTTTTTTCTCATAAATATGTGTGTACGGTCAATACCCATCTCATTTGCCTAAGCATTCACTACTAGTTCTCAAAGGAAGTTTTAGTGAAAAATTAAATTATTCCTCTAGAAGATAAAGTAAGCCCTGTAGATGTTTATATACACCCTAGGGAGTGTTCCTAAGATTATAAAATTCTTAAATCATATTTTCATGATCTTATTTATGCCCATACACCTACTTAGGATTTAGAATTAAGTCTAAATGAGCTAGTTTTAGTTGTAACTTCCAACATATGACCTAATGCTCACTATAGAAGATCTTACACATATAATAACCATGAATTATGACCTTTGGGATACCTAAAATGAGTGCACTAACCATATCCACACCTCCATTGGGATCCTACTTCACCGAACAAGCTTGGAACATATTGAAGTCATCCTAAAACCACTTTGAATGCACTTTGTCAGCTCTAAACATTATTGAGAAGGAACAAACCATCATTGATAAGTCACTACCAATGAACCTTAATTCCCCTAAATGATCCTCACTTCACCACTCACACATTTTCCATCAATTCCACCTAACATTGATGACAACACCAATGTAGGGGTTCAACAAGTTGTTCCTTTTTCTCTTTCTTATTTTCGGGTTTCTTATCCCTACCCATCCCTATAATTACAAAAAGAGTATGAGAATTGGATTTTAGCACTCCCATTTGAATCAATGTATCCTATTCTTGAATGATATGGGATGAATTTTTTCAAATGAGGTAATTTTCCAAGTAGCCCTTAAATCTTATTTTGTGGTGTGGAAGGTAGAAATGAAGACAAAGTATTCAGGACCGAGCTTAGAAATAATTGATAAGATAATGTTGGATATATTTTATGATTGGATACACATAAAACCTAGGAAGTCATGGGATAAATCCCCTTCATTTAATGGTGAAGCTCCCATGCAAGATATTTATTTATTCTAATTATTTTACGGGTATTACTTTAATCACGAAGCTCATGAACCATAGCTCATCAATTTTATAGCAAGTAAACAAATCTATTTAGAAGAATGTAGTGTAGAAGGAATAGTATTAGTGATAAAATGAAAGAATACACTTTATAATGAATAGATTCTAGAGCTTATTGAAGACGTATAAAATAAATAAATAGTTTTAAAATGTAACAATTTTAGCAAATGAAAAATAAATTAATTGATTGATTTTAAGTAACTAAAAGTTTACCATAAAAATATTCCTAGAATGTAAAATGAGAGTTCTCGAGACACAAAATTATCCAAAAATACACCTTCTTCTTATTCAATTCCAGCCAAGTTACACAAAGAACATTCAAAAATCTCAACAGAAAATTTTAGCTATTTAAATTCATGCACAAAATTACAATAGCTTATTTCCAAATAGTTATGATATCCTAGCCCATAGGATTCTCCATATATTTATAGAATCTACAAGAATAGTTAAAATAGGAGATATTAATTATACCTTCCACATATGCTTAGCTAAAAAAATGCAGGAAGTTTAGAATCTATCTCCTTTAATTTATCATTTCTTGGAATGCATGATATTTTAATGTTCTATAATTCAAAACAACACCAACTACTTTACATAAAGTACCACCTATTACTAAGTAATTGACTATTTCAAAATAATTTGAAGTAATGAATTTCAACCAAATTACTTAAGTTTTACAATTCATCTTGATTATTTAATTATATTGTCCAAAAAATAAGAAGAAGAAGAAGAATAAATTATTCCAACTGAAGAACATGAGTCTTAGTCTCACTTTTCTCATCGGTATCATTCTTTCTTTTCTCCCGTATTTAGCATGCTGATACAACATATATTATATGACCTTTTCCTTTACCTTAGCAATAACGTATATTTTAGTTTCGTACATGAGGAGTTATTTTGCAAAGATGTTGTTAAATCCTTTTACTTTCACCAAGTTGGGCCCAAGATTCTTGACATCATGGTGAAGTTTTATTAATTTCTCAATTGAATTACATGTGAAAGGAATAATAGATGTATCCATTTCTTTCTTACGAAGCTAAAGAAATTCGTCCATAGTATCGGTGGCTTGGCTTATGTGTATCTTGTAGCAAAATAAATATAATTATCTAGATGATCCAAATCCTCATCCACTTCTTCTTCTATCATTTTCATCTCCTCCATCATTTTATTAAGAAGATTTATCCGAGAATGATATGATTAACTCTTGTTTCTTTCCCTTTTGTTTTGACCCTTAAGAAACAATTTTATCTCGAATAAACACCTTCTCTGGAAATGAGTTGATTTTCTTAATACTCTCTAACTTGAGTTCAACAATTCCATTCTCATTTTTCATATCTAATGCTAAATACCTTAACTCGCTTTAACTTACCTTGCAGATTATTCAAGTTGTTTGGATTTTCCAAGTATTCTTTTTTTCCTCTATAAATGATTTGTTTTATCCAATCATAAATAACCTTATCTTTTCCCCTTTTTATTAAACTTTAGTGATGACTGAGGGTTCAATTACTCTCCGATAGCATGGGATGAGAAGAATACTTAGAAAATTTTACAATAATTTCACATAATTTGGAGATTTTCTCATTCATTTTAGCCTTTTTAGCATTCTCTTTATCAAGCTTGAGGAAAAGGTTATCAATCGGGGACTGAGAATCTTGTTTCATCCCTTCCATAGTAACTTCTCCCAAAGTCACCTTTTTCATCAATATATATTCTATAGTTAACTCACCTTTTTGCTTTCCTGCAGTGGAGTTGATACTTTAGCAAACTTCTTCCTTGATTATTCAATTATTATCTTCAAGTTACTTTATCATATTTTGATCTCCTCCCTCTCTTATTATTTCTTTAGTTTCTTAGAATGTATGCAATCTTGACAAAGATGAAAATTCTTGTCTGAAGAAGTAGGAGTACTTGAATGTATGACCATCTCCTGTCTCATTACTACCATAGTATAATATACCACCACCTCTTGATTTGTTTTTGTTGTAGTAACTTGTAATAACACCTTATCTAAATATTCCATTTTATGAGTTAACACTTGATTTTCTACTTCTTTTTTCTTAACAGTCTTACTATTTGAATTTAACTCATCTTCTTTTCTTCTCTATGCTTTGTCATGAATATGGTATTCTTCCAAAGCCTCCACATGGGTCTGCATTCTTCATGTTATTTCTCAATTTTGACTTCCTCCATCTCCTCCATCTCTCTAGTTTCTACTTTAACTTATCCCATCTTTTTTTGTTAAGATACTTCATGGGGTGAAGGAATATCCAAAGTAGTTTTGTGCCCCTCCTCATTACAGAGTGATATGTTGATCATCTACTAGTGGAGGAGGATTATCTAGTAGAGAGAAAGAAGGAGGATGGGGTGATGGATTATCCACCCTTATTGGGATAAGAATGAAATTTACAACCTTCAAGGGTGGTATATTTACTTTATCCTTAGTAATGGGGACCTGTATTGAAGGGACTACAACAGATGAAGAAAATTTTTATGTTAATGAAGGAACATATTCACTACTAGTAAATTTAGGAGTTTATGCTTGTGTATTTGATGGGTTTTCACCCTCTCTCACTATTAAGGGATTCTTAGTTTTGGTTACCTCCTTGGTCATTTGTGGAAATATCCATGGGATCCCTTTTTTTCAAGCTACCTTGGCTTATTTGTTTCATTATTGATTCCTTCAAACAATAACCTCTTGTAAAGAATGACCTTGAAGTGCAAGCCAACAAAATTGAAGTCCTTTATTTTACTATTTTAACATTATTATTTTTTAAATAAATGGGTGGTAGTGGAGCTTTATTTCCTCCCATTTTATTGTAACAATCAAGAACCACATTCCCATCATCGGGGAGATTATTAGGAATTATTTCTAATACAAAATCAATGATTTAACTGACTATCATTCTATTGTAGTCTCTCTTTGTGATCTCAAATTCATCTCGCAATCTATCAAAAAGTTCCCCAGGGTAGGGATGTGCATATATTCTAGAGATACTATCTTTTCGCTTGTTTCCTAAAGTAAAAGTTTCCCGACCTCGTAGAACTCTTTCTCATAATGATGGAACATCTTTGTCTCCATATTTCTTTCTTTATGAATATTGGCACAATGATAATTTCCAATGGTGATTGGGAAACAAAAAACTACCTTGTGATATTTTGACTGTAGATCATGTAATTCCACCAATTTCCTACATATTTCCATCAACACCCACTTATCATTTTGGTATCTTAGAAGCTTGAGTGGTAAGCCTAAGAATCCACAAACCGCGAGGTTGGTGAAATTGGAAAACTGAGTAAAGATGTATCCATACTAGGAAAATTTGTCCCATGTTGCATTAGTTACCCTCTTTGCCTTTATTTCAGTATTTGTGTTGCAAATAATTTCATAAAAAAGAATCATTTACTTTTTTGTACTTCTTGAAATATTGAGATAATAACAATTGTGGATAGTATTCATAAATAGGTTATGCAACCAAGATTCCTTTACCGTGTAACCAAGTAAAAGATCCATTTGATGTTGCAACATACACAAAATAAGAGGTCATCTTGAATTTGAAAGACTTCCTAACCATTTTCAGTTGATGATCAATATTGTTGCTTATGATCTCAACCCAGTTGATCAACGCATTAGTTTTGTTAGCCTCAATTGTTCTAATGAAGTAATACATCCACATTGAGAAATAATCAAAATTATTATCTCCATTGATCCTACACAATAACCGAGTTATGTTATCAACTTCCTAAATTATATTTGATGTTTTTTGGAAACCTCACGGCCTATTTTGGTTTCTTCAAGTAGTTCAAATTCATGATTTTGATACAATCACTTGTGTTCTTCTCCCATTTCTCAGTGTCCTTTTCCATGTTCACATCTAACACCTTTTCCTTTGTTGGGATCTTCAATAAGTATTTGAAACATTTGAGTATCAAATATCACCACTAGACTACTTGATGTATCTTTTACTTACCTAGTAAGAGGATCATAGAGCTTGGCACACTCTAAAACAAATTTAGGTAATCTGGGAAGTACTAGGAAATGTATATATTTATATTAATCCACTATTGGTTATGTCCTGCATTAGAACTTTCTATCTCATTACTTTAAACCTATCTATTAGCTTAGTTATAGATATATGTCCCATGTTAGTATCATTGATTTTTGGAAGCTTATATCCAATGCAAGACTCAACTAGATAACCCTTGTATTCATACTTCATATTTTCTCTTTTGTTTCACCGACTCCGCCTTGACTTTAGATTTTCCATTTCTTTTAGACCTAGAGGTTTCTTCAACTACAAGATTAGGATCTTCTTGGAAAATTGCTACCTCTTCTAATTTTGATGAATTTCCCTGTCTTAAACATTTACAATTCTTTCCTTAAAGTAAACAATTTATGCAAAGTATTAATATGTTATCAATTATCCCTTCTTAATATGTAGATGTTATCAAAGTACTAGATCAATCATGATATTTTGACATCATAAACAAGAACAAATGATATAAAAATAATATAAGGGGAGAGAAAACTAGTCCCATGTGAGAAACAATGTCTTACATCACAAGAAAAACTTGATTTCCGCAAGGTTGTGGTAGAAGCACTCACTAACTCCGCGGTGATACAATGTAAAATGAGACTTAAAAATGAGTCCAAAATCCTACAAAAGGCAAGAAAATATTTCAAAAAGTAAAAGAATCTCCAGAGAGCACTACACGCATCCAACATGAACTAGTGGTAAGAATTCCCAATAACACTATATTTCACAATGCATTTTTCCAATTAATTCAATTATTTGAAATAATTTTAAAATTAACAAGAATATACATTACAAAAATAACTACCTACTTAACCTTAATGACCTACTTTAGAACATATTCCTCCTTTGACGTAATTAATCCCTACTTAGATTACATAAAACCTAGAATAAAATAAATTTTAATCAAATCTCAAAATAAATATAAGATTTAATTATTTAAAATAATGTTCTAAATAAAAACATAGGTAATAATACCTAAGTTTTAAAAGCAAATATGTTATTTTAAAACAAATTGGGCTTGGAAAAGTCAAAGGGATTGATGCTAGCTAAACAAGTAAATGGGAGGAGAATGACGAGACATGTGGATCGGGTGGTGGAATCGAGGTGGGTGAAATGCTTAGAGAGCAGGGGAAGTTACCAAACAACGCATAAGGGAGATGGAGGTAATGATTGCGAGGGTCCAGGAAAGCTCATTGTTAGTGTTGGATGGGACATTAATTAGGAATGGAAGTGGGGTGGAAAAAAAAAAACGCGTCAAGTAACATTCCATAAACGATCGAGTTAATGAATTGAGACAAACCATGATCCGAGTAGAAGGGGTGGAAACATCGAACTAACAACTCCTAGGTTTGAGATGGGAAAAATGGACAGGGTCGAGACACAACCAAGGTGCGAGTAGGTGAATCCAAGTTCAAGCAAAAGCTCGGGAAGGTTTGATGGAGCACAAGGAAATATGACATAGCCAAATGGAAACCCAATATGGGTCAAGCTCCAATGAGACAAGAAAAATACAACAGAACCGAGCAAGGATTGAATGAATCAAGAGTGATGATATGGATGCAAGTAATTTCAGAGAGCCACAAGGAAAACATGGAGAGCATAGAACCTAAGTAAACAAGCTAGAGGAAAAAACATGCTAATACTAATAACGATTTGAGAGGAACAAAATCACCGAGTTGGTGAGGGAGCTCAATGAGATGGAGAAGAGGAGAGGGAAAGTAGGGGTGGAGTAGAATAGAGAGGAGAATCATCTGGGAAATGAAATTTAAAAAAAATTAAATAACAGAAACAATTAAAATACCCCCAAACACACTTTCCACTAAGAGATAGTTGTAGCTACTAGGACTAGCTAGAAAATGCATGAAAACTACACAAGTAAAAACCTAAAATTACACAAACTCTAAAAATTGAAAGTGTTAATCTAAATTAGCACAATTCCAAAAATGATTAAAAATTAAATGAGAAGCAATAAGAAACAAAATAGAAAGTAATTAGTAATCGATGAATATGAGTGTATGTTCACTTTGAATCGTAACTCGATACCATGTGAAATTTTTGTGATGATAAAAATGGAAACCCATGTATATAAAAAATGTCAGACCGTTATGGTGATAAGCAAACTCCAAGTAATCATCAAGTGTAATCAAACAACTAAAAATCATTAATAGAATAAATAGGTCAGTTTCACCTGAGTCTTAGACATTTCTTTGAAAATGACGAAATAGATAGGGTAATGGGCATAGGAGGAATACACATTGAGAATGTTTTTGATAGATTATTGCACGTGTTTTGACTCCTTGATCCATAGCTTATCATGAGATATTCTTTTTGGCTGGGAGGAACTACGAAATAAAAACAAGACCACCAGAAAAGAGTCAAACAATATATGCAAAGTGGACTGCCAAAGCATGTGCTAGATCCTAGAAGTGTGATACTTCCTAGACGGTTTGTCAATCCACTATTTAAAACAATTTAATGTTGGTAATAAAGTAAATCCTATTATAGTTAAAATTATTTAGGTATCACATTTAAAACACAATAAGAAAGATCTAATCTGATAGGCTAGGTTAAAATAAGATCTGAAGGTCAAGTAACTAGTCTTCGGTCTCTACAGGTCTAACAGAGGTCTTAGGTAGGTCACAAGTGATTAAGGGTGATGTGGGAAATGGTAGGTAGGTTACTCTTTGGGGTTGTACTAGTAGATATAGAGATTGATGATGGTTAAGGGTGACCGACGCGGTTGGGGAGAACCGGTGCCGGTTAATGTACTGCATCTTATGAATGTCATAGTAACGAGATTTAGATCTCCCTTATGATTGTACAAAGGACTAGGCTGGTTGGAATGAGGTATTATGTTGTTTGGATGGGATTTGGTGACTTTTAATAGGGATATGGAGGGTGAGTGTTAATGGAGGTCGGTGGGTGGCTAGGAGAACAAAGGATGAAAATACAATGATGAAATAAGTGAACCAGAGGAGTAAAATGTTATACTTACTTGGAATCTGGTTCTGAATGTCTGTGAGTGAGGAATGAAGGTGTTGATAAGAGGTTGAACACTGTGGAGGATCACCAAATGTTGGGGAGCTCTTGCATGGGCTGCATGTGCTCTCCTTCTTGCTTGATTGGATCAAATATGTGTTGGGTGAGTGCTAGATGGTTGCTGGGTGAATCCTAGATGTCTATGTAAGAGAAAATACTTGATCTCCTTCTTTACATGTGTGTTCTCTCTAAAACTTGTTCTCAAAAGATGTGATATCTCTCAGGAATCTACCAACCTCAAAAATAAGGTTTTGGGGGGTTAAAAGGTGACCAACGATTGTTACTCGCTTAAGCTGCTGGCGGTTAAGGGTAGCCGACATCGGTTAGGGTGGGATTTTCTAGGTTTACTAAACTAGGAAGATCCCCTTGATTTTCTGGGATCTCATGTGTTGGCCCCATGGATTAGGGTAGAAGGTTCTTTTAAGCATGTGGGAATGTGGTTAGAGGGAATGCAGGCATTGATTTTTAGGGTTTTGGTAGGTCTTAGTTAGTTATGACAACTTACTAAGAATAGGTATTATGATGAGGTGGCTAGATGAGGTGTCTAGGTGAGGTGGATATGTGGGCATTATCTCAATTAGGATATTTAAATAATAAATATGGTGAGGATAATGAATAATTTAATTAAATAAATTAAATTAATATTGGAGTGGGGTGAAGGGGGCCATGGCTAGGTGAATGTGATGAAGGTGTTTATTTATCGAGGGACCAAAGGGGAGTGTGACCTAATTATAGTGGCTACATTTTGCCGCTTTTTGTTATGTAGCATGTATTGGTAAGAGACGCTGACAAAAATAAGATGTGGTTGCCCCATGTGTGGGTGAAGGTGATCCCCCTCAAACTAGGAACTTGTTGGTACCTAGATTTAATCTCCTTCACAACTTGAGCAACATCATCGATTTTTGACACACTCAGTGCAGATAAATGATTTATATGTCATTTTGTAGTGGGAAGAAATTTATCTGACTTGTTAGTACTCAAGATTTGAAGAAGTGGGTAACACCTTGAAATTATTTTGATCTAATCCTCACTATTTTAGGTTGTGCCTTTCAACCAAGGTAAGAGAACCTATATTGCAGCCTATATTTTGTGAAAGACGTGGATATATCCTTATACGTGCATATTGTATGGAGATGGCCTTGGGAAAACATGATCAATTTTCCATTATTCAAAATCACCAAATCTATCACTACTAAATGATTGAAATGATTTCAAGACAAGGTGAGGCTGCTAGAGACATGGTATGATCCGATTTTCTTTGTGCATTTTTGTAAATGGATTTTGTTCTTTTGTTGACACACAATGTAATGTAGGGGTAGTATGGGGTAGGATTAGTTGATCTAAATGAAATTTCTGGTGGGAGATGTTGGTACCCAAATTTGTTCTCCTTTTTAGTATGAGTAGCATCAGAGATATGGCATGAAGCTTGAAGTCAGATAGATCATGATGTGTGTTGTTTTGTAGCCGGGGATGTGATCTAACTGGCACTTAGATTTGTGGAGAGATGGATAGCACTTTGAAAGGATTTGATCTGACCCTCACTATTTTAGGTTGTGCCTTTCAACCAAGGTAAGAGAACCTACATTGTAACCCCCAAATGGTGAAGGAGATGAAGATATCCCTCAATTTATGCAAATAGTATGAAAATGCCTTGGGAAAATATGATCAACACTCCAAATTTGACTTTCACAAGTTGTCACTCCCAGATTATGGAGATATTTTCAATGCAAGGCAAGGGTTACTAAAGACATTATATGATCTTGATTTGCTTTGTGCATTTTTGTAAATGGATTGTATTATTTTGTTGACACACAATGCAATGCAGGGGTAGTATGGGTAGGATTAGTTTGTTTGAATGAAATTTTTGGTGGGGTGTTGATAAGACAAACTGGGATATATCAGATCTTTGACAACCTCTACAATACTTGAACAACTATCAGATAAAATGCTTCAAATAATTAGGATATTCTTTCAACCAGAAGAGGCATAAATGGAATCCCAAGTTGCACTCTTCACACAATATTTGAGAATTCACCACAAAATCTTGAAGTAAAGAACTCAATTAAACACAAAAATCCTTGATCAAACCACGCCTAAGGTACCCCAAAGGCTTACAAGCAATCTCTGTAGTCAAGGAAGGTAAAGTGATTTTCAATTTGTTTATCTCTTTATCAGATGAAGGCTATTCTGAACATGAGATTGCAAATGCCACTAAACTATCAACAAGAAATGGAGATTCTATGTGATTTCTAAATACTTTCAATGCAAGATTGCAACAAGAACAATGAAAACTATTTTCAGGCATTTAAAAATGATAACGAGACATCATATTGCCTAGAAAAACATAGATTAACTCAAGATCTTGTTAGATTCATCAGTAGGGGAGAGTTTCATGAACAATCTTAGAGTTGTGTGATGGCTATACACTTGTAACCAACTCACATACATGAAGATCCAACATAGAAGAAATTATTCTAGTTCTTTGGGGTTTTCGAGAAAAATTAGATTTCTCTCGAGAATTTTCTTGTGATTTTCAACTTCCCCCCCTTTAAATTTCTCCAAAATGTATTATATACCTCATGCCATATTGGATCCTTCTTTCCCAAGAAAATAATATGCCATGGGATCAAGTTTGTTACAAAACAATCCTCATGATTCAATGAAAATGACATCAAACAGAAAAACATTCGTAATTTTGTCAGTGTACCCAAAAAATATTAAAGCAGTACAAATGTTTGGATCATTATCCATCCCTGGAGGCACATTTTTCATCATTGAGGCATGAAAACACCTTCTACTCATCATTTTCACCTTTTTGCCTTTTCATATTACCTCTAGAACTTCTGATTTTGTCATTTCACATTTTTATATGGATTAGGGAAAATTTTATTTCAAAACCACCTCAGATCAAAGAATTAATCCAAAAAAGTGATGCCAATGATCCTAGAAGGCCAAGACGACACAAAATCACTGTAAATTTGATGAATTTTGATGCAAAAATCATGATTACAAGCTTCATAGAGCTCCCATGTTGATCAAAACAAATGGATGCGCAAAAACCGTCGATCTTATCGATCTTTTAATCCTAGCCCTCCAAGTGGAAGATGTGAACATAGAAATAAGCTTTAGTTACCTTTTTAATTTTTTTGATAAGGTTGGATATGTGGCAAAAATGATTGGATCAGGCCCATTTTTAAAACATTTACTTTATGACCTTTCAAAAAATTTGGAAAAATTTTCATTTTGTCCCCGCCCCTCTCGCTTTGAATTTTTGGTGACACATGGCACATGGTGGTTCCATTGGGATCACGCTTCAATTCTGTGCATTTTTACCTTTTTTGGAAAATTGGAAAATTTTCACTTTTTGCCCGTGGGCCTGAACCTCTGATTTCTCCCTTGCCACGTGTCTCCTTGTGATTTATCGCGGGCCAACGCTCCAAATTTTGATTCTGAGTCTTTTTTACAAAAGGGAAAAAATTCCCTCCTTCCTCTGCTAGCCCGTTGACCTGCCTTGTCCTCTACCATGCGTCTCTCGATGATTTGCTAGCGAGCCGAGCGTTTCAAATTTTTATTTTAAGCCCTCTTTTTAGAAGGTAAAAAATATCTCCTACCTCTACCAACCCGCCATTTCCGCCATGCGTCGCTCATTGATTTTCTTGTGATCCTCCGGCTTAAATTTTTGCCTTAACTCCTTTTGTGAAAAAGGGGAAAAATCCCCATTTACCTCCGTGGTCCACACTTCCCTCTGACCCTTTCATGGACACGTTTCCACCTGTGATTGGCCATGGGGCCACGCTCCAAAAATTTTCACTCTGAACTCTCTCGTGAAAAAGGGAAAAAATCCCCTTTTACCTTCATCGACCCACCGACCCGCTCCGTGCCTGCCATGCTACCACGTGTCCTCCTCTGATTGGAGTGGGGCTAAAACTTATTTTGAAACTTTAGAGAATTAAATCTAAAAAAGGACACTAAGTCCCCCCTCGGCCCGCTCCTCCCTTTTTGGTTTTTTAGGACACGTGTCCTCTCTTTATTAGTCAGTAGGGCGTCGGACCATTTTTGACTTTAAAATTTTTACAAAATAAAGTCTAAAAATTCCAAGGGAATCCGACCAACCACCAATCAGAACATGCCACTTAGGTAAACTTGGAAAAAATGGTTCCTTGGGCCCGAAAATGCACCATTGTTTGAAAAGGTGAAAAATGAAAAGTTACAACACTTCCCCGCTTTTCTTAAGCCAATTAGAAACCACCATGTCGCCAATACCTTCTGAGTATGAATTTGATGGGAAAATGATGCCCATCAAGTCAAAACATAAAAAAATCGGGGATGCCCTAGATATCAATTTTTCACCAAGGATGGTTGATTTTTTTATTCTGAATCAACTGAAGCATGATTTGTGAACATTTTCAACCTTGGGATTGGATTTTCAATTGCACACAAGTATGATTTAATCAATTTCAATTTTTCCATGATCTGGCAAAGGGAAAAATGACATAGCTCACAAAATTGGAAAAACTAGGGCACAGAAAAGGGTAAACTTGGATAATTCTTTCTAATTAGGGAAAAATAACAAGTTTGTGAGCATTTTTAAAGAATTTCAACTAGAGGGGAAGAATTACAGACCCTCAAATCAAAGGATAAAACATTTTTTGAGTAGATATATATTTGAAAATTTAGGGCAACATGGTGCAAGCTCAAAGATGGTACCAACATCGTCTCTTACTTAGGGATGGGCAATCCCAGTGAGTTCCACAAGGACAAAACATAGACCAAGTTCCAAAATATCCATTGGGAAAAGGAGTCAAGATCCCAAATCACCAAAGACCAGCCGAGAACTCAACAAAAATGGCTGCCACACAGCAAGGCAAACCACAAAACTGACAAAACACCAAAAATAGAGCACAGGACCAAACACTCTACACTGTATAAGCTGTGCATACCTCAAATTTGGGGATTAATCCAAGAAATTCTTCAAATGCCTACCATTAATAGGTAATTCAAGAAATTCCCCATCTAAATATTTGAGAAAAAGGTATGCTCACCAATTCGATATCAATGTAGTAAGGGCCCATTCATAATGCATAAATTTTTCCATATTTGCCCTTATCTTCATTTATGTTGTCCCATAACAAAACCAGATCTCCAATATTAAAGGCCCTAGGAGTGACCTTCTTGTCAAACAATCTTTTCAATTTCTCTCAAAATCTAACATGCCTCGGTGGAATGCTCTTCTCTCTTCATCTAGCTCCACAATCGATTGATCCTTGCTTCATAGGGACTGACCTCTTTATCTTCAAGTTGTTGAACAAACTGAAATGAATATAACTATAGATGTAAGGGAAGCAAAGCTTGAGTTTTATATACCAACTCAAAGGGGCTCTTTCCAGTAACTCTTTTGGCAGTGATTATATCAGCCCAAACTACAAATTTTAGTTGTTCACCCCAGTTTTTCTTGTTCAACACCAAGGTTATCCTAATAATCTTCAACAAGTTCTTATTGCTTGACTTAGCCTTCCCATTCCTTGGGAGTTATAATTTTAAGAATAATTCAGATTGGTTCCATATTCTTTACACATTGCCATCAAAGGTTTGGCTCTAAAACACATGGCATTATCAGCCACAATCTTGAGTGGCACACCAAATCTGCATATGATATTACTCAACAAGAAGTCCATAACAACTTGGTGTGTTGCTTTCTGGTGGGGATTACCTCTACCCACTTGGTAAAAAAATCAGTGGCTACAAGAATCCACTTATGGCCAACACTAGAAGGATATGAAATCTCACCAATGAAGTCCATCCCCCATTTTTTGAAAGGAGCTTCAATTAATACAGTGTAAAGGAAGCGAACCTAAAGCTTTCAGTCTTCTAGAGAAATGTTGGAAACTTTCACATTTTCTAACTAGCTGGGTTGCATCTTTGAAGAGAGTAGGCCACCAATAACCAGCTCTCAAAATCTTATGTGTTGTTACTCTTCTAGAAAAATATCCTCCACAAACTCCCCCATGGAAATCAGAAACTATCTTGGGAGCTTCATCTTCAGTTATGCATTTCAAGAGGACACCTTCAGGGTTCTTCCAAGCTAGCCCAAATTCAGTGATGATGTATTTCTAAGAAGCCAACTTGAGGGCTCTTTTCTAATTTTTATTTAAATGATCAGGACAACAAAGGTGTCAGAGGTAAAATATTATATCCTTCTACCACTCATAACTTACCAATTTCCCAATAACATTTTCCCTTTCTTCTTCTACTTCATTCACTTCTACAGTCTATAGGTTGCTCTCAGCCATGAGCCTAGCAAGACCCAAACCTCTTACCAAATTTATGGTTTGGATGTCCATATCATACACCCAGCAGTTTGTTCACCCATGTATACCTTTTACTTGAGATATCCATCTCGATAAGATGTCTTTTACCATGGTGTGGGGAACATAAGCAACAACCTTTGAACTTAAAATATAAGGCCTGAAAACCTTTGTTGCTTTCACCAAGGCAAATGCTTGTTTTTCCATGATTGTATACTTTAACTCATTAGCAGTCTGTAAATCCTTAATAAAGAAGGAAATAGACCTCTCATCCCCATCTTCATCCTTTTGGAGAAAAACAGATGCAATAGTATTTTCAGAAGAAAAGGGGAAGATTTGGAAAGGATTCTTGTAGTTTGGGGCTGCTAAAACAGGTGCATGTTTAAGTGCATCCTTAATTCCTTCAAAAGCTTGAATAGAATTCTCCTCCCATTTGATAACTTGGTCCTAATTTAGTGTGCTTGTGATTGGAAGATTCAACTCAGAAAATTTGGAAACAAACCTTCTAATAAAATTAATTTGACCAAAGAAAGATTGGATGCCTTTCTTGGTTCTTGGGATAGGTACTTTGTTGATTTCTTCCACTCTCTCGTGGTCTATCATACACCATCTTTAGACACAATATGTCCTAGTAGATTGGCCTTTTGCATGCCAAAATGACACTTCTTTGTATTAAGAGAAATGCCACACTCCCTACATCTTGTCAACATCCTCTCCAAGTGCTGCAAATGATCACCTCTCTGCCTTGAAAACATAGTCACATCATCTTGTTAAACTGCAATGAACTCATTGATGTAACCAGCAAAAGAAACATCCATTTCTCTTTGAAAATTGGCACCAACATTCATCAAACCAAAAGACATCCTAAAAAAAACATATGTTCCCCAAGGAGTAGTGAATGTTTTCTTAAGTCTTTCTGATTCTTTGACAACCACTTGATTGTATCCGGAGAAACCATCCAATGTAGAAAGCAACTCAGACCCTGTCACAAGCTGCAACATATTTTCCATATTTGGTAAGGGATAGTTTTCCTTCATGGATGCTTTGTTTAGATTTCTAAAATCCACACAAATTCTGATGTCTCCATTATTCTTTCTGACTAGCACAAGGTTTGCAACCCAAGATGAATATCTAGTGGGCTGAATAATACCTCCATCTCTCAACTTATTTAACTCCTCTTGCATTTTCATGGAGAGAAGTGGATTAATTTTCCTTTTCCTCTATCTAAATTGATTATTCTTGGCCTTAAGAGGTATGTCATGTTGAAACAAGTCTTCTCTATATGCTTTTAGTTCAGAATAGGACCAAGCAAGGTAGTCTTGATATTTTTTCAAGAGTTAGGCATAGGACTATTTTTCCTCTTTATTTAAATTGCTGCCCAACCAAATCTTCCTTGGTTTACCATTAGTTCCCTAAGTTATTCTCTTCCACATCCCTTGAGGAAGACATGTTTCTATTTATGATGTATTAAACATTGTTAAAATTTGAGTCAAGTGTAACAAGACCTCTAGGAATGGTGTTTGTTTTCAATTGGATGATGTCTTTCTCAAAAAAAGTTTCTCTTCCTTCAGTCATGCATACCATTAGCTCCCAATCAATATTATGATTTTCAAACTCACCTTGGTTTTGCAAGAACCTTAGCACTTGAGCATCATCATTAAAAACTTGCCAATGTTTCACATTATCAGGGATAGCTGGCCTAGTTAGCACTTCAATGTTGTATTCACAATAAGGTGAAATGGTGCAATTTCCAAATCTAGAACCCAACACTGCCAACTTGTTAGCAGCATCATTGAGACCTCTGTCATGATACAAAATGTTAAAGGAATCAAACATTTCAATTAGATCTCAAACTGCATGCTTGTACTATTTCATATACGTTGAGTTTTTGTAGCATACAATTTTCTATTTGTTTGAGAACCAGCTTTGAATATCCTTTTGCAACAATGTCTTTTACTCCATATTTCCATGCAATTCTTAACCCTAACAATAATGCCTCATACTCAGCAATGTTTTTAGTGCATTCAAAATTAAGTTTGAAAGAAAAAGTAAACTCTTCCAAACTAGGAGAAAGCAGAACTATACCAGCACCATTTCCAAATTTGGAGAAAGCTCCATCAAATAGCAAGGTCCAAGGAGAACCTACCATATCAAGGAACTTTGATTTTTCCATCTTATTTTCTTTTCCATCAGCAAAACCAATGAAATTCTCAGCATCTACATCAGCAAATAACACTTCATAGGAAGCATTGTTGGGATCTTCAATTAGGTGTAACATTTTCTTTTCTCCATAGATCTTGACTAGGCTTCCCTCAATGGGAATGGTGGAAAAAGAAATATCCATTTGGACACTCCCTCCAACACTTACATTCCACTTTCTTGAAAAAAGCATACTCCATTTGGCAGGAAATCAATAATCACAACATCTAATTTTAAATTCCTCCTGGATAAGATGCAAGCTACACTACTAAACCTTTCACACAAACAACAACCAACACTTATCTTGAGTTCATGGTAGTACACTTTCCATAAGCTGTTGTCACTTTGATGTCCAACTCATTCATGACTTCTAGAGGCATGACATTACATGATGCACCGGAATCAAACATACAATTGTGAAGTAACATATCCTTTATGATCAAAGTTGTGAAGAATGGATCAAAATTCAATTGGGAATCAATGAAAGATGTCCCCAAATATACCTCAGGTGTCTCTCAAGATCGTCTATTACTAGTGGTGTTTCAAGTTCAAAAATGATCTAAGGTAGAGTTTCAAAAACATTTGCATTTATTCCTGGAGTGATCTTCTCTTCCTTTAATCCCAAGTACTTAAATGCTCTCTTCTTATGCTCGGGAATTATAAGCAACTCAATGATTGGAACACTCAATTTAATTTTGCTCAATACTTGGGATATGTCATAGGGGAAACTCTTTGGAAAAACAACATTAGAAGGGACAAAAGAATATTCAATAGATGGCAAAGGATTATTAGTAGCTTGGGCATGAGGAGGACTACAATTTTTGCTTGGGGCAGCAGAGCTTTTGGCAAGTGTTTATTTCCTAGGATATTCTTTGGAAATGCTTGTGAGCAAGGGTGTTTTAGGTTTGGCTTGATTCCCAACTCCCTTAACAACCTTTCTTCTAGTGTTATAATATTTCTCTTGAGCTACAACAACATTCATCAACAATTTTCTATCTTCCTCCAAAGGGAAACCACCATCATACTTCTTAATCATCAAAGCTATTAAGTATTCAAAGTCATTGTTAGGAATTTCAAAATCTTGCACTACATCAAATTCAAGAGCATGAGGGGGAAGAAATATTAATACCTGTTTGATGCAATCCCCAAAAGTTACAACTATCTTAACACTTACTACTTCAGTAGATATTGCTCATTGTGAGCTTGAAGAACAACCCATCATGCAAATATCATCATCATTATTAGCTTCACCTTCTTTCTGGTGTAATTCACATGGAGGATGGGGTAGAAGACACCTATCACACCAATCAATATCAGCAACTTCTTCAACAACAACAACCCTAGTAGTTAAGGGATCAAGCAACACTCTTCCTTCATGTGCTTGAGGATGTCTATTTACAGATCCAACAGGCCCTTTACCTTTTTCATCAAACCTCTACTCATTCCTATGGTGATTTCCAAATCTATCTTGTGCTTGCTGCCTAGGCTGACCTTGTGAAGTCTTCCCAATTCCCTTCTTAGCTCTTGCCAACTTGTATGAGATTTCTTTGACAGCCCCTGCCAAAGTTTTCACAACCTCTTCTAAATCAGCACCTTTGCTAGCTTGAGGTTTTAAGGGTTGATATTGTTCTCAATTTGAAGTGCCATGGTGAAATCTTGTCGTATATTGGTAGGGTTCTTGTCTCTTAGGTAATAGGCTTCCTTCTTATCAAATGCATCTGCATATTTGATTAGACAAGATTCATCACAAGGCCTCAAATTAACAGGTAGCATTCTCAAAGTTTTGTTAAACCTTGTGTTGAAGTCATGGACTAATTCATTAGGGTTCTTCTTGATATTCTCAAACTTAGATAAAAGAAATATAGGATCAGTCTTGTCACCATATTGCAACCTAAATGCATTTTTCATTTCAGTCCATGAATCAATAGAATTATCAGGTAGAGCCTTGTACCAATCCCTTGCATCCTCCTCTAAGGTGTGGATGAACAATTTTACATACACATCTTCAAATTCTATCTCAAAGTCTTCCATCATGTTAACAAAAAGTTTGAGATGTTGATCTCCAGTCATAACATTGTTACCTTGAAACTTTGGTAACCTATTTCTCACATCTTGTGGGACAACATTTGGATACCCAACCATTCCTCTAAAATTGATGGGACCAAAGGTGTTAACAACAAATGGGGGTCTAGGTGGAGTATAAACAAAATGATGAGGAATGAGATGTCTTTGGGGAATGGGAATGAAATCTTCAAAATAGATCTCTCTTAAGGGCTCTCCTTCTTGATGATCTCTAGAAAATTTAGAAAATACAGGAGAAAATTTAGGAGCAAGCCTTTCAAATGCACAAGAAGGTCCCTCACCTGATGGGGAATTTAAATCAATAATAGGATTGTCTGAATTAAATCCACTTGAAGAAGAATTGTAGTCCTTAATAACATGTTGCTCACTTTCAAACTCAACAATATGGATCTCCTTTCTTGTAGTAAAGTCTCCAACAACCTTCCACACCTTTCTCCCCCTAGCTCGAGTTTCTTGAATCTGTAAACAACTTCTTAGAAAATTTCTTAATGAAGAGAGATCTTCTTCCTTCCAGTTTTGTAGATTTGATCAACAAATTATACATGACAAAAAGGTAAGACAACTGGTATTTTCAAGATCAAATCAACATGGAATCGCCACTAAGGAATTTCACCTTAGTTGTGAAAGAATGCACTAAAATAATTTTTCAAATGTTTTCTAGTACTGAAACCTTTGCAAGGCTTTATAAATCAGACCTTCTTCTTCTTAAATCAATCAATCACACTGCACCCAAAGTGTATGAACTACTTGGAAATGGAAAAAGGGAAGAAAAAACTTGAAACCCTTGTTTAAAACTTGTAGATTTGAAGCATAGAAGGATATTTTAACAATGTATCAGCTCAAATAATTGAATACACAAATGCTCAAACTATTTAAACACTTCAAAAACACCAATAAATTCTAAGAAGTCCCAGCAACAACACTGAAGGTGTTGGTACCCAAATTTGTTCTCTTTTTAATCTGAGAAGCATCAAAGATATGGCATGAAGCTTGAAGTCAGATAGATCATGATGTGTGTCATTTTCTAGCCAAGGATGTGATCTAACTGAAACTCAGATTTGTGGAGATATGGATAGCACTTTGAAAGGATTTGATCTGACGCTCACGATTTTAGGTTGTGCCATTCAACCAAGTTAAGAGAACCTGCATTGTAACCCCCAAATGGTGAAGGAGATGAATATATCCCTCAATTTATGAAAATAGTATGAAAAGGCCTTGGGAAAATATGATCAACACTCCAATTATGACTTTCACAAGTTTTCACTCCAAGATTATGGAGATATTTTCAATGCAAGGAAATGGTTACTTGGAGACATTATATGATCCTGATTTTTCTGTGCATTTTTGTAAATGGGTTGTATTCTTTCATTGACACACAATGCAATGTAGGGGTAGTATGGGTCAAATTATTTTATTTGAATGAAAATTTTGGTGGGGTGTTGACAAGACAAACTGGGATATATCAGATCTTTGACAACCTCTACAATACTTGAACAACTATCAGATAAAATGCTTCAAATAATCAGGATATTATTTCAACCAGAAGAGGCATAAATGGAATCCCAAGTTGCACTCTTCACACAATATTTGAGAATTCACCACAAAATCTTGAAGTAAAGAACTCAATTAAACACAAAAATCCTTGATCAAACCACGCCTAAGGTACCCCCAAAGGCTTACAAGCAATCTCTGTAGTCAAGGAAGGTAAAGTGATTTTAAATTTGTTTATCTCTTTATCAGATGAAGGCTCTTCTAAACATGAGATTGCAAATGCCACTAAACTATCAACAAGAAATGGAGATTCTGTGTGATTTCTAAAGAATTTCAATGCAAGATTGCAACAAGAACAATGAAAACTATTTGCAGGCATTTAAAAATGATAATAGACATCATATTGCCTAGAAAAACACATATTAACTCAAAATCTTGTTAGATTCATCAGCAGGGAGAGTTTTATGAACAATATTAGAGTTGTGTGATGGCTATACACTTGTAACCAACTCACATACATGAAGATCCAACACAGAAGAAATTATTCTAGTTCTTTGGTGGGTTTTTCAGAAAAAATGAGCTTTCTCTCAGAATTTGCTCATGATTTTCAACTTCCCCTCCTTTTACAATTTCTCCAAAATGATTTATATACCTCATGCCACATTAGAGCCTTCTTTCCCAATCAAAGAATATGCCATGGGATCAAGTTTTTTATAAAACAATCCTCATGATTCAATGAAAATGACATCAAATAGAAAAACATTCACAGGCTATCAGGTGTGTCCAAAAATATTAAATCATTACAAATATATGAATCATTATCCATCCTGGAGACATGATTTTCATCATTGAGGCATGCAAACACCTTCTACTCATCATTTTCACCTTTTTACCTTTTCAAATTACCTTAGTAACTTTTGATTTTGTCATTTCACATTTTTGGATGGATTAGGGAAAAATTTATTTCAAAACCACCTCAGATCAAAGAATTAAGCCATGAAAGTGATGCCAATGATCTTGGAAGGCCAAGATGACACAAAATAACTGTAAATTTGATGAATTTTGATGCAAAAATCGCTATTCCAAGATTTCTGGAGCTCCATGGCGGTTAAAACAAATGGATGCACATAAACTTTCGATCTTATCCATATTTTAATCCTAGCCCTCCAAGTGGAAGATGCAAACTTATAAAAAAACTTGAGTTACCTTTTTAATTTTTTGTATGAGGATGGACATGTGGCAAAAAATGGTTGGATCGGGCCTAGTTTTAAAACATTTACTTTATGACCTTTTGAAAATTTGGAAAAAAATTCATTTTGTCCCCGCCCCTCGCCTTTGAATTTTGGAGTTGACACATGTGGCACATGGTGGGTCCCATTGGGATCACACTTCAATTCTATGCATTTTGACCTTTTTGGAAAATTGGAAAATTTTCACTTTTTGCCCCGCTGGGCCCGCACTCGATTTCTCCCTCGCCATGTGTCTCCTTGTGATTCGTCATGGGCCAACGCTCCAAATTTTGATTCTGATTCTTTTTGCAAAAGGGAAAAAATTCTTTCCTTCCTTCACCAGCCCATCGACCCGCCTTGTCCGCTGCCACATGTCTCTCGATGATTCACTAGTGGGCTAGCGCTTCAAATTTTGATTTTAAGCCCTCTTTGTAAAAGGGAAAAATTATCTCCTACCTCCGCCAACCCGTCAACTCACCTTGTCTGCCACGTGTCTCTCGTTGATTTGCTTGTGGGCCCACAGCTTAAATTTTTGCCTTAAATCCTTTTGTGAAAAAGGGAAAAAATCCCCATTTCCCTCTGTAGCCCGCACTTCCCTCTCGACCTTTTCATGAACACGTGTTCACCTATGATTGGCCATGGGGCTACACTCTAAAACTTTTCACTCGAACTCTCTCGTGAAAAAGGAAAAAATCCCCTTTACCTCCGTTGACCCGCCGACCTTCTCTCGCACCTTCTGTGCCGCCACGTGCCCTCCTTTGATTAGAGAAGGGATAAAACTTATTTTGAAACTTTAGAGAATTAGAGATAAAAAAATCTAAGTCCCCCCTCGGCCCGCTCCTCCCTTTTTGGTTTTTTAGGACATGTGTCCTCTTTGGATTGGTCATGGGGGCTTCAGAGCATTTTTTACTTTAAAATTTTTGCAAAATAAAGTCTAAAAATTCTAAGGGAATCCAACCACCCACCAATCAGAACATGCCACGTAGGTAAACTTGGAAAAAATGGGTCCTTGGGCCCGAAAATGCCCCATTGTTTGAAAAGGTGAAAAATGAAAAGTTACAACACTTCCCCACTTTTTTGTCACCAATTAGAAGTCACTGTCACCTCACCAATACCTTATGAGGATGAATTTTATGGGAAAATGATGCCCATATAACCTGTCAAAATGTAAAAAAATCAAGGATGCCCTAGAATTCAATTTTTTCACCAAGGATGGCAGATTTTTCTATTTTGAATCAACTGAAGCATGATTTTTGAACATTTTCGACCTTGGGATTGGATTTTCAATTGCACACAAGTATGATTTAATCAATTTCAATTTTTCCATGATCTGGCAAAGGGAAAAATGACATATCCCACAAAATTGGAAAAACTAGGGCATAAAAAAGGGCAAACTTGGATTATTCTTTCAAATTAGGGTAAAAAAACAAGTTTGTGTGCATTTTTAAAGCACTTCAACTGGGGTGGAAGATATATAGACAATCAAATCAAAGGATTTTTTTTTTTGAGTAGATAAAAATTTGAAAATTTAGGGAAACATGGTACAAGCTCAAAAATGGCACCAACAAGAGACTTTAGACAAGACCAACTAGAATTTACTGATTCTTTGAGGACCTTTGTAAGAAATTTGTAAGACCTAAATAGTAGGATGCTTCAAAAGGGTTAAGGTACTCCTTCAACTAGGATATGTGCACCAAATGGAGGCCCAGATCTGTACTCTTCCACATAATATTTGACAACCTGCCACAAAATATTGAAGCAGATGAACCAATAAAGTATCCATAAATCTCTATTTTATCATGACCTAAGGTGCACCCAAAGGTTTACAAAAAAATTTAGAATTCAAGGAAGGTAAAGTGATTTTAAATCTGTTTATCTCTTTATCAGATGAAAGCTCTTCTGAATGTGAGACTGCAGATGCCACTAAACTATCAACAAGAAATGAGACCATGTATGATCAAGAGAGATTTTAAACACAAGATTGCAGCAAAAGCAAGAAACACAAATTGAAAACATTCTTAAACATAAGCGCATGTAAAGTTTTCCAAGAGACAACACAAAATAATATAGAATGACCAAATTTATTAGCATTGGAATATTATAAGAACAATCTTAGAGCTTGTTAATGGCTTTAAAACTGAAACCAACTCAATATGATACAAATTTGATGCAAAAAGGAAATAGAAATGGTTCTCGTGTGGTTTCTCAAAGAATGGGCTTCTTCTTAGATTTTCCCATGAATTTCTAAGTTTCTTCGACCTTTTCCATGTCTCAAAACATTCATTATATAACTTTCATTTACATTTGATCCTTATTTCCCAATAAAATAATATTCCCAGCATCAATTTTGTTACAAAATTCCAACATGATTTGCAGATAGGGACATTTTAAAAATTTACAACAAAAGTTGTCAGGTGTTTCTAAAATGGTGAATCATTACAAATCCTTCATCATTATCCATTGTGGAGGCATGTTTTTCATTCTCCAAGCATGCAAACCCATTTCATTTCATCCTTATCATTCCAAAATTTTATTCTACAACTTTATAATTTGATATTTCACGTTTTACATGGGCTTGAGTAAAAATTTATTTCAAAAACACCTCAAATATGCAAATTAATCCCTAAAACCACTTGCATTGATCTTTGTAGGCACAAAGGACATGAATTCACCAAAATTTGATGAAAAATGATGCAAAATTCACATTTCCACACTTCCTGGAGAAAAAATGGCAACTAAAAATGAAAATGTATAGTTACCCTTGATCTACTCTTTCTCCTTCAATCTAGGCCCTCCATGTGTCAAAATATGATTGGGAATGAATTCGGGCTCACTTTTTGACTTTTTAACATTTTTGAAAAAATGGAAAAAATTGCCTTTTTATCCATCCCTCTGCCCTTGAAATTTGGTGATGACACGTGGCATATGGTGGGTCCCATTGGGATCACAACTCAATTCTGTGCATTTTGACCCTTTTTTGGAGTTTGGAAAAATTTCACTTTTTCCCCACGGGCCCACACCTCCACCTCTGTCCTTAACACGTTTCATCCTCTCTATCGCTAAAAATCCACGGGATTATTTCATGTTTTAACCCCTTTTTTCACCAAGGGAAAACTTTCAACTTTTCCTCTTGTGCCTGTGCCTCGATTTTGTCCTTGACATATGGTTGAGTATAAACAATCTTCCTAACTCATATCTATATAGAGACGAAGTAATTAAAACAATTTAACCTAATGTAAGTAATTGTTTCATTTCTCACGAAGAATACATTGCCTAAGCTCTATAAGAACTGAAATTGAGTTTTAATGGCCCAAGGTCTAATAAACAGGCTAACACAATACATCAAAACAATATCAATAGAATTATCAAGAAGTTCAAGTTGATAACAACAACTGAAAAATAGTAAACCAATACCCAAGGGATTTTTCCTTTTTAGCACATATTTCCATAATTTCATAGGTTACCCAATGACCCAATAGAGTAGAAAAATGAATATCCTTTCCCTTACGGGCTTCCAAAAATCAAGCTTTGTGAAAATAACAAATCAATTCCAGAGAATAGAAGAAGTATAATTTTCATAGGCCTTTTAAAAATAATAATCGAAAGAAATTTAAAAAGTACATGAAGACGTTTAACTAATTTCTAAGTAAAACCCACAACAATTTATTTTTCCTTAATAATCACAGGGCCTAAGTTTGCAACTAGAATAATACAAATAAAAACCCAGATTTACAATCACAGCATAATGATAAAAAACAAGCACCTTCTCCAATTGAGCCTTCCAATAGTAAAAATAATATGAATATTAAGCCATCACAGAATTTTATCTTCCCTGAAGAATCATGAAGATTCAATCAATAGTCAAGTATTCAAAATAGTTTAATAACTGCAATTTCCCAACAGAGAGGAAACAAGACCATTTTAGAACAAGATCCAAAGATTAAAGTAAACCAAGCTACCTACAATATTTGAAAAGATTAAATAAGATCATAAATAGTTTTCAACTTGATCTCAAGCCCATGTAGAAGGATTAAAGCATAACCCAACTATCAAATCAAGAAAATTGAAAACCAGATCACACTTTCCATCATTCAAACAAAATTGAAAAATCATTCCCAATAAACAACAAAAAAACCTCAAGAAGAGAAATATTTTTAGTAGAATAAAAACCAGTATATTCCAAAGAGCATAGTTTTTCTTATGAAACACTTAAGTAAAAGCAAAACTCTTAATGGATAAAGATTATCACGCCTAATTGTGCTTTTCTTTCACCAATTAATAGAAGTATCCAAGAAGAGCCTCAATCTTCTTTTCAAAATTCCAAAACCACACAAAAACTTCCTCTATCTCCTCCTTATAGTCTCATAGTGCCAACTCTTTCTTCCACACCATGCAAGGGAGAAAAACTCATGCATTGACATATTGCATGCAAAAATCAAACTAGAGGTTTGAAAACAAAAATAACCACATGTAGAGCTCTAGCTCCAAAACCAAATGAATCGAAAAAACCATCCCTCTATATTCTTCCTAGGTGGTTTCACCAATTTCCAAAAAATTAAATGTGCATAAAAAGTGATGAGAGTGAACCTAGGGCAGAATGCACATAGTTGTTGTTGTGTGTAGTGTACATGCATGGTCATTAAAGGAAAGTACCTCTAGTAGTGCATTATTGTTATTGTTGTCATTATTGTTATTATTTTTGTTATTTTTGCTACCCCCAATTTGACTTCTTGTTTCTCATATGGTCAAACCTGCAAGGAGAAAATGATCAAGTATTCAAATATGCATGTATGTAAAAACCTTGTGTAAAACACACATGTATATTGAAATGTGTAAAGTCTGCAAATGTAAAATATGCTAGAATAAAAAGTGTAAATGGAACATGTTCACCTGATCCATGTCAAGAAAAGGGTGTAGAAGGATATCATGTACTATTGCATGAGTTTTTGGGTGATCTCCGCCACCCTAGATGAAGAATATACTGAGAGGAAATGTGTTGTATCCTTCAACTTTTAACCACTTCTTTTGAAATGTGTGAAGAGATCTTTGTATTGTCCTGGTTTTTTGGGTGATCCGATGCCACTAATTAAAGTAGTGTAGAGAGGTGCACACACACTATAACCCCCAAGCTTGTAACTACTTTGTAGAATAACAAAGGACATCATGTCCTATAGAGGCCACCGTGTATGGAGTTCGTAGACTAGTCTAAAATCATTCGTTGTATGTGAACTGATGTAAATACAATGTATTAGTATAAAAACCTCAACGATCCCCCCCTATTTGACATCGCTTAAAGGATAATGTGGCCCAAAAATAGGACCAATCATACTCTAAGTTATAGAAATCTTCCCTGTAGGGGGAAAGTGAAATTCTTGGTATATATCAAGGTGTGCACAAAAGGGAATGGCTAGCAAAAACAAGTGTTAGTCCAAAAACACATGCATGCAATAAGAAAAGTTTAAAATACACAATCAATATAAGAACTACCAATCATAGTAGTGTAAACATGCAAAAAAACAATCACACCACACAAAGTGGGTTTCAAACATGAGACATCACTCATGATGTCATAAGACACTCAAGGCCATGATGGCCACAAATAGTAGAAAAGTGTGCACACAAGAAAATGAAAATCCCCGCATACAATGGAAAAAAAAGAAGACAAGAAGAGATAAACAAGTAGTCATGGAAACATGTAGTCCTAGAAAATAATTATTACACATGGAACACCCATTAGTATGTTATAGCAATAACCAATATATCAAAACATGTATAAACGAGTGTAGACACCTAAAATATGCTTACACTTAGCATTTCCTCCAATATAACTAATTGACAACACTTCGTTAATCAACCTATCTTTGCTCCACTCTCAGATGCCCATTTATGACACCTTGGTCATATTCCTCCTATAATCAGCTTATTTGGTTAATATCTCTCTTATTAGCTAAACATTCCTCCTTTTGACCATTCGAAACCTCCCTAGTTCTCTCTAGACCAATTCTATTGGCTTCGTAGGCTATCTATCAATCAAAATTGGTCATCCGGACCCCTCCCAACTCTCAATGAGTCTCTAATAACTTGATAATAAAGTTTAAATAGCCTAATCCTATCTTAACTAAGCCTAAATCATGTTTATCCTAATCTAATCTAAAATTCATTTTTGATCTTTAGTCCCATATGCACCCAAAGTTCAAATTCTCCTAAGTGGAAAACTATAAATACAAGGCTAAGCCTACCCATTCAAACTAAGAACTTTACTAACAACTTCACTCACAAGTCCTTCTCTCTCACATTTGGATATATTGGCATTACACCTCATTTGCATTAGCCAAGCTAATAGGAATTTGATCTTAGCTATCCTCCATTGGTGAAGCTCTTCCATCTTGCATCCATAACTTCATAGTAGGTTAGTAGGAGGGTATCTAACTTGGTCTTGTAGCCAATTTAGAGAGACCTCTTCACCTCAATTGAAGTAAACAACACATCTAATTTGATTACTTAGAATCTAACTAGGCTCATTTTTATTAAGATTTCATGGAGTAGAGAGTAGTATAAATGTTATTTTTTTATGTTTTTGTCAAAGTTATAATGCTTGCATGTTAATTTCTCTTGTTTAGCTCTAATATCATGGTGCATGGATGAGTAAAGTGAATCTTTGAGGTTCTTTAGCCTCATTCCATAGCTTGTGCAACTTTCCATTGCATACATTTGGCATGCCCAGTGGGACACTTTGTCCATCCTCCATTAATGGAGTCATTTTGAAGCTTTTATTTTAGTTTCTAAATTTTTTAGTTTCAATGTTTCTAGATTAGTTTCAATCTTTCTAGATTATTTTTTCAAAGTTTTTTAGATTAGTTTCAAGTTTTTAATTTCACTAACCTTTCTTGTATTAATGGATAAATATCAAGTTTCTTAGCTAGTTTAGCTAGGATTGTCTTGTTTTTGTGCTCTTTGCAGGATCAAAGGAGGTGAAGTGCTGCCAAAATTGAACCAAATCGATAAAATTTTGATATTTTTGAGATTATTTTTGAAAAATCCCATGTTTTTTAGCCACCTACAGGAAAGGAGCACACATACCATTCTATACACACATGTATAACTCTGACTATCATTTTTATGATAGAGATGTACTGGCACCAAATCAGTGGTGCAAGCACCAAATCGGGGCATCGGTACACAAACAAGCAGGGTACGGACATCATTAGCAATCTTCCAGAGGCCATAACTTTTGCTCCTACACTCAAAATGACTCTGTTTTTTTGTGTGGAAAGTTACTAAAGTGAACTACACAATGAAATCATAAAATTAAGATTTTGACTTACCAAAATTTATGGTTTACATTATTAGGTAATTATTCATTTTCTAATGTATCTTAAAGTTCAAAAAAGTGTTTTCTTGGCCATTCTAACACTTTGAAATATTTTTGTAGCACTAATCCGTTATTTACAGGGTTATTTTTGTTTTATTTTTGACTAACTTAGTTAAGTGTTTCATTTCTTAGCTTGAGAAAGGTTTGTAAAGTGTGTATGCTCTCTCCTCATGCCTTCAAAAGTGATCTTGGAGATCGAAAACACTTGCACAACTTTGTATCATATGTTAAAAACACTTGTTCTAAAATATAAAGTAGTTTTTATGTGATTTAGTAAGAATTTTCACACTACATATGGTCTTCCTTTGTGCCTTTTGGTGATCTTAGGAATCAAAAGAAAGCTGTAAATTCCCTTTATTGATATCAATTTGCAATGGAAAATTACTAAACTCGTTGTCTACAGGACCTAACGCTTGTCAAAGAAAGGCATCAAAGACAAAACACAAACCCGCTAATACACATGTTTCTTGCAAGTTTCCAAATGGTGTGCTACTTAAAACCACATTAAATTAAGCAAGATAAAAACACACCATATTCAAAACATTGTATTGCAGGTTTTGGAAAAGGGTACGTCCCTCTCTTCTCAACTGGAACATAACCCATTTGGCATAACGCCTTAAGCTACAACAATGGGGGTGGTTCCAGGAACCCCAAAGTAGTCCATATAAGAGGGAACCTTGTGGAAGAAATGGGAAGTGCTCCACACTACCTACTTGACTAGTGATTCCTTTGTGAGATAACATTACAAGTTGTTCCTATGTGACCCTTTTAAGTACACAATGGATGCATTTATCGCCCACCTGTGCTCAAGGGGTCAAAATCAAGATACTTACGCCAAGATAGTCAAGAGTATTTGGGTAAATCATCCCACTCATGGATAATTTTGTAAACGTAGGATGAGAGAACCACCTAGGAAAATATACTTTGGCTAGGAGCCCACTTTGACCATTCTAAATTAGTATTGAGTTGTGAACCATATTTTTATTGTGAAACATGTGACGCGTTACTTTCGCTTAGTTTTTCACTTGCCTTAAGATGAGGTGAAACTCTGCCAAAGTGAAGCCAACATTTTTCATCCCCATTTTTGATTACTTCCTTCACATTATTTTGACACTTTGTTGATCAAAAGAAGGGTGACTACCTTTGTATTACCAATCGATTGCTTCTACCACTTTTTTGTCCGTTTACACCCATCCATGTTTACGGCTGGGTAAGTTAAACATCTAAAGTGTGTGGAGGCATATTTATATCATTGGTAACCTTTGTGATCTTGATACCCACGTCAGGATTGTCATCATAGTTTGGATTTATTCATCATTTGATCTCCCTTTGACGTGTTACCTTGTTTGCATTGTCTAAACACAATTAAGATACTTATGTCATGTTTTTCATAAACGTGATCTAAGTATCCACATTGTGGTGTTACACTACACACATTTTAGCACATCCTTAGTATACTTTGACTTAGTTTTACTTCAAACATTGTCTAAAATCTTGAAAGGTGTCGCTTACTTTGTTTATAGTGTTTCAATACAAATATGACACTAATATCTCACTTCTCCGTGAAGCTTGATAGATGTGTCCAATTGGTGTAGTTACGTGGCTTACATTTGTAAACCTCACCCTTTAAAATTTAGGTCTTGTTGGTTGTTGGACTTGTTGTGGTATCATTTGATTGGGAGTCACATCTACCCTTTGTTAATATTTACCCCTTGTTCATTTCAAGCTTGACATAAATATTGACATTGTGTTGATCACCTTTGCATCAAACTTTGCACATGCATTTTCATATGGTGTATTTCCTTATTGATTGGCTTTGTGTTTCACACTTACATGATTGTTCCTTATGATTATTCATTCAAAAAACTTATTTTCTAGGACAATCCCTTTTATCTCATCGATATTACATCATCATGATGTCTATTTTCCTTAGACCTTCTTCAAAAAATCATGCACGCATATCAATACTTACAAAATGTCTAGCTGGTTTTCCTTATGCTACCAAAATTGACATGTCACTTCCTTCCCTTTGAAGGATTTCCATCACACTATCTAGATCTAGAAATTTGTGCTTAAAACAACACCAAAAATGACTGACTATCGTGTGGTTCCCCATACTTACAAAAATATGGAATCCAGGTTTAACAATTCAAATCAAAATATTCCCATTACAATTAAACCTCATTTGGTTCTTCATGCTAGAGATACCATGCGGGTAACTCGTTTCCACTTTCATCTCATAGTCGGTGGTATGATTTGGACACGTACGATCCAAATTATTATTCAAGTTCCCCCCACTCTTCTTTTGATTATAATCCAAACATTTCCTCTTCTTCTGAGGATTCCAATCCAAACATTTCTTCTAATTATTTTGATGATTCGGATCCAAACTACTATTCGGATTCATCTAATTTGACTCCTAAGTCATCTAATGTGACTCCTATTTCATGGCCCTCCCTATCTTTGTAGGAACCTCTTCATCATACATTTAATATAACTCCTACATCACGCTACTCCCTTTCTTCGTAGGACCCCTTTTATCAGTCACCTCAATTATGTATTCTTCCTTTGAAGATACGTGCAACTCTAAGTATCTCCAATCAAACATGTAATACAATTCTCGAATCACGGTCCTCTCTTTCTTTGCAAGACCCTTGTTATTATTCATCTAATGTGATTCTTGAATCATGGTCCACCCCTTCTTCATGGGAACTTCTTCATCAATCACCCCTAATAAGTCTTCCTTCTTTGAAGATTCGTGTGACTGAAAGGACTTCGAGTCAAATGTCTGAATCGACCCATGCATCACAATCTACATACTTTGGACTTAATCCTACTAGTTTATGGATGATATACCATCATATAGGTAGGTCCACACCACCTTCTTCTACTCCTAAGACATCTAGCTACACATATTCTTCATCCCCCACATCATCTTCTTCTATCAATAATCATCAAACATCTTCTAAGTCTTCCACACCAAGTGAACCTCTTTCTTCCAATCAACCCCTGGTGATCAATCAACAACTCATACCGATTGACCTCTTTCAGAATGAAGAAACAATCAAGGCATTTATAGGGGCACATGAAGATATTCCTTTAGAATATTACGAAAAAGGATTTATACTTCGATGCGCCTCATATTCTAAGAAAAATGTTGATTCCTTTTATCAAGAAATAAACGAAGAGCCTAAAATCATGCAACTTGATCCTCCGGTTATTCTTCCATCTTCACATTCTTCATTAAGTGAGGAAAATCCTTGGTCTTACATTGATCCATGGCCTATCTTCTCATCACCCAATCACTCTTTTTCTATCATAATTCCTCAATCACAATCTCTCATGGAGTCAATGCTAAGTAGCCCTTCATCTTCATCTAGGTGTGGGTCACCTTCTAGTAGCCCTCACTCTACTATTTTTGGTATAATTTCGAGTAGCCCACTATCTTCTATTCCTGGGGCATGTCCAACTAGCCCCTTATCTTATATGTATGGATCACTCTCGGGTATTCCATCATCTTCTATTCTTGGGCCACATCCTAAGTAGCCCTTCATCTTCTATCTATGGGTCACATCCTGTAGCCCATATTCTTCTATTCATGGGCCACATCCTAGCAGCCCTTCATATTCTATCCATGGTTCACCTCCCAAGAGCCCATCTTCTTCAATTCTTGGATAATATCCTTTTCATCCATCACATATTTCTTATATCAATGGTTGTGGCAAGCCCATGGTCATTTCTCACATTCGGTCTAAAATTCCACGCTCACTTTCTCCTTCTCAAGATCAAAAAAGTTAAGCATTAGCTTATAAGAAACCCAGACGGGTTCTTTATCAAGACAAGATCAAAAATACGAAGAGATCCAAAGCTCCCAACAAATCAAACAATCTCAAAATTCTAAATCAAGAATGATTCAAGAATGCACATCAATGTAACCATCAAGTATGACACAAATTGCATAAAATTCTGGATGGGAAATTAAATCTCCCATATACAAAATCCATGTTTCAAAAAACTCATAGTCATTTATTAAGTGTGAACTCACCTCGATCATCGAGATTGGGGATAATATTACTCTTGATAAACAATCACGCCTAGTATCCCTTATCAAGGAAGTCGCATACATCGTTGTTGGATCCTGTCATGCAAATTGACATTGTTGGTCCCAAAAATCTAAAAAATCATAAAAATCATAAAACAATTCAAAAATAAAAAAACATGAGAAAACATTAAAATGTTACAAAAATAAAATCAAAGGTACAAAGATCAAACATTGCAATTAGGTATTACATACACATGGATGTTCTTTCTTCCCTTTCTTTCATATTCATCTGCAGGTCATCTACCATTTTCATCCCTTTGATGTGATTTTGGTTAGCTTATTTGCATGCATTCTATGACATTTATCTCTATGGTATCCGTTTGACCTTGGTGTTTTATCACCTTGGTAAATTAAAGAATGACTGACCTCTTAGAGATCCCATCACATTCAACATCTAATAAACTTGTTGCGTAGAACTTTTGGACATATTTTTTTACACTATCCAATTTCATCATCACAATCACTTCCACATCCTTCCATCAACCCATATGTGGTTCTTAAACCCTTGTCAAAAAAGAGAGCTGAAATAAGTTTTGTAAAGAAAAGGAATCAAAATCAATAAAAAATCATAAGCTAAAATAAAAAAGCAAAATAAAATTGATATGTAACTCTCTCTTGGGGTATTTCCAATAATCTCTATCGGGGCTATGGATGCTTGACTGGCAATAGAGAAATGTTGTAATTAGAATCAAATGCATCTCCGTCGGGGCTATGGATGCTTGGCTGGTAGTGGAGAAATGTATGGTTATCCTTCCACCCTTCATTCACAAATCACCTATCACCTATCAAAATAAATCATCCCTACACATTGGCTAGGGTGTATTCACTTTTTCTATTAAATATTCCCTTCAAGAGGTAATAAATTCCACGTGTACACACTGGATATCTATGAGTAAATAGGATTAGTATGTTACCAAGTGTCTTTTTTTGGACCTTGTTTAGACTCTTCCTCTAGTCCATATCTCGTCTCATGATTTGTGACTTTGGCTAATCACTTCTTCATTATGAGGCTTCTAAGATACATTCATATCTTTCACATCATTCTTCTACTTTGTTTAGAACATCCATGTGTATAAGATTACTTTTTTGCCATGTTTTTTGGCACCTTTGTCCCCTTTTGCAAATATAATCTTCTCCTTCCTTTCTATCATGTGCTTTTAGGCCAACTTATGCTGGGGGCATCCTTTCTTCTTCCCAAAACTTCATTGGTTTATGTTCACAATCATGTTGAACCTATCCATAATGGCCTTGGGTCCCTCTTCTACCTATGAATTTTTTTCCTTTGAATACTCCCACCTAATCGCTAGGACATTTTTGCATCTTCACCTTTCTCATATGCACGTGGCCTTATTCCCTTATATATCCCATCTATCACTAGGGGCATCCAAGATTCCTCGTCTTCCAATACATAGTTTCAAAAAAAATTCAAAAAAATTCAAAAACATTCAACTATGTTGGAAAAAATAAAAACATTCAAATATGTTAGAAAAATGAAAAACATTCAAATATGTTAGAAAAATAAAAAACATTCAGATATGTTAGAAAAATAAAAACATTCAAATATGTTTCAAAAATGTCAAAAACAATATAAATCATCCTACAAAACATCACTCTTTGGTTCTCACCTATTCATGTGCATGACTCGCAGATCATCTTGATCTACCTCCATCAACAAAAGTTAGGTTGCTTACTTCATCTGCCTCAGTACTGGGCACAATGAGTTGCACTGGTATTGTTTAAGTAGTGCAAATTTCTTTTCATCAAACCAAAGTGTCCTTCATTTTCCCTTTGCATGTATCCTTGCTTGGGGCACCATCATTAACCCTTGTCGTTAATTTGAATAGGTTGGAATTGAAGCTTGATAACAAAAACATTACATTATGTTTCTCTGTTAGGTTAGCTTGTTTACTTTCTCGTATTGCATTGCATTTTGTATGTTGCATGGAGTTAGGCATCTTTTACTTTCTCGTATTGCATTGCATTTTTGTATGTTGCATGGAGTTGGTGTTTTTAGCAATGGACATTTGTTCGTATATGGATTTTCATGTCATATTACACTTTTGTTCATTCTTTTTTAATAAGGACCGATGATGAAGATCATTAGCAATATGATGAAAAATAAAGTTTTTAAAAGGCACTGGATGGATGTTAGCTCATTCCCTCTTCCTCATACTCCTTTTCTTCTATATCCCTTTTCTTTTCTAATTCTTCACACTATTATTTATTCTTTTCTCTTTCTGTCATCTTTTCGATTGTTGATCAAGTTCTTCTATCACCCCATTGAAAATCGAGGGGGAATCCTCCATTCTACTCATTTTTCTTCTATCCCTTCAAAATTTTCTACTTGTTTATGCTTGTCTACTTTCTTTGAAGTGATGTCACTTATGTCACCCCAAAGAGGGGAAAATGTAGACACCTAAAATATGCTTACACTTAGCATTTCCTCCAATACAACTAATTGATGACACTTCGTTAATCAACCTGTCTTCGCTCCACTCTCAGATGCCCATTTACAACACCTTCTTGGTCATATTCCTCCTATAATCATCTTATTTTTCTAATATCTCTCTTATTAGCTAAAAGATCCTCCTTTTGACCATTCAAAACCTCCCTAGTTCTCTGTAGACCACTTCTATTGGCTTCGTAGGCTATCTATCAGTCAAAATTGGTTATCTAGACCCCGCTCAACTCTCAATGAGTCTCTAATCACTTCCTAATCAAGTTTAAATAGCCTAATACTTGCTTAAATAAGCCTAAAGTATGTTTATCCTAATCTAATCTAAAAGTGCTTTTTGATCTTTAGTCCCACATGCACCCAAAGTTCAAATTCTCTCAAGTGGAAAACTATAAATACAAGGCTAAGCCTACCCATTCAAACTAAGAACTTTACTAACAACTTAACTCGCAAGTCCTTCTCTCTCAAATTTGGATATATTGGCGTTAAATTTGTATTAGCCAAGATAATAGGCATTTGATCTTGGCTATCTTCCATTGGTGAAGCTTTTCCATCTTGCACCCATAATTTCATAGTAGGTTAGTAGGAGAATATCTAACTTGGTCTTGTAGCCATTTTAGAGAGACCTCTTCACCTCCATTGAAATAAACAACACATCTAATTTGATTTCTTAGAATCTAAATAGGTTCGTTTTTATTAAGCTTTCATGGAGTAGAGAGTAGTATACATGTTAGTTTTTGATGTTTTTGTCAAATTTATAATTCTTGCATGTTAATTTCTCTTGTTTAGCTCTAATATCATGGTGCATGGATGAGTAAAGTGAAACTTTGAGGTTCTTCAGCCTCATTCCATAGCTTGTGCCACTTTCCATTACATACAACAAGTATTATAAGATGTTAAGTACAAAATGAAACAATAACACCTAGATAAGATGAATATGGATGCCTTGAATGACCAATATAAGAAGGGTAGAAGGAGAACATCCATACTGTGTGTGTAGAATCCTATATTTGTGATAAAAAAATGGCATGAATGCGCATCTATGGATGATAATGACATATAATAAAGTAGTCTAACATGTATAGTAAATTGATCATGAAAAACACTAACAAGTAAAAGTAAATGTGTCCAATAAAATGCAGTATGTTAGGGATGGATGAAATGAAATGCAATATGGAATGATAAGAGAAACATGCCCCCCGAGTGGATGGAATGTGTATGCAGTGAGGTTCATTTTGTTTTCCCCTTAGCAGTCAAGAATGAACCATAAATGAGAGTGCATCATTGGGAAATGGTCGAGTAGTGTTGGTTGTATCTAGTGCATTGTGATGAGTGTGTATATGTAATGGTGATGAAATATGACATGTGGAGAGATGTGCATAAACCCTATAGCCGAAGCATATATCACGACTTGTTGAATGGAGTGATGATTTATCCGTAAGCTCATATAACTATAGAATGAGTGTATGGGGATGAGACATATGGAAAGATGTGCATGGACCCTATAGCCTAAGTGTACACCATGACTTGTTGAATGTATGAGTGATGATTTATCCCTAAGCATATATCACTATAATATGAAAGGATGAATATGGGTGATGATTTATCCTAAAATGTATGACACTATGGGATGAATAATAAGGGAGTGGTGATGTATCCTAAGACAAATGCCACTACAAGATGATAATGAGGGTGGTGATTTAGCCTAAAGTGTATACCACTACGAAATGTTAAGATGGGTGATAATTCAACCTAAGTTGTATGTCACTAACGCTGGAAATGTCGCATGAGGAAAATGTCACATTGGTGAATGTAAGGTCCATTTGATTAGTAAAAATTTAGAAATTGAGTATGAAAAGAGGAACTAGATTACATCATAGGGTAGTGAGTGCGGCATGTAGAAGACAACATAGTGTAAACGACTAAGTGATGAATATGGGATGTAAATGCATGGTGTAGGTAATGCAATGTGAGATATGTGGTGTGTATAGAATATGTAATGTGTTAAATAAAATAGGAGGTGTATATAGAAATGGAATATGTAAGAATGATAATATGAAACTAGACACATATGTAATGTAATTTAGTGTATTATGTAGAATGCATATGATGAATATATGAGCTATATGAATCATACAATGCAGAAATGTAGGATGCGTAGATGATGTAAGATCTAATTATAGGTGTAAATAGAATATGTAGTGATGATATGTAAAGCTATAACCATAAATAATGTGACCTAGCGTAAATATAGTATGTAAGAACAAGATGCAAAACTAGACACAGATGAGATGATGACTATTGTAGTATGTATAAGATAGATGATGTATAAATGACTACGAGATGAGGGATGTATAAGATAATGTAAGATGTAGATTTTTTTAATATGGATGTTTTAGGATGTACCCTATATATGATAGAATGTAAATGTGTAAAACCTATAGTGTCATGTGTGGGGTTTAGTGTAATGGTAATCCCTCAACAACTCAGAATGAACCAAAGCACTAGAGTTCATAATCATGTAACGAGAGTGTTATGTAAGAAATATACTGATATGATAAGGAATAAATGAAGAAAAAATAAAAGAGTAAAGATGCAACGACACAAATATGATGGAAAAAAGGGGGTTATGTAATTGCTATTCCCCAAGTGATTGAGAAGGAGAAATAAATTGATAAGGTCGAGGGATGGAGGTCAACTGACTAATTTCGGGAATGAGGAAAGCGTATGAATATGCTCGAGTAAATGTGAAATAGTAGACAAGTGTTGTGCAAGGGTATGAAGCCAATATGCATGCGATGGGTGTATATAAGATGAATTTCATAGTGTAGTAAAGTGTGTGGCTAATAGATATTGAGGAAGAGTCATTAGTGAGGGGAATAAAATGAGGTAGGGATGGGTGGTGGGATGTGGTAGTGGTCCATGGAATATGCCTATGCTGACGGGTAGGAATAATTGAAAGGAGTGATCGTGTAGGGTCCACTTGAGGTGGTGAAGTAGCAATATGATGTATAGTAGGAAACAATAGAGCAGTTGTGTAAGTAAGAGGGGGACACACAAGGAGAAAAACAAGAAGGTGATGATAATAGAGGTGAAGGAGGAATGTCATTAACTGAAATAACTTGGTTGTTGTAAATAAATTTGAGGCATAAATGGTTCATATAAATAATAACTTGAGATTTAAAAATCCAATTGAGGCTAAGAAGTAAGTCACATCCTTTGACTATTTGAATTACAAGGCAAGAGATGGGAAGAGTGAGAGGACCAATTGTGATATTTAACTTAACAACACCATATGGTCACTTAAATGGAAAGTTGATTTGTGATGGAAGGTATCCAATAGATCATAAGAATGAGAGGGAACATGTGTGAATAGGAGAAGATGGTTTAACCTTAGTGTTGATGATTAAATTTGAGCTAATAGATGTTTGAATTTATAAGTGATTAGATAAAAATGTGGCATAATAGTCTGTGTTAGAAAAATATATAATGGGTGAGGTCATTTAAGTGTTAAGAATTAAGAAATCAAGTGTACCCACATCTAGAGGTGGTAAAACATGGTATGTATGATTAGCTTAAGAATCCATGGTATTTTTTTCATGTTGGTGGGAATAATTAGTTAAAATTTTGGTTTTACCCTTATCCTTAGAGGGAGAAGGTTTAGTAGGTTCTGAAAATTTGAGCTTGTCATTGTCAAGTAGGTCTTGGATAATCATGTAAAGTTTTAGACACCGATTATTAGAGTGTCCCACACACAATGATGATAATCATAATGGAATTTTTCATTATAATTAAATGATTTAGGCCATGTGTGGCCTAATTGGAGTGGTGGAGGAAGAGTAATGAGGTTTCTATCAAGGAGTTGTTTTAAAATAATATGTGGTACCAAAGGAAGGTTGGTAAATGTACATCTAGGTTATGGGGATTGAACTTCCTAAGAAGGGGTAATGGCATTCGATAAAGTGATTTTATTTTCAGATGGCTTAGATATAGAAGGTTTGAATGGTGTATTGTGGTGAAAGTGAGTAGAGCATAAATGTTGTTTGTGATAATGAAGCTTTCCAATAGATAAAATCTTATATTCACGTAGCTTAAGGGTATGGAAAAGTTGATAAAAAGAAGAAAAGGTCTTAAAGAGAATAATTTCTTGGAAAGGCGGTAAAATAATTTGTATAAATAGATCTTGCATATTCAATGTCGGTGAGAATATTAGTCATTTTGGCGATTGTTCTTATATCTTAAAACATAATTAACAAACTACTCATTGGTTATTTTCTTAAGTTGCACTAGTTGGGTGTAAGATGTTTTAGAACCAATGTTGATGGAGAAGTGTGTGAGAAAACATCAACTAAATGGGTGAAGGAATCTATTGAATGAATAGGTAAATTGTAAAACAAGTGCATGGCGTAGTCATATAGGCTACGATGAAAGAATTTATCTAAGAGAAGATGATCATCAGCAAAATCAAGACAAGTAACATGAAAGGCCCAAAGATGCTCTTGACGTCACCATTTCCATTGAAAATTCAAAATTTAGGAGTGATAAAATTAGAAGGGTGAGGATAAGTAGAGAGGATAGGTGCAAATGGAGTGATAAAAACAAGGTAGAGTCTAAATATGGAGATGTAGTGGCCTATCTCAATTTGATAATTTTGACCTACGAGATCATGATACAAACAACAGTTAAATCTTGATTGCCAACAGAGGAGGTTTGTCGTTGATGTGATACCAAAGGAGGTGTGAAGTGATTGGTAGGAGTGAGGATTGAAACCATAACATTCGAGATAGGTGGAAGTGTGGAAGTATGGAGTTGAGTGGTTATATAAGTGGGTAGAGTGACAAAAGAATTGAGTTCACCAAGTTGGTAAATTTTTCACGGGCCACATGCAAAAGTATATCTAAATCCCATGGGTGATCAGAAAGAGTATCATTGATAAACTTAAGGTGAGATTCACTAAATTCCTCAGAGAAGGATCTATGGGAAAAGGGATGCAAGAAACCCTAAAAGGTGTTATAAAGAGACATTGGGTTCACCAAAATGATTAATAAAAATATAGATAGAACTTCTAGACTAAAGAGTATAGGTTAGTAATGTTAATAAAATTAGGAGGACAAAAATGTTGTATAAATAAATGAAATAAGTATTTAATAATTTTAATTAATTATTCTAAATGAAATAAAACCATAAATATGCAAGAGGAGGAAGGGAAATAGCTTAGTTGATTCACGATATCATCACAAGTTATCGCAGGTCTAGAAGAGTTTACGATCACTCAAAAACTTTGTGTACACCATATATGGAAGATCTGAATTGACCGAGGTTCCTAGGAAGTTATTGGGGCACCCTAGTTTATAGATTTGGTGCCCGGTCTCTACAAATGCTCCAGATATGAGTTTTGTATGGTCACAACTTGATATGATATTATGTATTTCTATCACATTGTATTCACTAGACCGTGTCGTATGTGGTTGTTAATGACTGCAAGAAGAAGAAAAGTATCAAAACCTAATAAAAATAAAGAATTAAATTGAATGGTTCGAGCTAACCTCATCCTTCAAATTATTGGTCTTATCACCGAGAGTTGTACTATATTTCAGATCTAGATGTAGTTCGGGTAAGCGTGTGTGCATGGCATGCCCTATGTTCTCTTGTGCCAGTTGTACTTTGTGAAGTAGCAAGAAATATTAACTATAGAAAATGTAAATAGCATGTGTGCATGGAATAGGATAGAATCCCTCCTCCTATGCAGTGTGTGTGATGCATATCTCCTAGACTTGATGCATGGCACTATGTGGATGCAAGTGATGCAATGGATGTAACTCTAGATGGAGTAATAATAGTATGGAGTCATTTTTCTTCCAAATAAATTTTGTGTTTTTTTTAACTACTTATATTTGAAGAAGGTTCACTCTAGGTATAAATGGTGTAATTTTTGATCTTCAAGCATTTATTTTCAGACAAGTATTATTAGTGTTTACAAACTCTTCAAGTAAAATCATTGTGTGTGAAAGACTCAGTCATGGTGTTTGTGAATAAAAATTCCTCAGAGATAAGAATTGATTATGAACACATTCTACAAGTCATAAATGAATTTTTGGAGCTTACAAATACCTTTTGAGGTGATATATAATCATATCTTTCATTTCTCCAATACTAACCGAGATTGGCCTTGACAAAAGGAATGCATTCGAATCATGTTTATAAGTTTACCTTCACAAACATTACTCACAAGCTTGTGAATATATTGAAGGTTTTTTCCTTGAAATTATATTACAATGGATGATCATCAGATTAGAGCTGTTATAGAGAGAAATCACAAAGTCAAGATTATTTTGTGTGGTCTCAAGAAATTATACACATAGTATATCAAATGGTGGTGTTCATATGCATATAACTTGAAATATTAATGCTCCTAGTGTGGAAAAATTGTTAAAGGTATGGTGCTCCTCAAGTTGTTACCTAGATGCTAAGGTTTTTTTTTGTCACATAAAAATTGGGTCATTATCTCGAAGACTGTGTCTATGTCTTTTTGAAAGTCATCAAGAAATGAATTTGTGTATTGAAATTTTGATAATTTCCCTCATTTAATTAAAGTGAATGTTTGGAATATGTAGAGAGTTCAAACCTTGAATATATCATGAAGTTCAGTGATATAAAAATGAAGGATAAGGTGTTGAATATCTATCATACAACGAGCTATGGTTTTGAGTTTGAAACCATCAAAGCATGTATGGTGTTGAAAGATCAAGAAATATTGATCTTATTTGTAAAATATTAGGCCATATATGGATATGGGAGCTATGAATATGCCTTCCTTATTTTTGTAAGATGTATATGAAGTCTGGGTTAGACTAAGATTGCATGTGAAAGTAAACATAACCCTCTATATTGTAGATTTAAGTTTGGAAACAATATATACCCTATCCCAATGGAGGTGCCACGAAGAAAACTAGTGATTATTTGGTTCTCTCGATGGTGATAGATGATGAAAAACTACTATGAAACCCTCATCAAGTTGTGAAGATCCATGGATACCCTATCTTATTAGCATGAAAATTTCAAATAAGATTTTGGTTAAGTTTCCTATCACTATATGTTGATGATAGTCAAGATGATTGTTATAAGTTATTCTTAATGTGTTCTTTTTTAGATCTCCAAGATTATAATGGTGATAAAAACCCTTGTAAGACTAGACCTACATCCTTGATCCTAATTCACTCCCATGTGATCAAATGAAGTGGAAATAAATAATGGCGAAGTAACATGTTTAAAATATTTATAAAGATTAATTGATGCTCATGACATGTCTATGCATGCTCAAACCACCTAGATTGAAGTCCTAAAATTACCATAAATATTTTCATTCACCAAATTAAATTTCGATAGAGTTTATCAATTACAAAGAATATTGTTTTCCGAAGTCGAATACTAATTTATTTTGTCATAGGAGTTTGATATTTCCATTGGTTTTTAGTTGAACTAGGATAATATTGTTATACCTTATAGCATAGGAAAGTAACTAAACATGGACATATGTAATAAAAACATCAAGAGGTAGATTTTATATGAATACTCTTCATCTCTTTGCATGTATGAAATAGTGAGAAAGTTAAAAAGAGTATGAAGTTGAAGAGTAAAGGTCTATTTTTCACGAGTTAATATTGGATATAAAAACTATTATTTTTCATATAGTTGTTTATGATGTTTGGGAGAGATTTAAGTGTGCAAGTTGAATTATAGATGTTCATAGAGTGATGTATATGAAATGAACTCAGCCTAGAGAGTAAGAGGAGTTATTACAGATCATATTTATGGAGCAGAAAGTAGGATTTAGAGTGCAAAACTATCTTTGAAGAAGTGAGGTCAATTATGTGAGAAGAGAAGTGGATGAAGAAATAGGAGGTAATGAATTAGTGAATAAATAGCTATTGGTATGCAAATTAATTCTCCACTTGAAGCTGAGCAACATCACAAGTTGAGCAGGATGCTTGGAGACATATAGATCAGAAAATGAGTCGTTTTATAGCTGGGGAAGGATTTAACTGACTCCTTGTCACTCAAACTAGGAAGAATTTCATAACATCATACTAATGGTTTGACCAACCCCTACTAATTTAGGTTGTGCCTTCAACCAGGGTGAGAGGATACATTTTGTAACATGTGTTAGTGAAGGATATCAACGGATCAACAATATTTGACTCTCCTTTTGTGATATTCAAAGGAAACCTTGGGAAAACATGGTCAATGCAACATAATCTAACTCTCATGAGTTGTCACCCTAGATAATGAAGATGTTTTCTAGACAAGGTCCAAGTTACTAAAGACAATGCTAAAACCTGATTTCTCCTACATATTTTTGGTCAAAGGATAGCAAACTCAACAAATTTCCTTAGCATTTATATATACACAAAGTGAAAATAGGGAATTTCTTGTAAGATTTATTATTTAATGTATAATTTGTTGTTAGGAAGTTAAGAAAGATAAATTTTACTATACCAAATTATTGGGAAATTTTAAAAATATTGAGACATCTACCAAGAAAAATTAGAAAAAATTATTCAAATGGTCAAAATGATCCTTCAACATGAAGATGTGTACCCATGGAAGCCCAAAGATACATGGTTTCCCACATTATTTGAGAATTAAAAACAAAATATCATGTTAAAGACTCAATTAAACATCATAAATACTTAATTCAACATGCCTAAGATACACTCATAGAATAACAAACAATCATGTACCAAAGAAATGAAATTAGATTGAATTTAAATTGTTTATTGCATTATGAGATGAAAGATCTCGTCATGATGTAATTTCAAATTCCACAATATTATCGCAAGGAAGAGATCTTGTATGACTCCAAGGAACTACTAACAAAATATTGCAACAAGAACATGGATAACTACTTGAAGATATCTCAAAGTGAAAGAAGACAAAACTATGTTCATGATTAACATGATTTATTCAAGGTTCTTCAAATTGATTAGCAAGGGAAAGTTATATTTACAGTCTCAAATCTTGTCAATGGTTGGAAACTTGCAACCATCTTGACATGATCAAATAATAAAAACACAGGAAATAACAAGTTTCTCAGATAGGTTCTTTGGAAAAATATCTTCTCTCTTCTTCTTTTCTTTGACCAACTCTAAGAAAATTAACCCACTTTTAGTGATTATTATTTTTCACTTTTATATTGCTCAATTCAATTTCTATCCTTTGAATTCCCCCAAAAGCACAAATATTCACGGGAATATTCCTTTTACAATACGTGTTATAGAAAATGCCATTTTTACTTTAAGTTACCAAGTGTACAAAATGCAAGTCTTTTCAATTGGTTCCACTTGTGCTCAACTAGGTTATTAAGTCATCATTTCGGAAAATTATTTTAATTGTTTTCCCCTCATATTGATTAGATACTCATTTCAAATGACCTCTCGGCACTTCCGGATGGCTCGATATGACATATATCCTCATCTACCTTTAGATAATCCATCTTGGGTGCTACACGCTCTATTTCATGTCTCACTGGTTTAATTTCAACACAAGGTTCTGTCAAATCATATTGATTCACCAATTATAATTATTCCCAATCCCTTCCTACTCTTAAATCCTTCTCGTGTGAACTAAGAAAATCCTCTCTCATCTCATGGGAAAGATTTCTCTAAATCGAACCATATGTGACCTGTTCACTAATAAACTTAGTTCTACTTCATTACATTTATGTATTTCCCTTATTATTCTAAATATAAAGAATTTTATGAGAAAAATGGTGAAGGTAATTGTAGTACACAGTCTGAAAGAAATTTCTTCAGAAGATTTAAATGAAATCTTTGACTTTAGTGGTCCTGATGAAGCCTTTGTTTGGGCCCTCTTTGATGTAGAGTGTGTAGGTGATACCAGAGGACCTTTGACATATTGGTAGGTCCGATTATCAATTCTTACAAGGCTGATTAGGATTAATCATGTGTTTTCATATTTTCAAGTTATGTAATTTCATATCTTCAGAAGGGAACATCTAAAAAAACCTGAAGATTTAAAAAGATATTCTATCAAGAGAAGACCCCAAGTATCGGGCAAACCTATTTTCAATGCCTAGTTTTATGTGATGAAGGATTTGTATCAAATGAAATTCCCAAGGAATCATACATGCTATATGAAAAATCCTCTATTGACACCATGCCTATCATTTCACAAAAAGTAGAGGAGTTAGAGTAGAGGTTCAACTCTCTCGGAGAAAAAAATTAGATATTGTGCCCTTGCAACTAGGTTTAATGCTAGTATCATCTTCGGGTAAGAGAAAGGGTGAACCATATCATCAATTTATAAACATTATCATGGATGGAGAATAATATGAATCATTATCTGATCTATTTTCAAGAGCAGCAATATCCTCTACTCGGGAAAACAATGGAAAATTTAAAATTTGTTCATACATCTGTTTGATGCTTCGTGTTCCTCATTCTAAGCATGATGTTTTGGGACATCAACCCATTCCTTCTTTGAGATACAATCCACCCCTCATAAGGAAGTGGGATAATGGGTCAAGCTCAAAACCTCACAATATGCCCCATCAAAAAAGTGTAGTTATTTCCCTTCCAATCATCCCAGATTTCCCCTCTCAAACCACTCCTAGTAAGTCGATCCTTCACAAGGGGAAAGGGAAAACAAAATTATTCACAGGTATTTTGGATCCTCTGGATTGGGTATCATCACAACAGAATAAAATCAAGCTCAAAAAGATCATGAGTCATCCTAGAATGAATATAGAATCATTGATGAACATAGGAATGCCCCAGGACTTAGCAAGGTCAGTCATATTTGTTCAAAAAAATAAGGTTCAAGGAAATTTTTGCTGAGAAATAATAAGATTTTGAACAAGCTTAACCTCTTTGGGAGGAAATTTTAAAGCAGGACTAAAATATGTTTGAATATTTCTTTCATTTTATTTTCCCTACTTTTGGTATCTATATATATTTATTTATCATGGGGAGGGCCCCTTATAGAACCCTATTTTGTTCCTTATTTAAAATGAAAGAAGCAAAAATATCAATATTTTACATGCTTATCCAAATACATATTAAATTTTACGTAAGTCAATATGATACTATTGCATTCTTCTAATTTACAATTGACATAAGGAAACAATAAATTTCAGAATAAAAATTACATCAAATGTAACAAAAATATTAGTTTAAAGCATCAATTTAGAGAAAAAGTATGAAAAGAAAGCTTGTTCATAATCTTTTATATCTACATTCTTTTCTTCCTCAACTTCCATTTCTGCATCTTCTTCATTTTTTAACCTTGCCACGTATGCATCATAGCTTTGGAATAACTCAAATTTCTCATCCTCATCTGGTCCAGTGTGATGATAGAAGATTAGTGTTTGCCTAGCTATTGCATCTATGCAATGGCTCATCTTCTGTTTGTACTCCAATGGCCTAGCCTTTAATTATATAATTTTTTTCTCAACCTTTCTCATTGTTTTAATGATTTCATAGGAGAAATCATCCTTTTGAATATTATTTTCAAAAGAGTTAAGAAAAAATTCAATCTTTAGATCCCCGTAACTCTTTTTGAATTTATCAGATACCATATCTTCTAACTTCACATCAATGGCATCAAGAGTGTCATCAACCCAATTTATTTTGACTTCAAGCTTTTCCTTGATCCCATTCAAGGTTTCCACTCTGATTTTTGATAACTCTTCTATGGCATGCTGACTTCCTTTGAATTCCATTGGCACAATGTTTTCTTGCTCAACCAATTCATCACTAAGCTGAGTTATGCGGTCTAGTTTGGGAAAAATTCCCTCAAAGTAGAAGATCTTGTTGTCACATTGTTCAATTATCTCATCGATCTCATTGAGTCTATTCTTGAGCTCTTCATACTTTGATCTAGCTTCATTAATTGCTTATTTTCCCTTTTTGATTAATTTTTCAATCCATGTATCCACCACCTAGACCTTCTTGACAACTTTGTTAATCTTTTATATTCCCTTAGGGGTATCTATAGAGGCACTTTTCTGAGTGTGACTATGCTTCCCAATCAACTGCTACAAACTAAAGCTCAAGGCTTTAACTTGTTCTTTTAATTGCTTTATTGTCACCCTATATTTGTCTAAATTTTGTAAAAGGTCATTCACTACCTCAGATACTCCTTTTTTTAGTTGGTCTCTTGAGGTTTTCCCTAAAGGAATGATTTGAACATTATAATCATTAGCTATCACATTTTCTCTACTTTTTCCCTCAAAAGCAATTGTTATTTCCATATTTTTGGCTCCTAATGAATGAATGTGAGTTGTTTTGATAATTCTATCCCTTTTTGAGGCTCATAATACCTTTGGAAAAGAAAAAGTAGTAAGGTCAATGGCTTGAACAGGGAGGAACTCATTTTCCTCATTTGAAATTAATTCACCAATCCATCCTTTTTTCAAACTTATTCCATCCTTTGCTTCTTGTGATTCCTTTTGGGGTTTCTCGGAGATAACCACCAATTGTTTGAACACCCATTGTTCATCTTGATAGTGATTTTTCCCCATATTCCTCATTTATTTCAATAACCACCTTGTCATTCTTACCTTGTGCTGAAAATTCATTCAATTGTCCTTCTTTGTGGTCTAGAACCTAAGATTGATAATTATTTTCTTGATTTTTATCAGTAATTAATGGATATTCCTTCCTTATTTCTCCTATTGATTCCATATTAAACTCAATTTATCCCCCAAAATTTTATTGTACCAATGATTGGCTCCCAGGATCTTCCTTCCCCAAAATCTGCTAAGTTAACATGCTATTATGCTCATGTTTTGATGATACATCATGTAATGTCATGGTGGGTTGTTCTTTTGATGTCAGCTTCACATTCCCATCTAGATGTTATATATTAGTATTAGAAATGATTTTCTCTCTAGAATTTGAATCTCGTGCCATTTCTTTTTTCTCTTCAAAGATAGACTTTTCTACTTGAAAAATCTCATCAACTTTAGTAACTTTAATCAGAATGGGAAACTATATCTTTTGTTGATATCTTTGTGTTAATGTTCTCTTTGTCATGCAACTCTCTTTTTCTAATTATGAAACCATCTATTTTGTAGGAGAAGCTTCTATTGTTTGAATTTTATCTTCACTTTGTTGAGTACATGAGTAGTTCCATCTAATTCCTTATTTGTTCAAAGACCATCTACGGTGTCATTATTGGTTCACTCATAGATAAATCAAGTGCATCTAACATAGGCAGGTTCTTCATGAGTATCAACATCAATCACATCAGTTTGAGTCTTTGCAAATTCGCAATGTTTCAACCGAGGGCATTTTTTCATCCTTTGCAAGAAGGGTCTTAGATGTTTCGTTAACTAATCTTAAAAATTGGTTTCCTAGTGGATTACCTGCAACATTTTCTTGGGTTACTTGATCCTGAGTGCTTCTCATTGTTATTTAATCAAAATACAAAGGTGAGAACAAAGGATCTGATTGTTCCACTTTTGGCAGTGATGTAACATGTTGTTCTGAAAAACATCATTCCTTTCAAACTTGGGAGGATCAATTACCATATATATATATATGTTTGTGTTTTTGGGCATGTGCGAACCCACCCTCACCAAAACTAGCTCATATACCACCTTGTGTTTCTTGTGTTCTCTTTCAAACTTCTTCAAGTCAGTGTTTCCTTTCACTCTTCTTTATGTAGCTTAGACTGATAATGACTGCTTGCTATAGCTCCACTCATTAATTTTTCAGCACTGTGTGGTTTTGGAAAAACACCCGAGTGAACCCCATGAGATGCCAAACCTTTCCCCTTTTCTTGAATTGGCATTGAAAAATTAATGGGGGAATTTTCCATGGATTTGAGGAGCATTTCCTCAGTCTTTTTCTTCAAAGAAGATATAGAGGTGTCGGTCCCACTAGTAGTTGAGGTCCATTCATCTACTAGTTCAGAAGTGGGTCTCTTTGATGGTAGCTGAGGAGCCTTTCCTCCCAATGGATCAATTATGTCTGCACCTTCTCTTAAGGGTAGAAAATCATCAGCTAAGAAACCCAAGTCTCTGAAATTATTTAGAACTCTTGTACTCTGGATTGAAAGATCAATATTCTTTTGGGCTAACTAATTTATAGTCCGCTCCATTACATTAGTTATCCATATGTAAGAATCATTAGAATCTATTTCATTCCAAATTATAGGGCTATAGGTTGTCCTTACACCTTCTGATTAAATTAATATTTACTTACTATATGTGGATCATCCACAATTCCCTCTGGGATAACTATAATTTTGATATCTATGACTTGTGTAAGGGTCATTCTGGAGAAATCTCTTAGCCTGACCTCTTCTTCATCCCTATAATTCATCCAATAATATTCAAAATGAGGCTCATGCTCAAAATTATTTGCAATGTTAGTGAATACCCATATAATATCATAATTGGCTCTTGCCTCAAATTTTCCATATCAAATTTCTTCATTTCATCCTCAATCAGTCTGGATTTCATGATTGAAGGGCATGAATACCTTCTAATTCTAATGGGGAACTTAACATTTGTCTTATGTCTTCCGGAAATCCATTTTAAAATAGGTGCTATCTGCCTTACCACTTCACATAAAGGTAATTTATCATCTAAATATCTAGGTAATTTACAGGGTTTACCTTCAAAACCACTAGCCCTTATGTATGTGAATTTCTTGTATTGAATGAAGTAACACCCATACTCCAAAATTACTTTCTGGCTTGCTCATAAATTCTATACTATCCTCACTCTGGTTTGAGAAGACAAATGATTGGGGAAAAGAAAGCATCATCGACCAACCTCACATTCCCACTCTAATTGACCAGTGGTAGTTGAGGAAAAATCTAATGTATTTAGAACTACTTAAAATTAGAATGTGGTAGAAAACTCGGGAAACGTCTATGCCCTGCAATATTTTAAATTATGTATGTCATCATGTACAATTCCAGCTCCGAAGTGTCACCCATCTCAATTTTTGCTTCAACATCAACATCGGGTTTGTGTCCAAACTAGGATTGAAACTACAATGCTATTGTTGAGAAACAAAATGAAAGGTCTATCATTTTTATTCAAACTAACAATGAAGACGAGTTTATGAGTAATAGTTTCAAGGATTTTTGTACCTACAAAGGGATTACTTTAAAATATGCAATTGATTATATCCCTTAACAAAATGGAGGATTCCAAAACTTCAATGCTCTTGCTGAGAAACAAAATGAAAGTTCTATCATTTTTCTTCAAACCGACAATGAAGACGAGTATGTGAGTAATAGTTTCAAGGATTTTTGTACCTCTAGAGGCATTACTTTTAAATATACAATTGATTATATCTGAAAATTCAATGCTCTTACTGAGAAACAAAATGAAAGGTCTATCATTTTTCTTCAAACCGACAATGAAGATGAGTATGTGAGTAATAGTTTCAAGGATTTTTGTACCTCTAAAGGTATTACTTTGAAATATAAAATTGATTATATCCCTTCACAAAATGGATTTTTCCGAAACTTCAATGCTCTTTGCTGAGGAACAAAATTAAAGTTTTATCATTCTTCTTCAAACTGACAATGGAGATGAGTATGTGAGTAATAGTTTCAAGGATTTATGTACCTCTAAAGGGATTACTTTGAAATATATAATTGATTATATCCCTTCAAAAAATGGATTTTTATAAAAATTAGTGAATGGTTAAGTAGATGACCAATTGTATGGTTCACTCTAAATCCCTTCCTCCATAGTATTAAGCCAAAGAAATGAACTATTGTTGTTATATTCATAATTATATTCCACACAAGGTAGTAAAAGGATGACACCCTTTCATCCTACTTTGGACACAAAACCGATGTTGATGTTGAAGAAAAAAATTGAGATGGGTGACACTTGAGTTGGAATTCTTCATGGTGACATACCAAATTTACAATGTTACAGGCATAGATGTTTTCGAGTTTGTTACCACATGTTGATTTTAAGAAGTTCCAAATGCTCGAGATTTTCCTCAACCGCAGCTGGTCAATTGGAGTGGGAATTTGAGGTTGGTCAATGATGCTTTCTTTTCCCCAATCATTTGTCTTTTCAAACTAGAGTGAGGATAGTATAGAATTTCCGATCAGGCCAAGAAAGTAATTTTTGAGTATGTGTGTTACTTCATTCAATACAAGAAATTCACATACATAAGTGTTAGATTAATTTATGCATCATATTACCTTACATTATTTAATTATTTAATTATTTAATAAGGTAATTACTTGATATATTGTTATATAGTTTTATAACAATTTTTTTATTATAGCATAGGTTATATTGTTACAACAATTATTATTTGTTTATATTTAATTATAGTTGCTTCCCAGATGTAATATTGGAAGCTTATGTAATCTGTAATATGGTTGCACCGGTGCAACTTAGTTTATTTTTTCTATTCAACTGTAAAATACCTATAAGTATTGTAGCTCACTCATCTCGTAAATAGTTGATTGAGTTTAATAAAGATAACTAGTCTTCTACCCTTGTTACTCAATTTACATTTGGTACAAGAGTGAGAATCTAGACCGTGAAGCAACAAAGGGTTGAAGGAGAGGTTATAGTAGGAAGAGAAGTGTCTTAGAGAAGATTTTTATTTTCACGAAAGCTTTGTGTTGCCTCCAAGAACTTTCCGACATTCCTACATCCCTACAACCTCCTCTTCCATTCCAAGTGTTTGGAATGCAAATTGTTTTTGCACTAGTGCACTTAACACCATGTTAAATTTTCTCCGGTATAGAAAATTTAAAAAAATCCCCATTAGGGGTTTTATCTCTAATATTAGAGAATTATTTAGTTACTACTATATTGAGCGATCTGTTATATTTTGAGGAATAAATTTACATTGTGTAATGAGCACATCCCCGATCGAGCTATTGCTTATTGGTGAATTTCATTAGATCTCCACCGATCCATCGGGTTACTATCTACCTCACCAACAAGACAAGAAGTTGCATTGAATATTTGTGAATTCTAAGCACTATAGACCATGCTTCTCTTTTTTATTGCCAATTTCTTCTTTGTTGAACCCGAGTCACGAATTGAGTCTCTTTTCTTTACCATTCAATGACTAAGCATACAAAGTAGATCCTCTATACAATGCCAAATAGCAAAATGGTGAATCAAACATCCTCCTCACAGAACTACACCCTCACAATAGACCTACATGTAAACAACAAAAGGTGGATCAATCAAATCTTTACAAAAATAAAAAATCTCGCGCAACTACAAACAAAAATTAAATGGTGAGAAAAGCTATCAATCTCCACAGAGACTTGCACAAAGAAACAACGGTTGTAAATAACAATACTAAGCCAAGAAACTTACAAAAAAGGCCAAATGAAAATAAAACAAATAAAAAGGAGAGAAAGCGGATGCAAAGGAAAATAAAACAAAGAACAAGAAGAAAAGGCATGCAGATCAAGTTTTTGCAAGACCTAATCTTCCCTCCACTCTCTAGCCGCCATGTGGATCATGCAGGCCCTGCCATGTCACATTTTTAAAAGGTTAGTGGATTGTTTCTTTGTATAAATATTTAAACCTCTATTTTATATCACAAGAGCTCATAGATCCTAGGTGGTTAGGTGGAATTCCTTAGAAGTGGGAGGTGTGAGGTTCAAATCCCACTCACAACATTTTTTTACTCTAGCATTGAATTTGGAAAAACTACCATAGTTAGAGAGACTTTTAGCGGAAAACCTCTGTTAAACTTTGTTAGTTACAACTTAACTGACTCTAAAATTTTAGTGACAAAAAAACCCTATTTTAGGGAAAAAATATTTCTCCTATTAGGCTTGGTTTTTATTCCGAGTAATAGTTTCAAAGGGGGTAGCTAAAAATTGCATTTTCAGCTAGTTTTTTGTAATTCTTTACATTTTGGGTTATATTAGGCTCTGGAGGCCATTGGGGTTCACAAAAAAAAAATTACCTACCATTCAATTTTTCCAAATTCTTGAACGTAAATACATGCTTCAACATGTTGTACTAATATGCGAGTTACCATGGTAAACCAAAAATATTGTAACTACTCGAAACTAGAAGAAAATTATAATACAAAACAATGAAATTAGTTCTCAGTAACACTCATGAGATCTTATATCTCATTCACATCATTTGGTATATACGGTGCCTCTAGGAAGAGCTTATGAGTAAATCCGTCATGACTACTACTACACTTAACGCCTAATATAGTTCTGAACAATGTTGTCTGGGCATCAACCCTTTAAATCAACAGGAGTAATAAGGTCATAGTGTACACACTATGAGTCATCCCATCCATCTATGAATGATTGCATGACATAAATCCAAACCGAGAAATTATCCGACTATATAGTAAAGTTACGCATGTGTATGAGGATATTTCTTTGAGCGAGTGTCAATAATCACATAGACTCCTTTCAACACTTGTCTTGGTACCACGTATTAAATTATTTCACATATGTTAATGCCTCTTTCATGTACCACCAAGTACATATAAAGGAGAGCTTCTTCCACTTACCATTGGGTATATCAGAAGGGCACATATATAGAGAGGTTAAATATATCGACCGATGACGGTATATAGATTGGGAGACCTTATTTCGGAGTGATAAGAGCCAAACCCTATCAGTTTTTTCTACAAAATGGGCACTAATGACCCCAATTTTTTTCTTCCAAATTCACAACTACTCAAAGGAAACAACTATACTGCATGGAAGACACAAATAAAGACATAGCTTGAGTTTGAAGTGATCGGCCTATTATGACTAGTACTATGACTAGATCAGCCACGATATGACACAACAATGACGGTTTGATAGAGAGGATAAGAAATAAAAACTCATCATCTTGTTTAGAGTGTCTCACAATGCAAAACCCCACATTCGTGATGCAAAACAGCCAAAGAAGTGTGGGATAAGTTGAGCATAATATACAAGGCCAATAACACTAATGTTATACTAAATTTGCAAAGTCGAGCATACACACATTAAAGTTCAAACAGAATAAGAAAATAAAATCTTTCTTAACAAGAGTTACAAAATATAGGATTCACTTCTAGCCCTAGAAGAAGCGGTCGAAGATGATGCTATCATTCCCATTGTTATGAGAGAACTCGCTTCTTCATTCTCGTATTTTTGTATCAACACTAAAATTATCGATACGACAATTATTAATGATAAATTAGTAAACCTACTGCAACAAGAGGAAGAAATTAATAATAAGGATGATGAAGAGGAGCATAAAATTTCTTCACATCAAAATGGGAAAGTAAAAGGTAAAGGAAAACCTAATTCTTACAAAAATTCCCAACATTAGAATCAATATCATGGGGACAAACAATGAAGAAGAAATATTCAATTTGTAAAAGAGGACATGCCTTAAAAGATTGTTGGTATAATACTTACAAGAAAGGTTCATCAAGAAAATTTGGACCTCCACAAAAATCTCACAAGGGACATTCTAACTACGATAAATGGTAGAAAAAGGAGAATTGGAAAATAAGACTCCATCAACAAGGAAATATTGTTGAGCAAGAAGGACATTTAGATAATGAAGACTTCTTGTCCGTTGCTCGATCAAGTGAACCATCCATGTCATCTAGTGATGTATGGTATGTTGATTCGGGAGCCACTTGAAACATTACTAGCCACGAGATTGGTTTAATTCAATGAGGGACACACCATCAAAAATCATGTTTCGTTGGTAGATGATTATTCATAAACAATTTAGGGATTGGGGAACATCTTTCTACGCCTTGGTTCACACAATAACAAGACTATTTGATGTCTTATATGTCCCTGGCTTGAAAAATAATCTTCTTTCAATCAGCCAACTCCTAGATCATAACTTGAAAATGGAATTTAATAGTCATTTCGGCAAGAAAACTTGTTTGATTTGACATAAATCACGAGGCTTGAAAATAGTTAAAAATCTTCCAAAGTGGGACACATGTTCCAACTTGATTTTGTTCACAGAGATGATCAAACACTTGTATCTAAGAACTCTACCTTAACATTGTCCCAATTTTTTGTAGTTTTTGCACTTTCAAAGAAACTATGTCTGACAACCAAAACATGACCAAACACATATAAAATGACCAAACATGCATTTTTAAGAGGCTATAAATACAAAGGTGCAGGGCATCCAAAATTTACCTAATTTTTTAAATTTTTATAGTATTTTTTAATTATTTATTTACTAGTCAGATTATAAAATATTTATGGCCACAAAGTGGGACACACTTGTATTCTTTGACCCCACAGTTGTGGCATCAGAGACTTGGTCATGTTAGTTTCAAGTATCTCAAGACACTTTGTAAACACAATATGGTATATGGGCTACCATCTCTTTAGAAGGATACAGATAAAGACAAGTGTCCTCACCGCATAGTAGGAAAACAACACAGAGCTTCATTCTAGAAGAGTACACATCGAGATCATGGTAAGATTGATCCGGTTCATACCAATATTTGTGGTTTGATGCAATCGAGTCATTATAGATTTCATTACTTCATGTTATGTGTTAATGACTATTCAAGGAAAATGTGGAATTTTTGTCTTCACAACAAAAGTGAAGATTTTGAAACTTTCAAAAAGTTTAAAGTAGCAATTGAGAATAAAACTAGTAATCACATCAGAGCTCTCTACTCGATCAAGGGGGAGAAATTCACCAAGAATGAGTTCAAAGACTACCTATAAACTCATGGGATTTGTTGACAAATGCCTCCTCCACATACATCCACAATAGAATGGTGTTATTGAGAGAGGAAATCATACTATCATAGAAATGGTCTCGATGCATGATCGATGAATCTCGACTTACAAAGACATTCGGGAAGAAGCAATAAAGACAAAGCATGTATTTTATAAACAGAGTGCCCACATTTTCTCTTTATAGAGTAACACCATAAGAAGCATGTTCAAAATGGAAGCCATCTATTGTACACCTTAGATTATTTGGGGGAAAAGCAAGCATTCACATACCCAAGCATATTAGAAAGAAATTGGACATGAAGTCACAAAAACTCATCATCATTGGGTATAGTGAAGAGACTCTGGGTATAGATTGATGGATCCAAATACCAGAAAAGTCTACACCAGTAGAGATGTTGAGGTTTTTGAGAAGAAGGAAGCAGAGAATCCTCTTCCAGACTCACCAGATGTAGATTTTTCACCAATTATAAAAATTGAAGTTGATGTTCCCTCAGATGATGAAAGTGAGGATGGGGATGATGGTGTTGATATGATAGAACCACGACCCACATTAATAGTTCATTGTATGCCCAAGTGGTGTACTAACACATTACGATATGCAATAATGGATGCTCCACTGGATACATCTATCCTGGACCATGGAATCACAAAGTAAATCTAGAGAAGAAGTTAACTTTGCTTCGATGAGTAGAGTTATTGAGTCCGATGAGCCATCTACGCCTAGGAATCCCTAACGTCAAAATATTAGAGAGATGACATGGACTCGAATATCAATTAGTGATGAAAATAACACTTGGCATCTTATCAATATTCCACAGTGGAAGAAAACCATTGGATATAGATGGCTATTCAAAACAATGTACAAAGCAGATGGGACAATGGAAAAGTATAAAGTGAGACTAGTATTAAAGGGGTATGCACAAAAAAAAGGCATTGACTATGAGGAGACATTTTCTCCCACAGTTAAGATCAAAACGATCAGGATGATATTTTCTCTAGTTGCATAGTTTGGATGGAAATTCCATCATATGGATGTAAAAAGTGCCTTCCTGAATGGATATTTACAAGAAGGAGTCTATATGACTCAACCCGAGGGATATGTTTTACCCGGTCAAAAATTAAAGCTATGTAGACTCAGGGAAATCCCGTATGGCCTTAAACAGCACCCCAAGCATGGTACATCAAAATTGATGAGCATATCATACAACATGGATTTGTTAGAAATCCATACGATCCTAATCTCTACCACAAAAATCAAGGTGGGAGATTGTGATTTTCATTGTCTATGTCAATGATCTTGTCTTCACCGGCATTTGAGTGAGGATGATTGATGCAACAAATAAATATCTTAATCGATCATTCAACATGACTGATCTTGGCTGATGCATTATTGTCTTAGATTGGAAGTATGGAAAAAAGAGAATCGTATCTTTGTTTCTTAGATGAAAAATACCAAGACAACACTTGAGAAATTTAGGATGATGTATTACACACCAATTGAGACACCTATGGAGAATAGATTTCATTTATTTCATTCAGATCCATCTCCTAGGTAAGTGCCACTCTCATTGGCAAGTTGATTGGGAGTCTCATTTACTCGACCTACACTAGACTAGATATCAACTTTGCAAAGAAGATATCTATCCAGGTTCATGTAGGAACCCAAATTTTTTCATTGGAAATTTGTAAGGCACATCTTGAGATATCTCAAAGGATTAGTGGATCTTGGTCTACAATACAAGAAGAACGACAACTTCTTCTTGACTGGATATTCAAATTCAGATCATGCAGGAAATATTGATGATATAAAATCCACTTTAGGATTTGTATTTTTTATGGGATCTGGACCAATATCATGTCGAAGCAAGAAAAAAAAATTATTTCTCATTCTTCCATAGAAGTTTGAGTATTGTTACTGTAGGAGAATTTTTATGTGAAGCAATTTGGCTACGTCGCATACTAGAAGGACTTGGACTACCACAGGACAAACCATCCACCATGTATGTTGACAATGAAGGTGTTCTCAAACTTGTTCACAATCTAGTGTTTCATGAAATAACAAAGCACATTGAGGTACATGTTCATTTCATACGTGAGCATGTGTTGAAGCACAACATCCAGCTTCAATTTTGTCCAACAACTGAACAACAAGCAAATATCTTCATGAAGTCACTTGCACGTGACAAGTTCGAGTTGTTCATAGAGTTCCTCTCCTTATCCCTTGAGGTAATGAAAAATTAAAGGGGGGGGAATGTTAGGATAATTTGTGCATCATATTACCTTCATTAGAATCAATATCATGGGGACAAACAATGTAAGAAGAAATATTCAATTTGTAAAAGAGGACATGCCTTAAAAGATTGTTGGTATAATACTTACAAGAAAGGTTCATCAAGAAAATTTGGACCTCCACAAAAATCTCACAAGGGACATTCTAACTACGATAAATGGTAGAAAAAGGAGAATTGGAAAATAAGACTCCATCAACAAGGAAATATTGTTGAGCAAGAAGGACATTTAGATAATGAAGACTTCTTGTCCGTTGTTTCGATCAAGTGAACCATCCATGTCATCTAGTGATGTATGGTATGTTGATTCGGGAGCCACTTGAAACATGACTAGCCACAGAGATTGGTTTAATTCAATGAGGACACACCATCAAAAATCATGTTTCGTTGGTAGATGATTATTCATAAACAATTTAGGGATTGGGAACATCTCTCTATGCCTTGGTTCAAACAATAACAAACTATTTGATGTCTTATATGTCCCTGGCTTGAAAAATAATCTTCTTTCAATCAGCCAACTCCTAGATCATAACTTGAAAATGGAATTTAATAGTCATTTCGCAAGAAAACTTGTTTGATTTGATATAAATCACGAGGCTTGAAAATAGTTAAAAAATCTTCCAAAGTGGGACACATGTTCCAACTTGATTTTGTTCACAGAGATGATCAAACACTTGTGTCTAAGAACTCTACCTTAACATTGTCCCACTTTTTTGTAGTTTTTGCACTTTCAGCAAACTATGTCTGACAACCAAAACATGACCAAACACATATAAAATGACCAAACATGCATTTTTAAGAGGCTATAAATACAAAGGTGCAGGGCATCCAAAATTTACCTAATTTTTTAAATTTTTATAGTATTTTTTAATTATTTATTTACTAGTCAGATTATAAAATATTTATGGCCACAAAGTGGGACACACTTATATTCTTTGACCCCACACGGTTGTGGCATCGAGACTTGGTCATGTTAGTTTCAAGTATCTCAAGACACTTTGTAAACACAATATGGTATATGGGATACCATCTCTTCAGAAGGATACAGACAAGTGTCCTCACTGCCTTGTAGGAAAAAAACACAGAGCTTTATTCTAGAAGAGTACACATCAAGATCATGGTAAGATTGATCTGGTTCATACCAATATTTTTGGTTTGATGCAATCGAGTCATTATAGATTTCATTACTTCATGTTATGTGTTAATGACTATTCAAGGAAAATGTGGATAATGGTGAAGAATTTTCTATGTTAGATGCAATTGATTTATCTATGAGTGAACCAATAATGACACCAAAGTAGATGGCCTTCAAACAAATAAATAATTGGAAGGAGATACTCATGTACTCACCAGTGAAGAGAAAATTCAAATAATAGAATTTTCTCCTACACACTAGGTGGTTTCAGAATTAGATAAACCGGAGTTGCTTGGTGAAAAGAACATTAATGTAGAGATATCAATGGAAGATATTGTTTCCCATTCTATTAAAGTTACTAAAGTTGATTATATTTTTCGAGTAGAAAATTATATCTTTAAAGAGAAAAAAATGGCACGAGATTCAAATTCTAGAGATAAAATCATTTCGATATGATATATCACATCTAGATGGGAATGTGAAGCTAACATCAAAAGAAAAACCCACCATGACATTACCTGATGTATCATCAAAACATGAGGATAGTAGGATGTTAACTCAGCAAATTTTGGGGAAGGAAGAGCCTGTAAGCCAATCATTGGTAAAAGAAAATGTTGGGGGAAAAATTGAGTTTAATGTGGCATCAATAGGAGAAATAAGGAAGGAACATACCTTAATTAATAATATAAATCAAGAAAATAATGATCAATCTTAGGTTCTAGACCACAGAGAAGGACAATTGAATGAATTTTCAGCAAACGGTGAGAGTAGAAAGGTGGTTATTGAAATAAATGAGGAATACCATGAAAAATTAATGGCTCAGGATGAACAAGAGGTGTTCAAACAATTTTTTGGTTGCCCCTGAGAAACTCCAATGGGAATCACAAGAAGCAAAGGCTCGAACAATTCTAAAAAAAGGATGGATTGGTGAATTAATTTCGAATGAGGAAAAGGAGGTCCTCCCTGTTTAAGCCATTGAACTTACTGCTTTGTCTTTTGCAAAGGCGCTAAGAGCCTAAAAAAGGGCTAGAATTATCAAAAACTCACATGGATGCATTACGATCCAAAACTCTTGAAATAACAATCCCTTTTGAGGGAAAAACTAGAGAATATGTGACAAGTAATTATTATAATGTATGAGATCTTTCCTTTAAGGAAAACCTCAAGAGACCAACTAAAACAAGTAGTATTTAAGGTAGTGAATGAACTTTTAGAAAAGGTGGATGAATATAGGGTGACGAAAAATAAATTAAAAGAACAAGTTAAATCCTTGAGCTTTAGTTTCAGCAGATGATTGGGAAGTATAGTCACACTTAGGAAAGTTCCTTTATAGATACCCCAAGGAATAACAAAAATTAACAAAGATGTCAAGACAGTCTAAGTGGTGGATACATGGATTCAAAAATTAATCAAAAAGGGCAAATAAATAATTAATGAAGCTAGATCAAAGTATGAATAGCTCAATAATAGAATAAATGAGATTGATGAGATAATTAAACAATGTGACAATGAAATCTTCTACTTTGAGGGAATTTTTCCCAAACTAGACCGCATAACTCAGCTCGGTGACGAATTGGTTGAGCGGGAAAATATTGGGCAGTGGAATTCAAAGGAATTTAGCATTCCATAGAAGAGTTATCAAAAATCGAGTGGAAACCTTGAATGGGATCAAGGAAAATCTTAAAGTCAAAATAAATTGGGTTGATGACACTCTTGATGCCATTGATGTAAATTTAGGAGATATGGTATTTGATAAATTCAAAAGATTTATGGGGATCGAAGATTGAATTTTTTTCTTAACTCTTTTGAAAATAATATTCATAAGGATGAATTCTCTTATGAAATCATTAAAACAATAAGAAAGGTTGAGAACAAAATCACGAGTAATTAAAGGCCATGCCATTGGAGTATAAATAGAAGACGAGACATCTCATAGATGCAATAATTAGAAAAAAACTAATCTTCCAAAGATCACATTGGACTAGATGAGGATGAGATAAATGAGTTGTTCTAAAGGTATGATGCATACGTGGTAAAGTTTCAAAAGGAACAAGATGCGAAGTGGAAGCCGAGGAAGAAAATAATGTAGATATAAATATGATGAACAAGATTAGGCATGTTTTTCCTTAAGTTGTACTTTTTCTAAACTCGATGCTTTAAACTGATATTTTTATTACATTGGATGTAATTGTTATTCTGAACTTTATTGTTTCCTTATGTCAATTGTAAAGTGGAAGAATGCAATAGTTTCATATTGACTTATGTAAAATTTTACATATATTTGGATAAGCATGTAAACTATTGATATTTTGTGTTTCTTTCATTTTGAATAAGGAAAAAAATAGGGTTCTATAGGGGCCCCTTCCCATGATAAAGAAAGATATATACATGCCAAAAGTAGGGACAATAAAATTAAAGTAATATTTAGACATTTTTCAGTCCTGCTTCAAAATTTCCTCTCAGTAGGGGAAGTTTGTTCAAAATCTTATTCTTTCTCAGCACAAATTCTCTTGAACCTTGTGTTGTTTGAAAAAATACAATTGATCCTACTAAGTCCTTAGACACTCCCATATCCATCAATAATTCCAGTGTCATTCTAGGATGACTCATAATCTGTTCGAGCTTGATTTTCTTCTATTGTGATGATACCCAATCCAGAAGGTCCAAACTACCTGTGAAGAATGTTTTTTTCCCTTTCCCCTTGTGAAGGATCAACTTACTAGGAGTTGTTTGAGAGGGGACATCTGGGATGATTGGAATGGAAAGCACTTGCACTTTGCCGATGAGGTAAATTGCGAGGTATCGAACTTGACCCAATATCCCACTTCCTTGTGAGGGATGGATTGTCTCTGAGAAGGAATGGGTTGAGGTCCCAAATAATCATGCTCAGACTGAGGAGCATGATGCATAAAATGGGTGGATGAAGGAATTGTAAATATTCCACTATTGTCCTGAGAAGAGGAGATTGCTTCTCTTTAATGAAGAGTGGATAATGATTGGGAGTTCACAATGTGGTTCACCCTTTCTCTTACCCAAAGATGATACTAGTGTTGAACCTGGTCAGTAAGGGCACAATGTCTCATTTGTTTTTTCTCTAGAGAGTTTATCCTCCAATCTAACTCCTCTACTTTGTGAGAAATGATAGGCATGGTGTCAAGTAGAGGATTTTTCATATAGCATGTATAATTCCTGGGAATCTCCTTCGATAAAAATCCTTCATCACATAAAAATGGGCATTTAAATTTTTTTCCTAGATACTTGGGGTCTTCTCTCAACCCAATATCTCTTTAAATATTTAGGATTTTTATATGTTCCCGTCTAAAGAGATGAAATTATATAACTTGAAAATATGCAAACACATGATTAATCTTGATCAACCTTGTAAGAAGTGATAATCAGCCCTGCCGATATGTCAAAGGTCCTCTGGTATCATCTACACACTATACATCAAACAGGGCCCTAAAAAAGGATTCATTAAGACCACTCGAGTCAAATATTTCATTTAAATATTATGAGGAAATTTATTTCATATTGTGTGCTACAAGTACCTTCTCCATTTTTCTGATAAAATTATTTATATTTAGAATAAGAAGGGAAATACATAAAGGTAATGAAGTAGAACCAAGTTTTATAGTGAAAAGGGTGCATATGGTTCTAATTTAGAGAAATATTTCCCATGAGATGAGAGAGATTTTTCTTAGTTCACACGAGAAGGATTTAAGAGTTGGAAGGGATTAGGAATAATCAAACCGGTGAATGAGGATATAGTGCGTAGTACCCAAGATGGATTATTGAAAGGTAGATGAGGATATATGTCATATCAGAGCCATCTGGAAGTGCTCCCAGAGGTCATTTGAAATGATTATCTAATCAATATGAGGGAAAAGTGATTAAAATAATTTTCCAGAAATGATGACCTGATATCCCAGTCGAGCACAAGTGGAACCAATTGAAAAGACTCGCATTTTGTACACCTGGCAGCTTAAAGTAAAAATGGCATGTTCTAGAACAAGTATTGTAAAAGGAATATTCTGTAATGTTTGGGCTTTTGGGGAAACTTGAATGATAGAAAGTTAATTGGGTGATATAAAAATGAAAAGAATAATTCAAAGGGGGTTAATTTTCTCGAGTTTTTCAAAGAAAATAAGAAGAGAGAAGCTATTTTTCCAAAGAAATTATATGAGAAACCTATTATTTCCTATGCTTTTTTATATTTGATCACTTGAAGATGGTTGCAAGTTTTCAGCCATTGACGAGCTTTGATTGTAAATATAACTTTCCCTTGCTATATAATTTTAAGAACCTTCAATAAATCATGCTAATCACGATCATAGTTGTGTTTGATTTCATTTTGAGATATCTTCAAGTAGTTATCCATGTTCTTGTTGCAATCTTATGTTAGTAGTTCCTCTAAGTCACACAATATCTCATCCTTGTGATAGTATTGTGGCATTTACAATTACATCGTGAAAGAGATCTTTCATTTCATGATACAATAAAAATTTAAATTCACTCTACTTTCATTTTGCTAGTAAAGATTATTTGTTAGTCTATGAGTGTATCTTAGGTGTGATGAATCAGGGATTTATGATGTTTAATTGAGTCTTTAACATGATCTTTTTGTTTAATTCTTAAAGAATGTGTGAAACTAAGTATCTTTGGGCTTCCATGGGTACACATCTTTTGGTTGAATGAAAATTTTTACCATTTGAAGAATTTTTGTCATTTTTCTTGGTAGATGTCCCAACAATTTTTAAAATTTCCCAAGAATTTGGTATAGTCAATTATATCTTGCTTAGCTTCCGAACAAAAATTATACATTAAATGATAAATCTTATAAGAACTTCCCTACTTCTACCGTGTATCCTTAAGTGCTAAGGAAATTTGTTGAGTTTTTTATCCTTTGACCCAAAATATACAGGAGCAATAAAGTTTTAGCATTGTCTTTAATAACTTGGACCTTGTCTAGAAAACATATTCATTCTCCACTTGAAGCCGAGCAACATCACAACTTGAGCAGGATGCTTAGAGACATATAGATCGAATATGAGTAGTTTTGTAGCAGAGGAAGGATTTAATCGACTCTTTGTCACTCAAGCTAGGAAGAATTGGATAACACCATACTAAGGGTTTGACCTACCCTTACTAATTTAGGTTGTGCCTTCAACCAGGGTGAGAGGATACATTTTGTAACATGTGTTAGTGAAGGATATCAATGGATCAACAATATTTGACTCTCTTTTTGTGAAATCCAAAGGAAACCTTGGGAAAACATGGTCAATGCAACATATTATAACTCCCATGAGTTGTCGCCTAAATAATGAAGATGTTTTCTAGATAAGGTCCAAGTTATTTAATACAATTCTAAAACTTGATTGCTCCTACATATTTTTGGTCAAAGGATAGCAAACTCAACAAATTTCCTTAGCATTTATGGATACACCTTGAAAATAGGGGTATTTCTTGTAAGATTTATTATTTAATGTATAATTTGTTGTTGGGAAGTTAAGAAAGATAAATTTTACTATTCTAAATTCTTGGGAAATTTTAAAAAATGTTGGGACATCTACCAAGAAAAATGACAAAAACATCTTCAAATGGTCAAAATGATCCTTCAACCAGAAGATGTGTACCCATGGAAGCCCAAAGATACATGGTTTCACACATTATTTAAGAATTCAACACAAAATCTCATGTTAAAGACTCAATTAAACATCAGAAATCCTTGATTCATCACGCCTAAGATACACTCATAGACTAACAAACAATCTGTACTAGCAAAATGAAAGTAGAGTGAATTTAAATTGTTTATTGCATCATGAAATGAAATATCTCTTCACGATGTAATTGCAAATTCCACAATACTATCACAAGGATGAGATATTGTGTGACTCAGAGGAACTCCTAACATAATATTGCAACAAGAACATGGATAACTACTTGAAGATATCTCAAAGTGAAAGAAGACAAAACTATGTTCATGATTAACATGATTTATTCAAGGTTCTTCAAATTGATCAGCAAGGGAAAGTTATATTTACAGCCTCAAAGCTTTTCAATGGTTGGGCACTTTGCAAACATCTTGACATGATCAAATAAAAAAACATAGGAAATAACAGTTTCTCGAGATAGGTTCTTTGGAAAATATCTTCTCTTCTTCTTCTTTCTTTGACCAACTCTAAGAAAATTAACCCACTTTTAGTGATTATTCTTTTTCACTTTTATATTTCTCAATTTAATTTCTATGCTTTAAAGTCCCCCCCAAAAGCACAAACATTCACAAGAATATTCCTTTTTACAATACATGTTATAGAAAATGCCATTTTTACTTTAAGTCGCCAAGTGCACAAAATGCGAGTCTTTTCAATTGGTTCCATTTCAGGCTAAACTGGGATATCATGTCATCATTTCTAGAAAATTATTTTAATCATTTTCCCCTCATATTGATTAGATACTCATTTCAAATGACCTCTCGGTACTTCCATATGGCTCTGATATGACATATATCCTCATCTACCTTTCGATAATCCATCTTGGGTGCTAGACGCTCTATTTCATGTCTCACTGGTTTAATTTCAACACAAGGTTCATGTCAAATCATATTGATTCACCAGTTCTAATTATTCCCAATCCATTACTACTCTTAAATCCTTCTCGTGCGAACTTAGAAAATCTCTCTCATCTCATGGGAAATGTTTCTCTAAATAAGAACCATATGTGCCCTTTTCACTATTAAACTTAGTTCTACTTCATTACATTTATGTATTTCCTTCTTGTTCTAAATATAAAGTATTTTATTAGAAAAATGGTGAAGGTACTTGTAGCACACAATCTGAAAGAAATTTCCTCAGAAGATTTAAATGAAATCTTTGATTTTAGTGGTCCCTGATGAAGCCTTTGTTAGAGCCCCTGTTTGATATAGAGTGTGTAGGTGATATCGGAGGACCTTTGACATATAGGTAGGTCAAATTATCAATTATTACAAGGATGATTAGGATTAATCATGTGTTTTCATATTTTAAAGTTATGTAATTTCATATCTTCTTAAGGGAACATCTAAAAATCCTCAAGATTTAAAGAAATATTCTGTCGAGAGAAGACCCCAAGTATCTTGCAAACCAATTTTCAATGCCTAGTTTTATGTGATGAAGGATTTATATAGAATGATATTCCCAAGGAATCATACATGCTATATGAAAAATCCTCTATTGACACCATGCTTGTCATTTCTCAAAAGTAGAGGAGTTAGAGTAGAGGTTCAACTCTCGGAGAAAAAAAGTAGATATTGTTCTCGCAACTAGGTTCAATGCTAGTATCATCTTCTCGTAAGAGAAAGGGTGAACCATATCATCAATTTATAAACATTATCATGGATGGAGAATAATATGAATCATTATCTGATCTATTTTCCAGAGCAGCAATATCCTCTACTCGGGAAAACAATGGAAAATTTAAAATTTGTTCATCCACCCGTTTGATGCATCGTGTTCCTCACCGAGCATGATGTTTTGGGACCTCAACCCATTCCTTCTTCGAAGATACAATCCACCCCTCATAAGGAAGTGGGATAATGGGTTAAGCTTGAAACCTCACAATATGCCCCATCAAAAAGTGTAGTTCTTTCCCTTCCAATCATCCCAAATTTCCCCTCTCAAACCGCTGCCCTAGTAAGTCGATCCTTCACAAGGGGAAATAAAAACAAACTTATTCACGGTGCATTTTGGATCTTCCGGATTGGGTATCATCACAATAGAATAAAATCAAGCTCGAATGCAGATCATGAGTCATCCTAGAATGAATATAGAATCATTGATGCACATAGGAATGCCCTAGGATTTAGCAGTGGTTTGTCATATTTGTTCAAGAAACATAAGGTTCAAGGAAATTTTTGCTAAGAAAGAATAAGATTTTGAACAAGCTTCACCTACTAGGAGGAAATTTTGAAGCAGGACTAAAATATGTTTGAATATTATTTTCATTTTATTTTTCATACTTTTGGCATCTATATATATTTATTTATCATTGGAAGGGCCCCTTATAGAACCCTATTTTGTTCCTTATTCAAAATGAAAGAAGAAAAAAATATTAAAATTTTACATGCTTATCTAAATACATATAAAATTTTACCTAAGTCAATATGAAACTATGCATTCTTCCAATTTATAATTGACATAAGGAAACAATAAAGTTCGGAATAACAATTACATCCAATGTAACAAAAATATTAGTTTAAAGCATCAATTTAGAGAAAAAGTATGAAAAGAAAGCTTTTTCATCATCTTTTATATCTACATTCTTTTCTTCCTGAGCTTCCATTTCTGCATCTTGTTCCTTTTGAAACCTTGCCATGTATGCATCATAGCTTTGGAATAACTCATTTATCTCATCCTCATCTGGTCCAATGTGATGATAGAAGATTAGTGTTTGCCTAGCTATTGCATCTATGAAGTGGCTCATATTATGTTTGTACTACTATGTCCTGGCCTTTAATTATATAATTATGTTCTCAACCTTTCTAATTGTTTTAATAATTTCATAGGAGAAATCATCCTTTAGATAATTATTTTCAAAATAGTTAAGAAAAAACTCAATCTTCAGATCCCCGTAACTCTTTTTGAATTTATCAGATACCATATCTTCTAAATTTACATCAATGGCATCAAAAGTGTCATCAACCCAATTTATTTTGACTTTAAGCTTTTCCTTGATCCCATTCAAGGTTTCCACTCTGATTTTTGTTAACTCTTCTATGGCATGCTGACTTCCTTTGAATTCCATTGGCCAAATGTTTTCTTGATGAACCAATTCATCACTGAGCTGAGTTATGCGGTCTAGTTTGAGAAAAATTCCCTCAAAGTAGAAGATATTGTTGTTGATTGTTCAATTATCTCATCGATCTCATTGTGTCTATTCTGACCTATTCATACGTTGATCTAGCTTCATTAATTTCTTATTTTCCTTTTTGATTAATTTTTCAATCCATGTATCCACCACCTAGACCTTCTTGACAACATTTTTAATCTTTTATATTCCCTTAGGGGTATCTATAGAAGAGGCACTTTGTGAGTGTGACTATGCTTCCTAATCAACTGCTACAAACTAGAGCTCAAGGCTTTAAAACTTGTTCTTTTAATTGCTTTATCACCCTATCTTCAACTAAATTTTGTAAAAGGTCATTCACTACCTCAGATAATCCTTTTTTAGTTGGTCTCTTGAGGTTTTCCCTAAAGGAATGATTTGAACATTATAATCATTAGCTATCACATCTTCTCTACTTTTCCCTCAAAAGGGATTGTTATTTCCATATTTTTGTCTCCTAATGAATGAATGTGAGTTGTTTTGATAATTCTATCCCTTTTTTAGGCTCATAGTACCTTTGGAAAAGAAAAAGTAGTAAGATCAATGGCTTGAACAAGGAGGACCTCCTTTTCCTCATTTGAAATTAATTCACCAATCCATCCTTTTTCAAACTTGTTCCAACCTTTGCTTCTTGTGATTCCTGTTGGGGTTTCTTGAGGACAACCACCAATTGTTTGAACACCCATTGTTAATCTTGATAGTGATTTTTTCCCATCTTCCTCATTTATTTCAATAACCACCTGCTACTCTTACCTTGTGCTGAAAATTCATTCAATTGTCCTTCTTCGTGGTCTAGAACCTAATATTGATCATTATTTTCTTGATTTATATCAAGTAATTGATGGATATTCCTTCCTTATTTCTCCTATTGATTCCATATTAAACTCAATTTATCCCCGAAATTTTATTGTACCAATGATTGGCTTCCATGATCTTCCTTCCCCAAAATCTACTAAGTTAACATGCTATTGTCCTCATGTTTTGATGATACATCATGTAATGTCATGGTGGGTAATTATTTTGATGTCAGCTTAACATTCCCATCTAGATGTTATAAATTAGTATCGAAATGATTTTCTCCTAGAATTTGAATCTCGTGCCATTTTTTTTTTCTCTTCAAAGATATACTTTTCTACTTCAAAAATCTCATCAAATTTAGTAACTTTAATGTAATGGGAAACTATCTCTTCGCTGATATCTTTGTATTAATGTTCTCTTCATCATGCAACTCTATTTTTTCTAATTATGAAACCAATCTGTTGTGTAGGAGAAGCTTCTATTGTTTGAATTTTATCTTCACTACTGAGTACATGAGTAGTTCCTTCTAATTCCTCATTTGTTTGAAGGACATCTACCGTGTGTCATTATTGGTTCACTCATAGATAAATCAAGTGCATCTAACATAGAAAATTCTTCACTAGTATCAACATCAATCACATCAGTTTGAGTCTTTGCAAATTCATGCAATGTTTCAACCGAAGGCATATTTTCATCCTTTAGCAGGAAGGGTCTTAGATGTTTTCATACCGATCTTAAAAATTAGATTCCTAGTGGATTACCTGCAACATTTTCTTGGGTTACTTGATCCTGAGTGCTTCTCGTTGTTATTTAATCAAAATACAAAGGTGGGAATAAAGGCTCTAATTTTTCCACTTGTGGCAGTGATGCAACATGTTGTTCCTGAAAAACATCATTCCTTTCAAACTTGGGAGGATCAATTACCATATATATATGTTTGTGTTTTTTGGGCATGTGGGAACCCACCCTCACAAAAACTAGCTCATTTGCTACATTGTGTTTCTTGTGTTCTCTTTCAAAATTCTTCAAGTCAGGCGCTTCCTTTTCTCTTCTTTATGTAGCTTAGACTAATAATGAATTCTTGCTATACTCCTCTCATTAATTTTTGTAGCACTTTTTGGTTTTGGAAAAACCCCTGAGTGAACCCCATGATATGCCAAACATTTCCCCTTTGCTTGAATTGGCATTGAAAAATTAATGGGGGGAATTTTACATGGATTTGAGGAGCATTTACTAAGTCTTTTTCTTCAAAGAATATATAGAGGTGTCGGTCCCACTAGTAATTTAGGTCCATTCGTCTACTAGTTCAGAAGTGCATCTCTTTGATGGTAGCTAGGGAGCCTTTCCTCCCAATGGATCAATTATGTGTGCATCTTCTCTTAACGCTAGAAAATCATGAGCTAAGAAACCCAAGTCTCTGAAATTATCTAGAAATCTTGTAATCAATTGAAAGATCAATATTCTTTTTGGGCTAACTAATTTATAGTCCACTCCATTACATTAGTTATCCATATGTAAGAATCATCAGATTCTATTTCATTCCAATTTAGAGGGGCTATAGGTTGTCCTTCCACCTTCTGATCAAGGTAATATTTACTTACTATATGTGGATCATCCACAATTCCCTTTGGGATAACTATAATTTTGAAATCTATGACTTGTGTAACGGTCATTTTGGAGAAATATCTAAGCCCGAACTCTTCTTCATCCCTAAAATTCATTCAATAATATTCAAAATTAGGATCATGCTCAAAATTATTTGCAATGTTAGTGAATACCCATCTAATATCATAATTGGATCTTGCCTCAAAATTTTCCATATCAAATTTCTTCATTTCATCCTCAATTAGTCTGGATTTCATGATTGAAGGGCATGAATACCTTTCAATTCTAATGGGGAATTTAATATTTGTCTTATGTCTTCTAGAAATTAGTTTTTAAATAGGTGCTATCTACCTTACCACTTCACATAAAGGTAATTTATCATCTAAATATCTAGGTAATTTAAGGTGGTTTACGTTCAAACCCACTAGCCCTTATGTATGTGAATTTCTTGTATTGAATGAAGTAACACCCATACTCCAAAATTACTTTCCTGGCCTGCTCATAAATTCTATACTATCCTCACTTTGGTTTGAGAAGACAAATGATTGGGGAAAAGAAAGCATCATCGACCAACCTCACATTCCCACTCTAATTGACTAGTGGTAGTTGAGGAAAAATCTAATGTATTTAAAACTACTTAAAATCAGCATGTGGTAAAAAACTCGGGAAATGTCTATGCCCTGCAATATTTTAAATTATGTATGTCATCATGTACAATTCCAGCTCCAAGTGTCAACCATCTCAATTTTTTTCTTCAACATCAACATCAGGTTTGTGTCCAAAGTAGGATTTAAAATACAATGCTATTGTTGAGAAACAAAATGAAAGGTCTATCACTTTTATTCAAACCGACAATGAAGATGAGTATATGAGTAATAGTTTCAAGGATTTTTGTACCTACAAAGGGATTAATTTAAAATATGCAATTGATTATATCCCTTAACAAAATGGAGGATTCAGAAACTTCAATGCTTCTTTGAGAAACAAAATGAAAGTTCTATCATTTTTCTTCAAACTGAAAACAAAGACGAGTATGTGAGTAATAGTTTCAAGGATTTTTTTACCTCTAGAGGGATTACTTTTAAATATACAATTGATTATATCTGAAAATTCAATGCTCTTACTGAGAAACAAAATGAAAGGTCTATCATTTTTCTTCAAACTGAAAATGAAGATGAGCATGTGAGTAATAGTTTCAAGGATTTTTGTACCTCTAAAGGGATTACTTTGAAATATACAATTGATTATATCCCTTCACAAAATGGATTTTTCAAGAAACTTCAATGCTCTTGCCTGAGAGACAAAATTAAAGGTCTATCATTCTTCTTCAAACTCACAATGAAGAATAGTATGTGAGTAATAGTTTCAAGGATTTCTATACCTCTAAATGGATTACTTTGAAATATATAATTGATTATATCCCTTCACAAAATGGAGTTTTATAAAAAAATTAGTGAATTCTTAAGTAGATGACCAATTGTATGGTTCACTCTAAATCCCTTCCTCCATAGTATTGGGCCAAAGAAATGAACTATCGTTGTTATATTCAAAATTATATTCCACACAAGGTAGTTAAAATGATGACACCCTTTCAGTCCTACTTTGAACACAAAACTGATGTTGATGTTGAAGAAAAAATTGAGATGGGTGACACTTCAGAGTTGGAATTCTACATGATGACATACCTAATTTACAATGTTACAGTGGAATAGACGTTTCCGGTTTGTTGCCATGTGTTGATTTTAATAAGTTCCAAATGCTCGAGATTTTTCCTCAACTACAATTTGGTCAATTGGAGTGGGAATGTGAGGTTGGGAAATGATGCTTTCTTTGCCCAAATCATTTGTCTTTTCAAACTAGAGTGAGGATAGTATGGAATTTCCGATCGGCTAAGAAAGTAATTTTTGAGTATGTGTGTTACTTCATTCAATACAAGAAATTCACATACATAAGTGTTATGTTAATTTATGCATCATATTACCTTACATTATTTAATTATTTAATTATTTAATAAGGTAATTAGTTGATATATTGTTATATAGTTTTATAACAATATTTTTTTATTATTACATAGGTTATATTGTTACAACAATTATTATTTGTTTGTATTTAATTATAGTTGCTTCCCGATGTAATATTGGAAACTTATGTAATCTGTAATATGGTTCACTTACCGGTGTAACTTAGTTTCTTTTTTCTATTGAACTATAAAATACCTATAAGTATTGTAGATCACTCCTCTCGTAAATGGTTGATTGAGTTTAATAAAGATAACTAGTCTTCTGCCCCTGTTACTCAATTTACATTTGGTACCAGAGAGAGAATCTAGACCTGTGAAGCAAAAAAGTGTTTAAGGAGAGGTTATACTAGGAAGAGAAGTGTCTTAGAGAAGATTTTTATTTTCACAAGAGCCTATGTTGCCTCCAGCAACTTTCGAGACATTCCTACATCCCTACAACCCCCTCTTCCATTCCAAGTGTTTGGAATGCAAATTGTTTTTGCAGACCTTGGTGCACCCAACACCATGTAAAATTTGCTCCAAGTTTAGAAAATTAAAAAAAAAACCCCATTAGGGGTTTTATCTCTAATATTAGAGAAGTATTTAGTTACTACTATATTGAGTAGTTTGTTATATTTTGAGGAATAAATTTACATTTTGTAATGAGCACATCCCCTGATCGAGCTATTGATTATTGGTGAGTTTCATTAGATCTCCACCGATCAATTGGGTTACTATCTACCTCACCAACTAGACAACAAGTTGCATTGAAGATTTTTGAATTCTATACGCTATAGACCATGCTTCTATTTGTTATTGCCAAGTTCTTCTTTGTTGAACCCGAGTCACGAATTGAGTCTCTTTTCTCTGCCATTCAACGACCGAGCATACAAAATAGATCCTCTATACAATGCCAAATAACAAAATGGTGAATCAAACATCCTCCTAATGAACTACACCCTCACAACATGCACTCCGCATGAAAACAACAAAAGGTGGATCAATGAACTCATTAAAAAAATAACAAATCTCCTGCGCACCTACAAACAACAATAAATGGTGAGAAAAGCTATCAATCTCCACACAGACCTACATAAAGAAACAACGGTTAGCAAATAACAATACTAAGCCAAGAAACTTACAAATAACGACCAAATGAAAATAAAACAAAGAAAAAGGAGAGAAAGAAGATGCCAAAGGAAAATAAAACAAAGAACAAGAATAAAAGGCATGCATATCAAGTTTTTGCAAGACCTAATCTTCCTCCACTCTCTAGCTACCATGTGGATTATGCAGGTCCTGCCACATCACATTTTTTAAAGGTCATTGGATTGTTTCTTTGTATAAATATTTAAACCTCTATTTTATATCACAAGAGCTCATGGAGCCTAGGTGGTTAGGTGGAATGCCTTAGAAGTGGGAGGTGTGAGGTTCAAATCCCACTCACAACATTTTTTTACTCTAGCGACAAATTTGGAAAAACCACCATAGTTAGAGACACTTTTAGTGAAAAACCTCTATTAAACCTCGTTAGTTACAGCTTAACCTACCTCTAAAATTTTAGTGAGAAAAAACCCTATTTTAGGGGAAAAAAATATTTCTCCTATTAGGCCCGGTTTTTATTCTCGAGCAACATTTTCCAAGGGGGTAGCTAAAAATTGCATTTCAGCTAGTTTTTGTAATTCTTTACATTTTGGGTCGATTGGGCTCTGAAGCCATTGGAGCCCGCAAAAAAAAATTACCTACCATTCAATTTTTTCAAATGATTTGAATGTATATACATGCTTCAATATGTTGTACTAATATGCAGGTTACCATAGTCAACCACAAATATTTTAACTACAATGATAGGCGCAGAAAATTGTAATACAAAATAATGAAATTAGTTTCGTAACACTCACAAGATCTTAGATATCATTCACATCATTTGGTATATACGGTTCCTCTAGGAAACGATTATGAGTAAATCCGTCACGACTATTACTGCACTTAACGCCTAATATAGCTGCAACAACGTCATCTAGGCATCAACCCTTTAAATCAACGGGGAGTAATAAGGTTATAGTGCACACACTATGATTCATCCCATCCATCTCGTGAATGATAGCATGACATATATCCAAACCGAGAAATTATCCGACTATATAGTAACGTTACGTGTGTGTATGAGGATATTTCTTTGAGCCAATGTCAATAATCACATAGACTCCTTTCAAAGACTTTGTCTTGATACCACATATTAAATTCTTTCACATACGTTAGTGCCTCTTCCATGTACCACTGGGTATATATAAAGGGCGAGCTTCTTCCATGTACCGTTGGGTATATCAGAAGGGCGCATATATAGAGAGGTTAAACATATCAGACTGATGGTATATAGATTGGGAGACCTTATGCCTGGAGTGATAAGAGCCAAACCCGCTGGGCTTTTTTCTACAAAATGGGCACTAATGACCCCAAATTGTTTCTTCCAGATTCACAACTACTCAAAGGAAACAACTATACTGCATGGAAGACACAAATAAAGACATTGCTTGAGTTTGAAGTGATTTGGCCTATTATGACTAGTACTATGACCGGATCAGCCTCGATACGACACAACAATGACAGTTTGATAGAGCAGATCAGAAAAAAAAACTCATCATCTTGTTTGGAGTGTCTCACAATGTGCAACCCCACATTCGTGATGCCAAAACAGCCAAAGAAGTGTGGGATAAGTTGAACATAATATACAAGGCCAATAACAATAATGTTATACTAAATTTGTAGAGTCGATTACACACATTTAAGTTCAAATAGAATGAGAAAATAAAATCTTTCTTAAGAAGAGTTGCAAAATATAGGGATTCACTTCTAGCCCTAGAAGAAGCGGTCGAAGATGATGCTCTCATTCCCATTGTTATGAGAGAACTCCCTTCTTCATACCATATTTTTGTATCAACACAAAACTTATCGATATGACAATTATTTTTATAAATTAGAAAACCTATTACAACAACAGAATAAATTAATAATAAGGATGATGAAGAGGAGCATAAAATTTCTTCACATCAATGGGAAAGCAAAAGGTAAAGGAAAACCTAATTCCTATAAAAAGTCCCAACATTAGAATCAATATCATGGACAAACAACAAAAGAAGAAATATTCAAATTGTAAAAGAGGACACGCCTTAAAATATTGTTGGTATAATAATTACAAGAAAGGTTCATCAAGAAAATTTGGACCTCCACAAAAATCTCACAATGGACATTCTAACTACAATAAAGGGTAGAAAAAGGGGAACTAGAAAATAAGACTCCATCAACAAGGAAATATTCTTTGAGTGAGAAGGACATTCAGATAATGAATACTTCTTTTCCATTGCTCGATCAAGTGAACCATCCACGTCATCTAGTGATGTCTGGTATGTTGATTCGGGAGCCATTTGAAACATGACTAGCCATAGAGACTAGTTTACTTCAATGAGGACACACCATCAAAAATAATGTTTCATTGGTAGATGATTATTCATAAATGATTTAGGGATTGGGAACATCTCTCTACCCATTGGTTTGCACAACAATAGACTATTTGATGTCTTATATGTCCCCGGCTTGAAAAATAATCTTCTTTCAATCAGCCAACTCCTAGATCATAACTTGAAAATGGAATTTAATATTCATTTCGGCAAGAAAACGTGTTTGATTCGAGATAAATCATGAGGGTCAAAAATAGTTACAAAATCCTCCAATGTTGGACACATATTCCAACTTTATTTTGTTTACAGAGATGATCAAACACTTGTGTCTAAGAAGTCTACCTTAACACGCTTGTGGCATCAAAGACTTGGTCATGTTAGTTTCAAGTATCTCAAGACACTTTGCAAACACAATATGGTATATGGGCTACCATCTCTTTAGAAGGATATGAGACAAGTGTCCTCACCGCATAGTAGGAAAACAACACAGAGCTTCATTCTAGAAGAGTACACATCAAGATCATGGTAAGCTTGATCTCGGTTCATACCGATCTTTGTGGTTTGATGCAACCGATTCAAGATGGATTTCAAGTACTTCATGTTATGTGTCAATGACTATTCAAGGAAAATGTGGAATTTTCGTCTTCACAAAAAAAGTGAAGATTTTAAAAATTTGAAAAAGTTTAAAGTAGTGATTGAGAATAAAACTAGTCATCACATTAGAGCTCTGCTCGGATCAAGGGGGAAGCGATTCACCCGCAATGAGTTCAAAAACTACCTAAAAAATCATGGGATTTGTTGAAAATGCCTCCTCCACACACACCGCAATGAGAATGGTGTTATTGAGAGAAGAAATCGTACTTATAATATAAATGGTCCGATGCATGATGGATGAATCTAGACTTACAAAGGCATTATGGGAAGAAGAAATAAAGACAACAAGGTTGTTTTTAAACAGAGTCACCATAGTTTCTCTTTACGGAGTAACACCATAAGAAGCATGTTCAAAAAAGAAACCATCTATTGAACACCTTAGATTATTCGAGGTGAAAGGAAGCATTCACATACCCAAGCAGCATAGAAAGAAATTGGACATGAAGTAACAAAACTCATCATCATTGGGTACAATGAAGAGACTCTTAGGTATAGATTGATGGATCCAAAGACTAGAAAAGTCTACACCAAAGTAGAGATGTTGAGGTTTTTGAGAAGAAGGAAGTAGAGAATCCTCCTCCAGGACTCGAGAGATGTAGATTTTTCACCAATTATAAAAATTGAAGTTGATGTTCCCTCGGATGATGAAAGTGAGGATGGGGATGATGGTGTTGATATGATAGAACCACAACCCACATCAATATTTCAAAGTGTATACCTAATTGGTTTACTAGCACATTACAATATGCAAGAATGGATGCTACACTTGATATATCTACCCTAGACCATGGAATCACAAGTAAATCTAGAGAAGAAATAAAGTTTGCTTCGATGAGTAGAGTTATTGAGTCCGATGAGCCATCTAGAGTCAAGGAATCCCTACAATCAAAATCTTAGAAAGATGACATGGACTCTGAATATCAATTAGTGATGAAAAATAACACTTGGCATCTTATCAATATTCCACTTGGGAAGAAACCCATTCAATGTAGATGGATATTCAAAACAATGTACAAAGTAGATGGGACAACGGACAAGTATAAAGCGAAACTAGTATTAAAGGGGTATGCACAAAAAGAAGGCATTGACTACGAGTAAATATTTTCTCCCACATGTAAGATCAAAATGATCAGGATGATCTTTTCTCTAGCTGCATAGTTTGGATGGAAAGTCCATCAGATGGATGTAAAAAGTTCCTTCCTGAATGGATATTTACAAGAAGAAGTCTATATGACTCAACCTGAGGGATATGTTATACCTGGCCAAAAAGTAAAGGTATGTAGACTTAGGAAATCTCTGTATGGCCTTAAACAGGCACCCCAAGCATGGTACATCAAAATTGATGAGCATATCATACAACATGGATTTGTTAGAAATCCATACGATCCCAATCTCTACCTCAAAAATCAAGGGGGGAGATTTTTATTTTCATTGTCTATGTCAATGATCTTATCATCAATGGCATTCAAAGTGAGGATGATTGATGTAACAAATAAATATCTTAATTGATCATTCAACATGACCGATCTTGGGCTGATGCATTATTGTCTTGGATTACAAGTATGGAAAAAAGAGAATCATATCTTTGTTTCTCAGATGAAATATACCAAGACAACACTCGAGAAATTTAGGATGATGTATTACACACCAATTGATACAACTATGGAGAATAGATTGCATTTATCTCATTCAGATCCATCTCCTGAGGTAAGTGCCACTCTCTATCAGCAGTTGATTGGGAGTCTCATTTACCGACCTACACTAGACTACATAACAACTTTGCAGTAAGATATCTATCCAGGTTCATGTAGATACCAAAAGTTTTTCATTGGAAATTTGTAAGGCACATCTTGAGATATCTCAAAGGATTAGTGGATCTTGGTCTACAATACAAGAAGAACGACAACTTCTTCTTGATTGGATATTCAGATTCAGATCATGCAGTAATATTAATGATATAAAATCCACTTAAGGATTTGTATTTTTTATGGGATCTGACCAATATCACGGGGAAGAAAGAAAAAAATTTATTTCTAATTCTTCCACAAAAGCTGAGTATCATTTTGTAGGAGAATTTGTCTGTGAAGCGATTTTGTTACATCGCATACTAGAAGGACTTGGACTACCATAGGACAAACCATCCACCATGTATGTTGACAATGAAGGTGTTCTCAAACTTGTTCACAATCTAGTGTTTCATGAACTAACAAAGCACATTGAGGTACATGTTCATTTCATATGTGAGCATGTGTTGAAGCACAACATCCAGCTTTAATTTTGTCCAACATCTGAACAACAAGAAAATATCTTCACGAAGTCTCTTGAACGTGACAAGTTCGATTTGTTCAGAGAGTTCCTCTCCTCATCCCTTGAGGTAATGAAAAATTAAGGGGGGGGGATGTTAGGTTAATTTTTGCATCATATTACCTTAAATTATTTAATTATTTAATAAGGTAATTATTTGATATATTGTTATATAGTTTTATAAAAATAATTTTTTTATTATTGCATATGTTATATGGTTAGAACAATTATTATTTGTTTGTATTTAATTATTGTTGCTCCCTGGATGTAATATTGGAAGCTTATGTAATATGGAATATGGTTGTGCACATGTGCAACTTAGTTTCTTAATTGTAATCAATTGTACAATACCTATAAGTATTGCAGCTCACTCCTGTGTAAATGGTTGATTGATTTTAATAAAGATAACTGTGTTTCCACCCCTATTGTTCAATTTACAATAAGAGCTATTGGTTTTGAAGGTAAATTGCATAAATTTCCCGGATATTTAGATGATAAATTAACTTTATGTGAATTGGTAAGGTAGCTAACACCTATTCACAAACCGATTCTTGGAAGACATAAAAGAAATATTAAGTTCTGTTTTATATATTTACCCCCGGGTAAATATAGATCAACATCAAAGAAGCATGTCGGAGGGGTTCCAAAACCCGACACAAAAGAAATTCGAGTTTCGGGTTTCGGGAAACATGAAACATGAGACATGCAGATCACAAGGGATGTCCGATGCTTGAGAGTTCCGCAAACCCGAAACACTTCCTAGGTGAATCGGGTCTTGGAGTCGGGAAACATGTCGGGAAAGCATGGGGCGGAAACATGTCGAGCCATCCTCCAAATCCGATGCACATGCAGGTCCATTTTCTGACCCCGAAACAAAGGAAATCTTGGAAATACTAGCGGAAGTGGGTTTCGGGAAAACACAAGCATCAAACACATGTCGAGGCATCTTCCAAACCTGATGCAAATGCAGAGGAGAACCCCGAACCCGACAGGCAGAAGACCCTGACGCGGGAAATATTCAGATCGCCATAACTTTTTACAGGGAGCTCGGATTCACGCAAGGTCGACTTTTCGGAAATCTCTCAAAGTGTCCTCTACCCAACTATGACTGGATATCTTTAATTGGGTGGGAAAAAGTTCTTAAAAATGCAAAAATACAGTTCACCATATTTTGAGTTTGTTGGGGATCTCACCTACCGCCATAATATGATGAGTTAGGTGCAGTCTTGGAGGTGGTTGGGGCAGAATTCGAATCATTCTCTTCTCCCTCATTTTTCCTCATATAAATTGAAAGGAGAGGCTCTTTGTAAAGGGTTGGAAATTTTTGTTTTGCCCCTCCCTTCTTCTCTTTGGCGGAGTGGACTTGTGGAACTAAAACCTCCCATTTGAAACCGTAATGCAACCTTGCCTCTTAGCATTTTGCAGTGTGTTGTATCATCTTTGGAGCAAATTAATGCATATCTGTGGATGTTCCTCAACCCTCTACGTGTTTATTTGTGTCTTCCTGATCTTTCACTGTGAATCTGGCTATCTGTGCATAATATTGCATTGCATTTCTATGGTTTGTGTTTATTGGCAAGACATATGTTCTTCATTCCTGGTGCATCACCTCTCGTTAGTTTAGGTTTTGTTTTATGCATTTTCTTACCTTGTCTCCTTGGAAAATTAGATTAGGTTTTGAGTAAACCCTTTGCATTTTTATGTGTGCATCTCGATGCAGAGGAATAGGAACCGACCTTCATCCGGAGATTTTTCCGATTTCGCAAGGTCCCACACTGGGAAAAGCTCCATGTTATGCAATCACACCGAGAGTCTCAACCCATCGAGTTGCGGATGCTCTGGGGTGCTGTGATTTGACATCAATAGTTTTGGCACACCTGGTGGGACCAAGAGGTCATTCCAAGAGATTTAAAGGAGTTTTCATGAAATTCAGACTGAGAAATTGCAAGTTTTAAAATTTCAGATTTTTGCACCTTCCAGTCTGAACTCCAAAATCAATTTTCAAGGGCTTAACTTGCTCAAAACAAGTCAAAATTTCACCAGTTGGTAGATCTGAGGGTAATCTTCAAAAGGGTATCTTTATTTTTTTGAGATTTTGACTTTCAAAATTTCATGCTTTTTAGTGTTTCGGGTTTTCGAGGTCCGAGAACATCAAAGCAGACCCAACAGTCATTTCGGGTTTTGGGGGATGCATTACATGGTCCTATTCCCGACAACAGTCATTTCAGGTTTTCTAGGGTGTCGGGCATGTTCCAAGTTCTGACACATGGCAATTCGGGTTTTGTAAGTTGCATTGCATGACCTGAGTTCCGCCTGTACCTTTTGGGATTCACAGCTGCACAACAAGGCCCGAATTCGGATTGAAGATTGTCTCCTCTGGGTCCTTCAAAGTTTAAATTATATTTTCAATATTGTCAAGTTTGGTGTGTAACTTGGCAAAATCCAACCTTTTAGAAGCTTGTTATCTAACACATCTGGCGACTCCGAAGGGATAGAATTCAGTGGTGTAGCAGCACAAGTTGCCCAGGCACATGAGAAGAATTCGAACCAGGTCTAATACTCAAGAAGAGGGGCTATTTTACCACTTGCAACTATCACTAGGTAGAGGGAGGAGAGGAAGGAGACCATAAAGATCACCATCTCCACCTAACAGGACTTTGTCTACACCTCCACCTGGTAGGCCTTTTCTCGCATCAACCAGGGTTCTTAGGCCAATCATAATGGCACATCTACCACTGAATCCCTTTGTCAATTTCACGGGTAGTAGTCCACTTGCCCTAAATGCTCAGAATCAAATTCCAGTTGCAGTGCTAAAGAATATACCCTATTTCACAGGAGAAAATCATACTACTCCTATTGATCACATCCAGGATATTGCTAATGCATGTGCAATCCACGAAATAAATGAAATGGATGTTGCAGTCAAGTTGTTGGCTTCATCTTTCAAAGGTAAGGCCTTACAATGGTTTAGGAGCCTAGCAGCAGGGTCTATTACGAATTGGAACCAACTTTGTTCAGCTCTTTGCAACCAATTCGGGGAGAGGGCAGACAATTTATCTTTATTGGAATAGCTGACAACAATCAAAAGGGCTCCTAATGAACAGATGACAGATTTTGACTTCAGATTCAAACGGACATGGGACAGGATTCCAATAGCTGTTAGACCAACCACCGAAGGTGCATTCCTTTATTTCTTAAAGGCTATAAATTTAGACATAGCCATGATGATCCAATCAATGGGAGGGACAATCGCTGTCAGGGGCCTATGACACAACGATTAGAGCAGAGAACTATTTAATCCAAGCCATCAAGATTGCACCAAGGCCGCCAATTCCTCTCTATCCGGATATGGGAAATCCTACAACGATCAAGCACCGAGTTGAATCCCATTCCAACTCCTAGAAATCAAAGCAATAATGAGGCATTGACTTCTTTAAATACTTCAAAGGAATTACAGGAGGTCATGAAACAAGCTGTAGAACCTTGGAAATGAGCTTGTGACTATCAAAAGACAAGAAGCTCAAAGTGCTAGACCATATCAGCCTCAAGCATGGTACCGAGGCTAGGCCTCCATACCAACAAAATAGACCACCAGCTCAAGCTACAAATCAAAACCAAAACCAAGGATAGCCTCAAGCTACCAGACCATTTCGACCATATGACCCAAATGCAATGACACCCTCAAGAGGCTTGGTTCCAATACAAAATAACATGGCACAGGAGTACGACTGGTGTTACCCTTGCAATCTACCCCACAATCAGTCAACATGTTTCAATGGTGCACTGAATTAGGCCTTGATGGTGCAAACCATTGGTGTGCCTCAAGAACCAAGCCAAGAAGGGAACCAACAGCAAGAAACGCAACAAGAAGGACCTCCGACAGAAACCACATTGGCCAATTGGCAAATGGAAGACTTCTGTGGAGTTAACCAACAGCCTTTTCAAGGCGTGGCTGCCAACACATGGTCAAAGAAGAGAAGCATAGAAGAGGGACAACGATCTAATCCAGTTGTTTCTCAACCCACTCTTACACAACAAGGGGTCAGTAGACCAAACATAACTCCAAATGTGCAAAATCAGCCTAAGGTACCTGTTGTAGCAACACATGCACCTATTCAAGCTCTAGAAAAGTTTACACCAAGTAAGGGACAACAAAAGGACAATTCATCCCCTTCAACATCATCGATCAAATGAAGAAGACACATGTGAACATTTCCATGTGGGAATCACTGGCGATCCTGTGGCAATGAGAATTATTGCAAGCTGTAATGGCTAATTAGTCTGCCACAAAAGTATCAAACCAGGGACATGAGAAAGTTCTCACTAATGCAGTGCAACATGATGGGGGCCAGACAAGAAAAAATTTGAAGCCTCCACCATTCTATGTTTCGTTGATTGTTGGAAACCACTTGGTACACAACTGCATGATAGATTCAGGAGCAAGTAGTTCAGTGATGCCGAAGAAAATAGCGGATTAATTGGGTTTGAAGTATGAGCCAGTGCTGAAAGGAGTAGTACAGCTAGATGGAATGGTAGTGGGAAAAATTGGGGTCATCAAGGGGTTAATCCTAACACTACATTCATGTCCTAATGTTACAATTTTGCAAGATGTGTCTGTGATTGACCTTCCACCACTCTTTGTGTTGTGTCTATCAAGAGACTTCACTGCAAAAATCGGTGGATATTTATCTGCAGATTGGTCACACATGATTTTTAGGACAAGGTATGGAGCTAAATCAACGATCAAATCAAAACCAATTGTCAATTTCCATATTGAACCTCATGTACGAGTCCTATCAATGCAAATTGGTTAGTTTTTTATCAGGAGGAGTGTTCAAGTGATCTAGAAGCAGGTACTAAGGTCGAGGGAATTCCTGATTTAACCTTGGATGAATGGGCAAACAAGAGTCAAGAATTTGACCCATATAAGGAAATTGAAGAATCTGAATTGGGCATGTATTGTGTACATGAAGAAAATTCACCCATTCCTGACATCCTTCAGCCTGAACAAAAGGATGAAAACAAAGTTTGGAAATTATTCTTTGATGGTTCGAGGAGTAGACAAGGTGCTGGAGGTGGTGCAGTGTTGATTTCACCACAAGACATCAAATATTATTCAGCTTTTCGTTTCAGTTTTCTTGTTCAAAAACACGGTGAATATGAGGCCTTGATTCATGGACTTCATTGGGCAGGAAAAAGCACATAAAAACTTACAGTGTTTAGAGATAGCGAGCTAATCATCAACCAAGTTAGGGGACAACATGCTATAAAGAACGACTTGTTTGTAGAGCTACAAGAATAGGGTATGGGACCTCATTGAGGATTTGAAGCTTTCAACATTGTTTCCATACCGGGGAAGGAAAATGAAGTCACGAGATAGGCTCGCAGCAATTGGAGAAAAGTTTGATGTGGTTGACAACATCAAAAGAGAAAAACACAGACCACATATCCATGTGATTGTGAGGCCAGCAGTTCCAGATAATAACACAAGTTGGTAGGTGTTTGAGAATGATCAATAGATCGTCAATTTCTTACAAGAAGAAGCTGAATTCTCAGCTAGAAATTAGGATAGGCTAGAGCAGCAATATGGGGATCAAGTAGTGCAGCTGTGGACAAACAAGCTTCCTAAGGGTTTAGTAACGTTGGAGTCTATCTTCAACCCTAACGACCAGTTTCGTAAGGAAAAGGCTAATATATAGGTCAAGAGAGAAGATTCTGGGGCCACGGATGGGGAAGGCAAAACACTTCAAATTGGTAAAGTGGCCACTGAGCAAGAGAAATCAGATTTCATATAGCTTTGCCAAGAATTTCCAGATGTCTTCGCTTGGAGCTATGAAGACTTGAGAGGATTCAATCCAAAATTGGCACAACATACAATAGAATTGGATCCAGATGCTAAGCCCATCAGGCAGAAGTAGAGACCAGTCAACCCTCACATTGAGCCTCTAATGAAGAAAGAGTTAAACAAGCTAATAGAGGAAAACATTATATTCCTAATGAAGCACTCAAGGCCGGGTTGCAAACTTGGTTCGGTCGGGAAGAAGAGCGGAGAAATCAGGTTATGTGTGGACTTCCAAGACCTCAATAGGGCATCTCTCAAAGACCATTACCGATCCCTTCAATGGAACAAATATTGCAAGTAGTATCTGGTTCAGAGAGATTCTCTCTCCTAGATGGCTACTTAGGGTATAATCAGATCATGGTGAAGGAGGAAGACTAGTTCAAGATGGCTTTCACCACCAAATGGGGGACCTATGCCTACAAGAAGATGCCATTTGGGCTATCAAATGCTGGAGCCACCTTCCAAAGGGCAATGGATATGGCATTCAAGGGGTTGATCAATAAAATAGTTCTAATATATCTTGATGACATCACTGTATTCTCAAAAAATGCAGTGGATCACCTCTTTCATCTAAGGCAGGTATTTCAGAGGTGTAGAAGATTTGGGGTATCTTTGAATCCCAAAAAGTGCATATTCTTGGCTCACGAGGGAAAACTTCTAGGCCATATTGTTTCAAAGGAAGGATTGACGATTGACCCAGAAAGAGTTGAAGCAATTCAAGCATTGCCATTGCCAAGTCACAAGAAGGCTCTTCAAAGCTTCTTAGGAAGGATCAATTTTGTCCACAGGTTTGTTCCAAACTTTGCAACTCTCGTAAAGCCAATAACACTGATGTTGAAGAAGAGCATGGCATTTAAGTGGACATCTGAAGGCAAGGCAAGTTTTGAGGCAATAAAAGAGGCTATATCTCAAGCTCCAACTCTCGTCAATCCAGACTTCTCCAAGGGCTTCATGCTATATGCCTTCGGTGGTGGAGACACAATTTCTGCAATCCTGGTACAACAAAACAAAGAGGGATTAGAACAACTAGTTGCTTTCTTCAGTCAAGGCTTGGAGGAATATGAAACTAGATACTCTTTCATTGAGAGGCATGTCCTTGCAGTAATCGGAGCTTAAAGAAATTCAAGCACCTAGTCTTAAACAACAAGATCCAATTATTTGTCTCTCATGCGGGAGTCAAGGAATTTCTTCTAAACAAGGATCCGAATGAGAAGTGTGCGGGGTGGATCACTCGTGTCATGGAATATGACATCGAGATCAAGGTCACTAAACTAGTACGTGGAAAGGGACTATGTGAACAACTAGCCTTGAGTCAACAGGTTGAAGCAGGTGATGAAAAAGAGACTACCTTGGTACTACACGATGGTCAGGAACATGGAAATGATGATGTGCCTACTCCTTGTTGGACTCAGAATATGATACACTTCCTACGAGATATGACTATGCCCTCCAGAAATGAGCAAAGCAAAGAGGAGATATTTCAGATTACAAGCCATTCCATATGTGCTTGTTGATGGTGTTTTGTTAAAGAAAGACATCAATGGGGTTCTATTGAGGTGTATTGGGACTGGTCAAATTGAGAGGGTGTTACGAGATTTTCACGATGAAGATTCTGGAGGACATTTTGCCCCACGAGTAACAGCTCTCAAGATAATGAAGGTAGGGTATTATTGGCCCACGGTGTTCAATGATTGCTATACATGGATAAGAAAGTGTAAGAAATGTGCACTCTTCACAAGTAAAGAAAGTCTAGCAGCACTTCCATTGCACCCGATTTTGGTTGACCAACCATTTCTGCAATGGGGATTGGACTTCATCGGGGTCATCAACCCAAACTCGAGCCAAGGCCACAAGTGGATTCTCACAGCAACGGATTATTTCACCAAGTGGACTGAAGCAGTAGCGCTCAAAGAGGCAAATGAGTCTAATATACTAGAATTTTATGAAGGAATAGTGACCAGGTTCGGTGCGCCACTATCATATCAGACAATTCATTGGCATTCATAGGTTCCAAGATTACAAAATGGGATGTCAAGAACAGAATCTACTTGAGCACCTCTTCCAATTATTACCGGGGGTAATGGACAGCAGAGACCACGAACAAAAATTTGCTAAGAATCATCGGGAGGACTCGGATGAAAACCAAAGAACATGGCATACCAAGATAAAATCAGCATTATGGTCATGAGAATAACACCAAAGAGGTCTACAGGTAATTACTCTTACAAGTTTGTCTACGGAAAAGAGGCGTGATTGCCTATATCATTAGAAGCCGCCGCATTGGAGTTGGCTGAGTTCGAACCAATGGAGGCCAGGTATGCAGAGTTGATGGAATTGGAAGAAATTAGAGAACATGCAGTTCAAACAATTGAGAAAGATCAGGCCTTAGTGAAAAGATGGTTTGATAAGAAAGCAAGAGCAAGGACCTTCCAGGAAGGGGACCTAGTTCTGAAATGGGATGCAGATCGGGAAAACCAGGAAGGCATTCCAAGTTTGATGCCATTTGGAGTGGCCCCTACATGGTCATGGAATGTAAGAATAGCAATGCCTTCCAATTGTCTACATTGGACGGAGAAGAACTCCCGATTCCGGTCAATGGAATCTATCTTAAACATTGCTACTGAAAAGAAAAAGTTTTACCCTTGTAAATATTAGCCTAGATTTCAATTCCTCTAAGTGCATATGCACATTGTCTTGTTGTAGTTAGGTTTCAGTTTCCCTAAGTGCTTTGGCACAGGTTTTGTTGCTCCTGGGTTGGATTTCTACAGTTCAGCGTGCTCTCGGAGAAGGAGTTGTAGTATCAGGCTCGGGATCAGATATCAGGATGGTTTCAGGTTATTTGTTATGACTCCATGCCCAATGGATCACTAAAAGGCCACTGATCTTCTACCTAGCAGGCAGGTAATCCCGTTGAGTCACCAAATTGTTGTATATATTTACCCCCCGGGTAAATATAGATCAACATCAAAGAAGCATGTCGGAGGGGTTCTAAAACACGACACAAAATAAATTCGGGTTTTGGGTTTTGGGAAACATGAAACATGAGACATGCAGATTACAACGGATGTCCCAATGCTTGAGAGTTCCATAAACCCAAAACACTTCCTAGGCGAATCGGGTCTTGGAGTCGGGAAACATGTCGAGCCATCCTCCAAATCCGATGCACATGCAGTCCAATTTTCGACCCCGAAACAAAGGAAATCTTGGAAATACTGGTAGAAGTGGGTTTCGGGAAAACAAAAGCATCAAACACATGTTGATGCATCTTCCAAACCTGATGCAAATGTAGAGGAGAACCCCAAACCCGACAGGCATAAGACCCTAATGCAGAAATATTCAGATCGCCATAACTTTTTACAGGGAGCTCAGATTCATGCAAGGTCGGACTTTTCGGAAAGCTCTCGGCGTCCTCTACCCAACTACAACTAGATATCTTTAATTAGGTGGGAAAAGTTCTTAAAAATGAAAAATATAGTTTTCCATATTTTGAGTTTGTTGGGGATCTCACCTACCGCCATAATATGATGAGTTACGTGCGATCTTGGAGGTGGTTGGGGAAGAATTCGAATCATTCCCTTCTCCCTCATTTTTCCTCATATAAATTGAAAGGAGAGGATCTTTGTAAAGGGTTGGACATTTTTTTTTTGCCCCTCCCTTCTTCTCTTTGGTAGGTGGACTTGTGGACCTAAAACCTCCCATTTGAAATTATAATGCAACCTTGCCTCTTAGCATTTTGCAATGTGTTGTATCATCTTTGCGAGAAAATTAATGCATATATGTGGATGTTCCTCAACCCTCTACGTGTTTATTTGTGTCTTCCTGATCTTTCACTGTGAGTCTAGCTATCTGTGCATAATATTGCATTGGATTTCTATGGTTTGTGTTTATTGGCAAGACATATGTTCTTCATTCCTTGGTGCATCACCTCTGTTAGTTTAGGTTTTTTTTTATGCATTTTCTTACCCTGTCTCCTTGGAAAATTAGATTAGGTTTTGAGTAAACCCTCTGCATTTTTATGTGTGCATCTGAACAGAGGAATAGGAACCGACCTTCACCCGGAGAGCTTTTTCCGATTTGCAAGGTCCCACACTTGGGAAAAGCTCCATGTTATGCAATCCGAGAGTCTCAACCCATCGAGTTGCGAGATGCTCGGGGTGCTGCGATTCGACATCAACAATTCCCCATTAGAATTGGAAGGCATCTGTGCCCTTTAATCAAGAAAACTAGACTAATTGAGGATGAAATGAAGAATTTTGATATGGAAATTTTTGAGGTAAGAGCCAATTATGATATTAGATGGGTATTCACTAACATTGAAAATAATTTTAAGCATGAGCCTCATTTTGACTATTATTGGATTAATTTTAGGGATGAAGAAGAGGTCGGGCTAAGAGATTTCTCTAAAATGACCATTTCACAACTCATAGATTTCAAAATTGTAGTTATCCTGGAGGGAATTGTGGATGATCCACATACAATAAGTAAATATTACCTTGATCAGAAGGTGGAAGGACAACCTATATCCCCTCTGAATTGGAATGAAATAGAATATGATGATTCTTACATATGGATAATTGATGTAATGAGGAGGACTATAAATTGGTTAGCCCAAAATAATATTGATCTTGTCAATCCAAAGTACAAGATTTCTAAATAATTTTAGAGACTTGGGTTGCTTAGGTCATGATTTTTATCATTAAGAGAAGGTGCAAACAAAATTGATCCATTATGAGGAAAGGCTCCTCATATGCCATCAAAGAGACCCACTTCTGAACTAGTAGATGAATGGACCTTAGCTACTAGTGGGATCGACACCTCTATATCTTGTTTGAAGAAAAAAAAATGAGTACATTCTCCTCAAATCCATGGAAAATTCCCCCATTAATTTTGCAATGCCAATTCAAGAAAATCGGAAAGGTTTGGCATCTCATGGGGTTCACTTAGGTGTTTTACCAAAACCACACAGTTCTGAAAAATTAATGAGCGGAGCTATAGAAAGCAATCATTCTCAGTCTAAGCTATACAAGGAAGAGCGAAAGGAAGCACTCGACTTGAAGAATTTTAAAGAGCACACAAGAAACACAAGGTGGTATATGATCTAGTTTTGGTGAGGGTGGGTTCCCACACGCCCAAAAAACACAAACATAGAGATATGGTAATTGATCCTCTTGATTTTGAAAGGATCAATGTTTTTAAGGCATAAAATGTTGTATCACTACCAAAAGTGGAACAGGTTAGAGATTTTCTTCCACCTTTGTCTTTGGATTAAATAACAATGAGAATCACTCAGATCAAATAACATAAGAAAATGTTGCAACTAATCTAGTAGGTAGCCAATTTTTAAGTCCAGGTATGAAAACATTTGAGACCCTACCTGCTAAGGATGAAAATATGCCCTCGATTGAAACATTGCATGAATTTGCAAAGACTCAAACTGATGTGATTGATGTTGATACTGGTGAAGAATTTTCTATGTTAGATGCAATTGATTTATCTATGAGTGAACCAATAATGACACTAGTAGATGGCCTTCAAACAAATAAGGAATTGGAAGGAACTACTCATGTACTCACCAGTGAAGAGAAAATTAAAATAATAGAATTTTCCCCTACACAATAGGTGGTTTCATAATAAGATAAATGGGAGTTGCTTGGTGAAGAGAACATTAATGTAGAGATATCAATGGAAGAGATTGTTTCCCATTCTGTTAAAGTTACTAAAGTTGATGAGATTTTTCAAGTAGAAAATTATATCTTTGAAGAGAAAACAAAAATGGCAAAAGATTCAAATACTAGAGAGAAAATCATTTCTGATATTGATATATCACATCTAGATGGGAATGTGAAGCTAACATCAAAATAAGAACCCACCATGACATTACCTGATGTATCATCAAAACATGAGGATAGTAGGATGTTAACTCATCAAATTTTGGGGAAGGAAGAGCCTGTAAGCCAATCATTGGTACAAGAAAATGTTGGGGGAGAAATTGAGTTTAATGTGGCATCAATAGGAGAAATAAGGAAGGAATATCCCTTAATTAATGATATAAATCAAGAAAATAATGATCAATCTTAGGTTCTAGACCACAGAGAAGGACAATTGAATGAATTTTCAGCAAACGGTGAGAGTAGAAAGGTGGTTATTGAAATAAATGAGGAATACCATGAAAAATCAATGGCTCGGGATGAACAAGAGGTATTCAAACAATTTTTGTTTTCCCTGAGAAACCCCAATAGGAATCACAAGAAGCAAAGGTTGGAACAATTCTGAAAAAAGGATGGATTGGTGAATTAATTTTGAATGAGGAAAAGGAGGTCCTCCCTATTTAAGAAATTTAACTTATGCTTTGTCTTTTCCAAAGGCACTAAGAGCCTCAAAAGGGCTAGAATTATCAAAAAAACTCACATGGATGCATTAGGAGCCAAAACTCTTGAAATAACAATCCCTTTTGAGGGAAAAACTAGAGAATATGTGACAAGTAATGATTATAATGTTAAGATCTTTCCTTTAAGGAAAACCTCAAGAGACCAAATAAAACAAGTAGTAACTAAGGTAGTGAATGAAATTTTAGAAAAGGTGGGTGAATATAGGGTGACAAAAAAAAAACTCTAAATAATAAGTTAAATCTTTGAGCTCTAGTTTGCAGCGAGATGATTGGGAAGCATAGTCACACTCAGGAAAGTTCCTTTATAGATACCCCAAGGGAATAACAAAAATTATCAAAGCTTTCAAGAAGGTCTAGGTGGTGGATACATGGATTAAAAAATTAATCAAAAAGGGAAAATAAGTAATTAATGAAGCTAGATCAATGTCTGAAGAACTTAAGAATAGAATCAATGAGATTGATGAGATAATTGAACAATGTGACAATGAAATTTTCTACTTTGAGGGAATTTTTCCCAAACTAGACCACATAACTCAGCTCAGTGATGAATTGGTTGAGCAGGAAAACATTGTGCCAGTGGAATTAAAAGTAATTCAACATTCCATAGAAGAGTTATCAAAAATCAGAGTGGAAACCTTGAATGGGATCAAGGAAAATATTGAAGTCAAAAGAAATTGGGTTGATGACACTCTTGATGCCATTGATGTGAAGTTAGAAGATATGGTATCTAATAAATTCAAAAAGATTTATGGGGATCTGAAGATTGAATTTTTTTTTAACTCTTTTGAAAATAATATTTAGAAGGATGATTTCTCCTATGAAATCATTAAAACAATGAGAAAGGTTGAGAACAAAATTGTAGAATTAAAGGCCATGCCATTGGAGTACAAACAGAAGACAAGACATCACATAGATGCAATAATTAGGAAAACACTAATCTTCCAAAGCATCACACTGGACCAGATGAGGATGAGATAAATGAGTTGTTCTAAAGGTATGATGCATATGTGGCAAGGTTGCCAAAGGAACAAGATGCAGAAATGGAAGCTGAGGAAGAAAATAATGTAGATATAAAATATGATGAACAAGCTTAGGCGTGTTTTTCCTTAAGTTGTAATTTTTTAATACTTTTTCTTTAAACTGATATTTTTATTACATTGGATGTAATTGTTATTCTAAAATTTATTGTTTCCTTATGTCAATTGTAAAGTGGAAGAATGCAATAGTTTCATATTGACTTAGGTAAAATTTTACATATATTTGGATAAGCATGTAAACTATTGATATTTTGTGTTTCTTGCATTTTGAATAAGGAAAAAATGGGGTTCTATAGGGGCCCATTCCCATGATAAAGAAAGATATATACATGCCAAAAGTAGGGGCAATAAAATTGAAGTAATATTCAGTAATTTTTCAGTCCTACTTTAAAATTTCCTCCCCAGTAGGGAAGCTTGTTCGAAAGCTTATTCTTTCTCAACACAAATTCTCTTGAAACTTTTGTTGTTTACAAAAATACAACTGACCACGATAAGTCCCGAGACACTCCCATCTCCATCAATAATTCCAAAGTGTCATTCTAGGATGACTCATAATATGTTTGAGCTTGATTTTATTCTGTTGTGATGATACCCAATCCAAAAGGTCCAAACTACTGTGAAGAATGTTATTTTCCCTTTCCCCTTGTGAAGGGTCAACTTACTAGGAGTGGTTTGAGAGGGGACATCTGGTATGATTGTAATTGAAAGCACCTTTGCACTTTGCTGACGAGGTAAATTGTGAGGTATCAAGCTTGACCCAGTATCCCACTTCCTTGTGAGGGATGGATTGTCTCTCGAAGAAGGAATGGGTTAAGGTCCCAAAAAATCATGCTTAGACTGAGGAGCACGATGCATAAAATGGGTGGATAAATGAATTGTAAATATTCCACTATTGTCCGGGAAGAGGAAATTTCTTCTCTTTAATGGAGAGTAGATATTGTTTGGAATTTCACGATGTGGTTCACCCTTTCTCTTACCGAAAGATGATACTAGTGTTGAACCTGGTTGTAAGGGCACAATGTCTATTTGTTTTTTCTCTAGAGAGTTTATCCTCCAATCTAACTCCTCTACTTTGTGAGAAATGATAGGCATGGTGTCAATAGAGGATTTTTCATATAGTATGTATAATTCCTTAGGAATCTCCTTTGATAAAAATCCTTCATCATATAAAAATGGGCATTTAAAAAAAAAATTCCTAGATACTTAGGGTCTTCTCTCAACCCAATATCTCTTTAAATATTTAGGATTTTTTATATGTTCCCGTCTAAAGAGATGAAATTATATAACTTGAAAATATGCAAACACATGATTAATCTTGATCAACCTTGTAAGAAGTGATAATCAACCCCTTTGATATGTCAAAGGTCTCTGGTATCATCTACACACTATACATCAAACGGGCCCTAAAAAGGTTTCATTAAGACCACTCGAGTCAAATATTACATTTAAATATTATGAGGAAATTTATTTCATATTGTGTGCTACAAGTACCTTCTCCATTTTACGATAAAATTATTTATATTTATAATAAGAAGGGAAATAAATAAAGGTATTGAAGTAGAACCAAGTTTTATAGTGAAAAGGGTGCATATGGTTCTAATTTAAAGAAATATTTCCCATGAGATGAGAGAGATTTTTCTTAGTTCACACGAGAAATATTTAAGAGTTGGAAGGGATTAGGAATAATCAAAACTGGTGAATGAGGATATAGTGCGTAGTACCCAAGATGGATTATTGAAAGGTAGATGAGGATATATGTCATATCAGAGCCATTTGGAAGTGCTCAGAGGTCATTTGAAATGATAATCTAATCAATATGAGGGAAAAGTGATTAAAATAATTTACTAGAAATGATGACCTGATATCCCAGTCGAGCACAAGTGGAACCAATTGAAAAGACTCGCATTTTGTACACTTGGTAGCTTAAAGTAAAAATGGCATGTTCTAGAACAAGTATTGTAAAAAGGAATATTCCTGGTAATGTTTGGGCTTTTGGGGGGAAACTTCGAATGATAGAAAGTTAATTGGGTGATATAAAAATGAAAAAGAATAATTGCAAAAGGGGGTTAATTTTCTGAGAGTTGTTCAAAGAAAATAAGAAGAGAGAAGCTATTTTTCCAAAGAAATTATATGAGAAACCTGTTATTTCTGTGGTTTTTATATTTAATCATGTTAAGATGGTTGCAAGTGTTCAGCCATTGACGAGCTTTGAGATTGTAAATATAACTTTCCCTTGCTAAACAATTTTAAGAACCTTGAATAAATAATGCTAATCACAATCATAGTTGTGTTTGCTTTCACTTTGAGATAACTTCAAGTAGTTATCCATGTTCTTGTTGCAATCTTATGTTAGTAGTTCCTCTAATTCACAAAATATGTCATCCTTGTGATAGTATAGTGGCATTTACAATTACATCATGAAGAGATATTTCATTTCATGATACAATAAACAATTTAAATTCACTCTACTTTCATTTTGTTGGTACAAATTATTTGTTAGTCTATGAGTGTATCTTAGGTGTGATGAATCAGGGATTTATGATGTTTAATTGAGTCTTTAACATGATCTTTTTTGTTGAATTCTTAAATAATGTGTGAAACCATGTATCTTTGGGCTTCCATGGGTACACATCTTTTGGTTGAAGGATCATTTTGACCATTTGAAGAATTTTTGTCATTTTTCTTAGTAGATGTCCCAAAATTTGTTAAAATTTCCCAAGAATTTGGTATATACAATTATATCTTGCTTAACTTCCCAACAAAAATTATACATTAAATGATAAATCTTACAAGAACTTCCCCTACTTGTATTGTGTATCCCTAAGTGCTAAGGAAATTTGTTTAGTTTGTTATCCTTTGACCCAAAATATACAAGAGCAATAAAGTTGTAGCATTGTCTTTAATAACTTGGACCTTGTCTAGAAAACATATTCATTCTCCACTTGAAGCCGAGAAGCATCACAAGTTGAGCAGGATGCTTAGAGACATATAGATCAGAATATGAGTAGTTTTGTAGCTGGGGAAGGATTTAAGCCCGACTCTTTGTCACTCAAGCTAGGAAGAATTTCATAACATCATACTAAGGGTTTGACCTACCGTTACTAATTTAGGTTGTGCCTTCAACCATGGTGAGAGGATACATTTTGTAACATGTGTTAGTGAAGGATATCAAAATATCAACAATATTTGACTCTCTTTTTGTGATATTCAAAGGAAACCTTGGGAAAACATGGTCAATGCAACATATTCTAACTCTCATGAGTTTTCACCCTAGATAATGAAGATGTTTTCTAGACAATGTCCAAGTTATTAAATACATTGCTAAAACTTGATTGGTCCTACATATTTTTGGTCAAAGGATAGAAAACTCAACAAATTTCCTTAGCATTTATGGATACACAGTGAAAATAGGGGCATTTATTGTAAGATTTATTATTTAATGTATAATTTTTTTTTACGAAGTTAAGAAAGATAAATTTTACTATACCAAATTATTGGGAAATTTTAAAAATATTGAGACATCTACCAAGAAAAATGAGAAAAATTCTACAAATGGTCAAAATGATCCTTCAATGAAGATGTGTACCCATGGAAACCCAAAGATACGGTTTCCCACATTATTTAAGAATTCAACACAAAATATCATGTTAAAGACTCAATTAAACATCATAAATCCTTGATTCATCACACCTAAGATACACTCATAGATTAACAAACAATGCATGCAAAGCAAAATGAAAGTAGATTGAATTTAAATTGTTTAATGCATTATGAAATGAAATATCTCTTCACGATGTAATTTCAAATTCCACAATACTATCTCAAGGAAGAGATCTTGTATGACTCAGAGGAACTCCTAACATAATATTGCAACAAGAACATGGATAACTACTTGAAGATATCTCAAAGTGAAAGAAGACAAAACTATGTTCATGATTAACATGATTTATTCAAGGTTCTTCAAATTGATCGGTAAGGGAAAGTTATATTTACAATGTCAAATCTTGTCAATGGTTGGGCACTTGCAACCATATTGAGATGATCAAATAAAAAAACACAGAAATAAGAAGTTTCTCAGATAGGTTCTTTGGAAAAATATCTTCTCTCTTCTTCTTTTCTCCGACCAACTCTAAGAAAATTAACCCACTTTTAGTGATTATTCTTTTTCACTTTTATATTTCTCAATTCAATTTCTATCCTTTGAAGTCCCCACTAAAAGCACAAACATTCATAGGAATATTCCTTTTAAAATACATGTTATAGAAAATGCCTTTTTACTTTAAGCCGCCAAGTGTACAAAATGCGAGTCTTTTCAATTGGTTCCATTTGTGCTCAATTGGGATATCAAGTCATCATTTCGGAAAATTATTTTAATCATTTTCCCCTCATATTGATTAGATAATCATTTGAAATGACCTCTCAACACTTCCAAATTGCTCGATATGACATATATCCTCATCTACCTTTCGATAATCCATCTTGGATGCTACATGCTCTATTTCATGTCTCTTTGGTTTAATTTCAACACAAGGTTCTGTCAAATCATATTGATTCACCAGTTTTAATTATTCCCAATCCCTTCCTACTCTTAAATCATTCTCATGCAACCGAGAAAAATCTCTCTCATATCATGGGAAATATTTCTCTAAATCGAACCATATGCGCCCTTTTCACTATTAAACTTAGTTCTACTTCATTACATTTATGTATTTCCCTTCTTATTCTAAATATAAAGAATTTATAAGAAAAATAGTGAAGGTACTTATAGAACACAGATGAAAGAAATTTCCTGAGAAGATTTAAATGAAATCTTTGACTTTAGTGGTCCTGATGAAGCCTTTGTTAGGGCCCTGTTTGATGTAGAGTGTGTAGATGATACCAGAGGACCTTTGACATATTGGTAGGTCCGATTATCAATTCTTACAAGGCTGATTAGGATTAATCATGTGTTTGCATATTTTCAAGCTATGTAATTTCATATCTTGAAGGGAACATCTAAAAATCTGAAGGTCTAAAGATATATTCGTGCCGAGAGAAGACCCCAAGTATCCGGGAAAACCAATTTTCAATGCCTAGTTTTATGTGATGAAGGATTTGTATCGAATGATCCCAAGGAATCATATATGCTATATTAAAAATCCTCTATTGACACCATGCTTTCCATTTGTCACAAAGTAGAGGACTTAGAGTAGAGGTTCAACTCTCGGAAAAGAAAAAGTAGATATTGTGCCCTCGCAACTAGGTTCAATGCTAGTATCATCTTCGGGTATGAGAAAGGGTGAACCATATCATCAATTTATAAACATTATCATGGATGGAGAATAATATGAATCATTATCGATCTCTGTTGCGAGTAGTAATATCCTCTACTCGAGACAACAATGGAAGATTTAAAATTTTTTCATCTACCCATTTGATGCATCGTGTTCCTCAGTCTGAGAATGATGTTTTGGGACCTCAACCCATTCCTTCTTCGAGATACAATCCACCCCTCATAAGGAAGTGGAATAATGTGTCAAGCTTGGAACCTCACAATATGCCCCATAAAAAAAGTGCAATTATTTCCCTTCCAATCATCCCAAATTTCCCCTCTCAAACCGCTCCTAGTAAGTTGATCCTCGACAAGGGAAAGGGAAAACAAAATTATTCACGAGGCATTTTGGATCTTCGGATTTGGTATCATCACAATAGAATAAAATCAAGCTTGAACAGATTATGAGTCATCCTAGAATGAATCTAGAATCATTGATGCATATAGGAATGCCCCAGGACTTAGCAGGTCGGTCATATTTGTTTAAAAACATAAGGTTCAAGGAAAATTTTCTTTGAGAAAGAATAAGATTTTGAACAAGCTTCACCTCTTTGGGAGGAAATTTTGAAGCATAACTAAAATATGTTTGAATATTACTTTCATTTTATTTTCCCTACTTTTGGCATATATATATATTTATTTATCATGGGAAGGGCCCCTTATAGAACCCTATTTTGTTCCTTATTCAAAATGAAAGAAGAAAAAAATATCAATATTTTAAATGCTTATCTAAATACATATAAAATTTTACCTAAGTCAATATGAAACTATTGCATTCTTCCACTTTACAATTGACATAAGGAAACAATAAAGTTCAGAATAAAAATTACATCAAATGTAACAAAAATACTAGTTTAAAGCATCAATTTAGAGAAAAAGTAAGAAAAGAAAGCTTGTTCATCATCTTTTATATCTACATTCTTTTCTTCACCAGCTTCCATTTTTTCATCTTGTTCCTTTTGTAACCTTGCCATGTATGCATCATAGCTTTGGAATAACTCATTTATATCATCCTCATCTGGTCCAATGTGATGCTAGAATATTAGTGTTTGCCTAGCTATTGCATCTATGCAATGGCTCATCTTTTGTTTGTACTCCAATGTCCTAGCCTTTAATTATATAATTTTGTTCTCAACCTTTCTCATTGTTTTAATGATTTTATAGGAGAAATCATCCTTTTGAATATTATTTTCAAAATATTTAAGAAAAAATTCAATCTTCAAATCCCCGTAACTCTTTTTGAATTTATCAGATACCATATCTTCTAATTTCACATCAATGGCATCAAAAGTGTCATCAACCCAATTTATTTTGACTTTAAGCTTTTCCTTGATCCCATTCAAGGTTTCCACTCTGATTTTTGATAACTCTTCTATGGCATGCTGACTTCCTTTGAATTCCATTGGCCAAATGTTTTCTTGATGAACCAATTCATCACTGAAAGGTGAGTTATGTGGTCGGTTTGGGAAAAATACCTCAAAGTAGAAGATATTGTTGTCACATTGTTCAATTATCTCATCGATCTCATTGAGTCTATTCTTGACCTATTCATACGTTGATCTAGGTTCATTAATTGCTTATTTTCCTTTTTTGATTAATTTTTCAATCCATGTATCCACCACCTAGACCTTCTTGACAGCTTTTTTAATCTTTTATATTCCCTTAGGGGTATCTATAGAGGCACTTTTGTGAGTGTGACTATGCTTCCCAATCAACTGCTACAAACTAGAGCTCAAGGCTTTAACCTGTTCTTTTAATTGATTTTTGTCACCCTATCTTCGTCCAAATTTTGTAAAAGGTCATTCACTACCTCAGATACTCCTTTTTTTAGTTGGTCTCTTGAGGTTTTCCCTAAAGGAATGATTTGAACATTATAATCATTAGCTATCAAATCTTCTCTAGTTTTTCCCTCAAAAGGGATTGTTATTTCCATATTTTTGGCTCCTGATGAATGAATGTGAGTTGTTTTGATAATTCTATCCCTTTTTGAGGCTCATAGTACCTTTGGAAAAGAAAAATTAGTAAGGTCAATGGCTTGAACAAGGAGGAACTCCTTTTCCTCATTTGAAATTAATTCACCAATCCATCCTTTTTCAAACTTGTTCCAGCCTTTACTTCTTGTGATTCTGTTGGGGTTTCTTAGGGATAACCACCAATTGTTTGAACACCCATTGTTCATCCCGATAGTGATTTTTCCCCATCTTCCTCATTTATTTCAATAACCACCTTGCTACTCTTACCTTGTGCTGAAAATTCATTCCGTTGTCCTTCTTCTTGGTCTAGAACCTAATATTGATAATTATTTTCTTGATTTATATCAGTAATTAATGGATATTCCTTTCTTATTTCTCCTATTGATGCCACATTAAACTCATCTTATCCCCCGACATTTTATTGTACCAATGATTGGCTTGCAGGATCTTCCTTCCCCAAAATCTACTAAGTTGACATCCTATTATCCTCATGTTTTGATGATACATCATGTAATGTCATGGTGGGTTGTTCTTTTGATGTCAGCTTCACATTCCCATCTAGATGTTATAAATTAGTATCAGAAATTATTTTCTCCCTAGAAGTTGAATCTCGTGCCATTTTTTTCTCTCTTCAAAGATACACTTTTCTACTTGAAAAATCTCATCAACTTTAGTAACTTTAACAGAATAGGAAACTATCTCTTCTCGCTTTGATATCTTTATATTAATGTTCTCTTCACCATGCAACTCTGGTTTTTCTAATTATGAAACCAATTTTTGTGTAGGAGAAGCTTCTATTGTTTGAATTTTCTCTTCACTAGTGAGTACATGAGTAGTTCCTTCTAATTCCTTATTTGTTTGAAGGACATCTACCGGTGTCATTATTGGTTCACTCATAGATAAATCAAGTGCATCTAACATAGACAGAGTTCTTCACGAGTATCAACATCAATCACATCAGTTTAATCTTTGCAAATTTGTGCAATGTTTCAACCGAGGGCATATTTTCATCCTTTGCAAGAAGGGTCTCGAGATGTTTTCATACCCTGATCTTAAAAATTGGTTTCTAGTGGATTACCGTAACATTTTCTTGGGTTACTTGATCCTGAGTGCTTCTCGTTGCTATTTAATCAAAATACAAGGTGGGAACAAAGGCTCTGATTGTTCCACTTGTGGCAGTGATGTAACATGTTGTTCTTGAAAAATATCATTCCTTTCAAACTTGGGAGGATCAATTACCATATCTATATGTTTTTGTTTTTTGGGCATGTGGGAACCCACCCTCACAAAAACTAGCTCATTTACTACCTTGTGTTTCTTTTGTTCTCTTTCAAAATTCTTCAAGTCAGGTGCTTCCTTTTTCTCTTCTTTATGTAGCTTAGACTAATAATGACTTCTTTCTATAGCTCCTCTAATTAATTTTTACATAACTTTGTGGTTTTGGCAAAACACCCAAGTGAACCCCATGATATGCCAAACATTTCCCCTTTGCTTGAATTGGCATTGAAAAATTAATGGGCAGAATTTTCCATGGATTTGAGGAGCATTTACTCAGTCTTTTGCTTCAAAGAATATATAAAGGTTTCCATCCCACTAGTAATTGAGGTCCATTCATATACTAGTTGAAGTGGATCTCTTTGATGGTAGCTAGGGATCCTTTCCTCCCAATGGATCAATTATGTGTGCATCTTCTCTTAAGGCTAGAAAATCATGAGCTAAGAAACCCAAGTCTCTGAAATTATCAAGAAATCTTGTAATCTAGATTGAAAGATCAATATTCTTTTGGGCTAACTAATTTATAGTCTGCTCCATTACATTAGTTATCCGTATGTAAGAATCATTAGATTCTATTTCATTCCAATTCAGAGGGGCTATAGGTTGTCCTTACACCTTTTGATAAAACTAATATTTACTTACTATATGTGGATCATCCACAATTCCCTCTGGGATAACTATAATTTTGATATCTATGACTTGTGTAATGGTCATTTTGGAGAAATATCTAAGCGACCTCTTCTTCATCCCTACAATTCATCCAATAATATGAAAAATGAGGCTCATGCTCAAAATTATTTTCAATGTTAGTGAATACCCATATAATATCATAATTAGATCTTGCCTAAAAATTTTCCATATCATATTTCTTCATTTCATCCTCAATCAATCTGGATTTCATGATTGAAGGGCATGAATACCTTCCAATTCTAATGGGGAACTTAATATTTGTCTTATGTCTTCCAGAAATTAGTTTTTATAATAGGTGCTAGCTGCCTTACCATTCACATAAAGGTAATTTATCATCTAAATATCTAGGTAATTTACAAGGTTTGCCTTCAAAACCACTAGCCCTTATGTATGTGAATTTATTGTATTGAATGAAGTAACACCCATACTCAAAAATTACTTTCCTAGCCTACTCATAAATTCTATACTATCCTCACTTTGGTTTGAGAAGACAAATGATTGGGGAAAAGAAAGCATCATTAACCAACTTCACATTCCCGCTCTAATTGACATGTGGTAGTTGAGGAAAAATATAATGTATTTAGAATTGCTTAAAATCAGCATGTGGTAAAAAACTCAAGAAATGTCTATGCCCTGCAATATTTTAAATTATGTATGTCATCATGTACAATTCCAGCTCTGAAGTGTCACCCATCTCAATTTTTTCTTCAACATCATCATCATGTTTGTGTCCACACTAGGATAAAAACTACAATGCTATTGTTGAGAAAAAAATGAAAGGTCTATCATTTTTATTTAAAGCGACAATGAAGACGAGTATATGAGTAATAGTTTGAAGGATTTTTGCACCTACAAAGGGATTACTTTAAAATATGCAATTGATTATATCCCTTAACAAAATGGAGGATTCCGAAACTTCAATGCTCTTGCTTGAGAAACAAAATGAAATTTCTATCATTTTTCTTCAAACCTGACAACGAAGACAAATATGTGAGTAATAGTTTCAAGAATTTTTGTACCTCCGGAGGGATTACTTTTAAATATACAATTATTTATATCTGAAAATTCAATGCTCTTCTTGAGAAAAAAATGAAAGGTCTATCATTTTTATTCAAACTAACAATGAAGATGAGTATGTGAGTAATAGTTTTAAGGATTTTTGTACCTCTAAAGGGATTAATTTTAAATATACAATTGATTATATCCCTTCACAAAATGGATTTTTCCAGAAACTTCAATGCTCTTCCCGAGAAACAAAATTAAAGGTCTATCATTCTTCTTCAAACCGACAATGAAGACGTGTATGTGAGTAATAGTTTCGAGGATTTTGCGTACCTCTAAAGGGATTACTTTGAAATATACAATTGATTATATCCCTTCACAAAATGGAGTTTTATAAAAAAATTAGTGAATGCTTAAGTAGATGACCAATTATATGGTTCACTCTAAATCCCTTCCTCCATAGTATTGGGCCAAAGAAATGAACTATTGTTGTTATATTCATAATTATATTCCACACAAGGTAGTAAAATGTATGACACCCTTTCGGTCCTAGTTTGGACATAAAGCGATGTTGATGTTGAAGAAAAAATTGAGATGGGTGACACTTCAGAGTTGGAATTCTACATGATGACATACCTAATTTACAATGTTACAAGGCATAAATGTTTCCCGGGTTTGTTACCACGTGTTGATTTTAAGAAGTTCCAAATGCATAAGATTTTTCCTCAACTGTAGCTGGTCAATTGGAGTGGGAATGTGAGGTTGGTCAATGATGCTTTCTTTGCCCCAATCATTTTTCTTTTCAAACTAGAGTGGGGATAGTATAGAATTTCTAATCAAGCCAAGAAAGTAATTTTGGAGAATGTGTGTTACTTCATTCAATACAATAAATTCACATACATAAGTGTTAGGTTAATTTATGCATCATATTACCTTACATTATTTAATTATTTAATAAGGTAATTAGTTGATATATTGTTATATAGTTTTATAATAATATTTTTTATTATTGCATAGGTTATATTATTACAACAATTATTATTTATTTATATTTAATTATAGTTGCTTCCCGGATGTAATATTGGAAACTTATGTAATCTGTAATATGGTTGCCGGTGTAACTTAGTTTCTTTTTCTATTGAACTATAAAATACCTATAAGTATTGTAGATCACTCCTCTGTAAATGGTTGATTGAGTTTAATAAAGATAACTAGTCTTACGCCTTTGTTACTCAATTTACATTTGGTACCGAGAGAGAGAATCTAGACTGTGAAGCAACAAAGTGTTTAAGGAGAGGTTATAGTAGGAAGAGAAGTGTCTTAGAGAAGATTTTTATTTTCACAGAGAACTGTTGTTGCCTCCAACAACTTTCCGGACATTCCTAAATCCCTCTGACCCCCTCTTCCATTCCAAGTGTTTGGAATGCAAATTTTTTTTTGCACTGGTGCACCCAACACCATGTAAAATTTGTTCTAGGTATTAAAAATTAAAAGAAAAACCCCATTAGGGGTTTTATCTCTAATATTATAGAAATATTTAGTTACTACTATATTGAAGCGATCTGTTATTTTTGGAGGAATAAATTTACATTGTGTAATTAGCACATCCCCTAATCGAGCTATTGATTATTGGTGAGTTTCATTAGATCTCCACCGATCCATCAAAGTTACTATCTACCTCACCAACGAGACAACAAGTTGCATTGAAGATTTGTGAATTCTATGCACTATAGGCCATGCTTCTCTTTTTTATTGCCAAGTTCTTATTTGTTGAACCCGAGTCACGAATCAAGTCTCTTTTCTTTTCCATTCAACAACTAAGCATACAAAGTAGATCTTCTATAAAATGCCAAATAGAAAAATGGTGAAGCAAACGTCCTCCTCATAGAACTACACCCTCGGTAATGAGACCTACATGCAAACAACAAAAGGTGGATCAATAAAATTATTACAAAAATAAAAAAATCTCTTGCATAACTACAAACAATAATAAATGGTGAGAAAAGCTATCAATTTCCACACAGACCCGCACAAAGAAACAATGGTTAGCAAATAACAATACTAAGCATTGAAACTTACAAACAATGCAGAAAAATGAAAATAAAACAAAGAACAAGGAGATAAAGTGGCGGCAAAGGAAAATAAAACAAAGAACAAGAAGAAAAGGCATGCATATCAAGTTTTTGCAAGACCTAATCTTCCCTCCACTCTCTAGCTTCCATGTGGATCATGCAGGTCCTGCCACATCACGTTTTTTAAAGGTCATTGGATTGTTTCTTTGTATAAATATTTAAACCTCTATTTTATATCACAAGAGCTCATAGAGCCTAGGTGGTTAGGTGGAATGCCTTAGAAGTGGGAGGTGTGAGGTTCAAATCCCACTCACAACATGTTTTTTTAACTCTAGCGGTGAATTTGGAAAAAACGCCATAGTTAGAGACACTTTTAGAGAAAAACCTCTATTAAACCTGTTAGTTATAGCTTAACCTGCCTCTAAAATTTTAGTCAGGAAAAACCTTATTTTAGGGGAAAAAAATATTTCTCCTATTAGGCTTGGTTTTTTATTCTGAGCAATAGTTTCCAAAGGGGGGTAGCTAAAAATTGCATTTTTCAGCTAGTTTTTGTAATTCTTTACATTTTGGGTCATATTGGGCTCTTGAGGCCATTGGGGCCTACAAAAAAAATTACCTACCATTCAATTTTTCCAAATTATTTGAATGTAAATACATGCTTCAATATTTTGTACTAATATACAAAGTTACCATAGTCATAATGCAAATATTGTAACTACTAAAGCGGCAGAAAATTGTAATACAAAACAATGAAATTATATTTGTAACACTCACAAGATCTTAGATCTCATTCACATCATTTGGTATATACGGTGCCTCTAGGAAGAGCTTATGAGTAAATCCTTCATGACTACTACTACACTTAATGCCTAATATAGCTGCAACAACATCTTCCGGGCATCAACCCTTTAAATCAACAAGGAATACATTGAATTTTAAATAGAATGAGAAAATCAAATCTTTATTAAGAAGAGTTGCAAAATATAGGATTCACTTCTAGCGCTAGAAGAAGCGGTCGAAGATGATTCTCTCATTCCCAATGTTATGAGATAACTCCCTTCTTCATAACATATTTTTGTATCAACACTAAACTTATTAGATATGACAATTATTTTTGATAAATTAGTAAACCTACTGCAACAAGAGGAAGAAATTAATAATAAGGATGATGAAGAAGAGCATAAAATTTCTTCACATCAAAATAGGAAAGGAAAAGGTAAAGGAAAACCTAATTCCTATAAAATGTCCCAACATCGAATCGGTATCACAGGAAAAACAACAAAAGAAGAAATATTCAATTTGTAAAAGAGGACATGCCTTAAAAAATTGTCAAGTATAATACTTACAAGAAAGGTTCATCAAGAAAATTTGGACCTCCATAAAAATCTCACAAAGGACATTCTAACTACAATAAAGGGTAGAAAAAGGGGAACTGGAAAATAAGACTCCATCAACAAGGAAATATTGTTGAGCAAGAAGGACATTCAGATAATGAAGACTTCTTGTCCATTGCTCGATCAAGTGAACCATCCACGTCATCTAGTGATTTCTAGTATGTTGATTTGGGAGCCATTCGAAACATGACTAGCCACAGAGACTAGTTTACTTTAATGAGGGACACACCATCAAAAAATCATGTTTCGTTGGTAGATTATTATTCATAAACAATTTAGGGGATTGGGAACATCTCTCTACCCCTTGGTTCATGCAACAACAGACTATTTGATGTCTTATGCGTCCCTCGGCTTAAACAAGAATCTTCTTTCAATCAGCCAACTCCTAGATCATAACTTGATAATGGAATTTAATAGTCATTTCGGCAAGAAAACATGTTTGATTCAAGATAAATCACGAGGCTCGAAAATAGTTGTAAAATCCTCCAATGTGGGACACATGTTCCAACTTGATTTTGTTCACGAGAGATGATCAAACACTTTTTCTAAGAACTTTACCCTAACACGGTTGTGGCATCGAGACTTGGTTATGTTAGTTTCAAGTATCTCGAGACACTTTGTAGACACAATATGGTATATGGGCTACCATCTCTTTAGAAGGATACGGACAAGTGTCCTCACCGCATAGTAGGAAAACAACACAGAGCTTCATTATAGAAGAGTACACATCGAGATCATGGTAAGCTTGATCTAGTTCATACCGATCTTTGTGGTCTGGTGCAACCGAGTTAGTCTAGATTTCATTACTTCATGTTATGTGTTAATGATTATTCAAGGAAAATGTGGAATTTTTGTCTTCACAAGAAAAGTGAACATTTTGAAACTTTCAAAAAGTTTAAAGTAGCGGTTGAGAATAAAACTAGTCGTCACATTAGATCTCTCTGCTTAGATCAAGGGGAGAGCAATTCACCAGTAATGAGTTCAAAGACGCGCCAACAAACTCATGGGATTTTTGAAAAATGCCTCCTCCACACACACCGTATGTGAGAATGGTGTTCTTGAGAGAAGAAATCATACTATCATAGAAATGGTCGATGCATGATTGATGAATCTTGACTTACAAAGATATTCTTGGTAGAAGTAATAGAGACAATAGTGTATTTTTTGAACAGAGTGCCCACGGTTTATCTTTACAAAGTAACACCATAAGAAGCATGTTCAAAACGGAAGCCATCAATTGTACACCTTAGATTATTTGAGGGAAAAGCAAGCATTCATATACCCAACAAGAATAGAAATAAATTGGACATGAAGTAACAAAAACTCATCATCATTGGAGTACGGTGAAGAGACTCTTGGGTATAGATTGATGGATCCAAAGACCAAAAAATTCTACACCGGTAGAGATGTTGAGGTTTTTGAGAAGAAGGAAGCAGAGAATCCTCCTCCAGACTCACCAGATGTAGATTTTTCACTAATTATAAAAATTGAAGTTGATGTTCCCTCAGATGATGAAAGTGAGGATGGGGATGATGGTGTTGATATGATATAACCATGACCCACAAAGCAATAGTTCGAGTGTATGCCCAAGTGGTGTACTAGCACATTACGATATGCAAGAATGGATGCTCCTTTGGATACATCTACCCCCTGGACCATGGAATCATAGTAAATCTAGAGAAGAAATTAACTTTTCTTCGATGAGTAGAGTTATTGAGTCTGATGATCCCTCTATAGTCTAGGAATCCCTACAGTCAAAATCTTAGAAAGATGACATGGAATCTAAATATTAATTAGTGATGAAAAATAACACTTGGCATCTTTTCAATATTCCACCGGGAAGAAATTCATTAGATGTAGATGGATATTCAAAACAATGTACAAAGTAGATGGGACAATGGACAAGTATAAAGCGAAACTAGTATTAAAGGGGTATGCACAAAAAGAAGGCATTGACTACGAGGAGAAATTTTATCCCACAACTAAGATCAAAATGATCAGGATGATCTTTTCTCTAGCTGCATAGTTTTCATGGAAAGTCCATCATATGGATGTAAAAAGTGCCTTCTGAATGGATATTTACAAGAAGAAGTCTATATGACTCAAACCTGGGAATATTTTTACTGGTCAAAAAGTAAAGGTATGTATACTCAAGAAATATACGTATGGTCTTAAACAAGCACCCCAAGCATGGTACATCAAAATTGATGAGCATATCATACAACATGGATTTGTTATAAATCCATATGATCCCAATCTCGCCTCAAAAACAAGGTGGGAGATTGTGATTTTCATTATCTATGTCAATGATCTTTTCATCACGGCGATTCGGTGAGGACAATTGATGCAACAAATAAATATCTTAATCGATCATTCAACATGACCGATCTTGGCTGATGCATTATTTTCTTGGATTGGAAGTATGGAAAAAGAGAATCATATCTTTTTCTTAGATGAAATATACCAAGATAACACTCAAGAAATTTGGGATGATGTATTACATGCCAATTGATACACCTATGGAGAATAGATTACATTTATCTCATTCAGATCCATCTCTCCTAAGGTAAGTGCCACTCTCTATCGCGAGTTGATTGGGAGTCGCATTTACCAAACCTACACTAGACTAGATATCAACTTTGCAGTAAGCTATCTATCTAGGTTCATGTAGGAACCCAAAGTTTTCATTGGAAATTAGTAAGGCACATCTTGAGATATCTCAAAGGATTAGTGGATCTTGGTCTAGAATACAAGAAGAACGACAACTTCTTCTTATCTGGATATTCAGATTCAGATCATGCAGGCAATATTAATGATAGAAAATCCACTTCAGGATTTTTATTTTTTATGGGATCTAGACCAATATCATGGGGAAGCAAGAATTTTTTTTTATTTCTCATTCTTCCACATAAGCTTAGTATCGTTCTGTAGGATAATTTTTCTATGAAGTGATTTGGCTATGTCACATACTAGAAGGAATTGGACTACCATAGGACAAACCATCCACCATGTATGTTGACAATGAAGGTGTTCTCAAACTTTTTCACAATCTAGTGTTTCATGAAATAACAAAGCACATTAAGGTACATGTTCATTTCATACGCGAGCATGTGTCGAAGCACAAAATCTAGCTTCAATTTTGTCCAACGGTTGAACAACAAGCAAATATATTAGGAAGTCACTTGCACATGACAAGTTCGAGTTGTTCAGAGAGTTCCTCTCCTCATCCCTTGAGGTAATGAAAAATTAAGGGAGGGAATGTTAGGTTAATTTGTGCATAATATTACATTAAATTATTTAATTATTTAATAAGGTAATTATTTGATATATAGTTATATAGTTTTATAAAAATATTTTTTCTATTATTGCATATGTTATATCATTAGAACAATTATTATTTATTTGTATTTAATTATTGTTGCTTCCTAGATGTAATATTGGAAGCTTATGTAATCTAGAATATGGTTGCACCTGTGCAACTTAGTTTCTTGTTTGTATTCAGCTGTACAATACCTATAAGTATTGTAGCTCACTCTGTGTAAATGGTTGATTGAGTTTAATAAAGATAACCAGGCTTCCACCCCTGTTGCTCAATTTACAATAAGAGCTAGTGGTTTTGAAGGTAAATTGCTTAAATTTCCTAGATATTTAGATGATAAATTAACTTTATGTGAATTGGTAAGGCAGCTAATACTGTTCACAAACTGATTACTAGAAGACATAAGAGAAATATTATGTTCCCCATTAGAATTCGAAGGCACTCATGCCCTTCAATCATGAAAACTAGAATAATTGAGGATGAAATGAAGAATTTTGATATGGAAAATTTGAAGGTAAGAAAAAATTATGATATTAGATGGGTATTCACTAACATTGAAAATACTTTTAAGCATGAGCCTCATTTTGACTATTATTAGATTAATTTTAGGGATGAAGAAGAGGTCGGCCTAAGAGATTTCTCCATAATGACCATTGCACGAGTCATAGATTTCAAAATTGTAGTTATCCCAGAGGGAATTGTGGATGATCCACATACAATAAGTAAATATTACCTTGATCAGAAGGTGGAAGGATAACCTATATCCCCTCTGAATTGGAATGAAATAGAATCTGATGATTCTTACATATGGATAACTGATGTAATGAGGATGACTATAAATTAGTTAGCCAAAAATAATATTGATCTGTCAATCCAGAGTACAAGATTTCTAAATAATTTCAGAGACTTAGGTTGCTTAGGTCATGATTTTATAGCATTAAGAGAAGGTGTAAACAAAATTGATCCATTAGGAGGAAAGGCTCCTCATCTGCCATCAAAGAGACCCACTTCTGAACTAGTAGATGAATGGACCTTAGCTACTAGTGGGACCAACACCTTTATATCTACTTTGAAGAAAAATAATGAGGAAATGCTCCTCAAATCCATGGAAAATTCCCTCATTAATTTTGCAATGCCAATTCAAGCAAAGCAGAAAGGTTTGGCATCTCATGGGGTTCACTCGGGTGTTTTGCCAAAAGCACACAATGTTGACAAATTAATGAGTGGAGCTATAGCAAGAAGTCATTCTCAATCTAAGCTATATAAGGAAGAGTGAAAGGAAGCACCTGACTTGAAGAATTTTAAAGAACACACAATAAACACAAGGTGGTATATGAGCTAGTTTTGGTGAGGGTGGGTTCCACATGCCCAAAAACACAAACATAGAGATATGGTAATTGATCCTCTTGATTTTGAAAGGAATGATGTTTTTAAGGCACAAAATGTTGTATCACTACCAAAAGTGGAACAGTTAGAGATTTTTTTCCCACCTTTGTCTTTGGATTAAATAACAATGAGAAGCACTCAGGATCAAGTAACATAAGAAAATTTTGCAGCTAATCCAGTAGGTAGCCAATTTTTAAGTCCAGGTATGAAAACATCTGAGACCCTTCTTGCTAAGGATGAAAATATGCCCTCGATTGAAACATTGCATGAATTTTCAAAGACTCAAAATGATGTGATTGATGTTGATACTGGTGAAGAATTTTCTATGTTAGATGCACTTGATTTATCTATGAGTGAACCAATAATGACACCAGTAGATGACCTTCAAACAAATAATGAATTGGAAGGAGCTACTCATGTACTCACCAGTGAAGAGAAAATTCAAATAATAGAATTTTCTCCTACACAAAAGTGGTTTGAGAATCGATAAACCAGAGTTTCTTGGTGAAGAGAACATTAATTTAGACATATCAATTGAAGAGATTGTTTCCCATTCTATTAAAGTTACTAAAGTTGATGATATTTTTCAAGTAGAAAATTATATCTTTGAAGAGAAAACAAAAATGGCATGAGATTCAAATTCTAGAGAGAAAATCATTTCGATATCTTGATATATCACATCTAGATGGGAATGTGAAGCTAACATCAAAATAACAACCCACCATGAAATTACTTTATGTATCATCAAAACATGAGGATAGTAGGATGTTAACTCAATAAATTTTGGGGAAGGAAGATCCTACAAGCCAATCATTGGTACAAGAAAATGTTGGGGAGGAATTGAGTTTAATGTGGCATCAATAGGAGAAATAAGGAAGGAATATACCTTAATTAATAATATAAATCAAGAAAATAATGATCAATCTTAGGTTGTAGACCACGGAGAAGGACAATTGAATGAATTTTCAGTAGAGGGTGATAGTAGAAAGGTGGTTATTGAAATAAATGAGGAATACCATGAAAAATCAATGGCTCGGGATGAATAAGAGGTGTTCAAATAATTTTTGGTTATCCCCGAGAAACCCCAATAGGAATCATAAGAAGCAAAGGATGGAACAATTCTGAAAAAGGATGGATTGGTGAATTAATTTCGAATGAGGAAAAGGAGGTCCTCCCTATTTAAGCCATTGAACTTACTGCTTTGTCTTTTCCAAAGGTACTAAGAGCCTCAAAAAGGGATAGAATTATCAACAAAACTCACATGGATGCATTAGGAGCCAAAACTCTTGAAATAACAATCCCTTTTGAGGGAAAAACTAGAGAATATGTGACAAGTAACGATTATAATGTTCATATCTTTCCTTTAAGGAAAACCTCAAGAGACCAACTAAAAGAAGTAGTATCTAAGGTAGTGAATGAACTTTTAGAAAATGTGGATTAATATAGGGTGATGAAAAATAAATTAAAAGAACAGGTTAAATCCTTGAGCTCTAGTTTGCTGCAGTTGATTGGGAAACATAGTCACACTCAGGCAAGTGCCTCTATAGATACCCCGAGGAATAACAAAAATTAACAAAGTGTCAAGAAGGTCTAGGTGGTGGATACATGGATTGAAAAATTAATCAAAAAGGGAAAATAAGTAATTAATGAAGCTAGATCAAAGTATGAAGAGCTCAATAATAGAATCAATGAGATCGATGAGATAATTGAACAATGTGACAATGAGATCTTCTACTTTGAGGGAATTTTTCCCAAACTAGACCGCATAACTCAGCTCAGTGATGAATTGGTTGAGAAAGAAAACATTGTGCTAGTGGAATTCAAAGGAATTCAGCATGCCATAGAAGAGTTATCAAAAATCGAGTGGAAACCTTGAATGGGATCAAGGAAAATCTTGAAGTCAAAAGAAATTGGGTTGATGACACTCTTGATGCCATTGATGTGAAATTAGAAGATATGGTATCTAATAAATTCAAAAAGAGTTATAGGGATCTGAAGATTGAATTTTTCTTAACTCTTTTGAAAAGAATATTCAGAAGGATGATTTCTCCTATGAAATCATTAAAACAATGAGAAAGGTTGAGAAAAAAATCGCGAGAATTAAAGGCCATGCCATTGGAGTATAAATAGTAGACGAGACATCACATAGATTCAATAACTAGGAAAACACTAATCTTATAGCATCACATTGGACAATATTAGGATGAGATAAATGAGTTGTTCTAAAGGTATGACACATACGTGGATAGGTTGCCAAAGGAACAAGATGTAGAAGTGGAAGCTGAGGAAGAAAATAATGTAGATATAAAATATGATGAACAAGCTTAGGCATGTTTTTCCTTAAGTTGTAAAATTTTTAATACTTTTTCTCTAAAATGATGCTTTAAACTGATATTTTTATTACATTGGATGTAATTTTTATTCGAACTTTATTCTTTCCTTATGTCAATTGTAAAGTGGAAGAATGCAATAGTTTCATATTGACTTATGTAAAATTTTATGTATATTTTGTTAAGCATGTAAACTATTGATATTTTTTGTTTCTTTCATTTTGAATAAGGAAAAAAATGGGGTTCTATAGGGGTGCCTTCCCATGATCAAGAAATATATATACATGCCAAAAGTAGGGACAATAAAATTAAAGTAATATTGGACATTTTTCAGTCTTGCTTTAAAATTTCTTCCCAGTAGGGGAAGCTTGTTCAAAAGCTTATTCTTTCTCAGCACAAATTCTCTTGAACCTTGCGTTGTTTGAAAAAATACAACTAACCCTGCTATGTCCTGAGACATTCCCATGTCCATCAATAATTCCAGTGTCATTCTAGGATGACTCATAATCTATTCGAGCTTGATTTTATTATTTTGTGATGATACCCAATCCAGAAGGTCCAAACTATCTTTTGAAGAATGTTTTTTCCCTTTCCCCTTGTGAAGGAATGACTTACTCAGAGTGGTTTGAGAAGGGACATCCGGGATGATTGGAATGGAAAGCACCGCACTTTGTTGGTGAGGCAAATTGTGAGGTATCGAGCTTGACCCAATATCCCACTTCCTTATGAGGGGTGGATTGTCTCTTGGAGAAGGAATGGGTTGAGGTCCCAAAAACCATGCTCAAACTAAGGAGCACGATGCATTAAATGGGTGGATGAACGAATTGCAAATATTCCACTATTGTCTCGAGAAGAGGAGATTGCTTCTCTTTAATGGAGAGTAGATAATGATTGGAAGTTCACGATGTGGTTCACCCTTTCTCTTACCCAAAGATGATATTGGTGTTGAACTGGTTGTAATGGCACAATGTCTGTTTGTTTTTTCTCCAGAGGGTTTATCCTCTAATCTAACTCCTCTACTTTATGAGAAATGATAGACATGGTGTCAATAGAGGATTTTTCATATAACACATATGATTCCTTGGGAATATCCTTCGATACAAATCCTTCATCACATAAAAATGGGCATTGAAAATTGGTTTTACCAGATACTTGGGGTCTTCTCTCAACCCAATATCTCTTTAAATATTTAGGATTTTTCAGATGTTCCCATCTGAAGAGATGAAAGTACATAACTTGAAAAGATGCAAACACAAGATTAATCTTGATCAACCTTGTAAGAAGTGTTAATCAGTACCTACTGATATGTCAAAGGTCCTCGGTACCATCTACACACTCTACATCAAAAGGGCCCTAAAAAAGATTCTTCAAGACCACTCGAGTCGAAGAATTCATTTAAATATTCTGAGGAAATTTATTTTAGATTGTGTGCTACAAGTACCTTCACCATTTTCTAATAAAATTCTTTATATTCAGAATAAGAAGGGAAATACATAAAGGTAATGAAGTAGAACCAAGTTTTATAGTGAAAAGGGTGCATATGGTTCTGATTTAGAGAAATATTTCCCATGAGATGAGAGAGATTTTTCTTAGTTTACACGAGAAAGATTTAAGAGTTGGAAGGGATTAGGAATAATCGGAATTGGTGAATGTTGATATAGTGCGTAGTACCCAAGATGGATTATTGAAAGGTAGATGAGGATATATGTCATATCGAGCCATCTGGAAGTGCTCGAGAGGTCATTTGAAATGATAATCTAATCAATATGAGGGAAAAGTGATTTAAATAATTTACCGAAATGATGACCTAATATCCCAATCGAGCACAAGTGTAACAATTGAAAAGACTTGCATTTTGTACACTTGGTAGCTTAAAGTAAAAATGGCATGTTCTATAACAAGTATTGTAAAAAGGAATATTCTTGGGAATGTTTGTGCTTTTGGGGAAAATTCGAAGGATAGAAAGTGAATTGAGTGATATAAAAATGAAAAGAATAATTGCAAAGGGTTAATTTTCTGAGAGTTGTTCAAAGAAAATAAGAAGAGAGAAGCCATTTTTCCAAAGAACCTATCTGAGAAACTTTTTATTTCCTGTGTGTTTTTATATTTGATCACGTCAAGATGGTTGCAAGTGTTTAGCCATTGTCACGAGCTTTGAGATTGTAAATATAACTTTCCCTTGTTGAACAATTTTAAGAACCTTGAATAAATCGTGCTAATCACGATCATAGTTGTGTTTGCTTTAACTTTGAGATAACTTCAAGTAGTTATCCCTGTTCTTATTACAATCTTATGTTATTAGTTCCTCTAAGTCACACAATATGTCATCCTTGTGAAAGTATTATGGTATTTACAATTACATCGTGAAGAGATCTTTCATTTCATGATACAATAAACAATTTAAATTCACTCTACTTTCATTTTATTGGTACAAATTATTTGTTATTCTATGAGTGTATCTTAGGTGTGATGAATCAGGGATTTATGATGTTTAATTTAGTCTTTACCATGATCTTTTCGTTGAATTCTTAAATAATGTGTGAAACCAAGTATCTTTGGGCTTCCATGGGTACACATCTTTTGATTGAATGAACATTTTGACCATTTGAAGAATTTTTGTCATTTTTCTTGGTAGTTGTCCCAAAATTTGTTAAAATTTCCCAAGAATTTGGTATAGTCAATTATATCTTGCTTAACTTCCCAACAAAAAGTTATACATTAAATGATAAATCTTATAAGAACTTCCCCTAATTGTACTGTGTATCCCTAAATGCTAAGGAAATTTGTTGATTTTGTTATCCTTTGACCCAAAATATACAGGAGTAATAAAGTTTTAGCATTGTCTTTAATAACTTGGACCTTTTCTAGAAAACATATTCATTATCTAGGGTGACAACTCGTGAGAGTTAGATTATGTTGCATTGACCATGTTTTCCCAAGGTTTCCTTTGAATATCATAAAAAAGAGAGTCAAATATTATTGATCCACTGATATCATTCACTAACACAGGTTACAAAATGGGTCCTCTCACCCTGGTTGAAGGCACAACCTAAAGTAGTAAGGGTAGGTCAAACCATTTGTATGATGTTATCCAATTATTCCAAGCTCAAGTGACAAAGAGTTAGTTAAATCCTTCCCGGCTACAAAATGACTCATATTATGATCTATCTATCTCCAAGAGTCCTTCTCAACTTGTGATGTTATTTGGATTCAAGGGTATAATAAATTTGGCTACCAATAGCTATATATTAACTAATTCATTACCCTTTGTTTCTTCATCCACTTCTCTTCTCACATAATTGACCTCACTTCTTCAAAGATAGTTTTTCACTTTAAATCCTACTTTCTGCTCCATGAATATGATCTTTAATAACTCCTCTTAATCTTTATGCTGAGTTTATTCAATATAAATCACTCTATGAACATCTATCGTTATTCTAATTTTCAACTTGCACACTTAAATCTCTCCCAAACATCATAAACAACTATATGAAAAATAATAGTTTTTATATCCAATATTAACTCGTGAAAAATATAACTTTACTCTTCAACTTCATAGTACTCTTTTTAACTTGCTCACTATTTCATACATGTAAAGAGATTAAGATTATTCATATAAAATCTACCTCTTGATGTTTTAATTACATATGTCCATGTTTAGTTACTTTCTTAGGGTAAGGTCTAACAATATTCTCCTAGCTCAACTGAAAACCAATGGAAATATCAATCTCCTCCGATAAAAGAAAGCAAAGTATTCCGACCTCTACAAAACAATATTATTTGCAATTTCTTAGCTTTATTAAACATTTAATTTGGTGAATGAAAATATTTATGATAATTTTAGGACTTCAATTCAGGTCTTATGAGCAGGCATAGACATGTTGTGAGGATCAATTAATCTTTATAAAAATTTTAAACATGTTACTTTGCCATTATTTCTTTCCACTTTATTTGATTACATGTGAGTGCATTAGAATCAATAATGTAGGACAAATAAGTTTTGAAAGTATCTTGGAATTCATGGATACCTGCTACAAGGGTTTTAATCACCATTAGAATCTTGGAGATCTAAAAAGAACATAGTAAGAATAATTTATAACAATAGTCTTGACTATCATCAATGTACATGATCATAGGAAACTTAACCACAATCCTCTTTGAAATTTTCATGCTAATAAGATAGGGTATATAAGGAGCTTCACAATTTGATGAGGGTTTCCTAATATTTTTTCATCATCTATTACCATCAAAGAACTAGATAATCACTAGTTTTCTTCATGCAACCTCAATTGGGACATGGTATATATTGTTTCCAAACTCAAATTTACAATATGGAGGGTTATTTTTTCTTTCACATACAATCTCAGTCTAACCCAAATTCATATACATATTACAAAAATAAGGAAGGAATATTCATATCTCCCATATCCATATATGGCCTAATATTTTACAAATAAGATCAATATTTCTTTATCTTTTAACAATATACATGATGATGGTTTCAAACTCAAAACCCTATCTTGTTGTATGATATATATTCAACACCTTATCCTTCAATTTTATATCACTAAACTATATGATATATTAAAGGTTTGAACTCTCTGCATATTCAAAAAATTCACTTTAATTAAATGAGGGAAATGATTAAAAATTCGTTACAAAAATTGATTTCTTGATGACTTTCACAAAGACATAGACACAGTCTTCACAAAATGACCCAATTTTCATGTGATAAAAAAATCCTTAGCATCTAGGTAATCACTTGAGGAGAACAATACCTTTAAAAATGTTGCCACACTAGGAGCATTACCCTTTTAAGGTATATGCATATGAACACCACCATTTGTTGTACTATGTTTATAATTTCTTGAGACCACACAAAATAATTTCGATTTAGTGATTTCTCTCTATCACGGCTCTAGTCGATGATCTTCCATTGTAAGATAATTTCAAGGATAAACCTTCACTATCTTCACAATCTTATGAGTAATGTTTGTGAAGGTAAACTTACAAACATGATTCAGAATACATTCCTTTTGTCAAGGCCAATCTAGGATAGTATTGGAGCAATGAAAGATATGATTTTATATCACCTCAAAAGGTATTTGTAAGATCCAAAAATTCATTTATGACCTGTAAAAGGTTTTCAAAATCAATTCTTATCTCGAGGCATTTTTATTCACAAATACCATGCCCGAGTCTTTCACACACCATGATTTTACTTGAAGAAATTGTAAACACTAAGAATACTTGTACATAAAAGAAATGCTTGAAGAACACAAATGCCACCATTTTTACCTAGAGTGAACCTTCTTCAAATATAAGTAGTTAAGAAAACCAAAAAAATATTTGGAAGCAAAATGACTCATTTCATGCCTATAACTTTAAGGAGGCCTCGAGAGAGAGAAAAATGTTAGAAAAACAAAGAGAAATTTATTGTTCTTCCACCTTTGGTCCTAAATTTTTTTGAAAAATTTTAGGCTTGGAGTGATATTCAAAAATTCCTTCTATGATTTATTTGAAGGAGGCTTAAGAATTTTGTTTAGATGTTAAGAAGACAATGTGCTCGATTTCATTTCTCAAAAACATGATTTCGGTAAAACTTGAATAACTTCAAAATTTGATGAAATTTTACATAGATCACCATAACACATCCCTCTATAGGCTCCATAGATTGGTTTCTCATAAATATTCCTGTATGGTCAATACCAATTTCATTTGCATAATCATCCATGGCTAGTTCTCAAAGGTAGTTTTAGTGAATACTTAAAATTTACCTCTAGAAGATAAAATAAGCCCTATAGATGTTCATACATTCCCTAAGGAGTTTTCCTAGGATTCTACCATGCTTAAATCATATTTTGATGATCTTACTTGTTCCCATACACCTCATTTAGGCTTTAGAATTAGGCCTAAATGAGCTAGTTTCAACTGTGACTTCGAAAATATGACATGATGCTCACTCTATAAGCTCTTACACAACCAATAACCATCATATATGACCCATTGAACACCTAAACTATGTGCACCAACCATATCCATACGTCCATTGGGATCTTTCTTCACTGACCAATCCTGTAACATATTGAAGTCATCCTAAAACCAATCTCAATCCACTGTGTGAGCTCTAAACATCATTGAGAAGGAACCAACCACCATCAATAGGGCACTACCAATCAACCTTCATGACCCTTATTGATCCTGACTTCACCACTCACACCTTTTACATCAATGTCACTTGACATTAATGACAACACCAATGCACCATGTTTTAACAATTTGCCCCTTTTCATTGATAGAAACTATCTCAGAAAATTTAATGGTAAACATACACCAACATCCTAGAAAGCTTCAAGATTACCTTGTTTCTAACATCACTCTCTCCCTATAGACACAAAATTATACAATTTAGATATTATTTATCCTGGTCTTATACTACTATTTAGATGTTACTCAAGTGAATAAAGTACTAATTAATACCACCTTTTGGCCATATTTATTTTATATTTTATTATTTTGTCATTCTAGCATTTTTTTGCACTTATCCTTCCATCTCAAAATTTTCCCATCATTCTATCCCTAAATCAGGGTGCCCCAACCTATCTTGTGGTGCCCTAGGGCACCTTGATCCCACCCAGGTGCCCCAATCTATGTTTCTCATTTCCGCTTCTTTTGGGGGCCCTTCTTGCCATTTTTCATCCTTATCCTTTTCCCAGTTGGCCTTATCAGGATTAATTACCATATTAAGCTTGAGATCCCTATAAATATAAAGTTCTAAGACCATAATGAGGGTCCTAACATCACATACTACTATCACTCCATCTAGATTTATATCTAGTGCATCACTTGCATCCACATAGTGTCATGCATCAAGGATAGGAGATCTACATCATACACACAAAGCATAGGAGGAGGGATTATATTATATTCCATCCACACATGTTATTTACATTTTCTATAGTTTTTATTTCTCGCTACTTCATAAAGTGTGAATAGAACAAGATCACGAAGGCATGACATGATCACACTTATCGAACTACATTTGGGTCTAAAATTTAGTACAACACTTAGTGATAAGACCACTAGTTTGAAGGATGAGGTCAGTCTGACCCATTCAAATTGCCTTTTTGTAGTTTTGATACTTCTCTTCTTCTTGTAGGTCATTATCCACCACATACAATGAAGTCTAGTGAATCTAGTGTGAAAGAAATATAGATTATCAGATCAAATTATGACCATACAAAACTCACATATGGAGAATTTGGAGAGACCATGTCACCCAATCTATAAACCAGGTGCCCCAGGTACCATAGTACCTTCTTAGGCACCTCGAGTTAGTTCAAATCTTCTAGATCCGGTCTACGCATAGTTTCGAGTGATCATTTTCTCTTCCAAATTATACTTCTAGACCCATGATAACTTACAACAATATCTAAGAATTAGATAAGCTATTTCCCTTCCTCCTCTTACATATTTAGGGTTTTATTTTATTTAGAATAATTAATTGTAATTATTACATACCGCTTTCATTTATTTATAAAAATTTTTATTCCTCATAATTATATTAACGTTAATACCCTATACTCATTAGTCTAGGATATATATATATATTTATTAATCATTTTGGTGAACCCAACGTCTCTTTCTGACAGAACTTCTAGGGTTTCTTGCATCCATTTTCCCATAGATCCTTCTCCTAAGGAATTTAGTGAAGCTCACCTTAAGGCTATCAATGATCATCTTTCCGATCACCCATAGGATTTAGATATACTTTTTGTGGCCCATGAAGAATTTAACAACTTGGTTGAACTCAATTCTTCTATCACTCTACCCACTTCTATAACCACTCAACTCCCTGCTTCCACCGTAACATTCCCATTTTAAAGCTTTAGAAAGAAGGGTTTATTTTAATAGCATTCTCTATTCTAAATTATCATAATTTACAACACATGTTTCATGTTTTTAATTAATGTTCTATGTTCTAAATTATCATGATTTAGAACACACATTCCATGCCAATCAATCTCATAACAGATAACCATACATATCTCGTAATGACTTGATGAACTGTCAATCTCTCATTTCATGACTTAGTTTCTTACCAATCCTTCATGTTAATTCAATGTATTATATACTAATTATACTTGGTTCTTTTACCATTTTTTGTATTGAAGTTTTCCATTAAATAGGTCTATCTCGAATATTTGTTACCAATATTAATCAAATCCTACTTCTTAAACTAGGTGATATAGGACAACACAAACAACAAAACTTGCAATACTTTGGCCAAATATTTTCACATGGTTTGCATGATCATATTCCTAGAGGGAATAATCATCAATGGAATACGTCCTTCACCCCCACTTCATATTTTATCTAGAATGGTCTTCACTAACTCATATTAGTCCTCTTTTCCAAGGTTTAACCATAACTCAGGTTAGCAACATAGATTAGTATAAAGGGCCACTGACGGTGACTAAGGGTACATAAACATACTCAATTGACCTAGTTTGATTACATGTGTCTAGTTACCTTTAGTCATCGGGAGTCCTTCCCTATATCAAATCATGTCCTTAAACTAACCTAGAGTGTAACCAAGTCAAGTCCGAGTTTATGTAAACCTAGATGATCGATTTGGAAGGGTGTTACGACATGTCAGCTACAACATTGTGTCCTCATGAAGACCTGGTCTTCATGATGACACATTATTGTAGTTGGTATGTACCAACATCCCATGGAATCCCCTCATCTAGAGGTACATATCTAGATAAGAGGTTAAATAATCTCTTATCTTCTTAATTTAAGATTGATTCGTAAACCCCTGTTGATTTTCTAATCTCTTCAATCATTATGGTTGCTAGTCATAAATGAATTATGGTTGTTATGTAGATTAATCTGCAACCAATCCTTCTACCCAAAGGATTGTATGTCATTCCTTGGTTTCTTAATTTAAGTTCAGGATTATAGTCCAAATCAGCTTAACATAGTAAGAATTAACTTACTAAGCTTAACTAGGTTTATTCATGACTGAAATTATATCCAGACTCGTAATAATGGACTTCATTAAAATCAAGTATATTTCATATACATATGTATTAATTTATTTTCAATTAACTTACCTCAATCAAGGTTTTCTAAGAAGAGTTATAATTTCCTCTTTCCAAATGTCCTTTGGGTATAAGACTGAAAGAGTCACAATTTTTTTAATCCTCGAAGACTAATTGTCTTTCCTTTAACATATACTATTTAGGGTCCAATGCCGGTTATTTTCTTATACAAGGGTCCATATGTATTTTACTCTTCTATTAATGTCAATTAATAATCCATATTAACCTAGTTTAGTGTTCATCTATGTATGCCAACTTAGAAGTTTCATTTAAGAGGAGAATAGAGTATCAAATCCCTCTTGCCCTATTTCATTAGAGTACAACTGAAATGATTCAAAACATATATGTTTACGAGAGAATAAGAATAAGTCTATGGTCCCACTTTTTTGTATGCCCAAAATACCATGACACATCAAATATCAATAACACTCAATCCTTTCTCATTGATCAAACAAAATACATATTTTATAGGTCTAAACATTTCAGACATTTTTCATGTCATTCTTCATTGATAAAATCAAGTAAAATTTACAAATTTTTCCCTTTTTCAATTACATCTCAAAAAGAATAATAAATCCTCATTAAAAATGCAATCTTTAAGGTGATCTTGAGGAGTGATGGAGCGTGAAGAAGATTTTTTGAAACTGTTTGGGAGGGAAAGTGATGGAAGGGAAATCCCGCCTAGACCAGAGGAACAGGATGCAATGCGGGAGGAAGGAGAAATAGAAGTTTCAGTTATCAGTGAAAGGAATATAGTAACGAAACCCAAAGAAAATTGGTCTAATATAGTCAAAAATGATGAATCGTCTACAAAAAACAAAATGTTTTTTCTTCAAGCAACCAAGGAAAGCTCTAGTTACATTCTAGAAATTCCTAACTAGCTTCTTCATTCTACATCAGAAAATTTGAATAAGGCTTTAGTTGGGAAGTTGATGGGTGGGAGGCCTAATATTGATGCAGTTAGAAGATGGACCAAACTGAAGTGGTCCCCTAAAGGGAATTTAGAGGTATGTGCTCTTTTGAATGGCTTTTTCCTTTTTCAATTTAACCTTCAAGAAGATATGCAAAAGGCTCTGGAAGAAGGTCCCTGGTTTTGGGGAAAATCAGGTTGGTATTTACGGAAATGGGAACCTTCTTTCAACCCGGAAAAAGAAAATCTGAATCAATTCCCAGTTTGGATCCACCTTCCAAACCTCCCTCTAGAATTTTGGCATGAGGATATTGTTAAAGGTATAGCTAATATGCTAGGAACCTTTTTTATTATTGATAATGCCACCAGACAAATGTCCCGCCTTATTTGTGCCCATTTCTGCATCTACACTATTGCGGATAGAGAAATCCCGAGTAGTATAAAACTCAAATCTAAACTTGGGATCTGGGATCAAAGGATTGAAATGGAAAGCACTCACCTAAATGTTCTAAGTGCAATGGGTGGGGTCACTCCTCTCGATCTCGTAAGTTTAATGTTTCCAAAGTGTTTATACCGATCCAATGCTAAAGAGGATAATGAAGAAAAGGGGAAAGGCATTATGCAAAGTGCGGAGGATCACAGGGGAATATTTTTCCAAATCGATGCCAGTTTTTCTCCTCTTTGCATAAAGGAAAATATGGTGGAAGAAATCCATTATTCAAAAGAAGCAAAGGAAAAGGACGAGGATGGTTTCACTTTGGTGACCAACAGAAGGAAATCAAAATATTTATCAAAGTCAGAATCTAAGGTAAAAGAAAAAGAGGAGGAAAATTTGAAGGATCTTATGAAAGGTAGGAAGATGGAGTTTGGTAATTTTAATGTGAAAGAAGGGATTTGCAATGAATCTGTCGGGAATGATCTAATCTCTAAGGTAGAAAAGGAAAAGGAGGTTAGTAAAAGCGAGGAATTGGTGAGGACAAATCAGATTTTAAGGCTTCTCGGGACAGAATATGGATCTAAATTTAATCAAAGGGATGGAGGTTTCTCCTCTATTAAGGATCTCTTGACCCCAATCAAGGAGTCTAAGGATAAGAATGAAAGCCTTAGTTTTGGATTAAAAACCCTCTGGGAAAACTTAATATCCGGAAAAAGAAAATATATCCAAAAGGAAAAAAGGGGGAATCTTCATGCTTTGCCCCTCACTAGGAGGATGAGAACCCTATTAATGTGGAAGCTATAAATAGCAAACAAGGTAGATTGAATAAATTGGAATCAAGGAAAAAAAAACCCAAAAGGAGATAGATTTAGGGAAACAGATGTGCTTGGACTAGAAGGTCTTTAGGAAAAATAAACCCAACCTAAGAAAATGAATTACATATCATGGAATGGGAGAGGATGAATAGTCCTGTGAAGTGGAGGATCCTTAAAGATATGATTGAAAGACAGAAAATTGATGTGCTTGTTGTGTAGGAAACTAAAATGAAATAAGAATCATTCCTATCCTCTTGTAAATTATCTGGAAAAATTCTAAAGCCTTCATTTATTGTTAGCTCGAAAGGAGATTCAAGAGGTTTAGTTTGTGGTGTAGAACCGAATAAGTTTTAGGGTACTCTGTTGGTTAAGAGAGATAACCATGTGGCGGTGATGATGAGAGATCTTGAAAATAGGAGTATATGGGTTATTTCAAATATATATGCTCCCACCCATCACAAAGAAAGGAAACAACTTTGGCACCATCTTTTATCCTTTAATCACTCTATTAAAGGTTGGCTAGATTGTTATGGGGGATTTCAACACCCCAAGGACTCCCGGGGAAAAAAAGGAGGTTCTAAGGAGTTCATTGTTGGCATGGAGGATTTTAATCATTTCATAACATCTTCCCAACTCCATGATATAGATCTAAAAGGCAGCAGCTTCACATGGTCTAACAGAAGGACTGGCACTCAACATATTCAAGTTAGATTGGACAGGGCTATGGTTTCAGAGGAATGGTTAAGCCAGGACATCTCCCTTTTTTCTCTTCCTCGGATTGGATCGACCACAACCCCATTCTTCTTCAAATTAAGAACCCTTCTCAAAGAAGAAATCCCTTTCATTTTGAGAAGATGTGGCTCCAAAGCGAGGATCTGAATGATCTCATCAAAGAATGGTGGAAACTAAAGGTTAAAGGAACAATGATGTTTAGACTCTCTAAAAACTTCAGAATGTGAAAGCCCACCTTAAAGTGTGGAATAAAAAAGCTTTGGGAATATTTTCCAAAAGAAGGTGGAAATCAGAGAGGAACTTCATATTATTCAAAGAAGAACTGAAAGCTAGGTTATTGAGAGTGATCATGTTGACCATGTAAAGAAAATAGCTCTTATGGCGGAGTACCACAATATCTTGGGAAAAGAGGAAATCTTCTGGAGACAAAAATCCGAATCACTTGGTTAAAGGAAGGAGAAAAAAACACTAGATTCTTTCATTTATCCACCTTAAAGCGAAGAATCTTTAACAAAATTAACAAAATCAGTAAGGAAGGGGGTGTCATGGTTGAGGAACAAGAAGAAATTGACAAAGAGACAATTTCTTTCTTCCAAAATTTACTCTCTAATAGCAAGGATCAAAACCTCTTGAAAGAACAGGATTTCTTAAATTGTATCCCTAAGTTAGTCTCAGTTGAAGAAAATGCTATGCTCTTAGTGATTCCTTCCATGGAGGAAGTGGAATTTTCTATCAAACTTCTCAGCTCGAACAAGGCTCCTGGACTAGATGGATTTCTGGGTTTTTTCGTTCAATTTTTTTGGGATATTATTAAAAAGAGGTTTATGAAGTAGTGAGAGAATTTTTCAAGAAGAAGGTTATGTTAAAGGATATGAACTACACATTTTTGACTCTGGTTCTATTGGTCCAAAAATCTATCGGGTGGCTAGATCTATGGATAGACAAGCCAACAGTGTGCAGGGCATAGCCCCTCTTTGAGACAACAAAGTGAAATTGGTTTATTGCTATTCCACCAATAGGAGTCTGTGCAAGTCCCATGATTTTCGGACCAACAGTTTTTGGCAACTCTATTGGGGATCGAACTAAGAAAATAAATAAAAAATTGTCAAAGTCACCACTAGTTTGAAAATTTTAACCCTTTGTTAAAATCTGATTTTTTTGCAAAAGTGACCCAAACTAAAAATTTTCTTAGCAGATATATAGATCTAGACCAGTTAGAAACCTTTAGTTCACTGAGTTTTTATAAAAACCCGTATATTTCCATAGATCTGAGATCTTGATATTTTTACAAATATTTTCAAACCCTTGCAAAAATCAAATCTAAGATCCGAAAATCAGCTTACTAAAATCATCCCACTTTTTATCCCTACTAATCCTTGTCATTAAACCACAATCGGTTGTTTGAAAAAGGGATAAATTTGAATATTTAGAAAAGTGCATGCTGCTGATTTTTCCAGAAAAATCAGAAAATCAGCAAGTACAAAAAAGTTATTATAAATTTGCTCCAAATTATTGCTGATCTGAGCAGATAAACTGGCGGGTGAACCATTTACACATCATAGAAGAGATCATGGAGAAGTTGATCCTATTTTTGATCTACTTCAGAGGAAAAATTTTAGTATTACACCAACACATTTCTCATCACTGAGTTCAGCTGATCGATCAGCAAGAAGTGTCTCACCTCCATGAAAGGACCGGTTTTCACAGGGAGCTTCCACGTCAATTTGCAAAGTGCCTTATTACTAAGCAAAACCACACTCCCAGCTCATGTCCTCTTTCCAAATTTTCAAATGGCAGTACCATGGGGAAATGTTATGGGTCCTCTTGCGTTGCTACATCTAGTTCACGCACTCCTCAATAGAAACCATAAGAATTTTCCAATATTTGATGGGAGTGGAAATTAAAGCATGGATTCACATATATCTACATTAATTATGTCATGCAACATCCTAGATGTGACCCATGAAGACATGTCAGTACACCTCTTTCTAGAGACCTTGCAAGGACTGTAGTAGAGTGGTTCCAACTCTTGTCGAGTTGGATCAATCACTAGTTGGACCACATTATGAACTACATTTGAAGACATGTATAATCCTTTAGAAGATGTATTTGCATTGTTGTCAAAGATTACTCACTTGAAGAAGGAGGCCAATGAAACCATGCATGATTTTATCACCTATTTCAATTCACTGATTAACCATGTGCCACCTGCCATGTTGCCAACACCAGAAAATCAAAAGTGTTTCTTTGTGAATGACATGAGTTCAAGAGAAAGTTTATTACTCTTACAAGAACAAATCACCACCTTGGTCCTCGCTTAAGTGTAGCCATTTGGATAGAGGATAACCTACTTATATCTAGCGAGTTAAAACGAGAGCCGTTTAAACCAAAGGCTTTACTCCTTCTCAAGCCACTTCATCGATATAACATGCCAAAAGATGGCAAACGACTTTCTCGCATTAAAGAAGTAATTAGCTCAAGCTTCATCTACCAGTCCATACTAGGATATCCTACAGAACAACTTCACTCCCAACAATGCCCCACAAAGGCCATGTTTTCTTGCTACTTCTCGAAGGTTAGCACTTGAGGCCCCTCCAATTAATGCCCTAGTCAAGATTGAAGAAGATGAGAAAATTTATGAAGAATCTTCGTTGTAAGGCGAAGATGATCAAGATGTTAGTGAACCGAATAAGAACTCTATGATCGGGTATATGGAATTTGAAGATGAGGAATCTAATGAAGAAGAAGGTACCTAAGGGTATGCAAGTGGACAGTCATATGTTGTTTTCACCCGCTCACAAGGAAAAGAAGTAGAAGTTGCTACCAGGATACAAAAGGAGAAGGTTGTGTCGAACACACCTCCAACAATTGCTAAAAGAGGTAATCCTCTTCCTGCACAACCTCCTAGTAAACCTTTTGCGAAGAAATCTTTTCCTCCTATCTCTCTCCTAAATCAGCCTTCTTCTGTTTCCATAAAGACTAGTAACCCTCCCCTACCATCACGAAATGAGGGACTCATTTCTTTGTCAATGCAACCCTTGTTTACATTCAACATAGGTGATCATGCTAAAAAGACCAAAATTCAAATGTATGAGGTGAATATCTTCATTCTAACCCCGAGAAGCTTGTAAGATTAACCGAATATATCCAAAGCCAAGTTGTCATCCCCTCTCCTATCTCCCGAAAGGAATCCTTTCCACTCCTCATGCATCTCGCATAAATGTTGCCTCGACTTCCGCATCAAGAAAAATTGAACCTTTTTATCTCTCCCTCCTAATCAATTGTCACAAACTAAGCAACTGCATAATTCATTCTAGGGCTTTTGATAATGTCATGCCAACAAATTTTACCCATGCTTTGGGCCTCACTCTTACCAAACCTTTCGGCAGATGTTACTCCATGGAAACCAAATAGGTTCCATTAATTGGTCAGATCAAAGATGCATAGTTTGCATTTGCAACATTCCCAGAGAAAAGGGTAAAGATGACCATCCTCATTGTTGATATTCTAGCAGCATATGGAATTTTACTAGGGAGAAGTTTTTGCAAGGAAGTCGGTGGAGAGATTCATATGAAATGGTCCAAAGCTAGAATCCCTGTCAAAGGAGTAATGCAGACATTGGAGCCTGAATCACAAAAGAAGTACCTGGTCACCAACTTTGATGACCCCAAGGCCCAGATTCTCTTCGAATCATTAGGGATGGGGACTTAATATACACCGAGTATGATAGAATGGATGTTATCATTTAGGAGGAGGACCTTACAAAGATATGGACGCTACAGTTTGATGGTAGTTGTGCAACAAGTGGATGTGGTGTTGGACCTGTCCGATATCTCCCGAAGAGGATATTTTCCCTCTTTCTTTTAATTTGTATTTTTTCAATACAAATAATACTACTGAGTATGAATCTTTGCTACTCGGCATAAAAGCTATAAAGGAAAGAGGAATCAAGAACCTAAAAGTACAAGGTGATGCCAAACTAATTGTTAATCAGGTAAAGGGAGTATACTAGGTAAAAAATGACAGACTCAGGCACTACCGCAATGCAGTATGGGATAACATTGAGGATTTTGATGCCTTCTCAATCAAAGTAGTTCCACGAGCCCAAAATGACATGGCCGATTCATTGGCCGTCTCTGTCTTTCTTATGCTCCCTCACCCAAAGCTGAAAACACTCACATATACCATTGAGGTAATCTTTCGCCCAAGCATGCTAGATAATTCTCACCATTGGTAGGTATTCAATGATGATAATCAACTTATTTCTTTCCTAGAGAAAGCAGACAATTTCAATGAGCTTCATTTTAAAGGATCTACTTCGGTATGTCATGAGTATGTCACTGGTCAATCAAATGAATCAATAGAAGGTGGAGGCATCTGTCAGCTCAAGGGGAACAAAATTCTAAAAGGTTTAGTCTCCCTGGAATAGTTGTTTGACAAGCATGACTGCTTCATCAGGTAAAAGTGATAGAGTGACCCTAGCTCTTCTCCAAAGATTGAATCTATTAATCTAAGCTCTACAGAGCATCCGTAGTTTTTGAACATCGAGAAGTGTTGTACACCCGAGGAAAAGAAGAATTTTTTCAAGCTATTGAGGAAATATATGGACCTATTGGCATGGTCTTATGCTAATATAAATTCTTTCAAGCCTAAGGAAATTTAACATGACATCCCATTAAAGGACGATGTCAAACCCTTTTTGCAGAAATAGAGGCACTACAATCATAAGATATCAGGTACCATCCAGGTAGAAATACAAAAGATGTTGGATGTGAGAATTATCTTTCCTATCCATCATAGTACAGGTCGCAAACATTGTGCCTGTGTGAAAGAAGAATGGTGAAATACGCATATACATATATTTTCACAACTCCGAACCAGCGTCCCTGAAGGAAAATTATCCACTACCCATAATGGATTAGGTTCTACAAGCAGTAACTAGTTTAGAGATGCTATCCATGATCAATGGTTTTTTGGGCTATAATCAGATTGATGTCTCACCTGAAGATCAATTCAAAACAATGTTCACTATTCCTTGGGGTACATTCACCTACATCAGGATGCCTTTCGGCTTGACCAATGTGGGTGCCACCTTTCAACGAGCTATGGACTTTGCATTCAAAGGTATGATGGGGAAGGTCATCATGGTTTATCTATATGAATTAATTGTGTTCTCTAAAAAGTGAAGTGATCACTTTGTGATCATTTAGAGCAAGCATTGACTAGATGCCGAGAACACGGGATTTCCCTAAATCCAAAAAATTCTATTTTTGGGGTCACTGAAGGAAAGTTGTTGGGGCACGTTATCAGCAAGGAAGGAAAAAAAATTGACATCGAAATAGTCAAGGCTATTTAGAGCCTTACCTTGCCCATAAGTAAGTCTGGTGTTCACTCCTTCTTTGAAAAGGTGAATTTTCTCAGACGCTTTGTTCCAGACTTCACTGAAAAGACTTGTCACATATCAAATATGATGAAAGGGTCACAAAATTTTTGTTGGATAAAATAAGGAAAGACGTCATTCGAGGATATAAAATCCTTAGTTGCTCATGCACCAATTCTGGTGTGCCCCAACTTCTCCAAATATTTCATCATGTACAGTTATACATCTGTGCATACTGTATCTACCATCTTAATACAGAAGAACTTTGAGGATGTTGAATCCCCAATCATGTTCATGAGCTCCCCTCTCAAGCTTCATGAATTGAAGATGTCTTAGTTAGAAAAACATGCCTTTGTAGTAGTCAAAGCAGTCAAGAGCTTCGGTACTACATCCTAAACTCTCATACGGTAGTGCTGGTTCTTGACACAATAGTTAATTCTATCCTAACTCAACAGGAGTTAGGAAGCTTACGAGGGAATTGGATCACAAAGGTCCAAGAGTATGATCTAGACATCAAACCAACCAAGTTGGTAAGGGGTAGAGGCCTATGTCAGCTCATGGCTGAAAATAAAGATTCAGGGATCCTAAAGAGAAAGTTGATTACATCGATGGAGCGTAGGATGAGTTGGAGAAAGCTGATTCTCTACCTATGGTTCTATTTGTTGCGACTAGCGACGAGTGGTATTCGACATTGCTTTCTTTCTCACTTATGGTGAGTGTCCAGCCCATCTAACTTCAAAGGATAAGTGGACAGTAAAGCTCAGGGAAGCCAGATATGTCATATGGGATGATGGTTTATATAAGTGTGAGATTGATGGCATCTTCCTATGATGCGTTGACAAGCCACATCAGGTGAAGTTACTAGAAATATTTCATGATTCAGCCTACGGTGGTCACTTTTCCTCTTCTATGATAGCACATAAGATCATTTGAGCTAGGTACTACTGGCCAACGCTATTTCAAGATACAGACCACCTAGGTAGCAAAATGTGAGCTCACACAGTTTTTGGTAAACCAAAATTGGTTGTTTTTCCCCTCAGGCCCGTCATTATTGATGAACCATTCAGGCAATGGGGAATTGACTTTATCGGAGAACTCCATGCCCAAACAAGTTCTAGACATAGTTATGTCCTAACAATAATGTGATTACTTCACCAAATGGGTGGAGGCCATACCTATAATGCCACCTTTGAAGTTGTTTGTAACTTCATCAAATAAAATATCATTGTGAGATTTGGCATCCCACACAAGATCATTACGGATAATGCTACAAAATTCTTCTTGTGGGAAGTTATTGGTTTTTGCTATAAATACGGAATAACCTTGGCCCATGCCTCAGATTATTACCCTCAAGGGAATGGTCAGGCTGAATCCAACAATAAAAACCTAGTGACTATCATACAGAAGCTAGTCGATGAGAATCATGATCATGGCACAAGTCATTGTATGATGCTTTGTGGGCTGACCGTATTACCCAGAAGAGGTATCTCAAAATTTCACCTTTTCAATTGTTATATGTAATTGACATTGAGATCTCTATCTCCACGTAACTCCCTACTTTAATCTTGGCATTATCGTAGATGAAACTTTCCAGAATTCTCTTAAAAAAAGGATCATGTATCTAACAAAACTTGAAGAAAAAAGGGTAAGGGTGGTCGACAGGATCACCGAACATCAAAATAAAGTCAAAATACTATTCTATAAAAATTCCAAGTAGAAATATTTCCAGGTGGGAGATCTTTTCCTCCTATGGGAAAAGTGAAGAGAACCAAATGGCATGCATGGGAAATTTGATTCTCTTTGGAGAGGGCCATTCAAGATCAGACAGTTGAATGGAGAGAGTAGCTTCTATCTCTCATATCTAGATGAAACTGAACTACCGCTTCCCTATAGCAGGCAACATCTCAAAATATTTAGGAAGTAGAGTTTGCTCTCTTCTTTGTATAGTTTTCTTTAGTTGTGTGTTTGTTTTTGTCATGTGTTTACTTTCTGTTATTGTTGTGTTTTCCTTTCTTTTTCATCACCCTTGTTTTTTATCTTGTAACCCAATGGATAGGCACATGAAAATATAGGATTCTCTACCCTTAAGCTTCACTCGAAGATAGTCCCCAGAAAGAGCCAGTTATTATCCTGTAAAATTGACAAGGGCAATTTTACAGGTAACCATACCAAAATTCCATTTCGGTCCCCTGATAAGGTCTATTAATGTTTTGAAAGGCCTAGAACTCCCTTTTGGAAAATCAAGTTTCAAAGAACTTAGCCATTTTCAAACCTTTTGACTGGGCGCAAGTAATGTAGTGTCAACACTCTCAAAATTACACCCCTTTGGTCCCTAGGTGCACTCATGCTTATTACAACATCATTAAATGATGCACCCTATTTAAGTGCACTCATGGCGCATCCACAATCATGTTAACACCTTTTTAGTGTTCCTTAGGTGCATGTAACATGATTTTGACATATTAAACATTGCGCCCTGGTGCAACCTCGCCCATGTCAACACTATGTAAAGTGCGCCAAAGGAAAAAGCTGGCGGCGTAATAAATGCGCATTTTCCTATATATAGGTGCACTTGACCTATCATATTCACAATTGAAAAAACATGAAAAGTTATTCCTCTGTGCCTATCAGTTGCTCTTGTTAGCCCACACATTCCATTTTTCATGATCGTAGACCCCACCTCATCCCTTCGTCGTTATTTATACCAAGTAAGTGGTTTCTACAATCCTTGTTTTGTTTATGGATATTGAGCTAGGTGATTAGGATTTTTGAATAATAAAAATGAATTTAGAAGGAAAGGATAACGCCATTTGCAAACCCAAGTACCCACCTACAAACTCTCCTTTTCCTTTTCTTCTAGATCTATAAATTTGGAAGGCTCAGCCTAGAATATAAATCATGCCCATTTTTCCTTCACTCCTTGCCTTGCTAGGTTTTCCCTCCTGGACATCAAAATCTGAGCCAAAAGAGTAAGAATTGAGAAAAAGGGAAATCCACCCACATAGTGAAACTGTTTTCACTATGGCACATTGCAAACTCCTGTTACACTAAACACAATCATGCCCCTTTAGTGCACTATTTCACTATGTTACATTAAAAATAGTCATGTCATTGGTGCATTAAAGGACCACACAAAGCATAAGCCCTTCTCACACCCTATAAACTACAAAATTCCTAAGGCGCAAGCGCTAGCGCCAAAGCAACATCAACAACACTGCATGTTGTGCAAACCCTTTCCACACCATGCAAACCAAGCCCCTTGGTGCACTTGACCTATGTGTTACACCTTCTGCAAATGTGCTTGGCGCACCTCACCCTCATGCAACATCTACCACATCTACGCCAATGGTGCACCCTGAGACCTTGCTACACCAAACAAAACTACGCCCAATTAAAACACTTCCTATGCGCTAGCACATATTCCTTGACATCAACATCTGAATGTTGTGTGTAGCCTTTCCATGCCCTATGCCCCTTTTGGCACTGCTTTCCCCATGCAACACTCCCTAAAAGTGCACCTTGCTTTTCAAAACCCCTGCAAAGCCTGTAGTAAAGTTGCGCCTTGCACCCAGAGGCTCATAAGTTGATAATTTTTCATTCTACAAAGCTTTTATGGACAACTTGATGGCTAACATGGCCCTTCTATGTTGGAAATCTTTGATTCTTCTTGCAGAGCAACAACAATCCTCGAGTGCACTTATGTCTTCATTGAGTAAGAAGCCAACCAAGTACAAAGGCAAAGCCAAGTTGATGGAGTAGGAAATGAAGTATAAATACCAAAATGTCAAGATGCCTGACTCACTTGCAGAGTGTGATTTTGATATTAGAGATTCAGAACTTGGGCATATAGACATGGACAACTTTTGGGCCAGAACCAAGAAGGTCACAGGCAGCCCGTGGATGGATAAATTGGTTAGTAGTGGTCTGCACTTTGTTGTAGGGATCCTAGTGAGCACAATTAATAATGAATTCATCATGTTGGTGGGTCGTTGTTACAACAAGGACACAAGATGTGTCAAAAATGAGGAGGGCAAGGTGATAATCAACCTCACAGCCTGACACTTTGAAACTATCTTGGGCATCCCCCACCATAGGCATTTTGTGGCAGTAAGTCAAGAAGACTGCATGAAGACTTGGACCGATAATGAGGACAAGTGCATGCAAATGATGAATGAGGTATACCTCAAGAATAAAAAGGTGGTGAGCAGGTGGCCCCAAGTCATTCATCATAGTGATTTTTCCAAAGAGATAAGTGACACGATTGCCTTCCTAAGCAGAGTACATGGGCTCCCTGATGCCCATTACTTTCACAAGTGGATCCTCAGGTATTTGGAAACAAGGAATAAAATGTACCCGATCAGCATTTTGGCTGGGCCAAAATTATCAGTGATACAATCTTGGAACAACTTCAATGACTTTCAACAACTGGGAGGTTCTAAATGAACTCCTATGTAGTATATGCTGCCAGGAGAGAGACTACCCATGGTTGGATCAGTATGGGGTATGGCCCCAGGTCAAAATATATGAATACTATCCAGAGTTGAGGCTTGAGAATAGCATAGCTCAGTTCAAAAAGATCAATGATGTATTCTTCTATGGCATCATCTACCTCTTGAGACCCAAAATGACTCATGGTTAGATAAGAGAAAAGCTTGATCACCACCATAAGGAAGTGGGGAGCGTTGTTCACGCAATTCCCAACCTTTACCTATCTCAGAGCTACCAAATTCTTGGGAGAACCCACAAGATTACTGAGATATGCGGGGCCTAAACTAATCCTTATAGAGCTATTAAGGAAGCTTATCACCTATCATGAGTAGTGTATGAAGAGGAAGAATGGAGGAACTCCATTCCCCCTCACATAATAAGTAGGTACATGTGCCCCTCATAAATTAAAGCTTGGGAGACGTATGTAGAGCTTTAATTGCTTAATTTGAAGCATAATTTACCAGCAACGCCAACCTTTAATCCTCGTGGTTACCTTCCAGGGGAAAATATCAATCCTATCCATGTTCCTCAGATTGAGGATATCTACATCGAATTAAATCATGAAGTCAAACTCAGGTGAAAGGATCACTCCCGGCTAGCCCTGGCAGAGATCATTCAATATGGTGTGGCCATCATCCTAAAGGATTTCCTAGAAACTGATCAGGAAATTGATCAGGTTTACCTAGACACGGAAGGGGATGATTGGTCATTCCCAGGATATTGATAGGAACAAAGCACCCCAGACCATCCAAGAAAGATTTCAACCTACTCTGTAACACACCGAGCATTGGTGTAAGAAAAATGGTATCATCTATCTTGGGGTAGATTTTATCACATCTCCCCTAGGCAATGCACCCACCAGGCCAAAACACTTGCCTAAAGGAAAAGGAAAAGATAAAGTGGGAGAGGCAAGCACTACTCAAGAGAAAGCTCCTAAAATCCCTCCTACTACCGTAGAAGAGCAAGTTGTGGACTTAGTGTCCCCAGGAAAAGAAGAAGCGGTAAGTGCTCCAATAGACACATCCACTTAGGATGTTGTCACAACTACAACTAGTGAAGTACCAACCATTCCCTCTCTCACTCCTCCTTCCCCTCCTCATGTTGCTCAAACAACCACTCCTTTGGTTGTGTCTTCTCCTCTATCTTCTTCCTTTCCCCCTCCCTCTTCCTCCATCTTCTCTTCCCTTATGGATCTATCCCCCAACATTTCTTCCCTCATCTCGTAGATCCCTTCCACCCCCATGGCCTCCTCTCTTGTAGTGACTCCTAATCCCATGAGCATTGGTGTGTCATCCCCTTTCTCCATGCCACCACCAAGTGTTTTAACACACTTCCCCATGTCCACTACAGTTGTTCTTCCTTCCACCCATGTTTCTTCTTCATCCTCTGGTCCCACTCCCATAAGTCCAAGCTGGATTTTAGACCACCTAAGCCAACACAAGAGTGAATTCTGCATTTCACCCATGGACTTTTCCATCATCCCGGCTAAAGAACCAAAGAAGCAAAAATCGATAACTTGCTTTTCAAAAAGTGCTTCAGGTGAAAGGGTTATGGAGATAGCCTACCTGGATCCCATAAAGAAGAAAGAAGATCTGTCTCCTACATATTTTACAGTGACCCAAGTCACAATGGGAACATCATCAAAGATCCTGCAAGGAGAGGCCTTGTTAGCCGTGGATGCCCTTTGCAAGAAACTGCAAGAAGAAAAGGAGAAGAAGAGAATGTTAAAGGAACAAAATGAACATCTTCTCCAAGATCTGTAAAGAATGGGCAATGCACCTCCTATAGTTACCACCAAAACTCTTGAAGTCCTTAGTCAGGAGAAGATAAATGAATACACCAAGATTGGTGAACAAGGTGCAAGCAGTGTCCTCTTGGAGAGAGCAGATCCTCGGAGACAGTGAGGAAGTAATCACGAAGTTCACAGGACTCTACCAAAGTATAGATAAGGTGAACAATGAAATCCAGGCAATAGGAAGACTGTCTCCAAAGATTTGGACCATGTCGAGGTTGTAAGATGAGGCATTCTAGAAAATTATTGACTACCCAGTTGATGACTTGTTAAAATTCAACATCATTGATCACATGCCAGCAAACAACAAAGCTCTTATCACTTTAGACTATAGGGTTGATCAAATGGAGTTTGTCCTAGAAAAGATAGACAAAATCAAGGAGGAAGCCCTGGATGCAAAACATAAAATGGAGCAGATCATCTTGAGGATGTCTCCAGGGTTGCTTAATGCATCATTCACCTTAAGAGAAGCAAATGATATTATTTAGCTTTTCAAGGGAATTACATCACAAGGTTTGACACCAGAGGTCACTTTTGATCAAGAATCTATCAACAACCTTCTGGCATGCTGCAATTTTGTCGGGTACTTGATTGAGGCAGGAAATGAATACTTCAAGCTCCCTGATAGGCTTAGAGATGAATGAGAAACTTTCGAATTCATTGGAGACCACACAAAGGGTCCCGATCATGATCAAATTTAGAAGATGATCAGCAATTTTATGGAGTATCGAGCTTAGTATCATATCACCTCTCCAGAGTAGAAATAAGACACTCCATTCAAGCAAAGGGATGATGATGAATAGGATTCCTCCTCCTAGGATAAATCCCATTTTTGTAAAATTATTTAAAAGTATGTTGGCACACATGATGAATTCATCCATGTTGCACCATGGGATGTTGTCATCCACAAATTGCCCCAAAGTCAACATTTGACTTTTAGATATTTTGTAGATATTTTGTAAATAAGTTGTTGGCTCCTTTTTGTCTTCTTTCTCCTTCTCCTTCTATAAATACTTGGATACTTGTAGTATTCAAGGGGTTAACAATCTTGTATGAAAAATAGAAGTGAGGAGAGAAAGACTTTGAGCTTTCTTGTAACAGAAGAAAATATTAATACAAATATTGAGACTTTGTGCTTAATTCATGTGTTATATGCATTAGATATTTCTTACATCAGATCTATGTGTCTATTTTGTTAGATTCATATCTACTTTTGTCATTTTTTTATCAGTATTGCTTTATTTGTTTATGTGAGTAAGTTTGGCTTTGTTTACTACCGGCCCAAAACATAAATCCTCTAACCTTTCTACTTTGGAATTAGTTTCTTTTCTCCCTTTAGATCCATCTTTCTTCCATTCCTTCCTTCATTCCTTTTTGTTCTTCATCGAAACTAGCTCTACTGGGATGAGATCCCAAACCCCCCTAAAGGTAGAATATTGTTGGACTTGCACAGATTCCTGCAAGTAGAATAGCAATAAACTAGTTTCACTTTGTTGTCTCAAAGAGGGCTATGCCACACACCTGTTGCTGTCTATCCATAGATCTGCTAACCAATGATTTTCAAACCAACAAGTTCCGAAGTGTAGTAATGTTATGGAACTAAAAGACTTCAGACCTATAAGTCTTTGTAACACTTCCTATAAAATTTGCACAAAAATTATGGCCCTCAGGCTTCAGATGATCCTGCCCAATATCATTTCGGAACAACAAGGGGGCTTTGTTATAGGTAGAAAAATACAGGATGGGATAATTTCTATCAAAGAGACTATTCATTCGGAAAAAATCAGTAAGAAGGTTGCTTTATTCTTAAAACTGGATATGGCAAAAGCTTATGATAGGGTTTTGTGGAGCTTTCTAGACAAAATCCTTGACAAGTTTGGCTTTGATAGAGATTTGAGACATATGGTTCAGGCATGCATCTCTAATGCATGGTTTTCTATCCTCATGAATGGAAGTCCTATTGGGTTCTTTCCTAGCACACAAGGATTATGGAAAGGGGATCCCCTCTCCCCTTTCCTCTTCATTTTAATGGTAGAAGCTCTCAGTAGAAGACTCAATGTTGAAACGGAAAAAGGCTTCATCAAAGGGATTTCTCTAGCACTTGATATGGAAAAGGTTTCTCATCAACACTTTGTTGATGAAACTTTCGTGGTGGGGAAGCCATTGTCCCGAAAGCTAGAAAACTCGAGAGCATTTTTTATGATTATATGGATGTCTCGGGACAAATGATTAACTTCAAAAAAAGCTCTCTTTTTTTCTTGAACTCGTGTGGGACGATTCTTTGTAAGAAGATTACTGAAATTTTTGAATGTACCTACAAACCCTTCCCCACCTTATATTTAGGAATTCCTCTTGGAGATAGGAGTCCCTCTTGTTCTGAATGAAATTTTCTAATTGAAATATTTGAAAGGAAATTAGCAGTTTGGAAAGCTAATCTTTTATCCCAAGCAGGAAAAATTACTCTTCTGATCAACTCTCTCCAGAGTCTTCCTATGTATGCAATGTCACTATACTAACTTCCTATCACAATAGGGGAAAGATTGGAAAAGATCCAGAAAAGGTTTTTATGGAGTAACATAGAAAGTAAAGATAGAATCCCTTAATTTGCATGGAGCAGAGTGTGTATACCCAAGAAGCTTGGAGGATTAGGTCGCAGAGACCGGTCCAAAATGAATAAAGCTCTACTTGCTAATATTGGATGGAGACTAACAAAGGAAAATGGATTTTGGGCCAAAATCCTTAAGAAAAATATTGGCATGATAATAATGATAAAAGATGGATGTTTAAATAGGTGACATTCAATGGCTCATGCATATGGAAAGCCATTGATTGGGCAAAAGAAATTCGAACAAGGGCAACTTGAGATGGAAAATAGGAAGAGGCAATGAGATAGATGTTTGGAAATACAAATGGGTAGGTGATTTTACCCTTCAAGATAAATTTCCACAAATCTCTGCATTAATGGAAGCTAAATATGGAGAAAAGGTTATCAACTCCATGGCTAAGGAAGAGTGTTTCGGACATGAAAAGCTTTGGAAATGAGAGACAAGATCTAAATGATCAAATGAAAGGGATTAATGAGTTTTTACAAAATTATGTATCATATAATACCAAGGAACAAGATAGAATCATCTGGGATAAGGAACCAAGTGGAAATTTCACTATCAAATCAGCCTATTGCCTCTTTTTTGAGGGTCAAACTGGAGAAGAAGATTTAATGGATGGAAAGATCTAGAATAAGAACATAACACCTAAGGTAAATGTGTTCAGCTAGCTCACTTTTGGAAAAAAATCCTAATAGTTGATAATCTAGAAAAAGAGGTTTCAATGGGTTAATATATGGGTGCTCTGTGAAAGCAAAATGGAATCTGTAAACCATATGTTTTGGAATGCACATTTGCACATCAACCGATCTCATCTATTTTGATTGGCTTCTCGATTAATTGGGTTATCCCCAAAGATATAAAAGAAGCTTGGTACCAATGGGAATGTCATTTTCATAGTAAAGGGCTAAAAAATCTATGGACCATAAGCTTAAGCCAACTATTGTGGGAAATACGGAAGGAAAGAAATAGAATAATTTTTAGGACAGGAGTCTCCCTATCAAACTGTCAATCAAAAATCTTTTTGAAGTTAGAAATAATTTCTCTATCCTCTGGAAAAAAGAATTGGAAATATTGGATTATGAACAACATTTCTTAGAGAATTGGAATGTTTCAAGGATTCCACAATCAAATAGACCTAATCCTAGATTGGGGATTAAGTGGAATCCTCCTTGAAGGTTCTCTAAAATTTAACTTCGATGGAGCAGAAAAGGGAACCCGGGTAAAGCGAGGGGAGGAGGAGTCATAAGGGACTCTTTAGGACAATTTATTTTAACTTACTTCTTTAACCTTGAAAACAATCGAACAATGTGGTGGAAGTAGCCTGCTCTTGATGCAGGGGGTGAAGATTGCAAAAGAAAAAGGTTTCAATCTCCTGGAAGTGGAAGGAGATTCATTGTATATTATTTCTTGCATGAAGGGTTCTTCCAATCCTTCCATATCTCTGAAGATTTCATATGTAAAAGCTGAGTCTTTTTAAAATTCTTTTGCGAATATTTCTTTCAACCATGTGTATAGGGAGGGCAATAATGGTGCCAAATTTGTTGCTAATCTTGGGGTTAGCTCTAATGGTCTCCATATTGTCGAGAAACTCTTTGAAATGAATGTAAATTTCATTGAAATCATGAAAAGGGAGGAAGCCTTTAATAATTTTTCTAACTCTCCCACTCGTGCAATAACTCTACATGATTTTATATTTCTTGTGTGAGTTGGATCCCTTTGTTCACATGGGAAGCTGGGCCTTTTTGGATTTAGGGAAGCTGAAAAAAGAAACATCGATTCTCTCAGTCTGCATTTTATTTGTAAAAGTTTTTATAGGTACAGAAGGATGGGAGGGGATTTGGTACATACAGAACCTTCAAGGTGTCCAAAGATATCAATAGAGGTGAAGATCTTCTCGAAAAGGTGGGATTTGCTATCTTTTCTCCATAACTTCGAGGGCCTTAATGAAATCTTGAGAAAAGCGATTACAAAGACTTGGAATGAAGGGAAAGTCTAGGTCAGCAATTGTTCCCTTACAATTTCACCCAAACTCATTGCTAAATAGAATGGTCTCGTATTTGGAAGGTAGAAGTATTTTTAAGCCTAAATCTTATTACAGTCTTGAGATTGACTATTTTTTCCAAGGTAAAGGGGAACCTATTTCTCTTCATAATGGATATGCTAGGAGTAAGTTGCCTTCTCCTTTTGATGAAATTACCAAACTTCTTATGTCCTATATCACATTGGAAGGTAGATATAAAGTAATATATGACTACCATTTTCCAATGTTAAACCATATTCACAATGCCAAACTATATAACTTTCCTTTCTACTTATTCTCTTCTCTGGAAAAATCTATAACGACGGTGAAGAAAGCAAATTTCATTTTCCCCTTACACTAAGGTCTAATAAAAACTATCATTCGGATGAGCACTCCCCTGTTGGGAAAAAACAACAAATTTTGGGCTTTGGCTTCAAACATTTCATTGGGTAAAAGGACAAGGAGTATGGAACCCAAGGATGATAGTTGTGATGAAATTGGTTTGGGGAATCCAGTGGCCAAAAGAACTAGATCAAGCAAGGGTAAAGAGGGAGACATGTCTCAGTTCAGGAAAGTTCAGAATTTGAGTCGAGCTGAGGAGGATAACATCAGCTATGTTTCGGATGAATGCCCTGGTGAAAATCCATCCCGAGAAGGAATCCTGTCATGAGAAAGCAGAAGAGGAAGTAGAGAGTAGTGAGGATGTTTCTAGCTTAAAATAAAAAGAGTATTCCAAGAATATTGAGGAAGCTATCCACAGTATTCACAATCTGAAAATAGCTCAGATGGAGCTTTTCTCGGCCCAAGAATCAATTGTCAAAACTCATGCTTTCATGAGAGATTTTGAAAACTACAAAGTAACCAATGACATCAACAGGCATTAAATCAGTTTGATCACTATGGACATCAAGGAGCTGAATGAAAAAGTTGATAAAATGTCTAACCTCATCCTCTGTGAAAACCTCAAAGATGCAAATGCCAAAAGAATGGAAATGGAGAAAGAGATGCTTAAAATGAAAGGAATTATTATGAAAATTAGAGATGCTCATGTCCTTAATGTGAAGAGTACTATATACCATCTAAAACTGCTGGCTGAAATGATACAGTCCATGGAATTGGAAAAAGAAAAAGAAAAGGATGGCACAGGCCCAAAGGTGGTGATCAAATAACCTAACTACAAGTACTGGAAGGAGACTATAGCAACTTTGGTCAAAGAATGGAATGGATGCATGGAGATGGTGGATGATCTGGTCAAAGAAAAATGAAATTTAATGGTTTGGAATCTGCTACTTGTTTACCTTTTGTTGTTAGTTTTATCCTTGGGACTGCTATATAATGTATAACATATATAATGGATATCATATACTGGTGTTTTTGTTTTTGATATTTTAGATCATGTCTGGCCTTTGAAGGTAAATACTTTGGCCAATATATAAGAAAACTGTAACTCTTTGTAAAGGGGTAGGGTCCCCTCAACCATAAATTTTACCTCTAATAAAAAAATGCAACCTTTAAGTAAACACAAGAAGCATCATAAAGGAACTTGTCTTCTTTTGTCACTTACTTTGGAATCCATCTGCAAAAATTTCTAGCATGGGTCAGTTCGTTGAACTGAGCATGATAAGAACTAATCATTAAAGTGATGTGATTTTGACTAACTATCTCATAAAAATAACTCTAATCTTATGAAACATTAAGAAATATAGATAGATACCTAGCAAAGAATTAAGTACCACTAAAAGAAGAACAGAGTGAGAAACCTTGTCACATTAAATAAGTATCAAGATTAAACAAAAATATTTGTTCAACAATTTCATAAGAAAATATACAACAGAAAAGTAATATTACATCCCAATTACTTATCTGTTTCATACTATAGTGTCTTTGAATCATTCCAATTTAAACCAACTCTAGCCTAACCTTTTTGTTCAACATCAACAAATTTTACAAGGTTTAAATTCCATGTACTTCTCTTGAAGATAGTCACACATCGATTCATTACCTTCTTAACAATCAATTGAGAAGGAAATAAAAAGGAAATAAATTGATTCATCCAACTATCTACTCTGCAATCCCCTTCAGCTAACCTAACCAAAATAGTCAGCTTCAAGCAAGGTGTAATAATAATGAGAAATAAACAATCAGAGAGAGATAACAATCAACTACCTTTTGAGCACAAGAGTAACAGTAATGAAATCCATAACTCAAAAAGGAGAGAGAGAATGAGATGGAAGTCAATAATCAAGATGAGAGAGAGATTCTCATTATTTATTCCCAATACTGAACTGAATTATATAAACTGTAAAATGTAAATTAATTAACAACAATGTACTTCCCTCAACGTAAAATAGGGACGGTTTAGTAGCTTACTAGCTACCACTAAAGGAAATATTCAGAGAATTCATTCTACAACTGTACCAGAAGTATCAAGCAACAAATGATCTTCTAAATTCATCCACGTTGATAGCTTTACACAAACAAAGCTTATGCATCCAAAATAGAAAGTGATTATGAGATTACAGTCAAGTAAAAAATGTTTCCTATTCCATAGGAAGGAAAGAAGTAGTTTTCAGATACAATGAAAAGAAGTCCAACTAGATTCAAATACAATTGGGAATAACGAAAGGATTGCAATCCCCCAGTATATGAGTTCATCATCGAGCCTAAAAGGAGAAGGATAAACTTTACGCTCCAACTGAATTTTGACTAAGATGAAAGCAATCAAAGGAAATGAAACCCCAAATTGGTTCCCAAAATCAAACAAAAGGGAGAAGAGTAAGACCGAATGTTCCAACTCTTTCCCCTCAGATAACAAAAACCAAACTAATCCCAAGATCCACTAAAATAGTTGACTTTCACAATAAAATCTACATAAGTAAATTGAAAGGTTTTCCACAAACCATTTAATACATGTAAGTAAGAGAAATAACAATATCCTCACACAGTCCTTGGAAAGGAGTTAAACTGAAAATTACCATATTTTGAACAAGGAAGGTCAAAACCAAATGAAATCCCTTCTAACAATCCCACAAAAATTCATGGGTTTAAACACATTAAACTCAAAGGGAGAAAATGTTTCATCATTGTCCTTTTAACAAGTTTAAATTCACAATACATCGAATCCAAATAGTTGTTCCAACTTATCTCAAATAGAAACAACCATTCAAGGTGATTCATTTTTAGAGAAGATGAAGCACTTCATACTTCCCACAATTAAAATAAAAACAAACCCAATTAAAATATTTACCACATAATGCTTTCCCTTAATCCCTTGTGCACAGAAAACTAGAAGCCCACATGACTTAAGCATCATTCTAGTTTCAAATACGATAAACATGATTTACTCAAACATGCATTCAGAAAATACCCATATTGCATCCTTTCAAAACAAAAACTCAAACAAAAGATCACAACCAAAATACACAAAAACATTTCCACAAAGACATTCATTTCAAAGAGGAGAGTTCTTTTAATGAAGACATTTAATAAAAAGTAGAACTATTTAATAAGAAGAGCCTATCATGCATGATGAAATTTATTGTTGATTTGAGAATATCTTCATAGAGCTTCTCAAGAATATCTTCTTTTCAAACAATGTCAACAACCAAATCTCCCAACTACCTCCATGTTTCCATAGGTTCAGAAATAGTTTGGGGATGCTCAAGATCATAATGGATCGAAAAAAAGACTTGCTGGTTCGAAGAACCAAAACCACATGCAGAGAAAAAACTAGGACCAGACTGACCAAAAACATTCCCAATTCCATATGCCCATCTCCTAGGTGGTTTCCTCCACTACTCCCAAGGCTATTGAATGCATTGAATGTAAATTCCCTCTCTTTCCTTATGCCACTGCCACTTCAAATTTGGGAAGTTTATTTCAAAAACTAACATGCATTTTTAAAATTTAATAGAGATTATAGCTAGGCATCCCACCTACTTTTCTTGCCTCTTCCAAACTTGGAAAATTAGGATGTAAGGACTGAGATTTAATTTTCATTAATAACTTAAAAACCACCGCCACCAACCTTCTATTTGCCGCGTAACCCATAGGTCCCCTTTCATCTTAGTAATAGTTTAGGTCACCTTGGCATTGGTTATTTTTCCATCTTAGTTCTTAGGTCTTTAAAATTTATCTTAGGTTAGTTAAAATCCATAACTATATCACATACCATCTTAGGTTATAATCCATATAGGGTAGGGCACTGCAACATAGTTTTAGGCGTAAAGCTGTAATAGTTTAGTAATAGGTCCTAGGTAAGTATTATTACCTTAGGTCAAAAATCCAATAGGGAAACATTATAGTTTAGGTCAGATCCGAATAGCACCAACCATTCCAACCAAAGTTAAGGCATTTTCCTTATAAGACCAATAATAGGTCCTTAATCTCCTCCACGGTATTTAGTGATCCAAAAATTAATAAAGGAGGTCCAAACTTACAATTTGCAACATGATGCTAGGAAGGATACCTGAAGCCAAGTCCTTAAAATTTATATCAAAACATAGCTCGGTTCCATAATATGTTTCATTCATCATGTCTATTAATAGGATGACAATAAAGATAATTGAAGGAGACCTTGGATCAATGGAATTTATTCAAGATGTGTTGTTGACATATGGAAGATGTGAAAACAATAGTATGATTTATGACTTATATTTCATAGATTATAATGGCTTCACTTCTAAGTAAATGAAGAGTTACAACAAGCATGAATTACGGACAATAATAACTTATCCATTGCAAACATGATTTTCAATGTTAAAAGAATACACCTTCCTAAGACAAATCACCTATCAGCGTTTGTAATGTCAAAAGTGGAAGTTGTCATAAGAATGATCATGACCAAGATGTTACATACCTTCCTCCTTAAAATAATCATTGTCACGATGATTAACTTAATCAAACCATTAAGGTTTTAGGAAAATTTTTCCTTCCATTCATATGTCCATAACGGGACTAAAATTGAAAACTTCAACTTTTCAAAATAGTATTTAAAATAGCTATCAAATTGTTCAATAACTGCCCATGTTTGGAAGATTTAACATCAAAACATGAATACATTTTTCATATTTTATTTATTTTCAGAATCAATTCTGATCAAACAAGTATGGATAAGTAGATCTCATATCTTTGAGATTTTCCTAGGTTACACTTTCTTCGTTAAACTGGTCCCACTAGACCTTACATTAACTTATTTCACAATTTCTTAAGTGCAACTGGAGAGTTTCCAGCACTCGAATGGGTTTAACCACAATTATTTATGGGTCTTAGACCTGTTAGGAATTCTAATTCAACACGTGATAAATTTGAAACATATTTCTTAAGAAAAGAAATATGAAAAACATCATGCATTTGTGGTAAAGTAGGAGGTAGAGCTACATGTTAAGATACGGGGTTGATGACTTCAACAATTTCAAAGGGTCCCACATAATGAGGTGATAACTTGGTAGCCTTGCCAAAAGTTATAGAACTCTTTTTAGCTTAACCCGAAGAAAGACCTTCTCACCAAGTTCAAATTTCCTATCCACCCACTTTAAGTCTGCATAAATTTTCTACCTATCTACAACTTCCTTCAAGTGTTCACAAATCATTTTAACTTGTTATTCCATTTCTGTAAGGATTTCAGGCCCTATCACCTCTCTATCTTCAATGTTGTCCTAGCTAATAGGGGTTCTACATTTCCTTCCATATAGTGCTTCGAAAGGTGCCATTTTTAGAGAGGCATGATAAGTATTATTATAAGAAAACTCAACTAATGGAAGGTACTCCTCCCATTTATATTGTTGATCCATACAATACATTCTTAGCATATCCTCTAAAACTTGATTAACTCTTTCAGTCTGTCCATCCATTTCTGGTGATACATAGAACTGAAATTCAGTTTAGTTCCCAGAGCTGCATTAAGCATCTGCCAAAATCTTGATGTCATTCTTGGATCTCTATCTGATATGATTAATTTAGGTATTCCATGTAACCTGAAAATCTCATGCACAAATCTTCTTGCTAACACAGGTGAATCATCCTTTAGATTACCAACAATAAAGTGTGCTACTTTTGTTAGTTTATCAACAACCAGAATAACATCATGTTTATTCTTTGACATAGGCAACCCTTGAACAAAATCCATGGTTATCACTTTCCATTTGTACTATGGAATGTTGTGAGGGTACAATAAACTGGTTGGATGCATATGTTCCACTTTAACTCATTGACATTCTAAACAAGTGCATCACGATTTCCATCACATCCTTTTTCATCCCTTTCCAAAAATATTGTTGTTTTATATCAGCCAACATCTTTGTAATGCCAGGGTGTCCAGAAAAAGGTGAGTTGTGAAATTCAACTAATAATTTCTTTCTTAAATCATTTGCCAAAGGTATGTATACGGTTTTCAAACCACAAAATTCCTTCATTGTCAAAATGAAAACCCTTATATCTCGCATCATTTGGATTTACAAGTGTTGTCCTTACGAAAATAAGAATAAGATTCCATGGAACTTTTCACCTCATCTTTAAAGCGAGTTCTTAATGTTATAAGAGCAGAAATATGCTTCCTACGACTCAGAGCATTAGTTATCCATTAGGAGGAATAACAAAAAACTAGAAATTCTAGGACTTCTAATCTAGGTTAGAATTCCTTCAATCTCATTCTCTCTCTCAAAATTAATAGAGGTCATATACGACATTTATTACATCTTATTCATCACTTCTCCTTGCCCATAATGGTTCGAGATTGTAAGGATATTAGCTAAGTCTTATTTTCTCCCTCATTTTCTTAGGTTTTTATACTTCATATGTTTACTTTCTTGTGTCATAATGTATGTTAGTATTTATGCATCATTAATTACAATAGTTATTCTAAAATAGTTCTTAATCATAAATCTATTTTTATTAAATCAAGGTGCATTTAACTCAATGGTATCTCAACACTTTTGGAACTTGGTCACTTTTTATGGTTTTTAGTGTATCATAAATCTATTTTTATTAAATTGGGGTACATTTCACTCAATAGTATCTCAACACTTTTGAAAATTTGTCACTTTATTTGGTTTTTAGTGTAATAATTACCGATTAGTGACAAACAACATAAATTAACATGTGGTAGTTATTTAATTTCCTACATCTCATAAAATTGTTTTTTATTATATTTGGCAAAAATAGGGATCGGCTCCTAGGGGCTAGTACAAAAGAGAGGAACACAACCAAAAACAAAATAGAAAAAAAAACTAGAAAGGGGTCCCAACTAGATGAGTTAAATAGTCTTAACTCTTACATTGTAGGATCTAGACCCCAGAGAGGACAAAAAAGACCAAAAAGCAATAGGACACCATAGTTCGCCAATAGTCCGCACATAGTTCAGAGAACAAAAAAACCTCCACAACAAACAGAAAAAACCACTTTGGAGGCCCCGGGCCAACAACATTCATCCTGGATTCTAGTACCATCCATCACCTAATCCTCCTCCGAGATACTTATGTGAAGGTTGAATCTACTCCTTTTCTTTTCCCCTTGATCCCCTCCAGCTGTCAAATAGAACTTTAACCTAAATCTCCGACTTCTTCTTCATTTCGTGTTTTATCTGGACTGATCCACAACCATATTATTTGAAATGTTGATGATGTTTAGAATGGACTCCCTTTGCCCCTCATTTGTGTCCTCCGTGGATTTTAGGACCCCATCTAAATACAACATCTTCCTGCTCCATTCTTCAAATACATTAGGGTCTCCCACACATTCATTCTTCCTCAAAGCGCTGGCTTCCCCAACACCACCCTCATTTTTTTATTTATATTTATCATTCCCCTGGAGGGTACCCTTACCCACTTTAATTTTAGTTAGACGATCTGCAAGAGTAATATCATCTTCCTCGGCTTGCTCCTCCGGGACCGCTATCAAAGGGTAATCTAGGCGGCTTCCCATTCTCAACTAGAAGAAGAATCAGGCCCTCATGGAGGGGCAGCTCAACTTTCTCATTTTGGAAATCCATCAACAAATTTGAAAGAGAGGTGGCAAGAAAAAGGGAATACTAACCATAAAATTGTGACGGAACATGTTGAGGAAGGTCATGTGATGGGTATATATTTTTATACTTACCCTCCAGCATAATATATTTCATAACTTGAAGGAAAACATCCTTCCAGACCCTAAGAATGTAGGAACACACAATGCCATCCGTGAAGAAGTAACATGTCTCCTTTCCAACGAAAAATTGATCAATCTTGAGGTCTCTACGGGTTCTTTCCTTGTAGATATTTACCCCTTCCATCTTCATATCAGTCACCCTGGCAATATTGGATTATGAGACCTCAACCTCCACACCGCGGATAGTAAAAACCCCCTCTTTCTAGGATTTTCTGAAGTCCTTTGATAGATTTTGGTCGTGACCATGTAATTTAGCAATATAATTGCTAAATCCTCTAACTTTAAGCTTGTTCAAAAGATCCTAGTTACTCTCCTCCATGTTACATTTGGTGGTTTCCACTCAAATCCTATCTCCACCCATCTTCATGTTTCCAAAGTTGTCATCCCAGTAAAATATTTCCACAACCAACAAGTTTTTCACTCTATTAAAGGTCGAGTAGAAACAATGATTTTTGTAAAAGCTAGCATGGTACCTAGAATACTTTCCCCCACTTGTGTCGGCATCATTTATCCTAGCACCTTCTATCCTTAATGATTTCATCATTAATATTAGAGGGTAATCTCTCTCCTTTACACCAAATTTTATACTCATTACGAAGGACTCCACATTGGCCATCTTGTCTACACATTTATTTCCATGCCTCAAGGTATGATTGATAGATATCTTATCAAAATACTTTAGCAATTCCTTGATATCTTGAATGATGTTTTTTAACAACCAATTGATCTTACTCCTATTGAGGAGAGAATTTATAAAAATTAAGGAGTCACCTTCAATCTAGATGTCCTTAAGGCCTTTTTCCTTAGCAACCAAAATACCCAATAAGAGGGCTCGGCTGACAGCCATGTTATTAGTCTTCTTTCCTAAGGGACCCGTATAGACGAACAACCAATCACCCTCACTATTCCTTAAGATACCCCCTCCCCTAGCTTGACCAGGATTCCCCTTTGAAGCCACATCAAGATTGATCTTGATCGTATTTCCAATAGGTCTAATCCAGTAAACATTCTTACTAGGGATTTTGATCTTGACTAGACTATAGGTGAACTTATCCAACACTTCTTGCTCCCATTTTGGGAAAGGATTTTTTGTTTTACCTTTAAACATTTTGAGATTTTCCTTTATGGAAGCTAGGATTTTCCTTTTAGCCACCACAATCGGAGGTTTCGATCTCTAAAAACTATCATTCCTTATATTCCACAAACCCCATAAGAGATGAGGCGAGTAATCTTCCGAGGCCCATGTCGGATAAGGGAACCTAAAAGGGCTCTCCCATTGAGTACAACAATCCTCCATAGTCGAAGGCATAATCCATTGCATGTTGAAAAGTTTTGAAATCAGCAAGAATACACCTTTAGAGAAAGGGCAATGTAAAAAAAGATGATTCACATTCTCTTCCCCTCTCCGAAAAAGAGTGCACCTATTAGGGATCTTCATTCCTCTTTTTATAAGATTTTCAAGCTGAACAGGATTCTATTTTGAATAGCCGGCCAATAAAAATACTCGATCTTAGGGATCAAGTCCTTGATCCATAACTTACCCCAATACTTGTTTTGAAAATATTTCTTGAAGTGTAAGCTATAGGTAGATTTAACATAATAGTTTCCGAGTCTTCCTCTTTCCAAATGATGGACTCCTCCTTAGTTTGGAAGATGGGGTAGGAGGAGGGAGTGTGGTTTCCCGGTGGACCTTATCATCATGACTCGAAATCTCTTATCCATATTTTACCATTCTCTTCATAGAATTGAGAAACCTCCTTCCATATATTGATCTGCTAAAGGGAATCTTTCCAAAACAAAAATTTCATGTTCCGGTTTTTCATGGCTCCATCATTAAGACACCTCTGACAACAAGACGCCAAAATCACTCCCGAATATCCCCGGAACCAATTTCAGCGAAAAGGTCAATTTGGATATTCAAAACAAAATTTCACTGGTTTTTCATGGCTCCATCATTAACATGTGACAACAAGACGTCAATAATCACTCTCGATGCATGTCAATGGAACATCAATAGGATCCGCGACGCGACACGCCATCGATCCTATCGACGACGCCGCATATTGACGCGATCGATTGTTGCGCGTCACTAAATCACGACGATGATCGTGCTCTATTGATACGCATCACCGCTCCTATTGACGTGTCACTCGCTCCTATTGACATGCACCGATCCTATTGACATGCATCTCATCGATCCTATTGACATGCATCACTAAATCCTATTGACGCGTCATCGATCCTATTGACGCACGTCACTTGATCCTATTGATGACGCCGTCGATCCTATTGACGCACGCCATCTGGATCTATTGATGCACATCTTCGGATCCTATTGACGCGCGTCAGCTAAGACTATTTTCGTGTGTTAGCTAAGACCATTGACGCGCGTCAATTGAAGCCATTGACGCCCGATTTAGCCTATAAATACCCTTCAACCGGTCATTTTCTCATTTTCACCTTCCCGCTCTTGAATTTTTACAGGTCTCAATCATTTTCAAAGATGCAAGTACAACTATAATGTCGACTTCACATGCTTCCCAACTGCAAGTTCAGCAAAAAAATCAAGAGAATCCAATTCAATCGATTTCCAAGATCAACTACAGGAATCCCTTATGCCCTCACATACATATTGTTTTAAAGATGTCTTCAGAATATAAAGATTTGATGGATGCGTGTGAATTTACAGGGCTCGTTAATATGCCCCATTTCGAAACAGATCCGGATATTTTGAATTACCTTCTGTCATCCTACAATTCAGAGGACGACATTTTTTATGTGACTCTGAACGATGGCCGAATGTTCCAATTCAGTATCGAAGCAAATGACATCCATCGGTTTACGGGCCTTCCGTTCAAAAATTTACCAATTGTTACAACCAAGGCAACACTCCTGGAAGAAGACAAGAAATTTCTCGAATCAACGTTTAGTTTCCATGTTGATTGTAAGTATAATTCATTTTAATTCATATTTTTATTCTATTTTTTATTCTGATACAATTTGCTGTTATAAATTTATAGTAATTTTCATTGTTTCACATTTGCAGCCCATGTCAATAAATCCAGGCGTGGTGTGGATACACAATCAATTGCACACCACTTTCTTGCTGCACTTATTTCATTTTTTCAATCCAGAATTGTTTTTCAGCAGGTCGCCAAACAGATATACCAAATTGGGCCATCAGATACATTGTTGCCACTATCTCAAAACAAAAATTTGATTGGTGCACATATCTATCCAAAAAATAAGAACTCGACCTAACAAATTCAAAACTTTTAAAAACCTTTCATTTATTCAACAAACTATCTCCTCGGCCTTTATTATGAGGCACTTTTAAATTTAAAAGATAAAAAAATTCCTACTGCAGACCGATGAGGAGTTGATGAAGTTGTCAATTCCATTTGAAGAACAACAGTATAAACTATTTAGTTTGTAATTGTATTTCAATTTTGAAATTATAGTGCACGATTATTAAAACTTAAATTTTAATGTTTTGCAGAGAAGATTTATCAAGCCCTTCCCTAAAAAAAAGGCGTTATCGAGAGGAAGAGGCCAACAACACGCCGAGGCTTTGGGGACTCCAATCTGAAATGGAAGCTCACTCCTCTCCAAACCCTCAACAGTTTGAACTCGTTAAACGCTAGAGAAGTAATACCTTCTCATATATTATTTACAAATTCCAAATTTGCATATTTATTTTTCAATTTAAATTTTAACCAAATGAATTGACAACATTTAATATTGATGAATCATGCAGGACTTTGGAACATACACTGCTTTCACAAACTCAACCTTCTTCCCCAACTCACTCCATACAGTCGCATGCATTCATATCTTCTGAACAGACACTGAGTACAACTCCTACAAGGCCACCCGTAGCACCGAGAAAAACAACCCCTCGACAACAAGGTACAACTTTTCGATAGTACGTTTAATTTCGAAATTTTTGACTTTATGAATTGTTTTCCTATTTTTCATTTTTTTCTTGTACTTTTCAGCACATGTCAGTCCTGATCAAACCGCGGCACCGACACCCACTCAACCAATAATTTTTAAAATGCCAACCAGAGGAACAAAGTGAAAAAGAACATTGGTAAACGCATGCCTTTTGCTCCGGCCCTAGTGGGACACTAAACATTGCCTCCTCCTTTCGAATTCCAACTCTCTCACTTGGTGGCTTGCCCAGTGCAATGGGCATATCTGTTTTGAACAATATAAATTTAGATGAAGATTATTTGGGCATTGATAGCAATGACCCAACTGGTTTTTTCAATACCCGCGAGATGATTCAAGGCCAACAGGTATACTTCAAATTTCAATTTAAATATGCTTTACAATTTTGAATTACATTTCGATTTAAATTTATTTATCTAAATCTTGATTAATTTTTTCACAAACAGGATCAGCCCACCCAAAGGCAGAAACAAGTAGCAGTTGATCTTGCTGAAAGCCCCCATACTTCTCCAGCAAGATCGTCTTCATCAGATTCAGATAGTGAACAGTTGCCACCTTTTCCTTTGGAGAACTTAATTGGTTATGATTGTCAATCCCATGTGAGTGAGTTTATTCTTCCTCATATCAATCAGCTTATAGAATGGGAGAGAAGGGCTAAAGTTCTTATCAATGAAATTATTAGTCGTTATGAAAATTATTGGCAATGAGATAGTTTATACGCTGCAGTCCAGAATCAACCTACGAAGATGGATTCCTTACTTACCCAAGTAAGAAGTGGGACTATCACGTATAACAACAACTATAAAGATGACATTTTAGATAAGTCATTAAACAAATTGGAAAATATTAGTGCCGAGGCCCAGGCATATTTTAACAAATGGTCCAAGGACAAGGATTTGGTAGCAATCGCAAATGCCGAAAGAGATAGAGCGGTTGTAAGTACTATTACATTCAAACAATCATTCTTGTTAATTTGAAATTTTCATTTTTTAGTAATATTTTGAATTGACATTACTCTTTTTGTGCAGTTGAAATATGAAAATTTGAAGAGTCAGGTGAAGGTTTTGCAAGTTCACTTGGAAACAACAAAGAACAGTTTATCCGCAGCAAAAAATTTGAAGCAAAATATTGTTTTGGTTAACAAACAAAACAATACACTAAAGCGGATAATTAAAGAGCATGGTTTCGACCCTGACATATTATTCAAAGCTAAAGCAACAGCTGATCCAAATTTTCTGTCGCATGGAGATGTGACAAATCAAGAAGAAAGAATTTTAAAAAATCTGGATAGTGTTGCGGAAGATCTTATAAGTTCAGGGGTTATTTCTGGTGTTGGGGAAAGAGGTACAACCACAGTGGAAGAATCCATTGGGGAAGAGAGCAGAGGAGTAGAATTGGATAAAGAAAAAGAGGGTTTTGAAAACTAGAAACTTTTATTATTGAGGAAACTTTAAATATTGAATTTGAAAACTTCTACTATTGAGTATGTACTATGGTATTTGAATTTAATTATATGGATTTATATACAATCTTTAATTTTAATTGCATTAGATGGTGATTATCATGAATTATATGTATGTTTCTTGTTTACTTGCATTGTCATGAATTGTATGTGGACGTAGATGATGAATGATGATAATTGATAATTAATGATAGATGATGTATGTGAACTTGTTTTAAGATAATTATTCTCTATATTTGTATTGATACAAATACTTTTATTGTTATAGATGATGAGATTTATGATATAGATGATGTACTTGTGTTTTAATTTCCATTGTTATTTGTGTATGGATGGAAACTAGATGAATTAGGCATGGTGGAGTTAGGTCAGTTAGGCATGATGGAGTCTAGGTCATGTAGGCATGATTGAGTTAGGTCAGTGAGGCATGGTGGAGTTAGGTCAGTTAGGCATGGTGGAGTCTAGGTCATGTAGGCATGGTGTAGTTAGGCCGGGCTTAGGCATGCAGGACTTATGGTTAGGGCATGGTAGACTTACGCCGATTAGGCATGGTGGAGTTAGGTCAGTTAGGCATGGTTGAGTTAGGTTAGTTAGGCATGGTGTAGTCTATGTCAGTTAGGCATGGTTGAGTTTAAGTGTGTTGGTCTTAATTTAATTTTCAAGTTATTGATAACATGGAAAAATAAATGATGATGAACGTGTATGGTAAGATGTTGTAAAAAAAATGGTAGGTATGTATGTTGGTTGATTATATGTTTGTGTCACTTTCCATGTAGTGTAAAAAATGGAAACTGACTAATAGTAAAAATGTAAAATGGAGAAATTGGGGAAGATTGATTAGGGTAAAGAGTGGCCGAGCTAACCTCTAAGGGCCCATTCCCTCGGAATGTTTCCTACATTGATTGTAACCTTTGTATGTGACAAATATTTTGGAGTCGGCAAGAAAAGTGGGTATCTAAGAATCCAGGTAGGCCATGGTATCTGCAAATTTGTTAGTAGAACGTGGGGTGGTTTGAAGCTCATAACGGTTAAAGGTAGTCAAAATTATGTCCACATGATACTTATACTTTTGAATTATTTCATTAAGACACTGGTATATACCATTGACTTGGTTTACAACTAACTGAGACCAACAATATCTTTAAATAAATGTAAATATATAGAATTAGACCTGTAACATCTTTAATGATAACAAGAGCTGAAAAAATGTAAAGTAACAAACAATAAGATTATGTTGAAGAAGATACCTATTTAAAATTGAAATCATCACCGGTAATGTGCTAGATCTTTGTCTTAAAAAAATTCAACACAAAAAATGGATTAGTAGATAGATGGGTGAGTTGCCTGACATTGTCAATCCCGAGAAGTAACAACTTCCTGACGGATGTCAACCCACGTTTTCAAAAAATAAAAAGATTGTATTTAACTAAATGTAAATACATAGACTTGTAACATCTTTAATGATAACCAGAGCTGAAAAAATGAATAGAATAACAAACAATAAGATTAAGGGGAAAAAGATACCTCCTTAAAGTGAAATCATCACTACCACCTGTAATGAGCTAGATCTTGTGTTTTAAAAAACCCAACACGAGAAATGGATTAGTAGATAGATGGGTGAATTGCCTGACATTTTTAGTATATAGACCTGTAACATCTTTAATGATAAAGATAAAAGATAGATAAAGAAGATACCTATTTAAAGTTGAAACAATCCATTATCAATAGCTTCATCAAACTCGATGTTGTCTTCTGTAGAATGTGACGAAGACCCAATTACACTCTCAAGGTTGGGAATATTTGTACTTGTAGCTGTATTATTCACACCTCTTCTTTCGCAAAGGGAATTCCAAAGTGCGTAATTTGCTCGTCGAATGGAAAGGTTTCGATGGAGTATCGAGAAACATAACACCTCATGCAACTTTCCAGATTTTTATCCAACCTGTTTCTTAGTTTTGATTTTATAAATGACAATGCACTGAAAACCCTTTCATCCTCCACAGACCCCAAAATCATTGTTTGGCATAACTCATATAATCTAAAATATTCACTGATATCTTCTTGTAAGATAGAACTTTGATAGATTCCTCGCCACACCTTTGTAATAATAGCACCACTTTTTAAGGTTGATCTAAATTATTATATTGGTTCCTCATTGTTGTTGCAAAATTTGTTGATCGAAACTTTAATAAATTGGCATTCAAGATACATTTGATTTCCATACCCTTGAGCTCGACGTCTTTGTAAATTGTTCCATTATTGTACCCATTGATTTATGGAAATGCTTTCTGACAAAGTCTGCACGGCCACCTTCAGTATTCCAAAAATTAGGATTCATCACACCCATGGCTTCCATAATTTTATCTTTACAGAAACGTTCCCTAATTTCTGATGACAAGGTTTCTAAAAAAATTTTAAGCTTTATTCTTGTTTCAACTATAACAGACTCAAACAAATTACGTGTCATGGGAACATCTTCTCGTTCCGATCCTGTAATATCTTGACATTTTTGCAAAATGTGCATTGGTATTTCCCTCCCATTAACAGTGATGCAGAGGTGATCGTGGATATTAAATCTCAAAAAGGTGTTAGGATTTTTAAGATCTAATAAATCTTTCCAATTTTCAAAAACAGGTGCATCAAAACTATCCTGGGAACAATACAATATATCAAGACTTTGACATACCATTTTTCTCATCCGTATAAAATCCACAATATAGATTAATCTACCCTGTGCATGCTTCATCAGTGTATTGATCTCCTTTAACATTGGAAGAATACCAACCAATGTAAGCAATGTCTCCAAATCAGTTAAATGGAACAACAAGTCCCTTGCCCTATCAACTTCATGACGGTATTTGTGCATGAAACCAACCAATGAAGGATACTCCTCACGAACTCTGCATGCAGGTTCATACAAAGAGATCCATCTAGTCTCCACATCCTTTAGAAGTTTTTTGCCATCTGTAATTCCAATTGCAAATTTTTGGAACTCGAGAAAATGCTTTGGGCTGCTTGACATATAGGCATGAAGTTCTCTTATAAGGTATTCTAATTTAGCAACATTTTCGTGGTTGCTTACCATTTTATACGCTAAATTCATTCTGTGAGCCATACAGTGAATTGGTAGCATATATGGGGCCACTGTTGTTTGTAATCTAACACAGAGCCCTGTTCGGTGACCCTGCATGACAGATGCACCATCTGCTCCAACGCATACCAACTTCAGTAGCAATTTCATAATCAGTCATTCCAAAGAACATCTTTCAAATGAGAAACAACTATTTTATATAGGTTTTGGCATTGTAGCTTTTCAACCATTTTCATAACACCCAATGATGAGGTGTCCTTATATGATTTTCTAAAGTATAGATGTGGATACATACCCATGCGGTGTTGTCGATCATTGTCACTTCATCAATGAAAGAGAGATAAAGTTCACTTTTTTACATTCTCTTTCAAATCTTCCTTCTCTATCATCGAGAGGCATTTTTCCATTTCCCATCCACTACTTTGCAGACCAATGAGACCGAGGTACATTCAACATTCCGTTAAATTGATACAAAACTTTGAAATCGAGGAAATCCGAAATCGCTCTTCCTTTTTTTAGTATTTGAAAAAGAGTAGAGAATTGTATGAATTTTGCATGTAGATTTGTTTCTTTCATCTTACCAATATGCGATGTGATCGTTCCTCCCTTTTCCAATGATGTTTGTGTTTTTTCTGCTCTGCCTCATATTCCGCTGCGTATCTAACATGCATGCATTCTTTTTTAGTTTTCCACCTATGTGTTTTGATTTTCTGGCCATCCGCCCCCGTTACAGTTAAATATTGTTTTCCACAATGTTTTTCTATAGTGTCCAGCTTCAGTTGCATTTTTTGTTGCTTTCCCAATTTCCACGTACATATTGTACATGTACATTCAGATGGGATTTCTTCATAATTAGATGATTGTACAGGTTCAATAAACGGAAATTTAGCTGCCCAATCAAACTTGTATGTCCTGCCAATGGTCCACATATTCTTGTTCGTTTTCAATGCTTTACTTTTTTGAGTAGAATTTTGAGCAATATCACAATCACCCGGTTTCTCTTTCTTGGACCGGAGTTTGATTTTGATTTTGTCTTCCATTTTGTTGAGTGTTTGTATCTCGTGATATCTAGCTGCACTTCTCGGGTCCGCACCCCAACAGAACAATATCTTCAAGATCTAGCATATTATCATAGGTTTCATTTGTTTGACTTTGATACTGCATGTGTAATGCATGTCCACCTCAATAATACCTTCCACACATGTCAAGATTCGATTCTTTGTGGTGGCATCTATATGATTGGTATTTACAATATCTCGTATCCGCAGAGTTTCCAAAATACTTCAAGAGTGATTTGAGATTTCTTACTTACTTTTAGGTTATTCGTATTCTTTTTGAGCCGGCACCTTCCATTATTCTCGAAAAGAGTCCCGCGTCAAAGAAAAGAACCAAGTAGCGACTCTATATCCAAAGGTGTCTCGAGGTCTTGTGCGCGTCCCCGTCTCGAGGTCTTTGTCACGTGTCAACTCTCGCACTTGTCGCGCATCAACAACCCATTTCCGTCGCGCGCCCACCGCCTCAATATACTCAACAATGCGTCAACACTAACCTTTGCACGCATCAACTTCTTTTGCCCAAGTCGCGTAATTTGTCAACACTTTCTCTGTGAATCAACTAGGTTTTTATAGGAGACAAATTGTTGCTTCGACCCCCCATCAACAATGCCCTTATGCCACATTTTAGGCCAACACTACAGTGCGCGCATCAACAATGAATCAATCTCTCGTGCTTAAGGGTATGCGAGTTCAAATTTCACAAGATTGGTAATTTGTTAAGCTACTTGAGGTATATACTACAACCGATGTTTTCAAATGAATCAGCTAGGTTTTTATAGGAGATGTTTTCAAATGAAGGCGAAGATCCTCGAGATTTTCATGAAAAAAAAATATACTATATATTTTATTATATCAATCCAAAGTCCTTCCTCTCAGACATCTAGCCAACCCAAATACTCCGAATAATTCACCTTGACCTTTCAAAATTTCATGGATTTTTGGATAGAGGCTTTTCCCATCAGGAAGTTATCATCAAAAATTGGTTGAGGAAAATCGGAGGGAGACCATTAGAAATCTTGATTCCCGAATACTCCTAGAAAGAAAATCCCGCTTACAAATTCTACACAAAGATTCAACTATTAAAACATAGAGGAAAGGAGATAGGAGTCACCTTGTCTCAAGCCTCTACCAGCCTTTAAATAAGCCCTCCAGTTGCCATTAACCAAGACCAAATAACTAGCAGTAGATATACGCAGGTCATAAACATTCTAACAAGAGTATTATCAAAGCCCACTTTATGCGAGGATGGAACCAAGGAAAGACCAAGTAATCTGTCATAGGCCTTGTGCATATCTAACTTAAGGAACATAGCCAATCTATCGAATTAACAATGGAGTGGATGGCTTCGAATCACCACAATACAAGTCGATAATCTACCTACCGGGACAAAAGCATCTTGATTTTGGAGATAAAATGGGAGAGAACCAATTTGATTTTGCCAGCTAAGATTTTAGTAAATATTTTATAGCTCGTATTACAAAGACTGATCGGTCTAAAATATTTGACTTCATTGGCCCTTGTAATTTTCGGAATAAGGACCAAGAAAGTATCATTAATCTCGCTAAGAATCTTTCCATTATTAAAGAAATCTTGGACCATTTCAATGACTTCTTTATTAATCAGCTCCCAAAAATTCTAGTAAAATAAATCCTAAAAACCAAGAGGCCCAGGCGACTTGTTAGGTTCCATATCAAAGACCACAAATATGATTTCCTCCTTAGAAGGGATCCTTAAGAGCTCATGATTTTCTTCAAGGGAGATGAATTTCTAGAATAGGTTCAGGATATTTTTTTGATTCTTCTCCTTAATCCCCTAACCTTACTGAAAAAGATCCTTGAAATAGTTTATGATGACTTGATTTATTTCCTTTCTCTCCAGAAGGATCTCACCATTCTCATTCTTAATTTCATTTATCTTGAGGAGGTTTGTATGGGAGGTGGCTGAGAAGTGGAAGAAATTGGTATTCTTGTCTCACTCCCTAAGCCATTTCACCCTCGAATTATGCTTCTAATAGACTTCTTCCTTAGCCAGGATGTCATGATACTCAACCAAAATATTTGGTTCTTGCTCCTTTAGAATCGGATTAAGACCATCAAGATCGATAAGTTCCTCAATATTCCTTAAATCGTCACCACTCTACTTTTTCTGGAAAATATTACCAAAGACCTCTTTGTTCCAATTTTTAAGAAAACCTTTGAGATGCTTTAATTTGTAATCGACTCGAGAATTGGCCACCCCAAAGACCCTAATATTCCACCACTCTTATATTCTATTGAAGAGGTTAGGGTGTTCTAACCAAATATTCTCAAATCGAAGGGTCTATCTTTCTTGACCGGATTTAAACCTAGATTAAGGAGGATAGGGTTATGATCGAGATCCGAGTTCTAGGGAGAGTCTTTAGAGAGTAAAGTTGATTGATCATACAGAGATGACTTACAACAAACCTATCAAGTCTAATTTGGATGAGCTTTGTCCCAACTCTCCTATTAGCTCAAGTGAACTTAGAACCTTCCAAATCCAAATCCACCAAACCATTATTGTTAAGGAAATCAGCAAGGTCCTCCATACTCTCAGTAAAGGAAGTGATGCCCCCTTTTTTTCCCTCGGAGAAAGGGGGGAGTTGAAATCTCCTCCAATAATCCAAAGTATTTATCTTTGAATAAATTCCTAAAATTAGAGAGATCTTGCCACAATTTTCTTCTCTCACTTACTAGATTAGGAGCATATATGTTGGAGACATACCAAGATTTCTTTGAGGTCAGATTCGTAAAACACATTGCCACATGCCCCAAAACAAAAGTATAGGAATACCTTACACAATATTGGGATCCCAAAGCATGACTACTCCTCCAAAGGCTCCCAATGATTGCACCCTTCCCAACAGCCTATCTTTCCAAATATACCTTCCCACCTCTTTAAATCTTTCCATACTCATTTTAGTTTCTTGAATCATGAAAATATCCAGTTTATTTTTCAATCTAAGATCCTTCACTATTCTGTGTTTGCTGGGGTTATTCAACCCCCTAATGTTCCAGGAGAGAAGAATCATTTAACATTTCTTATTATGGGGGAAAAAATTCCCCAGAGTTTTTTGAATACCTGCATCCACTTCCTTTCTTGAACTTGTCTCCCTTACTTCTTTATTACTTTTCCTTCCCTTTTGGCTAGAATCTTTACAAAATTCAACTCTTGAGCTACTACGAGTGATAGGTTTGGATTTACTCACAGTGTCTTTAGTGATCCTATCACCTCATAGGTGTCGTCACTCTACAATTTTTTTAGGATCCACCCATTTGACATTGTTAAATCTTCTTCTTTTCTTTGTCCAAAGGAGCTCTGACCTATAGACAATACTTCGTTCAGCGATAATCCAACAACAACTTGCATAGAACATTTTTTTCCTTCCATGTCTTTTCTTTCCATGTCCTCGGAATCTCGATTTCTTCTTCCAACACTTGATGAAAACGGGCTCATCATCCTTTTCTTTAGTTTCTTTATTGGTACTTCTTTATTGTTGAGTACTAGTCCCTACTCCTTCCTCTTTGGTTTTGATAAGAATATTCAAGGGCTCTACTTGTGGTTTATCGGAGAACCTCCTATTTCTTGATTTCAAAAACCCTTCCATTCTTCCCAATCCTTTTCCATTCCTTCACCTCTTTTTCAGTTGCCATCTTTTGAGGTATGACTTTTACTTCAAGCTTCTTCTTTTTGAGATCTAGACAAGAGCGTTGTTCATGACCCACCAACTTGCAATTTTTACAAGAAAAGGGGGTAGGATCATAATCAAAATGCTACACCCAATCACCCTTAGGGGTCATAAGCTTAATATTACTTTCCATACATGACTCTTGATGCATATTCACACAAAATCTGGCATGAGTGAATCTAGTTTTTCTTTAGTTATCGGATCCAGAGCAATAGGGTTGCCCATATTTTCACAATACCAAAAAGGACCTCCGGTTCCCAGAATTCCAATGGTAAGCCTAATAGGTTGACCCATATTAGAAACTCCATAATAGGATTCCCATAAGGATTGAAAGTCTGGCTCCTATTTCTAAATAGTTATATAAGATTTTTGAATGAACCATGTTCCTTCTGCCAAAATGTTTTCCACATGATCCTTAGTAGGCAGAATAGCTAAGAAGTAACCATTAGCATAAGTTGAGACCTCAATGGTACCATTAGCCACCCAACATCTCTTTCCCCAACCTCTAAAATAATCTATATTTGGTCTAGAGCCCATACATTTTGCAAAGAGTGCCCCTTCCATGGAAACTTTTGTTCTAGCCAAAAAAGAGACAAGAATTTTGAGGGATAGATTACCTTTTTCTTTAACCGGTTCCAGATTCTCCGAGACACCTAGATCCCGATCCCCCAAAAGTTCTACCCATGTGCTTGGTCTCCCATCCTTTTCCCTATTTCTAATGGGCTCCATGATCACGTGATCCTTTGCCAAGTTTTTCTCCCATTCTCCCTGCAGATTCGGCACAAAAATTTCTGCTCACTTTCAAATTTTGAAAAATCCCACTCCCGCTCCCATTCCATTCAATTCAAAAATATTGTAGAGAATTGATGTGTATCAAGTGTCATAGAGGACACATGGAGGCAATTGAAATCTAGGAATGTCTCAAGGCCTTGGTTAAACTTCTAATATTTTGAAAGAATCAATGTGATACATGTGGAATTAGGAATAGGTGGAAACCATTAGTGAAAAAAAAATCGTCTCAAACCTTTGATCTTACCTCACAAACATTTTAGGCCACCGATATGTGACACATAGTAATATGGAAAAATGGAAGCAATTAGTGTCATACATAATCTCAAATATTCTTCACCCATCCTCCTCATTTGGATAAATTTATAAGCACTAATTTAGGACATGTTGCACAAGTGATGCATGGAAGATATTGATAAAATCTAATATTTTTACAACGATCGTCACTAGTTTAAATTTTACATCTACACCTAGTGTAAAAATGACCTTACGGACATCAAAAAGTAAACAAACATAGGACAATTTTTTTGATCACATATTTTGATTGGGACCTCCAAATTACATGTGATTTCTACCATTAGAAACGAATTTCAGAGATAAACACATTTGTGTTAGTTTAAGAGAAAATGGTTGAACTATTAGAGATAAATTTATGACATATTTTTTGGTTATGTGTAGGTGAATAACAAGATAAAATTGCCCCTAAATCAATTTTATATTCTTTTTAATGATTTAATCCTCTTCTAAAATATTCTTTCAATTTTTACTCCTCTATCAGTTCCACTAAAATATAAAGGAATGAGTTAAATAAATTTAGAATTATGGATTAGTTATTATAGTGGTCTAAAATTGAAATCATGATCTCCTCAACAAATGGAAGATCTGTCTTTACTTATCCTCCTTATCTCATGGAATTGGATTGATGTTTTCTAAAGAGATAAAATTTAAAACAAATATCTACTTGTTTCTTTCATATGAGGGTATCAAATCATTGCAAAAAAAAATTCTTAAAACCATGAGATTTTATGGATAGGTTTTATCTCATGCCATTCCTATGATATGATTAATTATTGTGGATCATGATGAGGCCTATAAAGATGCTAGAATTATGCTCTAGGTGGTTTTGGGAAGATAATTTTAGCTTAGGAATATTCTTAAACATCCATGAGTTGTGTGAAGAGTTAAGGATGAGAAAGAAGATATTCTCTCGAGCATATTCTTTATCTCTTTCCCATCATCTTTCTTCTCTCTTCATTATTCTATATATTATACAAGAACTCTTATAAGAATGGTTCATATTCATTGAAATCAAGGTTACTTCATGCTTCCAAAGTCAAATATTACATCTCTTATCTCATAGACTCCTAGGATGGTATTTATCTTAGTGTCTAAATCTCATGGGTTATTTTTTTACATATAATACATGATTATGGGTATATATAGTTCCTTTTGTTGCACTTTCCAATAGATAATTGAGTAGATTGGATATATTATAAGAGAGATATTCATTGTGCAACATGTTGACAATGTTGAGAATGTTTGTAATGGAAGTTATAACCCCTTCCTATTTCAATATGTGTACCACTTGACCATATACATGTACCATGGATTCTCAAAATAGGAGTTCCTACATCCCTAATTTAGATATAATTAACAATTCATTTTTCTTCTAATGATAATTTCTTCTCTTTTCTCTAATTAGAATATTTATCATCTTCTACACGCCTAATATAGGGTTCAACTATCATTTTGATAGCTCCTAACCCTTGTTATTTTGTTTATATCCTCATCATATCCTAGAGACTCCAACATTTCATGGTCACTACATTGAAAATTTTTACATTGCACAATTTTTTCTTTCCTATGTTTCTCCAATGTGAGACAATCCCTTGTGTGATATTGTGTAACTACTATACAATTTTCATAATATTTATTATATTGGATTAGTTGGATAACTATACATAATATGATTTGGTTCTTCATAAAGGTAGTACATAAATGTTTTTCTTTGGGTCAATATCTCATCCTCATTTTCTCGTAGCCAACCATTTAGCCTCCTTACACAAAGTAAAGACCTATTCTTTGTAAGGTGTTGGTGCTCATTTTGAGCACGGAACTTAAAATAAATTGATTTCTCCTGAATATTTCCCATGCTCATCAAACTCTTATTTACATAAGATTATGATCATAGTGGATTATTCTTCAAACTAGTTTCTCCAAAATAGAATGAGCTTGTCTCACATAAACGTTGTAATGTTATTTCTAGATTAAATTTTATGTGAATTCTACGGGATATGTGGAACCATAATCATCCAACGGCTTTGAAATAGACAATAATGAAATGCAAATTAATTGATAATGGATGCATATACACTTAAAAAAACTTCTTTCCTTCACAAAACTCTATGTTTTGTTCATATATGTAAAATTTAATTTCCTCCCTATTTCCTAACGATGTGGCACTCTCTGGAAGAATTTTCATTGCTGGAACTTTCAAGTATAATTGCACTTTTTCACAAGAATGGAAAAATGCAAACATATATATGTGCCCCAACACAAGATTATACCATGGAATACTATAGATAAGGATTGGGGAAACTTTATAAATTTTCACTTTTACAATATGTATCTCATATGCAAAATGGTAAACTACACTCAAATCCTCACACCCCAAAAGGACATGTGTCATCAAAATGACTTAGGGTGGTATCGGGCATCTCATGAGAATTTTCAATTTTTAGTTTTATACCTCATGAAAAAATGCAAGCGTATTCAGACCCGAGGTCCGATGAAGGACACATTTCATCTTATTAAAGCATCTTGGTGTCATGCACATTAGTTAACTTTGCAGTTTTCATTTTTTCAATTGATGCGGGAATGTAAAATATGCCCCAAGATCTACTCCCCACCAAAAGAGACACATGGATGGTTTCCATTCAAATAAGAAAAAGACAAAGATCAATGGCTAAGGTTTAATATAGTGCATTTATGGCTTCCGTCATGAATTATTCTCACATGAAGAGATTAAAGGTTTAAAAATTTAATAAGTATTACAAATTATTACCTTTGTGCAATGGAATTGAGCATTATGGAGCCATAAATCTTAAAATTTGGATTACAGGATTAATGGAATTGATTGCAGAGAACAATGTTTGAAAAAATTGAAGTATTTAGTGTGTATGTGTGACTAGTATCTTGAAGAAATGCAAAAACACATGTATGTTCCCCTAAATACTAGAAAATTTCTTGAATTTTCATTTACATAAAAGGGTTTTAAAGAAGATATCATAGTTTATATTTCTTCTCTTACACCTATTTATTCCTATAATCCCCATATTTCCTAAATAATAAATTACAAATAATACACTTGAAAAAAATAATAATAAGGGAAACTCCTTGTTACTTCACATATCATAATTAATTTGGATGAGGTGACATATACTAACCTAGGGAATGATAACCTAGTGGATTTATTACAAATATTGTGTGTGAAAGAGAGAATTGATAAAATGGAAGAAATCAATGCCAATGGTATTAATTTAGATGTTTCCTTTCCACCCTCTATACATCACCCAGAATTAGTGTGGGCTTGTGCTGAAAACTACAACCTAGAAGGCAGGGAGGTATGAGATGGAAGTGGTGATAGAGTCCTCTCTTTGACACCTGAGGCATTTAGAATAATATTGGGATCACCCCATGTTGAGAAGCCAATAAAAATTAACATAAATAAGACACAAGTCCTATGGAATTCTATACATGATGACTATGAAAAATTATGAACACTCAATATTTTATAAAGAACAAAGGTTATTCTTCTAGGGTTCCAAAAATTTAACCAAATAACACTTTGTGGAAGAATTTGAGGACATCATAACTCTACTATGTAGGATATTAGGTTTGAAAATATCTTATGATTTCTAGGAATGTATGTTTAGTTATATCTAGGTCATCTTGAATAGAACCGACAAGGTTTTTTTGGGCCACATTCATAGCTACATACATCCATGCTCAACTCATTAATATGGTTGTATAAATTAGAGAAGACACTACTATCAAGTGTGAATTCTACATGATGTCATAAATTTTTACAACATTTCATGTCACAAAGACCTCCTTTTCATCCCAAGAAAAAGGATTTCACCATTCATATGGTATATGATGTATACCCTCAGCTAAATCTAGAGAATTGGAAGGAAATTTCAGGAAAATTGATGATGCTTTCTTTGCACCTATTATATGCCTCCTTAGACCAGAATGGGGGCAATATATGGTGTCTAAAACTACAAAGAAGGAAACAATTGACTATGGATGATAGTTTATCTAATTTAGATTATTTAATTACATAAGGGTAAGTGGTTTCTAGGGACACCCTTTTATGCCACCTAGATACCTAGATAATAAATGGGAACTCTTAGAAATATCAAGGAAACTAACAGAAGTGCATAAGTTGATAGAAAGAAAGAACAAGACCAACATCAAGTTACATATCTCAATATGGAGATAAACCTACTAAACTATGATAAAATTTAGGATTTTAGAAGAGAAGATAGATATATTCAAGATGGAAAACTTTCAAACCAAGCCAAACTATGATATTATATGGGTGGTGAGCTTAGTCCTAGGGAACTCATATGAACATGAAGCCCATTATGAATATTTTTGGATGAATTACAGAGATGAGGAAGAATTTAAATTAAGAGGATTTTCTAGAATGACCTTACAAAAATTTATTTATTACAAGATTGTAGTTATACCAAGAGGTGTGATTCGAGAGGACTTTTGGGGTTTGAGAATATTCCTAAATATCCCTAAACTATTACAAAATAGTATAACATTCCAATATCTTTCACATGTAACCAATAACACTAAAAATATATATCGTGATCTTGATATACCATTGGTAGAAGTTTTGAATAGAAAGGGTCGATGGTCCAGTTAGGTAGTAATGTGTGGAAAAATAGAGTACGTGAAAAAGTGAAAAAGTTTATTTTGAAACATCGGTCTTTGATTCTCGGGTTCAAAAATGTGGGCCCTACTATTTTCTAGTTAGGGACCCTTAGCCAAGATCAACACACTCTTTTGATGGAGGGGTACCTTTATCAATGTTTATTCACTATGGCATTGCCACACATTTATCATATTTTCCTTATATTATTATCAATGTGGGAGATATATGTATATATATTGCATTGTATTGTAATATTACTTGGGAATTAGATATATCGGTTCGTATTTGCATTGGATTGGTGAGTCACATCACTCTCCACTACATCAATGTGGATTATCAACATTTCTCAAGATTATGCATTATAGATTGACCAATTTGTGCCTTTTCATCCAATGTCACCGTCAAGCGACAATTCCTCATTCAACATGATAGACCAATATAGCAAACCATTCCATTTTTCTCGGTATTCCATCGAGAAAATCATAGGTTTTTCTCACTACGTGGCAAAGGTTCCACACAAACCGAATAGACATTTGACTTGGGGGCCATGTGATAACTCATTCCAACCTCATCCATTTCAACATGAAATATAACCATTGAACCACTATATGTGGGTGGAAAAAATAAATATGGAATATGCATGGCCACAACCACAAAAAAACAAGGAAGCTATTCTTATTTTAAAACCCTCTCTTTTACACTTGGCGTGCATGTGGAATTTTACCCACACATATAATAAAAAGTGGGTAGGCTTATTTTATGGGATTAGAACCCATAACATGTCACTTGTCAAAAAACCAAGAAAATATTACACCACATGGGATTGGTGATTTGAGAAAGGATCTTATAGCTATTTAAGGTGGTGTTCATGCAGCCTATGATATAAGGAAATTTAAACCGCTTGGAAAAATCCTTAATTTTGGAGAACTTAGGCTCAAAACTAGCTTTTGGAGTAAAAGGAGAAATGTTAAAAACTCGATCATTCTCCTAATGAGGAAATCCTTTTTCCCTTTTGGAATTTTTCTAATGACATTATTCACAATGAAGTCACTATTTTAAAATTTCCTAAAGGAAAAACCTTGGCAAGTGCTTCGGGAAGGTGAAAGATGTTTTATTAAATCTTTCAAAGGTCCAGAAAGTATGTTTTTACTTGCTTGTGATCTATTTTTTTGATTGTAAGGGTTATTATACTTACAATTTTAGAAAATTTTAATAGATCGGTTCATATGAACCTAGAGACATAGGCTTGCATGCCAAACTCCATTATCAAGTTTTTGGTGTCATATTTTATTCATCGATTACATTCGATATTTAATTTAATCTTAACATTTTAATCAGTAATTTAATCAAAATTAAATTATTAAGAATTAGTAATGACACCTCAAATAAATTGGTAAAAGTGTGAGTCGATGATGGATGGCTTTGATAAAATAATGAATTTAAATTCATTTTTAGATCAGTCTTGAATAAGATTTGGATCAATTTTTAATAGATTAATTAGAGTCCTAAAATTGATAAATTTTAATATGGGTAAACATTATTTTAGTGGAATTATTTTCGCTATATTTACGGATCATGTTTATATCATAGATAGTTTTTTATTGATTCAATTACACTTTTATACCAATTATAATTGTATAAACCCATCAATACAAACTATTTGGCTTGATATTCTTACTCGAGAAAATTTGTATTATTTTTGGGATCATTTTGTTTATAGGTAGTAATGGGGAAATAATCTAAGAGGGAAATCTGGAAGATCTTGAGAGCATAAAAAACAATTTCATGAAGAAAATAAATTCCCCGATGCAATCTCTATTCCTTGAAGAGCAAGTTGAGCTGTTGAAAACATAGATAACATCAAAATATGAGCTCTTGATCAATTTTGAATGTAGAGATCAAAAGACCGAATTTCTCTCGACTTCTACTTTAGATGCAACAACCATGATAGATTGCATGGTAATTTTGTCAGCATGGGAATATTATTCTTCCTCCCATTTAATTTTGGATTCGAGGTAATGACATCTTTCATTTGTTTAAAAAGAATACAAGATGCATTAGATCAAAAATTTTATTTAAGATGGGATTTGATGGAAGAGATCTTGGAAAATATAGCCAAAGCATTACTAATCCAATAAAGGTCAAGGATTGTCCTCTTTTTGTAAGATTGCATAAATTTGAAATCGAATGGGAGGATCAATAAATTTTTCATCTACAAAGCCCTAGGGTACAATTGTAATTTTTTCATCTACAAATCACGAGGTAAAACTATGATCTTGTGATCAATAACTTGTTGTAAGGTAAAAAATCAATAACTTGTTGTATGGATATTTTTCTAGAATGACCTTATAATAAGTTATTAATTGAAATATTTTAGTTATACCACAAGGATTTATAGATGACAAATAAATAATGATCCCATACTATGTTGAAATGAATTAGCCATCACAACCAATTGCACTACTTGACTAGAATGTGAAATAAATAGCAAATTTGTACACTAGAATGGCACATGTAGTGAGAAAAACAATTCATGATTAACAATAAAGGGTGATGCAGCCTAGAATTTACTATTAATAACCTAGGATTTTGGCACATCACTCAGCCTAACTTGAGCACTCACCCGAAGCATGCAAAGGAACCAACCTATTTAGAGTTTCTTGTATAAAATTTTAGTGTGATGGTGCATATAGATATCCAGATTCATTATCAATAGTAAACACCAAAAATGCATAAACTAGATCTAGTTCTTAGAATAGATATAGAATGAACTAAAAATGACTATAACAAGATTTACCATGCAAGAACTAGATTCAGTCACATTCAACACATTATCCAGCCAATATGAACCATTGTATTAGGTCTCGTAAAACATAAAAGCTTCTTACATTACATAATTATCTCCCTTAGCCATGTGCATGCCAAAACCAATAATATAACTCTACCATAGTTTTCCTTTATTTAACCCGTGAAAATAAATACGTACATATAGGAGTGCGTAATTACCCTTCACCACCCATGCACTTCTCAAAATAGGTCACATGATAATAATATCCATGCATGTTTACAATAAGATGCACACATGCAAGTGCTATAACAATAGACTTCCTATAGTTTAATCCTAGTAGAAATCTTATTATTAGCTCAAACTATGCATGGCGCTCAATTGTCGCTTGTTTCCAAAATACCATTTCTTGGACCGTAAGTCTTCATGTCTTTTTTTACTCATCACACTAACTATAAAAATAGCCCTTATCCAAAAAATGGCTAAGTCTTGATCCTAGGTGCTCCAATCCTATCATAGCGTCATGCGCTCTTCCAGCGCCCTACATTTGTGTGCCCCATACTTAGGCCATTTTTGTCCACTCAACATTACCCCCTGATAGAGTACATTTCCATCCCGTAAATGAGTAATCACCTTGTCACTCCAAAGAATATAGGATAAATGAAAGAAATAAATAAGGAATAAAGAATATGGTGAGCCATTTTATTGTGTACCCTTCTCATCTTTTGACAGAATGAATTTTGGATATTCACTTTATATTTCTCCCTCAAAATCATACCATTCCTTAAGTGCTGCATTGGTCTTGTCATGGATGTCCACAACAATGTCATCTAAATACTCCATAGTCATGATTCTTCCTTCACCTTTCAAGATTCTAAGGATATTGGCCATACCTGAGACCATCCCTTCCATTACATCCACCTTTGTAGAAATGAGCTTCTTGATGCCCTTGATCCAATCCATATGTTGTTTTCTTTTAACATCCAGTGTGTTGCGCTTTATTTATACCAAGGTAACTAATTATGTGCACCTGAGTGTTTCATCCTCTACCACCTGTAGGAATTCATTATCCTCTGCCTTTGTCCTTTCTTGAATTAAGTTATCAGGCACTGTACACATGGCCAATACTATATCTGCCTTCTTCATTTCATCTTTTAAGGATTGTAAAACTACCTCGTAGCTGGATATATTTCTTGCAATAGAATCCTTGACCCATAATGATTCCTTGATAACATCCTTTTTCTTAGGGAGGCACATTGGTCCTTCCTCCAAAAGTAGGAAAACTGTCATGCACAAATAGTGTAACTCAGACTTGAAGTTTCGAGGCACCTTCTCCTAAAAATCAGGTCTCTTCTAAAAATATCATCTATTATATGCTCCACTCGTATTTTTAACATTATGTGCCTCAACTACTGCATTATCTTGCTCCTAAGCAAGGCACTTGATATTTGTGTCTTTATCATCTTTATCCTCTAATACTTCACGTATTTTTTCCGCCTTATCAATATTTTAGCACGCTAATTCTGTTGACACTTTGACCAACATGTTACCCACCTGTTCATCTGAAAAATGTGTTGGCTTAGTAGTCATATGGTGTGTGTAAGGTGCCTTCCTCATCTTCTTTAAACTACACACCTCCTTGTAGACATCAAAATCAGGCTCATCCATGTGAGTCTGCATACTCTAGGATAGTTGTTTGTGAGTGCATGTGTTGTCCATTTTTGGGTCCATCCAATCCTAGCCATATAACTGCTTGTTTGGAAGATTACTCTAGAAGTATGAAAAATAATTTTTGAAGGGTCATCCATATAACCCAAGTTCTGAGTACCTGTTGCTTCTTCCTCATCATGCCCACCTACATGCTTGCCAACATCCTCATGAGTAGATGCACCCTCATCTTGCAGTATTTCCACACCTACATCCTACTATATAGTGCCTCCAAAATCCTGATTCACTTCCCCTTCATCCTCTCCTTCCTTCTCCATAGGGAGTACTATGACTTATATGTCTTAACCAAGTGTTTCTCTCTCCTTCACCAGAGCTTCATTCATGAATAATTACACTTGGGTCTATAGTCTCTGTTGAATGCTCAAACTTGCACCGCATCTTGAATCTTGGAAGGGCCGAGGTGTTTGAGACCAAAATGGAACCATCCCCAAGTATTAGGACCTTATGAGCTTGGGATGGATCTCTAGAAAAGGTCAGTTCCTTTATCTATCTCTAATGCTATTTTTAATCCTAGTGCTGGAAAGAAAAAATAAGCTAATGATGTCAAGGGACAAGGGAAAGAAGGATAACATTAAGTAAACTACACTAAAAGGATATAACACCAGAAAAGAGGGATGAACACTATACGTCTGAGTGAGAATGACAGGAATGTGTGAAAAGAGGCTAGTCACAAGTAGCTCAACAAAATATGCATTGGTAGATCATTCTCATGGAACACAACTAAATATTGAGCTGCGGGGTACCTAAAGTGGCACAACCAAACATACAATGCGAAAGAAAAGGAAAGAATAAGGAATGCAAACATGTTAGGAGAAATAATAGTCATAAAATGATGCTTTTACTACTTCTAGAAATGCACAGATTCAATGATGGAGTCAAATATCCACATGCAAAAGCCATACGTAGAGGTTTACAACTCAAAATACGAGAAAATATGGTGTCCTTAGAAAATGCGTAAGGATCCAAAGTGTCCATCATAATAAATGAGCCTTGCTCTTACATTTATAGATGAATCCATGGAGGAATAGGGAAAAGGAGGGAAACCCCAAATTTGAAACACAACCACTAACAAGAAGCATTAATGTCTTTAAACCCACTTGGAAATTTGTGAAATACGCTTCCCATGCCTGTTTAATGTGTTGAAGACAAAGGAGGGCAGATCATACCAAATTGGGTGGTTGGAGCAATTAGATCTACTCATCAATGTTTAGAAATATGTTTTCCTGTTTCTCACCTACCAGATCTATCGAATTTGAATTTTGAATTTCTAGCACTGTAGATGATGTCAGTGACTCTTTGACAAGTCCAAGTGTGCACGATCTCGAGCTTTTAGTAGAAGATATGGCTGTTAGAATATGTCGAGTCGTCAACGTATGTAAAACATGTGGCACACACAAAATGGCTGAAATGATGGCCAAATATACAACTATTTGTCATTTTCACCACATGTCAATCATTGATTTGTTATAAGGATTTAGTTCTCTGTTGGTGTGCTTTGATTGGCTAGACAAGACACACTTAAGCATGTCAAAAGATGATCTGGCACAAAAGGGCGTGAGGGAAGGGCATGCAGAGAAAATAGAGGAAGGTGCGAGAGGGTAGCATGTGATGTGTGTGGGGAGATGAAGAAAACTAGTGAGAAAAGAACATATGGTTAAGGCACAATTATTATAAGGTAATGGGCACGGCACACGAAGTGCTAAGTACTTAGTAGTAAGTGCAAGGCACACGGGATGGGAAGAAGCTAACTAGGAAGAAGGTGAATGCATAGAAGGTGGGTACAAGGGAGAAGTGGAAGGAGAAGAGGAAAGGGGTGTGCAGTAACTACAACCAAGGGAATGTGTCAAGTGATTTTGAGTGCTTGTAATTCTTCAATAAAGAAGTTAGGGCCAGATTGTGTATGCAACCTATCCAAATTACTAGGAGAGTTATTTAGATACTTGAGTTTTGGTGACTTTCAGGGTCATCTTCTTGCTAGATGAAAGAGATCATTGCTAGCTGAAGCATCCATTGGGCATGGATTCTACTTGTTCAATTATGAAAATTCCCATGTGATCACTTGAGAATCATTTATTCACTTTTTTTTGAATCTCACAACTATTGGGAGAAGCTCTACACTATAGAAAAATAAAATAACACATGTAGGAAGCATGTGAGAGGAAATAACTATGTACAAACAAATAATGTGCACAGAACACACTTGGAGGAATTGAAACTACTCTAATATCTAAAACATGATGTGGAAAACTTAATGGAAGGGTTTGAGATAGATCCCATTTACTAGGATTTGTAGTGCACTTCCATCCGTAAGAGTTAACTAGAAATATTTAGCTTCCTTACGGGACTTGATGATGTATGGGTCATTCCAAAGTGTGTCAAACTTTGAATGGCACCCTGGCTTGGCTATGTCAACATCCCATTTTAGAACTAGGTCCCCAAATTTGAAAGCTTGAGGCCTAGAATTTCTATCAAACCATTTCTTTGTCTCTTATTGATGTTGTTTTATCTTGATCATGATAGATTTTCTAAGTTCTTCAAGATGAATCAGCTCCACCATTCTAATTTCTCTTTGATCCACACCTTCAAATTCTAGCTACCGAGTGCAAGTGCCAATGAATTTAGGTATAATGTTAAAGGAAGAGAAGTCTCCTTTCCATAGACAATCTTTTAAGGTGAAGTTCTATTGCCCTTTTGATCATGATTGTATCTACCGGAGTGTGTGTAAGACCTTCATACACCACTGTCTTTAGCTGATGATGATCATTGTGTGCTTCATGATTATGATCGGTGTTCTTGTTTGTTGATTCTACCAGACCATTGCCTTGAGGGTAATAGTTGGAAGAAGTTTTTAGGTAAATTCCTAGACTTAGAGCCCAATCAGTGATTTTAGCACTAAGGAAGGCCTTCGCATTATCAGAGATAATGGTTTGAGGAACGTAAAACCTTGTGACTAAACCCTCAAGAAAGTCAAGGATGACCGCCTCAATTGATTCTTTAATCTGCGACAACTTTTGTCCATCTGGTGAAGTAATCTGTAGCTATCAACACCCATTTATGTCCGGGGCGCTTGAAGGTAGATTGATCATGCCTATGAAGTCAAGACCCCATTACATAAAGGGATGATCCGCTTGAATTGGTTAGAGGGAAGTGGTGCCAATATTTTATTTCTTGCAAAGAAAGCGCATTCCTTTCATTTTTGACCCACCTATGTAGTGCCCACTTCCCTTTGACACCTTTTGATATTGTTGATTACATTAAGGACATTATTATGGTTTTGATTTAGTATGATGTTAGATGTTGGACCATGGATTATTGTTGTTCTTGATGTAGTGATGATTCATGATGATTTTTAGAGACACTTCATATGTGGATGATGATATACTATTTGACATGGATATAATATGAATGTTGTTCGGACATATGATTTTGGATATTGTGAGTAGACCTAGAGAATGGACATTATATGATGATGATATAGTTGTTGATATAAATTTTAAGCGATCTTGTTGATTTCCTTGATGTTGTGATTCATATGTATAGATGATTTTGTGATTATATTTATATCATGTTGGATATTTTGATATGGCCATGAGGTGAAAGAGGTATTTGTGTTTTGTAGATTAAAATATCACAACAAACATCGGGGATTGAATACCAACCATATTAGAATTCGAGAAGAATTCAACAAGGTCACCATGGCAACATGTTTTGTGTGTGTGTGTGTTGTTTTTTGTTAGGGATTCCCATGGGAATTACCTTTGAATGTGACCAAGGGGCTTTGTGTATTTTATTAATGTGGTTCCTTTTTATTATTGTTTTCATGTGTTTATTTTGTGATGCATTTACCCCTTTCATTATTCTTTTAATTGTGGAGAATTAATGTGAGTAATCATATTGTTAAAATAAATAAATAAATAAAATTTGGGATATAAGAAAGTAATCATAGAAGTTGTTGGCTTTGGTATTAAATGTGGTAAGTGATGTGTAAGTATGTGTAAGAGTTTTGTAAGTCAAATTTTGGAGTATGAAACTCTCCACCTCCTTGGAAATTCGAATTTGACCTTGGAGGCTGATTTTAGAGGCTTTTGGAACAAGTAATACTCGTCCCATACCTCTTAATTTTATTTACCAACCATACCTATGGTTGGAGGGTTGATTTTAGACAATTTTAATGAATTTTTATAAGTCAAGTTGCATGTTGTAATTACACTCCTCTTACATTTTATTAAATTCATTCCTTTGGGGTGTGGGATTTTTGGAGTATGTAAGTAAATTGTCATATTATTCACCCACCTCTTTATTGTGCATTGGAGAATGAATTTGACTTTTTGTTGGAGTTGAGGATGTGTGATGTGGCATCATACACGGATCCACCTCATCCTCTTCTCTTCCCTCTTCTATAAAATTAGAACTCCTTGATTTGTTTTGGGTTGTTGAAATTTTTTTATACTTCATTTAGGGCCAAATTTTCCTTGGTTGTTTGGAGCTCTTCTTGATTTTGAGGAGATTGGAGAGCATTTCATACTTGGGCATTGCTATTTTTGGACTGTATTTTGACATTGAAAGCTTGTTGCATTGGAACAAAGTCTACCATGGAGAGGTAGAAGCTTAGCTCTTCTTATATGATTTTATTTCTTTTTATGTTTGTGTGAATGATGAATATTTTGTGTGTGTTTTTTGGCTGGTTGGGTAGACCGCTAGGAATGGTGTAGGAGAAGGCTATGGGGAATCAATGAGGGGGGCATAAGGGAATGCCAGTGGCATCAGATTTATTATGGAGGGAGTTTGGGATTGGGATCCACCATGGAAAATAAATAGCTTGCATTTCTTACTTTGTGGGGGCATAAGGAAATTTGTGGGGGGCATAAGGAGGGATTGTGGGGGGCATAAGGATATGGGAGATTTTTATATTGGTGGTTTGTTACAGGTGGATACCAAATTCCCATTGGGAGGCATAAACATCTTCCCCCATAGTTATTTCTCCTTTGACTTGTATGGTGAAGCCTGAGTTTTATTTGTTGTCTTTCATGTGGTTATAAAACTGCTATTTTGTTTTGGACTATGTTTTTAATTTGAAATGTGCATGTTGAAAGATTACTTTGTGATGTGGAAGTCTATTGTTACCATGAGTTGAAATAAATTTCTTATTGCATTGTGGTTGGGGTCGAGGGCCAATGAAGAAGGATGGCTTCCCCTCTTCATTGGATGTCTTGGTTGGGTGGAGAGTGTTTCATTTCCTCTACCTTTGTTGTGGTCAAATTGGAAGAATGAGAAGAATGCATGTTGTTGTTCTAGAGGTGAGAAAAGACAGTTTGATAGTACCTTGTGAAATAAAATCTCATTGTAACCTTTCCCACTTTGAAGTGGAACAATTTGTAAATGGTTTGAAATGGAAAGATGTTGTATGGATTATGAAAGTTGTAAAGTGAAATTAGAAAGAGATATACACTATTTTTGCTTTGAAAGAATGTGAAGGAAATGTAATCTGTATGATGAATTTTGAAGTTTGAAAGAAAGAAATTGAAATCTATTATTTGCATTCAAGAAATTGAAAGATGTAAAGTTGTATTTGAAATCAATAAAGGATTGCAATACCTTTCTTCATTTGCATTGTTGCATTGAAATTTGATCTTTAAATGTTATTGAAATCTCTATTTGAAAGAAAGGAATACGTATGAAGGAATTGTATTACTTTGTTCTTTTGAAAATAAGACAAAATTGGAAATCAAACTTTACATTTTAGCCATTAAATGGTTTTTTGAATCAACTAAATGGATTTGACAAGGATTAGAATGAACTCCCATACTTGAATGATGAAAAAGCTAGATAGACCCTTTTTAATCTGATCTCTGTTTTAAAATTTAAAACTAGAAAATATTTCTCTAAAATGCATAGTTCAAACCTGCAAACAATAAATAACATTGAAACATTAAAATTGAACATGTCAAGTTATAGATGAGTTCAATTTGACAAAAAACACTTAGGAAATATTTTAAAACATTACAAAATTGGGCCCAAACCTTTCATAGTCTTTTGTTGTCAGAAGTTGTAAAAATTCAAATTGGAAATCAATCAAGAAAAATTACCTTCCAATACATCCTAAAATTCTTCTTAGAACAATCCTCCATGTTCATTTGACATGTTAAAGGGGAAAGAATGACAAAATTGAACAAAATTTATAAGTTAAAATTTACCAGTTTGCTTTTAAAAATCCTGCAGGCTGTTTTCTTAAAATTGACCCCTTAAAATTGATCAAAATCTAAAATTAATGATAACCATGCAAAGAGGACGTCGATATATTTCCAAAATATCCTCGTTTTCCCAAAAATGAGCTCTATATCAAAATTTATGGCCCTCTGAAGTTTTCCTTCCTTGGCAGAATTTTTTGGGAAAATTTTCCTTAGCGGGCCCGCGGCCCGAATTTTTCATTAAAACACTTAGGAAAATATTTGGGAATTTTAAAAAAAAATCCCTGCCACCCCATATCCAATCATAGGCTACTATGTGGCACCATGAGGTGACACCGGAGTGGTAGAACCTTTGCAACTTAAAAATTTCAAGAAAATAGTTTTTGGAAAAAATTTATAATCTTCCCCATAACAATAGGTGCTTTGCCACGTGGCTCAGCAGAGGTATGGTATTATTTTTGAAATTAACCTTTTACCCTCCCCTTTGGAATTTTTTTAAATCTCTCCCCCAACCCACTAGCCTATAGCCAATGAAAGGTTCACACATGGCAGCCTTAGGCGTCAGCAAAGGCGCGCATAAAATTTAACCTCTTGCACTTTTTAAAACAAAAGTCTAAAATTTGTATGTTTCCTTGCAAGTCTGGTTTTCCCCGTGCCAATCTGATCTTGACATGTGTCCTCTTCAGACCCGTAGGAGTGAGGGTGAAAAAGTGGTTTTTACCCCCACACAGGAAAAATTTTCAAAAGTCTCCCCGCGGTCCGCCAACCAGCCCTTTTGGGCAAATTTTCACCCCTGGACCCATAAGCCCACTCTTGGGGGAAAATTTTCACCCCAAGGCCCGCCAGCCCATAACTTGAGTTTTATGAAGAGTTAGGAGGACTTCTTTATATCAATGGAAAGATGCAGAAATTTTTTATTTGATGGGAATGATTTAGGGAAGTTTTGAATGTGATAACTATGAGAAAGATCAAGTTGAATCTATAATCCTGTTAGAGAGTGGGTATGGTGATAATTTACCTTCTAAACCTAATTGAAACTTCTAATCTTAAATTTTGGACCTCATGACCTCTAATAATTGTTAATAAAAGAAAATTATGTGCTACTGGTTTAGAATGTTTCTGGCACCTACTAGTGACAACTATTGCCTTGTAACCCGGTGGTAGACTCTTTTAATCAAAAAATAATTATTCCATATTTTTCCCTAACTAATCCTAGGTTGTTTCTTGGGTCTCAAGAGGGTTGTTTTTAGTGGGCATTACACTTGGTATCGGAGAAGTGGTTCAAAAGCTTGGACCATTGGGCACACTAGAAAACTTGAGACGATACTTAAACCTAGCACACTTTTAAATCTAGAAAACAACTTAGTTTAGAAATTACATATTTTAGTAAACATCGAAATTGAATAAAAATTAGAAAAATGAACAAACTCTTATCTTGGTCTACGTGTAGGAGGCACAAATGGGATGAGGGGAATTTTCACATAGAGCCGAGACTTACCACACCACTAGATCATGTGTATCAGCCATCCTACCCTAGATTTTGTAGACTCTTCAGGATGTTAATGCCGCTCTACACGGAGGATCGGTAGGAGGATATGCAGCCCGACATGACATAAACACTTCCATTGAGGGTCGGAATCTCCTCAACCTAGCAAAGAGTATGGAGAATGAGAACTCCCATGTAGAGTTAGATAGGGTAGAGTCACCACAGAGGGGACATGGTGACCAAGTTTTAGAGCATAGAGAGAGGTCTCGGAGCCCTAGGCTTAGGGATGAGTATGCAGCGATACCTAGAGGTTGTCAGACCACAACTGTAGATCACATCAGGGAGATCCTGAAGCTTTACCCTCACCTTATTCGGTGACACGGTGGATTCAGGGTAGAGGCCTATCTAGTGAGCTTGAGTGGTTACTTCAAGATTTTTCCTTGTTTTAGCAACATAAAATCTTGTGTTGTGATCCATCTACTGAGGATGGAGCAGAAGTATGGTGGAGGAAAGAGGAGTAGAAGATCCATATAGATTATGAGATAGTGACCTGGGAGCTCTTCGAGGAGTGTTTCTAGAGTAGATATTTGTCATGCAAAGGTTCATACAAAGAGCGAGCGGATAGATGATTTTCATGACCTTTGATAAGCATATCTTTCAATAGTAGAGTATGAGAGTAGATTTTTGGATCTACTCTAGTATGTTGAGTACATGTAGGATGAGCAGGTGTAGATCCACTAGGTTCATTCGGGGCCTAAATCTAGACATTAGAGGTGTAGTGCAGATCCATTGTCCACATACATTAGATGAGGCCATCGATAAGGCCTATATAGCAAAGGATACTTGGGGAAGACCCAACAGGCTAGAGACCGAGTCCGGAGCCGCATACAACAAATGTAGGAAAATAGATCAAGGGGGTCAAGTACTCCTCCTCATGGTGGCCAGAGTTCTTCACATTCATCATTTAGACCCCAACAGTAGCAACAGGTCCCATCCACCTTATAGACATCCATAAAGAGTTGATGCAGAGAGGTCCGAGTATGGGGCCTCCTCATCAAGGGTCCCACAAGGACACACAATGTACCTAGAGCTCGATTAGTAGGAGGTTGCTAGCAGAGGCCACAACAGACCACCACTGGATCATAAGGATCCACACCACAGACTTATAGAGCACCTACTGGAGGTGCTACTCGTTGGGGAGGATCAGGAGGATGTTTTAGTTTTGGTGTTACTAGATATTTTTGGAAAGACTACTCACAAAACCCTAATAACAAGGGTAAGACATAGATCTCAGAGCATTTGTTGGTGACATGGGATGTAGCCACAAGATTTATGCAAGTGAGCTGAGAACCGCTAGAATTTGAGCATCAGAGTACATTCATTGAGACTATAGGTAGCATTGGGGGTATTCCTACCTCTATATTTTTGATTCTAGTTCTTCTAACTCTTTCATTACACCATCTTTAGTAGAGATATGCAGGCTAGTGGCAATTATGAAGGGTCATAGTTGGGATGTTGAGATGGCTTCTGGAGACAAGATCTTTGTAGACTTCTTAGTTAAGGAGTGTGTGGTGGATTTGGGACCTTTCACCACTACCTCAAATCTCTGTATCCTTCCTTTGGGCTCATATGGAGTTATCTTGGGTATGGATTGGTTATCTACACACAAGGCCATAGTGGATTGTTACCATAAGGTTATATCTTGTGTAGATGATTTGGGAGTTAAGTTAGTGATTTTAGGGGTCAGGAGACCCGTTTCTATTTACACCATCTCCACTATGCAGCTTAAGCGGTGTGTATGACAGGGTTGTCAGATGTATGTCATTACAGTTAGTGACAAATCAGAGGATGGGTCTAGTGGACCATCTCTAGATGATCACCCCATTTTGAGAGAGTTTTCAGATGTCTTTCCATGGGAGCTACTAGGGTTACCACCCCCACATGAGATATATTTTCATATAGATCATGTTCCTAGAGCAGAGCCTATCTCACGAGAACCTTATTGGATGACCGCCACATAGCTCTGTGAGCTCAAGTTACATCTTGAGGGCCTTTTGGAGAAAGGCCTTATCTATCCTAGTGTATCCCCTTGGGGTGCATAAGTGATCTTTGTGAAGAAGAAGGATGGATCCTTGCGGTTGTGTATTGATTTTACTGCAAGCTAAATAAGGTAACAATCAAGAATCATTATCCCATTCCACGTATTGATGACTTGTTTGATCAGATGAAGGGAGCCACAATTTTCTCTAAGATTTATCTTAAGTTAGGCTATCATCAGTTGAGGATTACAGAGGTGGATATTCATAAGACCACTTTTCGTACAAGATATGGCCACTATGAGTTCATAGTGGTACCATTTGGTTTGACTAACGCCCTCTTAGTGTTTATGAGTTTTATAAATGGGGTATTCAGGACCTTCTTAGATCACTTCATGCTCATATTCCTTGATAACATTTTGATTTACTCACGTATGTGTGAGGAGCATAAGGGGCACCTTTGCCAGGTTCTTGTGTCTTCCGAGAGCAGCAACTTTATGGGAACTTAGAGAAGTGTGCATTCTTTCAGATAGAGGTGTAGTATTTAGGTCATATCATTTCTAGGGAAGGTATCACCATCAATCCTTCCAAGATTAGAGCCATTATGGATTGGCCAGCACCCACTATGGTGACTGAGGTGCACAGCTTCATGGGATTAGTAGGTTACTACCGGAGATTTGTTCAGGACTTCTCTTAGATTGCACACCCCATCACTTCCCTTTAGAGGAAAGGGAAGAAGTTTTTTTGGTCAAAAAGATGTGAGAAATCCTTCAAGACATTGAAGGAGTGTCTCACTACAACACCTATTCTTGTAGTACCGGATCCACAGGGTGAGTTTTTCATTTATACGAATGCTTCCTTAGTAGGGCTTGGAGGTGTGTTGATGCAGGAGGGAAAAGTAGTGGCTTTTGAGTCTAGCAAACTCAAATATTACGAGCTTAATTATCTGATTCATGATCTTGAGCTTGTGGTAGTTATGCATGCCTTGGTTTGGTGGAGGCACTTTCTTCTTTGTAGGAGATTCACACTCGGGATATATCACTTGAGTATTTGGCACCTCTTCACATAGCCCAATATCAATGCTCGTTAATAAAGTAGGATGGATTTGCTTTGTGAGTATGATATGGAGATTAAGTATGTGAAAGGGAAGGATAATGTGGTAGCATACACTCTCAGTAGATGGAGACATGTGGTTATGGCCACCTCGGTGAGCACAGATTTACAGAGTAGGATTCTTTGACTTCCTCTTGGATGGCCTTCTACATTACAGTTCAAGCAGAGATCGAGTCCGAAAGCCCCTCATGGGGAAGTTTGATGGTTTTTCCTTAGAGGCATATGTTCTTCTCAGGCATAAAGGCTGGATTTATGTTCCTAGAGATGGAGGCTTGAGGCAGGACATCTTGGTAGAGGCACATCGTGCACCCTATTCAGCCCATCTTGGGGTGAAGAATATGCACACCACCTTGAGATAGTTGTATCATTAGAGAGGACTTAGGAAAGACATGGCCAAATTTGTATCATGATGTTTAGAGTGCTAGAGAGTTAAGGTTGAGCATCAACATCCATCTGGACTTCTTTTTCCTCATGTTATACCATAATGGAAGTGAGACACCATTTCCATGGATTTCATTGTTGGGCTACCAATGTCGAGATATCACCACAATGCCATCATGATCATGGTTGATAAATTGACAAAAGTGGCTCACTTTTCTCTCGGTGTAGACCACTTATACATCTAGAGTAGTGGCACAGGTATATTTGGATGATATTGTTAGGTTGCATAGGATTCCAGAAAAGATCATTAATTCGCAATCCTTTGTACACTTCCAATTTTTGGACTATCATGCAGCATGCCCTCGGGATGAAGATCAATTTCAACACATCATATCACCCTGAGATAGATGGAAAACCGAGTGGGTGAATCAAGTATTTAGAGGACATGTTTAGGATGTATGTGATGGATCAGATGTCTAAATGGGAGGAGTACTTGTACTTGGTGGAGTTTGCCTACAATAATAGTTTTCGAGTTCTATAAGCATGGCTCCTTTTTAGGATTTGTATGATAGAGAGTGCGGGACACCTCTTAGCTAGGATATGCTAGAGGATAGGGTTTCTCTTGGACTAGATTTTTTGCGGGACATTGAGTAGCAGGTGGTGTTGATCATAGAAAGACTATAAGAGGCACAAGATAGACAGAAGAAGTATGCGAGATCAGCAAAGGGCTGACCATAGTTTTGATGTGGGCATGAATGTTTTCCTTTATGTTAGGACACACAAGAGCCCTATCCGTTATCGAAAAGTTTCTAAGTTAGCTTCTTGATTCATTACTCCTTTCCAGATCTTGGAGTGTATTTTCCTTTGGCCTAACATCTAGCATTGCCACCTAGCTTGTCTTGCATACTTGATATTTTTCATGTTTCAGTTATTAGGAGATATGTTGTAGATCCTTCTCATGTGTTGAATTGGACACCATTACAGGTGCAAGATCAAGGGTAGGTGATGGTGGATCCTGTTTACATTCTAGATCATAGGACCACGGGCCTTTGAGGTAGAGAGGTTGATCAAGTCTGGGTGTAGTGGGACAGATATGACGAGCTGCAGCTACATGGGAGGATGTTACCTTACTATGAGTTTAGTTTTCACATTTTTTCCAAAGTGAATTCCAAGAAGAAGTCCAGTCTCGGGGAGGGGGTGTAGTTCCCACTTCCCTTTGACACCTTTGATCTTGATCTTGATACTATTGATTACATTATGGACATTATTATTGTTTTGATTTAGTATGATGTTAGATGTTGGACCATAGATTATTTTTTATCTTGATTTATTGATGATGCATGATGATTATTAGAGACACTTCATATGTGGATGATGATATACTATTTGACATGGATATATTATGAATATTGTTCGGACATGTGATTTTTGATATTGTGAGTAGACCTAGAAAATGAACATTATATGCTGATGATATAGTTGTTGATATAAATTGTAAGTAATATTGTTGATTGCCTTGATGTTGTTGTGATTCATATGTATAGATGATTTTGTAATTATATATATATCATGTTGGATGTTTTGATATGGCCATGGGGCCAAAGGAGGTTTTTTTTTTTTACAGGTTAAAATATCACAACAAACATCAGAGGATTGGAGACCAACCACATTGGAATTCTAGATGAATTCAACAAGGTCACCATGGCAACATGTTTTGTGTGTGTATGTGTTGTTTTTTCTTAGGGATTCCCATGGGGGGAATTGCCTTTGAATGTGACCAAGGGGATTTATTTATTTTATTAATGTGGTTCCTTTTTATTATTGTTTTCATGTGTTTATTTTGTGATGCATTTACCCCTTTCATTATTCTTTTAATTGTGGAGAATTAATGTGAGTAATCATATTGTTAAAATAAATAAATAAATCAAATTTGGGATATAAGAAAGTAATTATAGAAGTTTTTGGATTTGGTATTAAATGTGGTAAATGATGTGTAAGTATGTGTAAGTGTTGTGTAAGTCATATTTTGGAGTATGAAACACTCCACCTCCTTGGAAATTGAATTTTCCTTGGAGGCTGATTTTCGAGGCTTATGGGACAAATAAAACTTGTCCCATACCTCTTAATTTTATTTACCAACCATACCTATGGTTGGAAGGTTGATTTTAGACCTTTTAATGCATTTTTATAAGTCAAGTTGCATGTTTTAATTGCACTCTTTTTACATTTTATTAAATTTAGTCCTTTGGGGTGTGGGATTTTTGGAGTGTGTAAGTAAATTGTCATATTATTCACCCACCTATTTATTGTGCATTGGAGAATTAATTTTACTTTTGTGTTTGAGTTGAATATGTGTGATGTGACATCCTACATGGATCCACCTCATCCTCTTCTCTTTCCTCTTCTATAAAATTATAACTCCTTGCTTTGTTTTGGGTTGTTGCACTTTTTGCATACTTCATTTGGGGGTGAATTTCCGTAGGTTGTTGGAGATCTTGTTGATTTTGGAGGAGATTGGAGAGCATTTCATACTTGGGCATTGATTTTTTTGGGATTGTATTTTGACATTGAAAGCTTGTTGTATTAGAAAAAATTCTACCATAGAGAGGTAGGATCTTAGCTCTTCATATATGCTTTTATTTATTTTTATGTTTGTGTGAATGGTGAATGTTTTGTGTGTTTGTTGGTTGGTTGGGTAGACTGCCTAGGAATGGTGTAGGAGAAGGCTATGGGGAATCATTGAGGGGGGGCATAAGGGAATGCCAGTGGCATTAGATTTATTGTGGAGGGAGTTTGGGATTGGGATCCACCATGGAAAAGAAATAGCTTGCATTTCTTACTTTGTGGGTGAAATAAGGAAATTTGTGGGGACATAAGGATATGGGATATGTTTTATATTGGCGGTTTGTTACTGGTGGATACCAAATTCCCATTGGTGAATCCTAAGTTTTGTTTTTGTGTTTCATGTGGTTGCAAAACTACTTTGTTTTGTTTTGGACTGTGTTTTAAATTTGAAATGTGCATGTTGAAATATTGCTTTATGATGTGGAAGCCTGTTGTTACCATGAATTGAAATACATTTCTTATTTCAATGTGGTTGGGGCTCAGGGTCTAATGAAGAAGGATGGATTATCATCTTCATTGGATGTCCTGGTTGGGTGGAGAGATTTTACTTTCCTATTCCTTTGTTGTGATCAAATTGGAAGAATGAGAAGAATTCATGTTGTTGTTCCAGAGGTGAGAAAAGATAGTTTGTGACAAAGACCTTGTGAAATAAAATCTCATTGTAACCTTTCCCACTTTTAAGTGGATGAATTTGTAAATGGTTTGAAATGGAAATATGTTGTATGGATTATGAAATTTTTTAAGTGAAATGAAAAAGAGATAGACTCTATTTACTTTGAAAGAATGTGAAGGAAAAGAAATCTATATGATGAATTTTGAAGTATGAAAGAAAGAGATTGAAATGTTATTTGCATTCAAGAAATTGAAGAATTTATAGTTGTATATTTGAAATCAATAAAGGATCACAACACCTTTCTTCATTTGCATTGTTGCATCGAAATATGATCTTTAAATGTTATTGAAATATAGATTGAACCGGTGCGTGTGTGTCTATATATATATATATATATATATATATATATATATATATATATATATATATATATATCGTGTGTGTGTGTGTGTGTGCACTAGTTCAATCTATCCCATGGCCAAACTCTCGGCGTGATGTCCACATTTCTTGATTATATGGGTTCCACATAGGCCTCTTTCTCTATCCATACATATTTCTTGCCTGAATGTGAACATTTGCATCCACCTTTTTCTACGTCAAACAAGAGTTGGCGCGTCATGGAATTTGTTTACAAAATATTTAAAGTATCTTGTAGTAAATGAAAAGGGAAACTTACAATAGGGACTCTTCTCTCTAGACTTCATATGGAAGTGCCCTAAGCTGAAATGCTAGTAAACCACAAATTCAGCCTCTCTTTCTAACACCTTTTCAATTCACATGGAATGTTCCCTTCTCCCTTGAATGTCCTGCATAATCTCTTGAACCACTTGTCTAGGAACTCCTTGTATTTATTGGAAGTATTCCCTTGAAGAGTGTACTTGGAATATTTATTTTACGGTGATTTCTTCTCCAACAAAAACTCCCGAGATATTCTCGCTAGGTCCATCGGTACTCCAATTTAACTAAATACAATCAATAATAGAATCTGTGCCCATATGTGCACCTCATTCACCAAGCTTTCGTGACATACATGATAATGATGTAGTATGTATTGTTGACCATTTTTTGTGCTATATGCAACCAATGCATATTCACCTTGTTCCATCACTTAGTGACACCCAACTTGCTCCCTGCTAAGTCCACTGGAACTCGGTGTTAATGTCTATAATATTGGTGTTAAAGGCTTGGCGCCCCTTCTTATACTAATGTAGGGCTGATTTGGCATCAATTTCCTCGTCATCTGATAGGTCTCCATTTATCATTGTGCCCAAGTCATGTAGCCCTGTCACCTTCCTAATCAACTTGGCAATGATCCTCATCCTCATGCCCATGAAGTAGAAAAAGTCTTCATGGACACGTGACATGAGCCACTACTACAACTACTCGGGATTATGAAAATAAGGAAACTCTAGAATTTACATGACCCCCATGTTTTCAATTACTTTCTTCACAGAATCATCCAAGACCCTAGTGTCATCCTCCAATCATTGATTTTTATCCCGTAAACTCCTTCTACGATGTCCTTCAGGCATTTATTAGTGCGGTGGTTGATCTCGAAACCCTACACTATGTAATCTTTGTTGTCCATGGCCACCCCTCAATAAATTATTCTAGATATAACATCTTGACCAACCACTCCTCTATTAGGTCGTCAACCTCCTTCTCCACAACTAGAGCCCTCCATGGTGCCATCGTTCCTCTTGATCATGTGAGTGCAAATGAAAACCCTATCTGTCATGCAAATGAAACCTAAGTCACCCTCCCATTGTGCACACACTCCACCACTTGAATCCTTCTTCTATACCTAGATGCTCAACAACATGCTTTGAAATGTGACAAGTTTACTTGCTCTACAGAGTGCTTGTCGTATCCATCTCTTCTTCACACTTATCAATTTTCTTCAAACTCGCAGGATAATAAATGTCATTACACACGCCAAATTTAAACCAAGTTTCAAAATCCCATTCCTTAATTTCTCCACTTACCACCTGTAAAAGTGTTAATTTCCTTTAAGTGTGTGTCACACCTCTTTGTCTCATGACCCAATCAATCACACCTCAAACTTTGGAACCTCGGTCATACTTTGTGGCACGCCACTACTTATGTGTCACAAATCTCCTCTACCCACACTTCCTTACACCAAATTATTTATCCAATGTGACCCAAATATATGTAGTCTCAAATGCTACTGAGAATCCTTAAGTTATCTTGAGAAGTCAATGCCTTATGTGTGGTCTTTAACTTTTTGCAATCCTCTTGAAGTTTTCATCACTTTTCAAAACATGTTCCCTTCTGAGACACCCATGAGATTATTTCATTTCTGAGACTAATCTTCTTGTACCCACCCCACACAAAGGGTATGTGCTGTCCTCTACGCATAAAAAAACTTGAGATAATTATCATCTTCTAGTGCACAAACACACTTATTACACACAACACTGAACTAAATTGAAAAATAATAGTGAAGAGGAAGGAAACAATATAGTAAGGGAAATCTATTCTAAATGGCAATAGTACCTTATTAAAAACACCAAGAAGGATTATTTATAGTAGGGATTTAGCCTACTCCCGTTGAAGTAACCTAGTAACCATGTTCCATCAAGCACCTCTAACTGGAAAGCACCTGACTCAAGTGTATGAGTGATAATATATGGTCCCAACCAATGCACCTTAAGATTTCTTGGGTAGTGCGAAACTTTGAATCATAAATAAGTACCATCTTCCCAACCTCAAGTTTCTTTTCCATGATGTACCTCTCATGTCATGCCTTCTACCTATATTTTTATTGCTTTTGACTCTAACATTATATGGTACGCTTCTCATCTAGTTGTATCAACTTGTCAATTCTTTCTTCCAATTCTTTCTCATCGCCTAGACCTCCTACACACGCAATATGCAAGAATGTAACATGATTTCCATGGGAAGAACTACTTTTGTGCCATATACCAACTAAAAGGGTGTTGCCTTATTCAACCATTTATAGGTTTTTCTATATGCCCAAAGTACAATAGAAACTTTATCATCCCAATCTATCTTTCTAACATCAAAAATATTTGTCAAAGTTTAGCTCAATATCTTGTTAAAAGTCTCAGCCATCTAATTTTATTAAGGGTGATAAGGTGTTGTCATATGGTGTGTGACCATAAATTCATCCAATAATATCCCAATTTTCACATTCCAAAAATGAGTGCCCCTATCACTTGTTAAAATCAAAGGCCATCCATACCGGTAGGAATATTTTTCCACAACAACATTGTTGTTGTAGCTGATGTACAATATTTTGTAGGTGCTAATTCCACCAACCATGTAAGATAATCTGTACAAGTGATGATGTAACATGATCCATTTCTCCACATGGTGGGGAAATAGGACGCATAAAGTATATTTCCCATTTTTCAAAAGGATCGAACTAGTAATAAGACTCAAAGGCATTTCATCTCTCAATCCTTTTTCCAAGGCACTAATAGTGATCACATGCCTTATAATACACCTTGTAATCCTTGTACAAGTTTTCCCACCATAAAATAGTGAGTAGAATCTTGCACATGGTGGCGTTACCTACATAGTTTCCACCGAAATACCACCATGAAACTCCCCATGATTATCATGTGATCATGATCCAAGAGTACACACCAGTGTAATACTTCATGTCATCCTAGTTTGTATAAGTTACCACCGATCAACATGAACAACGTGACACAAATTCTAAGTTCTTTCTTTTCTAAGGATTTCATTGCTTCTAGTACTATACCTATGCGTAAAAAGAAAAAAAAATCCTCTAATTATGAGGGTGCAAATTTTATCCTCTAGAACTATGCATATTAAACTATTTCTTCAATATTCTACATGTCGTCTCTTGATTGAACCCTTGATAAGTGGTTTCGGCCGAATTATTTTTTCCTAGTTTTACCACAATGTAAAGTAAAACTCTTGGAATAATAGAACCCATCGACATATGTTCCCCTATCAAATGAGCTTATTTACCAGTTGTTTCAATGCCATGTGATATTTATAGAACAAAAAGGTGTTTTTAGTGAGTATTGTATCGAAATTATGCAATGCGTAGATCATTGACAAATATTCACACTATGTAGTTATATAATTATGTTCTCGAAGTAAAATTTCTACTATTAAAACATATCAAATGATTTATAATACCTTCTCTAAGCTGAGCTATAACTACACTAATGGTCATACGAGAGGTGTCCAAATGTACATGAAAGGGTAGATTCAAGGAAGGAAAATGTAAAATAAGCATAATAGTGAGCATTTCTCGATTCTCCCCAATAGAACTTCCCTTTACCTTTAATAACTTCTCCAAGGGCATGAAAATCTTAGCATATCCTTTGATAATTTTTTTGTAATACAATGTGTGGCCTAATAATCCACGTACCTCACTTTTCTTGGTGGGTTCCTTCAAGCCTAAAATGATTACAACCTTAGTCATATCTACTAGTAAACCCTCCTTGTAGATGATATGCCCTAGCAGAGTTCAAAAAGGTGTAGAAAACACACACTTCTTAATATTTAAAGAGATTCTTAACTATATCCACCTCTCAAACATTAACCACAAATTTTCACAATGATCCTTGATAAGCCCATACATAGTCCAATTATCCAAGTAAACTTACAAGAATTCGTGAATAAAATCCTGGAATGCTTGAACCAAAATGCATGAAAATACTACATGCATGTTATTCAATCCAAAGGGCATCACTATGTATGAAAAACTTCCCCATTCAGTGGTGAAATTTGTCTTCTCTTGATCCTCCTTAACAATTCTTACCTGATGATACCTAGAGAATCCATCTGTAAAAGAGTAAATTTTACACCCTGCAACGCCTTCCAATATTTCCTTAGTGAATGGTGTAGGGAAAGGATCAATCAAACATGCAGCATTTAGTTCCCTATAGTCCACAAAAATCTTGATTCTTCCATCTTTCTTTATGTTGATTACCATAGGGCTAACACACTCTAAATCTTGTATGGGATCAATAATGCCAGATTCCAAAATCTTGTCTATTTCTTCTTTAACTTTTACATGCATGTTAGGGTTCATCCTATAAGGTCTCTTCCTAACCAGGTGCACACCTTCTTTTAACTTAATTTTCATCTCACCCAAAGATTCATATACCCCTTTCAAATCATGGTAGCCCCTAGGAAACAATTCCTACAAATCATGTAGCAACTCAATTATCTTAGCCACTTCATAGTAAGACCAATAATCTCTAATTATGGCCTCATTAGGTTCACCATCCGTGTCATCGTTCACTTTCTTCATCTTCATAAGTTCATGGTAGGAGCATGCTTTCTAATCCATAGTGTATAAGACCTCACGCGCACCCTCCGAATGATCTATGTCCAACCTGTTCCACTTCAAAATCATCCACAATATAGACAATATTTCCTTTCTCCTTCTCTAGGAAAGAAAATTAAAATATCTCTACATCTATCTCATCTACATTTTAAAAACATGCTTCTAGATCTAACTCACCAAATAACTCTTGAATGAGTTCTTTAGGCTTTGAAATATCTCCCATAGTCAATCACTTCATAATCTGTAATGCCTCTTTCACCAGAGGTTTAGTGGAGAAATAATCAAAAGTATGAATCATTCCTGCAGTCAAGTCTTGCTAATTTCCATCCTCCCTATACATCTCTCGCATAAATATACCAAGTGTGCACGTAACCTCGCAAGGTGAAATAAATGTTTTACACCACAACGGAGGTGGTAAAGCTTCCTGTCCATCTATCTTATACACACCTAAATCTGCTTTTACAACCTTTAATGCTAATATTGCAATAATTATCCTCTTTCTTGTCATTTTTGTAATAATTAGCACTTTTTTGCTAACTAGCTAACATTTTTCTTCATATTCATTATCTAACAACCTTTCATTAATTAATTAGCCTTCTTATCATTAAATATGTCAATTAACAACCTTTTGTTAATTAATATCCACTTCTACTTGGGTTAATTAATTATTATTAATTAATTATGCTTATGACTCTAGATCAATAAATTATAATTTATTGGATCAAATTCCTCTCTTACATCCCAAAATCATACTAATTTTCCTCTAATTAGCTTCTATAAGCTTACCTCTACCTATTAATTAATCACCTTTGATTAATTAAAACATCCCCCAACTCCCATGACTTACTAATGAAAAATTAAACTCTTCTAAATCAAGATTACCTTTTATAAAGCAACCTTATCCATTCCTAATCTTGTTTTACCTTTATCCCACATTCATCAATTTGCTAGCCTTGCCTCTTTAGGAAAGATATATAAATAACCCCCTTCTTACCTTTCTTCTTGCACCATGCTTTGAATAGTGAAAACTATAAGCATTTTGATCTTAAGCCATTCTCCATTGTTGGAAATAGCTTCTCCATCTTGCATCCTTTCACTCAAAATTGAGTAATATGGGAAGATCCAAAAGGGCCTTGTAGCCATTCTTGGTGAGATTCCATTCTCAATCCTTGAGATCAAGAAATAATCCAATTTGATTGCTTATGTTCTTCATAGGTTCATAGTTTAAGTTAGCAATCATAGAGAGTAGGAAATAGCTTAGCATGTAGTTTCATTTATGCATTGAAGAAGCATTTCCTTTAAGCTCTTATCTTGATGGTTCATTTTTTAATTAATATTTTATTTTGAAGCTATGTAGATATTAGTTTCAATTTATAGCTTAGTTAATAAAAAATGAGCACATTTGGCACGCATGGTGGGACTTACTCCATTATCCTTTGCACTTAATTTCAAGTTTTTGTAGTTAAGTTTCATTTTTGGTTACTAACCCTCTTTTACACATGTTGATCTAACATGTTTTTCTTAACTTGTTTCGTTGAGTTTACATGTATTGAGTCTTCATTGTAGGTATAAAGGAGGTGAAGTGCTATCAAAATTTGAATTGATGGGAAAATTTCAATATTTCTCCATGTTTTCATTTTTATATCTTACTTTTTCAACATTCTACATGTTAGTTTTGTCAATTTCTTGAAAATATTAAATTATTGAGCATGTGGGTTAGTGTTTCATAGTGTTAAGTATTATATTTACATATTAATGTGGTGGGTTGCTGTTAAAACTAAATCTTGGTGAGAACATTTAAATATTTCATCACATTTTCATTTTTAGAGCTTACTTTTTCATCATTCTACATGCTAGTTTTACCGATTTCTTGAAAATATTAAATTATTGAGCATGTATGTTAATGTTTGATAGTGTTGAGTATTCTATTCATATATTAATGTGATGTGTTGTTCTCAAAATTGAATCTTGGTTGGAAAAATTTGACCATTTTCTAGATTAAGGGACATTTTTTGACATATTTTGAGTGCATGTCAAGTGTATACCCATGAGCATAAGAGTATATGCGTAACCCATCTTCCGAAGGTTATAAATTTTTCTCCCGAACTCAAAATGACTCCATGGTTTTTGCGTTAGAAAGGTATTGAAGTTAATTGTGCAATGAAAACATAAATTTTGGAATTATACTTACAAAAATTGTAGGTTTTTCTGTTAGTTTAAAATTGGTCATTTTCTAACATGTCTAATGTTTTGATGAATGCTTTATTTCCATGCTTTACTTGATTTAGAAAAAAGTTTCGTATGCTCTTCTCTTGCACTTTTGGTGATCTTAATAATAAAAACAACTTTGATCTCTATCTTTTTAACATTGGGATTAAACTTGGAAATTTGATTATTCATTTTGCTTAAGGGAATGAACCTTTTACAAAGCATTTTTAATGGTCCTTTGATTTGAAGTTTTCCATTTCTATATAGTTGGGATAAATTTTGTGTATTTTCTTCTCTTGCACCTTAGGGTGATATTTAGAATCAAAAGCAACTTTAGTCTTCATTTTATAACATTTGGTAAATTGGAAACTTCATCTTTTACTTTTGGTTTAAGGGAATGAACATTTATCAAGCTTTTTGTATGGTTCATTGATTGCAAAGTTTTTATTTAATTTTTAGTTGGATTATTTGTTGTGTACGATTTTATCTTGCATCCTTAGATGATCTTGAGAATCAAAATCAACTCTTAATCCTCTTTTAAATAATTTGATTTGCTTGGAGAACTACTAACGCTTGAGTGCGGGACCTAAAAATAGTTGTCAAAGAAAGGAGTTTAAAACAAAATTAAACTACTAATAAAATTTCTGTACAAGTTGCCAAAAGGTGTTCAAGAAAACCACATAAAATTAAACAAGATAAAAATAACACTACATTCAAAACACTTTATTTGTAGGTTTAGATAAGGGTACGTCCCATCCACTTAAAATTAGGAAATAACCTCTTTAGCATAAGCCTTAAGCTATAATAATGGTGGTGGTCCTAGGAACCCCAAAGTAGTCCACGCAAGACGGAACCTTGTGGATGAAATGGGAAGTGTTCTGCACAACCTACTTGACTAGTTGTTCCTTGTGAGTTAACATTACCGGTTGTCGTATGGAAACCCCAATGATAGTACACATGGATGCACTAGTTTCCCATTGTGCTTGAAGGGGGTAAAGTAAATTTGAGATACTCCCAAATTAGTCATTGTGATTTTTGGTTAAATCGAGCTCGTTTAAGAAAACTTTGTAACACCTAGTTGAGAGAACCACCGAGGAAGATATCTTTGGCTAGGAGCCCACTTTGACCATTTCAAAATAGTTTTGAGTTGTGAGGAGCCATTGTTCATCACAAAATGTGGGAATCATTACTTTTGCTTAGTTTTTAACTTTCCTTAAGGCAATGTGAAAATCTACCAAAGTAAATCAAAAATTTTCACCCCATTTTGATCTACTTCATTCACTTGATTTTGACACTTTGTTGATCAAAAGAAGAGTGACTACCTTTGCATTATCAATTGATTATTTCTGCAACTTTTATTCCATTTATGACCATCCATGTTTGCAGTTGGGTAAGTTAAAAATCTAAAGTGTGTGGAGATGTATTCATATAATTCGTAGCCTTTGTGATCTTGATACCCACATCATCATCATCATCATAGTTAGGCTTGGTTAATCACTTTGATTCTCCTTTGAACGGTTATCTTGTGTATATCGTGTCACTATAATTTTGGTATTTAAATCTTGTTTCTTGTAAACTTGACCTAAATACCTATATTGTAAGGTTACGCTATATAGACTTTAAAAATTCCTAGGTATACTATAGCTTTAGTTTTATTTCAATTATTACCTTGATTTTGAAAAGTGTTGAGTGTTACCAATTGTGTGTGTTATATCAATACCTTACTTTCTCACAAATTTTGGTTAACATATCTTGGTGAAATTGTTGTGTCACTCACAATCATAAATCACACCTTTTGGAATATAGGTCTTAATTGAATTTGGGCTTGCTTCTAGTATGATTTTTTTGGAGATCGCATTAACTTCTTTTTATTACTTATGCCTTATTCATTTCTTTGAACTCGACATAAGTAGGGACATTTTTTAATCATCATACAACACCAAATATCATTTGCAAATAAACTTGAGAAGTAATTTGATGATTGATTGGTTTAAAACAAACAAATTTGTGTGGTTGTGTCTCATTTTTCATATTGACTTACCCATTTAGGACAATCACTTTGATCCATTGATTCTTTATCATTCATTATTCTTTGGTCATTAATTCAGCTTTGTGTTTTGAACTTGTGTGATTGTTCCTTGTGTTTATCCATCTTATAAACTTGTTTTTAGGACAATCCTTTGGGTCTTTGATCCTCTTGATCTTATTATTTTTTCCTAATTCTATGGTCATTTTTAACATATCTTTCAAACCTTAGCAAAAACATTTCCTATCAAGAAATTTTGCACCAATCGAACATTGGAAATCTTCCCTTTGTATCCTTTATGTTGCTAAAATTTTGATCAATCCTTTGACATTTATGTCTTCATCCCTTGTTGGATTATCAGTCTTGATTCATCATGATGTATGTTTTCCTTAGCTTCCCTTTTGTAAAATCTGTTAGGGAATAAGGGATAAAATATGTGGAATAATCCCTTGAGAATCACAACAAAGAGAAACTAATATGCAGAAATTATTACAGATCTTAAATAAAATTGAGAATAAAATAACACAACACAAAGAGACAAAGATTTAACATGGTTCACCCAATTTGGGCTACGTCCACCAAGAATCACTTTCTCGATTTTATTACAAGCCACCGCTCTCTCAATACAATACCCGGATCCGTTTGGAGCTATGCTCAACAAACTCTACAGAATTCACACCCGAATTCAAAACACATCTGCAATACATTTGTTTGTACATCTATCATATGCATAAGACCATATAAATAGACAACTGCTTAAGCATTTTTACAAAACCGTGGGTATCAAAACCATGGGAAAAACCCGTCCCATAAACCTATGGGTCAAAAAACTCGCCCATATGAGAAAAGCACATTTCCCGATATTTCGGGTGTAATTTTTCGAGGCCAAAAATTTACGCCTAAATTTTTTTTTTTTTCGAGGACCTGGGCCCCGAACCCCGCTCGGGGCCCACCCCGGCCCCAAACCCTAGTGAGGATACATGAAAAGTGTATAATACTCTTAGTGTACAGTCTTCAACACTTTCACACATGAAAACATGCTCCACAACCTAAAAATATCCCACTTGGAGACTAGTTTTCCTCTAAGCAAGCTTCTCAACCCTTCACTAGTTTTTGTGAAGACCAACCAATCCTGAACACAACTTTAGTTTTTCCCTTGTGACCACCTTGGTCATCATGTCTGTAGGATTCTGACTAGTATGAATCTTCTCCAACTTCAACTTCTCTTCCTCCAAAGCTATCCTAATGAAATGATACCTTAAGCTGTATATGCTTTATCCTAGAGTGAAAAGCGAGTTCTTAGCTAGGTGTATAAGACTCGACTATCACTATGTAGCTTACATTCCTCCCGCTTATGCTCCAACTCCTCAAGCAATTGTTGTAACCAAATCATCTCTTTTCTTGCCTCTCGTGGCAGCAACATACTCACCTCCGTAGTTGACAAAGCCACCGGCTTCGTAGTTGTGAAATCCACTCCTTCTTTGTCCCACCTACAAAGTGTAAATATAACCTATCATGCTCCTCCCGCTGTCTATATCTCCAGCCATGCTCGAATCTACATAACCACGTAAAGTGGTGTCGATCCATCGTAGCACAAAAGCTGTCTCCATGGTCCTCTCAAACTTGAAGGATCCACTTTACCGCACAATTCTCTTTACGGATCACTCATAAATCTACTCATAGCTCCCACTGCATGGGCAATATCAGGCCTAGTGCACACCATAGCATACATCAAACTGCCAACTACTGATGAGTAAGGTACCTTGGACATCTGGTTTCTTTCCTGCTCTGTCTTGGGACATTGCTCCTTTGATAACTTGAAGTGGCCTGCCAAAGGAGTCCCAACCGGTTTAGCATCCTGCATATTAAACCTCTCCAAGACCTTCTTAATGTACTCTTCCTGAGATAAAGTCACCACGTTCCTTCCTATCCCGAGATATCCTCATACCAAGGATTTGTCTGCTGCCCCCAAATCCTTCGTAGCAAATGATTCACTTTCTTTGCTTCTTGAGTAATTTTATTTCCGCATGTTTTTACCTACAACCAACATGTCATCAACATACAAACATAAGATAATATAACTTCCATCCTCAAATTTCTTTGTATACACACAATGGTCAGAATGACATCGATATAACCTTGCTTCATCATGAAGCTATCAAATTTCTTATACCATTGACGTGGAGCTTGTTTCAGGCCATACAAACTCTTCTTCAATTTGCACACCATCTCCTCTTTACCTTTGACTTCATATCCTTCAGTTGCTTTGCATATATAGCTCCTCCTCTAAATCACCATGGAGAAATGCGGTCTTTACATCTAACTCTGTTCTAATTGCAAGTCTTATGCTGCCACTATTCCAAGAGTAGTTCTGATAGAAGTCATTTTTACTACAGGAGAAAAAATCTCATCAAAATCTATACCTTTTTTCTGTGCAAACCCCTTGACCACCAACCGGGCCTTGTACCTTTTCTTTCCTCCTTCTTCCTCTTTGACTCTAAACACCCACTTATTCGTAGTGCTCTTTTCCTTGGAGTAGCTTTACCAAATCCCATGTCTGGTTCTCCATGAGAGCTTGATGCTCCTCATCCATGGCTTGCTCCCACTTCTTCCTGGCATCTACCTGCATTGCTTCATCAAAGCTCTCTAGTTCTCCACTATCAGTGAGTAATAAATAATAAAGAGAAGGAGAAAAATGTTCAGGTTCTCTTCTTACCCTAGAAGACCTCCTCAATATAGGAGTTTGGGGTTCCTATTGAGGGGGTTCTGAACTTGATTCATGTGTCACTTTCCCATCTGGAAGATCCTCTACCGCTACATATTCTTTCTTGGATTCTTCCCTATTTTCCTGCAACTGTTGCTTATACATGACTTTCTCATTAAAGACCACATCCCTAGATGAATGATTTTCTTGTCCTTAATACTCCAACATTTAAATCCAAAGTCATCACCACCATAACCAATGAAAGTACATTTTTCTGATTTAGCCTCTAGCTTGGTCCTATCATCCTTGTCTATATGAACAAACACCTCACATCCAAAGACTCTAAGAAATGAATAATCAACTTTCTTACCGGACCAAGCCTCCTCAGGTATGCCTCCATCCAAGGCACTTGAGGGTCCTCTGTTTATCAAGTACATAGCTGTGCTCACCGCTTCTACCCAAAAAGAAAGAGGCAGTCCTGCATGTAACCTCATGCTCCTAACACGTTCCATTATTGTTCTGTTCATCCTTTCTGATACCCCATTTACTGTGTGGAGTTCCCGAACCGTATTTTGCTTGCGGATTCCATTCTTAGAACAATAATCATCAAATTCATTGCTGTAATACTCCCCTCCATTATCTAACCTGAGACATTTTAGCTTAAGACTGTTTCATTCTCTACCAAGGCTTTCCATTTAACAAAAGTGTCAAATACATCAGATTTGTTTCTAATACAATAAACCCAAACTTTCCTTGTTGCATCATCAATAAAAGTAACATAATAACTTGAACCCCCAAGAGATGATACAGTGGCCCCCCACACATCAGAATGCACCAGCTCTAACTTACTCTCTTTCTTTGTAGGTCCATCCTTGAGAAACCTTACTCACTTTTTTTTCCCATATATACGGTTCTCAGAAATCCAAACTTGTGTTTACGTATATCTAGGCAAATTCTTCTTTATGATGTTCATGCCCTTATGGCTCATATGACCGAGCCTATAGTGCCATAATGTTGTATTTACATCTGAAGCCACAAGATTAAAATCATTAGTACTATTAGTGGTTAAATACAAGGTTCCAACCTTCTTACCTCTTACCACCACAAGAGCACCCTTGGTAACCTTCCAAGAGTTTGCTGTAAATATCATAGTACAACCATCACTTCCCAATTGCCCCGCCGATATCAAGTTTCTCCTTAATGTAGGCACATTTCTGACATCCTTCAATAGCCATGTATTCCCATTCGCATCTTAACCTAAATGAACCTTTTCCAACTATACTTTGCAAGGCTCATCATCACCAAGAGAAACATGCCCAAAATCTCCTTGAACATAATCAACAAAATAATGCCTATGTGGAGAAGCATGGAAAGAATCCCCTGAATCTAAAACCCAAGATTCAATAATATTGTGCAAAGAAAGAATCAAAGCATCCTGACATACATTACCCGTTGCCACATTTGCCTCCTTGTTTTCTTCTTGTTTTTTCTTCTTATCCCGAAGCTCCCAATAGTCCTTCTTTGCATGCCCAGGATTTCCACAATTCCAGCATACAATCTTGTTCTTGGATTTTGACCTTGCCCGATCTTTTGATTTTCCATGGTTTCCTCTATTCTTCTGTCTCCTTCTAGTTTCCACTGTTAAAGCATTCCCTGAAGTAGAAGATTCCCCAGAGCTTTTTCTTCGCATTTCCTCGCTTAGAATCACCCCTACAACATCCTCAAACTTCGAGTTAGCTGGAACCGAGTTACTTACCACCATTACCGTGCTATTCCAACTCTCGGGTAAAGAGCATGTAATTATTAAAGCCCTAACTTCTTCATCAAATTCTATTGTAACCAAAGCTAGCATATTCACTACCATATTGAAATCATTTAAATGATCTCAACTCTTGAACTATTCTCGACATCTTCATATTAAACAACTTTTTCATTAAAAATATATTATTAGAGGTAGAGGGTTTTTCATACAACTTCCTAATACATCCATTAGATCTTTTGTAGTTTTTTCCTTTGAAACAATAAATAATACCGAAGATGCAAGACTCGATCGAGATCATTCCAAGTGCCTTTCGATCCAACAAATTCCATTCCACATCTGTCATACTCTGAGGTTTTTTCACCTTCTCGCAGACAACGGAGTATAAAGATCCTTCTGATAAAGGTAATCTTCCATCTACATCTTCTAAAGACTGAAATTCTACCCGTTGAATTTATCAACCCTAGATCTTCCTTCATCTGCCATAGCTCCCACTCAAGCTAAAAACTTTCCCTGCGATTCAACACTTCAGCAAACCAAACCAAGCTTTGATACCAATTTTTAGGAAATAAGGGATAAAATATGTGGAATAATCCCTTACAAGAATCACAACAGTAGAAACTAATATGCAGAAATTATTACAGATCTTAAATAAAATTGTAGAATAAAATAACACAACACAAAGAGATAGTATTTAACGTGGTTCACCCAATTTGGGCTACGTCCACCAAGAATCACTTGCTCAGATTTTATTACAAGCCACCACTCTCTCAATACAATACCCAGATCCATTTGGAGCTATGCTCAACAAACTCTACAGAATTCACACCCGAATTCAAAACACATCTGCAATACATTTGCTTGTACATCTATCATATGCATAAGACCATATAAATAGACAACTGCTTAAGCAATTTTACAAAACCGTGGGTATCAAAACCATGGGAAAAACCCGTCCCATAAACCTATGGGTCAAAAACTATCCCATATGAGAAAAGCACATTTCCTGATATTTCAGGTGTAATTTTTGGAGGCCAAAAAATTTACGCCTAAAAAAAAATTTCGAAGTGCACACCCAAACCCTAGCACGGGATACATGAAAAGTGTATAGTAATATTAGTGTACAGTCTTCAACACTTTCACACATGAAAACAGGCTCCACAACCTAACAAAATCATACAAGCATCCCCATATTTATGAAATGTCTAGTTTGTTGTTGTTATAGTGCCCAAATCAACATGAAACCTTCTTCACTTTGAAATTTTTGATCATACAATCTAGGTTTAGACATTTAAACCCAACATGTTCCAATAATGACTGATTATTGTAACATCCCTTATAAATATTATAATAAGGAATACAAGTTTTGGTGTTCACATTAAAATACACCGATCATGACCAAACCTCGATTGGTTATTCATGCTAGAGAACCCATTCGGGTAACTCATTCCCCACCTTCATCTCATAATCGGTGGTATCATTTGGATGCTTATAATCCAAATTATTATTTGATTTCCCCCACTCTTATTATAATTCTAATCAAAACATTTCCTCTTCTTGAAGGATTCCAATCCAAATATTTTCTCTGACTCTTCTGATGATTCAGATCCAAACTACTATTTGGATTCATCTAATTTGAATCCTAAGACATCTAATGCAACTCCTATGTCATGGTCCTCCCTATCTTCACAGGACCCTCTTCATCATACATTTAATATGAATCATATGTCATAGTCCTCCCTTTCTTTGCAAGACCCTTTTTATCAGCCACCTCAACAATTTCTTCTTCCTTTACTGAGATACATGTGACTCCAAATCCCTCCAATAAAACATCTAATACAATTCTTGAATCATCGTCCTCTCTTTCTTTGGAAGACCCTTATTATTATTCATCTAATGCAATTCTTGAATCACGGTCCTCCCCTTATTTGTAGGACCTTCTTCATCAATCACCCCCACTAAGCATTCCTTCTTTGAAGATTCATGTGAATTAAAGTACTTGAGGCAAACATCTAAATCGACCCATGCATCACAATCTATAGACTTTGGAATTAATCCTACTAGTTCACAAAATATATACCATCATATAGGTAGGTCGACACCACCTTCTTCTACTCTCGAGACATCTAGATCCACATCTTCTTCACCTCTCATGTCATCTTCTTCTATCAATAATCATCGAATATCTTTTAAGTATTCCACACAAAGTGAATCTCTTTCTTCCAACCAACCCCTAGCGGTCGATCAACAACCCATACCGATTGATCTCTTTTATAATGAAGAAACAATCAAGGAATTTATAGGGGCATACGAAGATATTCCTTTAGAAAATTATGAGCAAGGATTATCTTCATACTTTGATGCGTCTGTGTATTATGAGGAAAAGGTTGATTCCTTTTATCAAGAAATGGAGGAAGAGTAGAAGATCATGTAACTTGATCCTCCTCTTATTATTCCATCTTCACATTCTTCATTATGTGAGGAAAATCCTAGGTCTTGCATTGATCCATGGCCTATCTTCTCATCACCCAATCACTCTTTGTCTATCATAATTCCTCAATCAAAATCTCTTATGGGGTCAACACCAAGTATCCCTTCATCTTCATCTAGGTGTGGGTCACCTTCTATTAGCCCTCCCTCTGCTATTTGTGGGACATTTTTGAGTAGTCCACTATCTTATATTCTTGGGGCATGCCCAACTAGCCTCTTGTCTTCTATGTATGGATCACCCCGGGTAGTCCATCATCTTCTATTCTTGGGCCACATCCTAGTATCCCATCATCTTACATCTATGGATCACATCTTAGTAGCCCTTCTTCTTCTATTCTTAGGCCACATCCTAGTATCCCTTCATCTTCTATCTATGGGTCACATCCTATTATCCCTTATTCTTCTATCCTCGAGCCACATCCTAGTATCCCTTCATCTTCTATCTATGGTTCACCTCCCAAGAGCCCAATTTCTTCAATCCTTACACCGTATCCTTTTCATCCATCACATTATTCTTCTACCAAAGATTTTGGAAAACCCATTTCCATTCCTCTCATCAACTCTAAACATCCACGTTCTTCTCTCTCACTTCTCGAGATCAAAAAAGTCAAGCATTAGCTTATAAGAAACCCATGACAAGTTTTTTATCAAGCAAAGATCAAATATCTCGAAGAGATCCAAAGATACCAACAACTCTAATTATCATAAAATAAAAAATCAAATGCGATTCCAGAATTCACACCAAAGATACCCATCAAGTATGGTGTAAAGTGCAGAAACCTATGTATAGGGAACTCAAACTACCACATATAAAACCCATGTTTCAAAAAAAAAAAAAAATCATAGTCATTTGTTGAGTGCGAACTCACCATGATCATCGACATCAAGGATCATATCACTCTTGAAAAACAAAAACACTTAGTCTCCCTTATCAAGGAAGTCGCAAACATTGTTGTTGGATCCTATCACGCAGAGTGACATTATTGGTCCTAACTTCCAAAAAATTTAAAAATCATAAAAATCATAAAACAGTTAAAAAATTAAAAAAAATTAGAAAACATTAAAACATTACAAAAATAAAATAAAAGGTACAAAGGTCAAACAATACAATTCGGTATTGCATACACGTGGATGTTCTTTCCTCCCTTTCTTTCATATTCATCTACAAGTCATCTACCATTTTCATTCCTTTGATGTTATCTTGGTTAGAATATTCACATGCATTTTGCGACATTTATACGTATGGTATCTGTTTGACCTTGGTCTTTCAAAACCTTGGTAAATTAAAGAACGAATGACCTCTTAGAGATCCTATCACAATTCTCATCTAATAAACTTGTTGTGAAGAAATTTTGGACATATTTGTTGACACCAGCCAATGTCCTCATTATAGTCACCTCCACATCCTTCCATCAAGCTATCACTTTGGTTCTTAACCCCTTGTCAAACAAGACAACTAAAATAATTTTTAGAAAGTAAAATAATTAAAATCAATCAATCAAAAAGAAAAATTTAAAAGCAAAAGCAAAAGCAAATTGATATGTAACTCTCTCTTGGGGTATTTCCAATAATCTCTATCAGGGATATGGACACTGGTAGTAGAGCAATGTTGTGATTAGAATCAAATGCATCTCCATCGGGGCTATGGATTTTTGACTGGAAACAAAGTAATGTACAGCTCTCCTTCCACAATCCATTCACACATCACCTTTCAAACTAAATCATTCCTACACATTGGCTAGTGTCTTCACTTATTGTCTATCAACTCTTTCCTTCAAGAGGTAATTCATTTCCATGTGCACACACGGGATCTCGATGAGTAAATAGGATTAGTATGTTACCAAGTGTTACTTTTTAGACCTTTTTAAACTCTTGCTTTAGCGCATGTCTTGTCTCATGATTTGTGCCTTGGGCTAATTGTTTCACACGGAATGTTTCGGCTCTATAGAATAGACTTGCTTCTATCCTATCATTCCTTTGAGAAACAGATAAGGGTTAGGGCTAGGAGGAATACTTGTTGAATGTTGAGATGGTGTGCGCGTACCATAGAGAAAGATCAGATCGACTGCGAAGAACTCCTTTTTGTCTTGGAAGGACTACTGTAAGTAAGAATACATGACCACCTAATTTTAATTAGACAATAAATGAGGGAGTTGCCTTAGGCCCAGGAAATATAAAAATTCCTTTTGAAGGTGGTCAGTTCCCCTTTTAATATGAATTAACACAAATGATAACAAAGAAAGCTATTGCAAAATCACGATTTAGGTATCTCGTTACAAAGCAATAGAAGCTAAATTATCAATAATAAAGCGTCACGTTGTTTGTTCAGTTACTGGTCGTTGATACGTTCAGGTTGAGTTATAGGGATAAACCAGACAGGATCTGAGGTTGTTAGGTGGCAAATAGGTGAGAAAAAGGTTTGGGTATAGGTCATGTGACCGACGCGTCATCGGGTGGGTACCGACCATGGTTAGAGAACCGCTGCCGGTAGGGGATAAACGATACCGGTAGGGTCAGCAATCTAAGTGCTTCTGGATAGAGGTTGGTTGCAAGGTGATTGTGGGGTTATTAAGATTGGGGATGGCTGAGGGGAATGATGGGAGGATAGGGAAGACTCAGAGTGTGGTAAAATGGCCTTCGCTCAATATCGGGATGTATGGGTGAAGGTTAAGTGCAGTATGTTCTTGATAGTAGATCTGGGAATAAACTTATGATTACTATTAATCAACAGGCTCAAGAAAATGGTGCTTAGAAACATATAAAAAACTACTTACTCGTCCCTGATGCAGATGCAGGTTTTAGGACTGTAATGATGAAGACAGGACCCAAGTTGGATGATCTGACAATCCAAGATGAGTTATCTCCTCTTCTGATGCTCAGATGAGTGTTACTAGGCTTTGGTTATTCAGTTGTAGTCTTGGGCTTGATGTCCTTCTCTGCAAACTCTTCCTGTTTCTTCACTTGTCCCTGCTCGGCCAAGTAAAATATGGATCCTTTCAATGATTTCTCCTCCTTTTTCCGATCAAATGAAAATCCATTTTTTTGTTTTCGGTTGGAAGTGGTCATTTATAGGGAACCGATGGCGGTTACGCAACCGATGGCGGTCGAGTAGGAACCGGTATCGGTCAGGTCAAAGCGGGCTATTTTTGGTAAAATAGCCAGCTTTCCCTCCTTTTCTCCCGAGGGATTAGTTGTGGGCTTGGTCAAGTCATTATGAGGTTGGTTTTAGGTGCGAGTGAGGAGTAATTAGTCATGGGTGTGGATGTGGACCAAGTTATAGGTCTTAATTAGGTTAGTTTAGGGTTAAGACTAGGTCATGATGAGGTGGCAAAATGAGGTGGCAGGTAAGGCGATGTGGATTTATTAATTATAAGATAATTAATAAATAATTGTGTAAGGTTTAGGTGGTGAGGTTAGGTTGCGAAATGAGATGCGGGTCACAAGGGGTCGTAAGACACAAATTTGGTGTCTACATTAGCCCCTTATTGTCGTGTAGTTTGTTTTGTAAAGCTGCACGGACAATAATAAGAAGTGGTTACCCCTGTTAAGGGTATAGGTAATCCCCCTCAAATCTATCACAGATTGAGGTAGCGTGAAAGCAGGGATAGGGTTGATAAAGGGTAAATGGTGTTGAGATAACGGTAAGAGGGTGGGGTAGGTCCAAGGAAGCAGACACACGTTGAAATGCAGTAGTGTGACCAGGGTATATGATTTGAAGAGCAAACAAGCAATTCATAGGAAAAGGTCGATAGTTTATCCAAACAAGGCGATATAATCCGGTACCCAAGGCGTAGGAAGTAGCTCCGGGGTATATAACGGGTAAGGTATAGGAACATTTGGGCATGTTTGGCGGTGCAAATGGTTGGTTTGGTTGAGATAAATGTCACGGTCTAAGTCTAGGCAAAGTTGGTCGACTGATCAAGTCAAGGACCCTGATCATGCTAAAACACGAACAGGTGAGCTCGATTGAACAAAAAGGTACATGATGGATGGATAAAATAAAACGTTGATTGTGGGTATGGTATTTAATTGGTGTGGCCTTAGGTCGGGCCAAATGGTTAGGTGCGGCCTTGGGTCGGGCCAAATGGGTTGGTTGCGGCCTTGGGTCGGGCCAAATAGGTTGGTTGCGGCCGTGGGTCAGGCCAAATAGGTTGGTTGCGGCCGTGGGTCGGGCCAAATAGGTTGGTTGCGGCCGTGGGTCGGGCCAAATAGGTTGGTTGTGGCCTTGGGTCGGGCAATGAAGTTAACAAAGGGTTGTCAACGAAGGTGGATATAGGCGATGTTGGTAGAAAGGTCTATTAGTAAATAAGGGCCGAAATTGGGGTAGAAGTTGGAATAAAACCGATGTCGGTTATAGGTCAAAAACCTATAAAAAGAAAAATATGGCCTGTCATTGTCACATTTGCAATTTGAAAACTGATTTGGGTTGTCTGAGGTGGATTATTGAGATTGGAGCATTTGTTGGTTGAGGTGGCACTATTTGAGTGGAGGAGTGAGTGAATAGTGGGCCCGAGTGAGTAGGAGGCAGCAGTTGATTGGTGGAGGACCCAACAGAGGAGAGGTGGAGCTATGGCACAGCCAAGAGGAGTAGGAGGTGCTGGACCAGCTGGACCACCACCACCCATCCCACCACGACGACGTGTGTCGTAAATGCGTGAGGTTCGAAACCCCTCATCGTGTGGATTTGAGTATATTATCTTTGTTATTTGGGTTTTGGGTAGGAATGTTAGATTTTGATAAAATAATTAATAAATGGAAATGATTTGAAAAAAGGAGAGGGTAGATAGGTTAAATAGGCCAAGGCGGCTGGGTGGGTAGGTTTTTAGGGTGTTTGGGCGGGTATAGAGGGAGAAATAGGAAAAAAATGGATTTGGGGGGGCCGCGCGGGGTTCGGCCCCAGAATTTTACAGTGACCGATGTCGGTCGCTAAGCGACCGGCATCGGTCATGAATTTTTGGTGGACTGAGTTTTGTGAGTGACCGGTGTCGGTCGTATAGCGACCGGCATCGGTGAAGAGGACCGGTGTCGGTCATTAAGTGACCGGTACCGGTCCTTAGTTATTTATTTATTTTTTTTTTTTGTTGGTTTGGGTTTTGTTGTTGGTTTGAATTTTTGGTTGTTGTTTGGGTGTTTTGGTATTATTTAGGTGTGTTGGTATGGTTTGGGTGTGTTGATATGGTTTGGGTTGTGGTGGAGGTGTTTTGGTATTGTTTGAGTGTTGATATGGTTTGGGTTGTGGTGGAGGTGTTGTGGTATTGTTTGAGTGTTTTGGTATGGTTTAGGTTGTTGTTTGGGTGTGAAGAGGGAGGGGGATATCTTAGAGGTTTTTAGGGTAAGATAGGTGGGTGTAGAGGGTATAAGTAGATGTTGTGATAAAGAGTAGGGCTAATGTAGTGAGTTGGTTTTGCAGGCACGTCGGCCCGGTGACGATGCGGGTCGGGATGCCCCGCATTGTTGAGGACGGATGCGGCCACACGTGTCCGCAACGCTGTGATGGGGTATCATGTGCGAGGTGGGACTTGGTGGAGTCCGGTGATACAAAGCGATTGGCAGGATCATAGTTTGATGGTCACCCTCATCGAGAGATGGGATCCGGTGACCAATGTGTTCCATCTCCCGACTGGAGAGATGACCATCACATTGGAGGATGTGTATCGCATCCTTCGATTACCGATTGATGGAGAGGCAGTCTTTCAGGTTGACGCTGAGACAGCCATGGATAGCATCCTACACGTATTCGGGGATGCAGCTGCGCTACTGACATATCACAGCGTGAGTATCGCGTATGGGGATATGTACCGAGCCCACCGCCATGAGACATAGCTTGCCGTGCTGATGATGATCGGGATCACCTGCTTCGCCCTCCCAGACTCAGAGGGAGGCCGCTTTCCATGGGTGCTTATGGGTGTGCTACATGAGATGGTGGAGGAGCACACATGTTATGCTTGGGCACCAGTATACCTAGTGCAGTTATACCGAGAGCTGTGGGGCTATCGCCGGATGAGGCGATTCGGGATTTGCTCGACGTTTTTACTACACTATTGGGCATATGAGCATATCATATGCATTAGACCAGTAGGGCTGCCCCAGCAGCCAGGGCCACAGGTCATCTATAGATATGGCTTTCAGAGGTGGTTGGGGGTCGTGGGCCAGCCACGAGCAGTGCTTGTAGGGCGGGACGTCACTTATTACAGACATATGTTAGAGGGCCTGACAGTGGTAGATATTGTATGGAGACCGTATAGAGGTCATCACCCACACGGAGGAGCCCGAGCATAGTTGCAGTGGATCCAGTATACATTCTGGATAGCGGGACGGAGGCCGGGAGTATGAGAGGATACCCCTGGAGAGGGTACGCAGGCAGATGGGGCTACGACAGGATGAGCCACCTCACTTCCCTCGATCGGCAGGGAGGGATGATGTAGAGGCTCCACTGCCTGCACCACAGCCCGTGGACCCAGATTGGGTTGCTGAGAGGCCGGTAGATGATACCGTAGATGATGCCGGCTGCACAGGAGCATTTTTGGTTTGGTGGGCGAGAGAGAGCTGCGAGGAGAGCACAGCCCACACAGCCAGACTTAGCGGGTGTTAGAAGAGAGAGAGGACCAACTCGAGAGGAAAGTACGGTTATTACAGGGGCATCTTGCTACTACACAGGCATAGATAGGTGTCTTATAGGGGTAGCTAGCCGAGAGCTCGAGTGCAGTATAGGCACGAGGCACCAGAACACCACCACCAGTGGCACCAGCACAACCCAGAGTGCAGTACCACCACACGGCCACAGCACCACCGGTGGCACCAGCAGTGCACGAGGCACGGGAGGCCTTGGTAGTAGGAGTCAGGGGACTAGCCCCAGTACCTACGGTGGCTTGAGATCGTTATATGGAGGCTAGAGTGGAGGCCCGGTACTATCAGGATATTCTTGATGTTACCGGGGCTGATTATCAGCCATATGCGGCACATAGAGCAGAGACCTCTCGGAGCCAGAGATCTTAGGGAGGTGCAGCCACAGCCGGTGGGTCTGTGACAGGTAGGAGGCGAGAGGCAGCACAGGGACCAGCAGGCAGACAGGCAGAGGGTGGTGGAGAGAGCTGAGGGGTCCCTGCATATTTTTGTATTGGTTCATTGGATATGGGCACCGGTCTGCGAACCGGCTATGTTTATAGAGGCCTGCGTGCCTAGATATTATGTATTCATTTATTCATTCATTTATTGTATATACCAGCCTGCGAGCCGAGTGCATGGTCATGCTGATTGATACCGGCTGTGAGCCAAGTATGTTTTGATATGAGAGACCGGCTGCGAGCGAGTCGAGATTATTTTGCGATTATTGGGGCTGCGTTACGGCTTTGTTGTATTATGAGATCACAGAGGCCCCGTCACGATGAGGCACATTGTATATTTGAAACTTTGTATATATATAGATATGATGATTTGACCCACATGTTGTGCGTAAAAATGTGTTAAGTGTTTTGAAAATGGTTTGTGATATTTAATGTATGATGAGTTTGATTTACATGGTGTTATATATTAATGATGTTGATGTCTTTTGTTGATGGGATGTATGTATGTATATATAAATGATGAGTTTAGTTGACATGTTGTATTATGAAATGTTGTATGTTTTGTCGCTGGTTTTGTGAAATTGAATGTATGTAGCTATTAAGTTGGATCCAAATGGTGTATAGATTGATAGCTTTTGATATCGTTAGTTGATGGCTTGTGTGTTTTTGTAATGTAGATAGATGATGTTGATGAAATTGTAATGAGATGTGGATTTAATGAAAAATATGGATAATGGTGTTGTTCATGCAGGAAAAAGGGACGGGCGCCACAAAAATTTGCAAAAATGAAAAAAAAAAGGCTTAGGTTTAAGCAACAGGGGGGACATGACCGATATCGGTTATGTAACCGATGTCGGTAGCTATATGACCGATATCGGTCATGTAACCGATATCGGTTATGCAAGAATTATTTTCCTAAAAATAGAACTGCTGGGTTGGCAACTTAAGTTCTTATTTTTAGCATTCTTATTTTTAGAGTCATGAAACACGTTAAATATGCGAATGCGACGCTGTTTGACAACTGCTACAGGTAATTGCATGAAAGAATTTGAGTGATAAGGAGGAAAGAGACAGGTGAAGTGAGCGTGGGATGAGATTCAGAAGGCAGAAAGACAAGTTATATTTGAAGAGGGTGGTGAACATGGCTGAAAGAGGAGAAGCATCCAGCAGGCAGGGACGAGGGGGAAGACATGTTCCCCCAAGCTGCTGCATCCCGAGAGGTAAACTATTTGGTTGTAATTTGATTCTTGCATGTGTTGTAAATAGGATGAAAGAAGTGTAAGTGGGTAAAGATGAGAAAAAAGGTGATAGGCAAGGGTTGGGGATGGTATGAGTGCTACGGGGTAGGTAAATAGGGTGGGCATGTATGTTTTTAGGTATAAATAGGAGTAAACGGGAAAAATAATTATCGTAGGTGTATGCTTTAAGCAGGGTAGGTATATTTTGACAGTGACCGGTATCATTTGGAAGTAACCGGTATCGGTTTGCAAACCGGTATCGGTTATTTATAACCGATATCGGTCACTGTATGAGTTTCCAGAATTTGAGAAAAAACCCGTGGAGATTTGTTCTTTTGAATAATTACGTGTCGTTTTGATGTATGCAGGCAGAAGCAGGGTTAAGGATGAATGATACTGTGCCAGCGTTGTTGTCACGAATCCGAGCGGATGTAACACCAGCTGAATGGGCATTGATAAATCGGTTGGGGTTAAGTGGAATCCGCTATTATTCAAGAATCGCGCGTAACCATGCTATGTTGCAGGCGTTGATTGAGAGATGGAATCCAGAAAAGAATACCTTCTATCTACCAATAGGGGAGATGACAGTGACTTTGGAAGATGTGTTCCATATTTTGAGACTCCCAATGATAGGAAAAATAGTGTATCAGGCGTTGCCCAGCGTCGGGGCGGGCAGCGATAACAACAGTATTTGGGGACGCTGCACGAGATTTGACACAACGAGGTTTATCATTTACGTATGGTACAATGTATGCAACACACCCTGAGGAAACAAGGTTGGCCGTGCTATTAATGATAGCGGTGGGGTATTATGCATTGCCGAGGGTGGAAGGTGGAACATTTCCCAAAGCATTGATGAGTGTTATTTGGGAAATGATAGAAATGAGTGTGACATTCGCATGGGCACCCACATATCTGGCAGAGTTATATAGGGGTTTATGGGCATGCAAGTGAAAACACAGGATGACACTGGATTGTTCATACTTATTACATTGTTGGGCCTATGAGCATATTGTTTGTGTGCATCTAATAGGCCGACCCATTGAGTCGGGAGAGGCAGGAGTGCAAAGGTTGGGATTCAGATGATGGGTCCAGACAGAACAAGAAGTGAGATCCCAGGCCGTGATAGATGACATCGAGTATTATAGACAGGTATGGGAGATGGTGATGATTGCGGATATTTGTTGGAGGCCGTACGGGAACTATATGGTGACAGAGCACATAGCTGAGGAGTTGAGGGGTGTAGAGCGATTGAGGTGGATCGCAGGGCATAGGCCGGGTGAATACGAGAGGATTCCTCTAGATCGCGTGCGGCAACAATTTGGGTTCGTTCAGGATATTCCTATGACATATAGACCATACATGAGGATCGACGCCGAGGCAGCATTCTCACCTCCCCGGCCTACACCTCCAGAAGGGCCAGAAGAGATAGCAGCCGATCGTAGGGTTATGGATGCGGGAGCAGCAGAGGCGTATAGAGTATGGTGGGTAGCGAGCTGCGAGGTGCACGTGAGTGCCTGACATAATTTGTGATTACAGCGGAGAGAGATCGTCTGCGAGGATTTGGCTCACTAGCTTTAAACACGAGTGAATGAGACAATGGGATTGTTAGAGGCTTCACGATTACTGAGTGGAAGGCTGGAGGCAAGATTCCTCCACACAAGAGGATGTATTCGTATGTTACGGGAGATGTTGGTGGATCAATGGGAGGAACCAATGGCGGTGGCACCTTTGAGGATGGAGAGGCCCATGGAGGGCATCGGCGATCACGATCACCACACGATTCGGGAGGAGGTGTAAGATTCGAGTGAACTTCGTAGGAATATAAGAATAAATAAGGATCTTGACCTGCGAGTCGATGATAGAGAAGATGTATTTGTTTAACATCTAAAATAAAACTAAAGATGTATGTTCTTTTGAGTGATGATAATAATAAGAATGGTTGTGTTTTGAATGTTGTTTTTGTTTTGTTTTTTAAAAGGATAAAGAGGAACGTTGGCAAATAGAAATACACAAAAAATATTTATATTGACAACACATGATAGGGTAAGGTAGGGGATGGTCGAGCTAACGTTGGGAGACCCCATGTCTCCTAAGTTCTGCCTACATAGCCCATTACAAAAAGCAAGGAAGGGCCTCAGACCGATGTAGTTCTCCCTTAGGATCAGGGAGAGGTGAATTCAGGAAATTTGGTTGTGGTTAGGCAATTTTGTTGGTTGGTAAAAATTTGATGTTGGTAGGGTAATGTTGTTGGTGTTGGTAGGGTAAAGCGAAAGTTAGCATTCCCAAGTAGTAGGGAATCGTGTCCTGATTAAGGTCAACACACAATCCTAGAGCCGAGAAAAAGAGGCAAAAGTGTCCCGTAGTTGAGGAGAGCTAAACAAACCACATATTAATGTAGGATGAGCTTGAATCCCTAGGTACCTTGCATAGGCGAGAAGTCGATAGGTGAAAAGAGTGGTATAATCACAATATATCGGATATACGTCACATCCCTTGAGTTTTGTTGCTTTGAAAAATGGTGAGGTGAGGTGGTTGATGTGGGCGAGGGTGCAAAGAACTTATTATAAGATGATTATTCTGATAAAAGAGAACCAAACCTAAATAGACAAGTCCATGACGCAAAAGTGTTTTGAAATACTACTTTTATTTTTATTTTATTTTCTTTGGATATAGACTGATCGATGTGGGAAGTCTACATGGGATATGTATTTTGTTGTTCTTGAGGTCTTCACGAAGCTGATCAATGCGAGAAGCTTCTGATAAAGGCTGACTGTGTATAGTTGTCCTTGAGGAGCGATCTATTTATAGTAGCAGATGCGGTGTTTATGTATAGCTATCCTTTGGGGGAGTAGTCTATATATAATAGTAGCAATAGTTTGGCATATATTTGTCCTTGAGGACCAGTCTATTGTATAATTTAGAGGCCTAGATGTCCGTTGGGCATAAAGCATCTAGTTTTTGTAGGAAGTTTGACTCAAGAAAATCCCATAAGTGTTTTAATTAAGAATGTGTCATTTTGATACTTTGAAGTCATGGACTAGACTAAAAAGGGGAAGACATATTTTAAGGGGAGGTGATACTCAAACCATGTGAGCTTGATTTGATTTTGAGATGTAAGAAAAAAAGTGTATACGGTGGTAAATGAGCTCAAGGGACGAGCGTAAGGTAGATAAGAAGTGATATAACACTAATTTCAATAGTAGAATTGTCAAAGATGCAAGGCATTAAGGGGTTCGAGGCTCGGGTTTACCATTATTAAGCAAAGCTAAGCGATAAGTGCACGATCCATAAGTGTGAGTGATAATGTAAGGCCCAATCAATTAGGAGCAAATTTTCCACGTTTGCTCTTTTCTAGTTTGGTTACATGTTGATTCTCTTTGAGGACAAGATCACCAAACTTAAAAGTACACTCATGAAATCATTTATCATAAGCACGCTTGATGCGTTTTTGGTAGATTTGAAGGTGATCAAGAGCCGTAAGGCGACGCTCGTCAAGAAACTCTAATTGGGCTAACCGCTCTTGGGAAATCATCATTGGTGAGAATATCCTGAAGATATATTACGAGGAGGGTATTTGTACTTCGAGAGGCAAGAATGCGGCCTCGGTACCATATACCAAAGAAAATGGTGTGGCATTAGTGGAGGTAAAAATGCTAGTACGATAAGCCCAAAGGGAAAAGGGAATGTGATCATGCCAGTTTCTTCCGGACTCATTGATAACTTTCATGAGGATTTTGGTTAGGGTTTTATTAGAAGATTCAGCTTGACCATTGGCCTGCGGATAGTAAGGTGATGAGAAACTAAGTTTGATACCAAATTTGTCACAAAGGTCTTGTAACAACTTATTTTTAAAATATTTACCATTATCTGTTATTAGGCGATGAGGAATACCAAAACGATAGATAATGTGATGGTTAACGAATTCAACAATTTTTTATTTTTTGATTGAAATGAGTGGAATGGCCTCCACCCATTTTGTGTAATATTCGGTTGCTGTGATTATCCAATGGTGACGTTGTGAAGAAGGTGGGTGAATCTCACCAATAAGGTCTAAACCCCATTGTGAGAAAGGCCAAAGATCTCGTGCGACCTATAGCGGATGGCTAGGAGTATGTTGAAGGTTGGCATGTTGTTGACACATAACACAACGCTTAACATATTCGTAGCAGTCATTATTAAGAGTAGGCCAATAATAACCTAGGCGAAGGATTCATTTAGCCAGCAAGGCCACTAAAATGTCCACCACAAATGCCGTCATGGACTTGTTGGATGGTATAGGTGACCTCTGCGCCAGTTAGACATTGAAGGAGGATGCCATCAAAGCCACGTTTATAGAGAGTCCCCCATGACAACATAACGATAAATACTTTTAAGAAAAGCACGTTTGGCGTTACTAGAAGGTCGGGTGGGAGAACAGAGGTTGTAATGTAGTCGTGAAATTGGTGGTACCGGGTATCCTATGAATTAGAGATACATTATTTATCATACAAACAACCAGTGCTGAGTAAGATGGGGCAAAGAGTTGTTGGACCAAGACAAATATGTCGAGTCGATTGGTGAGGCGGGAATTTTGAGGCTAAGCAAGCCATAGTATCCGTAAATTTGTTAGTGGAGCGGGATGGTGGATAGAATACGGATAGAATAAGTGAATCCACGTAAATTTGTACTTTTGAAGTTCCTCATTCTTACATTGGTAGATGCCCATAACTTGATTGACTACCAATTGAGAGTCACCAAAAATATTAATGGATTTGACACCTAAGTGTAATGCAACCTGGAGACCCAAAACAAGGGCCTCGTATTCCACTGTATTATTAGTGCAGGGGAAATCAAGCCGGAATGAAAGAGGCATAGGTTCAGCGTCAAGAGGGATGAGAACAACGCCGGCTCCTCCGCCGCGCTGGCATTTGGATCCATCGAAGAAGAGGGTCATTTGATATGACTCTTCCCTGAGTGAAAGAGTGGCGATGAGTTCATCGGGGAAATTAAAATTGGTGAATTGTTCCCCAGGTAAAGGGGCCTCCGCAAGTTGGTCCGCAATAGTTTGTCCTTTGATTGACTTCTGTTGTACAAACTCAAGGTTGAGGTCAGTGAGGAGCATAAGCCATCGGGCGATGCGTTGGTTTAGATGTGGTTTGGCATACATATAATGAATGGGGTCTGTGTTGGTAATGACAAAAGTTTTGTGATTTAGGAGGTAATGTCGGAGTTTGGTGGCTACGAATGATAGGGCTAGGCACAATTTTTCTACATGTGTATACCTAGTCTCGTAATCCATGAGAGTACAACTTATATAATAAACAGCTTGTTCTCGACGTTCAGATTCCCGATGTGCGAGCATGGCTCCTATAGCATGGTCAGTGGCAGAAAGGTAAAGGTAGAAAGGATGATCATCCTGAGGTGGAATAAGCACGGGTGGCTGCAAGAGATAGGATTTGAGAGCTTCAAAGGCTTGGTGACACTCTTCACTCCATTAAAAGGCAATGTCCTTTTTAAGAAGGTGATGGAAAGGTTGACATCGATCCGAGAGTTGGGAGATGAAACGCCGGATGGATTGAAGTTTACCCTACAAACTACGCAATTGTTTGAGGTTTTTGGGTGGGGGCATTTCTAGGATAGCTTTGACTTTAGATGGATCGACCTCAATGCCACGCAAAGAGACAATAAAGCCAAGAATTTTTTCGAAAGAACACCAAAGACACATTTCTTTGGTTGAAGCGGACTGAATATTGTAAAGGGGATCGAAAATAATGGTTAAAACATCGAGATGTTCAACTGCGATGTTTAGATTTGCCAAGAGATCATCGACATAATCCTCGAGGATAGTGTGCATAATGTCATGAAAAATGTAAGTCATAGCATTGATAGGTAGCACCGGCATTCTTAAGGCCAAATGGCATGACATGATAATGAGAAGGTTCCCGAGGAGTTATGAATGTAGTTTTATGTTGATCGGCGGGGCTACCAAAATTTGATTGTATCCGAAAAGCCATCCATGGAGAAAGCATTTCATGGCCCGAGTGAGATCAACAAGTTGATCAATACTTGGGAGGAAGTCATCCTTGGGGCAAGCGAGGTTAATGTCTCGAAATCCGTGCATATCAAAGTCCCCGTCGCTTTAGTGATAGGTACGATGTTAGAAATCCATTGAGGATAGTCGATAGGCAAGATGAAGGAAGCAGAAAGAAGTCGTTGAAGCTCTTCTTTGACCAAGAGGGCAATGCGTGGATGTATTTTCTTAGTTTTTGTTTGGTGGTTTGGAATCGGGGTTTAGGGTGATGTTATGGACAGCAATGGTAGGATCAATTCTGGCATGTCGGCGTAGGACAAGGGAAAGCTTGGTTGTGGAGTACGGAGAAAGGTAGTAAAGGCGGCTTTTACGATGTGTTAAGGGATTGTCCAATCTTCACAATGTGAGATCCTCCTCGGTGTGGATGTTGATTTCTATAGTCGACTCATTCAACATGGTTTGTGTTTGAGACGGTAAGGCGCGTTGAATATAGGAGTAAATCTGCACCAAGGTAAGTGAGGATGGAGTCGTCATCCTGGCACTCAACAACATTAATCGAAGGTGAATCCTCTTCGATCATGTCTGGATATAGAAGGGGAAGAGAAGATGGGTCCTCATTATCACGTTGATAAGTGAGAGGACCTATGAAGATAGCATTTATGAAAAAAAAAAGTTAGGAGGGATAGATTCAGGGTCTATCGACTCTGTGGGTGATGATGGCAAAGTGGGTGATGATGGTTTGGTAGGGGTGACATCATCATCCTCCGAGGATCTGGCCCGACATGAGGTTTCTCGGTGTAAGTGTTCCAAGAAAACCGAGACCACTGCGATCATTGTGTTTGCGTGTAGTCACGGGAATGAGTGTATGTCGGCCTTGTTCATAAAGACCAAACCCAAAGCCTTTCCAAGCACAGCGAGTCAAGAAGGTGAGGGCGAAACGATGATTTGTCAAGTATTGAAAATCAGATTTGGAAGGGAACCACACCAAGAGGAGGTTCGGGGGTAGCGGAGGATGTGTCAACACCCCATACGTTAGGTTGGTGCAGCAATGGGGTGGTCCGTAAGAGATTACCTCCCCCACATGACGGTCGTAGGTGGGATGTGCATGTAATTGTCCGTACTCCTGCGGGGTATGGAAAGAGCTAACGTTATATAGGTGGTACTCGCCCAGCGTAAGGCGTTGAAAAACATCTACTAAGGGGTCAGAGGTTGGGATGTTATCTATGGGAAAGGAAGTAATATTTGTAATGGTGGTTTCATTGGTTGAAGGTGTAGGTGCGTCGGAAGTAGATGGCTGGGTTGGATGAATGGGTGTCTTGACTGGTACAAGCACATCATTAGGGTGATACAACATATTGCAAGTTTTGAAGGGGGGAGGATCAGCTTTTACGGTGTAGGACTTCCCCTCGTACTCAAATTTTATGCATCTATGTAAGGTGGAGGGAACGCATCCCATAGCCCGGATCAAGGCGGCCTAACAACATATTGTATTGGAACTCTCCCTCAAGGACATAGAAGAGTTCGGGTAAAGTACGTGGTCCTACACGAATGTTAAGGATCATGGTGCCTAAAGTAGAAGTAATAGCATCATTGAATGATCGCAACATGATGGGGTTGGCACACATGCAACTAGAAGGGATATTCATTTGTTGGAAGGCTTTTGAAGAGATGATGTTTAGGCTAGCGCCCCTGTCAATCATAACACGATGTACCTGAATATCCCGAGCGTCTGGTTGAGATGAAAAGAAGCGGAGTCGGGATCTTGGCACCAAATTCGATAATTTCATCTTCGGAGAAAGCGGCGGTGGCTTGTTGTGCGAGAGGCGAAGTGGTTGGGGAGATAGATTGTTTGGTGAGCGAAGCAACGTGATTGGGTGTTAGAATAGAGTACATGAGGAAAGGTTTCATTAGGTAAAACCTCTATCCCTTGAAGGATTTCAACGAGAGCTTGTCGATGAGATTGAAAGTCTGAATGAGATCATACTGATGTCATTTTACAGGTGATTGGTGAATTTGTTTGATCATAGTTCGATGGGAAATGCCATTAGAGGCGGGATAGGCGGGTCACGAATAACCACTTTAGGTGGTGGTGCAATCGGGATGGTGGACGGAGAAAGAGATGCCATAGGTGTGTTTTCTTTCGCTTTCCCATTGTTTTTACGCCCTCGAGTAGCAACATTAATCATATTGATCTCGTGAATATGAGAGGAGGAAGATGGTAAGGATAGGTCATGGTCTTCGAGAGAGGTGGGGCTGTAATAATGATAGATCTTGGTGAGGCGGGGACGGGTGGTATAGGAGAGGAATTGAAGCTAAAGGTCTCTCTCTTCGTAAGTTATCTTTCTTAACTTTTCTATCGAAGAGAGGTGGCGGCGAAGTATGGCTTTCAACACTTTGCATCCCCTACGTCATGTCTGGTGTGCGGTGGTAAGCGCATATTTTAGACTCATCGTAACCTATTGGTCGAGGTTTAGATGGATCATAAGGTCTAAGTGGGGGTAGGGAAATGGTCGCATTCTCTACCAACATAGCAAGGATTTTGGCGTAAGACCCTTTGAGTGGGTCAAAGTCAGAGGAAAATGAGGCTATTGACTGGGTCGATTCTGGTGATGACGTGGTGTGGTTGGTTTGTATGGGGGGTGGTTTAGCCAAGGAGTTTTGATAATGGGTTTTAACTAACCGTGGTTTCTTTGACGTAGAAGCTATGTTTAGCTGGTTGGATGATGAGGCCACAGATGATGTGGTATCAGAAAACAACCACGGAGAAATAGGAGTGATAGAAAACAAATCTTTTGATGATGGAATTTGTTTATGGTTGATAGGTGGACAGGATACGCGGGGTGCGGTGTTCTTTATACCCTTGGATTTTGTGTATGGGTGCAGAAGGCGTAGGTCACTTTAAAGAAAACGCAGGAGGTATGATATATTGATGTAAGGTAGAGGGATGGGGTCCCAATATGGAAGGTAGGTGTGACGACGAGGGTTTTAGTTGTGTTAACGGCATAGATTGAGGAGATTGAGTCTGTCTCCTAATGGGATGGACGGCTTTATTTTTAGATAAATCAAGTCGCTTAGGTGGGTGTGTTAGACTAGGTATGGGTGAGGTCCCAAGCGTAGGGGAAGATTTGGTTAGGTTAATAGAAGTGGATGAGGTATTTGGTAGAGATGAGGTGGGTGAAGATGAGGACATAGGCATTTTAAGCTTTTGTAAACACTTCGGGTATATGGTAGAGGCATCAGGATCGGTCATTTGCATTTGAGTAGAATATGGCGTACTCAAGCGTTCCCATAGGACGTCATCATCTTACGGGAATGACAGTCCTCACATGTGAATAGGAACTTTTGTATGGAAGAAAGGTGGGTTGTGATTCCGGTCCTTTGTGGGTGTGATCTGAGGGTATATGAGACAACTTTGTATCAATGGGCGTTAAGAGGTCAACCGGTTCTTGAAAAGATTTAGGTGATGAAGGAACTAATAGGTAGGAGGGTGTGTTTGAGAGGATCTGTCATGTTTAAAGAATGTGGTGATGTCGGTTCAAGAGGTTTCTCATCTAAGGATGACAAAAGAAGTGGCGAGCCTTCCTCTTGTCAGCAAGAATGGTAGAAGGAGGCGTTTGGGAAATAGATAAATTAGATAACATCCGCTCGAGTCTTGTAAGGATGTGGTGTAGAGAAGGCTCATTTGTGAGAAGGGAACTCAGGCGGTTAATTCCTTGATGGGTAAAGGAATGGAAAGGATTTCATTTTGTCTTGATGGCGAGGAATGGGGTTCGGTTTCTGTGTTAGTGAAGAGGTTTGATTGAGAATTTGTTCGATAGAGGTCTTTGGTGGGAATCGAAGCTGCATGGATCTCATGAACACTCTCCTCGGCTAAGATATCTTGGTTTAGATTCTTATTAGAAGAATGATTCGGGAATGGTTTGTTGAATATTTTCAAATTTCGGTTAGCAGGGGCGTTAGGATTATCGAGGGCTATATCTCCCGCATCAACCATTTCTGCACTATGTTTTTCAACATCTTGCAGTTCTCATGACTGTGTCCCTTCACGCGGTGGAAATTACAGAAGTCATTTTCTTTGTACCAAGAAGGTATGGCGCGAGTGGAATCAAACCCGGAGTGAGGTTTAGGAGGAGGTAAGGTAATGGCTCTGCTTTAAGCAATTTTCCAATATCACACCATATGTTTCTCCCAAGGAGTGTAGTTGATGGGCTCTGCTTTATACTTATAGGTGGTTTTGGCGGGGTATTAGACGGTGGTTGGGATTTGACCATCCGCGTGCACGACCCCCTTTTATTTGAAGCGAGTTGATGGGTGAGGATTAGTGGTGTTAGGTTTGTTGGTGGAATCTTGGGTTCGGAAAGTGGGGTTTTGTTGCGCTGCACAACCGCAATTTCTCTTCCTCTAAGGCTCGAATCTCTAGTTTTGAGCCATAGTAAAACCTCATCAAATGTACGGAAAGTTTGAATTTGGAGGGTAGGAGAGATGTGCTTAGCGCAGAGCCCGCGTACTTGATTCGATAAGTTTGTTCGAGGCAAGGCATACGTAAGTTGGTTGATAAGGCCCCGCCATCGTCAACGAAATCTGCGATAGATTCGTCTTCAAATTGTCGGATGGCATAGAGGTCGGTGATAGATACTTTCTTGGCAATGTTAATGGAGAAATGATCCAAGAAATATTGGGCTATTTGGTTAAAAGAGAAGATTGAGTCTTTGGGTTAAAAACTTTGTACCACTCAAGGCGGGTCTGATAAGGACATGGGAAAGGTGCGGAGTAGTAAAGCGTCGTCGTGAGCAATCGGATAGCGAGGCATGTCTAAATGATCGCAAGTGTTGTTGAGGTCCTCCTTACTTGTTAAAAGCGGGTAAACTTTGGTAATTCCCATTGAAGGAGGATATGAATGAAGGGGGATTGAAGGGTGGATAGGCTCAGATAAACTTGCTCGTATGTCAAGTGCTACGACTTCTGAAATAGAAGCCTCAGATTTTACATTTTGTCCATCATTTGTTTAATTAAATCAGAAGTTGGATGAGATGATGGTGTGGTTGTGGTAAGCGGAGGCAAATTGGGCCAAGGGCCACCGCATTAGAACAATGGTGGGGTTAAATGTTGATAAGGTATGGAGGATGAATGTGTTGAGGCAACCGAATAAGGATGTCCTATATAAGTTGTTGAGGTTCTAGGATATGTGTGTGGAAATGAAAAGGTGGGCGGAGCTTGAGAAGGAAAGCTCGTGTGGATAGATAGGTGGTAGAGAGCAAGTCATGAAGCAGAGCAGTCTGCAAGAGAGGCGAGGTAGGAGCGATCGGTGGTAATGTAATGACATGTTGGGCCCAAGATTAACCAAAGGAAAGCCAATCATGCCGTATGAACCCCCTGAAAGCTGTGGAGGTAGGCGGCAGGACTAAGGATGCGGAAGGCAAAGCGGAGTTATCGAGGCGAGAGAAGGGGCTAAATGAGCAGCTATCTTGATAGGCATGCCAACAAGGAGTTGACCGTCAGGTGTACGGTCAAGGGCATGAGACAAATAGTATTGTACAGCGCTAGGATTAGCATCCAGAAATTTGGCAAATTCTTTATCTCCCATAGGAATTTTAGGAACCTCGCTGGTGTCCGTAGGATTCCCCATAGAATGTGAAGGGGGTGATTCAGGCAAAGGCATAGAGCAAGCATGTGAAACCATGGCGGTGGCTTGCTTTCGAGTGATAACAACCATGGACAGGAGTACATAGTAGGGTTTCAATCTATCAGGAACAGAAACAGACTCAGAATGGTGAAATTGGTAGGTTGTTGGTTTGTCGGGAAGCGTAAAAAAGCGATGGCGATATCGGTCGATAACCGATGTCGGTTAGACTATAGCCGATGTCAGTCAGTTAACCGATGTCGGTGTAATAAGACTGGTATAAGAAAATATAAGAAGCTGCTGATTTGATTGTTAACAATGCTCAGTACATTTATCAAATTGTTCTAAGGTAATCACAGAAGACAGTGTATAATAGAGAAAACAAAATTGAAAACAAAGCAAGATGCACACGCAAATCGAGAGAGACTAACCCTAGGGTTAATTTTAATTATTGTGGGCTTATGCCTTTAGATGCGGAATGATGTCAATCCTAAACAAAAGACTTAGGGAAATGTCAAGTTTTTTTGGCTTATAAGGTTACCTCAATCGGGCGGAGGAATACCGCGGAAAAGGGGGATGTTTTGAGTGTTGTGTTAATTATGAAGTGATTCGGTATGTGTTGTGCAGTGAAAGTAAGATTAATTTCTGTCAATCAATACCGTGGAAATCACCCCCATGTGTACGACACATTACTTAGTCTATGTTCACTAGAATTGAAAAAACAAGCAAGAATGTAATGCACGTGTTTTAAACCCAAATCGAAAATGATATTCGATGAAGCAAATAAGATGACTTTCACTAATGCGAAACTAGGAAAGCAAGACAAATTCTTTACTAAATATAACAAAAATAGCAACAACAAGTATGCTTCCTAAAACGAAAACAAGCAAGAAAGCAGAGAACCCGAAATGGGTCCCACTAAGGCGTGCCAAAATGTTTCGCATGGAATGTTTCGGCTCTGCGAGAATAGACTTGCTTCTATCCTATCATTCCTTTGAGAAACAGATAAGGGTTAGGGCTAGGAGGAATACCTGTTGAATGTTGAGATGGTGTGCGCATACCGTAGAGAAAGATCAGATCGACTGCGAAGAACTCCTTTTTGTCTTGGAAGGACTACCTGCAAGTAAGAATACAAGACCACCAGATTTTAATTAGACAATAAATGAGGGAGCTGCCTTAGGCCCAGGAAATATAAAACTTCCTTTCGAAGGTGGTCAGTTCCCCTTTTAATACGAATTAACACAAATGATAACAAAGAAAGCTATTGCAAAATCATGATTTAGGTATCTCGTTACAAAGCAATAGAAGCTAAATTATCAATAATAAAGCGTCACGTTGTTTGTTCGGTTACTGGTCGTTGATACGTTCAGGTTGAGTTATAGGGATAAACCAAACTGGATCTGAGGTTGTTAGGTGGCAAATAGGTGAGAAAAAGGTTTCGGGGTATAAGTCACGGTGGCCAAGCGCGCGGTCCTTTGGGTAACCAACCGCGGTTAGAGAACCGTTGCCGGTAGGGGATAAACGATACCGGTAGGGTCAGCAATCTAAGTGCTTCTGGATAGAGGTTGGTTGCAAGGTGATTGTGGGGTTATTAAGATTGAGGATGGTGAGGGGAATGATGGGAGGATAGGGAAGACTCGAGTGTGGTAAAATGGCCTTTGCGAATATTAGGATGTATGGGTGAAGGTTAAGTGCGGTATGTTCTTTGGTAGTAGATCTAGGAATAAACTTATGATTACTATTAATCAAAGCTCAAGAAAATGGTGCTTAGAAACATATAAAACACTACTTACTCGTCCACGATGCGAGATGCGAGTCAGAATTTGTAATGATAAAGACAGGACCCAAGTTGGATGATCGACAATCAAGATGAGTTATCTCCTCTTTTGATGCTCGGATGAGTATTCTTGGGCTCTGGTTTATTTAGTTGCGATCTTGGGCTTGATGTAATTCTCTGCAAACTCTTCTGTTTCTTCACTTGTCCTTTCGACCAAGCAAAATCTGGATCCTTTCGATGATTTCTCCTCCTTTTTCTCGATCAAATGAAAATCTGATTTTTGTTTTTGGTTGGAAGTGGTCATTTACGAGGCCGATGGCGATTCACATGCAACCGGCGGCGGTCGAGTAGGAACCGTGTATCGGTCAAGTCAAAGCGGGATATTTTGGTAAAATAGCCGACTTTCCCTCCTTTTCTCCCGAGGGATTAGTTGTGGGCTTGGTCAAGTCATTATGAGATTGGTTTTAGGTGCGAGTGAGGAGTAATTAGTCATGGGTGTGGATGTGGACCAAGTTATAGGTCTTAATTAGGTTAGTTTAGGGTTAAGACTAGGTCATGATGAGGTGGCAAAATGATGTGGCGAGTAAGGCGATGTGGATTTATTAATTATAAGATAATTAATAAATAATTGTGTAAGGTTTAGGTGGTGAGGTCAGGTTGCGAAATGAGATGCGGGTCACAAGGGGTCGTAAGACACAAATTTGGTGTCTACAATAATCATTTTTCATCAACCTCCTTCTAAATATTTTCATAGCATCTTTTGTTCTTTGAAAATTGTTTAGAACATCCATGTGTATAGGATGGCCTTGTTGCTATGTTTTTGGACACCTTTTCCCCCTTTAATAAATCAATCACCCACTTCCTTTCTATCATGTGTTTCTTGGCCAACTTACATTGGGGGCATCCTTGCTCCCTCATGATTGAACCTATTTTATATATTGGCCTTGATCCCCCTTCTATATGTGAAGATTTTGTCTTTGAATACTCCCACCTAATCATTGGGGCATATCGCATCTTCACTTTCTCATATGTGTGGCAATCTACCCTTCTACATCCCTTCTATCACTAGGGTTAGCCATGCTTCTTTTTCTTCTGTATATAGCTTCAAAAAACTTATAGAAAATCACAAAAATTCAAATATGTTTCAATAAAAATAAATAATAATATAAATCATCCTAAAAAACATCACTCGTTGGTTCTCACTTGTTATTGTGTGTGACTCGCGGATCATCTTGATCTACCTCCATTAAAAAATCTGATTTACTTATTATGTATGTACTCTGGGGCACAATGAGTTACCTGGTACTATTTCATAGTGCACTACTTTTCATAGGACCCAAGTGTCCTCCGTTATTCCCCTTGTATGTATCCTTTCTTGGGGCACCATCTTTTAACCCTTATCATTAATTTGCACATGTCGGAATCAAATCTTGATAACAAAAACATTGCATTGTGTTTCTCTGTCAGGTTGTCTTATTTACTTTCTTGTATTGCATTGCATTATGTATGTTGCAAGGAGTTATACATCTTGTTTACTTTCTCATATTGCATTGAATTATGTATGTTGCAAAAAGTTAGGCATCTTTTACTTTCTCATATTACATTTAATTTTTATGTTGCATGGAGTTAGTGTTTTTAGCTATGGACATTTGTTCGTATATGCCTTTTCATGTCATACTACACTTCTGTTCATTCTTTTTAATAAAGGCCAATGATGTCGATCATAAGGAAAATGATGAAATTGAGTTAGTTTTTGCATCGACAAGATGATAGCTATATCCATCTCTTTTCATCTTCATTTTTCTTCCATATCACTCTCCTTTTATCAACACTTTTCTTCAAAAACAACTTGGGGAAATAGGGATCAATTCTTCTACTTCTATTATTTTCTTTCATCTTTTCGATCAGCAATCACCCTCTTTCATTACCCCATTGACACTCGGCGGGCATCCTTCGTTCTATTAATTTTTCTTCTCTTTTAAAAAAAAATGTTTATACTTGTCTATTATCTTTGAAGTGGTGTTACTTACGCCACCCCAAAGAGGGGCAAATGTAGACACCTAAAATCTTCTTACACAACCTTTAATGCTAAGATTTCACTAATTATCCTCTTTCTCATAATTTCTGTAATAATTAGTGCTTTTCCACTAATTAGATAACATTCCTCTTCATATTCATTAATTAATGACCTTTTGTTAATTAATTAGCCTTCTTATCATTAAATATGTCAATTAACAACCTTTCATTAATTAATATCCACTTCTACTTGGGTTAATTAATTATTATTAATTAATTATGCTCGTAACTCTAGATCAATAAATTATCATTTATTGGATCAAATTCCTCTCTTACATCCTGCAAATCATACTAATTTTCCTCTAATTAGATTCTATAAGCTTACCTCTACCTATTAATTAATCAAATTTGATTAATTAAAACATCCCCCAACTCCCATGACTTACTAATGACAAATTAAACTCTTCTAAATCAATATTACCTTTTATAAAGCAACCTTATCCATTCCTAATCTTTTTTTACCTTTATCCCACATTCATCAATTTTCTATCCTTGCCTCTTTAGGAAAGCTATATAAATAACCCTCCTTCTTACCTTTCTTCTTGCACCATGCTTTGAATAGTGAAAACTATAAGCATTTTGATATTAAGCCATTCTCCATTGTTGGAAATAGCTTCTCCATATTGCATCCTTTTACTCAAAATTGAGTAATATGGGAAGATCCTAAAGGTCCTTATAGCCATTCTTGGTGAGTTTCCATTCTCAATCCTTGAGATCAAGTAATAATCTACTTTGATTTCTTATGTTCTTCATAGATTCATAGTTTAAGTTGTCAATCATAGAGAGTAGGAAATAGCTTAGCATGTAGTTTTATTTATGCATTGAAGAATCATTTCCTTTAAGCTCTTATCTTGATGGTTCATTGTTTAATTAGAATTTTATTTTGAAGCTATGTAGATATTAGATTCAATTTATATCTTAGTTAGTAAAACATGTTCGCATGTCTAGAGTTTCTCACACTATTGAATGTGGTGTTGAACATGATTATTACCATGAAATTCACATAATTGAGTAGGTGTATTACTCTTAAAAAATTGGGTGATAGAGAAATTATCGAGTTCTCTCAATTCTATAAGATCATACTTTTTAACCATCCACCAGCATGGTGTTATCCCGCATAGGGTATAAAATATCATATTCCTTATGTGCACTTGATCCTTCCACTATACTTCCATGTCTCATAGGAATACCTAATGGTTTCCTTCACTAGTGTACCATGAAATGCTTTGTTGTTGCGAGACTCACACGGCACCCCGAATGCGAGATCGAGGCTTCTAGGTTGATCACTCTAGCATCCAGTGTGATTGCACAACATGGAAACCTCTATCCAAGTGTGGGGACTTGTGAAACTAAGAGAGGAATCTCCAGATTAGAGGATGGTTCCTCAAACTCCTCTGATTTAGATCTAATGCTTGCACAACTATAGAGGTTCAGATCCTAATCCTATTCTAAACTGCAAGGAGACAGGGATAGAAGTGCAAAAATTGAAACTAACTAAAGGTGGTGATGCACCAAAAGGAGTGGTGAATAATTTTTGTCAAGAAAATAGACACAGACCAAAGATTGCAACATAAAACATACACAGGATGATAAGATATAATTTAGGATCTGAAATGAAGCAAATAACACAAACAAAGGACTGAAACCATTCACAAAGCTTGCATTATCATTTCAGTGTCAAAACCATGCATTACAACCTCAGAGAGGTAAAAACTATTACAGTCTTTGAAGAGGTCTGATTCTTCAAACAATCACTTGCTGGAGGTGAAAGAAGAAGTTGTTATGCCAAAAAATGTTTTTTTAGAAATGAGCCAAATCTAACTTTTACATTGCATGGGTCGAGCTCGGGACACGAAACATACAAAAATATGAGAGCCCATTCCTCATTGGTGAAGATGCATTAAAATGGCATGGGATACCTTACAAACCCATACCCTACCATTTTTGACCGATTTGGAGGAGAACACGACCCATTCTACATTAATTTGGTCATTTGAAGTGTCACTTCGGCGATGAACATGCGTCATAGCTATCTCTTAACTTTATCTCTCCTTACTACACCAAAATTCAAGATTGATCCAAGAATCATGTAGATAATCTCATAAGCTTTCCGTTGATATAAAGAACGTGCAAATATGATCTCTGGATCAAAAGATATGGAGATCTGAAGATTTAGGGCACAAAACAGGTGAAAATGTGTTTTGAAATTCTTTCCGCGCTCTGCCACTGGATGACACGTGTCAAGCACTGATTGGATGCGTAATTCTCTCTCCTTCCCTGTCCCGTGGGTTTTCCTTGAAAGTTTTTCCTTTTTGTGATTTTGGAACATTTTTCACTTTTCCCCCGCGCCCCCGCCACTTGGGACACGTGGCATGCATTGATTGGAGGACAGGGGCGCGGGGTCTTCCTTTACTTTTAGCTTTTTGGCCAAAACTTGGCCAAATTTTCTAACTCCTCCCGAGCTCCGTGCTTCCCTGTTCCATTGGACACATGTCCTCTTTTGATTGGCTCGGGCTGACCCTTCAAACCTCACCCTTTGAACTTTTGGACGTTTCCCCTTGTGACACGTGTCATGATTTGATTGGTCCGTGGGTCTGCCGGCTTTTCACATCCACCGCGTCCATTTGTCCCGGATGTCCCGAGATGTCCCAAACTATCTAGGATGAAAACTTCCGATCCACCCGAAATGGGCTTCCTTGTCCCTTTTCTGCCGATGACACGTGGCGTTATTTGATTGGCTTTCGGCTCCTTTGGCTATCCACGTCCCACGCGTCCCTTTGTCCCAACTGTCCCAGTGCGAAAGTTCTCCTTTTCGGCCGATCCGGGTGGTTTGTGTCCTTGCGGCCCAGATGTCCTTGACTTTTATGCTTAGTAGTTAGTCGATTTTCCTCTGACCTTCGGCCGGTTCACCTTTCCACGTCCCGCGTGTCCTCACGGCCCGAATGTCCCTGACTATTGCGAGGACTAGGACTTAGCCATTTTTCATGATTTTTCCTAGCCCAAGCTTGTTTTTGCAACTTTTTCACCTTTTCTCAGAACTTGCTCTTTTCTTCTTGGACAGGGGAGTTAGAAAAATCGAGGGGACCCTAGAAACATGATTTTTGCCCTGAATCAATCTATTTTCCTGGGACTTGAGAATTTAATGCATGTTATCAAAATTACCCTAGGGGTGAATTTTGGATAACAATTTGGTGACTCAGTAGGGTTACCTACCTGCTAGGTAGAAGATACCAGTTGCCTGAAGCAGTCCATTGGGCATGGAGTCATCAAATATTTAGTTTAGAACCCCTAACTAACTCAGAATGTTCAAGGAGGAAGATGGAATATCACCCGATGTAAGCAAGGACTACAAAACATCTCCATGGAAAACAAGTCATGTGCTAAAGAACTTAGGGAAAACAAAACTAACCTACAAGAAAACAATGTGCACTGACACTTGGAGGAATGAAATCTAATCTAATATTTACAAAATAGTGAATTCACCTCTAGAAGCAACGCTTGAGATAGATTCCATTGACTGGAATCTATAGTTCTTCACCATCCAATGAGGCCAATTGGAAAGCATTGCTATTCTTACACTTCGTGACCATGTATGGGCCACTCCAAAGGGCATCAAATTTTGAATGCCTTCCCGGTTTTCTCTATCCACATCCCATTTCAACACTAGATCTCCAACCTGAAAAGATCTATCTTTGGCCTTCTTATCAAAGGTCTTCTTGATCAAAGCTTGATCCTTTTCCATTGCTTGGGATGCTTGATTTCGATCTCTTGCAGCTCCATCAACTATGCATACCTCACCTCCATGGGCTCAAATTCAAGCAACTCCAGCTGCTTCATGAGTTCCAATGTTGGCAACTCAAGTGACACGGGAAAGATTGCCTCTCTTCCATAGACAAGTTTGAATGGAGAGTTACCCGTGGACCTTTTGGGGGTTATCGTATCAGCCCATAAGGCTGATTTCAGTTTGGTATGCCAAGACCTCCGATTCTCATCAAGAGTCCTCCTAATGATCCTCAACAAGTTATTGTTTTTAGACTCAGCTTGGCCATTACCTTGGGAGTAATAGTTTGATGAAGTGCTTAGGTAAATACCGTTCTTGACAGCCCACTCGGTCACCTTAGATCCAATGAATGCTAATGCATTATCAGAGATTATTGTGGCAGGTACACCAAATCTGGTTGTTATCCCCTCATAAAAGTCTAAGATGCTAGACTCATTTGCCTCTTTGAGTGCTATTGCTTCTGTCCATTTGGTGAAGTAGTCGTGGCTATCGAGAATCCATTTGTGCCCTTGGTTTTAATTGGGGTTAATGACTCAATGAAGTCCAAACCCCATTGCATGAATGGCTGGTCAAATGAGATTGGATGTAATGGAAGGGCAGAAAGTCTCTCTTTTCCTGTGAAGAATGCATAATTCTTACACCTCTTGATCCATGCATAGCAATCACTGAAGATCTTAGGCCAATAATAACCAGCCTTCATGATTTTTAGAGCTATCACTCTTGGTGAAAAATGGTCACCACTGGTCCACTATGGAACTCTTCCAACACCCTTTGAATCTGATTTGCGCCAATGCATCTCAGTAGCACTCCATTCACATCTTTCTTGAACAAAACTCCATCAACAATGGCATACGGGACAGCCTGCAATCTGAAGTGTCTCCTTTGGGTCTTGTTCATCTCCAGAGGGCATAGGCTTGGGCAAGGAAGTGTATAATATCTTGGTTCCAACAAGGAGTGGGGGCAGCATTGTCTTCTTCTTGCTTGTCACTTGGCTCATGGCTATCTCGGACTATCAAAACAGCCTCTTCTTCAATGCATACTTCTTTTTCTTCCCCAAAACCAGCTGCTCACACAATCCTTTTCCTCTTACCAGCTTGGTGATCTCAATCTCGATGTCATACTCCATGACATGGGTGATCCATCCTACCCTTTTCTCATTCAAATCCTTGTTAAGGAGGAATTCCTTAACCCCAACATGTGAGACCGTAAAGCTGGGACGTTGTTGTTTGAGACTAAATGCTTGAATTTCTTCAAGCTTCGATTCACTGCAAGCATATGCTTCTCAATAAAAGAGTATCTCACCTCATAGTCATCTAGGCTCTAGGCTGAAGAAAGCAATTGGCTTCTCATCATTATCCTTGTTCTGCTTTGTACCAAAATGGCGAGAGATAGTGTCATTACCTCCAAATGCATAGAGGATAAAATCCTTAGAGAAGTCCGGGTTGTTGAGAGTTGGTGCTTGAGAGATGGCTTCTTTGATTGCTTCAAAACTCTCCTTTCCTTCGTTGTCCACTTGAAAGCCATGCTCTTCTCTTTAACATTTTGGTGATGGGCTTGACAAGGGCTAAAAATATGGGACAAACCTCGAACAAATTTTATCCTTCCCAAGAAACTCTGAAGGGCTTTCTTGTGGCTTGGCAATGGTAGTGCTCTTATGGCTTCAACCCTCTCTGGATCAATTGCTAATCCTTCCTTGGAGACAATATGGCCAAGGAGCTTTCCTTCATGTGCAAGAAAGATGCACTTCTTAGGATTCAAAGACACTCCGAACCTTCTACACCTCTGAAACACTTTCCTGAGGTGAAAGAGATGGTCTGCTACATTCTTTGAGAAGACAGTGATATCATCTAGGTATACCAGCACTATCTTGTTGATCAAGCCTTTGAATGCCATATCCATAGCTCACTGGAATGTTGCTCTCGGCATTCGACAGTCCAAATGGCATCTTCTTGTAAGCATATGTGCCCCATTTTGTAGTGAAGGCCGTCTTGAATTGATCTTCTTCCTTCACCATTATCTAATTATAGCCTGAATATCCATCTAGCAATGAAAACCTTTCTGAACCAGCTACAACCTGCAATATTTGTTCCATTGATGGAAGCGGATAATGATCTTTGAGTGATGCTCTATTTAGATTGCGAAAGTCCACACACAATCTTATTTCTCCATTTCTCTTTCTTACTGGCACCAAGTTTGCAACCCAACTTGAGTGTTTGATGGGGAAGATGATACTAGCCTCAATAAGCTTGCTTAACTCTTTTCTCATGAGAGGTTCAATATGGGGATTCATTGGCCTTTGCTTTTGCCTAACAGGCTTGGATTCCAGATCCAGCTCAATAGTATGTTGTGCCAACGACTCGGGTTGAAACCTATTAGATCTTTGTAAGTCAAGAAAAGACATCCGGGAAATCTTGACAAAGTGAACAAAATCATATTTCTCTTGTGAGGTACTTACTTTGCCAATTTGCAATGCTTTTCCTTCTTCCACTAAAATAGGCTCTGAATCTTCACCCTTTACTTGAATGTTCACTTTCTCCTTTCGGAACTAATCATTTGGGTTGAAGATTGACTCCAAGGTTATGAGGCCTTTTGGTAATTTGTTAGTTCTCATCTGCACCACTTGGTCACCATACTGCTGCTGCAGCTTGTCTTGATTCCTGGTGAAGAACTCAGCTTCTTCTTGTAGGAAATTAACAATTTGCTGATCATTCTCAAAGACTTACCAACTTGTATTGTTATCCGGAATAGCTGGTCTCACAACCAATTTGATATGAGGTTGATATTTCTCACTTTTGATACTTTCTACAACATCAAACGCAACCCCAATTGCTGCTAGCTTTGTCAACGGCTTCATTCTTTTTCTTGGGATGGAATTGATGCTAAAAGCTTCAAAATCTTCAATAAGATCCCATACCCGATTCTTGTAGCATCTGAGTAGATCATTCTTGGCAGCATTTTTTCCTTTGACTTGGTTTATGATCAGCTCACTATCACCAAATACTTGTAAATTCCTGATGCCTTTCTTCCTTGCCCAGTGTAGTCCATGAATTAAGGTTTCATACTCAGCTATATTGTTTGAGCAGAAAACTGAAAACGGAAGGCTGAGTAATACTTTATACCTTGTGGTGAAATGAGCATAGCCCCTCCTCCTACACCTTGTCTACTCCTTGACCCATCAAAGAACAATTACCATACTTCATTCTTTTCTTTGTGATTTGGCTTGGTGATCTTTGGGGAGAGGTTGATTCTCTTCATGTAAACAATAGACTCCCGGCTCGATTCTTCTATTCCTTGATAAGGATCAAAAGCATGCACCTTGCTTGCCCATTCATCAAGAGTTAGATCTGGGATGCTTCCTACCTTGGTGTCAGCTTCATCAGTGCTTGGATGATCTTCTTGATCAAAGCGATGAACAATTGGCATTAATCTAACTCGGAGTGTAAGGCTCAATGTGAAAGTTTGCAATAGGTTCGAGACCTAATTATGGCCTTAGTCCATACCTCATTCTAAACAGCATGTGTGACCAATCAGCAGAGAGATAGCCTCCAATCTTGGCTGTGAAGTCCCTTGACAAGCAAAGGGGAAAGAGTGGTGGAAGGTCTATGACTAATACGTCTTGTAAAACAACAACATTTGGACATGCATGCAAGGCAAGACTCAAATTTCTAATCACTCCAACTGTTGTTATTGCTGTCCCATCCAGCTGCACTACCCCTTTGGAATTTGTTTCATACTGGAGCCCTAGCTAATCAGCTATTTGTTTAGGCATTATTGAGCTACTTTCCCCGAGTCTATCATGTAATTATGTACTAGCTGATTTCCAATGATCAATGAAACATAGAAAGGAGGGGGCTTCAATATTTTACCTTGTTTTCCTCCATGATTTCCCTCAGGCTGGGCAGCATTTGTAAGCACTTTGTCTTGCATATGAACTTGCTGGTTCGAGTTGACAGTCCTTTATGGCAGCTTGCTGCAGCAAATCTTTTGGCACGGGATGGATAAGGATTCCCACATTGATATATTGACGTTTGTCTTTTCATCATCGGTCAATGATGTTGAATGGGGATGAAGTATCCTTTTTTACGTCCCTTGGTTTACACATTCACCCCTTGCACGTGGGCAGCAACAACTAGTATTTGAGTTGGTCTAGGAGCTGTTCTTGGCTGGCCTTGTGCATTTGAAACTAGATTTTGCTTTCCAACCATTTGTGGAGCCATGGAAGGTTGTGGATTGGTGGGGCTAATGGTTGTTCTTCACCCAAATTCCCCTCTTTGACCTTGTGTTGGCTGCAACACCTTGAGAAACTACGATTCATGCCACGAAATCTTCTACTTGCTAGTTCACCAATGTGGTGTCATTTTGGGCTGATTGTTGTTGGAATGTTTCTTGTTGTTGACTATTTCCCTGACTTCCCTCACCCTCAGCACCTGTGAGTTGTCACCATTAACGCTTGATTGAGAGCACCATTGAAGCACATGGATTGGTTATGAGGCTCATTACATGCAAAACACCAATCATACTCCTGAGCAATGTTGTTTTGTGTTGGCACCAATGCCTTAGACGCAGATATGGCATTTGGATTATATGGCTGAAATGGTCTATTGGTAGGAGGCCTTGTTTGATTCATATTTGCAACTAGATTAGGAGGCCTTTGTGGTTGGTATGGCTGCCTATTAGGCTGAGCTTGGGGTTGATAAGAAGGTCTGAAACCTTGGGCTTGCTACCTCTTGAGAGTAACCAGCTCATTTCCTAGGTTTTGCAATTGCTTCATGACTTCTTGAAGCTCATTTGGAGCACCTGGAGATGAAGTGGATGCTTCATTTGAACTCTGATTTCTAGGAGTGGGAGAAGGAGCCAAATTAGGTGCTTGAATGGTGTTTGGGATCTCTAAACTTGGAAACAATGGCATGGGAGGTCTAGGGGCAAGTTTGCCAGCTTGGATCAAACAATTTTCAGCCCTAATGGCGATGCTATAAGCCATAGGGATAGTTATGCCTCCCATGGACTGAATCAACATAGAAATATCAGAATTTAAAGCTTTGAGATAGTAAAGAAAAGCACCTTGTTGTTGTCCCGACTGCCACTGGAATTCTCTCCCAAGTCCTTTGAAATCTGAAGTTGAAATCGGTCAGCTGCTCATTGGGAGCTCTCTTGATAGTTGTCAGCTACTCCAAAAGAGACAAGTTGTCTCCCTTCTCTCCAAACTACTCATGAAGTGCAATACACAGCTGATTCTAGTTTGTGATAGAACCAACTCAAGGATTCTAAACCATTGCAATGCTTTACCCTTGAATAAAGATGCCAGTAACTTGACAGCTACTTGCATTTCATTGATTTCATGGATTGCACAAAGGTTAGCAATATCTTTAACATGATCACCTGGAGTAGTCTGATTTTCTCCAGTGAAGTAGGGAATGTTCTTCAAGGCTGCAATAGGAATTGGATGTTGTGCATTGAGATCAAGTGGGCTGCTGCATGTGAAGTTGATGTAGGGATTGTTTTGAGCCATTCTGATTGGTCTTAAAACCCTTGTTGGTGAATGAAAGGCCTACCTGTGGAGGAGTTAAGAGAGTTCTGTTTAGTGGAGATGGATACCTTTAAATCCTTCTTCCTCTTTTCCTTCTTCTTGGAGATAATTTCAGGTATTCAAAAAACACTTCTTCTTCTCCAACTCTTGACCTTGTGGTTCTCATGAGTTTTTAGGCCTACACTTGAAACCAATAGATTCTTCCCCTTAGATTCGCCAGATATGCAAATAATAGCTCTTTTAAGCAAGAAAATTGTAGCAGATGCACATCAACCTTGCTACAATAAAAATGAGACCTCTAGTGTCCCACCGGGTATGCCAAAACTGTTGTTGCAGACTCACAGCACCCATAAATGCAGATCAGGCTTCTAGGTTGATCACTCTAGCATCCAGTGTGATTGCACAAAATGGAAACCTCTCTCCAAGTGTGGGGACTTGTGGCCCGGGAGAGGAATCTCAGATTAGAGGCTGGTTCCTCAAACTCCTCCGATTTAGATCTAATGCTTGCACAACTATAGAGGTTCGAGATCCTAATCCTATTCTAAAGCTGTAAGGAGACAGTGATAGAAGTGTAAAAATTAAAACTAACTAAAGGTGGTGATGCACCAAAAAGGAGTGGTGAATAATTTTTTCAATAAAATAGACACAAACCAAAGATTGCAACATAAACATACACAGACTGATAAGATATAATTTAGGATCTGAAATGAAGTAAATAACACAAACAAAGGATTGAAACCATTCACAAAGCTTGCATTATCATTTCAGTGTCAAAACCATGCATTACAACCTCGAGAGAGGTAAAAATTGTTACTATCTTTGAAGAGGTCTGATTCTTCAAACAATCACTTGCTGGAGGTGAAAGAAGAAGTTGCTATGTCCAAAAAATGTTTTTTTAGAAATGAGCCAAATCTGGCTTTTACATTGCATGGGTCGAGCCAGAGACGAAACATACAAAAACTTGAGAGCCCATTCCTCCTTGACTACAGATACATTAAAATGGCATGGGATACCTTACAAATAGATACCCTACCATTTTTGACCGATTTGGAGGAGAACGTGACCCATTCTGCATTAATTTGGTCGTTGAAATGTCACTTCTAGCCATGAACACGCGTCAGAGCCGTTTCTCAACTTTCTCTCTCCTTACTACACCAAAATTCAATATTGATCCCAGAATAATGTAGAGAATCTCATAATCTTTCCGTTGATATAAAGAACGTGCAAATCTAAGCTCTAGATCAAAAGATATGGAGATCTGAAGATTTAGGGCACAAAACAGACGAAAATGTGTTTTGAAATTCTTTCCCACATTTTGTCACTTGGATGACATGTGTCAAGCACCTTCGATTAGATGCGTAATTCTCTCTCCTTCCCCTGTCTTGTGGGTTTTCCTTGAAAGTTTTTCCTTTTTGTGATTTTGGAACATTTTCACTTTTCTCCCGCGCCACCGCCACTTGGGACACGTGGCATGCATTGATTGGAGGAGAGGGGCGTGAGGTTTTCCTTTACTTTTAGCTTTTGGCCAAAAACTTGGCCGAATTTTCTAACTCCTCCCTGAGCTCCACGCTTCCCTATTCTATTAGACATGTGTCCACTTTTGATTGGCTCGGGCTGACCCTTCAAACCTTCCCCTTTGAACCTTTTAGACGTTTCCCCTTGTGACACGTTTCATGATTTGATTGGTCCGCAGTCTGTCTGCGGCTTTTCACGTCCACCATGTTCATTTGTCCGGATGTCCTAGATGTCCCAAAATTTTTGGGATGAAAACTTCCGATCCGCTGAAATGGGCTTCCTTGTCCCTTTTCTGCCGATGACACGTGGCGTTATTTGATTAGCTTTCAGCTCCTTTGGCTATCTGCATCCCACGCGTCCCTTTGTCCCAACTGTCCTAGTGTGAAAGTTCTCCTTTTCGGCCGATCCAGGCAGTTCGCGTCCTTGTAGCCCGGATGTCCCCAGCTGTTTACACTTAGCGATTAGTTGATTTTCCTCGACCTTGGTGGTTCACCTTTCCGCGTCTTGCGCGTCCTCATGGCTTGAGATGTCACGAGTATTGCGAGGACTAGGACTTAGCTATTTTTCATGATTTTTCCTAGCCCAAGCTTGTTTTCTACGTAACTTTTTCACCTTTTCTCAGAACTTGCTCTTTTCTTCTTAGACAAGGGAGTTAGAAGAAATCTAAGGGGACCCTAGAAACATGATTTTTACCCTAAATCAATCTATTTTCTTGGGACTTGAGAATTTAATGCATGTTATCAAAATTACCCTAGGGGTGAATTTTGGATAACAGTACAAGGTTGTTTCTTAACCTCCTAGCACAATTTAGCCTACTTACATAGGAATTTGCGCTTCTTTCTTTGCGCCCAACCATATCGTAAGTGTCATGTGCTAAATTGTCATAGGAAATACTTGTAGTATCACTAATGGAGTTTGTATCATCCCATTGGAGGATTCTTTACTTAGATTCCTCAAGCAATACCGGATCTAGCATGGTGTGTAGATAAATTGTGTTCGAGATCTTCTTCACTTAAGGGATCAACATAAGGTGTAAATTTCCCATATCCGAAAGGGATAATAACTCGTTCTTCCTTGTTCTCAAAACTTATATATCCCTTATTGAATTGTAGATCAACATTATTCATATAGCACTAAGGGTTATCAAGTATATTTGGGAAGATGTCCGCTTATGCAAGCGCTAATACCCAAAAGTCCCTAGTGAACTTGGCCCTTTATGTAGTAATGGATGCATCCTTAAATACTCTAATTGGCATGGCCTTAGTCCGATTTTTCATATAAAGTACATTTAAAGATAGATGTAATGGATATCCACCCATCTTATCCCATGCATCTAAGGTAAGCACATTCACTTCCACACTGTCTTAATAAAAATATCTCTTAAAAGCCATCCATCCACAAAAAGATTTAGGGTGATCTCCTTGTCATAATCCAAGTTATGGGGAGGGAGATTAGCATGAAAATTTTATCTTCCGTTCTCAATACCAACACGTGGAGTGTTTCCTTTCAACCAGCTCTCGAGTAATGGAATAATGTTTTCCTAATGCAACATCTTACATACTTCCTTTAGATCATCAACATCCATCTAGAAAGTCTCAACTCCCTTCTTGTGTTCCAACTTCGTGATTGTTCCTTTAAACACTATATTTCACCCTGCATATTTTTGAGTACCTACATTGTTTCCTAATAAACCTACTTTCGATGTATATGGTCTAGATATTTTTCATATAAAACATCCTCCTTAGTGATGGTAGCTTATGTTGTAATGTTTCTCTAGAATGCATAGCCTCACCACATGAAATAATCTTAACATGTACTACCTCAAGATCCATTGTAAACTTCAGCATCTATTGGATTTCCATGGTGCATTGTATCCTAACCATCCATGTTCCCTTGGTCTATTATTTGTGCTTACAGGCTTAGATGTTCATATAAGTTTGGACACTCTTCATAGTTATAATTCTTTCCAAAAAATAGCAAGTAATGTTCGAGGAAATTTGTGCTTGTAATGGTTAGGGGATCCGCATGTATAACATGTTCCATAATGGAAATCACCTTGTCCACCACCACATCCTTGGCCTTTGAATCCACCAAGGTATCCTTGACCTCTACCACAACCTCCCTCAAAGTGCCCTTCATTTTGATCATATCTCTCTTGAGTGTGATCATGATCATGTCATTCATATTTAACCTTAGAGTTATTTGAAACTTCTGTTTGTCATACACCAATATCAATGGAATCATGTATCGATCAATCAACCTCAATCTTGATATTGTGAGTTGTGGACTGGAAAATTTTATAGTAACAAGACACGTTCTTTCTTATCGTTTTTTTCAATAATGAATAATGGCTTTCATCATGCTCCAAATGACATATCTCACATTCTAGTAACAAGTATCGCACCTATCTATGAGAAAAACTATCTTTAGTATGCCCCTCTACTTCACAATTTGTGCACAAAATTCCATTGTATGTCTCATGTGTTGTATTGGTTGATAGTTTCTCCAACTGCTTTTCCATTACTGCAATCTAAGCTTCTAAGAATGGGCTCACTCCAGTGTCTATGCTCCCAAATACCTCAGTGCATAGAGCTACTTCAAGTTCCTTGCACATGTTTGTATAAGTCTTACATGAGAGTGCCCTCCTAAAAGGCATAATAATACCTTGGCGAACCAATGTGTAGGTTGGCTTACATGGATATCATGTGATAGTTTAGAAAAGAGTGTTTTGAAAAGAGCATCATATTCCTGAAAACTCTCAGTAGTTCCCTATTTGATGTCCTTGAGTGTGCTTATACTTTTTGCTCAAACCTAGGTATATAAATTTCCTTAATAAAATCATCTCATAATGTTGTATAATCCACACAAGTATGATCAGGGTCAAACTTTTTGTACAATCTTTGTGCACATCCCTACAACGTAGTCACAAACTAATTGGCCTTGCGCTCGAAGATGTTATTCCTTTTGCATGCCATAATATATCACACATATGCACATACTCATCAACATATTCTATTCCCCTATACTATGGGAGAAAAAGTGACATCTCCATGTAAATATTTTGGGGCTGGTGAGGACCATGCCCATAAGATCTAGAACCTTTTGTGTTACCTCCACCTCCAGATCATCTAGATCCACCACATCCCAAGTTACTTGTTCCACTTAATCCTCCACCTATAGCAGGAATTAGACCAGAGGATGCACTACCCTATGTCCCAACAGTGGTGCTAAAATAAACTCCTACATTGCAGGAAGTTATGTTACTCCCCTATGTGAGTCCAAATATACGTGTGCCTATGTTTTGTGCCAATGATGTGCCTCAAAGTTTCCTCCAATCAGTCCTCCAAATAATAGGGAATATGTTTTCCGGCCACAAATGTACTTGCTATGTGATTCACTCCTGAACTTGCTAATAAGTCAAATCTACCTCTTACTACTCTAATACCTAAACTAGTTTCGACTACGGCTATACTTGAAGCTGGAAAAATAAGTGTAACGGATAGGTTGCCACGTAGATTTAGATGCGCACCCATGAACAAAGTTTTATCTTCAGCGTACTCTCATAAGAGATTGATGAGGGTTCCTTGTCATGTTTTCCTAAAAGGGGAGTTCTAGATGCCCTGGTTCCACGTCTTCTATGTGAGCTCTAAATCCTTAAATAGCCATCTCACTCCTTAATGCTATTTATTATACAATCTCATGTTGCTTCCCTAAATCCCTCTTGCACTCCTCACTATACTTAAGCCACATTTCTTCTCTTTTCCTTTCTACCACTAGGTCCACCATCCTTCACCACACTGCTCTTTCTGCCGTGCATGATGGGTTTTAGCTAGCCATCATATTTTCTTCAAAATTCGGGGTTACCAACAACATTTTGATCGCTAGTTGAATTCCTTGAAGATAGGTTCCCACAGGATAACATAAAAATTGAAACTCAACTACCTCCGGGAAAGAATAAGTATAAATTGAGAACTCTAAAATATAGCTATTCGAGAAAACCACAAAACCAAGAGTCCATAACGTGCGTCCAAATAAGATCAACATCATGGAGGGCTTGAAATTATTCTTGCATCCAAAAAGTGTGCAAAACCTCCAATTCCTTTTAGATGCCTAAGAAAATAGCCAAATTTATAGCTCTATTAGAAAAATAACAAAGAAGCTCTCATCTGACGATCATATAGATTCTGCTCAACCCACACGCAAGTGTCAAACCTAGATCCAGTGTTGAATCTCCAAGTGTACTCTAGTTCAAAATCTATTATCCACTCCTCAACATTTACCAAGGTCAATCATTACATACTCATCATGCAACATCTTAAAAAAATCTAAAAAAGAGGTCCCGACAATGGAATCAATGATGTAGCCTAGAATTTACTATTAATAACCCAAAGTGTCTTTGGCACATCACTCAACTTGAGCTAAGCACTCACTGAATCACACAAAGACACCATGTACCTCTTTAGAGTTTCTTGTATAGAATGTTAGCATGATGGTGCATATAGATATCTAGATTCATTATCAATAGTAAACAACACATAGTGCATAAACCAGATCTAGTTCTTAGAATAGATATAGAATGAACTAAAAATGACTATAACAAGATTTACCATGTAATAACTAGATTGATTATGTTTAATGCCATTATCCAGCCAATATGAACCATTTTATTAAGTACTATAAAACACAAAATCTTCTTACATTACATAAGTATCTCCCTTAGTCATGCACGTGACAAAACCAAAATTATTACTCTACCATAGTTTTCCTTTTTTAATCCATGGAAATCTATACATATATAGGGGTGGGTACTTTCCCTCCACCACCCATGCACTTATCAAAATAGGTCACATGCTAATAATATCCACTCAACTTTAAAATAATATGAACACATGCAAGTGCTCTAACAATAGACTTCCTATAGTTAACTCTGAGTATAAATCCTATTATTAGCTCAAACTATGCATGGCGCTCATCATCACTTGTTCCCAAAATACCATTGTGTGGACCATAATTATTCATGTATTTGTGTGCTCAGAATGCTAACTCCAAAAATAGCCATTATCTAAAAATGGATGACTCCACGATCTTGGGTTCTCCAATCCTATCATAGTTTCGCGCGCTCTTCTAGCACCCTACATTCATGTGCCCCATACTTAGCCATTTTTTCGCTCAACAAAGGGTTTGGATTTATAATTTTAAAATACTAGGTTGTTGTAATAATATAGGAAACAATAATTCTAGAGCATGATATTCCTCCTTTGAAGGAGGAGAAGACCAAATATAGCCATTATAAGGAAATAATCTCAACTCCCTTCCAAAATTCCAACCACTAGGATCATAGAGGAATGAACTTGAAACAAGTAAAAAAGGAACCTCCATGTCCCTCCTAACTCAAAAGGCTGAATAAAAAGCGATGAAGACCATGAAGAATGCCCCCATTACCTAGGAAGTATCATTGCAAGTCAATGGGGTAGGTGCATTAAGGCCTAAAACTCTAGTAGTAACTTTTCTAGGATCATCAAGAATAGGAAAAATTATGAGGGGAAAACTAATTGATATTAACCCATAACTCGTGGTACAAAGTACTAAAGAGATGGAGAAATCAGGTACTAAGTGTTTTAAGAGAACTAAAAGCACCATTGTTATATCTCCTTTGGAAAAAGACAATAAGAATTCATAGGCCAAAATCATCCCATCCATGAAAGGGCATAGGAAATGAATTAAAGAACTAGAGGTCATAGATATAGTCCCATTAGATGAGATATAAAGGACTCTTATTACAACATTGTCTTAGGATGTAGAAAAGTAACAATTTGGAGTATTTGATTCATCCCCATCAACTAAAGTTCATAAGACTACTGTTTTTGCACCAAATTGATAGGAAACAAATCCATAAATCTAGATATTTGAGGTGTATAAAAAAAAAGAAACACATGCACCAGACTCTACTGACTTATTGCAAAGCTTAGCAATAGAAAAGGATGTAGATAATATTGTTTCACCTGATTCTAGAGCATTTCTTTGAATATTGATGAAACAAATAAGGGTAGAGGGTTGGGAGGAATACCTATTAAAAGTCTAGTTGTAGGTTGTTGTGCATGTATGACTTCTTGATCCACAACTGATCATGAGAGCTTCCTTTTGGCTAGGAGGAACTACCTGAAATAGAAAATAAGACCACCAAATAAAAGTTAAACAATATATGCAGTGGACTACCTAGTGTATGCTAGATCCGGGAAGTGTGATACTCCCTAGATGGCTATCAATCCACTATTTAAAAAATATCAATGTTAATAAAAATTAAATCCTGCTGTAGTTAAAATGATTTAGGTATCTCATTCGACTACAATAAGAAAATTCATTCACAACAGGCTAAGCTATGACTGAATCTGAAGGTCAGGGTCTCTGTCAGAGTACTGGTACTAGTCAGGGTCTGATTCAGGGCTATTTTGGGTATTTAGTGGAGGTTTTAAGCTCTATTCTTGGTCTGAGAGTAAAAACACAGAGACCGACATTGGTTTGGTATGACCGATGTCAATTTAGGTTAACTAGCAATAGTTGTTGGTAACCGGAGTCGGTATGGTCGGGGTATAGGAAACCCAATAAAAAATTGATGTGAGGGTAGATCTAAAGCTAAATGGAAATGGAAATGGAAATGAAAAGGTCTATGTAGGTCTTAGGTATACTCAGGTATCTCTAAGAACCGGGTATGGGTAGTTCAATGGTGTGGGTGAAAGAATGGTCAAGTTTGCATGGAGGTAAATGGTGGGGGAATGGGAATGGGAGTAGAAACTAATAACAAAAGTAAAAGAGTCTACTAAAATGACAATGGACAAGTGTTGGTTAACAAAACACTTACTATTGTATGAGCTTGATGTCTGGTTGGAAATGGTAGGTGATCAAATGGAAGGAACTTGGTGTGGTGCTAGCGCTTCCCCAGATGCTTCCGTGAATGCAAATGGCTCTGTGGTTTCTTTTAGTCTTTGGATGTGGATGCTTTGATGCATGTACGAATGTTGGTTATGCTTTCATGCATCTTTGATTTTGTCCCTTGCTCTTAGAAATGTACCAACCTCAAAATAAGGTTGTTTTGGGAATTAAATGGTAACCGATGATGGCTCGAGTTGAACGGTGGTAGTTTAGGGTAACATGAGACATCGGTTAAGGTGGGATTTCCTAGGTTTTCTAAAATGGGTAGATCCCTTTGATTTTCTTAGATCTCCTCTGTTTTCTTGCGGATTATAATGGAAGCTTCCTTTCTAACAGGTGGGAATGTGGTTAGAGGGAATGTAGGATTTGATTTTTAGGGTTTAGGTAGGTCTTACTTGGTTATAGCAACATACTAAGAATAGGTATTAGGGTGAGGTGGCTAGATGAGGTGTATAGGTGAAAGTGGTAGTGTGGTCATTATCCAATTAGGATATTTAAATAATAGATATTTTTAGATCATTAATTTAATTTAATTAATTAGATTAATATTAGAGAGGTGAAAGGGTCATGTTTAGGTGAGTGTGTTCAAGTTGGTTATTTGTCGAGGGACCTAGGGGAGTGTGACCTAATTTTGGTTTCTACATTTTGCCCCGTTTTGTTGCGTAGCTTATATAGTGTTTACGCCGACAAAAAGAAGATGTGGTTGCCCCATGTGTGGGTGAAGGTGATCCCCCTCAAACCAGGAACTGATGAGGTAGAAGGTAGAATCGGTGAGTGGTTTGATAAAAGGTGAATGTGATGAAGAGGAAGGTGGGAAATGGGGGTAAAGAGGGGTAAAGGTCTAATCGGGAAATCTAGGTAACGGGTCAGGGTCAAAGGTAGTAATAATCAAATGCACGCATACATATAAACTGCAGCATGGTACTAGGTTGAAGATCCAACAAACCCTAAATTTTCTAAGGTTGCTAGGTTTATCCAAACAAGGGTGAGGTGATTCCGATATCCAAGGTATAGGATATGGTCGGGAAACATGATGCAGTCGGTGTAGGAACGTTTAGGTATGTTCTAGTACACCAAAGGTTGGGTTAGGATAAATGGTCGGGGAAAGAGGTAAGGTAAGGTCAAAATGTCCATCAACATGGGTAACAGTGCCACAAGATATAATGAGCACATGAGGTCATAGGTCACTAGCGATGTTCCAGGTCCAAGTTACTAGGTCACCACATGGTTAGGGCTGAGGTATGGGTGAAATAACGAGTCCTCGAATGAGGATGATGTGAGGGGTAAATGGTAAGGTCGGGAAGATAAAGTGAAGTGTCCAAGTGAGGTGTGAGTGAGTTTAAAAGGATTCGGGGCATCAGATTAGGGGTAGGAAGTACGAAAAACACTAAGTAGGTAAATCGATGATGGTTTGAAGGAACCGATGCGATCCACAATGGACCAACCATGGTAAGTTAGGGCATAGGATTGATTTCGGTCAAGATATAACCATCGCCGGTCAAGTCGAGTAGGGTAAAAAAGAAAAATTTCCACTTTTTCCAAATCATTTTTCATTTACTAAATCAGATAAAATGACAAGTGAGAGAGAAAAAGGTGGAAAGCATCCATGCGGAATAAAGAGTTGAGTTGGAGAGCGGTGTAGTGGGTGAGCGGAGTAGATACATTGGTCCATGAGGTCAGATTGAGTGATTTGATTAGTTAGAGGTGAGATGGTTAATTGGGTGATGGAAAACAAAGAAGAGGGATCGGGTGGACCACCGGTGTAGCAACCCAACGTGCCACCATGATGAAAATAGTGTGATGAGGTAAGAGGAAATCCTATTCTTGTTTTGTGTGTTAGATTGAATTAGAGGTCGGGTGGGTAAAAATAGGTTTTGGGGGAAAATGAATTTTGAATTTTGGGAGGGAAAATCGGGTTAAATAGGAATGAGGAGAGACGTGATTGGGTGAAGGAGGGGTGGGGATGGGTAGAGGGGGGATTTGGGTAGGATTGGGTGGGTAGAAGGGAGTAAAAGAAAGTTTATAGGAAGAATGGGGATTTGGGCATCATGGTTTTTGATGCGGCAGTGATTGGAGTCGGTTGACGGTTGGCCGACGTCGGTGGTAGAGAAGCTGGTATCGGTCATGAAATAGGTGATCGATGCCGATGTATGGGGCCCAGGGGTCAATTATGGGTAGCGGTACCACAGTCATAATTTGAAGGGAAAAGGGGAAAAAAGTGACTTATATTAGGTGAGTAAGATAGGTAGTGGGACGTAGTAGATGTTTTGGGGAAAATCATAATAGAGGTAAGGGGTAAAAATAGGTAAGGGTGAATGATAAGAGGGTGGGGTTGGGGTGGGTAGAAGATGTAATACAAAGGTAAGGAGGTCTAGGGAAAGAGAGGTATGGTGGTAGGTATAGGTGAGGTGCCGAGTGAGATTGTGGTTATGATTAAGGTGAAATTAATGTGATATTTTACTAGATCTATGTGAGACATCTATTGAGGATGCAAGGCAGAGTGCCACCCCTACTCTTGATAGTTTGTGGGGCTGTGATAGTTGAGGAGTGGAGGCATGTTGTAGATGTGGGCTTGATTGGGGTCTAACACTACCATCATGTAGTCTGGTAGCCAAGCTTGATGGTCATTCTCCTTGATAGATGGGATTCGAAGACCAACATGTTCCACCTACCAATGGGGGAGATGACAGTCACACTAGAGGACGTGTACGAGGATCCTACGATTACCTATACTCAGGATGTAGGTATATTCGATCTCATCGAGAGAAATATGAGATTTGATGCTGATGGTATTTTGTGAGGGACTTGTGGAGCTAACATTCCATAGCACCGACTGAGCTATGGAGAGATGTACTTAGCCCATCTAGAGGAGATGAGGCTAGTAGTATTATTGATGGAGCGAGTATACTATTTTACACCGCCGGATGTAGAGGGTTAGAGATTCCCATGATCACTAATGGTGGAACTACATGACATGATTATGGATAGGACCTACTTCTCATGGGTGCTAAAATTCCTAGTGCAGTTATATAGAGAGCTATGGGCGTATGGTTGGCTCTACTGAGTTCGACATATCTTTGCGCACATTTATTCTTCACTTTGTTGGGCCTATGAGCACATTGTTTGTGTTTTTCTCGATTGTTATGCCCCCTGCAAATACATTTGAGCCTAGTTTTGTTTGGGTGGGGTATAGGCGATGGCGCTGTGATGGGAGAGTAGTGACTAGGTAGGGTTACAAAGATGTCACCTACTATAGGTGGCTACTTTGGAGGTATTGTCTAGTGTGGACATTATTTGGAGACCATATGTGGGTTATCCCTCATATAGACAAATGGCTAATGAGTTAGATGGCTTGTAGATACTCAAATGGATTAAGGGGCATCATGTAGGGGTGTATGAGATGATCCTTATAGACGGGGTTAGCCGGTAGTTTGGGTCACATTGCACCGTATACCACCACCTTTCCCATAGTACCAGAGAGATGATGTGGAGAGACCATTTCCACTACCACAACCGAAAGTACCTACAAGGCGGGGGATTAGGTGATAGACGGAAGATAGATGATGCCGAAGTGACTAATAGGTATAGAAAGTGGTGGGTGACTCATTTATGAGAAGTACCTCTTAGGCGGGGGTAGCAAATTTAGCCACCATCACTATGCGAGAGAGACATCCTAGCAGTGGCAACCCCGATTACATAGTTGGGGATGGTATAGGGGAAGTTAGCGGTTCGAGAGATGGAGGTGGCTACATTGCATGCATAGGTGGCTAGGAAAAAGGCCGAGATGGTCTAGGGTAGAGATAGAGAGGGTGATGATGAGTAGGTGGCTGCCTTTGAGGCTCGGGTTATAGGTTTGTAGGGCTAGTTGGCCATTGCATAAGTGCATATTGAGGAACTACGAGCTCGAGTATAGTACAGGTGCAAGGATAATGACACCACCAAAGGCACCGGAACAAGGTCCTAGTTCACAGGCAGGGGTGAGATAGGGTCCCATAGGACAGGTATAGGGGTAGAGGCCGATGGGGCCACCACAGATAGTACCCATATCCAGGTTATGGGATGCCTTAGGTGAGGCCAAGTATTACCAAGATTAGTTGATGGTGGCGGGGATATATTTTCTATCCTATGGAGAGTACAGGGCACAACATGCCTTGAGTGAGAGGACCAGATCCTGCACCACAGTGTGGAGAGCATAGGGGGCCATCAAGCCCCGAGATAAGATCAAGGTGAGGCCACTAGTGATGTACCAGTAGGGACCCAACCACACCCCATGAGAGGTGGTGAGATGTTATTAGGCCGCCGGATAGGAGCCGGGAGGGAGGAGGAGACGAGCGAGACAAATATGGAGGATGTCTGGTAGGATGATGCTTGATGTATGTCTCTCCATTTTGATGTATTTATTCATTTTTGATATATACTGGCCTACGTGCCGAAGAGAGTGAGGATGTATATGAGATTTTGTGTATTTTTATCATATACCAGCCTACGTGTCGAAGATGGTGAGGCTGTATATGATATTTTTGAGAGATTTTGTTATATACACCAGCTTGTGTGCCAAAGATATTTGAGAGTTATGTATATGGATACACATGTTTGGATGTTTTTATTTATAGAGATGATGATGATTATGGTCATTATGTGTATACATGGTTGTGGTTATCTTGCTATTTTGATTTGTATATGTGATGGAAACCAAGTAGTGTAGGCATGATAAAGTTAGGTCATAGACATGGATCAATTAGGTTTTAGGCATGGATGGAGTCATGATGGAGTCAGGTTATAGGCATGGTTTGAGTCAGGTTATAGGAATAGTTGAGTTAGGTTGTGATCTAGGCATGGATTGAGTCAAAATTGGTTGAGTTTGTAATTCATTAATTTGTGCAATTAATGATGATATGGGTCATGTTTGAGATGTTTTATAGTAACATGCATGATAATGGTAAAGAAATGATAGACATAATGAATGTATGAAGGATGATGATAAAAATGTGAAGCAATCATTATTTTTTCTTGGTTTAATTTCCAATTATTGATATAAGAAGAAATCTAACTAGGGTAGATTGTGATTTAGGAAAAATGAAGGTAAATTGGTTAGGGTAAAGAGTGGTGAGCTAACCTCAAGGGCCCCATGTCCTCGCAGAGTCCGGTGAAAAAGGGACCTCAGGCCAATGTAGTTCTCCCATAAGCTAGGGAAGAATGCGAGGAGGTATGAGAATGAGTTGGTGCATTATAGGCATGATTGAGTCTAGGTTTTTGAGATATGGGTGAATTGTGGGCACATGGGTATGGGTGATTTTGAGTTGATTATGGTGAAAGAGGAAAATTTATTACCCAAAGATAAGCATCGAGGATCTAGTCCTGTATAAGGTAATCAATACATAATGAAGAAGGTTAAAAGATAAGAGGAGGCAAGAAAGCCACCTGATTGGTAGGGATCATAACAAATGGGTCATACCTTAGATAGGCTAGTAAACGTAAGACCCTAAAGACATTGCATGATTGATTACTCTAAAGGTGAAGAGTAGTCACATGATCACCAAATGTCACGGTTCAGTAGGTCCCTTAAGGCGGTAGGAAATGAAAATTTGAATGGTGAGAGGGTGAATAAAGTGGTTAGCTTATATGGTATTTAGTAGCATGCCTTGTGGCAAGAGATCAAAGATCATGATGGGAAAGTCCATGATGAAAATGTTTTCTGTTTGACTTGTATTTGAGATAGAATGATCAATGCGTTAAATCTATATGGGATGAGGAAATTAACTCCTTGAGGTCTTCGCATGAAGCTAATCAATGTCGGAAGCATCAAATTCTCCCATTTTTTTAAAATTAGGATTTATATAGCTTTCCTTCGAGGGAGCATTCTATTTATAGCAATGATGTAGAGAGAAAGATTGCCTTTTGAGGGAGTCATCTTTTATTAGAAGTTTGACTCAAAGCATTGGATTCCATGTGAGGTTTTTAAGTCATGGACAAGATTAAGGTGAAGAACAATATTCTTGTTCAGAAAGTAGGGTGAAACGACCATGAGATCTCATATAACAACAGACAAAAAGTATCCATGAGAACCATGCCATGTGTAGTGCCATGGTACACATATTTATGAGAAGATAAAAGAGTGATGGGTACACACATGATTCTCTTTTAATTGTTGGGGATGCAATAGGAATTCGACAAAGTGCTCAAGGGATGAGAATGTAAAGAGGAAGGAGGTAAGGTAGGACTAAAATTCAATAGTATAATGGTTGAAGATGTAAGGCATTGAGGGCTCGAGTTGGGTTTACTCTGCGAGTGAAGATAAACGATAAGCATCTGATCCATAAGTATGAGTCATGATGTATGGTCCAAGCCAATTAGGAGAAAATTTTCCCCCTTTAATTTTTTTTTTTTTCTTTGGTGACATTTTTATTTTCTTTTAGGAAAAGGTCACCAACTTGGAAGGTTCGTTCATGGACACATTTGTAATAGGCACGTTTGATACATTTTTGGTAAACTTGAAGGTGGTTAAGAGCATTAAGACAAAGTTCGTCTAATAAATCAAGTTGTGTTAAATGGTCTTGGAAAAATTCATCATCATTGAGCATGTCATGGAGGTAAATGTGAAGTGAGGGAATCTGGAATTCGAGAGGTAGAACATCCTCTGTAGTGTAGACCAGATAAAAAGGTGTGGTAGTAGTGGAAGTGTGAATACTAGTGCAATACGCCCATAGGGTGAAAGGAATGTGTGTATGCCAATCCTTCCCAGTATCGTTAACCACTTTCATGAGAATTTTGTTTAAGGTTTTATTAGTGGATTTGGCTTGGCCATTGGTTTGTGGGTAATAAGGTGACGAGAAACTTAGTTGAATACCGAAGGTGTCACAAAGTTTTTGCAAGGTTTTATTTTTGAATTTTTTTCCATTATCAGTGATGAGGTGATGTGGAACACCAAAGCGATAGATAATGTGATGATTGATGAACTCACATATTTTCTTAGATTTCATGGAGATGAGAGGTATGGCTTCAACCCATTTTGTGTAATATTTGGTAGTGGTAATGATCCATTGATGTCGCTAGGATTGATATCTCTCGACAAGATCCAAACCCTATAGAGAAAAGGGCCAAAGGTCGGGGTGACCTATAAGGCATGGCCCAGGTGCATGGTGAAGGTTGGCATGTTGTTGGAATTTTACACAATGCTAGATGTATTCATAACAATCATGATTAAGGGTCAGCCAGTAATAGCCTGGGTGAAGAATATGCATAACAACAAGGCCACTGAAGTGACCTCCACATATGCCATCATGAACTTCCCTAATGGTATAACGAATTTCATAACTCATAAGGCATTGTAAGAGAATACCATCAAAGCCACACTTATAGAGGAGACCACCCATGATGATGTAATGAGAGACCTTTTTAAGAATGGAATGTTGTCCATTACAGGTGAGGTCGAGAGGCAAGATGGAGAGAGAAAGATATTCTGAGTACTATTTATACCAAAGGTCACTCGGGTCAGGAGCAACGGTTCCGATGGAGTAAACTTCGTGACACGAGATAAGATGGTGATTGGATTATTTTACGGTGAAAATTAATTTAGAATTGGTGGGTGAAGTAGGGATTTGAGAGGCCAAGTAGGCCATGGTATCTGTAAATTTGTTGGTTTAACGGGGATCTGGAGGTCATAATGGTCAAAGGTGGTCAAAAGTATGTCCACATGATGTTTATACTTTTGAATTATCTCATTACAACATTGGTATACACCTTTGATTTGGTTTATGACCAATTGAGAATCACCAAAGATGTTGATTGACTTAACATCTAAGGCATAGGTAGCTTGGAGACCTAATACGAGCGCTTCGTAATTGGCAATATTTTTATACAATCAAAATCAAGTTTGAAATACAAAGGCATGGGTTCACCATCAAGCGAATGAGGATAACACCAGACTCACCCCCAAACCGACACTTGGAACCATCGAAGAAGAGTGTCATTTGGTAAGCAGGCTCATCCAGGGAAAGGGTAGTAATTAACTCATCGGAAAGTCAAATTTAGAGGGTTTGTCCCAAGAAATAGGTGCATCATCCAATTGTTCGTGATATCTTGGACCTTGATGGAATTTAGATGGATGAATTCAAGGTCGAGGTCAGCCAAAAGCATAAGCTAGCGTGTGACATGTTGATTTTGGTAAGGTTTTGCATACATGAAGTGTAACGGGTCGTTATTGGTCACAACATAGGTTTTGTGGTTGAGTAGGCAATGGCGAGTTTTGTCAAAATGAAAACTAAGGCTAAGAAATTTTTTTGGCATGGGTGTATTGAGTTTCATTGTCTAGAAGAGTATGGCTTATGTAATAAACCACCTGCTCCTTATGTTGTTCATCATGATGAGTAAGCATGGCCCCTAAGGAGTTATTGGTAGTAGAGATGTATAGGTAGAAGGTTTGATCATATTTAGGGGGATGAGTAAAGGTGACCTTGAAGAAGGTATTGTTTCAAGGATTCGAAAGATTTATGGCAATCATCATCCCATTTAAAGGATACATCCTTCTTGAGAAGATGATGAAAGGGCTGACACCAATTGGACAATTGTGAAATAAAATGGTGAATAGACCGCAACTTACCTTGCGAGGCTACGAGAGATGCCTCAGATTAGTGGGTGAAGGAATTTTGATAATGGCCTTGACTTTAGTGGTCAACCTCTATTCCACATAAGGAGATAATAAATCCTAGGATCCTTCCCAAGAGAAGCGCAAAGACACATTTCTTGGGCTAAAGGTGAACGCAATACTTAATGAGGTGGTCAAAGATGGTTTTTAGGATGATGAGATGCTTAGAGTGGAATTTTGATTGGCAGGAGATCATCTACGTAGTATTCCAATATATGGTGCATGATGTCATGGAAGATGTAAGTCGTAGCCCACTTGTATGTGGCACTAGCGTTGTTAAGGCCAAAAGGCATGACTCGATAGAAGAAGGTCCCCTAAGGAGTGATTAATGTGGTTTTGTGCTGATCCTCCGGAAAAAATATTTGGTTATAACCAAAGAAACCATCCATGAGAGATAACATCTCATGACCAGCGGTAAGGTCAACCAATTGGTCAATACCGGTAGAGGAAATTCATCTTTTGGGCAAGCTAGGTTGAGGTCATAGAAATCTATGCAGATGCGGAGTCCCCCTGTCACCTTAGTGACAGCGGGGGACAATGCTATAAATACACCGGGATAATCAATGGGTAAGATGAAGGAAATGGAAAGAAGGCACCTTTGAAGTTCTTCTTTGACGAAGTGCAAGGTGAGGTGCATTTTCCTCGGCTTTTGTTTTATGGGTTTAGCATCGGGAATGGTTATGATACTATGGACCACTATGGTGGGGTCAATACTAGGCATTTCAGAATAAGACCAATTAAAATCATGGTTATGATATTTGAGAAAAGAAGTGATGGCTTCCTATTATTGAAAGATCTAAAGATTGGCCAATCTTTAGAATGTGTGGGTCATCCTGAGTATGGATGTTCATTTCAATAGTCGATTTGTTCAACATGGTTTACATCTTAGATGGTAATGAATGATGAATATATGAGTCTTTAGCACCAAGGTAGGTGAGTATAGATTCATCATCCTGACATTGAACAACATTAATTGAAGGTGTATCTTCATTGATCATTTTAGGATGTAGGAAGGGAAGAGAAGAAGGAGCCTTTCCCTCATTTTGATAATTCAGAGGCCCCAAGGAAATGGTGTTTATGAAAAAAATTTAGGAGGAATGGATTCTAGATCAATCGACTTCATCGGTGAAGGTGGTGAAGAAGGTGGAGCAGGTGAAGAAGGTGGAGAAGGGCTAATGTTCTCAATGAGTTCAATGCAGGCCTTTTTAGTAGGTGGTTCAGCAAAGCTGATACCACTATGGTTGTTATGTTTGTGGGTATTACATGGAATAATAGTGTGACGGCCTTGCTCATAAAATCCAAAACCAAAACCCTTTCATGCACATCGGTGCAGGAAGGTGTGGGCAAAATGGTGATTGGTGAGTGACTGGAGGTCTACAAAAATGGGTGGGTTTGTGATGGTGGTTTAGGTGTATAAGTGGTAGTATCAAGTTCCCCATAGGTGAGATTGGTGCGAAGGTGGGAAGGACCATAAAAGAGGTGCTCTCCTATTTGGTGATCATAGTGAGGGTGTTGGTGAAGAATTCCATATTCTTGTGGAGTAAGGAATGTGTTAACATTATATAAATGATACTCCCCTAGAGTGAGGTGTTGAAAAATTCCTTATAAGGGATTAGTGTTTGATATGCATGTAGCTAGGACAAATGATGTGTTAGAGGTTGAATCGGAGGTGGAGAAAACTGATTAGGAGGGACGATTCGGCTATGGAGGAGGTTGTGGTAGTGGTAGGAATGGAGGATGTAGGTATGGTTGAAGTAGCGGTGACACTGGTGAGTGGGGGTGTAGGTGAAGAGGTAGTGGTCATGGAGGTAGATGCTTTAATGGGTATAAGCATGTCATTAGGTCAGTAAATCATGTTACAAGTTTTGAAAGGTGATGGGTCAGTCGGAATGGTATAGGTGTGTCCTTCATGCTCAAACTTTACACAACAATGCAAAGTGGAAGTAACACAGCCCATGAAATAAATCCAGGGTCTACCAAGCAACATGTTATATTGAAATTCCCCCTCCAATACATAAAATAACTCTATAACAATAAAGGGGCCCACACGGACATGGAGGATGATGGTGCCAAGTGTGGAAGTGATAGCATCATTGAATGAACACAACATGACGGGATGTTTATGCATGTAATTGTCAGGTATGCGCATTTGGTCGAACACATGGGAGGAGATGATATTAATGCTAGTGCCCCATCTATCATAACATGTCATACATGGATATTATTGATATGGACAGAGATGAAGAGAGATGGATCTGGGTCATCGGTTTGGTGCGGTACAATCTCTTTATATGAGAAGTTGATTGTGACTACTTGGTGAGTAGGTGGAGGTGTAGATAAATGTGGTAATTTGGTGAAAGAGGCCATGGATATAGGGTCATCGGGTAAGACCTCAATAGGATCAAGAACCTCTATGAGAGCTTGACGATGGTATTCAAGTGGTTTGGATGAGGTCATATAGGGACATTTTGAGGGAGGATTGGTGTAATTATTTAAGCATGGAACAATGTGCAACCCCATTAGAAATAGGATATGTGGGGTCATGAGATAGTGACTTTAGGTGTGGGTACAAATGGTATGATGGGTCGGTTTCCTTTTCCTTTCCTTTGTCCTTCCGAGTGCGGGTAGCAATTTGGATCATGTTGATTTGAGGTGGGAAGGTAGGTGAATTAGGTGAGCCATGAAAGGTATAGTGACAAGAAGGGAAAAAGCCAAGTGGCGGGAAGGAACCTTCGAGATGAGTTGGGCACACTAACATTTGGGTAGAGCTTTAGAAAGTTCTCTTATGTGAACCATGTTAATTTCAAATCTCGAGAGGTAGCTCTAGGAGTTATGGGGGTGGAGGTCTTGGTCGTTGAGTAGGAAATGAGAGAAGAACTGTAAGAATGGGTGCTGGTGAAATGGGGTCCTCACAAAGAAGGTCATCATCATCAAAGTTTTCTTCAGGAGGACACAATTAGATAAGAACGGTTTTCAAAGCCTTTCAATTCTCTACATCATGTATTGGCACATGATGGTAGGTGGAAATTTTGGTGTCGTCAAACCCCTTTGGTTTGGGTTTGAGAGGGTCATAAGGTATGAGAGGTGATAATGTGATGACATAAGTTTCAAGGAGGTTGGTTAAAATTTTGGCATATGATCTCGCCTAAAGTGGATCGAATGGGAAGTGAATGTGGGTTTTGTTGTAGGTGCGACCGATTGTATAGGAAGAGTTTTTGTAAGAGGGGAGTAGGTCGAGCTATGGTTTTAGGTGTTGGTCATGTTTTCTTGGGTAGGGATATGGTAGATGAATTGGTAAGAGAATGTGTGGTTGGTTTGACTACCTTATCAAAGGGTAACATATTTTTGTCTTTAGGTTACACCTTCTTGGGTAAAGGTGATATGGGTGCATGATATCTAGAGGGAAAATCAAATGGTGGAAGAGTACAAGTTACCCATGGGGATAGTCAAAGTCTTTGTGAACATGATGGCGCGCAGCCATGCGGGAGGTGTGAGGGAAAGAGACCGAAATGTCTTGTGTAGTGAAGACGTTATCGATGGTATTGAAGGTATGAGTGGTAAAAATGTTGCAAGTGTGGGCGGAAGTTATGTCGAGCACTTGGGTAAGTTATAATTTTATGAAGGAGGAAGGGGCTCTTGTGTTTTTAGTTTCTGGCGGTGGAGGTTTCTTAACTAGGATAGAAAGAGGAGGTCCTAAGATGGACATAAGGGGTGAAGGTGATGAAGGTGTGATCGGTGAGGTTGGGGTATAAGATCTAGGGGATTGGTTCTTTTGTTTGGGGGCCCGATTAGGTTTGGTGATAGTTTTGGAGAATGTGGCTAAATCTAATTTAATGGGTGGATGAGCAAAGATGGCCATTGGGATGACCCCTAAGGTAGTAATAGGTTTAGGCAAGGATGATGATGTAGGTGATGGTTTTGATGTAGAAGCATGTTGAGCTATGGGTAAAGGTGTGAGTTGAGCCATGAGGGGTATCATGGGAGAATTTGTGATAGTTATGGTTGTGGTTGGTTCAATTGGATAAAATATTTTTGATGGATAGTGGAAGTGTCAATGAGTGACATCTATATTTGTGTTGAGACAGGAAGTAGAAGACGCCCCAAAGTAAGGCTCTATCCACATAATCTAGGTGATCAGCTAAGTGTGAGAATGACACTATTGTGGGTGATGTTGATGTGGATATAATGGAGATTCCCATAAAATGTGTCTCGAAATGGGGAATTTACTAGCTTCATTCTCTATTGGTAAGAGAGCCGAAGTAAGTCCACAGGATCTTGGATGGCTGATGGAGAATAGTCACCTAGAGGCAACAAAATTTCTACTGGGTATTGGATAGGTGGAGGAGATGATGGGTTCTCCTTTTTGGGTGGAGGAGATGAAAAATTGTCTCCCATGGGTCGAGAGCTACTTGGTGACGGATCTCTAGGTGGAGAAGCCAAAGGTGAAGCGGTCTCAATGTTAACAGAAGGTTCCTTTATAGGTGAGGGAGGAGATGAAGGGTGTTCCTCTGTGGGTGGAGGAACAGTGAAGTGGGTTCAAGTGTAGGTGGAGGACTTTGGGATAGTATTTCCTCTATGGAAGGAATATGAGGTAATTGGGAAGCAACCGGTGCATCATTGAAAATGGCATGGACCTTGTAGATATGGCTATCATGAGTTGAGGTCTCCCGGTTTGATCAAAAGAAGGGGCATGATTAGGAAATGGTTTCTTGAAGATGTGTAGGTTTTGATTGGCAGTAAATTAGGATTATCCAAGCTTAACATTCCATTCTTGATCATTTCTTGGAAAATGTTCTTGAAAGTGATGTAATTGTCATCACTATGACCATTTACCGGATGATGATAGTTGAGAAGTCTTGTTCTTTTTACCATGCGGGTGTGGGGCGAGAAAGATCAAAACTAGTGTGTGGTTTTATGGGAGGAAGGGTGATGGCCCCAAATTTAATGAAATTTTATAATACAAAAGAATAAGGCTCCCTAGTTGGTGTGTATTTCCGTTGTTCTCGTCTCGAATTGAAAGGTCCGAACAGGTGAGATATTAGATAAGGGGTTACCCTAATTTGATGGATGGGTGGGCGGCTTGATTGCCTTGATTATCATCAAGCGTTAGCGATTCCCTTGGTTTTTGAATAATTATTCTTTGGTTTTGAAGAAAAAGAGATATCATTTGAATTAAATTTTGAATTCTTATTACGTAGTTAAATTTTCTTTTCTTCGATGGCCCGAATCTCTAGCTTTTGTGCCATGGTGAATGCCTCATCGAAGGTTCAAAAATTCTACACCTATAGGGTTGGTGAGATATGACTAGCACAAGCCCATGTGAAGAGCTATATGAGTTCAGTTTGTGGTAATTGGAACATGAGTTGATTGATTAGGCTATGCCAATGAGTGACAAAATATGCAATAGGTTCATCATCATATTGATGCATAGAGTAGAGGTCAGTCATGATAACCTTCTTAACAAAATTGATGGAGAATTGATCCAAGAAGGCTTGGGATACCGATTAAATGAGAAGATAGAATGTTTAAGAAACCCATTATACTAGTCTAACGTGGGCCTAGTCGGATACATGGGAAAGGTCCTCAAGATAAAAGTATCATCATGGGGAATAAGATAACACCCATGTTTGAAAGACCACAAATGTTTTTGTAGGTCTTATTTGTTGTCAAGCTTGATTAAATTCAGGCATTTCCCAATGTATGGATATGGATGAATAGGAATGGATGGGTAGATGGACTCATTAAAAATATCATCATAGGTGAGAGAGTTGCATATGCAAGAAACCGATGCCTCAAGTGTCTACATCTTGTCCAAAGATTAACTTTATTAGGTCATTGGTAGGTTGGGATGGATGGGTACCTCTTGTAGCGTAAGGAGGTTGGTGTTGGACATATGATGGAGGTGGAATTCAATATATGGTGATGCCGTATAGGTAGATTGAGAAGGAGGAAATGAAATAGGGGTATGTATCCAGAATGAATGACAAATGAAATGGGAGGCTACCGATAGTATGTATATAGAGGTGAAAGGGTCATGGTTACCCTAGTAGCAATGGGGGATAAGGACTATGGAATAGAAAGGATAATGTTTTGAAAAGGGGTAGGGGTCACGATGACACGGGGGTGGTTGTGTAGCTACAAGTATATGTGAGATGATAGGCATGGATGAGGTTATGTTCATGGTGGTTGGTGAAGGTATAGTGGATGTAGCAGGTGTAATAGATTTGGTGGATGCGACAGTCATAGTAGGTATAGGGCGTAGCTGCAAAACAACCGGGGCAAGGTAGATGTGGGAAGCGCGGAGCTAGCAGAGGTTGGAGAAAAATTATGAGTGAGTGTCCAAGGATAGATACAGACATGTCGTATATCAACCGACCCAAGGCATATTGAGTGGATGAGTGGGAAAGATATAACTATAAGGCGACGGGGTTTTGGTTAAGGAGTCGTGTGAGCTCATCATCTCCTATGGTGATAGTGATAGGTTGGGTAGGATCCATGGGTGATAAAATAGAAGGAGGTGAAGGACTAGGTGAGCTGGTTGAAAAATAGCATGGAATATGAGGGTGTTTTCTTGGCTACGTGTCAACACCATGTTAACAATTACTGACGTGGTAGGACTACTTTCTATAAATGACACATAAATACAACAAAGACATGAAAACAAGTGGTGGTAGGTGGATTAGGTATAAAATATCAGCTAGAAATTTGAACAGCCTAACCGATGTTGGTTAAGGTAAACTAACGTTGGTCACAGGTAACCACGGTCGATCCATTTGTGGAAAGTGGACAGTTTGTCAAAACAAGGCCAAAGATTGACAATGCTAAGTAAATAACGTGTTGATGGAATTTACCCGAACAATGGATATGATGAGAGTGATAGAGACTATGAATAGTAAATAAGGTGAAGCAAATGTCCTTTTGGTGAGGTTAACAAGAAAAACATTAAACTATCGCCGGTTGGGTAAAACCCATGATAGTTAGAGGGTAATCGATGATGGTCGCTAGACCAACACTAGTTACTGTGAAATTGAAACAACGATGAAGAAAAGGTGGTTGTGAGTTAAAATTAGATATGGAATCAAACCCAGAATTCTGAGAATGATGAAAATAGAGTCCAGGCACACTCAGATGAAGCTGGAATACACCAACTATGATGAGGAGCGTGTAAAGGGGAAATAAGAAAATGAAGAACGTGTCCTCTCACCTCAAAATGCAATCCAAGCGAAACACTAAGAAAAATACGATCCTAAGAGTTTTTTCTCTATTATATTTGTTCGATTATGCTATTAAGGACTCGACTCATGAAATTTAGAATAGAATTTTTAGTGAGGATTGCTTCCTATGATGAAAGAGATCTACCTCGGAGAGGTTTCGGGCATATTATGGTGGGGGTATGCCTTCCTTTGAAGTATGACTTGACAAAAGCAATGAGTGGGAGTACTGTCAATCCTCTTATCAAGTGTGATCATTGTGATGTGCATTCCTGTAAGATGTTTTTATAAATGTGTATATTTTTAAATTTTTAAAGTTTGGCAAGACATAGAGAGAGAGAAAAGATGTGCTTTCTATGATTCGTTTGTCAACCATCAGCTAGAATGACTTCCAATATATAAGTTTCCCTCGATTAATGTGACTTAATGCAAGAAAAGAATGAAATGAAGTTATTTTTTAAACCCAAATCAAAATATTGAATTTGATGACACAAAAGATGAACAGGAGAAGGGATGCTCTTTCAATAATGTAATACTAATGAAAGGAAAGAAATGTTTATTTTAAAGCACCAAAATATGATTTCTTTTAGAGAATAGAAGAAGAGAAGATTCCAGGGGAGAAATTTTAATTTGAGAACCTTTTAGAAAGGAAAAAAACATGCATTTTTTTCACCTAGAAATTAAGAAATACAAAGAACCTTGAATGGGTACCACTGTGCATCCCAAAAATTTTCACCTAATTCTAGATCATTTATTTGAATATTGACGAAACAAATAAGGTTAGAGGGTTAGGAGGAATACCAGTTAAAATTTTGGTTGTAGGTTTTTTCATGCGTATGACTTATTGATCCATAGCTAATCATGAGATATTCCTTTTGGCTAGGAGGAACTACCTAAAATAGAAAACAAGACCACCAAATAAAATTTAAACAGTATATGCAGTGGACTTCCTAGCATATGCTAGATCTAGGAAGTGTGATACTCCCTAGACGGTTGTTAATCCACTATTTAAAATAACTCAATGTTAATAATAAATGAAATCCTATTGTAGTTAAAATTATTTAGGTATCTCATTCAACTACAATAAGCAAATTTGTTCACAACAGGCTAAGCTATGACTGAATCTAAAGGTCATGGTCTCTCGTGAGTACTAGTATTGGTTAGGGTCTGGTTTTGGGATGTTTTGGGTATTTGGTGGAGGTTTTAAGCTCTATTCTTGGTCTGAGGGTAAAAACACAGAGACCAACGTCGATCTGGTATGATTGATGTTGGTTTAGGTTAACCGACGATGGTTGTTTGAATCAAGGCGTCGTATGGTCTGGCACATGTGAAACCCAATAAAAACTTGATGTGAGGGTAGATCTAAAGCTAAATGGAAATGGAAAGGGCAATGGAAAGGTTTGTGTAGGTCTTAGGTATACTCAGGGATCTCTAAGAACCGAGTATGGGTAGTTCAATGGTGTGGGTGAAATAATGGTCAAGGTAAATGGTGGGGGAATGGCCATCGGAGTAGAAAATGATAACAAAAGTAAAAGAGTCTACTAAAATGACAATGGACAAGTGCTAGTTAACAAAACACTTACTGTTATACGAGCTTGATGTTTGGTTGGCCATGGTGGGTGATTAAATTAAAGGAACTTGGTGTGGTGCTAGAATTCCCGGATGCTTCGTGAATGCAAATGGATATGTGGTTGCTTCTAGTGTTGGCTATGGATGCTCGATGTGTGTACAAACATTGGTTCTACTTTCATGCATCTCTGGTTTCATCCCTTGCTCTCAAAAATGTGCCAACCTCAAAATAAGGTTTTTTTGGGAATTAAATGGTAACCGAGCGACGGCTTCGAGTTGACCGGCGACAGTTTAGGGTAACCGGCGCGTCGTTAAGGTGAGATTTCCTAGGTTTTCTAAACCGGGCATATCCCTTTGACTTTCTTGGATCTCCTCTATTTTCTTCCATGGATTAGAATGGAAGCTTCCTTTCTAATGGGCAGGAATGTGGTTAGAGGGAATGTAGGTTTTATTTTTAGGGTATAGGTAGGTCTTAGTTAGATATGGAAAAATACTAAGAATAGGTCTTAGGGTGAGGTGGTAGTGAGGGCATTATACAATTAGGATAGTTAAATAATAGATATTGTGAGATCATTAATTTAATTAAATCAATTAAATTAATATTAGAGGGGTGAAAGTGGCCATGGTTAGGTGAGTGTGGTTGAGTTGGTTATTTTTCAAGGGACCTGGGGAGTGTTACCCAATTTTGGTGTCTACAAATAGTCCCCTAGATATTCAACTCGCTAGAAACCTCATAAAAGCATGGAAAGAAAGCACTTTGGAATCTAATGTGATTAAATTAATTCCACAATAAGAGGGTAAAAATTCTGTCATAATCATAACTCAATAAAAGGTAAATCCATCAATCAAGATGATGTATATAGATGAAGACGAGTATATCGATCTACCAATTTTCACTAATTTCTCACTAGGATTAACAAAAAAATAAGAATATGTCACTCTATCGACATGTAATTATTAGAGACTCCATAATTTTAGAATGAATAAATGAGTATGTAAATTCAAAATGTACAAACTCAAGTTGTAATGTCAATAGTAGGAATGAATCTAGTTGATGAAGGAATGGCAAGGAATCATCAAAATAAATTATTGTTTTCAAAGGAGTATAACCTCGGGAGGAGGAAGGTATCACAACATTAGAAAAACTAGATTTTATTGTAATCCTTGTAAATGAAACACTGGAAGTGGTCTCTAAGGAAATTCCAAGTCATGGAGTGGTTAATGGAAAGAAAATCGAAAAATCTAGTGATAGAGCCCAAAAATCATCCACTAAAATAATGGTGACCAAGGAAGTTAGAGTTGATAAACAAAAAATAAAGCAGAAAGGAACAATTATTCCTAAAATTAAACTAACAAATTTAGTAATGGGAACTCAAGTCCCACTTATACAGATTACCATATCCATCATTGCATCAAGTTTCTTCAAAAGGAATGGTATTCTACTCAAGCACACCACAACATGCACCAAACACACCAAGATAGGGAAATTTCCCCACAACATGATAGTTGGGAACACTTATCCCAAGGAAAGAGAAATAAGTAGCTCAAGTGGATACTATTGAGATTGATTTTTTTGTTTTCAATACCTACGAGAGCACCCGAGAAGGATAAGATACTATTCAAAACCCATATATATTCTCAAGGTTAGAGAACATTGGAGGTTGTCACCCCACAAGGAGACATATTAAAATATGATGTAACAATGAGTGGTTGCAAGTCACACATAATCCAATGGGAAGGCCAACCACCAATAATCTAAAACAAGAATCTACAATTTCCCTCATGGTCCTTATCCAAATAATTGATAGGGATAAGGACACTAAAAAGTAGTTAAGAGAGAAATTCGATATATTCTTAACTTATGTGCAAAAATGGTTACATCCGTCTATGAAGGGTAATAAATATTTACTTCCACAACCCCATAGGCCTTAATAGTTGTTGATAGATCAAAAGAAACAATTTATGTTTTAATAAAGTGGAAGGAAGAGTTATACAAAAAAGGAAATAAAAAGATAGAAGACACTATAGAATGATACAAGAAATTATATGAGTAGTTGAGTGAAGTAAAAGACTATATTGAAAAATTTCAAGATGAATTACATTATTGGGATGGAATCCTTCCCAAAATTTAAGAAAGAGTTTTTCTAAATGATCAATTGGTGTAAGAGGAAGGGATTTTCCTCACCGAGGATAAAGGAGAAAAAAATACTCATGAGCAATCTATTAAATTAAGAATAAAGGACATGAATCAAAGTATGAAATAGCTCACTCCATGGAAAGATAAAATATCAAAATGTATCGATGACCTTGAAAATAGACATGGAGAGATAATATCTATCCAAGACCGGTTAGCATATGGATATTTGAGTTTAGTTGACTTAATGAAATATTTTCATCAACAAAGTAATGGAGGATCAAAGGATACAACTTCAAGTTTCAATTATGACACCATTTATAAAATTTTTCAGTTGGATAAAAATATAGCTAAATTACCAAAGGTAAGGAAAAAGAATAGTGCAAAAAGTAAATTTGAAAAAGTTTTAAGAGAGAAAGGACTTGTATTTGTGTTTCATGTTTGACTAGATGAGGAGTTCCTCATTCAAATGTTCAAAATATTTGATGCATACAAGGATAAAATGAGTGAATCAACTAAATATGTAGTAATTGAGGTAGAATATACATAAATATTTTACATGAAACTTGTAAAATATGTGTATATTAAGTACAAAAATGGGGATTCTATAGGGTCCCATGGCCTTGGAATTTATATTAGGAATTTTGTGTACATATTTCAAAAGATTTTTAAAAGACATATGGTCAAGTAATTACTACACATTCATCCCTATAAGTAGGAACATGAGCTAATAACTTCTTTCGAACTCAAAATTTTTACAGTCTTTTGCCCCCAAATGCACATTGTACATCCCTGTTAAATAATGAGATATACCCTTCTCCATAAGTTCTTTAATTCCTTCCCTTAGGCCTACTAAAATATCAACTAATTCCAATTTCTTATTATAATATGAATCCCATTCAAGAAGGTTGATCACTCCTTTCAAATATATATTTTTCCCTCACGAACACCAATTTTAAAAGATGAAGATGGCTTGGAAACATCAGTTAGTATTTTATGAATGGTATTGGGTACACTAATAGGAGATATTGTGATCTTATTACATCTCTTACATCTCTTCATTGGAGGTAAAGGAAGATCATACTTAATTGAAGATGAAGGTGTTGAAGGATTCATTGGAGGAGAGGGCATGAATTTTTTTTTTTCAAAATAAGGTTTCATAGAATCCATGTCTAGGAAAATGAGACTTTTTCTAGTTCAACTAATTTGTGAGAAAGAGATGACATATCCTCTAGAGGATCTAACTCAAGTATTGTTACAAAATCAACTATGATTTATCTTTCTTCTTTTCCTTAGTTAAAAAGTGGGAGAAATTTAGATAGTTCTCTTAGTGATAATTGGCCTACAAAAGTCCTAAAACTTCCTTAGTTTCTCGGGAACTATATGATATTTTAGATGGAAAAAAATTATGAAACAAAATTTGGAAAACTGAAAAGAAGGGGTCATTCTAATATTTTTTCTCATCAAAGTTATAGATACCACATGAGGAGTCATTGGACCCATGGTTTTTTTTATATTCAACTGAAACAACACCTTTATAAAATCTTCATTTGGACCTGAAAGATTGAACATTGAGTGCAGAGCCTCTAAGGATAAATCTTTCAGCTATCCCTCCACTTCTATATCAACCATTTTTAGATAAGAAGAATGATACCACTTCTCTCACAAAAAAATTTACTCGTAAATCCATAAATAGCTTGCAAGTTCATAAGGACTAAGTGTGAATTTATAGGCAAATGAATCCCATAGAAGTATCTGCAAAGTATCATAATATAATTAAATGGAGTATTTTCTTAAATGCTCAAAAATGAGTTGGAGAATGAAATAGAAAGAGTATATCTGCCATAAAGACATTCCATTAGTTTGATTTAAACTCTTACATGAAGAATATATTACATTCATATGATTACTTATAATCATTCCACTCTTAAAAGTATACTTTACAAAAAATGTAGAAATCAAATCAAAAAAAGGAGTGACGTCAAGAGGAAAATGGATGTGAAAAAACACATGAATGATTGAGATAAAGTAAAAAGGATAGAACTACATCTAGCAGCACAAACTAACTACTTTTAACATATTATGAAAAAGAATGAAACAACTCCAAATTTGATAACTGAAAATGGAACATCTATAGTTAGACAATATGTCTTCCCATTCTAATAAAAGATTAAGTTTTTTTCTGTGAAGAAAAGAAGATTCACTTGCTAGTTTGGGGGAAATAAAATGTAAAACCCATGAAGTTTTGTATAAATATGGGTGCATGTACTCATATCAAGGGGGTTAGTTTTCTATTTGAAAATTTGAAAGATAAGTACTGTAACTATGCATATTTCAATTGTCTTATATGGAATATATATAAAATTTGGATTTTCAGGCTTTTGTGTAAGGTGGTTGCATTATACAACCATTGAAGAACATTGAGGGCATTTAATTCATTTCCCCTTGACCAAAAATTGAAATTTTGAATGAAATATGCCTACTTATGATTCTAACATTATGTTATGGATCTTGATTGTTTAAATATAATTAATGATTTATAATTTATACTTTAGTTTTTAACTCATTTCTTTTTATATAACACACGAGATCAGTCCTTGGTTTTTACATTTTGGTTACTAAGTCAATATTGTGTTGTGAGAATTTACTCAAAGCAAAATTTGATATAATTCTAAAATCCTTATTACAACCATATTGTTGAGTGATTTTTTCAGGCTCTGAGTGTATCTTTTGCATGTGAGAATAAGAGCAATGGACACTTCATTATAATGCTTGCATGAGATTTTGTATTAGATGTTTCAGAGATTGAGTTGAAAACATCTACAACTTTTGAGTATCAATGAATGCATATATTTTTGTGTAGGAATTTTTAACTACTTAATCATACATTATTTACTTTCCAAAATAGCATGTTGTCATAGTAATTTGTGTTTCTTTGTTATAGGAAATCAATCATCATTTACTCCCAATATTTTACAAAACTAAATCTATGATACCTTTCCCCACACCATTATGCTTCTAAAAATCCATTCACTACCTAGGTTATTCTATATCCAAGCATAATTGAAGACACTTATTCATACCCAGATTCACATTAAAAAATGATGTAATAACAATCAACTTTGATGTCTTTAGTAACTTGTGTCTGATGTACTAAATATATGTAATACTCTTATGACAACTCTTACGAGTGAGTGTTATATTAATGGCCATATTTAGCTCAGTTTGAACAACTATTTAGAAATAATTAAGTGAAAATTATTTCCCCTTTATTCAAGTTACCCCATGGGTTCTCTCACCCTTATCTAGACAAGACCAAAAGTGGAAGGATCAAGCCATCCCCTTTGTATGTGCATATCAATCATCCCAAATATTGGTACTAAAAGAGGATGTTAGACATCTACCTGGTTGTAAATGACATTAAACTCATAGTTTGAAATATCTTGAAGCCCTTCACCCTTTACAAATTATTCCAACATTAGGAGCCAACATAGGGAACCCCACCCCTAAGACTTATTATGATAACCTCTATATGACCCTTGAGGTATAGGTATGGTCCATTATGGTTGGTTCTAGGGAAAAGGAGGAGCCCTAATGATCGTATTTTGTAGATATTGTGGAGCTCAGTTTGTATTATTTTAAAGGAGGATCCACCCTATTACATTTATCATGTCCACATCATGTTTAGGAAATTGGGGTTTTGGATCCAATTACACTTGTGCTTGTACTTACTTAAAAATACACTTCAATTCACTTCATACCACAATTCCATCAAGGCCCTATAATAATTTGACATGTGCATTTTAGATTTACATAAACTATAGACTATACTCAGATGTTGGTGCACATAGTATTACATCAAAAGACATTTTCTCATAGGATGACCTCATACCCTAAAAATCTTACAATATTATACTCTATTGTATATTGAAAGAGGTGGTTTAATTCAATTTTTCATTACATATTTATTCCTATGATGCCCTTGTTCTCCAAAATTTTTGCACCAAATACTAATGCATGACTACTTACCTTCTTGCAATTATTCAATCATCATCATTACTACATCTATCTTGGACTCTATTTTAGAATTTAAAGTTACACTTTCACCATAATATTCAATACTCTCAACTCTTATCACACTTTCAATATCCTGCACTCTTGTAGTGAGTTTCATTTGTGCAACAGAAAACTAGATTTCACTATGCATTCCTTCTACAAACCAAGTAACCTTACATCATAAAACTTGTAGCTATTTTTGTTAATGACATTAAATAATCAAAGGTAATATTCCAATACTAATTTTCCTAGTATCTATTTTATCTTCTTTAGGTACTAAATGGTTTTCGTAACACATTTTCTTTGATTAAATTCCTACATTAAAGTAACTCCAAAACATTTCAATATGGATTTAATAAAATAATAAGTATATTAAAATTCTAAATCCATTCCCTAAAAATATCTTATGAGATTGAACCTTTTGGTTTCATTATCATTTATCCTTTTTCTCCTCAAATCATATCACATGTCAATAATTCATGTTTTAGGTCTAAGAACCCAAAAAATGGCTGCACTTTGTTATGAAAGGATTATCAACATGTGTCATTATCCATCCTCCAATGATCTAGTTTCCACATGGTGTTTTTATTGTTAACAAGATTTTGGTTGGCTTGTGCATGTTGATAGTTATTACTTGCACACATGTTCACACTTAGTGACTAGTTGTGCATTTTAAATTCTTAGAGTTAAATGAAATTGTACTCGACTCTATGAAAGTAGTAAATATCACTCTATTATTAGGGCTTACTAATTTAGTAGCACTATGATTCTTGAATCACAGGTCACTAGTGTTATGATACAAATTACACAAAGGTTTCTTACTAATAATATCTTCTATCCATTTTTGGGGTGTTCTCTTTAAATGTGTTTTGATATTGAATACACATCTTGTTGTGTATGGTAATTTATTCTTAAATTTTCCCAATTTTCCCTCAATTTATCCTCCCTTTATCCAACTTATCTCAAATTTCATATTTTCTTTATACCACTCAAAGAGTCCCATGTAATTATTTCTTGAACTATATCTAGGTACATACATTTTAAAGGAGGGATATCTTTTAATTTTATTTTCCTTCATGGATCATGCATGTGTATAAGTATGATAGACATACTATGTTCTAAACCTACTCCTAAATAATTCCAATTCCTTATTCCTTTTCTCTATTTCCTCTTCCTCTTCTTTAACGATTTGTGCTTCCTTACGTATATTATCGATCACTTATATTTTATTATTTTGTCCCTCTTATAGGTTCCTTCCTATTCCCTTAGTCACTCTATTTACTTGAAAATTTATTTATATGTCACTCTATTTACAATAAAACTTGTACTACCCCATTTATTCCTTTATTTGTTTTCTATTTGTTGCTTCTCTAATTTTCTCATTTCTTCTGTTAAATCCTTTTTAGGTTTTCTAAGGTCCTATTAAAATATGGACCTTTCCCATTAATATCCCCTCTCTTAGGATTGAATACCTATATCTCCTACCCTATTATTGAATCTAAAGAGGAATTGGAACCATGGCCTTTTCCAGCACCAATATTAGTAGCTTCTTGATAAACTTTCCTCACGATCCTATATGAGCTAGTCTTGCATAGAATAAAAATTAAAAAAAAGTTTTCACACATAAATTAGGTACATACCCACCTATGAATTTTTATATCCAATATTATACAACCTTGGTTTACTCCATGTCTAGGTTTTGAAAAATTTCTAACCTCTATTCATTCCACACCAACATTTTTTCTAGCTCTGGTTATGAAATAGTAATCATCCAATCTTAACAACCATGAAGCTAGATGTTTTGGAAGTTTTCATAAAAAAATTCATTTATATCACCATATATATGATATATCATTATATTCTTTAAAATAATTCATGTTGCAACTACTTCATATTCTCCTCTATCCATCTCTCCACATCTCTATGTACTCATAGTCATCTTAACATTATTAGGCCCAAAAAATAGAACCATTGTTAGAAGTGTCCATTTGTAATCTCTTGTAAATACATGCTAGGGTTGTTGTATAAGGATTATATAAGATTGATTCAATTACACACCTTTAAATAGTGTATAATAAGGATAAATACTAACTATTATCACTTCTTGAGACTTGCACACTAATATATAGAAATGGAAAACTCAGATGTGTAAATATAAAAGATAGAGAGAGGTTATATACAAACAACTTAACATTTAACTTCAAATTATATTAAATTATTTTACCATCCTTATGTGAAATTTTTTTGACATTGTTTATACAACTTTAAGGTTCTTTTTTTCCTTCAAATTCCTTCATATTTATTTCTTTAGGCTCAAGGAGCTTTACATATTCCTATTTTATCATATATAGCATATACATGTACATTAAGTATTACCAAGATATTATAGTAGATAAAATATTACAAAGTAAAATTTTAGAAATTAATATCCCTCAAAGAATCTTAATAAGTGGATACATTATTTCCTAAATCTAGTGTATTATATACTAACTATAGAAATTTACATTTATCATAAATAAGGAAACCTAAAAAAGAGACACGAAATTGGGCATATTTTCTACATAGTTTCTACGTTTTCTCTATGGAAACCAAATAGGTCCCACTAAATGGTTAGATCAAGGATGCACAATTCACGTTTATAGCATTTCCAGAGAAGAGAGTTAAGATGACTATTCTAGTCACCGACATCCTAGTCACTTATGGTATTTTTCTTGAGAGAGGTGTTTGCAGGGATGTTGGAGGAGAAATTCATATGGATTGGAATAAGGAAAAAATACTAGTCAATGGAACCATGCGTATTATCAAACCTGAAATTCAAGAGAAATATTTGGTCACCAAATATGCTAACCTAAAGGAACATATTCATTTTCACAGAGGCGGGTGCATATGCACTATGAACTTTGTGATTTGATGGTATTTTTTTACTTTTGGATTGGGTTACGGTGTAGTGATAATCTCTCATGAGTTTGAAATATTTATTTTTCATTCAAATTACAATTTGATAATACTAATAACAAAGCCAAATATGAGGCATTGTTGTTATGATTATGGATGGTAAAATAAAAAGGAATTAGGAGCCTCAAATAAAAATTATATGTGGAACTCATTGTGAATCAAGTAAGGAACATTTATCAAGGGAAGAAAAATCATTTGAAACATTACCAGAATAGGGTATGAGACTATATTAAATATTTTGACGCCTTTTCTATAAAGGTAGTATTAGGAGATCATCATGATAAGGTAGATCCCTTGCAATGTCTACTTCATAACTTATTCCTCATCTTTATTTTAAATAAGATAAATACATCATTGAGATATTATACTTGCCAGGTATCACTAATAACTCTTCCCATTAGCAAGTATTCAATTGTGATCAATTTTTTTTGAATGTGATTGAAAATTCTGATAATTTCAGTGAGCTCTACTTTAAGGGTCTTGATTCATCTTTCCAAGAATATAATTTTGATTCATGACAACAAAATCAATGGAGAAGTCCTCCAGATCAAAGGTAAAAAAATTCCTTAAGGATTGGTGTCTCTTGAAGGGTTTTTGTCAAGCATGAACGTTTCATACAAAAGAAGCAACAATTTTAAGCTAATTCTTTTCCATGGTCAAATAGATTAATCTTGGCTCCACTAAAAACAAAGGATTATAAACATTAGGAAATGTTTCTCCCCTAAGGAGAAGAGAATATTTTTGGCACTATTGAAGAATTACATAGATTTCTTGGCATGGTATTATGCAGAATTGAAATATTTCAAATGGAAATATGTTCAACATAATATTCCTCTTAAGATAGATGCTCAACCATACAGATAAAAATAATGCCATTACAACCAAAAGATTTATGGTACCATTCTTGTAGAGATTCAAACGATGTTATATGTGAGGATTAATTTTCCAATTCATCATTCCATGTGGGTAGCCAAAATTGTCCATGTATGTAAGAAGAATGGGAAAATATTCAATTGCATTGATTTTTGTAACCTCAACCAATCTTGATTGAAAGAAAATTATCCCTTACCTATTATGGATCAAGTGTTATAAAAATGAACAAGGTGAGAAATTCTCTCCATGTTGGATTTATTTTTGGGATACGGCTAAGTTGAGTTCATCATAGAAGATAAACATAATTCAATGTCCACTACTTCATGGGGTATGTTTGTTTATTAGAGGATCCATTCGGGTTGATTTTTGGAGCTAATTTCCAAATGGATATGGATTTAGTGTTCATAGGTCCCTAATGGGGTAAATTATTGACTTTGCATCTGGATGATCTTATGGTCTTCTCTAAGGATATACATGATCATTGTAATCATCTAGTATACATGATCATGATAATTTTCTTCTCGAGGATATACATGATCTTATGGTCTTCTAAGGATATACATGATCATTGTCATAAATATGGTATATTAATAAATCCCAAGAAATCTATGTTTGTAATCACAAATGGTAAACTACTAGAACATATATTGACAAAATAAGGAATTAAGATTAATCATAAATGGATCATGGATATACAAAGTCTCACCTTTCCTCCAAGAATAACATGTGTGCACTAATTCTTTGGGAAGGTTAATTTCTTGAGACAGTTTGTCCTAGATTTTGTTGATAAGACTTAGAAATTTTTTGAGATAATGAAAGGAAAATTTCCATTTCGATGGAATGCTGATGGAAAAATTTCCTTTGATGAAATCAAGGAATCCATAGCTCATTCCCCATCTTAGTATTCCCATATTTTAAAAAGTATTTCATCATGTATAGATATGCCTTAGCTCATATAGTTTCTACTATACCGATTTAAAATAACGTCAAAGGATTTGAATCCCAATTTACTTTATGAGTTTCCCTCGAAGGATCATTAGATAAAGATATCCTAGATTGAAAAACATGTTTATTTCATGGTTCGATAAGTAAATCATTTCATGTATTACATCCTAAATTCTCATGCATTAGTCCTCATTCACGATACGGAATTGAATTCCATCCTTATGCAACAAGAGTTATGTAGCCATTGAGGAAATTCGATTACTAAGGTTAAATAATATGATATGGAAATAAAACCTACTAATCTTGTATGAGGAAGAGGTTTATGTCAACTAATAATTGAAAATTTCTAAGAATAAGAATCTAATGTTACCAAAGAAAGCCATGAAGAATTACGCATGGTACTATTGTTAAGAACAACGGATGAGTGGTATTCAGATATTGATATCATATTCACTTATGGAGAGTTCCCTTAACATGTGAGTTATAAATATAATTAAACATTCATGTTAATGTCAGATAAGTATGTGCTCTAGGATAATGGTTTGTACAAGAGGAGAATTAATGGAGTTTTACTTCGCGCATAAATAAAATTCAACAAGGTAAACTTTTGGAGTTATTTCATAACTTAGCATGTGGTGGAAATTTCTCATCATCTTTTATAACTCACAAGATCCTATGAGCAAGGTACTATTGGCCCACTTTATTTTAATATGCATCCATTTGGGTAGAAAAATGTGAGGCTTTCCTACATTTTTTGGTCATATAAAATTAAAGCATTCCCCCTAAGGCCAGTGATGATTGAAGAACCCTTTCAACAATGGGGAATTGATTTTATTGGAGTATTTAATACTTATTTTAGTTCTGGACATAGCTATGTCATCAATGCAACTCATTATTTCATGAAGTGGGTAGAAGCCATCCTAGTAAAACATGCTACCTCCAAAGTTGTTTATAACTTCATCAATGTGAAAATAATAGTTAGATTTAGTGTTCCTCATAATATTTTTGTTGATAAAAATTTTAAAAAAATTCTTATGAACTCACCAAATTTTTTTATGGTTATGGTATTTATTTGGCTCACTCATACAATTATTACACTCAAGGAAATGGTCATGTAGAATCAAGTAATAAACATTTAGTGACTATAATCAGGAAGTTAGTTGATGAAAATCAATGAACATGGCACAAAGCATTACATGCCACACTCTGGGCTAATTGTATTACCCCAAATAGGGCCATTGGAATGTCACATTTTCATGTTTTGTATGGTGCTTAAGCAAAGATTCCCATCTCCTTGGAATTTTTGGCCTTAAGGTTGTCCAAAACGATTGAATTTAATACCTTCTAGGATTCCATGGAAACAATAATTATGTACTTAATAGAGTTAGAGGAAAATATGTCCAAAGTGTTTGATAGGATCATTGAACATAAAGAAAGGGTCAAAAATGAATTTGATAAGAAATCTAAGCGGTGAGATTTATAGGTTAGGGACCTTGTTACGTCATGGGATAAAAAAGAGAACTAAAAGGAATGCATCAATTTTTTTATTCTTTATGGAGAGGACCCTTCAAGATTCATCAAATGTGTGGAGAAAATACATTTTATCTGACATAACTTGATGGAACTCAACTTAAGATACCTCATAGAGGGAATCATATTAAGTTATAATGACAATAGTGTAATTTCTTCTTTCATTGAATCAAAGTTTAATTTTTCGGTTGTGTGTTTCATTTTTGCTTGTGTGTTTTTTTGGTTCTTTTGATTTTGTTTTGGGTTTTTTTTTTTGTTTTTTTGTGTCTCTTTTTTATTTTCAAATCCTTGTCCCAATGTATTGGCACTTTAGAGATCCATTATTTCTCTTTTTCATTTATTAAAGAATGCCCCCAATTAGAGCCAGTTGTTATCCCATTTTGTTGAACATCGATGAAATGGGGATAACTAATCAAAATTTTCATGATGAACCTGTTAAGACCCATTTTTCATCAAATTACTATTTTGAAAATTCCTTGTTTAGTCTTTGAGTTAGATATTGGGGTTTCCCTTACATTTTACATGTTAAGTGTTATATGGTCTGCTTCTAAAACCCAACACACTAGATGCCTTTTAGGTTTTAGGTTTTGAATACATCGGAACATCTCACATCGAAAACACATACAATATGCATTATGTTTCCGAATCCAAATCCTAACACACTATCATATATCAGACTTTCAAGTTTTGTTACATTAGAGTAGTAGGGAAGGAATCAAATGTTAGGTGTTTCATGTTCCCAAACTCGAACCCCGACTCTCTATTAGATTCCTTTGTATCATGTTTTGGAACCCAATTAGATGATCGCACGAGGTGTCACATGCGCAAAATCCCACCCCCGAGTAAATGCCACAAATTCCAGGATGGAGTTGGTGGCCCACACGTGTCGGCTTATGTGTAATTAATGCAATATGATTTATAAATAGTATGCTTTTCCACATCATTTATACCTTGTACATTTTCTTCCATTCAGATTTCTCTCTTGTTTTTGCATTGCACAAACCCGATTTGATATTTCTTGGAATTTTCAGTCCTTTTCCTTGGATTTTTCCTTTGGTTCATCTTTTGGTAAGTATTTATCCTTCTTGTTGGATTACATTTGCATTATTTTGGTTTAAATCTTATTTTTCTTCAGATTGAGGAGTTATTTTCAAGTTTTTCCAAAAATCATTACCTTAGTATGTGTTAAAATTTTTGGGCTTTTTATCACTCTCTATGGTAAAGGACTTCAAAAAAATATGATCGAAGAAATCACTTGGTGATTTATAACTCAAAATATTTTTGGTTTTCTTCCTTGTTGAAGCATATTAAAACCACGATAAGAGTTTCATAAATCGAGAAGATGTCAAGAAAGGACAACACCCCACCAATATTTCAAATTTCTCGATTTGTTTAATAAAGGTCTATTTTTACTAATTTTTGGAATTTTGAGGGTGCATTATAGGAGGTAAAACCTAAATTTATCCCAAACATTTTTAGGAGGCTTTGTAGATCATTTTTTTAGCCATTCATGTCTCCGATTCAAGAAAAGGAAAAGGGAAAAAGGATTCATCAAAAGAAATGAAGTAAAAATACTAGGGAATCATACCTCCCTCCAATATTGACTCTAATGTTGATATTAAGTACACTAAGTTAGGGCACATCAACATGGAAGAGTTTTGGAGTAGAGTACAAATTTCTTCAGAAACTCCATGGATGCAATGTATATGGCATAGCAAGCTACCTCTAGCTATTTACTTTCTAATCTCTACCCAATGCCCATAATTCATTCCACATGTGTCAATCATTATGATTCAGACATAAGGTCCATTCATAATCAAAAAATTGATATTATTGTCAGATTCAACAATAAATACTTTTATGATATTCTCAAGCTTCCAAAATTCACTACATAAGTAAAGGAAAATCCTCAAGTGGATCAACAAGCCTAGGATGCAAATATGGAAGAATGTGTCAAACATGTTAACAAGAAGTACTTGTTGAAACCCAAGCCTTATTTGTCTATATTTCCAAATACCATACCCAGAAGTGACTTCATTTTGGAAATCAGTGATATCATCACACTTCTCAGTGAGACTACTTGGGCTCCTTGAATAGAGAGTTATAGGGATAGATGTATCAATTCCTCACCATCATACGAAAGAATGAGAAATTATTTGACTAGGGAACATTCATCAATGACACTATTGAAAACTAGATGAGAGATGTCTTAACTACAAGTAAATTTAACATGATTTTGTATGTCACTTATGGTTCATTTGGAATGAGACTTTATCATGGAATGAATAGAGTAGGTTATAGGTCATGAGATCATATTTATAAGTATTATCCTCAATTATCCCTCAAAGGAAGTGAAACACATTTTGAGATGGTTAATGAATCTTTCTTATATGATGTCATTTGTAGAAGGAGCCCAATATTTCAAAACAAATGGTTTTTTATGCCACATGGAACTCAGTATCAAAATGGGGTTACATATTTCTATAAGTTCAAAAATCTCCTATTTTTAGGTTACAATGTTCTTAGGCTCTCCAATTCATCTACCTAGGTTCTGAGTGATAAATGCATCCTCGTGGAGTTAGTAAGGTAACTCCTAGAATTCCACAAGCTCCAATAGGGTAAGCATAATGTAGGGGTTCATTTCACTATCTCTATAGGAAGATACACTTTTCCTTCTGTTATCAAAGCTAAAAACATAATCAACAAAATGCAAAATATTATTAATAAGATCATGATGCCAAGGATATGATTTAATTATCGAGGTGTTGTGAAGTCTCATGGAATAATGTAGCTTCACATTCCAAACCATGAAGATATTTGGGTTGATTGTATAAATGAAGTGGTAACTAGGAAAAAGGATAATAATAGGTTAACTCTAGATGAAATAAGAGATTTAGATTTAACCAATATTCCCGAGGAAACAACTAATGATAGAAATGTTGTGGAATCCATGTACAAATAGATGGATGGAGATAATCTAGGTTTCCCTCCAATTGATTCATCGATCAAAGAATCTACATCCATACAGGATATATATTCCCAAATCATCATTCAAAATAATATATGGTTATATTCATGGGAAATTCATCACAAGGATCCCTAGTTGCTAAAGATACCAATCACATATATATATCGTAGGTAGGTCCCTCTCATGTGGAAAAGGATAAAAGTGAAGATTCTCTGAAGAATTTGAAATTCAAGTTTTATAACAGTGGGTGGAATCCTTCTTTTAATTTAGCTTTTGTTCCCACCTCATTTGTCATGGTGATTGACTCTCCCTCCCCCTCACATACGTAGGAAGCACTAGTAACTAACTTAGTTACCCAACTCATTTTCTCTCCCTCTCCCACTAATTATACAGTTCCCATTGTTACTAAACAACCTCACATAACACTTTCTATTTCATCCCCTACTCATCTTTCCTCCTCTCCTCAACACTCAACCTTGTAGATCTCAACACCTCTATATTTGTCACTCTTTCTCCCCTTCTTCACCTTCATCACATTCATATTTTATCGTATCTTTGATATAAAGTGTCTTCTCATCCATTTCTCATCTTTCAAATGTGAAATGTTTGAACTTGGGTTCCCCCACTCAACCCATCTTCCATCTCCCCACAGTCACTCTAGCTTCGTGCCTTCTCCACTTCCCACTTAATCTACCATGATCACAAAGCTATTATTTTCACTCCTCCATCTTTAGTAGCTAATTTTCTCACTCCACCAAGTTCTACTCTAATGGTTAACACTCCTCCCCTAAAGGCACATTCTTCCATAGTTCACTCTTCATTGGTTAGTCAAACTTCAAGGAAAAGGAAGGAACTAGTTTCCCCTAAGGCCTTTGATTTTAGTTCTTTGAAACTCACACCTTCAAGATCATCCAAGAAACCAAATACCATTTCTCATATCATTATGGGTGCATCCAACCAAAGGTTTTCAGAGATAGTTGTACCTACCACTAACAAAACCAAGCATGACATCACATCAACATATTATTAGATCATAAAGATAGCACTTGGGAAGATTACCACCGAGGACACACAAGTAAGATGCAAAGGTTGATAGGGAAAATTTTAGTGGCATATATTCATTAATTCATGAATATTTTGGTTTTTGAAATTTGGAATTGGTGAATATTTAGGGGTACAATATGCTAAGACCAATTTTCCAAAAAACTATTGGTACAAGTTAATTATAGGGGTCAATTCACCATTCCCATGAAATAGAAATAAAAAAATTAGCCTAAATATAGTCAATTGGTAGCATATTTTTATGCTATTGACCGATATCATATAGTATGATGTTGGTCGGTAGCATAAAAAATGCTACCGATAAACAAATATAATTATATGTTTTAGGAAGTAACACAAAAGTGATGTTGACTGTAGAATTTTTATGATACCAGCTGACAACATACTATATGTTGTTGGTCGATAGCATAAAAATATGATACCAACTAGTAACATATAAAAAATCTATTGTTTGGTAGCATTTAATAGTGATTTCGTGATGTATTGATATTCACCATTCATGTGAAAGCTATTTTTCCTAGATTTTCCAAATATTTTTGAAGGATATTTTTCAGAGGGACCCTTATATTTTTCTCTGCAAGTTGTTATTATCCAAATAACTCTCCTAGTTATCTAGATAACTTATATTTTATCTTGAATCTAATGTTTTACATTTCAGGTTGTGCGCACTCAAGTTTATTTCCTTGGCACAATATGTTTGGCTATAGTTCTTCCACGTGCCCTATGTTCCTTACTTTTTCTTGCTTCGATTCCTTTCCCCTTCATTATATATCTCCTTCCATCTCCCCTTTCCACCTTCCTTCTATGCAGCCTCTTTAATTCTAAATCATTGCGCACCCCTCACTCGCACATCTCCGCAAACTTGCCTTCTAAAATGGCTAAGTCCCTAGAATTCCTCTTGCACATTTTCATACACTAAACTCCTTCACGTGCCCTCTTTTCTTTACGCCACCCCATACCCTTCCTCAATTTAATTCTCATGTCATTCCCCATACTTTTCTCCTGAAACTATTTCTCTTACTCCCACATGTAATACATTTTCATGTGCCTTCCCTCTATTTCCCTTTCACACCATCTTCTTCAACGTGCATGTCTTTGCACCTTCCTCTATGCCATTCTATGCCAATTCATCACATGTTAGAATTGAGTGTGCCAAACAAAACCTATTAAAGTGTGCTTGACAGAGCACCAAATCTGGATAACCAAACGGTGAGTGACATGTGGCGGAAAAGACAAAATAGATTAATAGTTTGGTGATTTCTTGATTAATCAACACATGCCATATGTCTTACATGTTCGAAAAATATGAAATCTTCCGAAAGCCATATAATTTTCTATAGATCTCGACAAGCTGTGTGCATGGGCTCCTAAAACATCTCTTGACACAGTCTATACATTAGACTATTCAAAATCATATTTTTGTGGGATTTGATAGGCAGAAAATAGGGACACGTCTTTTTGGTCTTCAATGCATAGATTTAATCTACTCAACCACCCATATTTATTCATATCTTTCCTTCTTCCTTCTTCTACATGCCAAATAGACATAGGAAGGCATATTTGATAGCTTTGTAGGTGGTTTTGCAGGCATTTATCACTTGTTGTTGATTATTGGATATTTGAATCCAAGTTTCCCTTATTTTCTCCTTCTCTTCTCTCCTTCTTATTCTGTAAATAGTAGAGTTATTATTTATAAAAAGGATCCCTCTTTGTTGTAATGGCACCATGATAAAATGGTGGATGACTTCCCATGGGTTTAATATCTTTATGTGGTCTCTGCAATGTATTCTCACCTCCTACTGTGAGTGTAACTGACTATGCATCCCTTCAAGAATAAAATCATGTTTTGTGGAACTCTTTTCTTCCCTTTCTTGTTTTAATTGCATCTTGCCTCTTTGTTGGCATTTTTTGGTATGTTGTGCATATTTAATGCTTGCAATCCCCGTGATCTTGTGTTGTACATGCCAAAAGGATGAGCCACATGTTGATCTATGGTGCACATCATCTTCCCTCTTCTCCTACACCTATTCCTTTTCCTTTTCTACTCATGGAGAGTGACCAACCATTTCCCTGGCATTATTGCCTTCCTTAGCTTAGGATTTCCCCTTTACGCACATCCTTCTATCAATGTTCTCTTGGCATGTTTAATATAGGATTTTATTTCTGCATTAGGATTAGCAGTAGTGTTAAAATTAGGTAGAGGAACCGACCTTCTCTAGATATCTTTCTCAAGCACGCAAGGTCCCAAAACTTGGATATGGTTCCATTCTTGTCTCAAACAACTCGACTCTTCCAAATCCGAGATGTGAGTGTAGTTTTAAATGACCAACAACTTCGACATGCCCGGCAGGATAAGAAAGAAGAGATTTACATCTTCATCTTAATAAGTTTTATGTGTTTTTTGAGATCCACCTTTGGAGGAATATTTCAACACATCGGTGACTCCACCGATCCAAGCATGCCCATTATTTCATTCGTAGACCCAAAGTATCTCCTCCTTATTTCATTTATTTTTCCTTTCTCCATAATTTCACCTTTCTCTTTTGAATTCATGCAATCATGACTTATTTCCCTTCCTGGAATTCTTATTTGCATAAGGAAAACTATTTTCCTCCATCCCTATAATTTCAAAAACCTCCTCCATATCAATTTTTGAGCCCCATTCGAGAGAATGCATGCAACCCACTTTTTCCAACCAAAATGTTTATGAAGAATAGGTTTATCCAGATAATGGTGGTGACCCCATAGTAGAAGCTTATTTTGATAGGAAAGTATAAAATATGGACATGATACAACTCGAGTCAAGTTATCCATAAACGTAGCTAGATTTGCTTATAAGGTCCCTTGTTCATGGGTCATCCTGTACCAAGCTGGTTTAACACCAGATAGAAGCTACAATTTATTATTGAGATGCTACCTCAAGTTACAAAGTGGGTAGAGCTACTGGGGACTCAAAAATATAACACATGGAAACCTTATCAATGGGGAGACCTTGCACTACTATCTTATATCCACGACATTCCTTCACGCCATCCTACATCATCTCTTCCTATTGCACATGTTCCCAACTTCCTTCTTGCTACAACCATTGAGAATTCCCCTCCACCCTATCACCTTCACTTATCTTCCATCCCCTCTTCCATATGTGCCTCCATTCCTTTAGCGCATGTGCCCTCGTCTTGTCTGTACATATCCTTCCACATTCTAAGTCCCCTTTATCTAATTGTACCATAAATAAATATCCCCTACCAATGCACCTTTGCTAACTAATGTAATCATGTACGAATATAACACAATTGAATAATGGCATGAATCATGAAACTCGACTAGGAAGAGGAAATCATATGGTCACTTATTTTAGAAGAAAATCAGTTTATTCCAAAGGGTGCAATTATGAAGGATATCAAGTTACTTGTAGAGGCGAACCATATGCACCCCAAATTTGTGTGACCTAGCCTACAAGAACTTGATTCTGGGAGGAAATTCTACATGAGGATCCCATCTACTGAATTAAATTTGAGTAGTGGGAAAATAAAAGGATCGGTCATGCCTAATCGGATATTTGGCTAGTCTAGAGCCAAAGATAGAGTTTTCACTGGTCATTCTCATTTTAGAGCATTAGGTAGAGTTTCAACACGCCAATAGTTAGTAACAAAGTGCCTCTCACATCCAAGTGTAGATTAAATTCATGAGGTATATACTTTTTTTTTTTATACTTTGAGGAGAAGGGTGAGAAACCAACTACAAATCAGTTTCTCACTCTTGCTACAAACCATGTCCAATGCTAAATCAATTACATAGTTGTAATATGTGAGGAATGGAAACTACTTCTCCCTTCCTGTTGTATGTTTCACTTGAGAAAATTTTACCTCCGGTTAGCGTAGGGTAGTTTAGGTTTGTTTTCACTAATACAATTGCTTGTGCACACTCTGTATATTCCCCTTGGGACATGTATGATTTCAGCTTTGCACATATTTGTGTTCGATGCACTCCCCTCGGTTCCCTTTTCCTTCTATTGCACTTTTGTGCACCCTTTTATTGTTCTTTGGGATGACATTTCAGTTTTTGTAGAGGTAGTTCCAACAATCCACATAGATTTTCACTCTCATAATCCAAGTCATAATATATTCATGAGAAAAACAATTAAGTTCAGAGTTTAGGCATGTTTTGGGTTACTCTAAGGGTGTTCTTTAAGGTATAGATCAAGTCTTCCAAGTTTTGGGATTGACTCCATGCCTAATGGATGCTTCCAAGGCTACAGGTCTCTTCATATAGCAGGCAGATGGCCCCTAAAAGTCACCAAACCTATTATCCAATTAACTCTCCTATTTATCTAGATAACTAATATTTTATCTTGAATCTGATGTTTTACATTTTAGGTTGTGCGCACTCAAGTTTTCTTCCTTGACACAATTTTCTTCGATACGATTTAGTTCACACACCCCATGCACCTTTCTTCCTCTTTTCTTCTATTCCCTTTCCCCTTCATCCTATATCTCCTTCCATCTCCCTTTGTGCCTTCCTTCTAAATAGCCACTTTCATTCTAAATCATCGTGCACCCCTCACATGCACCTCTATAGAATTTCCTTCCAAAATGGCTAAGTCCCTCACATTTATCTTATTACATACACTAAGCTCCTAATTATTCCCTCTTTTCTTTATTCCACCACACGCCTTCCTCGTTGAATGTTCACGCCCTTCCCCATACTTTTCTCCTGCAATTATTTCTCCCACTCCTCCCATGCATTGTTGATAAGCGAGAATCTGGCACTTAGCAAAGGAAATATAGAAGGTTCCTACAGAAAGAAGAGTGCATTCAAAGGAATGAAATTATCATAAAGGATTGTGTGCTAATAATAATAGAAATAAGTTCAGGACTTAGCCATTTTCATGATAAGGATGTATTTTGGAGATATCATGCGGAGAACTCAAACCAATTGGAGACTTGCGCTTCATGCATTGGATATTTTTGGAGGGTCATATATGAATTTCTTTACATAGATACAGGCTAGGAATATATCTACTCCGTTAGTTAACTAACAATAGTCTTTTGTTAGCACACTTGCATGTGTGGCTATTTTTGTAATGGCACATGGCTAATAATAGCATACGACCTATTTTGGGATTAGATAAGTGGTGAAGGGAAATTCCCCACCCTTATAAATATGTAGTAAACTATGTAGTAGATATATATATATATATATATATATATATTGAGATAGAGAGAGCATACAGGTATGAGAACCGAGATATAGTAAGATTATGCTGCTAAATTTTTATGCGCATGAGTGTATACCTCATTATTGTAATGAAGCTTCTGTGTACTTATTGCAATTAATATAATGGAGGTTATGGAATGAATCAAGGTGTTATCATGTTACAGTTCAGTATTGCATGCTTGATTTCATTATGGTTATCTTTTAATATTGTTATTCTCTAGATCTAGATCTGAATATGCATTGTTTGAAAGATATAGTAGTTGTAGATCTAAATGATTAAAGTATTCATCATGCTAACATCCTACAATAGCAACCCTAAGGAGGGACTTGGTACCTTTACATGCTTTGGGTGAGCACTTAGTCTAAATTTGAGTGATGTGCTAGCGCGCCTGGGTTTGTATTGCTGAATTCTATGTTGCATCATTAGTTCCATTGCTGGACCTTTTTTTTAGTTGTTTTCAGGATGGTTCGAGATGAAGACATATTAGTTGACCTTAGGAAGTGTTGAAGAGTGGATACACAATATGGAAGAATAATACACCAAAGTGGTTCAAAGCACTAGATCGAGTTTAACACACACATATGGGTGGAACAAAATCATGTATGATGAGTTTATATGAGATCTTTTTGCTATCTTTTTATAGAATTGTACAAGTGGCCGATTTCTTATGCATCTAACATAATTGGAGGTATCATGTACTTTTATGGGTGTAGGAATACTTTCAGGCCCTCTATGATGTTGATTTGATTTGGACTCGAGATGTGGATATGTGGTTTCATTATGTTTTGAAAAGTTATATCTTGGTGTACTCAATTTTCAATTATTCATGCCCTGAAATAGCTGAATTCCAGTTTTTACTATATCCAAGGGAACTTACTGCAAGGAATTCCATTGGCAATAAATATCTTGATGGTAAATTTAAATTTGGAGAATAAACCGATGGCTAACTAACCCCACCATGCGTGGGGCGGGATCAGGAGTTTGGTGAAAGATGATAGACATAGCAGCAAAAAGGAAGAGAGAGGAAAGTTGGCTTAAGTAAAATGAGGCACACGAGAGGGAGATCAAGAAGTAGTGGGAGGTTGCAGAGCAAATGGAGTTGTGGAGAAATATAGTTTGGGAAGGAGTTGAAGTTCATGTAGAAGACGTGGAACTTGAGACTCAAGAACTCCCCCATTTTGGAAAACATGATAGGGAACCCTCCTTGGCCTCACGTAGAAGTGGGCCAATAGAGACGACCTTAGCCATGAGCGTGCATCGAATCTACTTAGCAACATTTCCCTTGCGCTTGGTTCTCCAACATCTAGTACAATCAAAAGTCATCAAGCTAATTCAAGTAGTGGGAGAGTAGAAGTGACTCTTATAAGAGGAAAAGTAATGGTAATGAAAATAGATTTGTTGTTATATGGGAGTAATGTTTTGGGTGCATCATCAACATAAAATACAAGTTTGTCGATTTTTGGACTAACTTTTGGGAGTGGTAATGCTTCATAGACCATTGGGGTACAGTTTAGTTCTACTATTGGGACACAAGGCCATACATCTTCGGTCCAACCCCAACTACGGAGTTTGGGATCGGGAGGCATAGGTAGATCTAGTTCAAGTAGATTTGGTGGTTTTGGAGGAAGGGGAAACACAGGAGGTTCCGATCGGGTGGGAAAGGTATACACAAACCCCAGAATATTTACATGGAGATGTCTCTTCATCTTCCATAGTATAGGGGCATATAAGATGTTGTTGAACATGTGCATTTGTGAAATATTGTGGCATGCAAAAGGAATCATGACTTGAGCATAGGGAAATCCAATTTTCTACTACATTAAAATGGCATACACACAACTAGTACATAAAGTTTGACCACTGATTAGACTTATGTAGACTATACTGACTTTATAAGATGCGCTCCTTAAAGAGTTTCACATCCCTAAGTTTGAGCAGAAGAGTATAAGTGTGCTCAAGGATATTAAGCAAGGCACTACTGAAAGTGTTAGAGAGTATGATGCATGGTTTAAAATGTTGTTATCTAAGATTTCTTATGACATACATGCAAGCCAACATGCACAATGGTTCATTGGGGGCTTGATTACACCTTTTAGGAGGGAATTATCACATAAGACATACAATGATCCATGCAAAGCAATTGAATTATCTTTATGTGTTGAGGAATTTAGAAGTACAGAGACACTAGAGTGAGCCCTTTTTAGAAGCATAGATCACACTATGGAAAAATAGCTAGAGAAACTATTAGCAAATTCAGCACATGAGGTACACATAGGGATTTGGTGTACCAATTGTGAAGTATAAGGTCACACCAAGGATAGTTATCCTCGCAGATCAGTGCACGCTCATTGCTAGTGGATTATGAGATATGCCATTTAAACCATGTTGTTATCCACTGCCCATTATTACAATGCACGATAAGGAAGAACATTTTAAGCTACTATAAAATCTATAGGTCCACGACTCATGAAACGGAAGACTTCTAGCTGATTGGTTAGATCCATGATACTATAGATATTGGTGTATGATAGCCGGGAGTTACGAGATAACTCTAAGGAAAGAATGCGCATCGGGACCAAGATCACATTCAAGTGTGCTATGATCGAGAATGAAGGTCATTTTGAAGGTCGTTATGGTAGAGGTTGAGGGTATTGTGGTGGATTTTTGAGTACGAGGATGAGGCCATGGTTGTGGAAGAAGTGAGTTCCCTCATGGAACATGTTATACATGTGGATCTCCTAACCACTACAGGTGTAAATGTCCTCAGAATATTACATGTTATTTTTGTGGAAAGAACCATACCTACGATGAGTTCGTGGACTTGTATGAGCATCATAGTAAGAAAAATAAACAATAAAACAAAGGCATAGGGATGGTTAGGATATAATGTGCTATGGAAAATCAATGGATTCCCAAGTTGGTGGTAGAGTCCAAAGAGTTATAAGTGAATATTATGACGCATGGCCTTGAGGCGCACACGCTAGCTAGAAGCATTACAATGAAGCCTACCATCACTAAGGAGGATGTTTTACATGTATGGTACCTAGATCCTACCTATCAGAAGGAGGTTTATCAGGAAACCATGATTTTTCTCAGGAATATTGAGGGTGAGATATAGTACTTAAAATAGCAGTCACAGAAGATAGAGAAAAATAAAGTATCGAGACCCGCCCAAAGCTGATATAGATGACTTAAGGGAAGTGTGTAAAATTTTTGCTAGGAAAGTATCATTCTATTATCGGGGATTGGTTAAAAGAAAACACTCCACACAAAAGTATTGAGAATGAATGATAGATCTTGCATGCTAATCTTCCCCCCATAGCCTAGTTATGACAAGGAAATCACTCTGAATGTTGTTGTGGATGGGTAGCTATTGAGTAATATACTAATTGATACATGCACGGAAGTCAATTTTCTTACCTTAGATGCATGGGTACAAATGGGGATACCCCCATTACAGCCATCCTCTAATATATTGTTCATGGCTAATAGAACTAAGGCCACTCCCATCAGAGTTTTGAAAGATGCGTCAATTACCATACAAGGGGCCAAGTTCATTATAGACTTTGAAGTTTTAGCACTGACAGATTCAAATAGATTTCCAGCTCTATTGGGGTATCCTTGGTGTTATGTAAATAATTTTGATCTTCAATTAAATAAAGGCTATATCAGTTTTTAAACCAAGGAGGAAATAATTATTATCCCTTTAACAAATGAAAAATATTCACCCAATGTTGAGCCCTTAAGTGAATAATATCTTAATAGGATTTATGTACACGCCATCTAAGATCCAAAGATACTTGGCGACTAAAGAAGGACTAATTCAGTGGGAGGATGCACAGTCTATAAGTGATACTACAAGTGTTTCTTGTGATAATTGGGATCATAACACTTATGAGTTGGTAGGGCACAAAGTAAAGAGCATATTTCCTAGAGGAAGAAAACCACGTTATGTCAGGAGGATAGGTAACAACTTAGTACCTTGTTACACTAGAGAATGAGATCCTGTGGTATTCATGCGTGTCATGGAAGAACAGTGGATGGACCCGCTAGAAAGAAGATATATGCTAGCATATACACTACATGGAATAGCAACATGCTGGTGGGTGACACACAAGGATAATATTGTATGATGGAATGAAATTAGGATTGTTCTTGCTACTAGGTTCTTCAGGAGCAATACACCTACTTAAATTTGCACTTATCACGATAATCAACTTGTTCACCACCATGTTTAGAAGTGTGAGAGACTATGGAAAAAAGGGAAGGAAGCTTTACCACCTTTGCTATGGGTGCACAAGTTTTATTCCACTTTACAAGGATGCGTGCATCCTTGGTATGTATATACAAAACTCCATAGAGAGAGTGGAAATTGGCAGGGTTTAATTGTAGGAATGGCCCATATGTTTGACTTCTTCTCCACAAATCCTCGGTGGAAGAAGCCTTGAAAGTCATAAAAAACTTAACTATGGGAGATAGTATCGAGGTGAAGAACTCTTTCGGGAGTTATTCAATGAAGGAAACTCAGGAGTGCTTCTTATTGAAGAAAAGAGGTCGATGCCATACTACTTCAATGTGCTTTCCTTGAGAAAGAAAAAGGAAAAATGGTCTACATAGCGGATGACAAAGAAGTAGAAAATATGGATGTAAATCATTCAAAAGGTAGGCGTGAGGTGTTGGAAATTGTAGATAAGACCACACATGCCTATCATGAACTGTGAAGACAAATAAGGTGAATATTGGAATAGATATTGAGCCTAAGGAAGCCATAATTAGGACTACTTTGGTCAAAATCTGAAGTGGCAAAATCATAGAGTTACTAAGGGATTACGGGACTTATTTCTTAGGGGGTACCAAGAACTTAAAGGCATACATGAATCATAAGGGGAGATGAAGGTAAAGCTTAAAGAGGGTGTGTGCCCAATTAGAAAGAGACCCTACAGGATGAACCCCAACTTGTGTGAAATGGTCAAAGAAGAGATTGATAAAATTTTAAAATTTTGGAATCATCAAACCCTTTGATGAGTCCAAAATGGGTTAGTCCAATGGTGATTAGTATCAAGAAGTATGAGAAAATTAGAATATGCATGGACTACATGGAGCTAAATGTTGCATGTGTAACTAATCCCTTTCCTATGCCATTCGAGGAAATACTAGAAGGTGTTGCAAGGCGTGAAATTTATTCGTTTACAGATGGGTTCTCTAGGTATCATCGGGTGAGGATTTCCCGGGAGGATCGGGGAAAAGACTACATTTACTACTTGAATGGGGTAACTTTACCTATCTTTGTAATACCTTTTGGTCTTAAAAATGTGCTGTTGTATTTTCACACATAAATGTTCAAGCATTCAAGGAATTTATTCACAACTTCTTACACATTTATTTAGATGATTGGAAAATGTATGGATTAGTTAAGGATCATTTTGACAATTTCGCTTAATGTTTGAAATATGTAGATAGTTGAGTATCTCCTTAAACATCAAGAAGTGGATGTTTACTACACCATTTGGGATCTTGTTAGGACACATAATACGGAAGGAAGGATTTTGGTTGATCTAGCCAAAATTGTAGTCATTGTTGAGGTCTAAGGGAGCCTACTAGTTAGAGTGAGGTGCGTGGATTTTTGGGTCATACAAGATATTATGGGAAGTTTATCAAAGGATATGCCAAAAATTCTGCACCATTAGAAGAGCTACTTTGAAATGGAAAGGTACATTCTACGGGGATAAGCTGTAGTAGTGTGCATTGATACATTAAAAGAGAAACTTTCTACCGCACCTATTCTATGTTTTCCTTCATGGGAAACACCATTTCATATACATGTTGATGCCTCTAGAACAACCATTGGCACAATATTATCTCATCCTAGAGAAGGTATTGTAGATCATCATATATGTTTTGCTAGTCGAAAGTTGACTCTTGTAGAATACAATTACACAACTACAGAGTGCAAAGATTTTTCAATGTTATATGTGCTACATAAATTCCGTGAGTACCTACTAGATACACCATTTTTATTTTATACAGATCACATGGAATTGAAGTACTTGGTAAACAAGCCTATTTTACAAGGGTGCATATGTCGATGGATGCTCTTATTTTAGGAATTTAAATTCATAGTTATGGTAAAACTAGGAAAAGTAATTTGGACCGGACCATCTATCAAGAATATAGTAAGGAGAAGAAGTATAGGAAATTGAGGATATCATGCGAGATACATAGTTATATAGGTTACAACACACACCCTTAGAATGAGAGGACATTGCTATCTTTCTATGGATAGGGATGGCACCCGAGAAGGAATGAAATCCTTGGAGAAGAAACAACTTTCTATATGCGCAACCCCTTATATGTTAGCAAATTGTGACTTGTACAAATTAGGTGAGATGAAGTATTGAGTCTTTGTGTATTGGAACATGAGCACATGAATATTATGGTAGAAGCTCATGGTGGAATTGCAGGTGGCCACAATGATACGGTGATGCCACCGCACGTAAGATTCTACTCATTTGGATTATGGTGGGAGACCCTATATAAATATTGTAAGGAATTTTATAAGGCATGTGATCATTGTCGATGTCTTGGAAAACTAATTCAATAAGATGAAATGTCTACGAGACCTATTACTAGTGTAAAACCATTTGAGAAATGGGCTATAGATTTTTGGGTCCTATTTCACCCAATTGCGTAGTAGTAAATCATGCTACATCATAACTTGTACAAACTATCTCGATAAGGTGGGTAGAAGAAACATTTATAAAGGATGTACAATGGCTACAACAATCAAGTTTCTATGAGAAAATATTATCATAAGGTATGGATGTTGTTTAATTTTAACTAGTGATAGGGAACACATTTTCTTAATGAGATATTCATAACTTTATTGGATGAATTCATGATTGTACACCATAAGACTACACGTGATCATCCTCGGGAAAATGGAGGCTATTGAGGATTTCAAAAAAAAATGAGCTAGAAACTGAAAAAAATATGTGATGTTAGAGGAAAGGATTGGGATGATAAAGTATTTGCACGGTACTTTGGGCATATCAAAAAACATGTACAAGGTTGAACAAGGCCACACCATTTTTGTTAGTGTTTAGAACAGAATCCATTATTCCTATAGAATTTATGTTACCTTATTTGCGTATTACGCGCCTTTGGAGGTCTTGCTTAATGAGAAAGCATTAGAAGAACTATTTTAATGATTAATCAAGTTAGATGAGCAACGAGCCATATCACGTTGAAGTTAAAAAAGAGAAGGCCAGTTAGAAATCATGGCATGACAAGCACATCAAGAATAAAAAGCTTGAGATAGGAAAGATGGTTCTCCTTTATGATTCAAAGTTTTTGTGCCATTGAGGGAAACTCAAGGTACATTGGTTGGGACCATATGTTATCACTCACATACTTGGCGCGCTTGTTAGTTAGAGGCACTTGATGGAATACAGTTGGCCGGTTAATTCAATGGGACTAGGCTGAAGCCCTACTATAAATAATTCTTCTTGGTGTTTGTAATAAGGTAGTGTTGTCATTTAGATTATGTTTTCAATTATGAATTTCCTTAATGTGTTTCCTTCTTTTTCACTATGATTTGTTAATTTAGTTGGTGTGTTTTAGGTAATAATCATGTTTACACACAAAAGCTAATTACTATTTGAAGAATTTTATGCACAGAGGACTGCACATATCCTTAGTGTGGGGTAGGTTGTTGATATCTAGGTACATGACTATTGAAAATAATTCCACATGAAAGGAACAAACTAGTACACGTGTTATTCAAGGTTGGAGAATTGAAGTAATTTAAACAAAGATTATTTCTAGATATGGGGACCATAGAAAAAGATGAATGAAGAAACAAATATAATGTGAGGTAAGCAGATGTCGGGAAGACTACCAGTGGAAGGCACAGTGATGAGGTACTCATGTGTATGGAAGCATGCTAAAGAGAAGTCTACAGCCGAAAGGTAGGAGGGCATGCTAGAAGGTTATATCTTGGGTGCAAAGATGTACCACATGGAAATAATGAAAATCATAAATTAATGAGAGGATTTTGGTAGGTGGATGAGCAATAAATGCACTAACTTTTTGAATTCTATAAAAGGATGGAATGCAAGTTCATTTTTAATGTTGCAATAGAGATAATTTGAAAAGGGTTAAGTGGGAATGATCCAAGAAATCATGTTGAGGTGCGAAGAGTGTGAAACCAGACGTGAAGAGAAGGGTTATGTATAGGAGAAGCTTGCATTCCCATAGGAGAAGGGTTTGAGTAAAGAAGATGCATTACAAATGAGTTAGGGCACATGATTTCCACTAGGGCACAAAGATTTCAACTAGGGTTTCAACTTGCTTGATTACAAAAGGAGGAAAAGAGAGATATTTTTCAAATGGCACCAAAGAAAGCACCCACAGAAAATAAAGGGAAGAAGAAGGTTGAAGTGGAAGAATAAATTTCTCCCAAGAGTAATTTTTCAGAAATGTAGTATCCAGAGGGCATGATTGTGGGACAAGAATGGGATTCCCATATCCACCAATGTAAAATCAATTATTACAACCATCGGACATTAGATGATAAGGAGATTGATGCGTTGCTAAGCACAAAAATGAAGAATCGCACAACAGAGGATATGCCGATATATCATGACATGGGAGAGAAATTTCTAAAGTAGAATGGAGTCTACCAATTGTATGAGCTGTGATACTTTGGAAAGTATGAGCCATTATATCGGTGGTTGATGAGCAGAGTCCATGAGGACTTCTACTTTTCCAGATGGAGGGTAAGAATAATAACTGCCTTGATTTTAATGGTGATAGGACTAAAGGCCTCAAGGTTGGATCTAGATAATGATTTAACTGATAAATCTACAATCCTAGAGATGAGGAAGGAGCTGGGGTATAACAAGGCTCTGCGTAGCATAGACATTGATAATTTAAAGAAGTACCCAGTAGTACATGTAGCTGCACATATTGTGACAAAGTTGAATGACCAAGGAAGGTGGTTGCAGGTAAACACAATGTGGTTGCATGTTGGCAAGAAGATGTCTCAAGGAGTGGTCTACAACATTATAGATCACATAACAAAGACAATCATTAAAGAAATATAGACAGGTGACATAATACATTTTGGCATTGTATTAGTATCCTTAGTATTCATGGAGATTGGGGTGCTTGATGGGCCAAAGGAGAAGATTTGGGAGTACCCCATGGAACACAAGTCACATGTAAAGAGGTTTGGCAAGTAATTGTGTGATGGATCAATGAGTGGACCATTCAAGTAGAGGGTAGAGATGTGGTATGATAGACTCTGTGCGAGTTTAAGAGTGGTGCATACTCAAGGATTTTCCTTCAATGGTGGGTAAGGTAGTTCAGTTTTCTATATACCAACACTTTTGCATAGTGTGATTTATGATGAAGGACGGGGCTTGGAGCCCATGGTGAAAACTTTTGTATGCCTTCACAACAAGGTATTTTCAAGCATTAGTTCATCGGTTCTCAGATGTGTGCCGCTTAACCTTCAATGCAGACAAAGTATATTGTAATGACCACACTCTAAGGAAAAAGTGTGTATATCCATGGTGCAATACATACATTGAAATACTTATTTCATATATTATAAACATGAAACCTACAAGCTTGGAATTTGGGGACACCAGAGCAACGCTTGTGTATCTACAACTAAAACCCAAGCTAGAGAATAAAATATATGTGGATAATGAGTTCGCACTCCCAGCGATGCCAAAGGGTAAGCATATAATGGAAAATGTTCCAGCACCCAAGCCCACAGAAATAGTTTAGGTTGATGATGAAGAGGAGGAGCATGAGGATAGTGGTGGTTTGGAACATAGAGGTAGAAGACATCCTCCAAAGTATGAATTTGAGTACATAACTACACCACTTGTAACCATAAGAATAGGATGATGAGGAATTGGATGTAGTCCAAGGAGAGTGCCGATTCAAGAGAGTGTTTAGGAGAACAAGGACCCAAGGTGCTACTCCAAATAGTGCGTAGATCACCTCGAATCTCTCCACAGAGGGAGACAACTGAGAAGAGAAGAAGGAAATTGAAGTTGAATGAGGAAGTGGAAGAGTCTAAGGAAAGTGCACCCAATTCTCCTACACCTCTGGAGAATGTAGAGGAACAAAAAGATGAAGAAATGAAGGATGGAGAAGAGGAAGAAAAAGGGACAAATGAGAAAACAATAGAGACTACTTAGGACATAGCCAAACAAGTTCCAAATCTTGAAGTCCAAGTTCCTAAGTAGCCTAGATCAAAAATAACAAGTGGGGAATACATTCCACTAGCCATGGGCTACGCCAAGGACATAGGTAAAATTTTTGTGCCCATTTCTAGAGCACAATGACACAAAAGGAGTTATATGGCTAGGAGTTAATGGATGAGGATATGGAAACAATGTGCACAAGGAAGCAATTGTCATGGTCAATGCACACACACATGGATGAACCAGACTTTGATGTGTGTGAGGAGTCATGCATGTTAAGGAGGTTGAAAAATACACCTCAGGCCAGGCACATAATAGTAAAGTCCTACTGTTATGTCCGATGAACAAGTAAGCAATGCTTTAGTGAAAGTCATGAAAGAACTAGCACAATGCAATATGGATAAAGATGCCATAATTAGGGCACTGAGAGAAGAGATAAAGACCAAGGATGAGGAGATAGAGTGCTTAAAACAGAAAAAATACTTGGCACAGAAGAATAACACAATGTTTATCAGCATGGCAGAGGAAATTGGTGAAAATATCATGAAGGATAGGTCACACTTGGAGCCAAAGGTGCCCAAGACATTTCCTTTAGTGATGCATTATGTAAGTACATTAGTTGATTTAGTGATTGAACATGAACCTCTATGAATGCCGGTGATAAAGGATATAGCACAAGAATCAAAGAGAAAAAGGCTTGAGTGATGTGAAAGATTACATCATATGAAGGATTGCTTCAGAACTTACGAAGGAAGGCTGAAGAAGGTGGATCAAGTACTAAATATTTGTAGAACGCCGCGGAAGCATTTATAAGGACCAGGACCATTTTAGAAGACAAAGAGGTCCTAAAGACCATGAAGGATGAGACATTGTGACGTGCAAAATGGTTAGCACTTTTGAAGAAGAAGTGCGAGGCACTTACTGATAGCTTAGGAACCACATAGGGAGAGGCTAGACAAGCTTGGGAAACTCATCACCTAGAAGATGGAATTTTTGTAAGGAAAAAGGATTGAAATGTCCAACATTGTGTTGGTATCACACAATGAAAAAGGAGAGATTGTAAGAGACGAGTTAGAATAAATTGCAGTAGATATTCCAGAGAAGGCTAAGGCCATTCTCAGTGAATGAAAAATATTATAGGTGGAAATAAAAGAGGAATATCTAGAATTTATTATTCTAGTTGTAGAAGAAGATACAAAAAGTTGAAGGCATTCTTTCATTTATCCAAATTATTTCTATTCTTCTATTCATATTCTTTGATTCGTTTTGGAGATAACCATTTTTGGGGTAGCAATGAAACTAGTGTGGGGTAATGTTGATCAGCTAGAATCTAAAACTTAGTGAAGGAAATACAAAAGGTTTGCGCGGGAAAGTAGAGTGCATTCAAAGGCGCGAAAGTATCGGAAAGGATCACGCGTGAAGAATAGAAACATGTTCGGGACTTAGCCATTTTCACGACAAGGATCTATTTTTGGAGATAGCGTGTAGAGCACTCAAACTGATTGGAGACTTGCACGTCACACATTGGCTATTTTTGGAGGATCAGCTACGAAGCACTTTACATGGACACAATACTGGGAATAGATCTACTATTGTCAGTTAACTAATAGTAGTCTATTGTTAGCACACTTACATGTGTGGCTATTTTTGTAACGGTGTGTGGCTAATAATAGCATGTGACCTATTTTTGGATTAGATAAGTGGTGAAGGGAAATTCCCCACCCTTATAAGTATGTAGTAAATTGTGTAGTAGATATATAGATATATACATGGAGATAGAGAGAGAGAGCATACATGTATGAGAATTGAGATATAGTAAGATTTTGTTGCTAAATATATTATGCACATAAGCGCATACCATTCTTACTATAATGAAGCTTTTGTGTACTTATTATAATTAATATAATGGAAGTTATGGACTAAATCAAGGTGTTATCATGTTACAGTTCAGTATTTCATGCTTGATTTCATTATGGTTATCTTTTAATACTGTTATTCTCTAGATCTAGATCTGAATACGCACTATTTGAAAGATATAATAGCTATAGATCTAAATGATTAAAGTCTTCATCATGCTAACATACTGCAACAACAACCCTAAGGAGGGACTGATACCTTTGCGCACTTCTAGTGAGCATTCGGTCTAGGCTAAGTGATGTGTCGGTGTACTTGGGTTTTTATTTCTAAATTCTACGCTACATCATTCGCAATACCATTGCACATTGCTTCCCTTTATTTCCATTTCACACCTTTTATTTCCACTTGCATGCCTTTGTTTCTTCCTCCACACAATTATATGTCATGTCGTCACCTATCATACTTGAGTGTGCCACACATAACCTATCAAAGCACACCGTTAGAGTGGCAAATATGGAAAACCAACCGAGTGTGTGACACATGGTAGAAAAGACAACGAGATGAATAGTTGGTCAATTTCTTGAGTCATTTAATGCATGCCACATGTCTTGCATTTTCAAAGAGCTCTGAATTGTTTGAAAGCCATATCTTTTACTACAAACCTTTGACCCTACGTGCCTAGGCTTATTAGAAAGCTTCGACACAAGCTATATGTTGGACTATTAAAAATCATATTTTGGTGGGATTTAATAGGAAAAAATAGGGAAACATATTTCTGGTCATCAATGAACATATCTAATTGACTCAACCACCTAGATTTCTTCATATTTTCCTTCTTCCTTCTTCTACAATCCAAACAGGACATGAGAAAGTGCATCTAATAGCCTGCAAGTAGTTTTGTAGGTATTTATCACATGTTATTGTTTATTGGAGATTTTAATATGAGTTTCCCTCTTTTTCTCCTTCTCTTTTATCCTTCTTCTTCTATAAATAGTTAAGTTCTTAGTAAAAAATATCCTATTTTTAACAACACCATGCCAAAATGGTAGCCGAATTCCCATGATTTTCAAACTTGAAGTGGTATCTATAATGTATTCTCACCTCCTACCATTAATGTAACTAGCTGTGTGTCTCTTCATCGATAAAATCATGTTTTGTGGAACTCTTGTCTTCCCTTTCTCATTTTCATTGCATCTCGCCTCTCTGTTAGCATTTTTACGGTATGATATGTGTCTTTCATGCACCTGTAGTCCCCATGTTCATGTGTTACGTGCACTCAAGGCCGATCCCGCATGTTGATCTATGGTGTATTTCATCTTTCCTCTTCTCAAATTCTTACTTTTTTACTTCGCCACTTTTGGAGAGTGATCGACCCTTTCCTAGCGCTTATCACCTTCCTTAGCCTAAGATTTCCCCTTTCTACACATCCTTCTATCCTTGGTCCCTTGGCATGTTTAGTCTAGGATTTTATTTCTGCATTAGGAGTAGCAATAGTGTTAGAAGTATGTAGAGGAACCAAACTTCTCTGGAGATCTGTCTCAAGCATGCAGATCCCATAACTTGGAGATGGTTCCATTGTTGTCTCAAAAAACTCGGATCTTCCTAGTCCGAGATGTAGATGTAAGCTTGAATTACCAATAGTTGCCATGAAAAATATTTTTAAGAATTCAAGGAAAGTAAGGCGTTAAAGGAAGTGTTAAAGGAAAAATTCAAACAAATGATCCTTTGTATTGGTCAATCTCTCATAGCCCGCATAGATCAAGGTCCCATATCCTACTCTCATAAGTTTTTTTCTCTTCTATTCCCAAAATGTAGAAGGTTGGTCAACAAGGTAGAGTGGTAGGTTTTGAATTCAACATATTATTCTCAAGGAAAAATATAATCAAGGATGTTATGGACACCAATAAATACATAGAGAAGGCCAAATCAGATGTTAATAAATTTGAAAGAGAACTCTTGGAAGAAAATGGAAATTAGGACTTGATATTGGAAGCTCTTAGTGAGATTCAAAAGTCCATTTTGACATTTTGGTTAAAGAAGTAATTGTGGAAGATATGGATAGACATTTTGAATTTTACAAGGCTATTAAATTGTGGGTTCAAATTCTCCAAGAATATTGTTGTAAACTTCAATGACCCAGGAAGAGGTAGTTGATGCCACTAATGACATTGATGAAGAATTGTTCAAGATCCTCAAAAAAATTAGATGATGGTATAAATATTTTCTTTACTGAGATGATTTTTTCAAGGAATTTAATATATTAGTTGAAATGGAGTCCTCTGTGAGGGAAGATTTCAATTTGGGAGCCATTGACAAGTTAATTTTATGTGAAAATGTTCTAAGTAACTTTTCTAAATTTTTCAAGAAATTCCATAAGCTCCATGGAAAAATTGGCAATTTTTTGAGACTTTTGAAGTAATACATTGATACTCTTGTGGTGGCTGGAAAATAAACTCAAGAGATGATTCGAAAGTTCCAAGAATTTCACTCAAAAAAGCTGAAAAAGAGGAAGAAAAAGACAAGTCGATTGATGGACCTACCATCTCATTTTTTATTTTACATTCAACATGTCTTTTTCCAAAATGTCGAAACATATTTTGGATCGAATGTTGACTATGTCACTATGTTATAGCTAGTAAAATGAACTATTAATGTGTATTTGTTATTTTGAACATGCAATCCAAAAGCTGTTTCCCCTTTTCCCTCATCCCCTTATTTATAAATTTAAAATGATGTGGCATTATTAAGGGTGGGAAATTTTTACATAACATAAAATTTAGAGTTGAAGAGATAGAAAAACCTTATGTTTTATATCTTGGTATTGAAGAATATTAAAATATATATGTTACAAACTTTGTGTTATTGGTATATATTTTCATTTAAGGTATTATTCCTACATTTAATACACTACATGGCTATTTAATTTAATATCTAGTTTATTTCATCTTCATCAATTTATTACTATTTAATCACGTGATATTATCATTGATTTGCATTTTCCTACCAAGACACTATTAGTAAAGTCACACTATTTTGGTAGCTACTACTATCTATATTTTCTGGTAGTATCCCTTAGGTACATGGCCTAGAAATTCTAGGATTCCTTTACATGTCTTTGTAAACTAATATTGGATGTGTGAAATCTCTTCAATTCTACATGATGATTCACTTTTTTATCTTCTTTCTTTGAATCATTTTTGTCAATGACCAATCATAAGATAACAACGATACTTTAAAGAGAGATCAAACCTAATGTATTTTTCATGCCTATGTGAGTGTGTGAAAGTGAAAAATCATGACTAATCTAGAAATAATATTTCCTTTTATTATTTTAACTTATCACCATGCAAATCTGACCTCTTTGTATATTTATTTTATGTAGAAGAGTACTTTAGGGATTATATTTGAATATTTTGGATGTGTAAAATCCTCCATGTAACGATCTACAATATATGTGAGAGTGCTCGTTTTATATGGGATAAAAAGGTCAATTTTATTATCTTACTTTTGTTCTTAATGATATGTATTAGCATATAGGTAGAAAAAAATCTAGGACTAACATGCGAGCCAAGATAGAAAACCAAAGGTGCGTGAGTCATGGATCTAAAAGAGGATAATCCAAACCTTATTAAAGGTTTAGGGATATAAATCCTACGTATAAGAGAGGGAGAGGTTTTACTAGAATCCTAGAATGTAGGAAGGATGGTAATAAAAAAGTGTATATAAAATATCTAGACCATGGTTACAATAATAAACAAGGAAATAATTACATGTCAAGGATTAAAATTATCATTAGAAAATGTATGTGGTGGATAAATATGAGGGGAAACAATTAATAATAATATGATAGAAAAAGAATGTGTTGTTTTATTCTACTCCGAGCAGTAGACATCAACATAATTGGTCATACTAAATGTTGGAAGCAAAATGGATTGAGAGGGTTGAATCAATCCTATAAATTTATTACTTAATTTACCATTAGTTCTAGCAACCATTAACATCCATTCAACCATATGTATTTAATGAGATCTAATTAAGTGTGCACCATACATTCAAATGAACAAAACACGTGAGAGAGAACACATAAAGACAAGATGTAAGAAGGAAACCATCAAGGGTAAGAAAACCCATTGAATGTTTTTTATATATTACACACAACACATACTCAATTGAATATTATACATCACAAGATATTTATTTAGTGAGGCACCAACCCCACAAGGATCAGCAACTCATAAAACCTTGTTGATATCACTCACAACAAGAGACTCCTATGAATATTACTCATCATAATAGTTTTTTCAAAAGTATTATCACTGAAAAAATGTTGATATAATAGCTGGTTGTGATCCCAAAATTCATCTCTAAATTCCTTCAAACCCTCATTCAAGCACACCTTCTTCAACTCACTCTCTCTAGGTCTTTCATAGACTTGTCTTAGTCTCAAACCCTTGCACACATCCATTACAAAATTATCCAAAAAAATTTATCTCTCAAGACATGTCTTCATACCTATTACATTCTCTCTTTTGGGTCACACTTTTCCCCCATGCACAACTAGTTCAAAAATGAACCAAGCAAGCACTTAAATATGCTTTCCTTATTTCAAACTAAAGGAAGTTCAGTTTCCCTACTTTGGTTCAAAAAATAAAAGTTTAAAACATTTGAAAACAATCATAAATCATTTCACATATGACCCATAAAGGTCAACCATGCCCAAAACCATCAATTAAGCTCAAAACTAGCTGAAACCCCATCACCTAGATGAGCTAAAATCACAAACCTCGTAACCATGATTTTTAAAGATTATAAATTCATCATACATCGTAATATGACATAAAAAATCAACCATTGTCTTTAATTATCTTTGACCAATAAAAATCATAACACAACTCAAAAGGCTCATATCCTTCTCAAAACAATTGTTTCCAACACCTTGTCTTCACCTTTGGGCATCAAGACCCTTTGAAGAAAAACTAAAATATGGCATGTAAAAATTATATGGAATCCTCAAGACCTATACATAACATCCATATTTTCTAACCACAAAAACTCTCCTCTTCTCTAAATAATGTTGCCCAAAATCGGTTTCACAAATATGATTGTTTTACACCTTTTCTACTACTTTCAAGACCTCAAAAAAACCTTCGATATGAAAAAAAAAAATCATCCCTCTTCTCTCTATAAATTATAACAAGAATCATCTTATCCATATCATGCCTCATTCACTTTATTTTTTCACCATGAGCAATCTTGTTCTAAAAATCAAGAACCTTCTTCTCAAAAATTGGCCTAAAAAAATCAAATCAAATCACCAAGACTAGGGTTCATTTTAAGACACCTCTATAAAATTGTAGGTGGAAAATACCTAGCGAATATCCCTAGAACCAGTTTCAGTGAAAGGCGAATTTGATAGTATTCGAAACAAAAATTTCACCTGGTTTTTCATGGCTCCATCATTAGCGTGTGACAACAAGACGTCAATAATCACTCTTGACGCATATCAATGGGCGTCGATAGGATCGTGACACGCGTCACTAGATCCTATTGATGTGCATCACTGGCTCCTATTGACCCACGTCACTAGATCATATTGATGCACGTCACTAAATCTTGTTAATGTGCGTCATGGCTCCTATTGATGCGCGTCATTGGCTCCTATTGACGCACGTCACTGGCTCCTATTGACGTGTGTCATTGGATCTTATTGACATGCGTCATTGGCTCCTATTGACGCGCATCACTGGATCCTATTGACGCGCGTCACTAAATCCTGTTGACACATGTCACTAGCTCCTATTGACGAGTGTTACTAGATCCTATTGACACGCGTCACTGGATCCTATTGATGCACGTCTCTGGCTCCTATTGACGTGCGTCAGCTAAGACTATTGTCGCGTGTCAGCTAAGACCATTGACGTGCGTCAATTGAAGCCATTGATGCCTGATTTAGCCTATAAATACCCTTCAACCGGTCATTTTCTTGTTTTCACCTTCCCGCTCTTGAATTTTTGCAGGTCTCAATCATTGTCAAAGATGCAAGTACAACTATAATGTCGACTTCACATGCTTCCCAACTGCAAGTTCAGCAAAAAAATCAAGAGAATCCAATTCAATCAATTTCCAAGATCAACTACAGGAATCCCTTATGCCCTCACATACATACTATTTTAAAGATGTCTTCAGAATATAAAGATTTGATGGATGCATGTGAATTTATAGGGTTCGTTAATATGCCCCATTTTGAAACAGATCCGGATATTTTGAATTACCTTCTGTCATCCTACAATTCAGAGGATGACATTTTTTATGTGACTCTGAACGATGACCGAATGTTCCAATTCAGTATCGAAGAAAATGACATCCATCGGTTTACGGGCCTTCCGTTCAAAAATTTACCAATTGTTACAACCAAGGCAACACTCCTGGAAGAAGACAAGAAATTTCTCGAATCAACGTTCGGTTTCCATGTTGATTGTAAGTATAATTCGTTTTAATTCATATTTTTTATTCTGATACAATTTGTTGTTATAAATTTATAGTAATTTTCATTGTTTCGCATTTGCAGCCCATGTCAATAAATCCAAGCGTGGTGTGGATACACAATCAATTTCACACCACTTTCTTGTTGCACTTATTTCATTTTTTCAATCCAGAATTGTTTTACCAAATAGATATACCAAATTGGGCCATTGCATACATTGTTGTCGGTATCTCAAAACAAAAATTTGATTGGTGCACATATCTATCCAAAAAAATAAGAACTAACCTAACAAATTCAAAAATTCAGAAAAACCTTTCATTTATTCAACAAACTATCTCCTCGGCCTTTATTATGAGGCACTTTTAAATTTAAAAGATAAAAAAATTCATACTTGCATGCGATGAGGAGTTGATGAAGTTGTCAATTCCATTTGAAGAACAACAAGTATAAACTATTTAGTTTGTAATTGTATTTCAATTTTTGAAATTACAGTGCATAATTATTAAAACTTAAATTTTAATGTTTTGCAGAGAAGATTTATTGAAGCCCTTCCCCGAAAAAAAGGCGTTATCGAGAGGAAGATGCCAACAACACGCTGAGGCTTTGGGGGACTCCCAATCTGAAATGGAAGCTCACTCCTCTCCAAAACCTCAATAGTTTGAACTCGTTAAATTCCAGAGAAGTAATACCTTCTCATATATTATTTACAAATTCCAAATTTGCATATTTATTTTCAGTTTAAATTGTAACCAAATGAATTGACAACATTTAATATTGATGAATTGCAGGGACTTTGGAACATACACATGTTTCACAAACTCAACCTTCTTCCCCAACTCACTCCATACAATCACATGCATTCATATCTTCTGAACAGACACTGAGTACAACTCCTACAAGGCCACCCGTAGCACCGAGAAAAACAACCCCTCGACAACAAGGTACAACTTTTCGATAGTACGTTTAATTTCGAAATTTTTGACTTTATGAATTGTTTTCCTATTTTTCATTTTTTTCTTGTACTTTTCAACACATGTCAGTCCTGATCAAACCGTGGCACCGACACCCACTCAACCAATAATTTTTAAATTGCCAACCAGAGGAACAATGAAAAAGAACATTGGTAAACACATGCCTTTTCTCCGGCCCCTAGTGGGACACTAAACATTGCCTCCTCCTTTCGAATTCCAACTCTCTCACTTGGTGGCTTACCCCGCAACGGCATATATCTATTTTGAACAATATAAATTTAGATGAAGATTATTTGGGCATTGATAGCAATGACCCAACTGGTTTTTTCAATACCTGCGAGATGATTCAAGGCCAGCAGGTATACTTCAAATTTCAATTTAAATATGCTTTACAATTTTGAATTACATTTTGATTTAAATTTATTTATCTAAATCTTGATTAATTTTTTTCACAAACAGGATCATCCCACCTAAAGGCAGAAACAAGTAGCAGTTGATCTTCTTTGAAAGCCCCATACTTCTCCAGTAAGATCGTCTTCATCAGATTCAGATAGTGAACAGTTGCCACCTTTTCCTTTGGAGAACTTAATTGGTTATGATTTTCAATCCCATGTGAGTGAGTTTATTCTTCCTCATATCAATCAACTTATAGAATGGGAGAGAAGGGCTAAAGTTCTTATCAATGAAATTATTAGTCATTATGAAAATTATTGGTAGCGAGATAGTTTATATCTTGAGTCCATAATCAACCTGCGAAGATGGATTCATTACTTACCCAAGTAAGAAGTGGGGACATCACGTATAACAACAACTATAAAGATGACATTTTAGATAATTCATTAAACAAATTGGAAAATATTAGTGCGAGGCCGGTATATTTTAACAAATGGTGCAAGGACAAGGATTTGGTAGCAACAGAAATGCCGAAAGAGATAGAGTAGTTGTAAGTACTATTACATTCAAACAATCATTCTTGTTAATTTGAAATTTTCATTTTTAGTAATATTTTGAATTGACATTACTCTTTTAATGCGGTTGAAATATGAAAATTTGAAGAGTCGAGCAAAGGTTTTGCAAGTTCACTTGGAAACAAAGAAAGAATAGTTTATCCATGCAAAAAAAATTTGAAGAAAAATATTGTTTTGGTTAACAAACAAAACAATACACTAAAGCGAATAATTAAAGAGCATGGTTTCGACCACGACATATTATTCAAAGCTAAAGCAGCACTGATCCAAATTTCTTTATCGCATGGAGATGCGAAAAATCAAGAAGAAAGAATTTTAAAAAATATGGACAGTGCTGTGGAAGATCTTATAAGTTCAGGGGTTATTTTTGGTGTTGGGGAAATAGGTACAGCCACAGTGGAAGAAGCCATTGGGGAAGAGAGTAGAGGAGTAGAATTGGATAAAGAAAAAGAGGGTTTGAAAACTAGAAACTTTTATTATTGAGGAAACTTTAAATATTGAATTTGAAAACTTCTACTATTGAGTATGTACTATGGTATTTGAATTTAATTACATGGATTTATATACAATCTTTAATTTTAATTTTATTAGATGGTGATTATCATGAATTATATGTGGACGTAGATGATGAATGATGATAATTGATAATTAATGATAGATGATGTATGTGAACTTGTTTTAAGATAATTATTCTCTATATTTGTATTAATACAAATACTTTTATTGTTATAGATGATGAGATTTATGATATAGATGATGTACTTGTGTTTTAATTTCCATTGTTATTTGTGTATGGATGGAAACTAGATGAATTAGGCATGGTGGAGTTAGGTCAGTTAGGCATGATGGAGTCTAGGTCATGTAGGCATGATTGAGTTAGGTCAGTGAGGCATGGTGGAGTTAGGTCAGTTAGGCATGGTGGAGTCTAGGTCATGTAGGCATGGTGTAGTTAGGTCAGTTAGGCATGGTGGAGTTAGGTCAGTTAGGCATGGTTGAGTTAGGTCTAGTTAGGCATGGTGTAGTCTATGTCAGTTAGGCATGGTTGAGTTTAAGTGTGTTGGTCTTAATTTAATTTTCAAGTTATTGATAACATGGAAAAATAAATGATGATGAACGTGTATGGTAAGATGTTGTAAAAAAAATGGTAGGTATGTATGTTGGTTGATTGTATGTTTGTGTCACTTTCCATGTAGTGTAAAAAATGGAAACTGACTAATAGTAAAAATGTAAAATGGAGAAATTGGGGAAGATTGATTAGGGTAAAGAGTGGCTGAGCTAACCTCTAAGGGCCCATTCCCTCGGAATGTTTCCTACATTGATTGTAACCTTTGTATGTGACAAATATTTTGGAGTCAGCAAGAAAAGTGGGTATCTAAGAATCCAGGTAGGCCATGGTATCTGCAAATTTGTTAGTAGAACGTGGGGTGGTTTGAAGCTCATAACGGTTAAAGGTAGTCAAAATTATGTCCACATGATACTTATACTTTTGAATTATTTCATTAAGACACTGGTATATACCATTGACTTGGTTTACAACTAACTGAGACCAACAATATCTTTAAATAAATGTAAATATATAGAATTAGACCTGTAACATCTTTAATGATAACAAGAGCTGAAAAAATGTAAAGTAACAAACAATAAGATTATGTTGAAGAAGATACCTATTTAAAATTGAAATCATCACCGGTAATGTGCTAGATCTTTGTCTTAAAAAAATTCAACACAAAAAATGGATTAGTAGATAGATGGGTGAGTTTCCTGACATTGTCAGTCCCGAGAAGTAATAGCTTCCTCGGACGGATGTCAACCCACGTTTTCAAAAAATAAAAAGATTGTATTTAACTAAATGTAAATACATAGACCTGTAACACCTTTAATGATAACCAAAGCTGAAAAAAATGAATAGTAACAAATAATAAGATTAAGGGGAAAAAGATACCTCCTTAAAGTTGAAATCATAACTACCCTTTGGTAATGAGCTAGATACTGTGTTTAAAAAAACCCAACACGAGAAATGGATTAGTAGATAGATGGGTGAATTTTCGACATTTTTAGTATATAGACTATAACATCTTTAATGATAAAGATAAAAGATAGATAAAGAAGATACCTATTTAAAGTTGAAACAATCCATTATCAATAAGCTTCATTAAACTCGATGTTGTCTTACGTAGAATGTGACGAAGACCTAATTACACTCGAAGGTTGGGAATATTTGTACTTGTAGCTGTATTATTCACACCTCTTCTTTCGCAAAGGGAATTCCAGTGTGCAATTGCTCTGTCAAAAGGAAAGGTTTCGATGGAGTATCGAGAAACATAACACCTCATGCAACTTTCCAGATTTTTATCCAACCTGTTTCTCAGTTTTGATTTTATAAATGACAATGCACTGAAAACCCTTTCATCCTCTATAGACCCCAAAATCATTGTTTGGCATAACTCATATAATCTAAAATATTCAGTGATATCTTCTTGTAAGATAGAACTTTGATAGATTCCTCGCCACTGACCTTATAATAGCACCACTTTGGAAGGTTGATCTAAATTCTTATATTGGTTCCTCATTGTTGTTGTAAAATTTGTTGTTTGAAACTTTAATAAATCGGCATTTAGTATACCTTTGATTTCCATACCCTTGAGCTCTGTCGTCTTTGTAAATTGTTCCATTATTGTACCCATTGATTTATGGAAATGCTTTCTGACAAAGTCTGCACGGCCACCTTGATATTCCAAAAATTAGGATTCATCACACCCATGGCTTCCAAAATTTTATTTTACAAAAACGTTCCTAATTTACGATGACAAGGTTTCTAAATTTTTTTAAGCTTTATTCTTGTTTCAACTATAATAGACTCAAACAAATTACGTGTCACGAGAACATCTTCTTGTTCCGATCCTGTAATATCTTGAAATTTTTGCAAAATATGCATTGGTATTTCCCTCCCATTAAGTGATGAGGTGATCATGGATATTAAATCTCAAAAAGGTGTTAGGATTTTTAAGATCTAATAAATCTTTCCAATTTTCAAAAACAAGTGCATCAAAACTATCACGGGAATAGTACAATATATCAAGACTTTGACATACCATTTTCTCATCCGTATAAAATCCACAATATAGATTAATCCGCGCCTATGCATGCTTCATCGTGTATTGATCTCCTTTAACATTGGAAGAATACCAACCAATGTAAGCAATGTCTCCAAATTAGTTAAACGGAACAACAAGTCCCTTGCCTATCAACTTCATGACGGTATTTGTGCATGAAACCAACCAATGAAGGATACTCCTCCTCACGAACTCTACATGCGAGTTCATACAAAGAGATCCATCTAGTCTCCACATCCTTGAAGTTTTTTTCCATCTCGTAATTCCAATTGCAAATTTTTGGAACTCGAGAAAATGCTTTGGGCTGCTTGACATATAGGCATGAAGTTCTCTTATAAGGTATTCTAACTTAGCAATATTTTCGTGGTTTCTTACCATTTTATATGCTAAATTCATCTATGAGCCATATAGTGAATTGGTAGCATATATGGGGCCACTATTGTTTGTAATCTAACACAGAGCCTGTTCGGTGACCCTGCATGATAGATGCACCATCTGCTCCAACGCATACCAACTTCATAGCAATTTCATAATCAGTCATTCCAGCAACATCTTTCAAATGAGAAACAACTATTTTATATAGGTTTTCGGCATTGCAGTTTTCAACCATTTTCATAACACCCAACAGATGAGGTGTCCTTATATGATTTTCTAAAGTATAGATGTGGATACATACCCATGCAGTGTTGTCAACTGTTGTCACTTCATCAATTGAAAGAGAGATAAAGTTTTCTTTTTTTACATTCTCTTTCAAATCTTCCTTCTCTATCATCGAGAGGCATTTTGCCATTTCCCATCCACTACTTTCAAACCATTGAGACTAAGGTACATTCAGCATTCTGTTAAATTGATACAAAACTTTGAAATTGAGAAAATCCAAATCGCTCTTCCTTTTTTAGTATTTGAAAAAGAGTAGAGAATTGTATGAATTTTGCATGTAGATTTGTTTCTTTCATCTTACCAATATGCGATGTGATCATTCCTCCCTTTTCCAATGAGATGTCTATGTTTTTCTACTCTGCCTCATATTTTCTTTGCGTATCTAACATGCATGTATTCTTTTTAGTTTTCCACCTATGTGTTTTGATTTTACGGCCATCCGCCCCCATTACGAGTTAAATAATGTTTTCTCTGATGTTTTTCTATAGTGTCCAAACTTGATTTGCATTTTTGTTGCTTTCCCAATTTCCACGTACATATTGTACATGTACATTCAGATGGGATTTCTTTAGAATTAGATGATTGTACTGAGTTCAATAAATGGAAATTTAGCTACCCAATAAAACTTGTATGTCCCGCCAATGGTCCACATATTCTTGTTTGTTTTCAATGCTTTATTTTTTGAGAGTAGAATTTTGAGCAATATCAAAATCACTGGTTTCCTCTTTCTTGGACCGGAGTTTGATTTTGATTTTTGTCTTCCATTTTGCTGAGTGTTTGTATCTGTGATATCTAGCTACACTTCTAGTTGCACCCCAACAGGAACAATATCTTCAAGATCTGGCATATTATCGTAGGTTTCATTTGTTTGACTTTGATACTGTGCATAATGCATGTCCACCTCAATAATACCTTCCACACAGTCATTATTCTGATTCTTTGTGGTGGCATCTATATGATTGGTATTTACAATATCTGTATCCATAGATTTTCCAAAATACTTGAAGAGTGATTTCTGAGATTTCTTACTTACTTTTAGGTTATTCGTATTCTTTGAGCTGGCACCTTCCATTATTCTAAAAAGAGTCCTGCGTCAGCAAAAGAACCAAGTAGCGACTCTGTCCAGTGTCTAAGGTCTTTTCGCGCATCCCCTGTCTGAGGTCTTTGTCACATGTCAACTCTACACTTTTCACGCGTCAACAACCCATTTCTTGTTGCACGTCCTTTCATGTCTCGAATATCTTGTTGCATGTCAACACCGCCCTTGTCATGCGTCAACTTCTTTACCCAAGTCGTGCGTCAACACTTTCTCTGTCACACATTAGTATAGCTGTTGTCGCACGTCAACAATGCCCTTGTCATGTGTCAACACTGCATTTATCGCGCGTCAACAATCACAGGCTAACAGTAATATAAATCTCTGGTGCTTAAGGGTATGCAAGTTCAAATTTCACAAAGATTGGTAATTTTTAAGCTACTTAAGGTATACTACCCCGTGAATCAGCTATGTTTTTATAGGAGATTTTTTCAAATGAAGGTGAAGTGGCCCCCAAAAAAACTATACTATATATTTTAGGCGAACAGGACACCAACCCACTCACGAATAATTCACCTTTTCAAAATTTCCTAAAATGAAATTTTCACCATGTTACGAATATTTGCCACTAAAATTATCCACGACCAAGAAATCATATACAACTATAAATACCTCTTAATACATTTTTCCATAATATATTATAAATCCTTTGAAATCTAAGTGGAAGGCCTTCAACCAAGACTATCTCTAAAAACTACCTCTTACGCCTTCTAGAACTTGAGAACTAACCTTGAACTCAACTTGCTATATCACCACAAAAACACTTCAACACTTAAACAAAGTATGAAATATCCCTATAATTTTTTTATAATCACTCATCAACCTTAATCAATCATAAACAACTCATAATCATCATTGTACCTCATGTAGTCATTTAATACACTACTAGGTCAAGCATCCTCCAAATTTGACCTTCAAATAACAAGTCATAACTTATTCATACTATATAAATTACAAATTTTTTGTATACCACTTGAAATATGTCTTAACCATTATCACAACAAAACTTTAATGGAGTCCTAACACTTCTTTTAGCTCATGTAATTCCAATTTTAATGTAAGCTACTCCAAACTACCCTAAAAACTAGTCTTCATAAATATGGTACACTTTTCCTTTTTCACCTCAACCATGATCTGAAACTATCATGGAAATAAATAAAACCACAATTTATAACAAAAAAATCCTTTTATTTCTTACATTCTTTGGAAAATCTTTCCATAAACTAAAATTCTTCATAAATTAGCATTTTTAGGTGGGGCCCACATACATTCACAAGCACTATCTTACCTTTCTAGAAATGTGGAAGAGTCCTCTGAAACATTCAATCATCACATTTACAAAACCAATAAAAATAGGGTCAATATACATTTTCTTCTTCAAGTCACGGTCAATTTAGGGTTTAACTAGAGTTTCAAACCACTTATTTTTTTAACGATAATTTATAAAAATGTGATGATCAAACCACCATATTATTTTTTAAAACCTTTATATATAACCTAAGAAGCTATTCAAAGATATTATGTCCTCATGAAAATTACACAACTCACAATGAGCATCGAAGGTCTATTTTTCTCTAAAAACACATTGTAACTCACATGGTTTTGCCAAAACTGATGTATCTTACAAAATATTCTTCAATTTAACCCAAAACTTGTTATGAAGCATAATGAAAACATCCTATAATTATTCATAATCACCATCGGCTCACATATATCTAAAACTCTCCATCCATTAAGACTTACCTATGATAATTTGTTTATTCTCGTCTTCTTACCTCTCAAGGACCTCATGTATGCATCATACCTCCCTAAGTTATGACCTAAAACTCACCACAAACCTTAGTTATATTATCACCATGCTTCTATCATGATTGGAAAATACCGATGAACTCCAAATCTCATACCTCCATCTCATTCTACATGCTCCAGGGATAGGAATAAAACTGGAATGACTTGACTCAAACCATATAAGTCATGAATTGGCCATGAATACCTCATGTAGACTTTTAAAAACCTCTAACATACCTCATAAAATCAACCAACCAATTCAAGAATACTTGTACCATGACTTATCTCACTAGACCATACTTCATGACAACATAGAACTCACCAAATCCTAAAACTACTAATCAACCTTCATGTTTGACACTTAAATGACACCTTATGGAGACACATATGACATCATGACACCCTTTACCATCAATCTAATTGACATAAATTACCACACAATCACACAATGGCTAACAATATCCCCTTTGTCATTTATGACAACTACCTTCATAAATATTAATGGAAACCATCAATACCAACACACACGATGACCTCATTCCATGATTTCTATGCTTCTCTCCCCTTTGACATCTATGAAAATGGATAAAATGAAAAAAATACATGGAATAGACAAAACACAATGACAATAATGCACAAAGCAACTTACTTGACTCAAATAGCTCCCCCTAGGACTATACTTTCTCTTCTTTGACTCCTTCAATAGTAGGTGAGGTTCCATGGAACTGATATGAGCTTTAAAAGCTCCCCATGAACCTGATACTCTCCTATTTTTTCTTAATATTAGCAATACATCATCTTATATGAATTTATCATGCCCAAGTGGCAATAACTCAAATCTATCTCCAATATTTTCATCTCTACTTTTAGGTCTATAATCTTTAAACCGCGATTTTAGTCTAATTTTGAAAAAATTATAAATCCAATAAGATCCATCATTACTCATAAAACATTAACATGAAGCTCCCCTAAGTTTATACTTGAAAATTTTAATGGGAACTCAAAAAATTGATCTCATGCCTTTTTCTAAGACTTGAAGGTGGATTGACCATATTATTTCTTCCTAAAGCACTTTCACAATCCTTTCTACATTCTTTGCATGTTTATTTGATCATATGACTTGCTTCTTGTGACAATATACCTACAACCATTCATGAATTTTTATCTACTATATTTCTTGTCACCTTTTTCACCTGATCAAGATTCTAATAAGCCTCCCCTATATGTAATAACCTTTTCAAACTTGTACCTTACTAATAAGAATCAAAAGCATGTTACTATTACCTTAGAAACCACTCCATCAAAAATTAACACCAAAACAAACTCTACAAAAAAGAATCTTCATGCGATTAAGATGCCTCAAATTCACTCTCAACACACACACACCATGTAAAATTTCCATGAAATTCAAGGAATTTTCATACTAACTGTACTAACTCAATAAATCATGATACTTCAGCCAATATACCCTTGCCATTTGATCTTGAACTAAATTCTTAATACTTTTAAGCTTCCCCTGAGTTACAACTTCATAAGGTCTTAAAAATAATAAAGACACTCTCTCAATATTTTCAATAACTTATGACATTCTCAATATTTTTCAAACTACTATGAGTAAATCAGACCTTCATAAAGTAGATCATTTCTTAGATACAAAATATTTCTAACTAAATATGCCATGTATGCTTCCGTTTTGAATTTGATTCATATTCCATAACATTTATAGTTATTTCAAAGATACCTACTTGAATTCAACTAACATGAGAGAAAATAGACAATACTTCCTCAGAGCACACCTTTAATAAAAATTATTCATTCAAAACTTAGTCAATATAATTTTGAGTTTTTCTAGATCTCGTGGAAAAATTTAACTCAAACTAATGACTCAACTGATTAAACCTTAGCTTCATGCTACTTCAAATAATGATACCTTTCTCCTAGCATCAATGGTCTTCAATATCCTTAGAAATCCTTTAAACCTTCAAATAAAGCTCTACACTCCTATAGGTTAAAATTCTCAGTAATATTCTTCATTTACTTGTTCTTTTATCAACATAGACCCTTTGAAACTTTTTTGGTTCCCTCAATCATGTATCAAATCAATTTTGATACCCTTTTCTCACCTTATGCTTCTTATGAGATCTACTAATTCATCTACATACCCCTATTACAGTCTAAGCATTTCTTGTATGTTTCACCTTTTTATAGTCATGGGATCATGCATCCATTGTAAATAGACCTTATAAAAGAAACAAAATTATAGCATTCTTATAGATACAAGACACTCTCAATTTTGACAAATAATACCTTTGAATACTAAATTCTCATACCTCTCTCTGTGATTTTTTCAATTTCATGTGGCAATCATAATGTATAATTTTTTTTTCAAGACATCACAAGCATGTTTTAGGGCTTATAGACTTAGTTTCATACTTAAAATCTTGGAGTACCATATTGGAAACAAGTATATATGACTTTATGTGTCTCTAGAAATATTAGATCCATTATGATGAATCTAAGTAATGTAATAATCATAGATCCTAAGGGATTATTGACAATCCAATTCTCCTAGGGCCGATAGTGTAAAACGAAACCATGATTCAAAACATTGTCTTAACACTTTTCAATTAAAAATGATGAAGCATACCTTAGAATAATAGCATGGAGAAAACTATACCAGGATTAAAGGAACATCTTCATACTTATTTCTTTAATTATCTTTCCACCTTATCTATAAGGAAACATTCAATATCAATCCTTGTCATTTTCATGTCTTAGACTTGTACTTTGGATTTCACTACATATTATTCATGGACCAACACAATATAACCTGGAACCTTTCATACCTTGATTAGAGATAACACTTAAAAACATTATCGATCTTCAATAAATTCATGTAACTTAGAGACATCCACCTACCCTACTACAAGATGATATCATGACCATAGGAAAAAAATTTAGTAATTAGGTTTTGAACCTTAATCTCATAGTCCTTATATCACTACCATTGATGATATTTTCATTCCCTCAATATCTTCAGGTCATCGATCATATGTTATGATTCTACCATAGATATAAATCAAGCTAAACTAGTATCATTGGTTTAATGAAGCCACAACTCTCCATATGTACTTGTAAACCTTAGAATTGCATCTAACATATATTGTTTCAAACTTTATCAAGACCAAAATAAACTTCCCATACTTTGTAGAATACTCTTAGAATTGTAGGAACTTAATTTAGCACAAATAGTGAGAATCTCAAGCATCTTCAACAAACCATTGTAGTAGCCTAACTTAATGCTTTGTGACTGACTATCAACTCTCTACATAGAAGTGAAATCATTGTTCACATGTATTCCATAGCTCAATACTAGGCCTCAAACATAGGTTCACCCTCTACGAACACTTTCATAAGCATGATTAACTCATTAAACAAGTTTGGAAGGTCATTTTTACCTATGTATTCCCTTATGTATTCTTAGCAACATTTATAGCCTTTTGATTGTGAATTTTCTCATTAATTCATATTTTCATAGTTCTTTCTAGATCTACAAGGCACATAGCTTTCCCTTAATGTTCTTAAGCTAGTATTTCTACAAATAGTTGCCTTATTCAACATTAGAATCTCTTCAATCCTTAACTTCCTTAAATACATGATTGTTACTGACTTTTAAGATAAGAGCATAACTAAATTTTGAAAGACAATGGACCCAACATTTGCACCTATCACTAATATAAATTTTAGATCATTTTCTTAGACACGCACATAGACATGACTTAGACCATAACTCAACTAAAAAATTTATAATGGGATCATACACTTTGATGCATTTTATGATTGTACTTACACATTTAACTATTTTCATAGAAACCTCTATACCCTAAGACATCACTTTTGAATACTTCAACCATTGATTCAAACATAGACTATAGATTTCAAGGACACATCAAGATAGAGCAATTCTACATGACTCATATACATGAAGTAATCAATATTTTACACCTCAATACTTTACAATCCATCACATATATTCCTTTACATATCCATGACAACCCCAATTTAGGGCATTTAATCCTTCCTCCTAACCTTATAATAGACAAAAATTAATTTTATAGACTAAGGACATATAAACTTTCTTTTTAATAGACTTATAACATATCATACTTTGTTTGGAGAACAATCAAGCTTCTCACAATTTTGACAGAATTCTCCAACACTCTAGGACATGGAAATCTAAACGAAACACAATTCTTGAAACCTTGACATCTCTTTTTATCAATTAGCATATGAACTCTTTCTTCCACTTGTATACTATCATATGCATACTTTTCTTCAACACGAATGTATCAACATAGGAAACAAACACATACCTTATATGAATAAGGGGTGAACTAACATCTAAATAATATTTTGAGAGATAAAGTGATTCTTTGATTTCTTGATGATAACATGCAGTCTCAAATACATAAAATAGCCTTATACACACATCATATTTCCATACCATAAACATACTTAGAAGCATCTCATACTTAAGGCGTTCCTTGATTTTTTCATAGCTTATATATAGGGTTAGGATTATATGACAATCATCACCTCCTATGGGATAAAACATAGCAAACAATTCTTCTATGTCAACACCAAAATCTTCACCATCCTCTTTAAGTCCACATAAATCAGAATCATTTATCAAATCACCCTCAAGGTTATTTTTGACTTATTCATCATTACCTTCAGGAAAACATGATTAAAAATAGACATAAGAACTTTATTTTCTTCTTCATGAGACTTCTCATACTACACCTATTGGGGATGGAGTGTACTCCTCGTAAATATATTTCTATATGTCAAACCATAATATTTTCAAACAATATCTCATCCTAACTAATGGATTATCTTCAATTTGATCCTGAAAATCTGCCATACTTGTGCTTAAGAGGATATTCTTCAAGTGGTGAAACTTGTTTCTCAAGGATCTTCTCTAATACCAATTATTGGAATCAAAATGGACTAAGGGGGGTGAATTAGTCCTAAAAATTTATTACTTCATTTACCATCATTTCCAGCAACTATTGACATCCATTCAACCATATACATTTAATGAGAGCTAATTAAGTATGCACCATACATTCAAATGAACATAAAACATGAGAGAGAACATATTAAAAATATGTAAGTGGGAAATCATCGCAGGGAATAAAAACCAATTAAAACTTTGTTGATATTACACATCACAAGGATTTTTGTAGTGAGGCATGAAACCCTAAACCCTTGTTGATATTACTCAAAATGAGAAAATCCTATGAATATTACTCATCATAAGACATTTATTCATTATGATCACTAATTATATTTTGATACAACAGCTGATTTTGATCCCAAAATTCAGCTCCAAATTCCTTCAAACCCTCATTCAAGGACACCTTCTTCAACTTGCTCTCTCTAGGTATTCCATGGACTTGTCTTGGTGTGAAACCATTAAACACATGCCTTCTATCATTATTTAACATGTAAAAAACATATTCATATCTCAAAACATGTCTTGATATCTATTACACTCTATCTCTTGGGTAGCACTTTTCCCCCATACACAACTAGTTCAAAAATGAACCAAACTAACACCTAAATATGTGTTCCTTCCTTCCAACTCAAGATATGTAGGTTTCCCTCACTTTTGGAATAATAATTTTTTTAAATTTCAAAAAAATCATAAAAACGTTCAATAATTACCCATATAGGCCAGCCATGCCCAAAACCATCAAAGAAGCTCAAAACTAGCTCAAAACACCATCACCTCGATGAGCTAAAACTACAAACTTCATAGCCATTATTTTTCAATCTTCCAAATTCCTCATAAATGTGTAATATGACAAAAAAATCAACCATGGTCATTAATTAGGTTTCACCAATCAAAAAAATCATAACATAACTCAAAAGGCTCATATCCTTCTTAAACAGTTGATTCCAACACCATGTCTTCATCTTTGGGCATCAAGACCAATTAAGAACAAATAAAATATTACATGTAACAACTCTATGGAATCCAAAATACCTTTAATTCACATCCATGAATTTTATATCTCATGAAATATCGTGTGTTCAAACCACAACAAGTCTCCTATTCTCCAAATCTTGCTCCCCAAATAAATAGTTTCAAAAATTGAACTGGTTTTCACCCTTGCTGACACTTTTAAGACCTAAAAATCCTTAAATATTAAAAAAATTCATCCCTATTCACTCTCAAATTGATATCAATCATAATATTATCCATATCATGCCTCATTTACTTCATTCTTTCATCCTAATAAATCATGTCCTAAAAATAAAGAAACATTATTCTCCACAACCGTACTTGAAAGACCCATAAAATCAACTCACCAAGAAACAAACTATATAACACTATAAATAAATATTAATTTTCTTTCTACAACATATTATAAATCCTTCAAAATCTAATTGGAGGACTTGACCAAGACCATCTCTAAACTACTTCTTAAGCCTTGAGGACTTGAAAACTAACTTTGAGCTCAACTTTTATCCATCAGCACAAAACACATTTCCAAACTTGAAAAATTATGCAATACCCTTATAAAGTTTTTATAAGAGCTCATAAACCTTCACCAATCATTAACAACTCAGAATCATTATTTTTCCTCATATAGCCACTTATCACCCTACTAGGTTAAGCATCCTCTTAAATTGACCTTCAAAGAATAGGTCATAAATTATTCACACCATATAAAAACACAAGTTTTAACTACCACTTAAAATATATCTTAAACATGATCACACAACAACTTTAATGAAGTCCTAACTCTTCATTTAGCTCCTATCATTCAATTTTAGTGTAAGCTACTCAAAGCGCCCCAAAACTAGTCTTCATAAATAGGGTACACTTTTCCTTTTTCACCTCAACCATGATTTTAAATTATCGTGAAATGTATAAAACCAAAATTTATAAAAACAATTTAATTTTATTTCTTACCTTCTTTCGAAAATATTTCCTTAAATGGAACTTCTTGAGAAAAACATTTTTAAATGTGGTGCGCACATATAGTTTCAAGAACTAACTCACCTTTTCTGGAAAGATAGAATATTCATCTACAAGAATTAATTTTAAAATTTTCAAAACCAATAAAAACAAGCTTAGTATACAATTTCTTCTCCAAGTCACTCTTAGCTAGGGTTTAGCTAGGGTTTCAAACCACTTTATCGTTCTAATGATCATTCATAAAAATGTGATGATAAAAGCACCTTATTAATTTTTTGAAACCTTCATAACTGACCTAAGAATTTATTTTAAAGAGATCAAGTCCCCATGAAAATCACATAGCTCAAAATGTCTACTTTTTCTCCAAAATCACATTGTAACCCACCCAACTTCATCAAAACTGACATAGCTTAAAAAATATTCTTCACTTTGACCTGAAACTTACCATGAAGCATCATTATAAAATCCTATAAATTTCCATACTCATCATATAATCTAAATAAATCAGAAAATTTTCATACTTTAAGAATTACCTGTTCTAAATTGTTTGTTCTCACCTTTTTGCTTCCCAAAGACCTCATACATGCATCATACCTCGAGTTCGACTTGAGACTCACCACACACCTCAATTATACTAACACCATGTTCTTACCATTCTTAGATAATACTGATCAACTACAAATATCATACATCCATCTCATTATTGTTAGGAAATTAACGAGATGAATAATTAATGAAATATAAATCCACAATATAATTTTCTAAAGATTATAGATTCTAAAGTTCAGATTAAATTAGACATGGATTAAGATGTTTTACATCACATATTATAGAACCTGAAAATAATTAAATACATAAATTTAAATGACACAGGAACACCAAATTTAAGTGGGAAAACCATGAAAGGTAAAAACTCCACAGAAAAATCACTTATCTTTATTGAGAATACACTTTTACCTATCACTCCCACTATTTCACATAAAGTTACACCTTGATGAGGAGCCTTGGACATTTTATCATCATATTTACAAAAATTCTCACACATATATCTCACATACAATGTTACATGCATGTGCAACCAATCCCTAAGGGATAACCTTGTTATATATAAGTTGGGTGGTCATGATCCACTCTTTAAAAGGCATCCCAAGTCATTTGGTGGGTTTTATAGTAATTAGTTTTCCAATTAATATTAAACACCCCAACACTCCCCCTTAATGGTAAGTGAGGAAACATGCAAAAATATTTTAACATTTATTCCCCAATTTACCTTTAGGTACAAAAGGAACTATAATTTATGAATCAACTCATGATTTAGGCTAACATCCAAAAACACTTGTTTTGTGGGTTTGTAGTTCCATAGTGCACTAAATAAAAATCCTATGGGTTTTTCAACTTTGTAGTGTCTTGCAGGACTTAAAAAATCCACGAACAACTGTAAATGAATTGCATGTTTTAGAAAAGACATAAGATTTTGTTTTTCATGGTTCAAAACAATGTTCAAGGATTCCATAAAAACCACAATACAAAGGAACATATACAAATTCTCAAGATAAAGTGATTAAGGATGAAGACTTACATAAACTTATGGATCCTTTTATAACACAAGGCATACCCATAACTAATGCTTCATTAGGAATTACAAGTAAAATTCACATACATGAAAATTTACTTAAACAATATAAAAATAATTTTGGGAGTATCCACTTTAAAATATTCAATCCATTAAGAGGTGGAATTTTTATCCATGAAATTATCATGCACACTCGCCCTCAATGGAAACTATGAAAGGCTCAACCAAGCATGAAACTTGGAAAAGTTCATAGCACACAAGGGCTTTGTGAATATATCATCAACGTGATCTTTAGTCAAATAGAAATTGAGATCAATATCACCATTCAATATTTTTTCTCGAATGAACCTCGATATGATTTTTCCTATGAGTGAACTAGATTATATGCAAGATAAATTAAACTTTTTCTATCATATAAAAGAGTATGAATTACTTTTATGACCATATGTAGTTCATCTAATAGTCTTTTTAGCCACATAGCTTCCTTTGTTGCTTTCATAACAGTTATATACTCTGTTTAAGTAGAAGAGATAAAAACTGTTGGTTGCTTCTTGTTACTCCAAGTGATGATACTGTACCAAAAACACATGAACACAAATATAGATGTATATCCAACATAACATAAGCATGGTTAAAGTAATTATATCCATTTTAAGCACAATATAAATCATATTATTTCACTTTTAACAAACTGTAAAAGTTAAACACAATGTAGTCACATTGTCATGTGCCCTTTAAAGCCCAAACACATCAGCATATAACCCAGTCTAGAATGGGAACTCACCCAAGGCATGCGCGGAGTTACGAGCCCCTCCTTTATATGAGATTTGTAAGAATGTTCACCATTAATGGAGGAATGTTTGCAGAGACAGGAAATACATGCATCCATCCTTTAGAACCAAGACAAAGAACTAGAACCAAACACATATGCACCATAACATGAAAGTAACATCATAGCAACACATAAGAACTAGATATGAACCATAAGAAGTATCAAGAACATAAGGGTTTGAATCCATAAACATAGATATACAAAACAACACCATCATATATTGATTCACAATTGTTTACAGTAGCCAAATACATCAAGAGATCCATAACTAGACCAGATACATCACAGAGTCTCAGTATTATCCTCTAATGGCTTCATTACAGAAGTTACAACAATGATCACACACATCTCGCCCAGCTCTCTCTACCCTCTTTATAACACTTACTTCTGATTCTTTATACCCCTTTGTTCCTCTTCCATACCAACTAACTCTCTTGTTGTTGTGCCAATCAATCCATAACTCAGAATCTTCCCTTACCACCTAATCATCACTCAGAGTGATCCTCCTACTAAAATTCATCATGTTTTTCCACAATCAAGTATTCTCAGTATGCAAGTGCTAGCTAAAAATAACTAACTCCACTTTACATCTCCTAATCCGATCATGATAACCATAATGATGCCCCTTAATATTATTTCCTTAAGCTATAAGTCTAAATGTCTTAACCTTATCCATAGCCAATTTTGGTTGCATATCCATGTGTTCATTTATCGGGACTTTAACCATGATCTAAAATGTGGATAAGCCTTGACCTTGTTTAGCAAGGGTGAAAACCTTTACACTTTCCCAAAGTCACTTCTACTCCAACCTTTGTGCCTTTCTAACATGCGACAAAACCTTTCGTGCCTTATGTGCATAGCTTCAGTAGGATCCCAAAAATAGCTTTATTTCCACCCACAGATATCCTTCATGCTCCCTGAACCAAGACTCCATTGACCAAAAGTTTGGCTAAGGTAAAAATGTTGTATGGTTCCACTAACTAAGTCACTAATTGTAAAAGTTCGGAAACTCTGCAACCAACATGCTATTCATCTTCTCCCATGCCTCCAACTCTGCTAAATATTTCCTGGAACATCTCATACCATGCTAGGTATTTGGTTTGGTGTAACTTCCTAAAAATTCCCCTTGAAGCCATTTATGGCAACCACCACTCCGTCTGAAACAACCTCAAACTCTTCCATCCATTATGTGATAAAGTCTCAAAGTTCACCAATGCGAAAAATCCAACTTCTTGCTCCTGGTCTTTATTTTGTCTTTTTATGTTATGGTGTTAATGATTAGTTGGGAACACTCAATTTTTTTGTCAGGACCTTTTCATGTAATGCCTTGAGATTTTCCTCTTCCTTTTCTACTCATGCATCAACTATGGGATTGCATTTCTTACAACCGTTGAAGCCCCTATCTACCAAAATATTTTCCTCCTTGAGTTGGGTGATAAATTCCTCTAACTCTATAACACGGGCTTCAACAATGACCTTATTTTTTCCATTTCCTTTGTGAGCTCCTCATTTTTTTCCCCACGCCATTCGTGATGTTGGTCAACAACATTTCCACTAGTTATTCTAATTACTCCATTTCATCATTATAAAATATCATGTCTTGGCTTGCAGAGACGGACATTCTCCCAAGATATTTTTCACTAAGGCACCAACTTGATCATAGGCCTCCTTGGTCCACACCTATTCTCTCTTCAATCCTTGGTGCAATATTTCAATCTTATTCTCCTTTCCATTTGTATCCATGACCAAGGTCTAAACACTCTCCCCGCATCTAATATCTACCTTATTACCTCTGTAGAAATCTCCTATAACGTGTTGCACACCAGCTTTTTAGTAAGGTGGCTTGGGTCCACTACTTTTTACATTTCTCCTTCCTTCTTCTTCAAGTGGGTGGTCTCGATTGTGTGGTTGGCGACCTCAAATTTAGGCTCCTCTATATGAAAATATAGATTTCATCTTATCATCTTCTTCGTTCTTGTAATGGCCCCATCTTGGTCCAATAAATCTTAGTTGTGTAGCTTTTACGGGAAAGCCTTCTTTGGAACCTCACATGTTACACCTTCATGAGATCATCCATGAAGTCCATGTGAGGGACATAGGTGTCCACTTATTTCTCTTCACCTTGTGCTTTGAGTGTTGTTTCTTTGGGGTACTTGTTCCTACAACGAACCCTTTATCTTCCTTAATAATGGAGTCTCTTTTACTCTTCTCTCTTGGGCTGGTGGGTTGGACATGTGAAGTCCCTCACACTTTGGGCTCTTCATGAGACTACTCCGCAGTATGTGTTTTCTCTTCTCTATATGCATCATATACCACCTCTATTTTTCCTCATCTCTTCTCTTCTCTTCCTCCTCAAGCTCTACCTTAAGCTCCTCCCTGAATGAAGTGTGTTCCTCATCCAATCTTGTCTCGTTAAAGAACTAAAGACATCCTACGCCTTATACTTTTCTACTCTAGCTCCTTCTCTTTTGACTACTTAAACTCCTTTTCTCTAGTTGTGAATCCTTTTTGCTACCTTCATTTTAAGTTCTTGTGCCTCCACTACTACTTTGGCACATATAATACTTCCTCTTCTGAGAATTGTCCAGCTTTCCTTCACTTTCTTCTTCTTCTTCTTCTCCTCCTTCCAATCCTTCTATCAGGAATCCCTTTGTGGGTGGGATTGGTTCTTCTCATGACCTTAGGAAGGGGAGTCTATGACATCCACCTCAACTCCTCCTTGCGACTTTGGGAGAAGCTACACAAATACTCGATGGATAAAAGTCTTAATGGTAACATTGATTTATGGGTGAAAATCAAAAAATTATGGCTCCAAAGTATCTTTATATGTTGGCCTCATCTCATACTTGTAAGTCCCATGCAAAGTGTGAACATCAGCTTCCACATTGTCTACATCAAAAGTCATATTTTTTGTGTCCTTCGACTAGTTATTGGCACACTTTATGTACTTAGCAGTGAATGTGAACATAATTTTTCACCATAGCCTAATTTCTCCCTTGGCCATCATGAATTTCACCAAGAAAAAGTGTTCCGTAATTGCAAACTTTACACGATCACCTATAACTTGCAACAACTTGTGTGGGATGAACCACTCGTTCTCAAAGGCCTCATGTATTTTTTCATACCACTTGTTCATTTGGGCCTTGTAGGTACTTGAAATGGACCCATCACAAGTAAACTATGAAAATTACACTACGGGAAACACATGCGTCGGTGGGTAAGCCAAAACATTTTCAATAGGTCCATCGGGGACAAAAATCTCCCAAAATATAATTAATAACAATATGGATCCCCATGTGATTTTTCCTAACCTCATTCTCCGCACCAACTCCTCTTTAATGATGTTGGTCACAATAAAATACACAAAGTTATAGTGCACTTGCTTGGATACCCAGTATGTGATGTACATGAATCTCTTATTTATGTATGTCCATAGTTTATACGTGCCTAACTTGTAGGTGATGATTCAATCTACGACTCTCAATGTCGAGTCATCAAGGTACAAAATACCATGATCCCTACATCCCTTCTCATAGTTTAAACGCTTCGTCGGTTCCTTGATTTTTTTAGTGACACACAAATCAAGTGTCATGTCCTCACCAGTGTTTCGTAAGCCTGTTACTATTATTATTAATTATCCTATTATTCTCATTATCCTCCCCAAAAAATAGAAGAAGTCTTCATGCACACTGCGACATTAACCACCTAAAGAGTGGGGAGGCTTTAGTGAAGAAGGAAAGATCCCATAGCTGCAAAACCCTAGTATTCTACAACTCCCATTGCACCTAGTCATCTACCTTAGGGTTTCTATGCTCATCTACCCCTCGGATGCGGTAACTAGATCTGCTTATATGAACTAGTCGTTATCAATTGTTCTATTGTTAAATTTATTAATCTTACACCTATATAGCTTTGAACTCCACTTTTCTATCATTATCACACCTAGTGGGTATTGTATTTTCTAGTAAACTCAATGGGTTCCTCATTTTACACTAGTGGTTTCTTAGTTTGTGCTTTCTTTGGTGTCATTTATTTTTCTTTACTATGTGCCCTAGGTGTTTTGATTCCTCCTTTAATTCCTGAGTTCTTTGACTTTAATAACTTAACTTCCATGAAATCCCTTGTTTGCCTACTATTTTCTTTCCCCCTTGCTACACCGCAAGATATTTCTACAATTCACACAACTCTACTAGTTTGTAAAAGTACCTTGCTTCCTTAAGAAACCACGAAGATTCACAAAATAGGGATGGAAGCCTATAAAATATATTAATGTGAAATCAACAGTTTACATAGGAAAGTGCTGCAATAATTATAGGTATTGTACAGCTGAATACAAACAAGAAACAAAGTTACACAGGTGCAACCATATTCCCAAAACTTCCAACATCCAGGAAGCATAAAAATATAATCAAACAATTATATTGTTAAAACAATATAACAGCTCCCATAATGTTCAAATACAAACAAAAGGATGGTTATAATTAAATATAACCATAAAACAATAACTAATAAATTTATTAATATGCAATGCATAATTAATTAGGATAATAATAATATTTTATCCTAACATTCCCCCCCTTAATTGTGCATTGTCTCAAGGGATGTGGAGAGGAACTCTCTGAACAACTCAAACTTGTCATGTGCAAGTGACTTTGTGAAGATATCTACCTGTTGTTCAACTGTTGGACAAAATTGAAGTTGGATGTTGTGCTTCAACACATGCTCATGTATGAAATGAACCTGTACCTCAATGTGCTTTGTCCTCTCATGAAACATTGGATTACGAACAAGTTTGAGAACACATTCATTGTCAACATACATGGTGGTCGATGTCTGTCTATGGTATTCCAAGTCCTTCTAGTATGTGGCGTAGCCAAATAACTTCACAAACAGACTTCTCCTACAGAACGATACTTGGATTTTGTGGAAGAGTGAGAAATGAAGTGTTGTTTCTTACTTCCCCATGGTATTGGTCTAGATCCCATAAAGAATACAAATCCAAAAGTGGATTTTCTATCATTAATGTTACTTGTATGATCGAATCGAATATCTAGTTAAGAAGAAGTTGCCATTCTTCTTGTATTCTAGACCAAGATCCGCTGATCCTTTGAGATATCTAAAAATGCACCTTGCTACTTTCCAATGACAAAATTTTGGTTCCTGCATGAACCTAGATAGATAGATTACTACAAAGCTGATATCTGGTCTAGTGTAGGTCAGGTAAATGAGACTCCTAATCAGCTGTTGATAGAGAGTGGAACTTACCTCAGGAGATGGATCTGAATGAGATAAATGTAATCTATTCTCCATAGGTGTAATAATTGGTGTGCAATCCATCATCCTAAAATTCTCAAGCATAGTCTTGGTATATTTCATCTGAGAAACAAAAATATTATTCTCTTTCTACCATACTTCCAATCCAAGACAATAATGCATTAGCCCGAGATCAATCATGTCAAATGATCGATTAAGATATTTCTTCGTTGCATTGATCATCCTCACTAAACTACCAGTGATGACTAGATCATCGACATAGACAACAAAAATCACCATCTCCCCCTTGATTTTTGAGGTAGAGATTGGGATCATATGGATTTCTAACAAATCTATGTTGTATGAGATGCTCATCAATCTTGATGTACCATGCCCGGGGTGCCTATTTGAGGCCATATAGATATTTCTTGAGTCTGCATACCTTTTCTTCTTGACCAGGTACTACATATCCCTCAGGTTGACTCATGTAGACTTCTTCTTAAAAATATGTTTTTAGGAAGGAACTTTTTAGGTCCATTTTGGTGGACTTTCCATCAAAACTGAGCAGCTAGAGTAAAGATCATCCTGATTTTTTTATCTTAGTTGTGGGAGAAAATGTCTCCTCATAGTCAATGCCTTCTTTTTGTGCATACCCCTTTACTACAAGTCTTGTTTTATACTTTTCCACTGTCCCATATGATTTGTAATTTTTTTAAATATCCATCTAAATCCAATGGGTTTCTTCCTAGTGGAAGATCGACAAGCTACCAAGTGTTATTCTTCATCACTTATTGATATTCAGAATCCATGGCATCTTTCCAAGCTTTTGACTCTAGGGCTTCTTGAACTGTAGAGGGCTCATCTGATTCAATAACTCTACTCATCAAACCAAAGTTGACTTCTTCCCTTGCTTTACTACAAGTCCGTGGTCCAGGGGTGGATGTATCTAGTGGAGCATCCATTCTTGCATCTCGTAATGTACTTGTACACCATTTAGGCACATGTTGTCTTTGTTCCCATGGGTTTTGGTTCTATCGATCAACACCATCATCCCCATCATCACTTTCATATTCTCGAGGAAACATCAATTTCAATTTTTACAATAGGTGAAAAATCTACATCTTGTGAGTCTAGAGGAGGAGTATCTACTTCCTTCTTCTAAAAAAACTCAACATCTCTACTGGTGTAGACTTTTTTGGTCTTAGGATCCATCAATCTATACACAAGAGTCTCTTCTTTGTACCTAACGAAGATGAGTTTCTATGACTTCATGTCCAATTTCTTCTATTATGTTTTGGTATGTGCATACTTGCTTCTCACTGAATACTCTAAGGTGTGCAATACATGGTTTCCATTTTGACCATGCTTCTTTTTGTGTTATTCCATCAAGAGTAGTTGTGGGTGCTCTATTCAAAAAAAATATACTCTTGTCTTTGCTTCTTCCTAGAATGTCTTTGCAAGTCCATAATCATTGATCATACATTGCACCATTTCCATGATAGTAAAATTTATTCTCTCAACAACACCATTTTCCTATGGTGTGTGTAGAGGAGGCATCTGTCAACGAATTCCATGAGTTTGTAGGTACTCTATGAACTCATCACGGTGAATTCCCCCATCAATCTAAGTAGAGATTTCTAATGTGATGACCAGTTTCTTTCTCAACAGCTACTTTGAACTTTTGAAGGTTTAAAATGCTTCACTTTTCTTGCGAAGACAAAAATCCATAGTTTTCTCAAATAGTCATCAACACAAAGCATGAAGTACTAGAACCCTAGAAGGACTTGGCTGCATTGGACCATAATGATCGGTATGAACTAGGTCAAGTTTACCATGAGCTTGAAATGTACTCCTCTAGAATGAAGCTCTGTGTTGTTTGTCTGCTAGGCAGTGAAGACACTTGTATGTATCCTTTTGAAGAGATGGTAGCCCATGTACAATATTACACCAGTGAAGTGTTTCGAGATATTTGAAACTTACATGACCAAATATCTGATTCCACAATTATGCTGAGGTGGAGTTCTTAGCCACAAGGGCTTGATCATCTCTATGAAAAAAATCAAGTTGGAACATACGCCCCACATTAGAGGCTTTTGCAATTATTTTTAAGCCTCTTGATTTGTCTCGAATCAAACACGTTTTTTCTTGCAGGATTGACTATCAAAGTTAATTTTTAGGTTGTGATCTAGCAGAGTTAACTTACTTGAAAGTAGATTCTTTGTCAACCGAGGGACATGTATGACATCTGATAGTCTACATTTGCATAAACCAAGGGGTAGAGAAATGTTCCCAATCCCCTGAACTGTATATGAAGAATCATCTCCCAATGAAACATGATTTTTAGATGGCATGTCCCTCATTGAAATAAACCGATCTCTATGGCCGGTCATGTGTCGAGTGGCCCACAAATCAACATACCAACCATCACTAGATAACGTGGATGGTTCACTTGATTGAGTAGTGAAAAAGAAGTCTTCATTGTCGATTGTTCTTGTTGTTCAACAATGTTACCTTCTTTGGTGGGGTCTTCTTTTCCAGTTCCCTTTTTCTTCTGTGATTGTTGTTAGAATTTCCCTTGTAAGATTGTTGTTGTTGAGGTCTAGAGTTATTGGATGAACCTTTCTTGTAAGTATTATACCAAAAATATTGTAGATTATGTCCTCTTTTGAGATAGGACATTGCTTCTTCATTGTCTTTCCCCTTGATACTAATTTTGATTTTGGGACTTGATAGGAATTAGGTTTTCCTTTACCTTTTCCTTTCCATTTTTGATGTGAAGATAATGTCTTCTCCTCTTCATCATCCTTATTATGCATTGCTCCCTCTTGTTGCAGTAGCTTTACCGACTTATCACACATAACTATTGTATCGACACATTTAGTTTTGTGAAAAAAATGCAGTAAGAAGAGGGGAGTTCTCTCAAAACAATGGGAACAAGAGCATCATCGTGATTTGGTTCTCCCAGGGCTAGAAGTGAATCCCTCAATTCTCAAACTCTTCTTAAGAAAGCTTCTATTTTTAATTCTTCTTGAACTTCAATGTGTGTAATGCTTGAATCTACAAATTCGGTATAACATTCTTATTCTTGGCCTCATATATCTTTGTGCTCAACTTATCCCATGCTTCTTTGGCTATTTTGACATTTTGAATGTGGGGTTAAACATCATTGAACACTCCAAACAAGATGATGAGTTTTGCATTCTGATCTACTTTATCAAACTACCATTGTTGTGTTATATTAGTAGCTAATCTAGTTAGAGTACCATTCACGGGAGGCTAAATTTCTTCAAAATCAAGTTGTGTCTTGATTTTTGTCTTCCATCTTGACATAGTTGTTTCATCGAGTAGTTGTGAATCTAGAAGAAAAATTTGGGGGCATTGGTGCCCATTTTGTAGAGATCACTAATAGCGTTTGGTTCTTATCACTTCAAGTATTAGGTCTACCAATCTATTTATCATCGGTCGATTTACCGAACCTTTATATATACGTGTCCTTCGATATACCCTTCGATACATAGAAGAAGCTTGTCCTTTCTATATGCACGGAGATACGTGAAAGAGGTGTTAACGTACGTGAACGAATTCAATACGTGGTACCAAGACAGTATTGATGGGGTCTATGTGATTATTGACACCGGCTCAAAGAAATATCCTCATACGCGTGCATAACTTCACTATATACTTGGATAATTTCTCAGTTTGGATTTATGTCATGCAATCGTTCACAAACAAACGAGATGGTTCATAGTGTGTGCACTATGACCTTATTACTCCTTGTCGATTTAAAGGGTCAATGCCCAGACGATGTTGTTGCAGCTATATTAGGCATTAAGTGCAGTAGTAGTCGCGACGACTTTACCTATAAGTGCTTCCCAGAGGCACCATATATACCGAACGATGGGAATGAGATCTAGGATCTCATGAGTGTTATAAAACCAATTTAATACTATTTTGTATTACAATTCTACCGATTTCATAAGCGATTTACAAAGTTTGTAGTTGACTATGGAAACCTACAAATTAGTACAATATAATGCAGTATACAAATTACATTCAAAAATCTTGAAAAATTGAATGGTAGGCAATTTTTTTTTTGTAGGCCCTTGTGGCCTCAGAGCCTAGAATAACCCAAAATGTTAGAAACTATTAAAAAAATGCCCAAAGATGAAGTTTTTGGATGGTCTTCCTTTTGCAAAAAATGTCTGAAATGAAAAAACAGTCCTAGTGGAGAAAAAACAAATTACCCTAAATTTAGGGTTTCTCTCTCTAAATTTACTTAGTTATAACTAAATTCAAAATTTCCACTAAAGTTAGCTGTCCCACCAAATGTTTCGCCAAATTCAAAATTGGTTTAAAAAAATTGTTAGAGGTGGGTTTTGAACCTGAAACCTCATCTACCCAAGTCATTTTAACTTACCAACTAGGCTACTATGAGCGTTTGGTGTAGTATTGAAGCAAGTTATATTAAAAGAAGGTAAATTTCAACTTACCTTTGTAAAAAAACATCTGGTAGAAGTCCCACGTGGCTGCATGCATGGAAGGTGAATTTAGGGTATTCTCCAAGCACGAAATCCAGATCTAAATCTCTCTTTATCTTCTTTCCTTCCTTATCTGCTTTATTGGCCGCCGCCTTTGTAAATTTCTAGGCTTTCATTCTAGATTATTTCTCTCCACCATTCATGCTTGAAGTGACTTTGTATTATTTGCATTTGCTATTTTTGTTTGTTGTTTTGATACGTTGTTCTTTTTTCAAAAACCGTTGTTGTTTTTTGAATGTAGGTGCGTGGAGGTTTTCATGGATATGGCCATGTTTACAGTCACCGTTTGTGTTTGCAAGTGTGCTTATGGCTCATCCGGTAGGGAGTTCACGTCCTTCTACATGGTGGATTTCATGGCCGTAGGGTGCAGATCAACACAACTCAGCCCCAAACATGCGGTCTGGCCTGACTTCTCAAATAGCTCGATCCCGTCAATGTAGAGCTCGATCAGAGGTAGAGTCCTTTGCACAATGCAAATAGAACCCTCCAAAACCAGATATACCTCTAAATGTAGAGGTCTGATAAAAATAAAGAAGAGACTAAAAATATCTCTAATATTAGAGATAAAACCCCAAATGGGGAGAAAACTATATATTTTTATATTTTCAATACCTACGGTAGAAGTTTTGCTTAGTCTTTGGGTGCACCAGTACAAAAAACAAATTTTTGTTCCAAACACCTAGAACTGAACAAGAGGTTGTGGGTTTGCAGGGGGTTCTGGGAAGCTGCAGGAGGCAACACTGGCTCTCCTTTTTTTGCATATTTCTTCTCCATGAATTCTCCTTCTTCTGCAACCTTATCCAACTTTGCTAGGAGCTTTAATTTTCTCTAGTATGAAATGAAGATTCAAAAAATAGGGACGGAAGACTGTAAAATATATTAATGTGAAATCAACATATTACATAGGAAAGAGCTGCAATACTTATAGGTATTGTACATATGAATACAAACAAGAAATAGAGTTACACAGGTGCAACCATATTCAAAAAACTTCCAATATCAAGAGGCATAAAAATATAATCAAATAATTATATTGTTAAAGTAATATAACAGCTCGTAATGTTCAAATACAAACAAAAGGATGGTTATAATTAAATATAACCATAAAACAATAACTAATAAATTTATTAATATGCAATGCATAATTAATTAGGATAATAATAATATTTTATCCTAACAAACCCTTGTCACACATCGGTCACTCGGGAGAAAAAAATTAAAATTTACGAGGGGAAGGTAGTTAGAATGACTACCCCACTCCCTATTTATACTTTTTCAATACCTTAATGTATTTTTACCCATGCATCTTAACGTTAGTTTCTAATAACATAATTTATCCACTTAAGTCAACTTCCACAACTCGACCTCATGTGCTATAGTCATAACCTTTTGGCATGTTATCATTACTTCCCTACCATAGACCTCTTCCATGCACCTTACTACATTGAAGTACTCAACCTCTGTGCCTTCTACTAAGTAATCTCCATGTTACCACCTACCTCATGTTATACTGCATGATCTTTATTTCTCCTCTGTGTGGTCTTCATATTTTCTCCAAACACCTCTATTGTAGCACAAATTTGAACACCTTTTATACCCCATAATTTATTCTTCTACCTTTGCGCCAATCAAACCATAATGGTTCTTCCATCAATCAAACTTCCTTAAAAATGCGCCAATGATTTTCCGAATTTATATGCCAATCCACCCCACACTAAGGGTATACGCGGTCCTCTACACATGGAATCACTTCAAATGTAATTAGCTACTAGCATACCAACACACAACACAAACCGAACTAAAAAGACAATAAACGAGAGACGATGAAAGGAAATATATATAAATGAAAATGTATTAAAGGAAATCCTAATCTACATGGCAACACTCCCTTATTACAAACACACAAAATATTTTTTTATAGTAGGGCTTCAACCTACTCTCGTTAAAATAACCGGAAAACCATGTCCCATCCAACACTTATAACTGGAAAGTTCCTTAATCAAGTATTTAAGATATGACATACAATCCCAACCAATGCACCTTGAATTTTCCTAGCTAGTGCAAAAACTTAGAATCATACAAAAGAACCATCTACCTAATCTAAAACTTTTTATTTTTAGTATGACGATCATGTCATGCCTTCGTCTTGCTTTTTTGTCTTCTAAATCCACCTAGAAATGGATCACATTTCATCTAACATCATAAGTTTTTCAATGCACTATTCTAATTCTTGTTTATCAGCTAATCCTCCTATGGGCATAATATTCAAATATGGTAACATGAATTCCACAGGAAGAACTACCTCCATGTTAAACACCAATTGAAAAGGTGTGGCCTTGTTCAATCATTTATAAGTTGTGTGATATGTCCATATCATTGCGAGATAATTTTTCATCCCAGTCCATATTTCTGACATCACAAATCTTAGTTAATGTGTGGCTCATTATCTTGTTAAATTCCTCAATAGTTCCAATATCTTAAGGGTGATAGGGTGTATTTTTTGATGAGCCACCATAAACACTGCCAATAATATTATAAAAGTTTCATTCAAAAAGTGTGTACCCCTATCACTTGTTAAACTCAATTTACATCCATAACTACTGATTTTATTCTCCCATAAGAACTTAGCTATTGTAACCATCATCCAATCCTTCATAGGAACTACTTCCACCCACCATATAAGATAATATGTGCAAGTGATAATAGAACATGGACTGTCATGAGTGCAGCTAGGTAAATAGGGCCCACAAAGTTAATTGCCCAATTTTCAAATGGATCTTCATTAGCAATAGTTCTTAATGACATTTCAAATTTCTTCCCTATCTTACCAAGGCTTTGGAAATGTCCACAGGCCTTACAATACTCTATATAGTCCTTTTAAGCTATCTCCCACAAAACGCTTTTGCCAATATATTCTTACGCATGGTCACATTCCTGTATAGTGTCCTCTTGCAATCCCACCATGAACTTCTTCCATGATTATAGTACGATCGATCATGTTCCAACACCTACCAATGTAAAACCTTATCTTAGCCTAGTTTGTATAGGTCTCCGCTAATCAAAATATAGGGCACGGCGTGCATATCTAACTTCTTCTTCTCCAAATCCTTCATTCTCTCCGGCGCCACACCTGTTCGTAAGAAAACAAAAATATCCTCCAAGTTAGAGGGTGTGCATTGTAGTCTTAACAACTGTGCATCTACCATTATGATCTTAATGCTTTATTCATCCTCGCTTGAGTTAATCCTCAATAGATGGTCAACTCTTAAATTGCTTTTACTGGTTTCACAATGACCAAAAAAATTGAATTCTGAAACAACAAGATCCAACGACATATGCACCCCTGTAAATCAAGCTTGTTTACAAAGTACTTGAGTTTTATATGATCTATATAAAGGTAAACAAAGTAGCCAACAATAATTTCCTAAATTTATACGGTTGCATAGATCATGGACAACGATTCATGCTTAGTTATTGTATAATTCTACTAACCCAAAGTTAAATTTCTACTCGTGAAACATAGAGGATTATAAATAGTCCCTTCATCAGGATTTGCTAGTAATAATCTTATGGTTGTACCTGATTCATAACCATGCACATGAAATAAATTATCCTAAGATGGAAAGTACCAAATGGACATAGTAGTGAGTCGATCCTTTAGCACGTCAAATACCTTTTGTTGTGCCTCTCCCCAATGAAATTTACTTTTATGTTTCAACAATTCTTCCAATGACATGGAAATCTTGGCATAGCCTTTGATAAATTTCCTATAATATCTCATATGCCCTAAGAATCTATGTATTGTGCTTTCACTCATAGGCTCCTCAAACCCTAAAATAACGAAAACCTTGGAAGGGTCAATGAATAAGCCTTCCTTTCATATGATGTGATCTAGTAATGTTTCAAATGGAGTAGAAAAGACACATTTCTTAATGTTTAGAGAGATAATTAACCACCTGCACCTCTCAAACATCAATCTCAAATTTTCAAAATGGTCCATTACTAATCCATACACCATCCAGGTCATCCAGTACACTTGTATCAATTTGTGGATGAAGTCTTGAAATGCCTACACCACGATGTGTGAAACTACATCAGGCACATTCTTAAGACCAAAGGGAATGACTATGTAATAAAAATTCCATACTCAGTCAAGAAAGTAGTCTTCTCCTAGTCTTCATTCGCAATTCTTACCTAATGATATCTAAAGAATCCATTTGTAAAGGAATATATTTCTCACCCTGCAATACCTTCCAAAATATCCTTAGTAAACGAGGTTGGAAAAGGACATATCACACATGAAGCATTTAAATATTTTTAATCAACACAAATATTTATCCTTTCATCCTTCTTGATACTAATTACCATCGGGTTCACCCACTCAAATTATTCAATTACCTAAATGATACAAGATTCTATCATCTCGATTAATTTACTCCTTAACCTTTACGCATGATTAAGATTCATCCTATAAGGTATCTTCCAGTGGGTGCACATCCTCCTTTAACTTAATATTCATTTACCTTAGTGAGTGGTGAACTCCTTTAAGCTCATGGTACTGCGTGGGAACAAATCTTGGAACTCGTACGGTAGCTCAATAATTTTGAAACCTTTTGGTTTGACCGGTAATCTCAATGACAACTTCCTCCATCTTTGTCTCTGTACCAATGTTAAACTTATTTGTTTTTAAGGGATCATGTTTAACATGCACTTTCTCATCTGTACTATCTAAAACTTTTCACGTACCTTTAGTATGGTTAGCATCCAAGTTTTCTATGTCCTCATCATCTATCGGTAGACTAACTTTCCTTTTTCCTTCTCTGGAAGGCACACTCAAAATATATCTCCTCCATCTCTCCTTCTTCAAAGCACTCTTCCGAGACAGAGTTCCCCTAAAAATATAGGATTCGAACCTCTACCATGGAATTGTATCCCAGTGTAAGGTGTTTGACCATTTGCAACACTTCATTCACCGATGGCTTTGAAATTAGATAATAAAAAAGTTTGAATAATATCCTCCATCAAATCTTGCAAATTATCCATCTTATTACACAACTATGAATGGATATAATATGCATGTACACATTCTTGGAATGTGGAATAGAACCTATGCTCTCATAGTGAAGGAGGTAACATACGGGCCTACCATCAAGGATCTGTCAAATTCCTAGACCTAGAATGAGGCGGAATCCTTCCCATGATAGTTGTCTATTTTAGAAGGTGCATTTATCTAGACAAACTTGACAGAGAACGTGATTCTCACTTCGCACCACTCTAGAAGATTGTCTTGATGGGTCATCTACCAACATGGTCTTGTTCCACAAAAGGTATAAGTAAATATATTCCTCCTTTCATGTTTGAAACATCCTTTGTACATCCATCATGCACAAAAATTATGTCAAGGTTACCCTCTCTAGTGTAAATGGGTAACTACCTTCCTCTCAAATTCCTAACGGAGCATGCCACGATGACATGAGTCACAATGCTATTCAATTGTCTTCCGACCAACACATAGGTCTAATGCACCTCATTGTCACATGCAATGCTAGTGGTATTGCTCATAGAATGAGCATCTTCCCAATGAATAACTCCTTCTCCCGATGGATGGATAACCTTGGGGTCTCTAATGTTGTGCACATAGATTCTATCTAGGTCATCTTCTCCCAAAGGCTCTACATAGGGTGTATAATTCTCATTCATCAGCGGAATAATGAAGTGCTCATCTTTGTTGTCAAAACTTATGTGCCCTTTGTTATATCACCATTCAACATTATTCTTATAATTCTAGGGGTGTCCAAGTAATACTAGAAAGTTATCTTCCTTGGAAAGTGCTAATACTTCAAAATATCTAGTAAACTTTTCCCCTTAGATGGTTATGGATGCATCCTTCAACAAAGATACGATGGGCATAGCCTTTAATCTATTCACCATATACAACACATTTGAAGATGGTTATAATATGGGCCTCCCCATATAGTTCCATTCATCTAAAGTGAAAACATTGACCCTTGCACCCATTTCAATCAGAATGTTTCTCAAGAGCCATCCATCAACAACTACATTCAATGTGATCTCTTTTTTCATAATAAATCTGCGAGGGTAGATTAGCATGCTAGACCTTCATCTCGCACTCTCATCCAACGCACGATATTTTTTCTCTTACCCACTCTCCTAACAAAGGAATAATATTCTCTTGGTATAGTATCCTACACACTTCTCTAACCTCATTCATGTCCTTACGAGGGACCTCAATGTTATTTTCCTATTCCAACTTCTATGAGTACTCTTTCAAACACTTGAATCTCCCTTGAAGGTTTCTAACCACCTACATGGTCTCTTGGTAGACCTATTTTTGATGAGTTAGAATAGGATATTTCACATCTAATACATCTTCTCTTGTAATGAGAGGCCTTTTCCTTGGCATTTCATTGGCACACATAGCCTCATCTCACATTTTCACCAAGAAAGGTTCTAATTCAGGGTTATGTGCTACCCTAGGCATCCACTATAGATCAGCTCGCTTCACACATGACCATGCCCACATATTTTCCTTCCTATAGTTCTAGATCATGTGCTCATAAAAATCGAGCACTCCTCATACTTATGCTTTTTCCTACACCATGAGGATTTGTAGAAAATATAGACATTCGTGATTGTAGTGTTTAGTATATCCATAATTGTAACAAGTTCCATGGGGAAATTTGCTCCTACCTCCTTGACCACCACAACATCAAAATCCTCCATGAAAATATCTTCCTTGACCTCCTTCATGTCTGTTCCCTTCATGCGACGATCTTCATTCCTATAAATACTTCTACGATGTTGGTCTATCACACGCCAATATCAATGGCATCATGGATTTGGTCTATCAATTGGCATTCCTTTGTATCAGGAGTCATAGATGAGAAAATATTACAATAGGAAGACACATTCTTGTGGAGCACACGCTGTAACAATGGGCATCTAATTGGATCATGATCTCCATGAAATATTTCATAATCCAATGAGATGACACTCACCTAATTTCAAGGGCAATTTTCCTTTTTGTGTCCTTCTACCTCATAATTTGTGCACCATAGTCCACTATGAGTCTTATCATCTGAGTTCACAGAAAAATTTTCTAGCTGCTTCACCATGGCAATAATCTGTGCTTCCAAAAAGGGACTTACCCTAATATCAATTCTTTTGACAACCTCAACACACGAGTATCCTCCAAGGTGTCACACGGTAGGTGAAATTCTTATGTGAAATCACTCATCTAAAAGGTGTTATCAAACCCCGATGAAACACTGAGCATGTTGTGAGGGATGGATATCATAAGATAATTTTGATATGATCATATTAAATCACACATCATACTCCTGCACATTCTCTATCATACCTTGTTGAATCTCCTTCAACACACTAATGTTCTTTTATCAAATCGGGAATGTGGAATTCTACCAAGAAGTCATCATGTAGCACATATAATCCATCATAAATCGATGTGGGTCATACTTTCGATTCTAGCTATGTGTGTACCTTTTTAACGTAGTTACAAACTAGATTTATTTTCACTTTGGGGTAGTTATACCCTTAGCGCACCATAGTAATTCATATTTTTGTACATGCTCCATAGCATCTTTAACACCATTATAATAAGGAAAATGTAGAGACATCTTAAAAAATAATTTCGAGGTGGTTGAGGTCCTTGTATGCAAGAACCTTAGTTCCCTCCTATGTTTCCTCCACCACCATATCCTCTAGATCCAATAGATCCTATTCCTCCATATCCACTAGATCCTCCTCCTAAAGTAGGTAAGGTGCCTGAAGTAATTGCACCTTACATCCCAACCACCATTCTAAAGCGTGCGCCAACATGACAGGTTTGTGATGTCGAACCACTTCCATACGCAATACCCATACTTTGTGTACCCATACCTTGTCTAAATGATGTGCTAGAAAATATGCCTCCAAATACAGGAAATTTATATGCGGCCATAGATGAATAAAACAAACAATTATATATACTAGGTTTCACGACTACTAATACCAATACTAAATGGATTAACAAAACTTATCCAGGAAGCTGGAAAACTAAGCACAAGGGTTTTTTTGCCATGTGGGTTAATATGTGCGCCTATAGTGATATTCCTTTCTTCATATGATGATCTCTCTACAAAATTCAAGGGTTTCTATCTCCCACACTTTTGAAGATGGGCCAACATAGACTACTCATATTCTACACTCTCCATACAAACCTCAAATCCTTCTTCCTACACCATCTTCCTCAAAAATTTGATCACTCCTATAATTTCAAATTGTCTCACTAACTCCATTTCTCATGCTTCATTGTACTTTACCTGCCTCTCCTCTCTCTCCATTTCAACCATAGGTTCCACCATCTCTTACAATACCATCTTCTCACCCGTGCCTAGTAGGAGTGTAGTGAGATATAGGAAATACATCAAAACTCGAGTGATAATCAAGATCTCAATGGATAATGGTATAACATGCAAGAAATATCCTATTGTATCCTATAAGAACTCAAACTTAGAAATCTATGGGAAAGAAAAAATAGAAAGCTGTGTATTCCAATGTATAGCTAGTCAAAGACCCCACTCCACCACCAATAAACAACACGAGTCTAGGTCGGATCAACATCATGCAACCTATGATACTATTCTTGAGTCCAAACACGAGGTCTATAATACTAGATATTCCTCAATGCATACGTTGACAACCATTCATATATTTCTACTTGAAAAAAAAATAATGTTTCATAGATCTCATGATAAAAATTCTCCTCTACCCATTTACACACATCAAAATCATCTCTAGTGTTGAATTAATGAGAAAACGTATCCTTTGTGTTCTTAAACCAAGTCTCGATGATTGTCATATCCCATGAATTCCATTTGTCATATTTGGGAATTTTGTTGTAATTCTTGAATGAATTTCAAAGGAAAGGCAATAATCCTTTATTACGTAGATATTTGTATAGCTGCATGCATGGATGTATGTCTTGAGAATATACACACATACATGTAATCACACATGCACTAACGTGATATCACTTATTTCCTTACAACCGTAATAAATTTGACATTCTCGTCTCATATTTTTATAGTAGGAACGTAAAGGATACTTATGTTGATGAATATATGAATTTGGCAGTGCATTGTTGTTATCTCTTTGCTGAACTTAATTAATTTGTGTAAACATTGTTTTACATCATTTGCTAATGGCCACCTGCCTTGTTGTAAAAGATAATTTGATGTTAATTGATATCTTTCTTGATTGTTGTTTTTGATGATTGAATATGATGACTTCAATTTTTATTGAGTAGTGACTTGTTAAGGATGACTAGAATTACTCATTTCTACAAAGTTTGATGTCAGGAAGAAATAAGGTATTATGTAAAATGAATGACCCACTCTTGAGAGGAAAGTAGTAAACCTTGTATGTAAATACTATATGATTGATCTGGTTCATCAAGTATAAAAATATTATGTATGGTTCAGCTGTTTCTTGATCACCATTATTTTGTAGTGGTTCAAGTGATATTTATATTCCATTCAGATATCGTTTAGTTGAGAAAAGATGAACTTGTAAACAAAGACTATGGTATCTCTTAACTATTGTGTGAAATTTGGGTTGGCAATTGATAGTGTTAGCTTAAATATTTCTAAACCTAAAATAGAAACATTTTACTCTTATTTAAATTATTGATCAACCAGAGACTACTACGTGAATTGTTTATTCTTGGATTATTTCAATCTCCAAATAGAGACTTGAACTTTAATTAGTATATAAGACATGCAAGTTTTGGGTAAGGTTGATCGATTAATGTAAAGGTAAAATTAGTCATTAAGGACCCATGCATTACAAATAACCATGTTTCGAATAAGCCTTGACCTTGTAAAGACTTCATGTATGCCATAATTGGTAGAAATTTAAGTTTTAAGTGGAGACATAGTCATCATGCAAGTATACATGACTTAGAATCTTTTTCTTCATGCTGACCATTGACTAAGAATTGGGTATTATTGCATTTCACCATGCATATAAAGGAAGTATTTTATATTTAAAATCCTACTAATTTTGGAGGATAACATTGGCGGTGGTGGGGTAGTTTCAAAATTTCCAACAAGCACTTTGTATTTTTAAATGCATTAAGTGCACATTTAATTCCTTGGGAATAATGAAGCTTCTTAGAGAAGCTAACCACATGCATACCATTTGGTCATTCTTGTTTTGGTTTGAGAAGCTAAGTGGAGAGGAGGTTAACGATAGTTAAACTCGTGTGAATTTTGAGAAGATACTTAAGCTCCGAGTTCAACCTTTTTGTAGGCAAGTTTATAATTTGTTGCAAGATCTTTGACTGGTGATAAATACACTTTTTGGGATTATTTTGGGCTGTTGTGAATAGATTTCAGTCACCATTTTTGGGAAGAACTTGTGAGATGATTTTCTAGAAGTGCTACTTGTGCCTAAAGCGATTTGAAGAAGAAATTTTTAATGTTTTCTAGTCATGATAAACATTTTCCTTTTCTCTAACAATTTATTCCATTGCACTTTTATGTAAAGTAAATTTTGAAATGTAAAAATATTGGGCTTCGTGGTTTGTTTGAGAATGAAATCCGAACTCTAGCTGAATTATAAAAAAATGATGGTATGATTGAATGATTGTTTCTACCATGTAAGGGATTCAATGAATCTTCACTTGGGTTACTTTATTATTTCATTATAGGTTGTATGTGATTTCAAATCTGGGTTTTACCCAGAGGATTATGAAAGGGTAGTTTCTATGACTTTATCAAATTTGATAACAACAATATCTTATAAAAAAAGTTGTTTACTATTGGTCTATTTCTTGGTTTTCTTTTCTTGAAAACATGTATGAAAATTACTTAGGAAATGGGATAAAGCCATTTGTTTGTTATGTAAATAGTGTGGCATTACAAATTATAATAAGGGACACAAATGTAGTCAGTTTTATTATTTTTTTCCTATCAACGTACCTAGTTTTGGGAAAACTAGGTAATGCCCTGGACACACTTTTCTTGTAGTCACAATTTCAGTTAATCATGACCAGCTCTCTATCATAGCCGTGTGAGGTAATATCCAAGTTTAGATACATGAGCTGACAAGGTATGAATTTTATTATATGTTTTGAGTGTTTAAAATGAAGATAAATACATAAGGAACAAAAACCGCAATTCGATTCTGATTTATTCTGAGCCTTGTATCACAAATTTTGAGATATTTATGTAAATAATAGATCACAGAGATAATTCTCTCTATAGGAGGAAAATAGGAAAGTATCTATAAGTTTCTTCTAACCATCTGGATGAACTAGAATTATGTTTTAGGAATGTGCTCTTATAATTCTAATTCGGCTTTTAAAAAATACATAAGTAGGGAATAGCGGTTATGGTGCCTTGGTAGAGAAATTTTATGAACTCTCTGGGTTAATGAGAAACTAAATCAACCCCTACTCGACTGAAGTATCATTCTGAGCTATATGAATGTGTATTATCGCTATGGGAATCTAGTCCCTGATACAATATCTATCTTTATATAATTCTGTGATATACTTACCATAACCTTAAAACTATTATTAGTAGTTTTCAAACTAGTTGTATTGAGTTTCAAGGCTATAAGTAGAGAGATACTTTCAGCTGACTAAGTGTATAAGAACTTTTCCTAAAACTATATAACTTAGTTCATAAAAGCTTCCTAAAATTGATAAGTATTTAGTGGTTTTTCGATAGTGGTTAATTAAAGTGGCAATAAATACCATTTGGCTAGCGATGGTTGAAATAAGTAAATATGTACTTACTTGTATGAAGTATAAGGATAGTAGGGAAAGTTAGGAAATAAGTAAATATGTACTTGTATAAGTTAATCGAATAGTATAGAAAGGTAAACATAGTAATTTCAAAGACCTAAGCTAATAATGTATGGAAAAGGTAAGCTGAATGGATTTGGTGTTTAGCCTCTAATAGCTGAATTTCAATAAGTTGATAGTTGTTTGAAGAAGGTATAATTGTATGGTTATGTTGTTATTACTAACTTGTTTTCTTCTGTGAATTATATGAATTATTGCAATGTAACTTTTCATTTACTTAAATGATCAATGGTATAAACCATTAGACATGGGAAAAAGGGTTGTCATGCTCAGTTCGTATGAACCGACAAAGTCTTAACATGTTCTGCAAATGAAGCTCCATAAGATGGAAAGAAGATCAAAGTTGAAAAGTTATAATTTTGATTGACTATACTACTTCATTGTAAATTATTGAATTATAACTTTTTTGTCATGTTATCATAAAGGGTATAAATTAGATACTTAGAAGTGTTTGTTCAAAAACAAATCAATGAAAGATGAGTACTTTGATATCTACAAAGTCTTGTTGTTTAGCTATGTAAATGAATGAAATAAAAGGCTGTAGTTAATTAAAGCAATTCAAAGGAATGTGTATTGACTTGACCCTTTATCATTGTCATCATGTTTAGATTTTAGTAAAAAAATAGTATGCCAATGTGGTAGTAGTAATTAGACTACTTTGTGATTATACATCTATCTATAAAATAGTATGATGTAATAAATATAGACAAGAATTAATTATATTTGTAATACAAGATATGTATTGCCAAATTAAGAAGTGAATTGACCAATATAGAATTGACAAAAGTAATATTATAATTTTAATGAGGAAGTTGTATATTGTTGAGATAGAAATTATATCATATTAAAGGTTTAATATAAGTCATGATGTGATTAAACATTCATGAGCTAAAGTGCTATGGGATGAAGTTTACTTCATTGGTATGATTATTGATTAGTTGTTAGTATTACTATAATAAAATGGATCAGTTAATGATGAAAGGAAAAATAATTCCAATGCGATTATGAGGATGTCAATCTTGTATTTGTTTATCCCTCTCAAAGTCCTCTAGAAGGACATTGTTATGTACTAAAAATCTTAAGTATCGTATTTATTTGTAAGCCTCTTTTTTAACGGGATATGAATTTTGGAAATATTTCAAATCAACATGCATGGGTAACTTGGGAATGCAAGGTTACCTGATCAACAGTGGATACTAATCAAGGATTTAACGATATTGGGTTCTTGATAAGAAAAAGACTAAAATGAATCATTATGATCCTTTTTATAAAATTTACATGATCCAAATTAAAATAAAAGGAAGTACACCTTAAGGATGGGTAAGTCCTAAGTGTTGAATCCTAAGGAAATACTACCATACTATGAACTTATGGTAGGTATGAATAAATGACCTATTATAAGTATGCTCAATTGATATTCATAATTAATCATAAAATAAGAAGGATGGTATAGTTAAGATGAAAGGTTGGGTAACATCAAGAAAACAATAAATTCGAATAAGGAATGATACATACTCACACCTTTCAACAATATGAGATTTCACCACCATTATTTATAATGAATATAGATATATTGTATCAATTCTACCCTAAGGTGAAAAATTTACATTAGTGGCATAAAGAGAAACTATGTTGGTATAAAGCAGAGGCTTAATTAAATAAGCTAAGTCAACATTAAATCTGTAATGCTGAACTTAAATAACTATTGTTTGATTTCCATTTATGGTTGTCACTAACTTGTAATCTAGTGAGGTAATTAAGGTAGTTTGGAGGAACTAAATAGTCTTTAATCTTACCGAGATAAGACCTTGGCGGTGACTCATTCAAGGAGGAATAGTCATAAGACCCTAGAGGTGACTCATTTGAGCAGGAATAGCCATGAGACATAGGCTATATTGTCTTTATTTAAATTTACATTAAAAACAAAACAAAGATACGCTACTCCAATATAGAACACTTAATGAGCTACCTAACTATATCCACTACACATTCGTATCCTTATAAAGACAGTTGTCATTATTTGAATCTTGTTGTTTATTAAATGTGTGGATTTTCCCCATCAAGAGTCTAGATTTCATCAAGGTATTACAATAAGTAAAATCCTTGATAAAGTTACAATTATAGATTTGACCTCCTAAGTACACACTCTTATATCAACTTATGATGGCTAATGGAAGGGAATTGGTCTCATAGTAAGGTGAATTGTTATGAAGACACTTACTTTCCCATAGGCATCATAGGATGACATAGAGGTACATCCTCATGTAGGTTAAACTAGATTTGTACCTTGTTCAAGACTTGTAGTTTGTTTTCAAAGCATCTACGTTGTGAATCCATATAATTTAATAAGTGATTAAGGTGAAGCGAAAAAATTCCCTAATGACAAGTGTGTCATCATGGAATTGAGAATGGCATACATGAATTAGAAAATTTGTGTAAATTGGTGTAATTTTTTTATTACCTTTGTCAAGATTTCACCATGATCTAATTTGTAAGATGTCGGATGGGAATTCTATATGGCGGAGTGAAGTAGACACTTAGATAGGAATAAACTGTGAGATTCATGTGGAATTCCTAGGTGGAACCTGTAAACACTTAGATATCTTCACTTAATTATCATATCCTATAAAAGGAGAACCAAGGGATACATTTGATGTATGGGATCATCTTGATTGATGAGGTAGATTGAGTAGGTTCTGTAATATCTCATACAACTACACATGGTTCATGACATTTATCGGAAATGGATTTCATTAAGGTTTATGTTGGATTTAAATATATGGGTATTTAAATCGAGAAGCATAAAGTAAGATTATAAAATATATATATATATATATATATATATATATATATATATATATTCAATGTGAAGTAACAAAGTGGATGTTACATTTTGGTATCAGAGTTGAAGGTTATAGCTCTTGGACCTATTAGGTCCTTACGCTTTCTAAATTTTGATTTTTTATTAGTAAAATAAAATGAAGGATAAAATAATTTACCAAGGATAACAAACTAGACCAAACTATGTTTCAGGTTCGATGGTAGGATAGTTTTCTTTATTTTAAAAAAACTAACAATCCTTCATGACACACTAAATCAGATAGATGCGTGAAGTAGTTGATAAGTGTGAATTGGATCAGCTAAGATAAACAAATTAAGCTAAATGATAACAATTGTCAGGGGATTTTCTATATGGAATGAACTGTCGTAATGAAAGATTCAAAACTTAAGTCTAAAATGACATATAAACCTGCTTAGGGTGGATGAAGCGAGATAAGTAATAATTATCTAAAAATTAGTAGGAAAAAAAAAAAATGAAAGGGGCAACCCTTCTTAAATGAAATCTGCACTTAAACATACTAGTTGTTAGAATGATCCTATAATATATGGAATTATGGATCATTGAGGTCTAAGAAATATGGAAATTTTGCACTAAGTTTCTAATGTGTTGAAGAAATTTTTATGGTGAGCATTAAAATATTTTATAGCCTTGAATATGTTTCTATGAGAAAAACCTTTTGGGTGACCAATTTGGTCGTGGAACAGTGAATTCTTTAGACCATTAAAAGATGCAGTCATGAATACCAACTCATGGATATTATTACTATGGATGGGGAAAAATAATCAAATTTATTGTAGTCTTGTTCGTGCACTTTTTGTATCTTGAGGGAGATAAGAAAATAAGAAATGGATACCAAGAGTAAATATTTGTACTCTTAGGCTTATGATAGAGCTAAGACCATTTCTTGTGAATACTTGACATATTGCAAGTATGTTTAGTTTTATCTTCCCAATTCTTGATGATCATGATTTACAGAGTTGGAAATAATATGAAGTGTCCATGGATTGGCTCTTTTTTCTACTTATTACAGTTTTTTTGTGTGCAACCAAAATCACTCTCATTATTTTGTTCGCATCCTTGGAGAAGCTGTTATTAGTTTGAATGGTAATGGGGATCTACGTTTTAATTTTTTGTGACCCATTGAAATTTTGGCATCTAAGTTATTTACATGAGTGAAACCCTCTTGTTTAAATAATGTTACTTAGCTATCAATTAAGTAATGAATATGGTTAATCATTACATGGCATGAAAAAATATTGATTAGGGTAATTTAGATATGTATGCAGAATTGCTTTATGAGTTGGTGGTTATGTTTTTTTATATATATACAAAAATATGTATATACCGATACTCCAGAGAGTATATGTTATTTAGTGGAGATTACCCACTAACTTAGTTTTACAATATTGAAACTTCGGGTTGAATACTTGACAAGGACTTGTGACATTTATTCTTTCCTTTTTTAGGTATTATACGAGTGAGACCATTCGTGTTGACTCCATGGTATTTGGGATGGATGAAAGTTGATCTTTCAGCTCTTTAGGGATTTCTTGAGTTATTTCAAGTTGTTAATTCTCTTTCTTTGATACACATTTTCACCAGATAGATTTATGGTGAGATTGGGACCTTGGATAAACTCGTAAAATCATGTTGTAATATCTTAGTCTCTGGAATTAAAACAATACCATAGCGTTTTATGTTGTCATATAAGTGGGGATTCATTTTCCTTCTATCTAAGACTTGTAGGAATTGCACCCTCACCTTAGTTTGGGTAATCCTAGTGATTTATATGTATATAAGCACTTATTATGATTTCTTCATCTTCATTCTCTATCATGAATATTATTTCAAGTGGATAGAATAGATAACAGTGAAATTTACTATCCCTTTAAGTGATTGTTTGGAAGATAAATTCTGGTTGAAATGAAATAAATTCATTGTTAGTAGGTTTGTTCATAATCTCGAGAAAAAGATAGGATTAAGTCTTATTTAATCTGCAATTTAGTTTTTCTATTGTCGAATTGGGATTGCATCCACTAAAATGGTCTTTTAAAAAATTACTTGTAGCTTGTTGAAAACATTGTTGTTGGCAAGGTCTATAGAATATAGAGAAACTTTATTCTTTGACACTTTGTAAGGTTTAAAGTAAACAAGTTGTATCAGTCTTCTACAATCCTCCAGACCTCTTGCTTGAGGATAGATAAATAATCTATTAATACTTGTTTGTGAGTCAATGCTTGTTAAGAGTTCCTTAATAAATGTTGTTGATGGCTCATTATGCTTGGGTAACCAAGTTAATAGTTTTTTTGATCAAAATAGGATCTTTGAGTAAAATGAGTAAGTTATGTCAAGGTGGTAGATAGCTGATATATGAAACATCTAAGTTATAATTCATCAAATGGTTGATTGTATTTTGCTTACAGATTAAAGATTGTGATGTCTTGACCTTTTAATAGGAATTTTGTGGCTGGGAAGGCACATTTTAAAAATATTGCTTAAGTATCAGATGATCAAATCCAAGTGCATTACTGAGAAGTAGACACTTAAGTCCTTTTTCCTTCAGATGTCTGAATAAAATTAAGGACTCATAACTTCCTTATGAGGTGATTGTTGGGTTAAGTAGGTATGCTATCTCTCTGAAGATATAATTATGTATGAATTATATCATAATGGATGCTTAAGCTCATGCCAGTTGCAATGAAAGGCTAAGGAAGTATGGGCTTATATATATTTATGAGTATGATCAAGTTTCGGTTGTGGCCTTACTTGAATTTGGATCTTATTACGATTGATTGTATAAGAAGTAACTAAATTGATAGGTTGTATTAAATATTATACAAGATTATATCCTAAGTTAAAAAAGTATAATTTGTCTTAATTCATATAAGTTATTACATTTTATAACTTGAAGGTATTTGATGAAAAGGAATATACCTTGTTTAGGTATTAATGGACTAACAAGAAATACATTGATTGGAGAAGTCATGTTTATGAACTTCTATGGACTGGATATAATAATACAGTGATATATGTAAGGGCTTATAAGGCTATAACATTATTTTACTGATTTTGACTCTTCTTGAGTTATTGGTAGTTAGTTATGATTGTATGGATTTAATGGTTATTCCCTGTTATATAGTCTATCAAATACAATGTAAAACTATTGTTAATGCCTTTCTTACACCATATTAATGACTTATGATGAGAAAAGACTCTTATTGTAAGTAGAGTGGACTCTTTATTGATATTAAAAAGGGACAAAACTAGATTTGAAGATCATTGCTAGAAAATGAAGCAAATAAAATTTGCATAAGGAAAAGGAACATCAAAAAAGGAAAATGTTTTCCTAGAATAAGTTTTCCTTACATAGCTTGATTTGACTATGTGTAGCATATATCGAGTAAACTATTACATGTGTGGATCGTGTTGTAATGGATATATATATATATATATATATATATATATATATATATATCATGTAGAGACTGTGTGAAAATTTTTCTTATTGGACAACTAATACAACCAATAAATTTGTAGTAGATGGAGTAAAAACTGGAAAAACTAGAAGGTAATGAAACAAAAGCAGATGTAATACTATGGGAAATGTAGAAAATCAGCTGTTTGTTGTTTGTTTCAGATTATAAAACTTGTTCCGATTGTTTCTGGTGTGTATATTATAGTTATAGAATGATATGACTGGCTATAAGGATAAGATCGTGATTGAATTTCCAATTAAATGATTGATTTTCCATTGTTAGGATGATAAAAGCCAATAAATATGAGTTTCATGTCTAAAAAAATTCTAACTTAAGCTGGAAAATGTTTCTTGATTCTTCAAAGGATTATTGATATAACATGTATATGACTGTTTCGATTGTGACTATTGAGGAGAAATCATCAAGATGATGATTCATTAAGGGGGTAGGTATGTCATACCCCATGATTTCCGTTTGTCATATTTGGAAATTGTGTCGTAATTATTGAATGAATTTTGATGGTAAGACAATAATCCTTGATTGCGTAGCTATGTGTATAGTTACATGCATGGATGTATGTCTGAGAAGGATATACACACATACATGTAATCACACACATACCCATGCGATATTGCTTATTTCTTTGTAATCGTAATAAATTTGACATTCTCATCTTATATTTTTTTGGTAGGAAGGTAAAGGATACTTACGTTAATGAATATATGAAGTTGGCAGTGCATTGTTCTTATCTCTTTGTTGAAATTAATTGATTTATGTAAACATTATTTTACAACATTTGCTAATGGCCACCTTCCTTTCCGTAAAAGATAATTTGATGTAAATTGATATCTTTCTTGATTGTTGTTTTTATGATTGAATATGATTAATTCAGTTATATATTGAGTAGTGACTTGTTAAGGATGACTGGAATTACTCATTGCTACAAAGTTTTATGTCAGCAAGAAATAAGGTTTTATGCAAAATGAATGACCCGCTCTTGGGATGAAAGTTGTAAACCTTGTATGTAAATACTATATGATTGATCTAGTTCATCAAGTATAAAAATATTATGTATGGTTCAATTGTTCTTTGATCACCATTATTTTCTAGTGGTTCAAGTGATATTTATATTCCATTCAACTATCATTTAGTTGAGAAAAGATGAACTTGTAAATGAAGATTGTGGTATCTCTTAACTATTGTGTGAAAGTTGGGTTGGCAATCAATAGTGTTAGCTTAAATATTGCTAAACCTAAAATGGAAACATTTTATTCTTATTTAAATTATCGGTCAACCAAGACCGCTAAGTGAATTGTTTATTCTTGGATTATTTCAATCTCCAAACAGAGACTTGAACTTTAATTGGTTTATAAGACATGCTAGTATTGGGGTGAGGTTGATTGATTAATGTAAAGGTTAAATTGGTCATTAAGGACCCATGCATTATGAAGAATCATGTTTCAAATAATCCTTGACCTTGCAAAGACTTCATACATACCATAATTGGTAGAAATTTAAGTGTTAAGTGGAGACATAGTCATCATGTAAGTATACTTGACTTAGAATCTATTGCTCCTTGTTGAAAGTTAACTAAGCATTGAGTATTATTGGATTTCACCATGCCAATAAAGGAAGTATTTAATATTTAAAATCTTACTAATTTTTAGGATAACATTGGTGGCGAGTGGGGTAGTTTCAAAATTTCCAACAATGCATTCTATTTTTAAATGCATTAAGTACGCATTTAATTCCTTGGAACCGATGAAGCTTCTTAGAGAAGATGACTGCATGCATACCATTTGGTCATTCTTTTTTTGGTTTGAGAATATAAGTGGAGAGAAGGTTTACTATAGTTGAACTCTGTGAATTTTTAGAAGAGAATCAAGCTCCAACTCCAACCTTTTTGCATGCAAGTTTAGAATTTGTTGTGAGATATTTGATTGGTGATAAATACACTTTTTGGGATTGTTCTGGGGTATTGTGAATATATTTTAGTCACCATTTTTGGGAAGAACTTGGGAGGTGATTCGCTTGAAGTGTTACTTGTGCCTCGAACAATTTGAAGAAGAAATTAATAACGTTTTCGGGTATGATAAACCTTTTCCTTTTTCTAACAGTTTATTCCATTGCACTTTTATGTAAATGAAATTCTTGGCAAAGAGAATTTTAAAATTTTAAAATATTGGGCTTCGGGGTTTGTCGAGAATAAAATCTGAATTGTAACTGAATTGTAAAAAAATTATGGTGTGAATGAGCGATTGTTTCTACCATGTAAGGGTTTCAACGAATCTTCACCTAGGTTATTTTATTATTTTATTATAGGTTGTATGTGATTGCAAACTGTGATTTACCTAGAGGATTATGAAAGGGTAGTTTTGTGACTTTATTGAATTTGATAACAACGGTATCTTGTAAAAAAATGTTCTTGTTGGTCTATTTCCTGGTTTTATTTTCCTGAAAACGTGTATGAAAATTACTAAGGAATTGGGATACAACTACAGTTAGTTACGATTTAAATCGTTTGGTATTACATATTGTAATAAGGGACACAAATGGGGTCAATTTGTGTTATTTATTTCCTATCAACATACCAGTTTTGGGAAAACTAGATAATTCCCTCAACACCCTTTTCTTGTAGTCGCGATTTTGATTAATCATGACTATCTCTCTGTCATAGCCGTGGGAGGTAATCTCCAAGTTTAGCTACATGAGATGACAAGGTATGAATTTTATTCTATTTTTGAGTGTTTAAAGATGAAGATAAATACATAAGGAACTAAAACCATGATTTGGTTATAGATTGATTAGGAGCTTGTCATCCTGAGCCTTATATCACAAATTTTAAGATCTTTATGTAAATAATAGATCATAGAGATAATTCTCTCTGTAGGTGGAAAATAGGACAGTAGCTATAAGTTCCTGCTAACCATCCAGATGGACTGGAATTATGTTTTAAGAATATTCTCTCGTAATTCTAATTTGTCTTAAAAATAAGACATAAGTAGGGAGTAAGCGGTTATGGTGCCTTGGTAGAGAAAGTTTATGAACTTATATGGGTTAATGAGAAACTAAATCAACCCCTTCGTGACTGAAGTATCATTCTAAGCTATATGAATGTGTATTATTTCTATGGGAATATAGTCTCTGATATAATATCTATCTTTAAATAATTTTGTGATATACTTACCGTAGCATTAAAACTATTATTGGTAGTTGACAATCCAGTCGTATTGAGTTTCATGGCTATAGGTAGAGATAATTTCAGTGACTACGTGTATAAGCACCTTTCCTAAAAGTAAATAACTTAGTTTGTAAAAGCTTCCTGAAATTGACAAGTATTTAGTGGTTTTCCGCTAGTGGTTAATTAAAGTGGCAATAAATACCATTTGGCTAGTGATGGTTGAAATAAGTAAATATGTACTTACTTGTATGGAGTACTAGGATAGTAGATAAAGTTAGGAAATAAGTAAATATGTACCTATATGAGTTACTCGAGCAATATAGAAAGGTAAACATAGTAATTTCAAATACCTAAGCTAATAATGTATGGAAAAGGTAAGCTGAATGGATTTTGTGTTTAGCCTCTGATAGCTAAATTTTAGTAAGTCGATAAGTTGTTTGAAGAAGGTATAATTGTATGGTTATGTTGTTATTACTAACTTGTCTTCTCATGTGGATTATATGAATTATTTCAATGTAGCTTTTCATTTACTTAAATGATCAATGGCATAAACCATTAGACATGGGAAAAAGGGTTGGCATACTCGGTTCATATGAACTGATAGGTGCTAACATGTTTTGTAGATGAAGCTCCATAAGATGGAAAAAATATCAAATTTGAAAATTTATCATTTTGATTTACTATACTACTTCATTATAAACTATTGAATCATCATTGTTTCACATGTTATTACAAAGGGAATAAATTAGATACTCAAATGTGTTTGTTCTAAAGTAAATCTATTAAAGATGATTATTTTGATCTCTATAAAGTCTTGTTGTTTAGCTATGTAAATGAATGAAATAAAAGGTTGCAGTTAACGAAAGGAATTCAAAGGAATGTGTATTGACTTTACCCTTTATCACTATCATCATGTTGAGATTTTAGTAAACAAATTAGTATGCCAGTGTGGTAGTACTAATTAGAATACTTTATGATTATACATCTGTCTATAAAATAGTATGATGTAATAATTATGGACAAAACTTAAGGATATTCGTAATACGAGATATGTATTTCCAAATTAAGTAGTGAATTGACCAATATAGAATTGACAAATGTAATATTATAATTTTAATGAGGAAGTGGTATATTTATGAGATAGAAATTACATCATATTAAAGATTTAATATAAGGCATGATGTGATTAAACATTCATGAGCTAATATGTTATGTGGGATGAAGTTTACTTCATTGGTATATTCTTGATTCACTTTGTTAGTATTACTATAATAAAATGGATCCGTTAATGATCAATGGAAAAATAATTCTAATGTGATTATGAGGATGCGAACCTTTTATTTGTTTATCCCTCTCAAAGTCCTCTCGGAAGGAAATTTTTGTACTAAAAATATTAAGTATCATATTTATTTGTTAGCCCCCTTTTTAATTGGCATCTAAGTTTTGGGAATTTTGCAAATCAACATACATGGGTGACTTAGGAATGCAAGGTTACGATCAACAAGTGGATACTAATCCAGGATTTAAAGATATTGGGTTCTTTATAATGGAAAATATTAGAATGAGTCATTAGGATACTTGTGATAAAATTTACATGATCCCTATTAAAATAAAAGGAAGTACACCTTAAGGATGGGTAAGTCCTAAGTGTTGAAGCCTAAGGAAATAATAACATATTATGAGCTTATGGTAGGTATCAATCAATGACCTATTATAAAGTATGCTCAATTTATATTCACAATTAAGCCTAAAATAATAAGGGTGGTATACTTAAGATGAAAGGTTGGGTAACATCAAGAACACAAGAAATTCAAATTAGGAATGATACATACTCACACCTTTCAAAGTGATATGATATTGCAACACCATTATTTATAATCAATATAGATATATGGTACCAATTCTTCCCCAAGGTGAAATATTTACGTTAGTGGCTTAAAGATAAACTACGTTGGTATAAAGCATAGACTTAATTGATTAAGCTAAGACAACATTAAATCTGCAATGCTAAACTTAAACAACTATTTTTTGATTTCCATTTATGGTTGCCACTAACTTGCAATCTAGTGAGGTAATTAAGCTAGTTTGGAGGAACTAAATATTCTTGAATCTAACCGAGATAAGACCTTGGTGGTGACTCATTCGAGGAGGAATAGTCATAAGACCTTAGAGGTGACTCATTTGAGGAGGAATAGTCATAAGACCTTAGAGGTGACTCATTCAAGAAGGAATAGTCACGATACATAGGCTATCTTGTCTTGATGTAAATTTACATTAAAAACAAAAGAAAGATACCCTACTCCAATACAAAATACATAGTGAGATAACTCACTATATCCACTACACAGTGGTATCCTTATAAAGACGGTTGTCATTATTTGGATACTTCTACTTAGTAGTTGTGCGGAGTTTCCTCATCAAGAGTCTAGATTGCAGCAAGGTATTGCAATAAGTACAAACCTTGATAGAGTTACAAACATAGATTTGACCTCCTAAGTATGCACCCTTATATCAACTCATGATGGCTTTGGGAAGGGAAGTGGTCTAGTAGCAAGGTGAATAATTATGAAGACACTTAATTTCCCATATGCATCATAGGATGACATAGAGGTATATCCTCGCATAGATTAAATTTGATTTGTACCTTGTTCAAGACTTGTATCTATTTTCAGCATTTACATTGTGAGTCCATATAAATGAATAAGTGATTAAGATGAAACGAAAATTTCCCTAATGAAAATTTTTTCGTCGAGGAATTAAACATGTCATATATGACTCGAAACTTTGCATAAACTGATGTACGCTGTTGATTACACTACCAATATTTCACCATGATCTAAGTTGTGAGATGCCATATGGGAATTCTATGGCAGAACCCAGGTAGACACTTAGATAGGACTAAGCTGTGAGATTCCTATGGAATTCCTAGGTGGAACCCAGGTAAACACTTACATATATTTTCTTAATTATCATATCATGTAAAAGGAGAACTAAGGTATACAATTGATGTATGGGATTGTACATAGCGATGAGGGAGATCGATTAGGTTCTATAATCTCTCATATTGTTGCACATGGCTCATGAAAATTATCAGAAATGGATTGCATTAAGGTTTATGTTAGATTTAAATATATGGGTATTTAAATCAAGAAGCATAAACTAAGATTATATATATATATATATATATATATATATATATATATATATATATATATATATATATATATATATATACTATATGTGAAGTAACAAAGTGGATGTTACAAAGATGTCCATGTTTAAACTCTCTACCATAACACACCATTCTTATAATAGCTTCAAAAGAGGTCCCGAAACATAACCAAAATATATTCATGTTTCCTTACTCCCTTTAAACCCTAAGTGCATTGCCATATCACCACCTGCAGGTGGTACCCACCCAAACCACATGTAGGCACCGATCCCCTCCATTATGTGATCTTTACAAGAATGTTCTTCATTAATGAAGGAATTTTTGTAGATATGGGAAATACATGCACCCATCCTCTACAACCAAGACAAAGAAATAGTACCAAAAAAAATGTACTATAACATGAAAAAATCATTATAGCAACATAGAAGAACTAGATATGATCCATAAGTAGTATCAAGAACATAAGGGTTTGAATCCATAGACATATATATACATAGTAACAACATCATATATTGATTCACAATTTTTACAGTAGTGAAATACATCAAGAGAACCATAAGCTGGACTAGATACATTAGCGAGTCTCAAAGTATTATCCTCTAATGGATTCATTACATAAGTTATAACAATGATCACACACATATCTCCCATTTATCTCTACCCTATTTCTCACACTTTCTTCACATATTCTTTATACCCCGTTGTTCCTCTTCCATACCAACTAACTCTCTTGTTGTCATGCCAATCAATCCAAAAAAAGGGACTCTCGGGAATCTTCCCTTAATGCATACTCATCACTTAGAGTGATCTCGCCTTCCAAAAGTCATCATGTTTTACCATATTCAAGTATTCTCGGGATGCAATTGCTAGTTAAACGTAACTAAATCCACTTTAAAGATCCTAATTATTTCATGACAACCATAATGATGCCCCATAATATTATTTCCTTGAGCTAGAAGTCTTCGTGTGCTAACCTTATCCATAGCCAATTTTGGTCGCATCACCATGTGCTCCTTTATCAGGACTTTGATCATGATCCAAAATGTGGATACAACTTGAGCTTGTTCTCCATGAGCACAAATCTCCACACTTTCCCCAAAGTCACTTCCACACTAACCTCTTCACCCTAGTGGCCCACAAAAAAACCTCACATGCCTTAGGTGTATAGCTTCCATAGGGGCCTAACACACTAGTTATATAACAACTATCATAACAATATGCTTAACAACTAACCATGTTAGGAAATTTAAGATATGTTTTATCAAAAATATATATACATTCAACATCTTATTCTAATTCTTTAAATAATGTGTAAGAGTTGATAGATAATTGATTTTAATAGATAATCAAATCGTAAAAGAATAATCATAATATTCACTTAAAAACAAGATCCACTAATTATGGATACTTCTCATGGATTTATGCGGAACTTGCTTCAAAAATGAACTTGTAAGCACCCTTTAATATATTTCATAGGTGGAAAATATAATCCTAAACATGTCATAGATGCCAAAAAATGTACAATAGTTCAAGTTTATTTAGACTACTAAAAAAATCAAGAAAAAACTTACAACACATAAAAGCCATTTTCGTATGTTTTGATTATAGTTTCTTCTAGTTTATTTTCATAAACCATCTAATCTAACTATGAAAAAACTTAAATTCAATGTAGTGTACTTAAAAAAATATGATGTTCATTCGGAGAGGTGATAGATGTAGTTTATAGAGTTACTACATTATCTCCATGATTATTCTCTTCATTCTCATCGATTTATTCCATTTTTATTTTTCAAATCTTCCTTCTTTTAAAGTTACATTCTTCTTTCTTATGGCCAAATTTTCCCTTTGAAGTGGCAATTAACATAAAAATAATTGTTGATTAAAATTTCCTATTCAGGTTAGTATTAGGAGAAATCAACAAAACACCAAACAACCTCAAACATGCAAGGGCTTAGTACCTTGGAGATGATGAAAAATGTGAGCGCCAAATGAATGAGTGCCTCCTCGTTGTTATCTCAATAAATCTAAAACTCACAAACACTCAAAATAACAACTTAGATATTTTCATGTGGGATGCCCGACAAAGCAGATCCAAGAAGTAATCACTTCCTTGGTGGTCGACCCCCATGTTGACAAGATAAGAATAAGTTTCAAATGATAAAATGACATGCCAAAAAAATCTATATGAAATATACCAAATAAATGAAATGAAATGAGAATAAGTTTTCAAGTGATAAATGAGGATTGTATCTTGGGATTTTTCTTTGATGATGTAGAATAGCAAAAATGATCACCAAAATGGTCTTACAAGAATGACATAATTTTTCCTCCAAACACCCCAAAATTTGAATCAAAACTTCATAAATAATTTAGAAATTTTTGTTATTTCAAGCTTGAGAGATTTTAGAATTTTCATATGTATTCTTAGAGGGGAAGAAAGGGTTTTATTTATAGATTGAATAAGGATTATAATATAGGGTTAATGAGTAATCAGATTTTGCAAAAGTAACACTATTTAATGGGACATGATTAGGAGTTTATTTGAATGTGGGGTTCATGATATGAAAAAAGAAAAAGAAAAGGTGTGATGTGGAGTGGGGACATGATTTAAATTTTTATGTGGAATAGTGAAGCCATGTGCATAACTTTACACTATTGAATTTTTGAATTTGATGTCGTATTTTCAGATTTTGAATTATTAAATTCATGGGTGGGGTTCATGAATTATTAATTTTGGGGGATTTATTTTCAGGTAGGGATTGATTTTGATTTTATTGAAATAAGTGGGGAACGTGTGGGGTTTTTTATTTGCATGGTTTTTTAGATTATTTAATTATGAGATAGGATGATATGACTTAATTGGAATAATTGATTATTTAGCATATAATGAGGTTTAAGTATGTGAAAGGGGATCAATTAAGTTATAAGATTAATTAATTAAAAACTATTTTGGTGGGAAATGAGACTCATTTGGATAAGCCTATTGAAGGAGAGAAAACATGGGGTGATACCAAAATTTTGTGTCTACATTTTCCCCTTTTTGTTGATTGGTTTGTGATATCAAGCCACGAGATAAAAATAAAAAGGGTTGGATGAAATCATGTGTCTATAAAAGGGATGGGGATGGATAAAAACATGACCAAAGGCATGATGCCCTATGAGAAAAAGGAGCACAATAACAATGAAAAATATGGCGGTGACTCCAATATCACATCAATAAAGGAAAATTATGGTCTAAACAAATATAAGAGACAACATTCTATGGACTAGTGAGTGGGTGGAGACCACTGTAGTATGGATGCAAACCATGATGACCAATGGGTCATAGGTAAACATCAAAGTATGCACAACTGAATGTGAATAGTATGTGAAATCCTTCGTACAAGAGGGATTGAGTGAAAAATCATGCATCTGCAAAAGGGATGAGAATGAAAGTAATGATGCCTCAACACATGAAATGATATATAAGGTGGATATGTAAATAAAATTCCTTAGGGGAATGAATGTAATCATAAATGTGGACACAATGAGCAGATATGATAGAAGTGTGAGATAAAATGCCTAAAAGGGTGATAAATATGGTGATGAAAACATGTTTCATAAGAAAGGTTCATAAGTGATGGAAAATTAGTAGGTGAAGAAAAGAGAAAGTAGTCCCACTTCTTTGGCAAGTAGGAGGAGTCAAGCTACTTTTGTGACGAAACAAAAGTAGAGAAAACATTCATGAAAGAGAATAATATTGGATAGGTGATGACCGTTATGGTATCCTCCAAGATGAAAATGTCAAAGGAATATGGGATGAGGGATGTAGGTGATGATGTTTCCCTGAGAGGGTTGACAAGAATGGAAGAGATAACACCACTCTCAAAAGGAGGAGAGAGAAATTTTATAGAGGAGGAAGAGGACATTGAATAAGACAAGGATATAAATTAGAGCAGACGTGGTGGAGGGAGAGAAAAAAGTACTAATTAAGGAGGTTGAGGATGGGGTGTAATAGGACGGAGAACCCATTGTCCACTAATAACGAGGAGTGTGAACCGTGCTTGATTGTGATGGAAAGAAGAGGAAGAGAATATTATAGAAGGATGATAAGAGATGAAAGAAGATAGATGATAGAGATAAGAGGAGAATAAATAGAGAGGTTACGATGGACTGGAAAAAGAAAATAGAGATAGAGAATAAAAGAATAAATTGATGAGGAAGGACGAACAAGAAGGAGAATACAAAATGAGAGGAGGGAAGAATTAAAAGTAAGAATATGAGATAAAAGGGAAGAGATGTTCCTTAAGAAATAATTAGAAAATATAATAAAGAGGGAAGATGGTGGAAGAAATAAATTATGAAGGAAAAAGAAGAAGAGGACAAGAAAAGGATAGAACAAATGGTGAAGGAGAAAGGAAAAGGAAAAGGGAAAGAGAAGAGAAAAGAGGGCAGAGTAGAGGGTGAAAATGGAAGAGAGATGTGTAATATGAAAGTAGTGGAAACCAAGAAATAGACAATATGTAGAAGATGATGGAGAGAAATGGTGAAAATATGGAGGGTGATGAGTTAGAGGAGAAATGTTAGAGGATGATTGAGAGTGGAAAGATAAGAAAAAGGAATAGACATGAGTAGTGGTAGATTATGAGAAGAGCAAGAAAAGTCAAAAGTGAAGGAGATAAAAGGATGAAAGATGGAGAAGGATATAAGAGATAGGGATGATAGGGGAAGAAGGAAAAAATAAGAAGATGACAAGAGAATGATAGAGGAGAGGATTAAAGGGAGATGAATATAAAAAATTAAGGGAGTGAATAAAGATGAAAGGGATTAGGGAGAGAAAGAATGGAACATAAAAGAAATAAAAAAGTGAAGAAGACATTAACAGGTAGAGGAATATTAGAGAAGGATGATAGGAGAGGTGAATAAGAAGATAAGATGAGGGTAGGGGGTAACATTAGAAGAAAGGAAGAGAAGTATGGAAAAAGGAAGGAGATGAAGAATATGAAGAATTTAAAGAACATGAAAGAGGAGGTAGAATAGATAAGAGAAAGAAAGAAATAATGAGGGGCCAGGAGGCTATAGAGAAGATGAGAGAATGGAAGAGAAACTGGTATGTAACGATGGAAAAGGTAGGGGCAGTAGAGAAAGAAAGGAGGTTTGGTAGTGGGAAGGTGAAAATGATAGGGAAAGAAGAGATGATAGAGAGGAAATGAGAAAAATATTGAACCAAGGTATTAGGAGGAAGACCTAGGAAAATAATGTGAAACTAATCGCATGGAAATTCATGTGGATAATGGGATGGTAAAAAGATGGGACAATGCTGGTGAGCCAGGTTATCAATGGGAAAGTAAGAAGAAAATATTAGGGAAAATGGGGATGAAGATCATATAGAGGAAGTGAAATAAAGAAGGGGTAGAAAGAAGGAAAGGACAACAGATAAAATGATGTGGAAAAAGGAAACCAAAAGGGGAGATATGAAGTGAAGAGTGAGCAATATAAGGAATGTAAAGAGAAGCTAAAAGGGAGGAATAACATGGATTGGAGAAGATGTGGAGATGGATGAGATGAGGATAAGTTAATGATAAGAAAATAGGAAAACGGTGTATGATGAATATAGTAGGGAAATTGAAGAGGGTGAAGGGAAGATGGAGAGGTGGGTAAAAGAGATAATAAAGTGTGAGAGTGGGGAAAAGGGAGGTGATGAAAGAGGAAATGGGGGTTAGAAGAGGCCATGCCAATGAATGAATGTTAGGAGAAGTCCATCGATAATGATCAGTATGGAAATATGGGAGGAATAATGAGGAAAGAGAAAAAGTAAGCGGAAATGGAAGAAGAAATTCCCACTAAGGGATGTTAGGAGAACTCCCGGAAAATTATCGAGAGGACATAGAGGAAGGAAGGAATGAAGATATATTGGAGGAGGTCAAAAAGGAGGAATATGGCTTCGTGGAATGGAGATGAGTGAATATTAGGATAATTCCATCGATAATTATTAGCATGGAAATGGAATATGATTATTAAAGGATGTTAGGGGAATATCAACAACAATGGAGGGTAAGCATGAGGGTATATATATGAAAAATCAAGAGATGGAAGGAAAAAAGAAAAAAAAAGGAGGGATAATGATTTGTGTGAAGATAAAGGTGAATATATGAAGCAGTTGATGAGAATGAATGAGAGAAAGATGGAGAAACACAACATGGTAATAAATGATATTTAGTGGTTAAGTAATATTTCCAAGCAAGAGATGATGGAGATGAAAATTGGTGATGTCGGAGATAATTTTGCATGAGGAAGAAAAAGGAGGGAAGAGGATGTGTTTATGGGGAATGAAGAGAAAATGTGGATGGTGTGAATGTGGAGTGATGGGGAAAGGAAAGATGATGGATCATCCTTAATAGGAACTCTTAATTAAGATCTCCATGCTGCATGAGTGGTTAAGTAGGATCACCTAGCCAAAGAAGAAGAAGAATGATGAAAAGAAGTGGATAATTGAAAGAGTTGATGGGAAGAATGTATGAAAAGATGGACTGAAGGGGAACCCTTAAGTACATTTTCCATACTGTGAAAGTGTGTAAGTAAGTAAGATGATTGAGCATAAGATAGATACAAGGAAGGATGAGAAAATAGCAAGTGGTATATGCAAGAGGTGAACAAGAGGTGGGAGGGGATGATAATAATGAAAGAAGGAAACAAAGGAGTGTAACATAAATGGATGGAGAAATGTATGTGGTATATAATGGAGAGTGTGAGGGTAATCCTTAATTAGGATGCCCATGTTGTGAGAGTGATGATTCCAAAGTTTTAAGTAGAAGATATGGATCATTAAAGAGAGTGTTTATAAATATAGTAACTGATTTGATGTATTTATGGATGAAATTAATAGGGGACATCCTTAAGAGTAAACATATGGATGCATATTTTATGATTTGAGATTTGATCTCTAAGAATGTGGTTGTGATAAAAGGTGACCTTGATGAGATAAATGACACATGACCATAGAAAGGGGCACGTAAGAAATTCATGCTTTGAACTTGATAGGAGGTAAACAAGAAAAGGTAATACTCAAGGAATTGCACTTACAGCCAATAACAAGTGTTAGTACATAAGAAATGACAATTAATTATACCAAAATACCCTGAGGGAGATATGAGTGAAAGATTATCATAAACCTAATGTTGAAATGACAAGGGATTTGAGATGTAACTTGTATGTGGGAAATGGGTTATCCAAAGGTGGATTTCTTTATGTCTATACCCTAGCTCTTGGAAAGGGAAATAATAATAGAAGAAATACTATAAATGTGGGAAGCTTTCTGAAAATGTTGATAAAAGGAAGATTGATCAATGTGGGAAACCTTCCAAATTCCATAATAAAAGAGTATCCATCCTTTGAGGGTATGGTCTACTTTATAAATAATATAGATGGCAAGAATAATATATACAATAGCCATACTTTGAGGGATCGGTTTATTTCTTGTGATTTTTTTTTTACTTTGATTTGCATGCTTTTATTTTTATTTTCCTCTTTTCTATTTCATTTTTTTAATGAACAATTTCCTTCGAGGGATCAATCTATTTTTAGTAACTTTGATTTTTCTTTCTTGTATACATGAATTTTAACTTTACATGGGGAGATCTGGGAATAACTAAGTAGTCCACGTAGGATGGGTTAATGAGTGTCCAATAGACACTCTTAGAACCTTTGCATGAATGCAATACGAGAATGAGAGGGTGACAGATGTAATTATCATGGAGTTATAAAAAAATGGGAGAACTTATCCATAATGAATATGTTGTGAGTAGAGTCATGAAACTTATATTCAAGGTAGCATCAAAGAAGTGATGGCATACCACATAGTTCATATCACTACCATGATAGATGGAAGGTCCTAATGATGGAGGAATGGTCTAAAGACATGACTATCTGCTCGTGGGTGCATGTGTTAACAATAGAATGGATGTAAGTGCAATGCATTAAGAGGTTCAAATTCAAGATTACCATCGAGGAAGCCAAGTGATAGGCCCCAGACCCATACTTACGCGTGATAATATATGGTCCAATCCAGTTGGGAGAGAACATTACCCATTGGATCCTTGATTAACATTACATTTGGGATAAGATAAGAGCTCGATAGGATGGGATACAATGAGATAGATGAGTGAAGGTAAAAAAATATGTGCTACCCTTTAAGGAAGTAAAAATATGCGTCCCTAACAAGATGAGTAGATGGTCCCTTAAAGGAGGGGTAATTATGACCACAACGATGGATTTCAGATAAGATGGAATGGTCCCCCCAAGGGAAGGATGAAAATGACCACAATGGTGGGTTTAGGATGAGAGTGAAAGATTAGATAAGACATCGCATGAGACAGATAAGATGGAATCTATGTGTTTCCTTTAAAAGTGAATAAGTGAGAAAAAGATATGCATCCCAATGAGATGAAACATGACCACAAGGGTGGAATTACGATGAAAATATGGTTCCTCCAAGAGAGACACAATCATGGCCACAAAGGTGGACTTTAGTCAAAAATATAGTCCCTCAATGGAAAGAAAAATATCACCTTAAAGGAGGAATTTGATGAAAATATGATCCCTCAATGGAAGGAAAAATATGGCCTCAAAGGAGGACTTTGATGAACATAAATGGTCCCTTAAGGGATAGACACATATGGTCACAAAAGTGGACTCAAAATGAGATGAAGATTTAGACAAGGTTAGTTTAGATTAGATGGATTTGGACGAGGTAAACAAAACAATGTGAAGGAGTGAAGTCCCCAGTGTCAAGGGGTTTATTTTGATAGTTAAAGCAGATGATATACTCAAGGAAAAGGGGATACCACTCCCCAACAAAAGAGATTATATCATTGTAAGTAGATTAGATGTATATGAGTTAATGGATGTGAAAATATTTTAGATGTTGATGATAACTTTAGATTTGGATTAGGTAGATGAGTTGGGGATCATAGGGAAATAGTGTTGATGAATAATGGAGGACTCTTGTATAAGGAATAATATGTGAAGGAGAGATGTTAATGGAGGATGTATAAGAGGAATTAGAGACTTTGATAGATGTGGAGCTAATTGCAGATAAAATGGTAGAGGAACAATCCTAAAAAAGGTCATCTCTTTTGATGAGATCATGGACAACATTATGAAGGACCTTACAACATTTAGTTTCATGATCCAAGGTACGATGGTAGGCACAAATGAGGTGGGGATCAAATCATGTTGGCTTCTTACTATTTGGGTCAAATGCCTTGATTAGTGGGAGCATGATGAAGGAAACTTGTAAGAATCATTAAAGGGATTTTATATAAGATTTAATTGATATGTTAGGCTATGTATTTTCTTTGGAATATTTAGACTTGGATTTGGATGCAAATTCTTGGGATATGGTTGTTTGAGGTTTCTTGGAGGATTGAGTCATGTCGTTCCATAGTTTTGATTCCGATTTAATGACACTTGAAATTTTAGAGGAAGATTCAGATCTCAAAGGAATGTTGGATGGTTTTGATTTTGTTTGGTGAAGTGATTGTGATGCCTTAAATGGAGAAGGTGGCCCTAGAATAGATTGATTTTGCCCCAAAATAGATGATGTAGATTTAATATTTTTTGGAGGAATGTCTATCTTATTTTGGGGACACACAAGAGATTGTTGTGGAAGTTTACCAAGGTTCTTAGATTTGGACTGTGAAGGAGCATTCTTAGAAGGGATGACAATGATTTCAGTCAAAGGTTCTGAAGGTTGTGTCATAGTTGATACTGGTGGAAGGATTAGTGTTTTGATTATAATATTCAAGGAATTTTGGTTTGATGTGGAAGTATCTGTAGATGAGATAGGAGGAGAGTTTGAATTTTACGGAAGTTGAAGTGTTTTCCAATATTATCCAAATGATGTGAAAGAAGAGGATGATGTGGTCACAGTCCACAATACTTGATTTGATTTCCATGGGTAGAAGTGTGGAAAGAGGAAGGCTGAGATAGAGTCTATAGATGGTATGATAGGTAAAGGCATAATAGATGTGGATGGGGAGTATTAGGAAACGTGATGGATGAGGATGTAGAAATATGAGTAGTATCGGTTTGTCGATAGGGAAGGACATTCCCCCTGAATGAGGAAATCATATTCCTCAATAAGGTCATGAACCATGGTCTAAAAGGCCCTACATTGGTCAATATTATGGCTTGGAACATGATGATAGGTGCAAATAAAATTTGGATTGAACCATGATGGATTCTTATTGTGAGGGATAAAGGATTTGATGGGAGGAAGTGTGATCGTAGATGTTTGAATTAGATGTCGAAGGATATCTGTGTAGGACCCGATCGAAGTGTCAAAAATAAGATAACTCTTATGGGTTTTAAGATGATGTTTTGGATTTGATTTATATGTTGAAGTTTGGGATGTCAATGTATGGAATGGTATATATGTTGAGGATGGGTATAGATAGCATTGTAGTTTTTTGTGTTTTGGTTTCAGTTTTAGTGTTGGTTGATGATTCAAAGCATCACGTGGAATGAACTAAGTAGTTCTTGGAATAGATTTGATAGACAATGAAGGATCCTTTTTACAAGATTCTTCATTTGGAGATGACATGGTTGTAGAAATTTGTGGAGAACAAGAGTACATTTGCATTGGGATAGATGAGGTCAAAGGAGTGTAAGTTGAAGTGGAAGGAAGAGATTGGTTTGGTTTGGGAAGGAGATATCCTTTCTCAATAAAGTCATGAACAATATCTTGAAATGCTCTGTAATGTCTAATATCGTGTTCGGGGCATGATGATATGCATAATCAAGGGTGGAATTAAGCCACAATTAATTCTTGTTATTGAGGTGAAAGGCCTTAATAGGTGGAAGTTTTATTGTAGAAAATTGTAACAAGTTTGGAAGATATCCATAAATGATTCAACAGTGTTAGGCGGTTCTTTGTCTGTGTAGAATCTATTTCTCTTTGGAGAAGAAATGGATGTTTCAGATAATTTGGATGTTGAGGATAAATTTTGAGCATGTTGATGTCTTGATGGCCTGAATTTAGTTTTGGTTTTCATAGTGTTGGATGATTTCAGTTTTAGTTGAAGGGGCATTGTGTGGGATTGTTTAGAGGAAGGAATATTAATTTCTGTATAAGGTATTTTTGAGAAAAATTTTACTATTTGTGAATTTTATTTGAGAGGTTATGTCCTTAGGAGGAACAATAATAATTTCCATTGGAGGATCCAGAGGTGGTGCTGATATAGGTGTAGGAAGCAATATTTGTTTAATGGAATCTAAGGAAGGTGGAGATTGATTTGGTTGCATTGATGAGGTAGAAGGATCATTTGAAGTTGAAGTAAGTTGAAGTTATTTCAAATGTTCTTAAAATGATGTAGGAGGGGAGGATGATGTGGATGTGGTCTCAATGATTGATGTGGTAGGTGCAAGAACTGGGATTGGATCTATGGTTGGTATTATGGGTAAATATGGAATATATGTGGATGATGGAGTGGATGAGGTATATTCGGGTGTGGAATCAATAGTGGATGAGGGTATTGGTATTGAAAGAGGTTCTTGGTGTATAATATTAATTGAAAAAGAATCAAAATCATATGGTTTGGAAGGTAGAAATGGATTTACCGATGGTGGATTTGGTAAGTTTTTTTGAAAGATATCCAGGAGTCGAGATCGAATTGGTTGTGAGGTTGTGTAATATTGGGAAGTAGGGGCATCTTGGGATGGATGATATTTTTGAGGTACATGAAGTGTGGTAAATTAACAAGGGGTGACATTGGCATAAAGTGACGAGGATGGAGTAGGAATCTGTGGTTGACATGATTGAGAAATAGATTTATAGTGAAAGTATTTGTAAATGGGGCTAGAAGGAGGAAAACACGAGGTATTTATGGTGCTAGATGTTTGAGGAGTGGTAGTAATTGATGTGATAGGCATGGAGGTTGTAGTTATGGTTGGTGTGGGTGTAGGATAAGTATTGGATGGATAAGGATATAAGGAATCTTGGTGTGTTAAAGATGGAGGAGATGTTTGATAGGATGTTTGAGGTTGGATCACATATTTGATTTTTGGTACATATAGGAAGTGATCATGCTAGTAAATTGTGGTGATTAGATGGATATTCTAGATGAAGCAGCGATAGAGTTGATATGTATTAGATGGTATTTGTATTGGATGGTCTTGGTTGTACAACATAAGAAGGGATAGAGTTGATTGGATAGGTATTGGATGGTCTTGGTTGTACAACACAAGGAGTGGATGGATAAGGATATAAGGAAGCTTGGTATATTAAACTAGCGGAGATGTTTGATAGGATTATTGATGTTGGATTATGTATTTTATTTTTGGTACATACAAGAAGAGTGTATGCTAGTAAATTGTGGTGATTGGATGGATATTCTAGATGAAGCAGGGATAAAGTTGATATGAAAATGTTATAGGTATAATATGATTATTCAATTGAGTGTATTGACATGATTGATGGGTTTTAATATACATAATCAAGTAGGATGTGCAGGTTCTTTTTAAGAAAAAATGAGATGTGGACTATCGATGAGAACAATCATTCGGGAAAGGGAAATTCTAATGCATAAAGGAGAAAATAGGTAAAAATGAAAAAACACCTATGTATTTCTTCCTCTGTTAGCTGGTTTTACTTCATAATGGCATATTTGGAAGCAACGATTAGTGTCCAAAAATGACTGGTACCTTCAAAGTGTACTATTCATAATCACGGAGGGTCTCATGAAAGAGATTATAAATGTGTGATTCGGTTTAGTGATTGATCTTTGAAAATGTAATTTAGGGTCATGCAAGTTCATAGAATTCACCTACAAAAGAAAATAAGATGATTAGTTAACATGGCAAAGAAAAATGATATAGATGTACGCTAAACTTAATTAATTAGTTAAAAAAATAAAATCACCAACATTCCTTTTCAATTAGAGTGAAAAAGTGGCGAAGCTACGCAATAGTCGAAAAAATAATATAAAGAAATAAAATGGATTAATTGATATGAAATAATGGTGATCAATCATAAGTGAGAAAAATTCAAAAGAAAACATTAAAGTGAATGAATTAAATCCAATGATAGGAATCTATACAAATGATGAAGTAAGGAGGGATTAGTGGATAAATTAGAGGCCACAAAAGTGTGAGATGAATGTAGAAAAATAAAATAATTTAGACTACATGGAAGCGAAGTCAAATTAATAAAAATAATAAATTACTAATGAAATGAGTGACTATATAATTTTCTATAAACTAATGGAAAGAATAATAATGAGAGGGAATAAGACATTGTGATCTAATGATATAGAAAATATCTAAGAAGATAAAAGTGAACCCAAACTTTGGAGACTAAAAGAAAATAATTCAAAAAGGAGGAAATTGGTCATTTTGTAGTGTTTCACATATTGGTGAAGGGTGAACATACTAAAATAAAATTCAATTGATCAAATGATTAAGAAAAATCATAATCTATCTATTGTTATGCACATAGAGTAACTAAGATATGAAAACTAATTGGTAGATGAGAAACTAATAGATAAACTATAGAATGTGTTAATTGATTCAAAATGATAAATGATGAAAGGAACTATACAAATGTATGAATTAAACTCTGAAATCCATTAGTCGAGTCAAAATGAGATCAACTTGATCGGAAGGTAGTGGTATAGGCAGGTAATAAGATGGTGTCAAGTGATGGAAAATATTTTACACAATTACTTTATTGACACATCAATTATATCTTGCACATGGACATAGCTCTTCACATGCACAATGATATAATGAGAATTTTTATCCAAATATCTCTCCTAGTGATTTGGATAACTTACATACACATCCTTCTCCCCTTTACATTCTTCTATCTCCTTCCATTTTCCCTTGCATTCCTTCCTCTTGTGTGCTCTCTTTCTCTCCTATCCCATCATGAAATCCTTGTGTGCACCTCTACAAACTTACCTTACAATCAGCTAAGTCATTGGCATTCCTCTTGCATGCATTGTGCATGCCACTCTTTGCCTCTTGCTTCCATTTATCCTTTATGCCCACACTCCATGCATTCACCTTCTTTCTATTCATCTTGGTGCATCTCTAAAAGTAAAATCATAGGGGTAGGCTCAAATGAGCATCAAGATTCCATGTGTCTAGATCCCCAAAATTTACACTTGCCGTTGAAAATTATTTGACTTAACGGAGGGTGCTAAGTGTCTTAATGACGTAATATCAAAAGGAAAGTCTAGAGGCAATTCCCAAAGAAGCGCACGCCTTTCACATGTCCCTAGTCCAAAAAAGGGATAGAGTCGAGGGTTGAATAGTTAAATGAGAGGCGAGCCGGAGAGAGTGCCAAAATTCAACACAACACTATTTCAAAGATAAAATTTGGGGTGGGTTTCCAAAAAAGTGCCAAGCCGCCACGTGTCTAGGGTCATAATTTTTGGCCCGCCAAGCAAAGAGACTTAGGAAAAATACAAAGGAGCCCAAGGAGCCCACGAAATCCACCACATTTTAGGGTCAAACTTTTGGCCTACCAAGCAAAGAGACTTAGGAAAAATACAAAGGAGCCTAAGGAGCCCGTGGAAGCTGCCACATGTCGATCTGATGTGATTTCAAGAGCATAAAGACAGAGCTGAATCTCTAAGAAGTGCAAGGCCACCACATGGACTGGTATGGATATAACTCTTCCTCCTACGTGCCCAAATATTCAAATGAGCATTTCTTTTGGATCAATTCTCAAAATCAAAAATCGGCACCGTTAGAAAGATCTCAGCCTCATTTATGCCTTAGAGATTTGAAACTTTAATTTTAGAAAGGTTAGGTAGGGATAAAATGGGAAAACATCTATTAGGCCATTAATTCATAATCATATTTCTTCAACCACCAGATCCAATATGATTCAATCCATCATTTTTCCTCCTTCGAGGTCTTGAACAAATATTTGATGCAGACGCGACCGATTTGGGGCAATATTGACGATGGTGGTTGAGCTTTGAATTAATTTTCCCACTTCTCTCTCTCCTTCTTTCCTCTATTCTGAATCTATAAAAACATGTTCAGGGCTCATTGTAATGATTGGACACTCTAGATCCTTACGCATGTTGCTAAGGACTCTATATTTTCTATATTTTGAGTTGTAGACCTCCATGTTTGGATCTTGCATGTGGATATCGGTGTCTTTATCATTGTAACAGTTTTTTGCATTCTTGGAATTAATAGAAGCATAATTTTGTGAATATTCTCTATCCTAATGTGTTTTAATTCCTTCTTCTTTCCTCTTCTCTTACATTGTGTATTGTTGAGCTACTTTAGGTCCCCTATAGTTCCATATTTTGTTGTGTTCCATGAGAATGATTTGGTGAATGTGTTTTTTTCTATGCTACTCATGCCTAGCCTCCTTTCACACATCCCTTATCATTATTGCTCAAGATAGATAGTTTTCACCCCCTTTTATGGTGCTATCACTCTTTGGTGTAGTTTGGTTCATGTTATCCTTGTTTCCCTAGTCCTTGGCATTCTTAGCTTAGTTTCCTCTTTCAGCACTAGGAGTCGTAGTAGGAGTAGAAATAGATAGAGGAACTGACATTCTCTAGAGATCCATCCCAAGCTCACAAGGTTCCACAACTTGGGGATAATTCCATTGTGGTCTCAAACACCTCAGCCCTTTTGAGATCCGAGATGTGGGTACATATTTGAGTAACCAACAGTTTATGGCATGCCCAGTGAGACCAACATTGAAAGCTCAAATTTCATATCTCTAAGTTCTGGTGTGTGAACTTAGTGTTTCAGCCTTTAGAGGCTCATTTCAAACACATCGGCGACTCCCAATATTTTAAGATCTTTGTTTTGGCAATTGAGCACCTTTTCATGAGAAGAGTGCACACAAGAAGAAGTGTAGTAGTTGGAGACTCTTTTGAATACCTCTAGCTATCCCTAAGAAAATTTCATTCTCAAAAGCTTACACATGCATTTCTATCTCCAGCACGTCATGCACACTCAACTCCTCTTAAAAATAGACAACCTATGTTCCCTGTAATGGTACATCATTCACCTCCTCCATTAAGAAGCTTTGAAAATTTTGATGGATGGAGTCCCTTACTCCTAGATGTGCAACATGATATCCCAAATGGCACGCTTAAGAGTATCCCTTACTTTATTGGTGAGAATCAAGTCACCCCTCAAGAGCATATCCAGGATGTGGAAAATGTGTGTTCACTCTATCTGATCACACATAATGATGTAGCAGTCAGGCTGCTTGTAACATCTTTCAAAGGTAAATAACTTCAATGGTACTAAGGCTTGAGACTTGGATCTATCACCACCTAGGATGAGCTGGGAACAACTCTATGTAGTTATTTTGAAGACAAATCAGATCACCTATCTTTGGTGGAGCAACTGACAACAATAAGGAGGGCACCTAATGAGAAAATGACTGATTTCAACATCATATTTCAAAATACTTGGGATATAATCCCTCTTGTGGTAAGACCTACATCCCAACATGCTTTCATTTATTAGCTCAACAATGATATTTTAGTTATGATCCAATCTATGGGAGGTAGGACTCTACCAGTTACTTATAACATTACAGTAAGGGTAGAAAATAGTCTCATTCAGGTGGGAAAGTTGGCTCCTAGACCACCCATGCCCTTGTTCCTAAAAATTTCACAAGCACCCTAGCCTTCTATAGCCTCTATTCCTACTCCTGAGCAAAGCACACAACTGGTGTTTGACATCTTGTTCTCCATCACAACAAAAGGAAGATGAAGAATTGAAGACCTTGGTTAGAAATTTATCAAACAAGGTCATATCATTAGAAAAGAAGTAAGTGCAAGCGTATAGAGGTAATTGCAATCAGGCACATGGCTGCGAATCATCCTTGGTGAAATTAATACGGAAATCAGAGATATAATCCCAACCAACAGAATGATAGATGACAGCCTAATACACATCTACCCTTACAAGTTTTCCCTCCCGTGCCTTCTCTCCCAGAACCCACCACAAGACGAGCACTCATTCAAGTTTAGAACAACTTAGCACAAGAATCTGAGTGGTGATTTCCTTGCAAAATGCCTCATAGTGAGTATCATTGTTCTAATGTTACGAATGCCAAAGCCTTCATGATCTAGAATGCTTCATCCTGTGAGCCCTCAACAAGTTCCCATGAAGTAGATAATCTAGAAGGGCTAGAAGTTCCTCTAGAATCTAATTTGATGTTATTTGGTGCAGAGAACTTCTATGCAATCAATGAAAGCTGTAAAATATACAAATAGACAATGCATCTAAGTTGTGGACAACACAAGATATAAGAAAAGAATGTTAGATTCAAACATGTAGGTCATAATCCCAACAATACAAGCATATCTTTAGAAGAAAAAAGAATCAGAAAAGACCTCTTGCAACAAAAGCATTCAAATCCCTATGTAGGAGGTCCTGTGTAAATCTATGTCTGAAGTAGCACGCGCCCATCCTTTGGTAGGCCAAGCCTTTGCTCCAGCTAAAATTCAGGCTTCCATGCCTGAATAGTCAAAAAGGGATGTTGTTCCCCAAATGCATAAGGTGGGAGGCCTTCCATTTAACATTGTTGACCAAATGAAGAAAACAAACATAAACATCACAATGTGGGATCCCCTGACCATTTCATCTCAATGGGATCTATTACATGAAGCTCGATGCAACTTCAGTGTGTTGTTGACTGGTTATGTAGAATCCATGCAATTCTATCAAAATTTGCCAGGAAGAGGAGAAAGAAGTAAGTAAAAATGCTAAAACCCCACCCTTCTATATGTCCTTGATTATAGGCACACACCTAGTGCATAACTACTTGATTGACTCAGGTTCTAGTACTTATGTTATGCCTAAGAAGATAGCTGATGTCTTACGTCTGAAATATAGCCCTTTGTCTAAAGGGGTCCTATAACTTTATGGCTCAAATTTAACCACCTTAGGAGTCATCAAGTATCTTGAGTTAACCCTCCTGCATGTCCAAGCACGACAATTAATCAAGATGTGTCAATTATTGACCTACCTCCTTTATTTTCCCTATGTCTATCAAGAGAATTTACTGCTAAAGTGGGTGGTTACTTGTCTTCTGATTGGTCTCATATGTTACTCAAGACAAGGTATGGTACTGGTTTACCATACAAGCTGAGCCTATATTTTCTTATCATGTAGAGCCATGTGTCCCATTTCCTCTCCAAGCCAATTGTCTTATCCAAGAAGAACAAGTTTTAGTTCCTGAAGAGAAGTCTCTTCCACCCTTTGTTCCAGACCTAGTACTTGATGAATGGGTGGAGAGGCATCACAAATTTGATCCCTATGTTGAATAACTAGAATCCTATGAAATTGGGCTTTGTACTTATTAGATTCTAGAAGAAGACGTTATGCTTCTATGTGCACTCATAGGAGATAAAGTTCAAACTGGTCTATGGAAGTTGTACTTTGATGGATCTAGAAGTAGAAATGGCACGGGAGCAGGAGTGGTTCTCATTTCCCCTAAGGATGATAAATTCTTCTTCACGCATAGGCTGTAGTTTGCATGTTCTAACAATGTGGTAGATTATGAAGTGTTGGTGAATGAATTGTTTTTCAACGAAAAGAAGAAAATTAAAGCGCTGTAGATCTTTGGGGACATATAATTGGTCATCCACCAAGTCACCAAAAAATTCTAGAAAAATAATAAGCTTCTTAAAGCTTATAAATATAGAGTTTGGGACCTACTTGAGAGCTTTGATGCCCTTAATCTGCAAGTAGTTCCACACAGAATGAATAGAGAAACCGACCAAATGGCTTAGTTCACAATTTTCTCTTGTTGAGGACTTTGTCAAAGGAAACACTCAACACATTAACATGGTAATCAGACAATCTATTCCAGATAATAACACTAGCTAGAAAGTGTTCAATAGTGACATGCAGATCGTCCAGTTTATCTAGAATGAAGATGAATTTTCATCAAGTATGCAAGTTGACTTACATGATAGCTATGGTGACCAAGGAACATAGCTAAAGACAAATAAGTTTCCTAGAGGTCTGATCACCTTAGGGTGAGGAAAGATACGTGCAAGCTGCACAACAAGATTTCTCTCCCATTACTATTGTGCATGGAAAGGAGATGCTGCTCAGTAGGACTTGTGCATATGAGGAAAAACAAGCCTTCATCTCTCTCTACCAAAAATGCAATGACATTTTCTCATGGGAGTATGAATACCTCTAAGGTTTTGATCTAAGTGTTGCTCAACACTCCATTGACCTTGATCCTAGCATAAAGCACATCAGAAAGAAACAACAACCAGTCAATCCAAAGATAGAGCCACTCATGAGAAAGGAACTATCAAAACTCACTAAGGCAAAAATTATCTTTCCTACCAAATACTCTACCTGGTCATAAATTTGGTTCCAGTAAGCAAGAAGAATGGTGAAATTAGACTTTGTGTTGATTTTAGATATTTGAATAAGGCATATCTAAAAGATCACTATCTTTTTCCTTCAATGGAGTAGATTCTCATGAGACCGTGGTTTGGCGCACAAAGGTTCTCCATGTTAGATGGGTATTCGGGTTCCAACTAGATCTGTTAAAGGAAGAGGATCAATTCAAAAGCAGAATTTACAACCAAGTGGGGAACATATGCATACTTGAAAATTCCCTTTGGTTTGCCAAATGCGGGCACAACATTTCAACGTGCCATGGATATTATCTTCAAAGGTTACATGAATGATTTCATCTTGGTTTACCTTGATGATATAACTCTCTTCTCAATGTAAAATGTGGATCACAAGGTGCATCGGGAAAGGTCTTTGAGAGATGTAGAGAATTTGGGTTATCTCTTAACCCCAAGAAGTGAAATTTTGTGATGGCTCAGGGTAGGCTCTTGGGCCATGTAGTTTCAAAGGATGGCATCATGATTGATCCTGAGTGCATTTCAGCCATCCTAGCCCTTTCCCTAACGGCACACAAAAAGGCATTATAGTCCTTCCTTGGTAAGATTAAACTTGTTAGGAATTTTATCCCTAACTTTACGGGACTGGTTCGGCTCATCACCCATATGTTCAGGAAGGACATAGCCTTCACATGGACAACATAAGGAAGAGAAATTTTAAACAAGATCAAGAAAGAGATTGCTTGTGTGCCAACACTCCTCAATCCATATTACTCAAAGTATTTCATCCTCTATGCTTATGGTGCCAATGTAATAATTACTACTATCTTAATACAGGAAAATGAACAAGGGCTAGAACAACTAGTGGCCTTCTTTAGCTTGGATTTGAAGGATTATGAATTGAAATACAGTCACATAGAGAATAAGGTCTTTGCCATCATGCGCACACTCAATAAATTCAAGAGCATGCTCACCACAAATCATATCAAGGTGTTAGTCTCCCACTCATCTATCAGAGAATTCATCATGGGAGTAGAAATTAGTGAGAAGAGAGCACGATGGGTGACAAAAATCATGGAATATGATGTGACTATTAAGGCCACAAATTTGGTAAGAGGTAGTGCACTCTGCAAGCAGATTGTTGAGGATGCATAGAGTGAACTTGAGGCTTCATTATTTCTAGATGAAGACTTCCCACATGTAGAACATGAACAAAATATAGACCCAGCGCACGTGATTGGATGAAGGACATGATCACATTCCATTTCAAGGGTGCATACCCTCCCGGTTTGAACAAAGTAAAGAGAAGGAATCGAGGTTTCAATCCACCCCTTATGTTTTTATCGATGGAATTCTCTTAAAAATAAATCTAGATGGCATGTTGTTAAGATGTATCAATGAAATCTTGATTGAACATGTGTTAGCATAATTTCATGATGGATTCTATGGTGTACACTTCTCTACCAAAACTATAGCAATGAAGATCATAATGGAAGGTATATTTTTGCCTACCCTATTTATAGATGCACATAGGTGGGTCACAAAATGTAAGGAGTGCACTTTCTTTGCGGGAAAGAAACTATTAGCGTGCTTCTTCCTCGACTAGTCTAAACAGATCATCCTTTTGCACAATGGGGTATCGACTTCATAGGCATGATCAATCCACCTTAAAGCATTGGACATAAGTGGGTGCTGACAGCTACAAATTACTTCACTAGATGGACAGAAGCTATCGCACTTAAGGAATCAACTAAGGCAGTCATCCTTGACTTTCTTGAAGGTTTAGTCATAAGGTTTGGCATTCCTCAAACCATTATCTATGATAATGCAAAGGCCTTCCTTGGTGCTAAAATCACTGATTGGGCTCTAAGTCTGGGAATTTACTTGAAAACCTCTTCCAACTATTACCCTTAGGGCAACGGTCTAGCAGAATCAACAAACAAGAACTTGATCAGAATCATGAAGCACACAATGAACATTAGCCAAAGACAGTGGCATAAAAAGTTCTTATGTGTGCTTTGGGTAGATAGAATCATAGTAAAAAAAGCAATAGGAACTTCGCCTTACAAGCTTTTCTATGGTAAGGAGGCTACCCTTCCTTTGACACTAGAACTAAATTCATTGGCACTTGCCTAACAGCTGGAATTTGAGGGCACGGATTAGAGAGAAATCAAGATGGTAGATTCGGTTCATCTTGAATAACTTAGAGACTACTGCCATGATCAAGCTAGAATAACATCAACAAGCAAAAAATAAATGGTTTTGTGAAAGGCTAGGCCTCAAGCTTTCAAAGTTGGGGACCTGGTTCTTAAATTGGATTCTAATGAGTTAAACCAGGCACCATTCAAAGTTTGATACACTTTGGCATGGCCAATACATCATCAATTCCTACAAAAGCTAACTCTTTCGAGTTAACTCATCGAATGGAAGCACTTGCTAATCCCAATAAACATGATTTATCTCAAACCATTCTATTAGGTTTTTTTCATCATGTTGTATTTATTAAGTAGTTTCAATTCCTCCAAGTGTGCTCCGCATGCATTTTTATTTGTACATAGTTATTTCCCTCGTGTGCTTCATGCATGTGCTCTTTTGTTACTTCTAGAATGTAGAGCTTCTCTCAGTAGTTAAGAGATTCACAACGAGTATAGACATGATTTTCAAGTGATTATAGGGGAATTTTTATGATTGAACAAATTCTCTCCATGCCCAATGGATGCTTAAGGCTATTGATCTCTTTCATCTAGTAGGTAGATGGCCCCAAAAGTCACCAAAACTATTATCCAAATAGCATTCCTAATGATTTGGATAACTTGCATAAACATCCTTCTCCCCTTTGCATTCTTCTATCTCCTTCCATTTTCCCTTGCACACCTTCCTCCAACACTCGCTTTCTCTCCTATCTTGTTGTGCACTCCTTACATGCATCTCTACAAACTTACCTTCCAATCATATAAGTCCTGGCATTCCTCTTGCATGCATTGCACATGCCCCTCTTTGCCACTTTCTTCCATTTATCCGTTACACCCACACTTCATGCGTTTACCTTCTTTCTAGTCACTTGGCACATATCCAATAGTTAAATCCTAGGGGTAGGCTCAAATGAGCATCAATCTTCCACGTGTCTAAAGCCCCAAAAGTTACACCATTCATTGAAAAGTCTTCCACTCGGTGAAGGGTGCCAAGTGTCTTAAAGGCGCAATATCAAAAGGAAATTCTTGAGGCAGTCCCCAAAGAAGCTTTGGCCTTCCACATGTCCCTAGTCCGAAAAAGGGATAGAGTCAAGGGTTGAATAGTCAAATAAGATAAAGGCCAGTGGAGAGTGCCAAGTGTCAGCATGACACTATTTCAAAGATTAAATTTTGGGGCGGGTTTCCAAACAAGCGCCAATCTGTCATGTGTCTAGGGTTAGACTTTTGGCCCATAAAGAAAAGAGACTTATGAAAAATACAAAGGATCCCAAGGAGCTCGTCGAAGCCGCCACGTGTCCAGGGTTAGAATTTTGGCCCACCAAGCAAAGAGACTTAGGAAAAATACAAAGGATCCCAAGGATCCCATGGAAGCCACCACGTGTTGATCCGATGTAATTTCAAGAGCATAAAGATGGGGCTTAATCTCCAAGAAACACAAGGCCACCATGTGAACTGTTATGGATAGAAATATTCCTCTGCATGCCTAAATATTCAAATGAGCATATCTTTTGGCTCAGTGCTCGAAATTTGACAAATCTGGCACCATTGGAAAGATCTCAACCTCATCTATGCCTTGGAGATCTGAAAATTTAATTTTGGAGAGGTTAGGTAGGGAGAAAATGGGAAAAATTCTATCAGGCCATTAACACAGAATTAGATTTCTTCAACCACCAGATCTCATATGATTCAATCCACCATTCCTCCTCCTTCAAGGTGCCAAACAAATAATTGATGTAGACACGAAAGATTTGGGGTGACATTGATGATGGTGGTTGAGCTTCAAATTAATTTTCCCACTTCTCTCTCTCCTTCTTTCCTCTGGGTGAATCTATAAAGATAGGGTTGGGGCTCATTGTAATGGTTGGACACTCTAGATCCTTACGCATGTTGCTAAGGACTCCATATTTTCGTATTTTGAGTTGCAAACCTCCATGTTTGGCTCTTGCATGTGGATATCAGCCTCCTTATCATTGTAATAGTTCTGTGCATTCCTAGAAGTAATAGAAGCATCATTTTGTGACTATTATCTGTCCTAACATGTTTGCATTCCTTCTTCTTTCCTCTTCTCTTGCATTGTGTATTGTTGTGCTACTTTAGGTCCCCTGCAGTTCCATATTTGGTTGTGTTCCATGAGAACGATTTATTGAATGCATTTTTTTTTCTATCTTACTCATGCCTAGCCTCCTTTCACACATCCCCTATCATTCTCACTTAGAACAGATAGTGTTCACCCCTCTTTTCTCATGCTATCACCTTTTAGTGTAGTTTTCTTCATGTTATCCTTCTTTCCCTAGTCTCTTTACATTATTAGCTTAGTTTCCCATTTTAGCACTAGAGGTAGTAGTAGCAGTAGAAGTAGATAGAGGAACTGGCCTTCTCCAGAGATCTGTCCTAAGCACAAAAGGTCCCACAACTTGGGGATGGTTCCATTGTAGCCTCAAACACCTCAGCCCTTTTGAGATCTGAGACGTGGGTGCATGTTTGAGCCACCAACAAGAATCAGAAAAAATCTAAATGAGAAATATATATTTTCTATGGTGATGTAAGAAATTATAAGCCAATTGCTATAAATAGACTGTAAAGTTACTAAATTTCACTTAAATATTGAAAGGTGTTGTTTATTAAGGACTCGATTTATAAATGTGTTCTACTGATTTGTAAGCTAATTGCTATAAGGAGATCAGTAGCTATACACAAATCTGGTTTGAATTTAAAACATCGACATGCCTCATAATGAGAATCACAAAAATTGAAACAAGAAATATTTCATTGGCTATGATACATAATGAAAATCGCAAAAAATCGTAAGAAGGAAATCAAAATAAATTATAGATATATCTACAAAAATACAACCTTTATAAAAAAATTATTTATAAATTACAACTATTTGAAAAAGCTAAGTTGTCAACATATTTTGATTTTCCATGCATAAATAATTTACAATGACATAATGATAATCACAAAAATTTAAACGAGAAATATATAATTGGCTATGGCAATGGTTAACCAATGATAGTGGCTTAGTGTGTGAGAGACAGATGAGTAAGGATGAGCGTATGGAGAAAGATCAGATGGAGTGGTGTGGATTGAGAGCTACGTGGAGTTGGGAGGAAGCTCGGTGGGCATGGGAAATAGATCAAGAAGAGGGAAGCTCTATTGAGAGGTTAGATAAGGTGAGTGGGATAGCTTGGCGTGGGCGTGGGGGATAGTGAGAGAGTTTGGGATAGGATTAGTGGAGTCGGTGAGGTAGCTCATTTGAGTTAGCCAAGATAGGGGAGGGAATGAAACATAGGAGAATAGGTCGGAGGGATAGATTAGGAAAATACACTATTATTATTTTGTTTTTGTTTTTTCATGTTTTTTTAATTACAAATAAGCTTCATATCAACTATAAACAAATTCACAAACCAAACCAATCGAAAATAGGAAAATTATTTACCTTGAAGATGACATATACCACTAATATTAATAGAGATAACACTAAAACTTACAAAAACATATGCCTCAAAGATGAAATATTTGTCACGAGAGATCAGAAAGCGAAGATACAAGAGAATTGGTATATTTGCGATACCTACACAAAATGATTAAAGGAACAAATCAAAATAAATGACCAAATCTTAGACCTATCCCACAGGGCATGCCAAATATGTTGATTGGATTTTCCTATTCAGATTAGTATTACGAGAAATCAACAAAAACCAAACCTATAACATGCAAGGGCTTAGTACCTTGTAAATGATGAGAGATGTGGGTGTTAAATGGATGAGGGCCTCCTTGTTGCGATCTCAATAAACCCTGCAACTCATAGACACCTGAAAAAATAATATTAGGTATTTTCATGTGGGGGTTGGTAGATAGAGAAGATCCGAGAAGAATTTAATTCCTTGGTGGATGTCAACTCCTGTGTTCACAAGATAAAAATAAGTTTCAAATGATAAAATGGCATGACAAAAAAAGAGATTTGCAATATCCTGAATAAATTAAATGAAATGAGAATAAGTTTTCAAGTGATAAATGAGGATTGTACTAGGATTATTCTTTGTTGATGTAGAAGAGCAAAAAATGATCATCAAAAGGCCTTACGAGAGTGGTAGAATTTTTCCTCCAAACACCCCAAAATTTGCTTCAAAACTTCACAAATAATTTGATTTTTTTTTAATTTCAAGCTTGAGAATTTTCAATTTTTTCATATCTATTCTTAGAGGGGGAAAGTGTTTTATTTATAGATTGAGTATGGATTAGAATCTAGGGTCAACAATTAATCAAGGTTTGTAAAAGTATCCATGTTTAAATGGACATGATTAGGAGTTGATTTGATTGTGGGGTTCATGATTTGAAAAAAAGGTGTGATGTTGAGTGGGGACATGATTTAAAATGTTAGGTGGAATAGTGAAGTCATGTGCATAACTTTACACTATTGAATTTTTGAATTTGATATCGGATTTTGGGATTTTGAAATATTAAATTCATGGGTGGGGTTCATGAATTAACAATTGTGGGGATTGATTTTGATTTGATTGAATTAAGTGGGGAACATGTGGGGTTTTTATTTGCGTGGTTTTTTAGATTATTTAATTATGATATAGGATGATATGACTTAATTGGAATAATTGATTATTTAGCATATAATGAGGTTTAAGTATGTGAAAGGGGATCAATTAAGTTATAAGATTAATTAATTGAACACACATTTTTTTGGGAAACAAGATTCACTTGGATAAACCTGTTGAAGGAGAGAAAAATTGGGGTGATACCAAAATTTAGTGTCTACACTAACTCTTAAATTTCTTGTTTTCTTGTCTTTACAGGAGGTTTATAATTTGATTTTGATTTTTGAATCATGAAGGTTTACTTTTTGATTTTTGAGTGAGAATTTCCTGAGTGGTGTTCTCTTTAGAATACAAATTTTCCATTACATGCTCTTCTTGAATCAGAAGAGAGGACATAGTGTCCAGATCAGGTAAATCAGACTCATTTTGATATTTAGAGTTAAGGATAGAGATAAAGTTCCTAAATTTTTCATGAAAAGTAATCTAAATGATAAAATAATGAATTTTATCATGAAACAATTCACAATTACATCCATCCACCGATTCTTTTATGTTTTTATTTTACCTAGATAATCAACAATTTTATCACCACCCTTTATGGGAATTATAAACAATTGCATTATGAGTTTAATTATTTTAGAGATACTACTTCCTTCATGTATGGTTTCTAATTGTTTTCATGCATATGTAGGAGAATCTATATGACCTATATGCATTAAAAATCATCTCTTGTTCTTTGAAATAGGATCGAATGGGATTCTTGTGATATTTGAGAGAAGGAGCTAAGATTTTCAAGGTTTTCATGCTTTCCAGGTGGGTCATTTTTTCACACTAGCTACAAGATACCATATTTTTCTTTCCAGGAACAAGATTTTAACCTAAGTCTCATAATACTTTATTTATTTAATTTAATAATTGAGATTTATCCATTGAGAAACCAAAGCATTGCTTTGGCCATATTTAACAAATGCACACATGACTATGAAGAAAAATTTAACTTAAACACCAATAAAATCCTAGGAGAAAAATGAATTAAAATTTCAATTAAAATATCTCTTTCACTTGATAAAAATATCTAAACAAAGTTAAATAACCAAGGAGGAATCAATGAGAACAAAAAAACAAGTCATGAGTAAGACTATAGGGATAAAGAGAAAAAGTTATAAAGATTGTAAATTTTGAAACCCATAAGACAAAGGAATTCAAAACCCGTAGTACAAAGAAATATACACCCGTGGTAAAAATAAAATATTAAACCCACGATATATAGAAAATAAAGTACGTGGTGAAGTAGGATATGAAACTTGTCGGAAAAAAAAATAGGGAACATGTTGGATTTACGGATAATTCTAATGCAGATCCCCATGGTAGATGTGAAGTTCTAGAATTAAATTAAAACATATAGATTATTAGGCATTCAAAAAGGTTAACAAGTCAACAAAAATATGCATTGAAAAAACAAAGAACCATGCAAAGAAAAGATATAAACAATATTACACTTTGCAAAAAACAATATATATGAGGTTATTTTCTATTAGTTCACACTTGCAGATTCTACATACAATTCGAAGACTAATTAAAAGTAAAAATATCTTGTTAAACTGTATATACATGTAGTTAGCTCAATGGGTCACTTTTTCACATTCTAACATGGTTATGACAGAGATGATAAACAATATGTGAAATAACGTGGAGAAGTTCTATTGGTCCACATCTAACTAAATCTAATAAAGTTTTAAAATAAAGTAGTGAAAATAGTGGTTTATTCTTATTGGTTAGCCACTTCCATGTTTAACAATAGACTAACAATGTGAAATGTAAAAAGACTTGGAACTTTTCTATTGGATCATATTTCGCATTAAACAAAAACAGGATATCAAAAGACTTAATTTGCGAAGAGTGTGTAATGAAATTATTGGTTCTCACTTCATAACTGAATAAAAAATCTATTAAAGCTCTAGACAATGAAACTACCTAGAATTTTCTTATAGGCCAAAAATTTGGAATGATAATATGTTACTTTTTAATTTCGAGGTAGACATAAAACCATTAATTAACCATATTCCAACTAAACCAATCGGGTCCGACACTCTAAGTAGAAGAAGGTACAAACACACAAAAAAATTAGGGGGTGAAACACGCCGCAAAACAAGAGGGCATGTGGAGGAATTCTGTCACTTTGAAGTAGAGATATACTCAATGGAACTCGGACCTATAGAATAAGCTAAAAAAGATAGCTAATTTTTAGGTCCAGTAATGGAAAAGGATAAAGAGAGGGTCTCCTTCGCAAGAATGAATTATTCAAATTATACACACAGATATAACGACTATATATAAATAAATGTGAAATATTTTTAAAAAGTGCAGACACATGATTAAACCACAAAAGTCAAATAAAAAGTCACAGACAGAGAAAAATTACATATATCTATGCACACTAAATATACAAGCAAGATCTAAACAACTAGTCCTCTAATATTCTTATAATATTTGGGAGAAAATTGGATTTTTACACTTGAATAAATTGAATTCGATGGAAGAAAAAGTAGGGTTTCGTAAATATGAAAAAAAAAAATTCAATTTATTAACCCTGCAAATAAAAAACATCCAGATCTATCTCTACACAAGCATAACCACCATCTACGATCTGTGTTAGGAAATTAACAGGATGAATAATTAACAAATAATAAATCCATGATATAATTTTTGAATATTTTAGATCACAAAGTGTAGTTAAATTAGATATGGATTAATATGTTTTACATTGCATATTGCATAACATGAACATAAAGTAAATAGAGAAATGTAAGCTGTCACATGAACATTAAATTTAATTGGGAAAACCATGAAAGGTAAAAAAACCATTGAGAAATCACTTATATTTATTGATAATACACTTTTACATAGCACTCCCATTATTTCACATGTAATTACACCTTCAATGAGGAATTATGAACTACCTCAGCCATTTGCTCATGAGACTTACAAAACTACTCTCACATATAGCTCGCGTAGAATGTTATAACCATGTGTAACCAATCCCTAAAGGATCACCTTGTTATATACAAGGCAGGTGGTCATGATCCACTCTTTAAAATTTGACCTTGGTCATTTGGTGGGTTTTATGATAAGTAGTTTCCCACTTAATATTAAACACCCCAACAATTCTACATTCTCCGGGGCTAGGAATAGGCTTGGTATGACCTAACTCAAACTAGATAACTCATGAAATAACCATGATGACCTTATTTAGACTTTTATAAATCTATAACATACCTCATGACATAAAATAACCGACTCAAGAAGACTCATACTATGACTTATCTCACTAGACCACGCTCCGGGACAACATAGAACTCACTAAATCTTGAAACTACCAATCAACCTTCATGTTTGACACTTGAAAGATAACTCATGGAGGCACATATGACCTCATAACACTATTTTCCATTAATTTAATTGACAAAAATGATAACACAATCACACAATGGCCAACACTAAATATGTAAGGGAAAAGGAAAGATCAAAAAGACTTAAAAATATTTCGATTGTGGTTTAACCTCACACTATATTGGTAGCACCATGTGTGAAAGAGAGGTTGGGTAGAGAATAATAATTATAGCTCAAATACCTAAGTAGACCAAACTTAGAGCCTTCAAAGACTTGGTGGAGATTTTTTATGTACCTCATATTATTTTCACTCGTAATAACTCAATTTTCTAAAGTAGAATCCAAGTATGAGTTCGACTAAACCTCTAACACCTTAAAAGTAGATTTGTGAGTGCATGTAGAGTAATAAATGTGTATGTTTTATTGAGAAAAAAGGAAACATTTATGATATTTATATTGTAATATAACCTAAATTTGTGAACTTTCATCAATGAAAAATGTGACCACGTTCAATGTTATTCATTAGTAAAAATGATACTATATGGCTAAACAAAATTGGCAAGAGAATATTAAATATAAAAGGATGGGAAGTTTGAGCCCAGACTCAAGAGTAGATGTGAGGGGTGACATGATGAGGATTTTAAGTTTTTGTAAATAAGTGTGAGGGTGATGGTTTGTTGGACTAATAAAAGTGGATAAGTATGAGCTAGATGTGAAGGTGCACATATAAGTGAAAAGGGGAAATAACTTGAGACAATACGGTGTGTGAAGGTGCACGTAGAGGAAAGGATAAGAGGAAGCACAAATGATCATGTACGAGGGAAGAAAAGTACAAGATTTAGGCAAAATTATGAATGGAATAAAAATAGGAAAATCTTGGGTTGGCATGACAAGTAAGGAAAGCCTATAAAAGGATAAAAACATGGATAAAAGTAGTGTTAACGCACATGTTGGGTAATGGATAACGATAGAATGTGAATGTACAGATGTAACTAAATATAGCATGGAATGATGTTCAAGTAATCTATTAATAACACACATGGAGAAAAAAATATAGATGAAGCGATCGCGAGATCAAAGGTACATATAACCTAAGTATAGAATAGTCTATTAACGAGTTAAAGCATTGTAAAGTGGCGAAGGACAAGTTCTAACCACCTATATATAGGAGTCATGTCTATTGGTAAAAGAGAGGCATAGCGGTAAGTGCAATGATATACATTATAATAGTTTGTATGAGAACTATACTATGTTTGTAATGTCTTGCGTAGGTGGATGATCTGATTTGGGTTGCCAAGGATAGGAGACATGAACATGGTGTCATTGGCATACAAATTATAATGTTAATTATATATGTTATGGATTGAATGATTAAATATAGTTATTTTTATTAACTTTTTCATGATTATTATTATGTTTTCCTCTATTCTACCTTGCGCAATACTTTATGTTGACTACATCTATTGCATGACATAAATAAAGAGGGAATTGGTAGGTTGTGTGCACTTCATGTGAGAACTTGTACATCATTCTAAGTGATACGTTAGTATTCCCAAATAAGTGGTGATCAGATTTAAGACTACATTTTGGTTTTGTTTTTGAGACCTCTTTTGAATCCATTCATCAATATGTGGCATGTGCATGGCATTCCAATTGTTAATGGAGAATATTGAGCATCGGGTACATGATGGTCGGGATGATTTTTCTTAGATGTACAACACTAGAAGTGGTTTTGATCCACATAAATGGGTAAAGGATAACATGTATGATGAGTTTTATAAGGTTTTCTTTACGAGTGAATTATAAGAATGGTTAGTGAGCATATTCTTGGGATAAATTGATTAGATTATGGTGAGACCCATATCGAGCTAGGATAATTACTAGTCACTCTTTGATTTGGATGAACCTTGGATGAAAATAATATATCACTAGTGGGTAGGTATTTTGATAAATTACAAGTTGGGTTACACAATCTCAATGTATTCGTGTCTACAGAGGAGTCATAATTTTAGTTCTTATATGAAGCTAAAGGGTTTAACCTACTCGTATACGTTGGCTATAAATATTGTAATGATTGAGATTAGATTAGATAAGCTCCTATATTATGATAAAACCCCAATGCACATAGGGTTAAGAAATGGCTTAGGAAGGATGGAAATTTTCTAAGGGGAGAGAGAGAGAATAGATACTTAAAAAATATACCAATGCATAAGAGAGGGAAGTTGAGGAAGCACTACGATTGAGAGGAATGTGGCCAAGAAGAATTGATGAGAACCCGAAGAAGGCAAGAGAACGTAATACCATGTCCATTAGATATTTGAGAAGCACATAAAAAAGGAACCCTTTGGCATCGGATGAGAGTGAGTTTGATGAAATATTAAGAACTTTCTTCTCACATCTAACCCACCCCTGGACCCCTAGACCTTACACATGGTGTTTGGAATACATGATTTTCTATAGAATATAATCACGGTGGAGGGGAGCAAGAAGGTAATTGTGTATCACCACGTTGGGTTGGAAATATAGGTAGAAACATGTTAGTATCATCTTAGGAGGCACAATAGGTAAAAGTAGCACATATAGTAGTGTAATAGGCTCCCATGGCTAGATAGAAAAGTTTGTTTGGGAATAGTCTAGTAGGTGCAACATCATGGAAAAACATTGGCACTCTACTCGGTAGAAATAATCTAATTGGAGGAATATTAAGGAAAATAGTTGGCACACAATTCAGTTATACTACATTCGTGTAGACCTTCACACTGAATGCAGTTCCTCTTTAAGACCACCATTAGTTAAAACAACAAGAGGCTTGGGAGGCTCTAGTCATCCCCCGAATGGAGGATACCCTAGTAGAGGTTTTTAATTAGGATTTAGTCCTCCCCCAAGTGGAAATAATCCAAGACAAGGAAATAACCCATCACCATAGTAACCTCCTCATATTTTATTTAATTTTTCACTCTATTTACCATAATATCAAGGTGTCGAAGATTAAGTGAAGCACGTAAATAAGTTTAAAATATTATGGATGGCCAAAGGAATAACTGATATGAAATTGATAGCTTATATAATATAAATAAGCAAAAATTGCATTATATAATTGTACAAATCAATAAGAGACAATGTTGCATAATGAAGATAATAACATAAACACAAAATAACAGAAAAATATAATAAACACACTATATTATTGATTGAATAATTTGGAACACATTACATGGTGAGAGAACTTACAATATATAGTCTTTTCATTTCCTATAAACAAGGAGATGAGGCTTACCAATATTATCCCACTAATCTTTCCTAGAGAATCTCTCCTATTATCACTCACCACTATTCTCTCATATATCCAACCAATATCTCAACACACAATAATATACGTGAGTTGTTTATTCAAAAATATTAAAACTAATACAATATCGTATATTATTAATAATGAGTTGTTTTATGACTCATATTAATAATATTACAATATTTTATTTTTCTCACACAAATATGATATTAATATAACAATATTAATATCTTATTAACACACTAACTTACTAATGTAATATATGAATATTACATTTAACTATTACAAACAATAATGTGAGCACTAATCCAAGGAATATTCCTAACAATAACAACCTCAGACCTAAAGGTTATTTTTCCATAACATTTGAAGGCTACGTGCATAGGTGGTACATGAATTATGACCCACATCAAATTTCAGTGGACTATGAAACATTGTGCATCACCTTTTAGTTGAATTTAAAATACCTAAGTTTTAGCAGAGAGTACCAATACACTCAAGGATATTAAATAAGGCTTGGTGAGAGTGTCAAGGAATGTAACTCATGTTTTAAAACCTTGTTTTCTAAGATTTCATTTGACATCCACCACATTCAACATGTTTAATGGTTCATATGAGGATACTTGACACCACTCCAAATGATATTATCACACAAAAGGTTCACATATCTATTTTAAGCTTTGGAGGTAATACTTTGTCTAAACGTGGTAAGAATTATAGACACTAAAGTGACCCCGTCCCTTTAATCTCATATTGCCACATGGTGGCTACCTATTTGGAGAAATTATCTTCTAACTTAGTATATGACACTAGTAGTGCATTTCGGGAATATATTGTGATGTATATGGGAACATAAAGGATAGATTTCCATGTAGGATTGTGCATGTGTTACTCTCATATTGCAATATTTATCACAAGAACCATAGTTTTGAGACTACCCACTTTTTAGTGCACCACACAGAAGAAAGTGTTGATGTATTACAATATTTGTGATGTAAACACCCATAATACGACTAATTGTTAGTTGATTGACTATATTTATTAATCATGTGAGATGGGATTATACCAGGATAGAATAGTAAGTAGATCTCGGGAACGTGAAGCGAGAGAGTGAGAATAATGTTGGAAAAAACAAAAAAATAGGAAAAAATGGTGATGGGGGATACCGAGGAGGTTCTTGAGGTAATTTCACATGAGGAATGTGTTATACATGTGGGTATCTATACCATTATCAACATGAGTGTACAAATAACTAGTTTTATGTGTATGTTGGAAAGGGGAAAAAGTAGAAGAATGCATGGATTTGTATGTGCACATGTGTGAAAATAAGGATAAGGGTACAACAATGATACATTTTAAACACTCTAGACATGGATAGTGGTAGCCTAATACTTTTTGTAGTAGTTTAGCAATCATTATGGTTACAATGCATGCAAAATCCTCACACACACATGAATAAGGAAAAAAACCACTCATCATATGAGACAAGAATGTATAGTGAAGTAAATGCCTGAATGTAGGGTTTAAAAGAGGATTTCAAGAAACTATGGGACTTATTAGAGAATTACATGGGGGATATAGTATCTAAAGGAACAAGCACGGGACAACGAGCATGCAAATAAGACTAATTTACCTGATAATAATGTGGATGACCTCAAGTAAGTATTAATAATTATTAGACAAGAAAATATCATCCCCATGTTAGGAGAATGGTTATGGGAAAAATTGTCTCACGCGGGGCCGAGAGAAGGATACCAAATCTTACATGCCAATCTACCACCCCAGGACCATGAGTATGACAAGGAGATTACCCCTGGATAAGGTTATAGATGGTTGGATGGAAAGTCATCACATTTTAATTGATAAAGGCACATAAGTGAATATACTCACATTGGATGCTTGGAATCAAATGGGAGGACCACCCTTACATCCATATTTGAGTGTGTTGTACATGGGAAAAAAGCGAGGAAATTCCCATTGGATTCTTAAAGGATGCAAGAATCATAATTTAGGGAGAAAAGTTTAGAAGAGACTTCAAGGTAAAAGAGTTGGTAGAAATAGAAAACTTTCTTACACTAAAGAGTTGTCCACAGTGCTATATAAATAATGTAGATCTATACTTTAACAATCTATATATCACCTTAGAGAATGAGGAAGAACGAGTGGTAATATCGATGGATGGTACCAATATTACACCCTACGTTGAACATTTCAATGAATAATATCTTAATCAGATATACACCTAAAAAAAACGTGGTCCGAAAATGTTGAACCAATAAAGGAAGGAGTGATAAATTGGGGAAACAAGTATTCCATTCGTGACACTACCACTATTGCATGTGAAAATTAAGCTCATGTAACTTATAAAATGGTGGGTACTTGAGTATAATGGGAGAGTGACATGGATAATCAGACTACAAACCATCGATGACTGGGAAGAGTGGTGCTATCAAGATATATTGGGGACAAAAACATGAGTCTTCCTTGTGTGTAATGGATGAGCGATTATGGAATGAAGGGGAAATAATGAATATGTTGGTTTAATCCTTAAATATAATAGATTTGCATTGGTGGGCTATGCAAATGGATAATCTATTCAGATGTTGTGAAGAAAGAGTTTTGTTCTTGAAAAGGTTTACCAAAAATAACCTTCTTTCTCGGATATCAGTCTATGAGGGAAAATTTCTCCTCTAAGTCATATACATGCTAGTGAGAAGAATTGGCTTCAAGGTCCTAACATGTTTCCACCATCATTGTGGGTTCTTAAGTTCTACTCTATAGCGTGCAAAAGAAGTGTGCAAATGAATGCATGTATGATACATACATGTGGATTTAAAGTAAGAAATAATAAATTGGCATAACTTAACCTCAATTATTGGGCACACCTTTGATTATTTTCCTAATAACCCGCTTATCAATGAATATATACGATTAATGAATCACATCACTCTGGGATACATCGGGAAGGTATAAGAGATTTTAATTAAATTTTAAGGTGAGAATCCTCTAACTAATCACATGAATGCTTGTGATTGGATGAATTATAATGAGAAACTTATGGGGAGAACTTGGAAGGAAATGGAAAAGGGAAGATTGTTTATCTCATTGATTATGAAGAGGTCGAGGATTTGAAGATAGAACGTGAAAAGGTGAGAATGATATTTTAAACATTGTGGATGAGAAAGTGCATGTATATAATTTCCCTCTAAAGACTAAAAATATAAATCAAAACAGAATATGAGCCAAAGGAGGCTATAATTGGTGACTATTAGTTTGAGGTATAGGTTGTGAACATAATTGAAATATTGCATGACTTCCAAGATCTTTTCCCAAGGGGGTACCATGAGTTCAAGTGTGTTAATCCATCATTAGGATAAATGAAGATAAATATCAAGGATGACATGTGACTGGTTCACAAGAGGCCTTACTAAATGAAACTCAACCTACATGTGAAAGTTAAAAATGAAATTGATAAGATTTTGAAATTAGCTATTATTAAACCTATTGAAGAATCAGAATGGATCAGTTCAATAGTCATCAACATCGATAAGGATGGGAGGATAATAATTTGTGTTGAATATAGAGTGTTTAATTCTTCATGCATCGAGTTATCATTTTCCCATGCCATTCACTAAAGAGATACTAGAGTGTGTTGTAGGGCATGAGATTTATTATTTCATTGATGGTTTCTTAGGACATCATTAGGTCAATATCATGCTTGAGGACTAGAAAAGAATAACATTTTTAATATAATGAGTATTTTTCCATAAATATTCATGCATTTTAGGTTAAATAACATGCTATAGGGTTCTCACGCATTGTTGTACATGCATTCTAGGAGTTCATTCTTAAGTTTCTTCAAGTATATCTAGATAAGTGAACCGTGTATAGGCTGGTTTAGGATCATTGTGATTATTTAAGGTTGATGTTTCAAATGTGTCGGCACCTTAGTATATCTATGAACATTAAGAAATATAGTTTTGTGACACTATTGGGATACATTATATGAAAATATGGTTTGTACCAACCAATCAAAGTGATGTGCACATATTTCTTTATCATAAAGGATAATACCTGAAATTTTTTAAGGGGTATACCACGATTTCTATGCCATTGGAGGAGCTATTAAATGGAAAGGTGAAGTTTTATTGGAAGTATGTGTAGAAGTAGAAATTTGATACATTAAATAAGAGACTAATGATCATTCCCATTTTATGATTATGTTCTTGGAATCTACCATTTCATGTCCTTGTGGATGCTTTCGGAACATAATTTAGGGTATTTTTAGTTTAACTAGGGAAGGTAATGTGGACCATCCTATTTTTTTTATGAGTAGGAAGATGACATCGGAAGGGTTAAATTATATAACTATTGTAATGCCTCTACCATGATTGATATCTTAACATGCTTCTTTAAATGAAGTTTACAAATGTTGATATGTGATTTTGTTAGAGACGGTATAATATTATTAAATATTGATCATGTTTGATGTAGACGATATGATTTACTTTCGAATCTAATATAAATCATACTTTGGAAAATTTTGCTAACATGGATTTGTTATAATGTACTCACTAAATGCAGTTTTAAAGTACAATCTGTGAATCCAGGTAATATCAGGTAAACATAGTCTTATGGACTATGCTCATAAGTCATATAAGATGCAATGCTGAACTTATACCTTAGTCTATTGCATTACTATAAATAGCAATAGTCATACCTTGTATAAATTTTAGTGATCCAAGGCATGCCTTCGATCAATATGTTGTTACGATCATTTTGTTATCCTAATTGAATTCATTTTTATTGCTAAAATATTATCTTTCCCATACTCAAAGAGGCAATGTCACTAGAGCACCTGGTGACATCCAATGAATGCACTCTTTCCATGTGATCTAATTACTTTAATTTTTTAGTTTCTGTAAGTAATGTGCATGTTAAATATTTAAACAAACCTAGCTAAAACTACACTAAGGTGATAGTTAAATTAGTATTAGAACCTAACTATATAAGATGCATTTAATATAAGCTAAGTTGGAAGTATTTTTGTAAGGGTGTCCTAATCCCTAACCTACCTAAATTAATAAATTGCTATTCTAATCTATGCTAAGGTTATAATTATTTAAAAGGGACCTAAACCTACGTGGGATTTAGACTGCCTTAGATTTAACCATGGTGATGCAAATCCTAAGGGTTTAAGCTAAGGATAATTGGACACCAACCCACGTTGTAATATGAATTAAATGGAATTCAATAAGGCATTGCGCAAACTTTTGAGAAAGCCAAGGTAGATTTGGTGAGCTCCAAACTCTAGTCATCTAGTTATAATATTGTGTATGGTTTCTAACTATTAGTTATTTCTAGAGTTATCTAGCAGTTTGCGAATTTGTTGGAAGAATGTTAAATTGTGTAGGCATTTATTGATCTTCATCAAAGAGAGGAAACCACCTTGGGAAGTGCCAAGATGGAATGGTGGAAAGGAAATAGGTTCGGTCTTACTTTACATTTGGGTATTTCAAGATCTATGGCTATGCATGTTGTTTTCCATTATTTGACCTAGTAGTTCAATTTTATTGCATTTTTAAACTTGCTATTGCATGGTGAAAATAGAGGAAGGAAATTTAATGTTGTTTGGGTTGGTTTTGTTACAAATTTTTGTCGAGATCTTACTCTAGAAACTTTGCAGAAATTTTGGAAACTTGGAGAAGAGTTTGAGAGCACTACCAGGCATGATAGGCTCTAACTCCTTATGATAATTTGCTATATTTAATGGTTTCATGAAAAGAACTCTGTTCTTCCTTGAAATTACTTTCTAAGATTTGGTTTTTGTGTTTATTGTCTCATATCTCTCTTTTCGTTATTTTGATGTGTTATACTTGGAATTATCTAGTTTCGGTTGATGGAAAATAAATTTATTTTAGCATATAGGACTATTAAACTTTGAAAACAAGGCTTAAGTTGGTTGGAAATGAATTCATTTACAAAATATGAATTTTGAATGATTTTTGATGTAGACATTACATAATATTTGTTATTGCTTGTATATATAAGATTGTGTACAATTTTTTTAGTATTAAGTGAAAGGTTTTGGTTCAAGGTCAAAACCCACAAGGAATAATGATTGGGATCACTATTTTGTTGAGAAATTATGTATTAATCAATGAAAATATTATGTCAACTTCTAAATGTCTTTATTCTGGATCTTGTTTAATTTTTATTGACCATTCTTTTATTATTTTGGGTTTAATACTCTTATAGACCCAAAAATTAGTTGTAACCCATTCTATGTGTTCATAGTTGGATTATCTCGAATCCTTCTTTCATAGAAAAGGTAATGGATACTATTAAGGTTTTCCTATCTCCCTTTTTGGTTTTGAGTAATTGTTTCTTGTTAAAACCACCCTTTCAGGGTTGGCTTGAATCTCAATCATTTTAGGTCATGCTTGTTCCTAGTTTTCTTGTTATTGACTCCTAAGTTGTGCACCTTTATCATTCAGAGGATTCTTGAACTTGGATTATTGATTAATTTTATTAGGATGGATTTCTTTGTCTTTGTAACTTATTCTTGGTTAAACTTTGAATGGATTTCACATCCGTCATTTGATGTTGTGATTTGTGAACTAGTATTACTTTGGTTTTGTAATCGATGGGGATGATACTTGCATTTTATTTCTTGATTTATCCTAATGAGATCATTTGTTTTACCATTTGCGATTGTGGAAATGGGTCAAAAATTTGATCCCTGAGGATTTATTATTTTTTTGATTGAAACCTTTCCTTTATCAAATCGTTATCCTTTCTATCAATTGCTTTTGATTTACTATCGGTTTCTGTACTTTACATTTTTTGGAATACATTGAACTAGGAATTTGGGGATTTTTCTATGAATATGTTAGGAGATTCTCAAATCCTTTGAGTTTAGGACCATGACCTTTAACTGGTAGTGGTTTTTCTCTATCCAGTTGTTCTTTGTTTGCAACTACTTAATTAATATCTTTATGCGAATTAGTTATAATAGTTGATTAGTGGTATCAACTCATGCATAATATTATTTTGGGCTCATGGTATGGTTAAGACTCTTACGGTTTACTTGGTTGAATAAAATTATGTTGAACAATTTAGATTCAATTCTCTATTTTGATATGTTATATCATACTTTTCTTGGGTTCTGTATCACTTTTATTTTGAACCATCCTAAAATTGGTAATAGTTTCACCTTCTGTTTTGGATTTTATGTGCTAGTATTGGGTTCATGTTGAACCATTCTTGATTTTTAATAATATCCTTTTATGGATTGGTGATAGGGACTTGGTTAAAAAAAAGGAGGAAATATAACTTGACTGTTTAATCAAAGTTACTTTTGATTCTTGAATGAATTCTTGGATTTTTATTAATTCATTCTATAAAACCTAGTTCCAGTTATAAATGTTATCATGGGTGCGATGAGTTTTATGACTACAATATAGATGGACTTAACTTTGTTAGATTACTGAAATTTTATTATAGTTAATTGGTTCCTTAATGTGACTGAATTGACTTTCTTTCTCTATTGGACATTGTGGCTTTTTGGGAAGGATTTTAAAGTTGTTCCTATTTTAGTACTTTGAACATTTTCATAAATAGCAATTTTCGTTTCACAAAATTGTTAGATAGAAACACATTTTTCTAATATTTTAGTAACTATCATGCATAGTTCTCATGAATCGACACATGCTAACAATTTTGTAGATGAATTTTGTGAAAAGTGAAAGAAGAAAGACTTATAGGAATTTCAACTTGTTTTATTGATGATGTTCTTATAATTCGGATACTTGATATTAATTAAAGTTTTTGAAAAGATTCCATTATAGAACCATGAAGGCCTAGTGTCATTGTAGAAAAATCATTCCTTTATTGACTAAGAAACTTATGAACTATTTATTATGTATGAAATAAAGTGAGTTTTACCTTTGATTATAAATGACTTATTGTAAAGTGGAATTTGATAATATGTCTATATATTCAATTTGATCATTTTTATTTTGTTTTTACTCCTAAGTCATAATATTTATGACTTTTAGTTATCTAAGGAATTGAGTGTTTTTGCATAAAGAACTATATGTATATGTCAATTGATCTTTGGGATATCGTTAAATTATTATGAGTTATAATTTTGTTATGTCAAGCCTAATTTAGATGTGGAAGTAGTGTAACAAAATGTTGTAAGGAATGATGTTTCATTCTTATTAGGGTTATACCCATTTATGTTATTATGAACATATGATTATGATATTAATCCTTTAATGAAAAAAAGAGGGAAACTTACTTATATAGTGAAAGGTACTTAATGAATGAGTCTTATCCTATGATCTTGATTACTTTTTTAAAGGCAATTGTTCATATGACCCTAAGTAAATGGAAACCAATGTGTGTTACATTGGAAAGATAATAAAGTGATGACAAGATTTTGATAAATATTAAAGAAGTTAACAAATATAATTGATTAGTTATACAAATCTTATTTATATATTGATGGACATAATTAAATGAGGACTACATGATTACCTTACTTATTTAAAGCAGATTAATAACTAAAGATTAATGAAATATTAGAAAATGAATAATGAATTGATAAAGACAAATGCAAATTTGATCTATATACTAAAAATTTAGAGGGAGGATTATTACGATTCCCTTCTTAGGGGACTAATCTTTCAAACATAGTTCATCCCTAGCTACAAAGAATATTGTTAAATTAAATCAACTAACTAGGTAAGGATTAATTAATGAATGAAATTGTAAGTATGATAGATCATGTTTATAGGAGCCAAGTAGTACATCACAGAATAGTAGATGCTCTACAATTACCACTTAATGACCTCGGATCATTAGGTGGAAACTATGGATCTGCCACTATGACATGATGTATCACTTAACTCTTATAAATGCAACTACCATAAAGTGGAATTTATGATCATTTCCACACTCTAAACTGTAGTAGGAATATAGCCTAGCATTAACGTCAACTTATGTTGACCTAGGGTGAGTAAACACACCCAAAGTGGTGTAATTTGATTTGAGTATGTATATTTATCCTTAGTCACCATAAGAGGATTTTCCACACTATTTTATGTGAGATGTCCCTCTTTACTATGAAACATTGATATGGAATTTTGTTGACAGAAGTCAATGAATTCTAATCTAGATAAAAATTTTGAGTGGGGTGAAGGACATATTCTATTTTATGAGTATGCCATCTAGGAATAAATTCATGGGATACTTGACCTTAAAATTTTGAGTGGGGTGAAGGACATATTCTATTTTATGAGTATGCCATCTAGGAATAAATTCATGGGATACTTGACCTTAAAATTTATCCAAAGTTTCCCATACTATTGGTTGCATTGTCTTACGACACATGTTCTAAAGTTGTAAGATTTCATATGAGTATCAGTAACAGATACTCAAATAGGCATCTTAGACAATAACACTTTAATGACCCATAAAGGGTGAAGGAACCAAAGTATAATTTATATACATAAGAACAAGATAAACATGAGATATCAGTTTAATATTGAGTCATGAAATGAGAGATAAGTATTACATTGATTTATTATAATCGCATATGGTTTTTCGTTATGTGATGGATTAACGAAAGAAATGTGTGTTCTAAATTATGTGAATTTAGAACATTGAACATTATGTTAAAAAAATCCCTTATTTTCCTAAGTTATAAATGAGGATGTTACATTTTAGTATCAAAGATGAAGGTTGTAGCTCTTTGACCTATTTGAGTCCATATATGATAAAAACTTAATTTATTGTTAACAGAAAATGGTTAGAATAATGGGATGTGCTATAAATAACCAGCCACCAGTTGGTGAGTGAGTAATATAACACAAAAATTTAATTATATCCTTACTTCTATGTTGGAAACAATATATTGTCTTGTTATACTTGAACAAAAAGTTGTGGGAAATGAAGAGGAGGATGATGATGTTGATAATAACAATCAGCCACCTCTAGAAAATAATGATAATGCTGGAAATCCTGGTAGAGATAACAACAATGTAGTAAATAACAATACTACAAATGTCAATAATAATGCTGCAAATGCAAATGCACCTAACCATCCTGAAAATAAGAAGGAAAGATTGGAAGTTGAACTTACTAATGACATAAAAATGATAAGTCCACTAAATTTTTATGCACTACACTGGGAGATGGGGTTGAGAAGTGGCTCAACAAAATGGAGAAGTACTTTACAATAAGGAACTTCTCGGAAGAAACCAAAGAAGTATGGGGAGCTTACTAGCTTTCCTATGAAGCATCATCATGGTGGGACAACCGTAAGGTTGAATTGAATGTTGATTAGGCCGACATTATTTAGGATCAATTTAAAGGTTATTTTAGGTAAGAAACAATGGTTACCATAGTTCTATTATGATCAAAATATGTTAGAGTTTCATAATTTAGTTCAAGGAAACTTGATGACTGAATATTGGGAGAAGTTTACCAAGATTTTTAAGTATGTACCACAGTACCAAAATGATGAGAAGTTTAGAATTCATTATGGGGATAAATCATTTCATTAATGGAGAGGTAAATGTACACATCCCAACCACCATGGAAGGAATTGTACAAAATACCATAAGAAAGAACATAAAATTGAAGGCAATTTTTGTGCATAAAGAGGAGAATTGAAAGAAAATATCCAACTCTTCTTCATCACTTGCACCCAAAAAGGTGGCATGGAAAAATTTTGGCACTAAAAATAGGTTTGGGGCTGATAATAATAAGAAAATAACAGCAAATAAGCCTATTTCAAATAACATAAATAATTTTGCAAGGAAGAATAATAATGGACAGAAAACATATGGAAGTCAAAAAGATTAAGTTCAAGGCTGAAAATAAGTTTGAACCAAAAAGGGGACCTATTTGGGGTTATTATAACTGTGGAAAATATCATTATGAAAATTAGTGCCCTCTTATGAAAAATGAAAACAACCAGCAACACAAGATACATGTTGTAGTAGTTGATAAGCAAGTTGAAAAGAAATCTACACCAATAGAAGTGCTAGGTAAATTATTTGGTATACCTGTAAACTATAATTTTTGATATTGGTGTTACTGAATGCTTTATTTCTACCAAATTAAAGTAAAAATTAAAAATAAAATATGGAATAATGGAAAAATCATGGACTATTCATTATGGGAATAGTGTTGTCCATACTATTAGTAAATGTCTTTTGGCGCAACCCTAGAATTACCAAGTTTTACTACAAAAGTAAACCTTTATGTTTCTCCTTTAGGTTCATATGGTGTCATAATTGGTGTAAATTGATTTTTGATGAGCGTAAAGAAAATGTTAATTATTTTGAAAAACACATAAGATGCCTTGACGATATGTAGAAAATAGTAGACATCTAAGGGGTAAAAGAGACATTACAATAGAAAACTAACCACTATGCAATTTAAAAGGACAAAAATAAAGATGCATGTTATATGTAGTAAAAATATCTTAGAGTATAAGAAAATAGTTATTTTATGGAAAAATACCCTCTGTTACAAGAGTACAATGATGTGTTTCTAGAAGAACTACCTTGTCTTCTGCAAAAACAATTGTTTAACTTCAAAATATTAATCAAAACTAGAACTAAACCTATTTCAAGGTATCTTACCACATGACTACAACTAAATTGGTGGAACTAAAGGCACAATTACAAGAATTTTGTCTAAGTGTTTAATTAGATTGAGTGTCTCACCTTGGGGAGCACCGGTAATCTTTGTTAAAAATAAATACAAAACACTTAGAATTTGTATTGATTATCAAATTCTAAACAAAGAAAAAATAAAAATACATATCCTCTTCCTAGGATTGATGATCTATTTGATCAAATGCATGGTGGATCAATTTATTCAAAGATAGATGTACGATATGGGTATCATCAATTGAGAATCAGATGATGACATTCATAAAAATAACTTTTAGAACAAGGTATGTGCACTATGAGTTCATTGCTTTACCTTTTAGATTAATAAATGCACCTACAAATTTCATGAATTTGATGAATAATATCTTTCAAGAATACTTGGACAAGTTTTTGCTTGTATTCTTGGATGATATTATTATCTATTCTAAAAGCATAGAGGAACACAATGAACATTTAAGGATTGTACTAGAGATTTTGAGAAAGAAAAATTGTATGGTAAATTGTCAAAATATTCCTTTTATGAAACAAAAGTACATTATTTGGGACATGTTTAAAGAAAGGATTAAATATCCATTGATCCATAAAATATTTCAGCCATAATTGAATGGACAACACCTAAGAATGTTCATGAAGTTAGAAGCTTCATGGGGCTTGCCAGATATTATCAAAAATTGTTAAGGACTTTTCTAAAGTTGCTACCCCAATTACTTCATTGTAGAAGAAACACAAAAACTTTGTTGAGAGATAAATGTGAAGAAAAATTTAAAATATTAAAAGAACAGTTAACTACAACACCTATATTGATTGTTCTAGATCCAAACAAAATCTTTACAGTAGTTACAAATGCTTCCAAAGAAGGATTAGGGGGTATATTACTTCAAAATGATCATGTTATAGCTTATGAAAGTAGAAAAATCAAGTTATCGAGTTGAATTATGCTCTCCATGATCTAGAGCTTGTTGTCATAGTTCATGCACTTCAAGTATGGAGACATTATCTCTTAGGTAGACCCTTTGAGCTAAAAACTTACCACCTTGGGATAAAATATATTTTCACACATCCAAATCTGAATGCAAGATAGTGAAGATGATTAGATTTTTTGTCTCAATATGATTTTGACATAAGTTACATTAAAGGTAAGGAGAATAGATTGGAAGATGCACTAAGTCATAGGAAACATATTTCCACACTTGTAACTTTGAGAACTCGGTTTAAAGATGAGGTAAAGAATGCAATATTTTTTAATTCGTATTTTCAATTAGTAAAAATAACACTTGGTGTAGATCCTAATGATGCAAGATACAAAGGTTTCAACTTTGATAAAGAAGGAATTTTAAGATATGAGAATCGGGTGTATGTACCCTCAAAAACGAGTTAAGGAAGAAATTAATGATGAAATTTCATAATTCACCTTACTCAGGACATCCCAGAGTGAAAAAAATGCTTGTTGATGTAAACAAACAATAATTTTGGAAGGGGATGAAAAAATACATAATTTAATTTGTTTCTCATTACCTTGAATGTTAAAGTTTTAAGGTGAACATATGCATCCAGTTGGTTTATTATATCCTCATAGCATATTGTAGTATAAATGGAAAGTTTAAGTATGAATTTTATTTAGGGACTACCTATGTCTAAAAATAAAAAGATGTTATTTTAGTTGTGGTTGAAAAAATTAACTAAGGTAACACATTTTATTTTTGGTAATCTAAAAGATGATTCACCTATTCTTGCAAAAATATTTGTTCATGAAATTTTTAGATTGCATGGTGTACCTGAATTGATTATTTCTGATAGAGATCCAAGAATGACTTCACATTTTTGGAAAACTCTAAATGCAGCCTTAGGAACAAAATTGAATTTTATTTCCACATATCATCCAAAATATGATGGGAAAACAAAAAGAGTAAATCAAGTAATGGAAGATATGTTGAGAATGTATTGTATGGACCAACAATACAAATGGGAAGAATACCTTCCTTTAGTTGAATTTGCATACAATAATACTTATCATTCCTCTCTAAAAATGGAACCTTTCAAAGCATTATATGGACGAAAGTGTAGAACCCTTGTTAGTTGGGATAACATCGAAGATAGAGAGGTAATTGGACCTGAAATGCTTACTGAAATGGAACAAAAATAAAATTAATCCATGAACAATTAAAGGAAGTTATTAATAGGCAGAAAATCTATGCAGACTGAAAAGGGTCGATAGAAAATTTGAACTTGGTGAAAAGTCTTTTTATGTGTCAAGCCTAAAAAGAGCTAGATTACTTTTGGTAAGTTACCTAAATTATCACCTCGTTTTGTGGGTCCTTTCAAATTTGTAGAAGTGATAACTCATTTATCTTATCGCTTAGCATTACCTCCCAAATTGACACTAATGCATGATGTTTTCCATGTTTATTTTCTTAAGAAATACGTTTAAGATTTATCACATGTATTAAATTAGAATTCCTTCCAACTCCCAGAATCCCAAGAATAATCATGGTTGAACCCATAAGGGTGTTGGAAACTCGACAATTGCACTTGCAAAATCATGAAATAAATCAATGCAATGTCCAATGGGATCAGTTTAATGGAGAAAGTGCAACATGGGAAAACCTTGAGGACATAAAAACTTATTTTCCTCTTCTGTTTGAATAGAATTAATTATGATTTGTGTGATATTTGAAGACTTTGATTGAAAACTATCTTTAATTTCTACCATTTTTGGGAAAGTACTTTTAATTTTTAAGTACTCGTACAACAAATTTGATCATGTAATAAGTTTTGAAAAACTTGAATTTCTTTAATCTTATTATTTGTTTGATAATTTTATGGGTGCATAAGTTATATTTAAGCTTACATTCTTAAAATATGTATGTGAAGTAAGTTCATCATCAAGATGATGATGTTTATAAGACGGGAGGTATGTAATCCCTCTGCTATGATTGATATCTTAACCTTCTTCTTTGACTGAAGTTTACAAATGTTGATATGTGATTTTGGTTCTGAGATGATATACTCTTCTAAATTGTTGGTCATGTTTTTATATATTATATGATTTAACTTCTCAATCTGATGTAAATCATACTTTGTAAAATTGTGCTAACATGGATTGGTTATAATGTACTCACTAAATGAAGTTTTAAAGTACAATCTGTGAATCAGGTAATATCGAGGTAAACACAATTTTATGGACTATCTTTGGTAAGTTAGCTAAGCTACAATGTTAAACTTGTACCTTATTCTATTGTATTACTATCAAAAGGAATAGTCATACCTTTGATCAATTTCAGTGATCCAAGCCATTCTTTTGATCGATATGTTGTTACAATCATTTTGTTAGTCTAATTGACTTCATTCTTATTACTAAAATATTATCTTACCCTGTGCTCAAAGAGGCAATGTCACTAGAGAAATTGATGGAATCCAGTGAATGCACTCTTTCTATATGATCTAATTACTTTGATTTTTTAGTTTCTATAAGTAATGTTCATGTTAAATATTTAAATGGACCTAACTAAAACTACACTAATGTGATAGTTAAACTAGTATTAGAACCTATGTTAGATGCATTAATCTTAAACTAAGTTGGATGCATTTTTGTAAGGGTATCATGATACCCAAACTACATAAAGTAATTCATTGATATCCTAATCTATACTAAGGTTAACATTATCTAAAAGGGACCTAAATCTACATGGGATTTAGACCTACCTTAAACTTAACCATGGTGAATAAAATCCTAAGGGTTTAAGCTAAGGGTAATTGGGTGCCAACCCACATTTTACTATGAATTAAATAGTATTCAATGAGGCAATGCACCACCTTTAGAGAAAGCCAAGATAGATTTAATGGGAACCAAACTCCAATCAACTAGTTAGAATATTAAAAGGTTTCTAACTATTACTTATTGCTAGAGTTATATAATGGTTGGCGGATTTGTTGGAGGACTATCAAACCATCCTGATGTTTATTTATCTTGATCAAAGAGAGGAAAATACCTTAGGAAATTCCAATATGGAATGGTAAAAAGGAAATAGGGTCATTCTTACTTTGCATTTGTATTTTTCAAGCTCTATGGCTTTACATGTTGTTTTTCCATTTTTGAACTAGTAGTTTGATTTTATTGCATTTTTAAAATTTCCATTGCATGGAGAAAATAGATGAAGGAAATTTAATTTTGAAGCTATAAAATGAAGGAAGAAAAGAGATGATGGGGTTCGGGCTTGTTCTCTTTAAATTTTTGTTGAGATCTTGTTGTGAAAATTTTTAGAAAGTTTTGAAGCTTGGTGAAGAGTTCAAGAGAACTACCAGGAATGATAGGCTCTAACTCCTTATGATAATTTTATCTATTTAATGGTTTCATGAAAAAGAACTCTTCTCTTCCTTGAAATTGCTTTCTGAGATTTGGGTTTTGTGTTTATTGTGTTATTTCTCTCTTTTCCTTGTTTTAATGTGTTATACTTGGAATTTTCTAGTTTTTGGTTGATGGAAAATGACTTTGTTCTATATATAGGTCATTTGTTAAACTTTAAAACAAGGTTTAAGTTGGTTAGAAATGAATTTGTTTGTAAGATATGAACTTGTGAATGATTTTTTATTAGACATTGTGTTATCTTTGTTCTAGTTATATCTAAGATTGGGTAAAATATTTTTGTATTAAGTGATAAGCTTGGGTTGAGTCAAAACCCATAATGAATAATGATTGGGATCATTATTTTCTTTAGAAATTAGGTTTTAAGCAATGGAAATATTATGTCAAATTATGAATGTCTTTATTCAGGATCTTTTTTTTTGTTTTATTGACCATTCTTATATGATCTGGGTTCTATATTTTTATAGACCAAAAATTATTTTTAACCCATTTTGGGTGTGCACAGTTGGATTATTTCGAATCCTTCTTTGAAGTAAAAAGGTAAGGGTTACTAGTAAGGTTTCCCTATCTCCCATTTAAGCTTTGAGTAATTATTTTCTTGTTAAAACCACCCTTTCGGGGTTGGCTTGAATCTCAATCATTTTAGGTAATGCTTGTTCTTGGTTTACTTGTTATTGACTCCTAAGTTGTGCACATTTATCATTCAGAGGATCTTATGAACTTGGATTTTTGATTAATTTTTGTGGGAAGGATATCTTTGTCTCTATAACTGATTCTTGGTTAAAATTTGAATGGATTTCATGTCCGGCATTTGATGTTGTGACTATGAACTACTATTACTTTGGTTTTGTAACCAATGGGGATGATACTGTTTTTTATTTCTTAAGTTATCCTACTAAGATCATTATTTTTACAATTTGAGATTGTGGAAATGGGTCAACAATTTGATCCTTAAGGATTTATTATTTTTGTGATTCAAACCTTTTCTTTATCAGATCATTAGCCTTAGCTTAAATTACTTTCGATTTGTTATTATGAATGTATTTGCATTTTGGGAAATACATTAAAATAGGCATTTGGGATATTTTAATATGAATGTGTTAGGAGATTCTCAAATCCTTTGAGTTTAGTACCATGACCTTTAACTAAGAGGTCGTGGCTTTATCCATTTATTATCTTGTTTCAAATGCTTAATTGATATTATGGGACTTAGTTATAATAATTTTGATTAGTGGTATCAGTCTTCCTTTGCCAGATAATATCCTCTATGGCTCATGGTCTAGTTAAGACTCTTACAGTTGAATAATTTGTATAAAATTATGTTTAACAATTTAGATTCAGTTCTCTATTTTGATATGTTATATCAGAATTTTCTTGGGTTATTTATCACTTTTATTTTGAACCTTCTCGAAAACGGTAATGGTTTAACAAGTTTTTCGATCGAGATTTTATGTGCTAGTATTGGGTTCATGTTGAACCATTCATGATTTTAATATTATCCTTTTATGGATTTTTGTTAGGGACTTGGTTAACAAACAAGGATGAAATAAAACTTTGTGAGTTTAATCGAAGTTAATTTTGATTTTAATGAATTCTTGGATTTTTATTAATTCATTCTATAAAACCCGGTTCCAATTTTAAATGTTATCATGGATGAGATGAATTTTATTACTAAAATATAGATGGACTTAAATTTTTATATTACTAAAATTTTATTATAGGTAATTGGTTCCTAAATGTGACTTAATTGAATTTCTTTCTTTATTAGACATTGTGGCTTTTTGGGTAGGCTTTTAAAGTTGTTCGTATTTTGGTAATTTGAACATTCTCATAAATAGCAATTTTTGTTTCACAAAATTGTTAGATAAACATGTTGTTCTAATGTTTTAGTACTTATCATGCTTAGTTCTCATGAAATGACACATGCTAACAATTTTTAGATGGATTTCATGAAAAGTGAAAGAAGAAAGACTTATAGGAAGTTACACTTAAGTTATTGATGATGCACATTTAATTCGAATACTTGATAGTAATTAAAGTTTTTAAAAATATTCCATTGTAGAACCATGAAGACCTAGTGCCATTGTACTTTGTAATTGTTGAAAAATGATATCATTTGTTGACTAAAATATTTATGAAATATTTATTATGTATGAAATAAAGTGAGTTCTTCCTTTTTATAAATGACTTATTGTATGATTGGAATTTGATAATTAGTCTATGTATTCAGTTTGATCATTTTAAATTTTTGTTTTACTCCTAAGTCATAAATATTCATGACTTATTAGTTATCTAAGGAATTGAGTGTTTATTGGATAAGGAACTATATGTATAAGTCAATTGATCTTTGGGATAACGTTAAATTATTATGAGTTATAATTCCGTTATGTCAAACCTAATTTAGATGTGGAAGTAGTGTAAAAATGCTTAAATGAATGAGGTTTCATTCTTATTAGGGTTATACCCTTTTATGTTATTATGACCATATTATTATGATGTTAATCCTTTAATGAAAAAAGGGAAAATTACTTATATAGTGAAAGTGACTTAATGAATGAATCTTATCCTATGATGTTGATTACATTTTTCAAGGTGATTTTTATATGAACCTAAATAAATGAAACCAATGTGTGTTACATTGGAAATATAATAGAGTGATGATAAGATTTGGATAAATATTAAAGAAGTCAACAAATATAATTGAGCAATTTATACAAATTGTATTTATATATTGATGGACATAATTGAATGAGGACTACATGATGACCTTACTTATTTAAAGCAGATTAATAACTAAGGCTTAATGAACTATTAGAAAATGAATAGTGAATTGATTGAGATAAATGTAGATTTGATCCACATACCAACAATTTAAAGGGAGAATCATTATGATTACCTTCTTAAGGGATTTATCATTCAAACATAGGTTATCCCTAGGTATGAGACATATCAGTAAATTAAATCAGCTAACAAGCTAAGGATCGATTAATGAATGAACTTGTAAGTATGACAGATCCCTTTATAGGAGATAAGTGGAATGTCACAACATATTCATTGTTGCATAATACACACTTAATGAATCTGATCATTAGGTAGATACTATGGAGCAACCACTATGGCACGATATATCACTTAGCTCTTATAAATGCAACTTTCATAAAGTGGAAGTTATGAACATTTTCACACTCTAAACTGTGATAGGCATATAGCCTAGTGTTGACGTCAACTTATGTTGACCTAGGGTGAGTAAAAACACCTTAATTGATGTAAGTCAATTTGAGTATGTCTCCTTAACCTTAGTCACCATAATCAAACTATCCACACTAGTTTATGTGAGTTGTCCCTCTTTAGTTTGACAAATTGATCCGTAATTTGGTTGACAGAAGTCAAGGAAGTCTAATATAGATGACAATTTTGAGTGGGGTGAAGGAAATATTCTATTCTATTAGTATGTTGTCTAGTAACAAAGGCATGGGATACATGACCTTAAAATTTGGAAAAATTATCACAAACTACTGGTTGCATTATCTTACATCACTTGGTCTAAAGCCAAAGTATCACAAAGTATCTTAGACATCAACACTTAAATGAACCGTAAAGGGTGAAGGAACCAAAGTATACTTCATATACATAATAACAAGATAAACATGAGATATTGGTTTGATACCGAGTCATGAAGTGAGAGATTGGTATTACACCAAGTCATTACAACTGCATATGGTTTTTTGTTATGTGATGGATTAGTGAAAGAAATGTGTGTTCTAAATTTTGTGAATTTAGAATAGGGAACATTATGTTAAAAATTCCCTTATTTTCTGAAGTTATAAATGGGGTTCTTACAACTACAAAGCATGAGGTGTTGTCCATGGTGTACGTGCTTCATTAATTATGACATTATTTATTAGATACACCATTTTTCTTCTACATTGATCTCATGAAACTTAAGTATCTAGTAAACAAGCTAGTATTACAAGGGTGCATTTTTGTTGGATTCTTTTATTTCAAGAATTTGATTTTTTATTCATAGTCAAGCCTGGTAAAAATAAGTTAGGACCAAACCACTTCATGATAAACTCTGGTGAGGACGCACAAAGCATAGAGGAAACTATGTTAGATTCCCAACTATTTAGATTATAGTAAGTTCCAGATGACTTGGAATACATTGCAAAGTATTCTTACGTACATGTGTTGTGCCTAAAGGAATAAAAACATTGGAGAAAAATCAGCTTTTATTTACACTGCACCTTATCATTTGGTAGGAGGATACCTTTATAAAATGGGCTAATATAAAGTATTATGTAGGTGTCTCTTGGAGCATGAGTATGAGGCCATCATAGAAGACACACATGGTAGGATTTTGGATGAAATTATATAGGTGAATTTATAGCATGCAAGATACTCTTAGTGGGACTTTGGTAGGAAACATTGTTCAAGGATACCAAGTCCTCCATCAAATCTAGTGATCATTGTCAATGGATGGGAAAATTGAGACAACATGATGAGATGTTGTTGTGACCCATAAGCAAGTGCAATTTTTTTTGAGAAGTGTATAACTGAATTTTTGTCCTAATTACACTAGTTGCATGGAGGATAGGCACATGTTATATTTTAACTTACACAAATTATTTGACAAGGAAGATAGAATTATCACCCACAAAGGATTGTATAGTAACTACAAGAGAAATATTTTTATGGGAGAACATTATTAGTAGGTATGTTTGTCCATTGAGTCTTACAAGTGACGGGGATGCTCACTTCTTAAATAAAATTATTTAAATATTATTAGTTGATTTTATAGTATTTCATCATAAGACTACCCCCTATCACCCACAAGCCAATGGTGCTACAAAATCCTTTAACAAGATCTTGGGACACATAACGACTAAATTTGTGATGTACTAAGAAAATACTAGGATGATAACGAACTAGGTGTGCTATGGGAATAGAAAAATACTTATAAGAGGTTGAATAAGTCCACATACTTTCAATTAGTGTTTGGTGTAGTGGCAGTATTACTAGTTGAATTCATGTTATCATCATTTCATATTACACATGCAAGAGGATTGGTAGAATATTAGGCATTAGTGGGGTGCATTGACATATTAATGTCATTAGATAAAAGGAACACAATTACGTGATGGATCTATAAAATATAAAAATCATGAAACATTATTGTCATGATATGAACATTAAGAACAAGTAATTTGTATTTGGTGGGATGGTGCTCTATATGACTCTAATTTTGTATGTCACTTAGGGTAGATCAAATTTCATTGGTTAGGACCATTTAAAGTAACCAAGATTTAAGAATTTGGTGCATGTCGATTTACAATAACTTGATGGAAATATGTTGACTGGTTGCTTTTATGGGAGTAGTTTGAATCCCTTCTATAAATAAGCTTCCTTAATTATGTTTATAGTAAGGTAGTATTTCCATTTAGATTAGGTTTCCTTTTAGTTTTTGATTTCAATTTTTTTGTTTTAATAATCACATTCATGTGCAAGAGTTGATCATATTTATTCTATATTGATGCGTAGAGGACCGCGTATGCTTTTAGTTTGGGATAGATGGATAAGGAACACAAGGATTAGATTGACATACCATATAAAATGCCAAAGTGCATAGGTGCATGTTATTTATCATGATTAGATATATCAGATATGGAAGAAGCATGTTGAATGGTGAAATTTCTCAAAGGTGTGAAGGATGCTTACTTGTGTAAAAGAAATATGGTACACCACATAACATAAACTGAGGGAGGAATTGTAGTGAGGAAAAATACTTGGAAAGTGGCACACACAAAGAATGTGTGGGTACAAGAGAATGCACACAAGAGGGTCTACACCTAGGGAGTAGTAGCGTGCTAGAATGTTATATACTACCGTCTTCCGAAGCTAGTGAATACCATAATAAAAATGAGGGAAAACACATAATAAAGTGGGAACACGTAAAAATCACAATTAATAATGAAAAAAAGTGGTAGGTACAATGAGTCGACAAAGAGTTAAATTTGAAAAGCTCGTAAAAAGGGAAGAGTGGACTCATTACCTCACCTAGTGAATTGAGAATTGAGGACCTTTTACAAATTTTTGTGAACTAGAGCTTGTAAAAACAAGAGTGATTATGTGTGAATGAAGCATCTAGGATAATTGAGAAAATAGAAACCAAATTGCCTAGAATAAAAGCTCCTTGTAATCGAGGAAGGTGACATATGTTTTGTAGAGTGAAAGATGAAGAAGGGTGTGAAGAAGAAGTTATGGTTACAAGGTTACATTGAAATAAGTTTTCATATCTAGGATATGGAGTGGTTTGAATGATTAATTTAGTGTGATCAAAAAGGATGAATCACATATTTGAGCAAGTAAGAACTAGATTTTCAAGTATTCATGGAACAAAATTTTGGGTTGGAAGAGTTCCAAAGATTTAAGGTGTTTGAACAATGGCACAAAGGAAGGAACCAACCATTAAGAAGGTGACAAAATACACACTACATGATTATTTTTGGAAATGTAATACCCACAATAAATGATAATGGGAAAACCATAGGCATAAAAATGTGGAAGTGTAAAATTAATGAATATAAACACTACGTGTAAGGCCAAAATATAGACATCAAGAATTATTATTTGAATAAGATGAGTCAACAATCTCCAGGAGGATAGATAGTCTTTAATGAACATGTGTGAAAGACCCTAGAAATTATGAGGGTATTGTAGTTGTATGAGCTACCAAAGTATTTTGTAACCTTTTATGCCCGTGTTAGTGGCTAATGTCACACATCCATAAATACTACTTCTAATTCATGGGAAGAAGGATGCGCTTAACTAAAAAAATGATTAACATAGTAATATGGCTAATAGATAGTGGTAAGGAGATAACAATGGAATTTCATAATGAGGCGGTGGTAAAGGATACAACCACCAAAATGAAGTATTGAAGGGGAAGCTAAGCCTTCAACGTCATAAACATAATCGACCTGGAACCACAAAAACTACATATTTGGTGAACTGAAAATTAGGTACCTATGAAAGGTGTTTGGAGGTCAATAAGAAATTTTTTCACATTGTGTATAAGATGAAACAAGGGACCCAATATAATATTTCCCTATTCATAGTAGAGAACATCATTAAAGAATAAATAACCTAAATAGAAAAAGGGGATAAAATTACATGGGGTCTATTCCCTTATTAATTGTGATTTAGGAGATAGGGGTTCTAGATGGTCTAAAAAAACAAATGGGAGCATCCCATTGAGAATAATATCCGATGTAGTAGTTTACCGAGTACACTTGTGAAAAAAATGATGTGTACCAAGGAGCTCCCAAAAACTAGAAGGATAGGGAGATTTTGTAATCATATAATAATTCTAGTTTGGAAAACTTTTATTGAATAATGGAGAAATGGGGCCATGGTGAAAACTACCATTTTCATTCACTACAAAATACTTCAACTATGAAATTCACAATATAACATATGCAGATCCTCTAATGTTTAACATAGATAGGGTAAATACTAAGTACCACATGTTGTGCAAGGAATATGGGTATGATTCTAAGGCACCTATGTAGAAACAATGGAATCTGATTTTATGGAACTCCATCTCATCATGATAATACTAGTGGGGTAAAAATCATGTTGGGTATATATCTAATCAAATCCTAAGCTCCAAGATGGAAAGGTTATTAATGTGCATGATACCACCCTTACACTATCACCAATAATGAAGAAAACGATGAGGAAATCCAAGCGCATGTGTAAGTAAACTCCTCCATAAGAAGAATTAGATGAGGTGGATTTTGCACTTGATAATAGCGCAAGGAAGAGAAGATGTAGATGTGGTGTTAATAAGTAAGTAAATCACAAAATCCCCAATTTTCTCCAACTACTCCATTAGGTATCACATGCACACCTAGTCCAATAGAGGAAGAATAACCTCATATTCTCCATGATCGGATCGGGAGTAACATCTAGAGAATCATGTAAATGAAGAAGTAGATCATTGTGTATATCGAAAATAAGATGAAGTATGAGATGAAGAGAAAATCCATGAAGAGGAGTGTGAGGAGGAATAAGAGGATATGTGTGATGATTAGGAGAAAGAAGGCATAAGAGAGGAAATAGGTCATGCACAACATGATTTTTCATAGGATACACCACGTAAATGGTGCGTAGGAGGAATAAGGACAAGGTAACTATCACAAAAACCTCCTAAGATGTAATACATGGATGAAACAACTAAGATTCTAAGGGACAAATTACATAGATCGGTTCCCATAAAACAACTATTTTTTTGGGACATGTTTGATAAGTCCAAGGTGCACACATGCACATGAAAGATGCTCTTTTCAAATATGCATGAATACATGAAGGAACTTGAATTAGAGGTAAAGAAAGATTCAATTTTGGAATTTAAGTTGAAAATGGAACTGGTTTTGTCTTCCCCATCATAGACTCTACATGAATCTAAAATTAGAAAGAAAGGAATGTACCCATTAAAATGGCTAATAAGGTCAAAAGGATAAATATTGATAAATTTGTTCTAATAATAATAATGCAAAAGGACCTAAAAAGTGAGGATAGGAAGAATCGAGAGAATAAAAGAGGAGCTAAGAAACACAAATAAGGGAATGGTAGATTTATATGATAAATTATCTAACCTTTTCAATAATATTACCGCATATGTCTAGATATTATAGCAAGCAAGATAGATTGCAGGATAACATGGAGATGGACTATTTAGAAGAACTTGTAAAAGTACTACGAGTAAAGGTAAATAATGGTCAAGGGCCAACAAAATAAGAGTTGGATAGTGTTAATAAATCCAAGGTGGAGTAAAAACTAACATAATATACAACACTTGGCATCGCAGAAGCCATGTGAAAGGATGAAAATATTCTTGCAAAGTTTCAAGATACTTCAATAATATTGAATGCGAGCATCGCATAGAATAAGGAATAATTGACGAAACTACATGCCTCACTGTTAATAAAAAAGGATGAGAATGAGAAGTTGTTACAAGAGGTCATTGAGAAGAAAAAAGAAATAAATTATAAGTGCGACATTATTTCAAAGAAAGGTTTGACAAAGTCCAAATAATGGGAATGTACATAGTATATGGTTAGGAGGGCATCACCATAGAATGGGATGTCATAATAAAAGAGTTACATGAGAAGGACTATGGATTAGTTATAGAGAATATTCTAGATATCATTGAGACAACTCCATATAAGGTATCTAGTGAGCTTGAAGAGAGGAAGAATATGGATAATGAAATCATCATATAGTCATCATCATAGCCCAATTTGACACGCACATAGGAACATTTGTTATTATTTCATCTTACCATGGTATTATATGTATTCTCTCATACATTCTTCCATTATTTCAAATATTATTTCATTATTTGATTTGATTTATTACTAAGGGAAAACAATATCCCTAGTTTGAGGATATATAGAGGATATAAAAGGATCTTTTAATGGGGTAGTAACGTATGTTCCTATCATACTAAGATTATCTAAGGAACATGTCGTAGCATACCAAATATCTCATTAGGTAACACTAACCAAACCAATATTTTCTAGAATTCCCCTTAAGGAATTTTCTTGGGGATATTAAATCACCAAAAATATATAAATATATTTTATTACTAAGAGTTAAAATGAGGTATATACTTACACCATGGAAGAATTGTCATTTTCACACTAGTGTAATCTAGGATATTTTTGAAAATAAAATGCAACATTAAAAAAAAAGAATAACTATAAATGAAGTAATAATATGTATGAATAAATAATTAACTCAACAAATGAAAAATAATTATGGTCCCACTAGTTAGGACACATAATGAGACTCATATCTCAATCATCGGGGTGTAGAGTTTCCAAAGAACCTATATGTACCCAAATTTAACATGGTGAAATAGTTTGCAAACATAATGATGATGTTGGGACCTCTAAAAATGGTATAAAAATATTCATAGCATGCATTACCTTAAAAATTTACTAGGTGTTTCATTCATGTTCCATTTTTCCTATCACTACTCTTCACAACCTACCCTCTCTATCAAAGTTACAACATTTTGCTTTTTCCCCTCTTTCTTTCTATATTTTGAAAATAAAATGCAACATTAAAATAAAAATAATAACTATAAATAAAGTAATAATATGTATGAATAAATAATTAACTCAACAAAATGAAAAATAATTATGTTCCCACTAGTTAGGAAACATAATGAGACTCATATCTCAATCATCAGGGTGTAGAGTTTCCAAAGAACTCGTATGTACCCAAATTTAACATGGTGAAATATTTTGCAAACATAATGATGATGTTGGGACCTTTAAAAATTGTATAAAAATATTCATACCATGCATTACCTTAAAAATTACTAAATGTTTCATTCATGTTCCATTTTTCCTATCACTACTCTTCACAACCTACCCTCTCTATCAAGTTACAGAATTTTACTTTTTTTCCTCTTTGTTTATATATATATATTTTGTTATAGAACCACCGTAGAGGTTACACATGTTTCATGGTGGTGTTAAAATATTTTAATGATTTTGTAAGCTATGTGGCCATCTTATAGCCTCATCGGTTATTTTTCTAACAACGACTAAAGTTGCACAACCTACCCCTTGTAGAAATTGATGGTTCTTCCATAGTTACATGATTTTTTTCAATTTTACCCGAGAACACATTTTTTATATTTATTACAAATATTACCCTTTGGTATGCATCCAATCAACCCTACTTATCTTTCATTAAAACCCCCACAAAATCCACTTAATATTATGCATGATATTCTCCATCGTTGATCAAAATATTGATATTTATTTTATCATTCTCTCAACTCCACTTAGAAAGGGGATATTATAAAAAAATAGATATGTGTTAAATAAAAATAGGATATTGATGATTGCAAAATAAGGGTTGGAAAAAAATAGAGACAATAAAAATATTTTACATAAGACAAGATTTAAAAATTGCTTTAAATCCCAATCACTTTCATAATTATTCCTTCATTTTTATCATGATAGGGCATATAATTTTGAAATATTAGTGAGGTATTATCCATATTGGTGCTAATTAATAACATAATCTCTTTCCATTTTCATTCTTTTTCTACTACTTGAAAATAAAATTACAAATTACATCATACCAACACTTTTGATTACTTTAATCCATCTATTATATTACAACAACTTATCCTTACACATTTATATAGTATCCTCATTCCTACATCATTCTTGATAACATAAGGGTAAATTGTTCTAAAATATATGAGTTTCTATCATTGTTCTGAAATTTATTTTAAAAACCATATGTCAAAAATATATATATATATATATATATATATATATATATATATATATATATATATATATATACTTTACAAAACATGTATTCCCGACTCATATAGCTCATTTCTAAGCCAAACAACCTCCATAAAAATCCCATTCTATCTCAAACACTCAATAAATCCATTTAATAGGATACCTTTTATACTCTACTCTCATTGTAGCTAGTGTCACATAAAGTATAGTTCCTAACACAGTGTACCTAGAATGTTAGGAGCATCACATGTCTACACTCCTTCAAATTAAGACAAAATACAAAGTGACATAATTTCTAAAATGATACATGAATTATTCGCTCTACACCTTTACCCACTCTGTCATTGTTAGAAACATATATGTCATATATATATATATATATATATATATATATATATATATATATATATATATATATATATATATATATATATATATATAATATCCACAATAATAAAAATACAACCTCCTTATGTATTTGTTTTCATGCTAAATTTATAGCATGCAAAATTGAATATTTTAGCCATGACAACTAAGCCAATATTTGAAAATTTTCTCTCCTAGTGTTGTAAACCCTTATTCTTGCCATCCTTTCCAAAATATCACACTCATTATATCTCAGAAGAATATTATAACAAGATATTTTAATGTGCTTAATGTGTAGGTATGTATGGATATGGTGATTGATTAATTCATTGATTTTCAAGTAGAAACGACTATCTTCGAGAGGCATGGAAAGGGCCATTTTGGCCATTTTGAAATAGGTGAACACCCTTCAAGATCTTACAAGGAAAATTTAATCCATGTGAGAGATATGTAAGAGATAAATGAATTTATCCAAGGAAGTTTAAGGAAAATATATGGATATAATTGATGTCAAAAACAAGCTAAGAAAACCGGATCATAAATCTAGCATCCAAGAACTTTTGTAATTCATCTTTTACAATATCCCTTATTGATGGGCTCATTATCCTCTAAGGTTATCTGATTGGTTTACAATATTATTTGATATATATATTTTGAGTGCAAATCCTAGGATGAATCCCATGCATATCACCACAATCCAAGACAAATGTGTTTTTAATTTTTTTTACGGAGAAGAGCAATTAACAATTTCTCTTGTTGTCTATGAAACATCTTAATTACGTTGAATTGTCTCCCTAGTGTTATTTCTACTTGTTTGGAGAGGTCCATAATTGAATATAAATTGTTGTTGACAAAATTTAGTATGAAGTTATGTAGAAGAAGTTGATGATGAATAAAATTCTTACCTAGAACATCCATGGTGATTTTTTGTGGTATAACTTGGTTCAAGGGACAACTTAAGCATCTTAATATGTCACCCACTTCTTCATTTCTTCCATAATTGTTCTAAAAAATATCGGAGAGAACAATATATTCTTTTTGTTCTTCAATTCTACAAGACTTCTCCAACATCATGAGCTATCAGACAAAGCTTTCACCAACTTCTAGTTATTCAACCCAAATTATTCAATCTTCATCACTCAATGGTTGGGAAAGAGGATAGAGCATCAGCTTCTTGGTGCCACTTCCATTGGAAATGATCATGTTACCAAATCTATAACCTATGAATGCATCAACAATGGCCAATTATGATCTTCCAAAAATAATAGAATAACCTCCTAAGATTACTTTTGGTTGAATAAGAATGAATTAAGATGGGTATTCCCAAGATTATACCACGAAAATAATGTCCTCAATGACTTCTTCAGCCTCATTGTAGCTCCATCTACCATTTGTAAGATTGTAGTTATTGGACCTATTCATTATTTTTATGCCATTGATTTTCTTGGTCATGATGTTACTTGTTTCCCCTAGGTCAATCAGATTATTCTTTATTATTGTGTCATTAATTGGAATGTTTGTTGGTATCCAAATCAGCCCCACCTTATAATTCAAGTGACATAAATGAACTAAAAAGGATAGTTAGAGAAAGACAAACCAAGATTTAAGTTGTTTTGTATCCAGGGATGGGTATGACAGTCTCTTTCGTCACTTAGATTTGGGAAATGTTGGATAACACCTCACTAAGGGTATGACCTACCCTACTACTTTAGGTTCTTCCTACAACTAGGGTGAGAGGACCCATTTTGTAACCTGTATTTATGAAAGAAATGGATGGAATAGCAATATTTAGACTCTCTTTCTTAGGTAGGTGGAAAGGAATCCTCAAGAAGACATGGTCAATGCAGACATCATCTAACTCTCATGAGTTGTCACACTAGAAAATGTAGATGTCTTCTAAAGAAGGCTTGGGTTACTAAAGACAAGTGATAGTTCCAGCTTGCTTCGTATATTTTTGATAAAGGATGGACATAAATAACATATTTCCTTAACATTTGTGCATAAATAGTGTAAGCATGGGTAATTCAGTGGATCAAATGGTTATTAATTGTGGTTTTGATGTATTGATGGGAGATTAAGTAGGATAAAGTTGATTATACAAAATACCTAACTGAACCTTAACAAATGTTGTAGACAATTGTTCTTGATGCAAAATACAGATCACACAATCTAAAGCACTCCTTCAACTAGAAGGTTTATATTCATGGAAGCCCAAGAATACAATATTTCACACAAACTTTGAGAATCTAAACACAAAATTTCATGATAAATTCTCAATAAAATACTAATAATTTCTAATCAAATACACTCTAGATACCCTCAAGAACTGACAAAGATCTTAAATCAAACATATACAACTTGATTTTAAAACCATTTACTATAGTATGAAGGAAATATCCATCACTAATGCATTAAAGTGGTTAAATCATCACCGATGAGGGTCATCAATCCTCTTCATTAATAATGTCAATCCAGGGCTGGTGTCCAATGGCTATATGCAAAAGGAGAAAGAGATATTTGGAAAAAAAATCCTTCAAACACAATCCAAACTTGCAGAAATTAAAAATCACACTTACAAAAATGGAAAAACACACTTGCAGAAATCAAAATCACACTTGCAGAAATGAAAGCACACTTGCATAAAGTAAATTTCTGAATTGAAAATAAATCAAATAAAACTCCTGCAGGTTCACAACAAACTAAATGAAAATGAAGATTACAATACAAGGAAAAAAACAATACAACAAAATGATTATCACAGAAAAAGGAATAAACATAAACATAAATTATTACAATACAAAAATAAAAATACAGATCCATCTTCCTTGGAATGAGTGGCCAGCTCATTCCTTGGAAGAGGATTTAAATCATGCTTCCAAGATCTTGATTCAAAACTTCAGAATATTGGAGAGAAAAGAACAATTTTTCATTGATTGGAAAAATATTACACATAAGAGTGTGGAAGGTTGCATTTATAATTCATGCATCCAACCAACTCCTCTTTTTGAGGAATACAATCTGATCTTATTTTTATTTTGATTTACTTAGTCAACACACCAAGAACTAACTACCTATTCTTGGGTGGATTTATTCAAAGCAATAAATCCTAAAAAAACTTGACTACAACCGTCCACTTATCATGGAGAATATTTCTACAACTCATCCCTTTAATCTAGGAACACAAAGTAGGATATTACTTATTCAACAGTCTAATACTATTCCACTATTTGTAAATCCCTAAAACATGGAGAGAAAATGGAGGAGTGCTATGTCCATGAATTTGAATTCTTCTTGGAATGGCACATGCATACATGAATTTAGATTGCCACATGTTTGGATCTATATTCTTAGTTGATGATGTGGAATAAAAAAGTGGATTGAATAGTTCGGTGCTCCTTTACATTATTTTGGGGAAAACCAAAATAATTTCGAGTAGAGCTCAACATTTCCGTAGAAATTGGGTGAAGAATTTTCCTAGTGGGAATTTTTGCATTGCGTGAAGAATCTTCGTAGCTGGGCATTTATGTAGCTACATGAAGAATTTTGGTATCTTCAATCTATGAACTTGGAGTACAATTTATTATGACTTGTTTTCTACACACTATCCCATTCCAACTCGGAAGAAGTATCATGAAATAACAACAATTAGAATGCAAATAGATTTATAAAGGGATGAAAAGATAAATCCTATATTCTACCTTAAATATGTTATTTATCATTAAAACTACTTCTAAATTCACTTCAAATCTTGATTTTAAGAGAAATAATAAGAGTGCTATTTTGGTGATATAATAAGACATATTTTGGCCTCATCAGTCACTATCAAAGCTAAGGATTTGTGTAATTTAGATAAATTAACAATATAATATTGCAATAGAAATGTAGATAACTAATTTAGAGTAATACATATTGAAACAAAATAGAATTGCTAATGATAATACATACAAATTTATTCAATAAATTCCAACATTTTGAGAAGGGGAAACAACACCTATGACCTCAATGTCAACAAATGATTGTACAATGTAATTATCTAAGATCTATTTGGCTTAAAACAGTACAAATTGGTTTTCTCCTTTATCTCTCTAAAAAAGTTAGAAAAATTTAACCCCCACTATGTGAGAGTATTCTCATCGCATTTATACAATCTCGATCACTCACTCATTTTATTTCCCCCCAAAAGCATGAATCTTCAAGGGAATATTCTCCTTTACAGAACACAGTCTAATCCATTATTATTCTCTTGAAAATATTCTATTTTATGTTTCCAAGTGGAAAAATCACGAGTAATTCATGTTTTTCATTTTCCTGAATGACTGGGATGCCATGTCATCTCTTTGATATTTGTTTAATCATTTCCCCTTTTTGGCGGGTAAAGAAATATTTTTGATGATTTTCGAGTGCCTCCATATGGCTTGATTTGATGTATAACCCCTTTTACCTTTTGAGAATCAGTTTTGAACAACACATACTCATGTTCATGTCTTTTTGAGCTGAATGTTCTCATGTGGATTGTGCTACATCAATCAAAACATCTTCTGTTGCATAATAACAACCTCCTCCAAACTTATTTCCTTCGTGTGGGATGAGCAGAAATATTTCTTTATTTAATGGCAGTGATTTCGTTCAACTCAGCTTGTCTACACCATTTTCACTATAAATTCAACTCTATTTCTTCATCGGTATGCATATTTTTTCTATTCTTGAACATGAGGAGTTATTGCAAAAATATTTGTTGGTGTAATGGCAAGGGTGGCTATAGAAACTAGTTTGAAAGAGATATCATCAGAATATTTAAATCAAATCTTTGATTTAACTAGCCGAGATGAAGTATTTGTTAGGGATTTTTTGAAATTGCAGATACTGAGAGGACAACAAAGGGCCTTGACATATCAAGAGGTTATGTTTTCTTTCCTCTTGAGATTGATTAAGATCAATCCTATTTTCTCATCTTTTCAAACAATGTACTATCATCTCTTCCAATGGGAGCATCAGAAAACACCAGAATAATTGAAGAAATTTTGGATTGAGAGGAGGCCTATTGTGATAGGGATGTCTAAATAAAAGCGTTCCTTTCTATGAAATGAAGTATTTATCTTGAAATAGATTCCCCATGAATATTATGTATTATATAGAGTGAATTTAGGGTATACTCTATCTGTCATTGCTTGCAAAGTAGATGAATTGGAGAAACAAATCCTTTCTTTGAAAAAGGTCCACCAGAACTATGCCACCTCAAAAATTATGATGCTAGTCATCAACAAGAAATAAGAAAGGGGAATCAAGCTCTCAACCTCCAGTTATCATCTTGGATGAGGAAGAAACAAGGCCTTTATCTCCTCAATGTCTCAAGGCATCATTATCTACCATCAAGGAAAGTGTTGGTAATTCTACTTTCCAACCTTCCATTCATCCAAAGTAGCATATTCCTTTGATGGAGCAAAAATTATCGGGACCTTCGTTCGTTCCGTTTCCAAGACACCATCCAAATTTCACAAGGAGATACAAGGGTGAGCCCAGTTCTAAATCTCTTGCTCCATCAGGTCTAAGGGCCACTTTGCTTGCTCTTCCAGCCACTCCAAATGATCTTCTTCAACCTACTTTTGTTAGTCTACCCCTTACAAAGAAAAAGGGAAGAAGGCATTTCCTAGAGGTGGTTTGGACCTTTTGGATTGGGTATCTTCTTATCAGAAGAAGATAAACCTGAGAAATATCATGGATGATCCCGAATGACTAATGAATCATTGATGGAGATGGGGATGTCTCGTACTTTGGCTAGGGAAATTTCATTTTCTCAAATGGCTTAGGGTTAAGAAGAATTCATACTAAGGAAAAATAGGTTGTTAAATAAATTTCACCCATTTGGAGAATATCTTAGAGTAGAAATAGAGGAAGACTAAATGTTTTTTCTTCTCTTAGTTTCCCCATTTTGATTTAATACTTGAAAATGTATGCATATTTTATGGGAATCGGTCCCTATGGATCCCCCTTTTTTCTTTTCAAAAGTACAACACACTTCAAATTGTTACAGTAAAATCACATGCTTCATAGAAAATTTAGAATTTAACCAAAATAAAATGGAAGTTTACTATTTTTCAACACATCATATTAAAATTTAACTATTCAAAGTATCCTTAAAATTGTTTTGGGAATAAGAGTAACAAATGGAAAGAAAATACAATGTCAAGAAGAACTGGCTTTAGCATCTTCAATGGCCTTGGGTTCCACAACAACCATGGCCTCTTCAATCAGTTAGCATGGTAACATCGTCCTCTTCATTTTCCTTTTGAAGTTGTATTTCCATGTAAGCATTACACCTCCTAAATAGTTATTACAATTATTCTTTGTCTAGGCCCCTATGATTTTGGAGGATTATAGTTTCCCTATTAATTTTCATCACACATTTTCCCATCCTATATTTGATCTCTCCTGATTTGAATGTTAGGTCTTTAATTATGTTTTCTACAATTATCAATATTTTGATGACCTCATATGAATAATTCCCATCATTAATATTCCTTGCAAAATATTTTATCAAGAAATCCATCTCCAGATCATAATAATTTTTTATTTTATTTTCAGACACCAAGTTTTCCACTCTTATATTCAAAGTGTCAATGCCTTTTTCAATCCATTTCTGTTCTTCCTCCATACTTTCCCTGACATCATTTAGTACACCCATTCTGATTTTTAACCAATATTCCAAGATGAATTGAGTTCCCAGTTTATTAGCTAACAATATTCCTTCCTTTTCAATTATCTCCCCACTGAGTTGGTTGATGATATCTAATTTGGGAAGAATTCCTTCAATATAGAATGATTCATTATTGCATTCTTCAATCATGTCTTTGATAATATTGAGATGAGAAGTGAATTATTCATACCTTTTCTTCACCTTTTCAAAGACTTTCTTTCCCTTTTTAGACAAATTCTCCACCCAACTATCAATAGCTTTAACCTTTTTGGTAGCTTTTTCTATGTTGCTTATTATTTCAGGAGTAATAGTAAGATCTCCTTGATCTTATTCTTGATGAAACTACCAATTTATGCAAGCATGAAGTTAAATTTTTCACCTACTCTTTTATCTCTTTTTTACTTATTTTATCTTCATCTACCCTTTCAAAGAGTCCTTTTACTACTGATACAACATCTTGCTTAATATTTCCTCTTGTTGGTCTTCCCAATTGGATTTTTTGAATGCTATAGTCACTGATTGTTAATTTATCCTTTGGGATATCAGGATGAGGAGTAGAAATTTCCAAGGTTTTGGACCTTGTTCTATCAAAGTGTGATCTTTTCATGATCTTACCTTTCTTAGAAGACTTCGCAAGTTTTTGGAAATCAATATTAGAGAGACCCAAAGCCTTTATTGGGACAATATACTTTCCTTTTCCTTTTTTTTCCTTTTCTTGGAGGAATACCCCTAACCATCCTATTATAGGGTCACTATCATCTCCAATTTCTAAAGGAGAAAACTTGTATTTTGAAGGAATGGCACCATTATTATTGATACATCTTGAACTTTGAGTGTTCCTATAACTAGTGCCTTAAAACTATTTTCTTGGCCTGCAATCTCTACTATTTTCAGTTGTTCCTCATTCTACTTCTGGGTTTGAGTTTTTTCGACCTTTTCTTCTTTATTATCAAGTAGAGACTATTCACCCAGGTCTTTATATTTATTTGTACCATAAATTATACATGTATCCTCTATCACACTCTTAAGGGGAGTGGTAGTCATAATTATTTATTTTGGTAAGTTTTCTGCCTTAGTAGATACCACATTTTATTTTCCTTTAGGATCCCTTGATGGAGTGGTAACTTTCTTAACTATTTCCTTTGGGATATCTTTTTCATCACTTGGAGTTTCTCCTTGCTCCTTATCTTTCATAGGGGGATCTTAGATAGAAGTATTCAGTTGGGATTCTGTTTCAATCCTTCCATGATTTACATAATCTTTTTCTTGTACCTTAATCGGTTGGGCTTGGGTACTAAATTATTGACTTACATTTTTCCTTTCCATCAATGTATCTCGATGTAACAAAATTTCCACCTTGTACACTTGAACTGGTGGTGACTTCAATAGTATTATGATCAATGACACTAGAAATTAGGACCTTTTAATCTTCTAGCATTCCTTATTCACTTTTGAATTATGGTCCTATAAAAAGAGTAACACCAAACACCGAAACCTCTTACATATCCATTTGAATATCCCTTTTCTGCTATAGTGAAGGAAGTATATCCATAAGTTGAGTTTTTGATATTGAGTTTCGTACGTACCCAAAAATGTAGGTATTTTACTGCTGGAAAGAGGTTACAGAAACCCCAATGATGATTCATATCTCTTCGCAAGGTGTTTGGAATCCAGAAAAGCTCACCAAGTATACATTTGCATCCTAGAAAGCCTTGTCTAGCTTTTGCATGTTTTGTTCTAACCTCTGCCCCCTTTTCCTTACATTTTTGTCTTTAAGTTACAGCTAAAACACCGCCCGCCCGGGTGGTGGTTCCGTGATCGCCCCCGTGACAGGGTGGTGGTCCTATGCATGTTTTCCAAAACGTTTTGATGATTTCGTCAAATGTAAAAATTCAAATTTCACCCACATTTCTCAACCACTAAAGCTTGCATTTATGTTTTGGCCACTGGTAAATAGTGATTTCCCTTTGTTTATATTAGAAGAGATCAATTCAAACTTACCCTCTGGTAAATCCAAATGCTATAAATACCCAGCTTGTCCACAAGCAAATGGCCCCTCTCCTTCCATGTTTGATTATTTTGTGTGTTTTGAAGTTCTTCCATGAGTTTCAATAGGTTTAGAATTTACATGAACTCTCAACTTCTCCTTTTTGCCTTAGAGATAATTTGATCTTCTTGCTTTCATCTTACTTCATTGATATCCCATACATTCAGCTTAGCATAAGGTAGTTTCAATTTTAGATTAGAATCCATTTGATAATCTTGGAGTTACAGGTTTTGTTTTGTCATAAGAAATAGATCCCTGAATTCTTGGTATTTTACGTTGTATTCTGGCAATAAATTCTACTAGGAATTACATAGTCAAGCTCTATTCAGTTGTACTATCCCTCTCTTACTTGTATTGTATTCGGTTTATATCCAAAGCTACCATTTTTCAAGTATCTTCTTCTGCTGACGCTATCACATTCATACTTTTCTGGATTCATGAGAACATAAAGGAATGAGTAGATCACACTGAGAGGACAAGTCATGACATAACTCAATTTACCACTATTCTATAAACTTCAGGTTTGAGCTATCAAAGTTGTAGTTATAATATATCAAATAGAGTAGCAAATAATTTTATTTCAGTTAAAGCTTGCTTTCAATATTGCTAGGGAAGTTGTGGGGAATGATAGTTTCTGAGAAACTATGATTCATTCCTCACTTTTGAGGTAAGATTGGAAGTCTTTTGATTAAACTAGTTAGTTATTTAAATATTTAGGATAAATTCACAAGTGCACAGGAAAATAGCTATATTAGGCTAACTTGCTTGTTTTAATTCTATTATTAGATTAATTGTCCATTATATAAATATATTAGAATAGATGCTCTTTTAATTTTAGTCAAATACATCATCAAAAATACAAAAATAAAAGGAATATAAGTATAATGTAGATATATCTTTTATGTTTAGTTTACTCATTTCAGTTGAAGTTGAATCATCTTTTGCATGACAATTACAGGACCCAAAGAGCCGAGGGAATACGTATTCAAACTAGTAGTATCTCAGCCAAATCTCTTCACAACATTAACGAATATAGATCAAGGGCTTAGGATTCAGGTCTTTCAAATGAAAATAAACCCACAAGTAATTAGTGAACAATTGAGGCAATTGAATATTGAAGATGACAAAGCATACACATTCGGTCAAATCAACCCAACTATAGATTGCCTTGATAGGATATCTACATGACCATACAAGAACCCAAAAGAGAACAAATATTTGGCTGTGATCCATTAGTTCCACAGCTAGATGTAGGAGACCTTCTCATTGACATAGACACAGGGTTACGTATACAAGTTTCTAGAACACCGTAAGGTATTATGAGAAGATCGCACAACTCATGGTACTAAACATAGAAGATGAAAAGGCTTATGACCATTGGATAGTCAAAAGAAGAGATTGATTCTTCACATGACCATAACAGGTCCATAACAACCACAAACTCATGGTTGTGATCCCCAGGTCCCACAACCCAATGGGCCTACAAGTTAGTTAAGTATTGACACTGGTTTATGAATGCGTTGGTATTTAGATCCTCACCACTCCCGCCAGATATCATAACGTAATTTTCTGTATTAAACATAAAAGCCAATCAATCCAACATTTTTTGGGCTAGACCAGAAAACCACCCATAGTTTCTAAAAATCCATTGCACCTCTCATTGCCATTTTCCATGACCTTGTTTGGAAATATATATGAAACACCTACATTCCACTTTCCATTTATCCAACAGCCAATAGATAGGATCTTGACAAATCTCGACATTGATTGGAGCCTCCGAGCAGCTATTATATCTGAATGATCCATTACACCAATTCAAGTTAAGAGAGCTTTCTTTTCCTTAGATTCGTAGATCCCATTATTGTGTGTTGAGGATATAAGATTTCCCAACTAGTTTGTTTATATCCACATATATTCCATTTTCATCGGCTATCCTAGCATGACCTTGGGAGGTTGGAGTACGAAGAAGGGCTACTTGTAGATTCTCATGCTTGCATGTCACTTATCTATCGTACAGTTTCCATCTCTACATTTGGACTTTTCTCAAGATCAATCACTTGGATTTCTTCACATGACATTCCCATAGTTTCATCTTTATCTATATCAACCTCAAAATAAGGGCTTTTCCTAAGCTCTTTTATATCAACATCAACTATTTCAGCTTCTTTTAATGGTTGTTTCACTAGTTTTGAGGGGTATGCTTTAGTACCTTCATAAACCACTGATGGTGTGGTCTGAATAACTGGGAATAACATTATTTTGTGGAGTTCCTAACAAAATAGGTTCACTGATTACCTCAGACTCTTCCTTATTTTAATTTTTATCATTTGGCCCACATTCTTCAACATACTTCTCTTATGCTATAATTACTCTAGGTCTTTTTGATGATCTTTCATAATGTTTGGACCATGATACTACGCTTTCCTTGGCACCTTGACATATGAGGGATGGATCAATATTGGGTAAAGATCCTATCATTCTTGGAGGAGAGCTAGAAGTTTGGGGAATTGATATTGTAGGATATTTTGATTTACTTGAGCTGGCTCCTTTTGATTGCAAAGGTACTAAAAATGTAATGGGCACATTTTGCATTGTTTGTAGGAGTATACCTTCTTCCTTCTGAATCAAAGTAGTCCTAGATGTATCAGTCCTTATCGTAGTTGTAGTCCATACATCAATTGTCTTTGTGGTGGGCTTATTACTTAGAAATTGTGGAGGTGCACCATTCAATGGATCCATGGTCTCATCCCCTCTACTAAAGAAGGGAGATCTTCTTTCAAAGTAGCCAACTTTCTGAATTCATTTAATACTTTAGTATTTTGAAGAGACAAATCAATGCCCTTTATTACCAGCCAAGTCAATGTATGTCTCATAACATTGAAAATCCTTCTATGGGGATCTTCTTCCTCTCCTTCCTTCCAATCAATGGGAGAAACTACTTTCGAATCTATATTTTGTTCAAGATACACTTGGCTCACAATGTTTTCATCATCCTCAATTCCTTGAGGAATAATAACAATTTTGTAATCAATGATTTTCCTCAAAGTCATTCTTGAAAAATATCTTTTCCTAACTTCTTCATCATCCCTATAGTTCATCCAAAATCTTCAAACTCGGGTTCATGCACGAGAAGTCATAAGCCATCCATTTTCAAAAAATTCCTTGGAACAAACATATCCATCTTGAATTTATTCATCTCTCCATCCATCAATTTTGATTTTGTAATGGATGGACATGTGTACCTTCTAATGGTAATGGGGAACTTGATGTTAGTCTTATGTTTCTTGGAAATTCTCCCATGCACAGGCACTACCTTCCTAGTAAGCTCCATTAAAACCCATTTATCATCAGGATACCTTGGCAACTTGCATGGTTTCTCCTCAAACCCACTTATTCTAAAGTAAGTGAAATATTTGTATTGAATGAAGAGATACCCATAGTCCAAGATCATGGCCTAAGCTATAGCTGATAGTCTGTTTTATTCTAATTTAGAGTCAAATAAACTTATCAAGGGAGAAATGAACCCATCATGTACCGATATTGCATTCTTTTTCCTATTATCAATCCTAAGTTGGGGGAACACATCATAAAATCTATGTGTTTCAAATTTTCCCACTTTTGTGAGCCCTCATAATGACTTAAAATATGTAGAATTATATATGAAGTATGTCATCATTAAAAATTTAAGGTCTTTTGTATCCCCATCCCTGACTTTAGCAAGTCAATTTCATCATCTGAGAATGAATCGAGGATGAAATAAGACTCCCCCAGCTAAAATTTCCTTCTTATATAGAATTACTGTAATGATAGGGCACATCTTTTTTTAAAATTATTGGATCCCTCGAGCCCTCCCATTCTACTGAATAATACAATTAGATTTTCCACTTCCTTAATAAACATTGACCGAATAAGGTCCTTGGGGATCATTTTTATATAAATATTCCTTTCAATTAACCAGTGGGAGTTTAATACCTCAACATATTCATCCTTCCTATTTCAATAACATTATCCCATAGATCCCACAGTCTCCACAATAGGTCCATCAATCTCAAGAAGTCCCAATATATTATTGTATCTCAGGTTTGAAATTAAGCACACACTTTTCACTTCTATCTAACACCCGTAACTTCTCATGGTTGTAATTAAGAGCACACCATCATACCATTTCAAGTGCATAGATGTTGGACAGGATGATAGCCACTAGAACATTGTCGCTTGCACCGATAGCTTTCATTTGTTTTCTATGACTCTCACTGCGAAGCCATCTTAGAAAATATTTCAAATCTGCATCAAGAAAATTTGTTTCTTTAATGTTATCTATTTACTCGTGATAGCAAATGATAGAGATAAAATTGATTCATGAGTCTTCATATTTATTTTTAATGTATCTTCCTCAAATTCTTTTGTAGCTTGTGAAAAATATATCTTGGTATAGGAAGATAAGGCATCTTACAAATTTTTGATCTTGATCTATGTGACTCTCTTTCTGTAATTGTTATCCAAATTTTGTGATCACTTTCACCATATCTAACCAATTTGTCATTCAATCTTTTCCTACTTGTTAAATTATCAATCCTATAGCTCTGAATCAATGATTCTAAGTTAGTTTCACTTTATTCCTCTATGAATTATAATCGATAGGGCACCCATATATTGGTATGTAATAGTAAAAAAATTGAAGTGTTTGAATGCTTTAAACAATTATTCTTTACTTCATGCAAAAATGCATTAATGGTGATAGAAATAAATGTGTTACATTCTAGTTGTCCATCCCACCTGTAGTTCCCACTTCCCTTTGACACCTTTTGATACTAATTTTGATGTTGTTGCTTACATTATGGACATCATTATAGTTCGATTTAGTATGATGTTAGACATTTGATCATAGATTATTGTTGATCTTGATTTGGTTATGATGCATGATGATTATTGGAGAAACTTCATATTTCGATGATGATAAACTATTTGACATGGATATAGTTTGAATGTTTTTCGGGCATGTGATTTTGGATATTGTGAGTAGACTTAGAAATAGACGTTATATGATGATGATATAGTTGTTACTTTCATGTTGTTGATGTAAATTGTAAGTGATTTTGTTAAATTGCTTTGATGTTGTTGTGATTCACATATTTAGATGATTTTTTTATTATAATTATATCATTTTAGATGTTTTAATATGGCCATGAAGCTGAAGGAGGTATTTTTGTTTTATAGGTCAATTATCACAACAAACATCAGGGGATTGGAGACCAACCAAAATGGAATTCTAGGTGAATTCAACAAGGTCACCATGGCAACTTGTTTTGTGTGTGTGTGTTGTTTTGTTAGGGATTCCCATGGGGGATCACCGTTATATGTGACCATGGGTTTGTGTATTTTATTAATGTGGTTAATTTTTATTTATTGTGGTATGTATTGTATTAGTTATGTGTTCCTTTATTTTATTTAATTAAATTGTGGTAGATTAATGTGAGAAATCATATGGTTAAAATTTAAATAAATCAAATTGGGATATGGGAAAGTAATAATGGAAGTTGTTGGCTCTTTGTATTAAATATGTAAGGGATGTGTAAGTTTGTGTAGGTAAAATTTTGAAGTATGAAACACTCCACCTCCTTGGAAATTCGAATTTGTCCTTGGGGCTGTTTTTGGAGGCTTGTGAGACAAGTAAAACTTGTCCCATACCTCTAAATTTAATTTACCAACCATACTTATGGTTGGAGAGGTGATTTTAGACTTTTATAATGTATTTTACTAATCATGTTGCAAGTTTTGATTGCAATCTCTTACATTTTGTTTATTTTACAGTCCTTTGGGGTGTGGGCTTTTAGGAGTGCGTAAGTAATTTTTCATATTTTCACCCACCTCTTTATTGTGCTTGGGAGAATGAAATTTTGTCTTTTATGTTTGAAGTTGAGGATGTGTGATGTGGAATCCTACATGGATCCACATCATTCTCTTCTCTTCCCTCTTTTATAAAATTCAAACTCTTTGTTTTTTTTGGGTTGTCAAATCTTTTACATAGTTCTTTGGGGGCACATTTTCTTGTTTTGGGAGCTCTTGCTTTTGGAAGGAGTCGGGAGAAACTTTGCATGCTTGGATATTTATATTTTGGGACTGTGTTTTGGGCATTGAAGCTTTTTGTTTGGAAAAAAAAGCTACCATGGAGAGGTAGGAGTTTAATTCTTCTTTTATGTTGTTATTTTCTTGTTGTGTTGTGTGAATGGTGATTGTTGTTATATTTTTGTTGGTTGTATGGGTAGAATTCCATAGGAATTGTGTAGGAGAAGGATATGGGGAATCCATGTAGGGGCATAAGGTAATGCCATTGGCATCAGATTTTTGTGGAGGGATTTTGGGTTTGGGATCCACCACGGAAAAAAATAACTTACATTTTGTAATTTGTGGGGGCATAAGGAAATATGTGGGTGGCATAAGAAGGGATTGTGGGGGGATTAAGGAAATGTGTGGTGAATTTTATTGGTGGTTTGTAACAAGTGGATGCCCAATTCCCATTGGGAGGAATAAGTAGCTTCCCCCATAGTCCTTGCTCCTTTGGCTTGCATGATCAAGCTGAGTTCTATTTGAATGGTTTTCAAATGCAGTTGTAAACTGTTGTTTTTGTTTGGACTGTGTTTTATATTGAATTATGCATGTTGAAAGAATGTTGTGTGTTTAGTGGAAGCCAGTTGTTGCCATGGGTTGAATCACACCTGTTATTGTATTGTGGTTGGGGCTCGGGGGCCAATGATGAAGGATGGCTTCTCCTTTCATTGGATGTCTTGGTTGGGTGGAGAGCGTTGCCTTTCCCCACTTTTGTTGTGATCAATTTGGAAGAAAAAGAAAACTTGCATGTTGTTGTTCTGGAGCAAAAGAAGACAGTTTTTCTAGCCCCTTGTGAAATATAATTCATTTGTAACCTTTCCCACTTGAAGTGGATGAAATTGTAATATGTATAATTGGAAAAAAAGATGTATGTAATTGATTATGAAAGTGTATATTCGAAATGTGAAAGATATTTACATTTCTGCTCTGTACATTAGAAAGAAAGAAATAGAAATCTATTTGTTGCATTCAAACTTTGGAAGATGTATTTCTTTTGAAATTAATAAAGGATTTTGAGATCTTCTCTCATTTACATTGTTGATTCAAATTGGAATATCAGATTGTGATTAAAATCTTTGTTTTGAAAATGGAAAAATGAAGAAATGTACGTGGAAATAATGTTGTATTTTGTATCTTTAGAAATGTGTAAAAATGGAATTCAATATTGCTTTTGGATTTAGAATGGGTTTTATAAAACAACCAAATGTATTAGATTAGATTAAAAATGAAATACCACACTTGAAGGATGAAATTGATATACAGATTTTGAAAAAATGGATCTTTGTTGTAAATTTAAAACTGGCAAATAAATTAAATCAAAATGTATAGTTCGGGCCTACACATTATAATTAACTTGGAAATGTTAAAATTTAGAATGTTTTATTATCAAGGAGCTCAAATTGAGAAAGAACACTTAAGGAAACAATTTAAAACATTGCAAAATCGAGGCCAATCCCTTCCACAGTCATTTTCTTTTAATAGTTTGAAAAATGTAAATTGAAAATCAAACAAGTGAATTTACCTTCCCAAAACATTCTAAATCCTTCCTAGAACAATCCTCCATGTATTTTTGGCATGTTGAGTGAAGCAGGAGATCAAATTGAATCAAATTTATAAGTTAAAAATTTCCAGTTGGTGTTTAAAATCCTACAAAGTTATTTTTGCAAAATTGACCCCTCAATTTTATCAAAATGTAAAATTTATTATTTCTATGCAAAGAGAGCATTGAGAGATTTCTAAAAGTCCTTGTTTTCCCAAAATGGAGCTTTCTAGAAAAATTTATGGCCCTCTGAAGTTTTCTTGCCTTAGCGGGAAAATTCTGGAAAAATTTCCTTAGCAGGCTCGTGGCCCGAAAATTTCCTGTTAAAATCCTTAGAAAAATTTTTGAAATTTTTTTAGGAAATTTTTAAAAATTTCCTCTTCCGGCCCAAAGCTAATCAGAGGTTTCCATGTGTCCTAACATGGCAATGGTGGAGGCGCGGCATCATTTCAATCCTTGGGCATTTTAAAAAAAATTGGGATAATTGTATCTTTTTCCCCACCGTCCCACAACCAACTAGATCTTCGCCATGTGGCAAGATGGGGTGATAGTAGGGTGGGAAAACCCTGCTACATTTCCTTTTTTTGAATTTTTGTTTTGGAAAATTTTTCAAAGGACCCCCGTGGCCCAGCACTCCCGCCCCGCCTCAGTGAAGACCCTTCCGCAGACACGCGGACCCGCACGTTAAACTTCTCCCTTTTTCCTCCCTCGGTGAAATCTCCCAAACTCTCCTACCACCATGCCCTTGCCTACCTCCTTCCCCATGTTGTTTGGTTGAGCTCCACGTGTCCTTGGTGGACCCGTGGGTGCACGAGTGCTCATAAGATTCTTTCCCTCCCTTTGGTAAAATTTGCCAACCTTCCCCGCGTGAGCTTGGAGCCCGACACATGTCCTTGGTGCCACAAAGAAAGGGTACGGGTGCAAATGGGAATTTTCTCCCATGCAAAGAAAAATTAATAAACACCATCTTGCGACCTACCAACCTCGAAGATTGCTTTTCACCCCCGCTTGACATATGTCCCCTTGGGGGAAAATTTTGCTCCTAAAGTCTACTTGGTCTATAACTAGAGTTTTACAAGGAGTTAGGAGGACTTATTTATATAGTTGGAAAGGTAAGAAAAATTCATATCCAATGGAAATGATTTAGATAAATTTTGAGTGTGTTAAGTGTGATAAAAATTAAGTTAAAACTCGATCCTGTCAGAGAGTGGGTATGGTGATGTTTTACCCTTGAACCTAACTCGAAACTTCTAACCCTAAAATTTGGACCATGTGACTGTGACAATTGTTAATAAAGAGTAAATTATGTTCTAAGTAATTTAGACTTATTCTAGAACCCGTTAGTGTCAATGTTGTATTGTAACCTAGTTGTGGACACTTCAAAAAAATTTATTCCATAATTTTTCCTACTAACCCTAGGTTGTTTCTTGAGTCTCAAGTGGGTTGTTTTTATGGGCATCACACTTGGTATCAGAGTAGTGGTTCAAAATCTTAGACCATTGGGAACACTAGAAAACTTGAGAAATGAAACTTAAACCTAGCACACTTTTAAAATTTAGAAAATAACTTAGTTAGAAATTATATATTTTAGTAAACAAGGAAGTTGTGTAAAACTTAGAAAAATGAAATAACTCTCACTTTGGTCTGTGCAGGAGCCATAGATGGGGTGAGGAAAATTTTCATAGAGACTCAGAATTACCACCACCATCACTACCACCACCGGATCAGGGTATAGCAGCTGTCCTACCCCAGATCTTGCAGACTCTTCAGGATGTCAATGCTGCTCTATGTGGAGAATTAAGAGGAGGACATGCAACTAGACATGACAGAGCCCCTTCCATTGAGGGTCAGGTATCTCCTTGACCCAGCGAGGAACATAGAGGAGAGAAATCCCATGCGGAGTCAACAAGAGAAAAGTCTCTACCTAGGGGACATGGTGATAGAGTTCCAGAGCATAGAGAGAGGTCTCGGAGCCCTAGACTTAGGGATGAGCATGCAAAGAGACCTAGAGGCCATAGACCACAACTGCAAATCACATCAAGGAGATCCTGAAGCTTTAGCCATCACATTACTTAGGTGACATGGGTGGATTTCAGGCAGAGGCCTAGCTAGTGAGCTTGAGTGGTTGCTTCAAGCTTTGTCCTTATTCTAGCAACATGAAATCTCATGTTGTGATCCATCTACTGAGGGATGGAGTAGGAGTATGGTGGAGGACAGAGGAGAAAAAGCTCCATGTAGATTCTGAGATAGTGACTGGGAGCTATTTGAGGAGAGATTTAGGAGTAGGTATTTGTCACAGAGGTTCATATAGTAGAGGATCGACAAGTTCCATGACCTCCGACAGGCATCTCTTTCAGTAGCAGAGTATGAGAGTAGATTTCTAGATCTACTCTAGTATGTTGAGTATATGTAGGATGAGTAGGTGCGGATTCACAGGTTCATCCAGGCCTAAATTTACATATTAGAGGTGCAAAGTGTGGATCCACTACCCACAAACATTAGATGAGGCCATCGGGAAGGCCTATATTGCAGAGGAGACTGGGAAAGACCTATGAGCTCGAAACTCAGTTTGGATCCACATACTGATAGATGCGAGAATGGTAGATCGAGGGGTCCGCACTCTTCCTCCCGGTGGATAGGGTTCATCATAGTCATCCTTTAGGCCACAACAAGAATAACAATCCTAGGTGCATCATACACCTCCAGAGAGCTGATACAAAAATAGGTCGGAGTATGGGGCTTCCTCCAGGGGTCCCATTAGGACACAGGGTGGACCTAGAGCTCAATCGGTGGGAGATCTCTAGTAGAGACCTCACAGATCAGTAATGGATCATTGGGATCCATGCCACAGACTTCCATGGCACCTACTTTAGGTGCTACTCATTAGGGAGGATCAGGAGGATGTTTTGGTTGTGGAGTTACTAGACAATTTTAGAGAGATTGCCCACATAACCATAATAACAATGGTAGGACAAAGATCTTCGAGCCTATGGTTGATGACATGGGACACAACCATAAGATTTATGCAAAGTGGTTAAGAAGCGTCGGTGTAGAGAATCAGAGCACATTAATTGAGACCACAGGTAGCATTGGTGGTATTCCTACCTCTATATTGTTTTATTCTGGTTCTTCTAATTCTTTCATTGCACTATCTTTAGTGGAGAAATGCAAGCTGGTGGTAGTTAGGTAGGTTCTTAGTTGGGATGTCAAGATGGCTTTTGGAGCCAAGATCTATGTAGTATCCTTATCAAGGAGTGTGTAGTGGATTTGGGACTTGTCACCACTACCTCAGATCTCTGTATCCTTCCTTTGGGCTCGTATGGAGTCATTTTGGGTATGGATTGGTTATCTACACATAGGTCTAGGATGGATTGTTATCACAAGACTATATCTTGTTCAGATGATTTGGGAGTTGAGTCGGTGATTTCGGTGGTCGAAGACCTATTTCTATTTGCACCATCTCCACTATGTAGACTAAGCGGTGAGTGTGACAAGGTTGTCGATGTATGTTGTTATAGTTAGTGACAGATCAAAGGATGGGTCTAGTAGACCATCACTAGATGATCATCCCATTTTGAGAGATTTTATAGATGTCTTTCTGGGGAGCTACCGGGGTTACCACCCCCATGTGAGATTGATTTTCATATAGATCTAGTTCCTAGAGTAGAGCCTATCTCACGGGCACCTTATCGGATGACCACCCTAGAGCTCTGTGAGCTCAAGTTGCAGCTTGAGGGCCTTTTAGAGAAAGGCCTTATCCATCCTAGTGTATCCCCTTGGGGTGCACCAGTGATCTTTGTGAAGAATAAGGATGGATCCTTACAATTTTGTATTGATTACCAACATCTAAACAAGGTAACGATTAAGAATATTTATCCCCTTACGCATATTGATGAATTGTTTGATCAATGAAGGGAGCCAAAGTTTTGTCTAAGATTTATCTTAATTCAAGGTACCATCGGTGAGGATTTTAGAGGCAGAATTCATAAGACCACCTTCTCGCATGAGATATGGGCACTATATGTTCACAAAGTGGTTATTTTTGGTTTGACTAATGAGCCCATAGTGTTCATGAGTTTGATGAATGGGGTATTTAGGACCTTCTTAGATCACTTCATGCTCATCTTCCTAGATGACATTTTGATATACTCACGTACGCGTGAGGAGCATGAGGGGAACCTTCTCCAGGTTCTTCAGTGTCTTTGGGAGTAGCAACTTTACGGGAACTTGGAGAAGTGTGCATTATTTCATACAGAGGTGTAGTATTTAGGTCATATCATTTTTGGGGAAGGTATCATAGTCAATCCTTCCAAGATTATAGCCATTATGGATTGGCCAGCACCCACTACAGTGACCGAGGTGCGTAGCTTCATGGGATTAGTAGGTTAATACATGAGATTTGTTCAAGACTTCTCTCGATTACACACCCTATCACTTCCCTTCGGTAGAAAGGGAAGAATTTTTTTTGGTCGGATAGATGCGAAACAGCCTTCAAGACACTAAAGGAGTTCCTCACTAAAACACCTATTCTTTCATTGCTGGATCCATAGGGTGAGTTATTTGTTTTCACATATGCTTCGTTGGTAGGCCTTGGAGGTGTGTTGATGTAGGAGGGCAAAGTAGTGGATTTTGAGTCTCACAAAATCGAATATCACAAGATTAATTATCCAACCCATGATCTTGAGCTTGCGGTAGTTATGCATGCCTTAGTTCGATGGAGGCACTTTCTTCTTGGCAAGAGATTCACACTCAAGACAAATCATTTGAGTCTTTACCACCTCTTCATGCAGCCCAATCTCAACACTCATTAGCGGCATTAGATGGAGTTTCTTTATGAGTATGACATGGAGATAGAGCATGTGAAGGGGAAGGAGGATGTGGTAGAAAATTCTCTCGCAGGGGTGGAGACATGTGGCTATGGCCACCTCGGTGAGTACAGATTTGTGGAGAAGGATTCTTGAGTAGTTTCCTCTCGACACCTTCTACGTTGCAAAGTATGAGTAGAGATCAAGTCACAAAGACTCCTTGAGGGTAAGTTTTATGGTTTTCCTTAGAGACAAATGGTATTATCAAGCATAGAGGCCAGATATATGTTCCTAGAGATGGAGGCTTGAGACAAGACACCTTGGTAGAGGTACATCATGCACCCTATTCAACCCATCCCAGGGTAAAGAAGATGCATGCCACCTTGTGATAGTTGTACCATTAGAGAGGAATTCTTTGAGACATGGCCCAATTTTTTTCATGATGTTTAGAGTGCCAGAGAGTTAAGGCTGAGCATCAACATCTAGTAGGCCTTTTTATCCTCATTCTATGCCAGAATGGAAGTGGGATACCATTTGAATGGATTCCATTGTTGGGCTACCAATGTCAAGATATCACCATGATGCCATCATGGTCACGGTTGATAAATTGAAAAAAGTGGCTCACTTTTCTCTAGTGAAGACCACTTATATAGCTAGAGTAGTGGCATGAGTATATTTGGATGAGATTGTTAGGTTACACGGGATTCCATGGAAGATCATTTATGACCATGATCCTTTGTACACTTCACATTTTGGACTACCATGTAATATGTCCTTGGGATGAGAATCAACTTCAGCATAGCATATCACCCTGAGACAGATGGACAGACTGAGCAAGTGAATCAGATTTTAGAGGACATGCTCAAGATGTACATGATGGATCAACAGACTAAATGGGAGGAGTACCATGCTTAGTGGATTTTTCCTACAACAATAGTTTTGAGTTCTATAGGCATGTATTATTTTCATGCTTTTTATAGTAGAGTGTACAGACACCTCTTACTGGGATAGGTTAGAGGAAAAAGTATCTCTTGGACTAGATATTTTATAGGACATGGAGCGAGTAGGTGGTGTTGATCGGGTAGAGATTACAAGAGGCCTAGGACGGGTAGAAGAAGTATGCATATAGGCATAGGATCGACCGTAGTTTTAATGTGGGCATGAAGGTGTTCCTTCATGTCGTGCCACATAAGAGCCCTATCCATTATGGAAATGGTTCTAAGTTTTCTCCTAGATTCGTTGGTACTTTTGAGATCTTGGAGTGTATCATACATTTGGCCTACCGTCTAACATTGCAACCCATCTTGTCTCGCATATATGATGTTTTTCATGTTTTAGTTCTCGAAGATATGTTGTAGACCCTTCTCATGTGTTAGATTGGACATCATTATAGGTGCAGGATCAAGGGCAAAGGTTATGGTGGATCTCATTCACATCCTAGATAATAGGACCCCGGGCCTTCAAGGCGAGAGGTTGATCAGGTTCAAGTGTAGTGGGACATATATGATGAGACTACAACTACATGGGAGGATGCTACCTTATTATGAGGTCAGTTTCCACATTTGTTCCGGTGACTTCCGGAGGAAGTCGAGTCTAAGGGGAGGGGGATGTAGTGCCCACTTCCCTTTGAACCCTTTTGATACTAATTTTGATACTATTGTTTACATTATGGACATCATTATAGTTCTTATTTAGTATGATGTTAGACATTTGATCATGGATTATTTTTGATCTTGATTTGGTTATGATGCATGATGATTATTGGAGACACTTCATATGTGGATTATGATATACTATTTGACATGGATATAGTTTGAATGGTGTTTGAGTAGGTATTTTTTAGATATTGTGAGTAGACTTAGAAATGGACATTATATAATGATGATATAGTTGTTACTTTGATGTTGTTGATGTAAATTGTAAGTGATTTTGTTACATTGCTTTGATGTTGTTGTGATTCACATATTTAGATGATTTTTTTATTATATTTATATCATGTTGGATGTTACGATATGGCCATGAAGCTAAAGGAGGTATTTGTGTTTTGTAGGTCAAATATCACAACAAACATCGGGGATTGGAGACCAACCACAATGGAATTCTAGGTGAATTTGACAAGGTCACCATGGCAACGTGTTTTGTGTGTGTGTGTGTGTGTGTGTTGTTTTGTTAAGGATTCCCATGGGGGGATCACCTTTATATGTGACCATGGATTTGTCTATTTTATTAACGTGGTTAATTTTTATTTATTGTGGTATGTTTTTATTAGTGATGTGTTCCTTTCTTTTATTTAATTAAATTGTGGTAGATTAATGTGAGAAATCATATGGTTAAAACTTAAATAAATAAAATTGGGATATGGGAAAGTAATAATGGAAGTTGTTGGATCTTTGTATTAAATATGTAAGGGATGTGTAAGTTTGTGTAAGAGTTGTGTAAGTCATATTTTGGAGTATGAAACACTCCACCTCCTTGGAAATTCGAATTTGTCCTTGGGGGCTATTTTTGGAGGCTTGTGGGACAACTAAAACTTGTCCCATACCTCTAAATTTAATTTAACAACCATACTTATGGTTGGAGAGGTGATTTTAGACTTTTATAATGCATTTTACTAATCATGTTGTAAGTTTTAATTGCACTCTCTTACATTTTATTTAATTTACAGTCATTTGGGGTGTGGGCTTTTAGGAGTGTGTAAGTAATTTGTCATATTTTCACCCACCTCTTTATTGTGCTTGGGAGAATGAAATTTTTTCTTTTATGTTTGAAGTTGAGGATGTGTGATGTGGCATCCTACATGGATCCACATCATCCTCTTCTCTTCCCTCTTCTATAAAATTCAAACTCTTTGCTTGTTTTGGGTTGTTGAATCTTTTTGCATACTTCTTGGGGGTGCATTTTCTTGTGTTGGGAGCTCTTGCTTTTGGAAGGAGTTTGGAGAAACTTTGCATGCTTGGAGATTTCTGTTTTGGGACTGTGTTTTGGGCATTGAAGCTTGTTGTTTGGAAAAAAATCTACCATGGAGAGGTAGGAGTTTAATTCTTCTTTTATGCTTTGTTATTTTCCTGTTGTGTTATGTGAAGGGTGAATGTTGTTATATTTTTTTGGTCTGTATGGGTAGACTTCCATAAGAATGGTGTAGGAGAAGGCTATGGGGAATCCATGTGGGAGTCATAAGGGAATTCCATTGGCATCAATTTTTTTGGAGGAGTTTGGGTTTTGGATCCACCATGCAAAATAAATAGCTTGCATTTCTTACTTTGTGGGGGCCATAAGGAAATCTGTGGGGGGAAGGAGATATTGTGGGGGCGGAAGGAAATGTGTGGTGAATTTTATTAGCAATTTGTAACAGGTGGATGCCCAAATCCCATTGGGAGGCATAAGTAGCTTTCCCCATAGTCCTTTCTTCCTTGGCTTGTATGATCAAGGCTGAGTTTTGTTTGAATGGTTTTCAAATGCGATTTTGTAAATGCTATTTTTTTGGACCGTGTTTTATATTGAATTATGTATATTGAAAGAATGTTGTGTGTTTAGTGGAATCTATTTGTTTCCATGGGTTGAATCACACTGTTATTGTATTGTGGTTGGGGCTCGAGGGCCAATGATGAAGGATGGCTTCTCATTTCATTGGATGTCTTGGTTGGGTGGAGAGCATTGCCTTTCCCCACTTTTGTTGTAATCAATTTGGAAGAAAAAGGAAACTTGCATGTTGTTTTTTTGGAGCATAAGAAGATAGTTTTACCAGCCCCTTGTGAAATATAATCCATTTGTAACCTTTCCAACTTGACATGGATGACATTGTAATATATATAATTGTGAAGAAAAGATGTATGTAATTGATTATGAAAGTGTATATTCAAAATGTGAAAGATATTTACATTTTCTCTGTACATTGGAAAGAAAGAATAAATCTATTTGTTGCATTCAAACATTGGAATATATATTTATTTTGAAATTAATAAAGGATTGAGAGATCTTCTCTCATTTATATTGTTGATTCAAATTGGAATATCAGATTATGATTAAAATCTTTGTTTAGAAAATTGAAAAATGAAGAAATGTACGTGGAAATAATGTTGTATTTTATATCTTTGGAAATGTGTAAAAATGGAATTCAATATTGCTTTTTGATTTAGAATGGGTTGTGTAAAACAAATAAATGTATTAGATTAGATTAAAAATGAAATACCACACTTAAAGGATGAAATTGAAATATAGATTTTCAAAAATGGATCTCTATTGTAAATTTAAAGCGGCAAATAAATTAAATCAAAATGTACATTCGAGCCTGCACATAATAATTAACTTAGAAATTTTAAAATTTAGCATGTTGTATTATCAAGGAACTTAAATTGAGAAAGAACACTTAAGGAAACAATTTAAAACATTGCAAAATCGAGCCCAATCCCTTCCATAGTCGTTTTCATTAATTGTTGGAAAAATTTAAATTGAAAATCAAAAAATTTAATTTACCTTCCCAAAACATTATAAATCCTTCCTAGAAAAATCCTCCATGTCTGTTTGGCATGTTGAGTGAAGGAGGAGATCAAATTGAATCAAATTTATAATTTAAAAATTTCCAGTTGGTTGTTTAAAAGCTTATGTAGCTCATTTTCATAAAAATGGACCCCTCATACTTTATCAAAATGTAAAATTTATGATTTTTGGGAAAAGAGGGCATGGAGAGCTTTCTAGAAAGTCCTTGTTTTCCCAAAACTAAGATTTCAAGAAAAATTTATGGCCCTATGAAGTTTTCCTGCCTTAGCAGGAAAATTTGGGAAAATTTTCCTAGAGGTCCATGCGCCCAAAAATTTCTAGTTGAAATCCTTAGAAAAATTTTGAAAATTTTTGGGGAAATTTTTTGAAATTTCCTCCACCTTTGTCCACAACCAATCAGAGGCTACCAAATTTCCTCATGGAGCAACGGTGGAGGCACGGCATCATTTCAGCCCTTGGGTCTTTTAAAAAATTTTGGGATAATATCATGTTTTTCCTGCGGCTCATGCTTGACAACAGAGAGGTTGCCACATGGCAAAGCATGGGGTGACAAAGTGAGATGGGGAAACCCTCGTGACCTTTCCTTTTTTGAATTTTTGTTTTGGAAATTTTTTCAAAGGACCCCCATGTCCCTACACTCCCACCCCGCCTCGGTGAAGACCCTTCCACGGACGTGCGGACCCGTATGTCAAACCTCTCCCTTTTTCCTCCCTCGACAAAATCTCCCAAACTCACCGCCACCGTGCCCTTCCCTCCTTCCTTCCCCATGTTGTTTGGTTGAGTGCCACATGTCTTTAGTGGACCCACGGGTGCACGAGTGCTCATAGGATTTTTTCCTCCCTTTGGCAAAATTTTCCAACCTCCCCGCATGAGCTCGAAGCCCGACACGTGTCCCGGCGCCACAAGCGGAGGCATGGGAGCAAAAGGAAATTTTCTCCCATGCAAGGAAAAATTAATAAACACCACCCCATGACCCACCAACCTAGAGATTTATTTTTTCCTCGCTTGACACTTGTCCCCTTGGGGAAAATTTGACCCCTAAAGTCCGTCTGGTCTATAACTAGAGTTTTACAAGGAGTTAGGAGGAATTATTTATATCGTTGGAAAGGTAAGAAAATTTCCTATCTAATGGAAATTATATAGGGAAATTTCGAGTGTGTTAAGTGTGAGAAAATCAAGTTGAAACTTTGAGCCTATTAGAGAGTGGGTATGGTGATGTTTTACCCATGAACCTAATCGAAACTTCTAACCCTAAAATTTGGACCATGTGACCTCTTTTAATTTTTAATAAAGAGTAAAGTATGTTCTAAGTAATTTAGAATTGTTTCGGAACCTATTAGTGTTAATTGTTGTATTGTAACTTGGTTGTGGACACTTCAAAAAAATTATTCCATAATTTTTCCTAGTAACCCTAGGTTGTTTCTTGAGTCTCAAGCGGGTTGTTTTAATTGGCATCACACCACCTTTTATTTGAATGTGGACCACCCATGTAGACTAGTTTGATGCCTTATGGGATTAAGGAATATTTTTGCACTTTTTCACTACCTTCTAAACATATACAAGTTTACATGTTTGACCCAAGTACCGCTTTTGAATTTCACTAAGATCACAACACTTGTTCGAATCCTGAGGTAAAGGAATTATGGGACTCTTTTACATATCGCACCAATTCCCTCATAGGTGTAGGATTATATTGTTGACTTGAACATCTGCTGTTGAATTTATTTGTGGAATGCAGACTTGTGTCCTCCGTCAAGATTCAGGGGCATATTTACATTTTACATTATAGTATGCCTTTGGTCGATGGTCCATTTTCTTGATCCAATCATTTTCATACACGTCACCCTTTCAGGAGTGTGGTCAGCTTTTATTTTTGTAATATTGACTGGAATATTCTTTAAACTTCAGGGGTGGTTATACAAATTGTATTTGTATTATGTAAATACTATTCTTGTTTCCGAGATAAGTCCACCAAAGCACGTCCAATACCATTGTGCCACATACCATCGAGTTTTAAAAAGTCTTTTCCATTTGTACTTCACACTAGGAATGACAAGGATGACATTCAAAGGGGATAAGACATGGTTTTACACAATTTTTGGCATTATTCATAGGAATTCCTCAAAGATTACACATTTTCACAATCCTCAACCAAAAAGGAATATTATCACAACATAGAGACAAGATTTAACATGTTTTTCAGTGGATTTTCTCTTCGACGTATGTTTTTTTGAACTAGGACAATCGGACACAAAAAAATTTGAAGGAATTTTCGAGACAAAAGGGTGAGATCAAATTGAGCACTAACAACATTCCTCAAGAGACTACCTAGATATATGTACTTTGGTAGAATAGAATTTCCAAGCATGATATCAACCAACTATCCAATAAATTACATAGAGGATGGATATTTCCTTTTTTGTCCCATATTTTTATGCATAGATCCTTTACCAACTTATTGTGGATGGGAACATCTTTGATGGCTTGAATAAGTTGAATTTTAACACAATTATTCTTCACCTGATTGAACAAAATCCAATTGAGAATCTGATTTAGGGTCTAGTTTTGTTTCTTGCAATCTCTCCAAAAATGGTGGTTCATTATCTTGTAACTTATCCTTGCTATAACTTTTCTCACATTTTTTGGATCGGTTTGCGGTGCTTTTTGGCTTTACTACGAGATCAGTCTGCATAGTGAACTTTGGTTCATCCGAAATTTCTATGATGGTGATTTTACTTGGTGGGAGAAGTGATCTTCCTAAAAGGAGATGGATATCATTGACATAAAACTAAATAAGAAGAGTATTGGGATTATTTAGTGGTGTAGGTTGGTTCAACAACTTTATTGGTAGGGTTAGGTATTATTTGAGTTGGTAGTTGAGTGGATTTTAGTTGATAGCTAGGTTGAGGGTTTTGCATCGAGCTTACTTTTATGGGTAAGGAGGTTTCGGTAAGGTTGTTGATAGTGGGAGGTAGATTATTCCATTGGTGACCTGATATCCAAGGCTACTTCCATAAATAAGGGGTTTGTTTTTATTTTTTCTTGAAAACTAAGGTTTCCATTGTTTTTTTATTGGCTAGGTATGAAACCCAATTTGTTTTAGTATTATCCCAAGGTGGGGGTTGCATATATGAATTACTAGCCCATTTTGAAAATATTGCATGATATCTTGTGACATACCTCCATTTATTTACAAAAAAGTCTTTCTTTGAGCAACACAAAAGACTTACCCATACTCTGTTTCCATCATCTTGAATTCAGGTGCATCCTCCTTCTCTTATGCAATGTTGGATAATCCTCTTCATATGCAATCAATTTCTTTTCTTGTGCATGCATGAAAAAAATATGTAAGTTTTACCTATGCATCTTATTATTTCATATTAGCATGCAGAGCATCAAGCTAGGTGGCCATATCGTTAATAATTTCTAGCTTCATGTTTTTGAACATGACCACAATATTTAATTTAGATATGTCCCCAATTACTTTTGTAGTTTATCCACCCTTTGATCTAGCACTTCTAATTCTCTTCATGGTTTCTCTAGATTAATTTCTACACACTTCATAAATATCATCAAATGTATCTTTTGAAATTTCTCCTTCCCCTATCAGGTCCAAAGCATCCATATCCTCCTCACTAAGTCCCTTTAAGAAGAGTAATTTGAGATACTCAAGAGGTAACCTTGTGTGTATTGACTTCTGAACACTGAATAAGAATCTTTCCAGGTAATCTTCTAGTGGATCATCTTCCTTTTGTGCCATCCTAAATATTTTATCCCCTCCTCTACTACTTGGCATATAGTAGTCATGGTACTTGGTGAGAAAATTTTCCTTCATCTGCTGCCAAACAATCATAACATATTCATCTTGTGTGCATAAATTTTATAATCATATCTCCTGTATAAAACATCAAATCAAACAAGAAATTTTATGGGTCTTCAATTATGGATCCATGGAAATTAAGAAGAGATGATGGAGAGATATTCTTCATTATAGTAGGCTAATTATTATTGGATATTGGGAAATCAAATGTAGTTATCCCTTCTTCAACATTTTGATTCACTTCTTTTGCCATGATTGGCTGATCAAGAACAACCTCAAAAGTCTCACTTGGAAGACGGTATTCTAATATCAAACCTTATATAGAGGAAGATGTGTCTTCTTCATAATTAGATGAAGTAACATGTGTTATTTGAGGATTGGGTAAGAATCTACCATGGGAATATCTTGGACGGTGCATGCATCAACTAACTCAACTCAATCAACATACATTAGTGGGGGTTAAAGGTGGAATTCCTAAATCCTAAACTATTTTTAACGAATACAAAAACTGTCAAAAACCCTGTAACTTGGAGTATCCTGGAAGTGGTGCCAAAAATGGTGGTGCAAATCAACTTGCAGCAATTAATATGATGTTCATTAAATCACAATCATTTAATCATCAAACCAAGGGACATAAAATTTAAATAATGCCAGTGCTGTATGCACAGTTACAAATAATTTAGGAGGTATGGAAAGAAATAATTGTCACTAAAATACTTGAAAGAACAATGCTTGAAAGTAGAAAAAATTATAACTGAAAGAAAATGGTTTCTAAACACTATGACTAAGATAGGGCTTACACATTCGTAAAGAGAGATAAAGAAGATATATTGCTTATGATTCTAACATGAAATGAAATAGAGTAACAAATCTATGGATGTGTTTAGAAAACCATAACTAGGCCCTACCTTGGGTATTAATCCCTCCTAAATATTGTAACTAAAGGCTATTAAACAAAAATCAAATTTTTTATTGAATTTGCATGAACATTACATCTAGGAACAAAGCAATATCCTCCCCTTTATCTATGAATATGGGTATTCCTTGTTATCATTACTAGAATTAATCATTTTATTTTATACATCTCATTTACAAAACGACGTGAGAAGAGGATTCCAACTAGGAGTTCATACAAATTAAGTGAAAGATCATTGATAAAACAATTTAAATATCTCAAACAGAACAACAAGAGATTCAAAACATGCAAAAGAGCTACTAAAATGTGTTCATTTAAATCTATAGTTAACTCGACTAGTTATTTTAGTCAAGTGTAACCTCAATCAATTAGTTCTTTAGTAATTTACAATGAATAATCAGATCCACGGTTGAGTTATCTCTTAGTTCTACATTCTTCAATTGTAATTGTTCCTAAAACAACATGTGTTGGACCCTAAATTGACTAATTCCTAAGGTAGAAGGTCAACATGTGCAAAAGGTGAGTTCCCAATGCATATTGGGTTAAAGGTCGATGTGCTTGGGGTAGAAAGAAGGTATATAAAAGATGGCTACATTTTAGTTCTGTTTTGGGACCTATTTTGAAGTTGTTGTGAGAATGATGTGTGATGATGGAGCGTCTGACCTTGGAAAATGTCGAGACATAACTTAAAAGCATGAAGGATGAGTTTTCTCAGAGGTTCAATACTAGACCCGAGTTTGATGCATGTAAATGGTTGGAGGAGAACCTATATCACATGATCTATGAGACATTCTTCTATTATTTCCCAATAGATTTGTATGAATGGATCTCAACATATGCATCAAGGACGATTTGGTACTATAGACCTCATGTTTGGACCTAGAAGGAATATAAGTAATTGTAGGATGTTGATCAAACATGGACTCATTTTATTGATCGGTGGTGGAAAGGCATGTTAACTAGTTACACGTTGGAGTATGCAATCTAAAATTATTATTATCCGAGGTTGCTGAGTTTGAGTTCTTTCGAGAACCCAGAGGATATTTCTTGCATGATTTTCCATTATCCATCAAGATCTTGATTGTTACTTTGAGTTTAAAATCATTTCCTATGGCTTCCTAAACTCTCGCAAGGCATGGGGCATGGAATATGGTGTGGTGTAAATGGTGGAATTTGTGACATAGGAAGAGAGAGGAGAGGTGGATCAAGTACAATGAAGTGTGAGAAAGGGTGTTGGCAATACATTGTCAAGTTTCTAGTGTGATAGAATTATGGAGATAGATGTTGTGAGAAGGATTTGAGGTTAGCATGGAGGGTGTAACACCTAATAATTTTGTGCTACCCCATCTTGGAGAGTGTGGAAGATAAACCTTATCAACTTCTAGTGATATCTATTCGTATAGAGAAAGGAGGAGAGTCGTAAGCATGCATCTAAGCCGACATGGTAACACTTAGTTTTTTAGTATTTGAGATAAGTATTCCTAGTTTAGTTGGTGTTAGTGATAAGATAACATCAGGTAGATATCATTTCACGTTACACCCATCTATGCCCATAGAGACATCTTCCAGGTGTTTGGAGGTGTTTTGTCTAGCACATCATTTGGGCAAGGTGTTGGTTTACAATATTTGGGTATCATGTCCGGAAGTGGTGTGGGAACCACATCTAGGAGTGGTTCGGTATCATATACTATCGGCATGTAGTTTAGTGTGAATGTGGGAACATAGAGCACAATTTCTTTAGGAACCTTACCTACTATAGGAGGAGGATCAAGTGGATCTAGAGGAATAGGAGCTAGCAAATCTAGTGGATATGGTGGTGGAGACAACATAGGAGGGAATCAAGGTCCTAGATCTGCTCGGGAAAGTTCCATAACACCATCAACATGTGTTTTATGAGATGTTGCTCCACTTACCCGATCACAATGATGTTAAGGATTCCACAAAGCATGTATAAAAGTATGAGTTGCTATGACGCACAAAGGGCATCATTGCCCCAGAGCGAAAGAAAGTAAATTTATAACTATATTGCAAGGGTACATGTATAACTAGTACTAGAAGTATGAGCCCCATAAAAAGGTGGTGGATTATATAGTTTTTTCATGATGACTTCATGACATATTTCCACATTCCTGAGTTTGAGCAAAAGAGCATCAGTGCATTGAAGGAAATATAGTAAGGTATGGTAGAGAGCGCATGGGAGTATGATGTGTGGTTTAAGACTCTCTTATCAAAATTATCATATGATATCCATCTATCCCACCATGCACAATTGTTTGCTGGGGCTTCATCACACCCTTAAGGTGATCCCTTTCACACAAAAATTTCATAGATCTACGTGAGGCATGTGAGGAGAATTTACATGCTGAGGTTGTGGGAAGTGTTAACAGTGATGAGAGTCCATTTTTGGAAGCTCAGATTACTTACATGGCTAAACAACTTGAGAATTTGTCTACAAATTTGGCTCATGAAATACGTGGTGGACTTTGGCGCATAGATTTTGAAATGGAGGGGAACACAAAGGATAGTTTCCCATGAAAGATGATGTGTGTTGTGTCGAGATTGTGAAATATTGTCACGGAGATCGAGATTAAAGTAGATTCCCATTGTTGCAATATGTGATCCGAAAAATGTTTCCTATTATTATAAGATTTACACATCCACATCTCATGATATAAAGGATTGTCGACTAATAGACCAAATTCATGATGCCATTGATCTTGGTGTGTGCAGGACTAGTATTGGGAGTATTTATATGGCTAAGGATCACCAATAAGAAGTGTGCATAGATAGAGGAGGTCAAGTAATATGTTTTCCTAGAGGTTTCAGAGGCCATAATGGTCGTGGAGGAAGAAGCGACTTTCCTGTGGGCTGTTACAATTGTAGATCAACTAAACACTATAAGTGTGAGTGCCTTGATTTTTGTAGTTCTCATAGTGTTGGAAGAAGCAAAAGTATGAAGAATGCATAGATTATTATGACCAGATGAGAAAGTACAATAAGGAAAAAGCATGGCAATAGTGAGTGTAAAAATGACTGACCCATAATGGATGTTGAGGGTAGTGCTTAACTCGATCTAGAGCCTATTTTAATCACTACACACACCGAGGATAAACACGCACAAGAGGAACCAAAGAATAAGCCTGTTATCACAATAGAATAATTTATACATGGGAAATATCATGATCCTACCTATGAGAAGAAGGTGTACCAAGAAACTATAGAGGTGATTAGGAGTTTGCAATGATAAATACAGTGTTTTAAGGAGAAATTGTGCCAATTGGAGCATAAGACAAGCGTTGAGGTTCCTCGGGAAGATAAGGATGAAGATAGGGAAGTATTTTAGATGTTACGGTAGGAGAACATTATGCCTCCATTGGTATAATGGATGAGGAAAAGGTACCATGCACTGGAGGAGAGCGCAAGAGACAAGTTATACATGCTAACCTACCTCCTCACAAAATTGATTACGATAAAGATATAATCAAGAGATCACACTAAATGAAGTTGTTGATGGGTGGATCTTGAGTAATATATTAATTTACACAAGCGTGAAGGTCAATGTCCTTAATCTATATGCATGGAACCTAATGGGAAGGCCCCCATTACATCCATCTTTGAATGTGTTGTACATGACTAACAGGACAAAGGCCATGCCTCTAGGAGTGTTGAAATGTGCATCCATAACTATTTAAGGGGAAATTTCTAATGGATATTTTGAGGTTATAGAGCTTACCGAGGCTAATATTTTCCAAGAGTTACTTGGGCACCCTTGGTGCTATGCAAACAATATTGATTTGTGTTTCAATAAGGGATACATCAGTTTTGAGAATAAGGAAGAGTGCATGATCATTCCAATGACTGATGGATGGTCTGCACCATATGTGGAGCCATTGGGTGAAGAAGAGTTAAACAAGATATATGTGCACACCATTAGGGACCTAGAGTTCATTCAACCATCAAATGAAGGGGTCATTTAATTGGATGATGCAATCTATAAGTGATACAACTATTGTTTCTTGTGATAATTGGGTGTGAGCAACATACGAGTTGGTTGGAAGGCATGTGAAGAATACTAGGACAAGAGTTGTCAAAATGTGCTTAGTTACATGCTAGGGAGGAAGGAAGCCACCATGGTACACTTGGGAAGGCATCCTTGATGTCTTTTTACGTGAAATGGAGATCCAATGGAAGTTTCAAGTGGAGAGAAGGAATATGATTACCTATACTTTACACAGAACAACGACATGGGTGTAGGAAACTGTAATGAAATTACCATAAGCAGAAATATAACATAAAATAACACAATATTCCAGAATAATGATCTCAATATGTAATTAAAATAGCTTCGCCACTTCGAGGGGGAAACCTCCAAACCATACAATAATACTCAAATGCTCAAATGATGATGAAATACTACCTACAATCCCCTATATATACTATTCATATGTTATGGCCATAACCAAGGTTGACCTACTAAGCATGAGAAAGTATAAATGATATAATAAAATGATATGGTATGCCACAAGTCAGCTACTCATATCTTAATATAAGCAATAGGTTAAGGGCGTATCATGCCCTTCACCTTTAAAGAAACATTTCCCCAATGTTGAGAAGCTCTGGGTGTTGTTGCAGGAATGTCATATCTTCCCATGTTGCATCTTCATTGTCCATATTCTTCCACTTGATCAAGTACTCAGTAATAACCCATGTCCTCAATCTTTTAGTGTGTGTTTGAAGGATGCATTTAGGTTCCAAGATGACTCTCCCTCCTCATCGAGCTCAGGTAACACTATTTGGGCTGATACTCTCTGTCCAATTACTTTCTTTAGGCAAGAAACATGAAAGACTGGATGTATTCTGGTTGATTGTGGAAGTTCTAATTTGTATGCTACAGTACCAATCTTCTGCAATACTTGATAGGGGCCATAATACTTTGGTGAGAGTTTTTATCCTTTTGTTGTTGTTTCAAAGACATTTTCTTATATGGTTGTAACCGCACAAAAACCCAATCACCGAATTCAAAATGCCTTTTTGTACGATGTTGATCAGCCTGTTGCTTCATGTGGTTTTGTGCCATGACTAAGTTCTCCTTGAGACTAGAGAGGACCTCTTGTTGATACTAAATGTGTTCTTCTACTACTCTAACCCGTGGTTGTCCTCTCAATGATGATGTGATGGATGGTGGATGGTACCCATAGAGTGCCAAAAAAGGAGACATTTTAGATGAAGTATGGAAGGAAGTGTTATACCACCATTCTACAAGTGGCAACCATTGGACCCATCTTGCTTGTTTATCTGATGTAAAGCAATGGAGATATCCCTCCAAACACTTATTTACAACTTCTGTTTTCCCATCGATGGGGATGATAAGAAGAGCTACAAGCTAACTGAGTACCCAAACATGAGAATAAATTAGTCCAAAAATTACTAGTAAATATAGGGTCTCGATTAGTTACTATATAATCTTTGGTGTCCCATGAAGCTTCGAACTATCTATGAAGGTTGTTGTTACCGTGCTTCAGCAACAAATGGGTGTGCCAAGGCACAAAATTGAGCATATTTGGTGAGTCTATCCACCACAACCATGATGAAATTTTTTCCTTTGATTTAGGAAATCCTGTGATAAAGTCCATGGAAACCTCTTCCCACCACTGGCTAGGAATAGATAGAGGTTGTAGAAGACCTGGGGACCAAACTGTTTCACCCTTATTTTGCTGACAAACCATGCATTCTACCACAAATTTTTGGACATCCCCTTTGAGTCCTTCCCAAAATAAATCTTGTTTGACTCGATGATAATTCTTTAAGAATCCAGAGTTCCCTCGTACTAGAGAAGAGTGAAGCTCAGATAGAATCCTATGTTTAAGAGTGGAGTTCTTACATGGGTATAGTCTATCTTTATACCATAAAGCATCCCCTTTCGGTACAAATTTTTCAGACATGCTTGGATCATTCTGAAGATGATGAATGATTTTTGTGTGGTTGGGTCATTTCTCCATTTGGACCTTGCCTCATCTATCCAATCTTCCCTGTAATATGGATATGGCATATAACAAGGCTCTTTGTTGATTCATCTTTCCATGACAAAGCATCTGCAACTACATTCTCCTTCCCTTTCTTATAGATAATCTCAAAATCATATCCCAACATCTTGGAGACCCATTTTTTTTGTTCTTCAGATGATAAATGTTTCTCCAAGAAGTATTTCAAACTATCATGATTTGTCTTCACTTTAAAGTGTCTTCCTATGAGATATGGTCTCCATTGCTTTTCGCATGAAGTATGTCTAGAATTTCCTTCTCATAAGTCAGATTGGAAAGATTCTTACCTTTGAATTGACATCTCAAAAAGGAAATAGGATGGCCTTCTTGCATGAGAACTACCCCTATACCCACCCCTGATGCATCACATTCAACAATGAATGTTTTGGAATAACTGGAGTAGCCAAGGTTGGAGTGGTGCACATGGCCTCCTTTAGTTGCTCAAATGCTTTGGTTACATCCTCACTCCAATGGAATGAGTCCTTTAATAAATATGTGAGAGGTACAACTATGCTTACATAATGCCTTATGAATCTTCGGTAATAACCTATAAGCCCCAAAAATCCTCATAGATTCTTTAGGGTTTTTGGAACCTTCCACTCCATCATGGCTTTGATCTTATTAGGATCCACTTTAACCCCTTCATGAGAGAAAATGTGACCCAAATATTCAACCTCCTTGAGTCCAAAAGAACACTTAGAGGGATTTGCATAAAGTTGATGTTGCTCAAGGGTTTTCAAAACCTTATTTACATGATGCAAATGTTCCTCCCATGTTTTTCTATAAATTAATATATCATCAAAAACACTAAGAAAAACTTCCACAAGAATGACTTAAAAATAGAATTCATCAAACTTTGAAATGTAGAAGGTGCGTTTGTGAGTCCAAAAGGCATTACCAGGAATTCATAATGGCCTTCATGTGTCCAAAAGGTGGTTTTATGAACATCCTCATCCTTGATTCTAATTTGGTGGTATCCCAAACAAAGATCAAGTTTTGTAAAATAAACAAAAGACATGCAACTCATTAAGAAAATCATCAATTATAGGAATACAAAACTTATCTTTGATTGTGTACTTAATACGTTCCCTATAATTAGGACACATGTACCACATGTAATATTTCTTCCATACCATCACTAATGGATAAGAATAAGCACTCGACTATGATGGATGATTCCTGCTTCCAACATCTCTTGTACAATCTTCTCGATTTCACTATTTTGCACATATGGGTACCTATAAGGTCTGATGTTAGGTGGTTGAATTCCTAGTAGTAATTGAATAGCATGATCAGGGTCTCTCTTTGGAGGTAATCCCTTTGGTATATTTTCAAATACAACATGAGTTTGCATCAACACTCGCTTGCATATCTAATGGTATAATGTCCTTAGAAGGATGAGCCTCCAATGAAAAAAGTTATGCCAAAAATCCCTCTGCACCATTTTTTAGCATTTTGTGCATTTGATGAGAACTTACTATTTGTGGAGACTTTTCTCTTAATCCTCTTAGCTCAAAATTCCTTCCTTCAGAGTGAAATCACATGAACAAGTCTTGGAAGTTCATCTCAATGGTTCCCAAAGTGGTAAGCCATTGAACCCCTAACATAATGTCTGCTCCTCCCATAGAAATGGCATACATGGGACTATTTAGTATGTAATCTCCCATAGCAAGCTTAATGCTATGGAATTTTCTAGAATAAGTAATAGTACCTCCATCAGCAATCATTACTTGACATTCAAGAGAAAGATAAATGAAACAGTTTAGGCACACTGCTAACTTATGATTGATAAAGTTGTGAGTACAACCCGAATCAATCAACATTGTGACCCTCTATTTTTAAGGAATCCAATGACCTTTAGGGTTTGGGGGGTGCTAATACCTGAAATTTCATGGCATGGGATCATTGGCTGAGGATCTCTTGACTCCTCCTTTGGCTTAATCAAGACCTCTAACTCTGAATCTTCATCCTTCTCTTCATCTTCACTAGGCCCATTAATGTAGAACAACTTCTTTTCAGCACATTTATGTTCGGGTCCAAATTTATTGTCACAGTTAAAACATAACCCTTTTTCTCTTTTTTCTTCAATTTGTTGAGGTGTCAATCTAACTGGTCAAGGGAGTGTTGGGGCCAAGGTGTTGCGATCTTTGGTATAAGTGAAATGTTGTCTCCTACTTGAAACAAATTTCTCCTCTTCCCTTCTTGCCATAATCATCGAATCAGAAACCTTATGAGGATTAAACATACGCACCTCATGCTTAATGTGATCCTTAAGACCCCCAAGAAATAGGTCATTCAGATTCTTTTTAGTAATATTTTCCACCGCAGAGAAAGGTTTTGGAAGTGATGAATGTAATCCTCAATAGATCATGTCTATCTCAACTTTGCTAATTGGCTGAAGTAATTATCTAACACACTAGAACTATAGTGTAATTGCAACTCTTCAGTGAATACTGTCCATGTAACATTGAGACCAATCTTTTTCCTTTGAGCACATAACCATCGATACCAGATGAATTGGTCAGGTTTGAGATACAAAGCTGCCATGGTCACCTTTTGTCTTGATGGAATCTGATGTAGTTCAAATAAATTATCCATTTGGTTGATCCAATTGAGTGGATCCTTTCCATTAAAATTGTGCATCTCCACTTTTGGAAACATAGTACGGGCCTGTAGAGTGCTCGTATTTGGATTGTGCACACTCGAAGATCCACTCTGGCTCATGTGTTTATTATGTTGACCTAAGGATCCACCTTGATTGACATAAGTATGATTACCCATCATATGCGTACTGAATTTTTGCATGAAATCCTCTAATATTTGTCCAATCCTATCCACATCTTCTTTGTTGGCCACCCGAGATTTGAGGTCTCTCAGGTTAAACTCAAGTTGGCTTACTTTATGGTCTGTCAAAGTAAACCCTAACCCTGAGGAATTTGTAGCTATATCTTTTGTCTCCAAATCCTCAACTAATATCTCATCCTTTTCTGGTGTTTTACCTAGAGTTATGGGATTCTTTTTTCCTCTTGTGGAAGGCCCCGCCATGATGCCCCAAAATAGTAGGATGTAGGGATCACGGTCAAATTTTAGGGTTTCATATTTTGATACAAATTTGGCCAAATATAAACAAACTTAAAGAAAAAAATCCAAAATAATTTTTTTTTCTTTCTAAAAATGTAACGAATTTGAAAAAATTCCACAATTTGCACCCTAGGGAGTGATTTTATGAAAAAACATAAATTTGTAATAACTTTTGCAAAATAAATTTAAAAAGTCTAAAATTTTCAGGAACCTTACTTGAAATATTCCTCAACTCTGGTAAAAATATCTCTGACCAATTCGCTATGGTTCGTAATATATGGTGGAAACAAAAATTAGGGTTTTTTGCCCTAATTTTGGCCTAGATCACAGCTCTGATACCACTTGTAATGAAATTACTTGTATAATTCAGATCATGAGCAGAAATATAACAAAATAACACAATATTCTAGAATAATGATCTCAATATGCAATTAAAATAGCTTTTCCACTTCGAGGGGGAAACCTCCAAACCATACAATAATACTCAAATGATGATGAACTACTACCTACAATCCCCTATATATACTATTCATATGTTATGGCCATCACCAAGGCTGACATACTAAGCATGAGAAAATATAAATGATATAATAAAATGATATGGTATGCCACAAGTCATCTACTCATATCCTAATATAAGCAATAGGTTAGGTGGAGGAATATGATTACCTATACTTTACATAGAACAAAGACATGGGTGTAGGAAACCCATCAATAAAATATTTAAGAATGGTGCGAGCTGAGAATAACCATCTTTGTAAGGTTTCTCCAAAGTAATTCACCATCTCATATTTGTGACTATGATGGAAAGGGACCCACCTCATGCCATTTCCATGATTTTAAGAATACTTGGATGAGAGGTGCAAATGCTTTACACCCTTCCCTATGGGTGCATAAGTTTTATTCCACCTTACAAGGTTGTGCACATGCCTGGTACATCCATTTGGTATTACATCATCAGATGGGGAATTGGTAGGAGATGATGGAGAATATGATTGAGAACTTTGAGTACCAATCCCTTAAGAAATTTTTGAATGAGGCACTGGGTAGTCAAGCGCCTTACCTTGCGAAAGTGTGCATTGGGTGAGGACCGAAATCTTAGAGTTAATAGGTGAACCCAAGTTGGTGGCCTACTTCGCTAAAGAATAAGAGGTGTAAGAAGTACAACTTGAGCACGCCTTCACGGAGAAAGATAAGGGTAAGTCAAGATACATGGTGGATGGCGGCGAGATGGAGAATTCACATGTTGAGCATTCAGAAGGAACAGGTGAGATCCTGGATAAGTTATATGAGAAACCACATGGCTACCATAAACCCTTGAAAATGAAGAAAGATAACATTGGTACCATAGTAGAGCCCAACGAAGCTATTATTGGAGACTACTAGATAGACCAAGAGGTTTGAAAGTGGTTGAACTGTTGCATAATTTCCAATGTTTGTTCCACATGGGTACCATGAGTTAAAATGGGTCCATCCTTCGTTAGGTGAAATGCGGATCAAGTTGAGATAAGGTACGTGCCCCATCAGAAATGACCCTAGAGAATGAATTTGAATTTGTGCATGAAGGTTGAGGAACTTGACAAGATGATAGAGTTGAGAATTATTGAGTTTATTGAAGAATTTGAGTGGGTAAGCCCCATGGTCAATATTATAAAAAGGATGGGAGAATAAGGATATTTGTAGACTATAGGGATCTAAATGTTACATATGTCATAAACCCTTTCACAACCCCATTTATTGAAGAGATTCTAGAGGGTGTAGCTGGGAAAGAGATTTATTATTTTATAGATGGATTCTTGGGTTATCACCAAGTGAGAATTGCAAAGGAAGACTAGGAGAAAACAACTTTCACCACTAAATGGGGAATTTTTTCTTATACGGTCATGCCTTTTGGATTGAAGAACGTGCCTACTGTGTTTTTGCACACTATTGTGCAGGCCTTTCAAGATTTCATGCATATTTTTTTGTAAGTTTACCTCGATGATTGGATTGTGTATGGGTTAGTCAAAGACCATTGTGACAATATATGGTTGATGTTTGAGAGATGCAGGTAGTTGAGAATATCCCTAAATATTAAGAAATGTGTTTTTGCCACTCCTTTTGGCACATTTTTGGGACACATTATTTGGCAATAAGGTTTACTGGTAGACCCCAAAAAGTTTGTTGTTAAAGTAATATTAAAGGATCCTACTAGCCAAATTGTGGTGCATGGGTTCCTAGGGCATACAAGGTACTATAGAAAATTCATCAAGGGATATGCCCATATTTTCATGCCCCTGGAAGAGTTATTAAAACATAAAATTAAGTTCTATTGGGGAGAGTTACATCAAGTAGCATTTGACAAATTGAAATAAAAGCTTACCACCATGCCCATTTTGTACTTTTCCTCTTGAGATAAGCCATTTCATGTACATGTTGATGTATCTAGGATGGTGATTGGAATGGTCTTAGCATAACCTAGAGAGGGAATTATTGACCATCCCTTGTGTTTTATTAGTAGGAATTTTACTCCAACAAAACATAATTACACAACAAGGGAGCATGAGGAATTTTCAATTATCTACGTGTTGTACAAATCTAGGTAGTATTTGATGGCACACATTTTATCTTCTACAAAAACCACATGGCATTAAATTACTTGGTGGAAAATCCCATTTTGCAAGGGCACATGTACCGGTGGGTGCTATTTTTCTAGGAGGTTGAGTTTAAAGTTGTGGTAAAACCAGGGAAAATTAAATTGGGACCTAATCATTTGTCAAGGATTACCTTGGGTGTGGATGCACATGAGCATTGAGGATATGATACCGCATTCAAAGTTATTCAGGGCTCTAGCACGCACCCTCCGATTTGGAAGATATTACTTTGTTCCTACAAATGGGTGGGGTTCCGTAGGAAGGGATTAAGGCATTGGAGAGGAAATAGTTAGCCATATGCACATCACCTTATATGTTAATTTGTGGGGACTTATATAAGCTATGCCATGATGAGGTTTTTGTCTTTGGTGCGTACTAGAGCACAAGTGCATTACAATCATGGAGGATTCCCATGATGGAATTGTAGGAGGAAACTATGTGGGGAATGCGACTACACATAATAACCTTTTTTGCTATACTTTAGTGGGAAACAGCTTTACAAGGATCGTATAAAGTATTGTAAGGCATGTGACCATTCTAGTGCCTTGGTAAACTAGGGAAGATAGATGAAATTCCATTAAGGCCTATTACTAGTGTAAAACCATTTGAGAAATGGGAAATTGACTTCGTGGGCCCTATTTCCCCAACCGCATGAAGGAGAGGTTTGTGCTTTATCATTATATGCACATAATATCTTACACGGTAGATGAAGTAAGTAGTGCTATGAAGGATTGCATGCCAATGACAACCTGCTAGATTCTTATGGGAGAAAATAATCAATAGGTATGGATGTCTGTTGAGTTTAAAAAATGATAGGGTTAATCATTTCCTAAATTATAGAGTTAGATACTTATTTGAAGTATTAGTGGTGGCCCATCACAAGACTACCCCTTATCACCCACAAGCTAATGGGACATCATAAACTTTTTAAAAAATTGAGTCACATGTTAACCAATATTTGTGATGTTTGTAGAAAAGAATGGGATGATAAAGTTTCTACCATGTTATGGTCATATCGGACTACCTATAAGAGACTAAACATGGCCATACCTTTTCAATTGGTATTTGGCATGCAAGTTTTTTACCCGTTGAGTTTGTGTTACCCTCGTTGTGTATTCCATGCGTAGGAGGTCTAGGGACGAATAAGCACTTGAGGAAAGGATTGACAAGTTAATGCAGTTGGATGAAAGATGTATAATAGCATGATTGAGCCAAAAATAGAAAATCCTAGGTAGAAGACATGGCATGATAGGAACATTAAGAAAGAGAAGTTTGAAGTTGGAAAGATGGTCCATTTGTATGATTCCAAGTTTCTGCGCTACCCAGGAAAGCTTAAAGTACATTAGTTGGGTCCATATGTGATATCTCATATACTTGATTCAGGTGCTTGCAAGTTATAAGTGCTAGATGGAATAATGTTTCTGGTCATTTTAACAGATTAGATGAATCCCTACTATAAATAAGTCTTTAGTGTTTTTTTAAAGAAGGATGATTGCCATTTTGCTTAGGATTTCCCTTAATGCATTTTGATTTCTTTGGGTTTCCCTTCTTCTTCACTTTGCTTTTTATTTTGTTTGGTTTGTTGTGGGTGTGCTTGTGCACTGGAAGCCAATTACTATACAAAGTATTTTTGTACGTAGAGGAATGCACATATGTTTAGTGTGGGGTGGAAGGTGTTAAAGAAGAGTTGTGAAAAAATCCGGCAAGGAGAAGTGTTGGGAGTGATGTGCATAGGTGGCCCAAGTAAAAATCAAAATCGTATGGGTTCATAAAAGTGTGTCTAGTAGAGGTGATCATAAGATAGGATTAGTGTCAAAAGGCTTTGAGAAAACCATGTACAAGGGTAAAAATCATAGGAGCAACATGAGGTAGGAGAAGGAAAGAACTTGGTAAAGGATGTAGAGGTTGACATACTTTAGCACTTTGGGAGTACGCATAAGTTAATCTATTGTAAAATATGTCTTGCATGATAGAAGTTTGAGGAAATTTTTGCATGAATTTCCACGGGAGGGAAAATGCTAGACAAAACACGTGGAGGGATGTCATTTGATAAAACTAAATTTAATGCATTTGTACATTAGTAGGTGGCATCGAGTTTATGTGGGAAAAATAAAAATCTATAAATAGAAGGTCAAGGGTGAGTTATTATTTTACCTTGCATTTGTGTTAAAGAGATCTTGTGAACTAGGGCATCCTTACAAAGAAAACATTATGGATATTTACGTGCGTAGCATAAGATTCAATGGATTTTTGAACCAGAGTGGAAAGGGAGTACATAGGCATGGGTGGAGAAGTGTGTTTGGAGGATTCCTATGGGTGTTATGCCATCTTTTGTAAGAAAATATTTCCAGATTATGGTTTGTAGATCTAGGGCACGAGATTTGGAGTTTTGTGGAGGATTAAAGCCACAGGATTGAGTAGAGTTAGGGAAAGAAGGAAGGAAGAGATTACAAGGAATGGATGAGAAGAAATGGCACCAAGGAAGGGATCTAATGTTTCACTAAAGAAGGAAAGGGAGAAAAGGAAAACCCACCATATCAACAAGTTTTAATGAAGAATGGTACGTGGAAATGTAGTACCCAGATGGCATTTTGATGGGAATGGAGTGGGTTTCTCATGTGTGTAAGATGGCCATAAGTGATTATAACCACAGAATAGATACCATAGAAAAGGAGATGGTGCTGGAGTTAGTTTTTCCAATTGGAGAGAGGACACATGATGATAATCCTGTTTATGATGACTCAGTGAAAACCACATTGGAGAAGGTCAAACTCCTACAAATCTATGAGTTTCCCTATTTTGGTAAATATAATAGGTTGTACCAGTGGTTGATGTCGTGCATACATGAGGATTTTTTTTTTAATTTGCAGGAATAATAATGTGTGGAAGTTTGTAGTTGATTTCAATGTGCATTGGACTTATATACATAGGAGAATCAATGGAGGATTATTTAGATGACAAGGACGTCATTAAGGAGAAAGTAGTAGAGTATGAGTATAAGAAGGGTTTGTGATACTTTTACATTAGCAAGATCAAAAACCCAACTATGAAGATGGTCATGCATCTACTTACCAAGCTTAATGGACAAGAGTGTTGGATGCAAGTGAACAAGAGATGGTTGAACATTTGCAAGAAGATTTCAGAAGGAAAAATATACAACCTCTCACCCTTCATTACGGAGGATATTATAGATGTGACACATGATGGAGATAAGATTATGTATGGTAACTTTCTCCTTACCATTGTGTTTTCAAATATTAGAGTGTCCGATGGGCCAAACAACTATGTATGGGAATACCCTAATGAGAACCCCTCCCCATGAAGAGGTTTAAATCCTACACTTGTGACTTGATGACTACACCATACAAAGTGTGCTTAGAGAAGTGGTATTAGAAAATTCATGATGTATTTGGGGAAGAATGAAGAATCTGAAGCACTTACCAGCCTTAGTGGATGGTGAGGTTGAGTTTGTTGTATACTAGTACTTCTACATAGGAATATTTACTTTAATTGATGGAACAAAAATCCCTTGGTGTAAACTACCCTTTTCCTTCATAGTGTAGTACTTTCAAATCATGGTCAATAGGTTAAATGAGGAAAATAATTTTAGATTTGATCAAAGTGAGGTAGATCATTATTACCATGTGCTGTGCTAAATTCTAGTTTATCCTAAGAAGATCATTTATGTGGAGAATTATGTCTCCCATGAATCACATATGATAAAGCCAATGACAATTCCCATTACAGTTAAAACAATGGAAAGGTTATATATCCACCCGAGGCCCAAGTTCAAGAAGGGTATGTACTTGGGAGATGATGTATCATCCTTCCTTGAAGAAGGGAACAAAGAGAGAAAGAGTAGAGACCACAAGAAGTAGGGCACCGAGCACACATACCATTCAAAATATAATAGTGTAGGAGTCAGGTGCAAGACCAAGTACCTAGATAAGGAAGAAGAAGTATCCTGTTAAGGAAAATATACCATAAAAATAATAGTCCCCTGTGTTAGAGGATTCACTAGTGAAGAAGAAACAGAAAGTGGCACAAAGCTCAAACTTTGAGGAGACAAAGAGAATGAATAGTGATGATTATGAGGAGTTGGATGAAGATCACACTGAAGCTAAAAGTCCCCATATTCATGATTTGCATGAGTCTGATGAACAGTAGGATGATTATGAAGAAGTGCTCATAATTTGGGGGAAAGTGAGGAAGTAGACATCCATGTTTAGAAGACCTTGACCTTGACTAGAGAATAGATAGATGACACAATAGAGAAGGAGGTGGCAGGTATTATACAATAGTTAGTTGATCATGAGGTGGAGAGTAGCACGATGAAGTCCTAATGGAAACAGAGGAGAGAATTATTCTAGGGAAAGAGTATGGAAGCATGGGCAGAGATACTAGCCAGACAGTAAAGTTTCCCCAAGGAATCATGCATAGGTTAAAAGGGAATAGTAGTGGCACAGGAACATGCCATGACTTACATTAATGATCCAAACAAGGTACTAATGCATGTTTTCTATAACACGAGTGCCATAGAACACCTCCTTGGTTGGTTTTCTTTTGAGGAAGAGAGGGCATACCCGCATAAAAGGAAAATGCTATCCTGGGATTTTGAGTCCCACGTTGATGAGCCCAAGTTCGAGGTTAATAGTGATGCATTGATGAAGACACTAGAGTCTTGGAGGATGAGGTTGGGAAAAAGAATGAGGAGATCATTGAGAGGGATGGGGAGATAAAACAGAAGGAATTGATCAATTTACAATTTAAGGCATAAGCCAAGGGATTAAAAGGTAAAGGTGCATGAAGTATATAAAAAGTAAAGGTTATTTCAAATGTCATTATCTTACAAAGCACACATACCTAGCCCCTCCTAATCAGAAGTACAAATCAAACATGCACTCCTTGGGAGACTTGACATGCATACTTTCAATGGAGATGAAACCGATAGCATTGGAGTTGGAAAAGAGAGGTGATGATAGGCCAAAAGGAAGAATAAAAATTGAATATTATGGATACAATAACTTGGTACTCCGAGCTCCTTGCCTCAATGAAGACTACGGTGTGAATTGCCAAAGTTACGTATGAAAATTGTGGCAAAAAGATATACTAGCAAGCATATTGGTTATTATCCATGAGGCAAGTCTGAAGGAGTTTCAAGAGAAAAACAAGGGAAATAGGGTAGAGCGAGAGAAAATCTTGGTAGTAGTTTAGAAGAAATCAAAGTGGAAATTGAAACCTTGAGGGATTCGATTAAAAATAAAATAAAGGAATTGTACCCCATAGTCACACACTAGATGGATGCATTGAGTGACCTTAGCAAATAAATGGAAAGACTCAAAGATATGTTGAAGGCTAAAGGAGATGAGCTAAGTTTTAACAAAGTTAGCATATTGGTGGGTGATTTACTTCAACATGTGAAGGGTGAGAAAGATACTTGGGATAAAATTGAAGCATCCGTGAGGAGATTCTTCCCACTCCTCATGTAGCAGTAATAAGATCCTTCTATTCTTCCATTCTTTATTCAATTGCATATTATTTCATTTTCCTATTCTCTATTCTTTGTTGAAAGAGTAGAGTGTTTCCAAGGATGGATAACACGCGTAATGTGGGGTAATGTTGGGATTTTAATTGACTAAGTCCCGAGGCATAATTTTAGAGCACGTGGAAGGCAGTATAAGAGGAAGGTGCTTAGGAAAAAGTGCACAAGAAAAGGGTTTAAGTCGGAACTAGGGCACACGTGGGAGAAGAACATGAGTTTAAGGACTTAGCCATTTTTTTTTATAGAGTCACATGGAATAAACATGTGAAGGCTTGAGTAGGCATGATGAGTGGATAAGGTTTCATCCTAGAGTCTTGGAGCTCAAGGAAATAATATTCCATGAAGGGAATATTTTGGGATAAGAATCATTATAGTTAGTGGAGGCTTATCAGGATTTGGTGAGTTGGTAAAGGCACTTGATCATGGAGGACCACATTTCCACCTGGCATGTAATCTAATCATGGGTGAACTATGGTGGTGAAGGAAGGATCCAAATTCTATTTAAAGGAGTGTTTGGGTCTAAAATAAATAGAGTTGGAGAGGAAACGAAGTGCTACAAGAATGCTACGAGTTGTGGTGTTGGGAGTTGCCATTGTTATAGCTAGTTGTTACTATTAGTGCTAGAGAGAGGCTAGGAAAGGATGATACTACGCATAGATTTAGGTCCTTGAGTCTAAAACCAGATTTGAGATGGAAGAACATAGCTAGGGTTTTCTGTGTAGAACATCTTGTAGGGATTTGAGATGATATTTCTTGATATATTTGATATATATGACCCTTATGATCTAACAAGGATTTTGTAAACGTTTAAAAATAAACATATGATGTGTTATTCTAGATATCCATATTTATGGTTATAAACCCTTGAGTTATTCATGTTGTTATGGATCAAATCTAGTTTATTTATACTTATTACAATGTTTAATTCCATTGATAGTTTATCTTCCTAGTTCTAGTATCTATACTTCTTGGTTTTGAGTGAATGAATATACTTCTATTCCTGCAACCCATCTTCCATTAATGGTAGAACATTCTCATGAAGCTTACATAAAGGAGGGTCTTGCTACCCTACACACCTTGGGTGAGTACCAGTGCATATTGTGTGATAGGCCAACGCGCTTGAGGTATAAATAAGGTATATGAAAGATGACTAACACATGTACAAAATTGAGTTTCATTCTTCACGTTTCAAGAGATCTTCATAACATGACTTCTTTGTTGTAGGTAATTCCCTTTGGCTATTGATAGGTTACTACATTCAATTCCTTTGGCTATGGATGATTTGATGCAGATAATTCCTTTGTTATATACAATTTTCTTCATATAGTAAGTTGCTTGTAACCAAGAGTGACATCACACATATCATTAAAATAACTTATTAAAATCATAAGAATAAATAAACACATAAAAATACCACAAAATAAAGATAACTCATTATAACTCTATTAATCAGTAATTATTTCATAAGTTCAAGTTGTGATGATAATATTTATTAGTTCAACTAGAAAATACAAGGACTTAGCTACATTGGTTTATCAAAACTATAAAAGATGAGTTTTTATAAAGGATATTTACATAACTCGTCAATATTAAAATAAGCATTCATACTTTCTTTCTCAAATAGCTTGATTAGGATTTATAGGAATAGCATTCACAAAATCTCCCCTCATACATAATAAAATCACATTAAAAATAATTTGCATATAAACACTCCTTCTCAAGTTAACCTACTAAAATTTCATCACTAAGAGGATAATTTGACTTGGTGTTTTGGCCAAGCATAAAGAATCTAGTGGGAAGTTATATTTTATAATCACCCAACACCCTTATCACTACAAAACCTTTAAGATAGGGGTAGGCCCCAATATCATGCCTCCCACCAACACCAACATAGATTCAAGCCTTACATACCTTTAGTTTTATAGAGGAATCCATCCTTTAACTTACTTGAAACCATCCTTAGATATCCTTCTCTTAGTACATGTTTAGCCATTTTTCACATTTCACACCTTTCTTAATTTAATCAAGATAATATAAAAATTCCTTTTCTGACTTGTTTTCAATTGTTATAATCAACCAATTTTTCTTTTCTTTTTCTTCATTGATTGTGTGTTAGTTCATGGTTCTAACCAAACAAAAATCCCATTTACATAACAATGATAACATGTCTAATCCTATTCAACAAGCTTTGGACTCTATTGAGAGCCACCTTAAAAACCTTCCAAGCATAATGGACCAACTTCGATCACCATCAATGGCCAATCAAGAACCCCCAAATTCTCCTAGTAGTCATTCGGTCATGTCCGAAACCATAAATTCATCCATCCCATTCTCTTTCAATAGAAGTGATCTAGTTTTATGGAATTTTTTTGATTCTAACCTAGTGGCACTTAACGCCTACCTTACTTCTCGAGGTGTATTCCTCCAACAATCAACACCTAAAAATGACCACCTGTTACTAAATTCAACTTTGAAACTTCTCATGTCATCAACCATAATAACGATCAAGAAATCCAACAAGTTCTTCCTTACTCCTTTGTTGATGGAAAGGGAGTGTCGGCTCTGCTTCATGAGTTTAGACCTAAACATTGTTTCATTGCAAGACACATCCAATCAAAAATTATCCTCTCCATCAGATCCTTCATCAAGATTGTCATCTTCATAGAAAATACCAACACATCTCCCTATACATCAAGAAATGTAGCCTCTAATGGTCCTACAAGCTTAGTTGTTATTACCCTTTCTACGACCCCACTAATCACATCTCAACCTATCCCATCACAGTAACCTAAATCTGTGGTTTAGAGTTTGGTCATGTCTATCCCTACATCAATACCCTTTGTTAATACCATTTTTATTACTAGTAATCATCCCTCTTCACAACAGCATCGACTTCCCTATCTCACAAATCAATTATCACTATATAACGTAACCATCACAACCACTTATCAACACTTCTATCCATTCTCATTATATGACTTAATTATCTTAAACACTTATCAACACATCTATTCATATGACCTAGAAGTATATCCAACCATCACAACCTTTGGTTTTGAAACCTACCTACAACATTACCATAATTGTCTTCTTCAATGAATGTCTCATTACCCTACCATCTCTATCAAACATCAAATCCTCATCAACATGTCCCACCGTCTTGATACAAAAATCAAAACACAATTCCTTACAGGCATTAATGAATAGTATTTATAGACTTTAATTCATCACCATGGGTCCTAATAGTACCCTATCATATGAATAGATCTATAATAGACCTATTCATTCATCGATGCCTTTCAAAACCTATCCCCATACCAGAAATCCCAAAGTTTATTAAATTATACAATATGATGGACCCTCAACAACACATCTGAGCTTGTCACCACACATGTTACTTTAACACACATGATCAAGACCTCATGTTGACGATGTTTCCCATTTCCTTAGTAGGGAATGCACTAGACTAGTATAATATAATCCCACAATATTCAATCTTCTCCTTTGCACAATTGTTCTTAGAACACTTTTCCATCAACATTACCTATAATATTTCTATTATAGATCTCTATTCTATCAAATAGTTTAAAGATGAGTCCATTGCACACTTCATCTCCTGTTGGCCACATATCATTAATCAATTATCTTTCTCACTCCCATAAATTGAAGGGATTGAGTTATTTTCTTGATCTTGTACTAAACACATATTGTCAAAACTTCAAATTCAATCTTTCTAAACATTTGAATTTTTTTTTACAATGTCCCATAAACTAGAAATTCATACCCTTGAATATGGTAAATTAAAGCTCATATAAAATAAGCTAAAGATTGAGTCCTTATTCAAACATTCTTCTAGTAATGATAAGTCCAAAGTCTTGAGAAATGAGGTCTCCATACAATTTATGTCTCAAGGTCATTTGTATCTAAACATGCCCATCCCAAATGCAACTATACTCCGATTAGAGAATCATATAGCATGGGATTTGATAAACTCCTAGCCATGTGTATAATCACACTTCCTCTTATTTGTCCCATTGACACATCCGTTTGAAAACCCTCATGGTATCGAGAAAATGACTATTGTAAATACCATCAGATCTAATGCCATGACATCAAAATATGTGATTCATTTAGAAATGTCCTCAAGATATTATCAACCGAAGTGAATTACAACTTAACAATTCAAATGCACTTGCAAATAAGAACTTGGATGAATTTAAAAAAATATTTCTAAATCATGCCCCATCTGCTAGTGAAACCTATTCCAATGTCATCAACTCTCATCACACCATAAATAATACTATATAACTCCCACCTACATCCCCAACACCTAATGTTTCTACTACAGAACCACCAATTGAATCATCCAACCGCCTGGTCAAGATATCACTAAAACCTTAGGCCCTTCCACATCTACTTCAAACAAACATGTGACCTCTTTGAAAGCCTGAGATAAGAGACCATTCATGGAAATTACTAAAATTTATTTTGATTACCACATCACATGTAGATCCTTAATAAATCCACTATACAACCCACAAACAAGTTATTAATAAAAATAGAAAATATATCAAAAAATAATAAAAAAACCTCACCAAAAGTTATAAAACTCATGCCTTCCATCATAGGGATGAGAGATTCTTCGATGAGGATCAATCTAAAACTTGGATTATTTTTTATTATTCATAAGGTACCCATGTACAAACAACATATATATGGAAATAATAAGAGGAGAAGAAGGACTAGAAAACCTAAATAAGATGGGAAGCTACAACATACCTCACCCCAAGGATACATCGCAAGTGAAGAAACTTTTCCTTGGTAAAGGGCTTGGTGAATATGTCTATAACCTAATTATATTCCTGAAAATACTACAAGTCGGTGATGTCTTCATGTATAAGGTCTCGAATGAAGTGCATGTGTATTTCAATTTTCTTTTCCACTGATGTTGAACCAAAATTTGGTAAATTGAGATGTTTCTCATGTTGTCACAATAGATAAATCTAGGACACCAAAAGTGAATACCAAAATATGTCAAGATACCTTGAAACCAAATAGCTTATGTGACAACATTAACTATGCCTTTGTAATCTACCTCTATAGATGATATGGAAATAACATTCTACTTCTTACTAGACCAAGTGACAAGACCCAAAAAAAGATAGAATATGTTGGTATCCAAATTTGTTCTCCTTTTTAGTCTGATCAACATCAAAGATATGGCATGAAGCTTGAAGACAGATAGATCATGATGTGTGTCGTTTTGTAGCTAGGGATGTGATCTAACTGGCACTCAGATTTGTGGAGAGATGGATAGAACTCAAATAGGAATTGATCTTGTCCTAACTATTTTAGGTTGTGCCTTTCAACCAAGGTAAGAGAACCTATTTTATAACCCTCAAATGGTGAAGGAGATGAATATTTCCCTCAATTTTTGTAAATATTATGAAAAGGCCTTGAGAAAAAATGATCAAGACTCCAATCTTAATTTCACAAGTTGTCACTTCTAGATTATGGAGATACTTTCAATGCAAGGCAAGGGTTATGAAGACATTTTGAAATCCTGATCTGTCCTGCATACTTTGGCAAATGGATTTTAATATTCTGTGGGTATACAGGTCAAAAAAGGGGTAGTATGGGTAGGATTAGTTTGTTTGAATTAATTTTTCGTGGGAGGTTTTAGACAACGCTAACAAAAATTTTCCAAATTCTTTGAGGACCTTTGCAAAAAAATTGTAAGACCTAAATAGTAGAATACTTCAAAGAGGTTAAGGTATTCCTTCAACCAGGATATGTGCACTAAATGGAGGCCTAGATTTGCACTCTTCCACATAATCTTTGACAACCTGCCACAAAAGCTTAAAGTAGATGAACCAACAAAGTATCTAGAAATATCTATTTTATCATGACCTAAGGTGCACCCAAAGGTTTACAAACAATCTCAGAATTCAAGGAAGGTAAAGTGATTTTAAATTTGTTTATCTCTTTATCAAATGAAAGCTCTTCTAAATGTGAGATTACAAATGCCACTAAACTATCAACAATAAATGAGACCATGTATGATCAAGAGATATTTTAAACACAAGACTACAATAGGAGCAAGAAAAACAAATTGAAAATATTCTGAAACATAAGTGTATACAAATTTTACCAAGTGACAACACAAAAAAATCTAGAAATGATAAAATTTATCAGTAGGGGAATGTTTCAAGAACAATATCAAAGCTTGTTGATGGCTTTACAACTAAAACCAACTCAACATGATACAAATCTGATGCAAAAAGGAATTAGAAATGGTTCTCAGGTGGTTTCTCAGAGAATGGGATTCTTCCAGATTTTCCCATGAAATTCTAAGTTTCTCGACCATTTGCATGACAAATTCATGCAATATATAACTTTTCATTACAATTGATCCTTTTCCTCTCAAATCTTCCCTCCAAAAGTGGAATATTCAGAGCACCTTTGCTTTGTAATATTTTTGGAAAATGACATCTAACAGACTCGCAAAAAGTTTCCAGTTGTTCTTTCAAAAGGTGAATCATTACAAAACTTTCATCATTATCCATTGTGGAGGCATGTTTTTCATCCTTAAAGCATGCAGACCCCTTTCATTTCATCATTTCATCCTTATCCCTCCAAAATTTGACTCTGTAATTTCTAGATTTGATATTTCATGTTTTGGATGGGCTAGGGCAAAAATTATTTCAAAAACATCTCAAATCTGCAAATTGAATCTTCAAATTGATTCCATTGATCCCTGAAGGCAAAAACAACATGAATTTGCCAAAAATTCGATGAAAATTGATGCAAAATTCACATCTCCAAGCTTCCCAGGAGCTCAAATGGCGGCTAAACTAAAAATACACGATTCTTGTTGTTTTTCCTTTCTCCCTTCAATCTGAGCCCTCCATGTGTCAAAATGCAATTGGAAATGGGTTTGGGATCACTTTTTGACTTTTTAATATTTTTGAAAAATGTAAAATTTTGACATTTTTCTCCACCCCTCTGCCCTTAAGATTTGGTGTTGACACGTGGCACAAGGTGGGTCCCATTGGAATCATGGCTCGATTATGCACATTTCCACCTTTTTTTTGAAAAAGAAATTTTTTTCAAAAAATCTCCGTGGGTCCACCCTCCCACAAGACACGTGTCCTCATATGATTAGCTGAGGGGAAGCACTCTGACTTCATACTTTAACTCCTTTTTATCAAAGGAAATTTTTCAATATTTCCTCCACGGACCCGTGCCTCCGATTTTATCCCTGTTATGTGTCTATCACTAATTCATTACGGGCCAGCACTTCAAATTATCACTCTAACTTACTTTGTTAAAAGGGAAAAAAAATTATTTTTCCTCCGATGGCCCACCAACCTCGCTTCTATGCCTTGATGCTACCACATGTATTCTCCTAACTAGCTTTGATGGACCCGCGGCCCTTTTCTCAACCTTTTTCCCTTTTTCCAAAAAGGAAAAAAATTTCTAAGTCTCCTGCCAGCCTTCCATCCCACTTTTGATGAACACACGACACGTGTCCACCTCTAATTCATTGTGGGACTGCACTCTGAAGCCACCACATGTCCACTCCTGATTGAACTACTTGAGACCCACGAGACTTTTCTTCATTTCCACACATTTTTCCAAGTGCCCTAAGGCACAAAATGACCCATATTGGCCATCCACCTTCACTCTGCTTGTGACATGTGTACCTCCTCTGGGACCTGCGGGGTTGCGAGGGCAATTTTCACTTTTTTCTATAAAAAAAAATGCTAAGTTTTTAGAACAAACCCACCGAACCTTGTCCAACCACAAAGGACCATGTAGGAGACAAATTTCTAAGATAGAATTTGATGGGGAAAGTATGCCCGTATGACCATCAAAAACACAAAATTTTCCAGAGATGCCTGAATTTGATTTTTTCTTCATGCGTGAAGAATTTTTCGATCAAAAAACAAATGGGAAATGATTTTAGGCAATTTACGACCATGACAAGGATTTTGAGGGAAAATATGCATAAAATGAAAAATTTTGAGCTCTAAATGCCGAGAAAAGTGTAAAAAATGGTAGAGGCATTGATTTCGAAAGATTAGGGCACAAAACAGGGCATACATGCATATTTCCTTCAAATTGGGGAAAAATAATAAGTTTATGAGCATTTCAAGGCATTCAACTGGATGAAAAGTTCAGAGCACCAATTTGGGAAAAAAACGTCCCAAAGCATGCAAACTAAAGGAAAATTTAGGTCAAAATGGTAGAGGATCAAAATGGGCACCAACAGAATCTATATCCTAAGGTATATTTTTAATTATTTAGATAAAGACCCAATCAGATTTTGTATATCCAACCAAGTAAATATTTTTCCCTCCTAAGTAGTGAATGTCATCTGTATGAGTGCCATGAATATAGTGAAGGATATACTTCATTGCTTTCCAATGAAATTCATGAGGCTTCTGCATAAATTTGGACACAATCCCAACAACATATGATAGATTCAACTGAGTATAATTAAGGTAAATGGTCAATAAAGGGTACCATCAACCAAGGGAGGAGAGAAATAAAAAATGAACTTAACCCTAGAAAGGAAAGGAGTAGGAGAAGGCTTAAAATTGGACATGTGAAATTGAGAAGTAAAATCAAGGGAGTACTTAGGTTTAAAAATTACAATTCCAGAGTCAAATTGTGAAATCTAGATCCCATAACAGTAATGAAGAAATACCAAGTCAGAAATACAGAACTTGTTGGCTAAAGAAATCTTCACATAATCAATGATAGAGGAAGAGATTCCCGTGATCAACAAGTCATCATCATACAAAACAAGGATTAAAATGGATTCATCCCTTCGTATAATGTAAAAGTTTGGTTCAAGGTGACACCTTTGAGTGAACCTTGATGAAAGAAGAAAGGATTCCATATTGGATTACCAATATCGAGGGATTTTTAGGCCATATAAATACTTCTTTAACTTGAAAAAAATGGAGGGATCATGGACATAAATCAGAGATTGATCCATGTAGATATATTCCTCTAGGTACCCATGAATAAAAGAAATCTTAACATCCATTTGGTATACTTTGCATCTTTCCACATAACCGATGGAGAGGGTTAGTCATGTGTGAAAGAATTAGTTAGCTATGCAAATAGAATTAGAACTAAAACCTAGTATTCCTAAAACAAAGCTAAACTAAAATATGTGCACCAAAATGATTAGAGCTTTAAAAAGACTAATCTCTACCGACATATTTACATTAGAACATGAATTAACATCCAAATTAATATGCTAATAAATTCATCTCTATTTCTATTGAATGTTAATCAATGAAATGAACCTATTTATATCCTTAGCAATCAAAATGGTTGGTTATATGTTTGAATCCCATGGTTTAAAGAATGGATTATTGTCAATCCATGGCTACAAGACCATTTGAAATATATCCATATGAATTCAAACTTGGATGGATGAATGCAAGAAATGAAGATAACTAGCTCTTCTAATGGAAGAATTCTCTAGGATAATCAAATGGCTATAGCTTAGGCTCTATGCTCATTTAGGTGTCAATAGAAAGATAGGAGGAAGGATCCTTATATAGACCAATGGATAAAAGAAGCAATGTATCCCTTTACATGTGGGATAATATAAAGGTTGATCTAGTTGAGGATGATCATGGTTGAAAGGAGGTTGAGTCAACCTTAGGAGAGTTTATTTTGTCATTTAGTGACTTATGGGGTTTAAGGGGATTTATTAATTAACCCAAGTGATTAATTAATAGCTGAGAAATATTTATAGAAAATTTTTAGAAGAAAAATTAGTATGATTTAGGAATAAGAAGGGTTTAGACTAGATAAATGATGATAAATTTTTCTAATAGAAAGGGAAACTTAATTAATTAGGAGTAATTAATTAATTCAAGTAGAAAGGGGTTTAATTAATGGAAGGTTGTTAATTGTCATCTTTGTTGGATAGAAGGGTAAATTAATTAATGTAATGTAATTAATTAATGACGATAGGAGAGAAAGTGTGATATATTGACAATATGCCATTAATTTTCAAAAAAGGGGATAATTAGCACAATTTAAGTATTTAAATTGTTGGAGATAAATTATAGGTGTCTAAATTTTCCCCTCTTTCAGGTGGCGTAAGTGACACTACTTCAAAGATAGTAGATAGATAAAATTTTGAATGGGTAGAAGACAAATTATTATGAGTGAGAGATGCCCCCTCGAGTGTTGATGGGGTGATGAAAGAAGGCGATCGACAATTGAAAAATGGATAGGAGAAAATATGTGAGAAATGGATAGAAGAATGGAGAGGGGCAGTATGCCCCAAGTAAATTAGAAGAATAATATTAATGGGAGAATGATAAAGAAGAAAGAGAGGAATATAACTAGGGAATAACTAGTTCACATCCAATATAGGACTTTCTTTTAAACAACTTTCTTATCATCATTTTTCCAAGGACCTACACCATCGATTCTTATTAAAAGTATAAGCATACGAGAAAAGAAGAATTACATGAAAATCCATACTACAAAAAAATTTCCATTGTTAAAAACACCGACTCAAGCAACATACGAGATAGTAATATAATACAAGAAGGAAACAAGATCACTTAACAGGAAACAAGTACAAACACACATACTCAAACCAAAAATGGTCAATATGGTTGTACAAATTTTTTTATCAAGCTAAAGATCCCCAAATGTTCATGATTGATGAAAAGGGTTAAAAATGAATTTTTAATGATTTTTTAGAATTTTTGAGAAATGTTTAAAATTTTAGGATTTTCCATGTTCTTGATTTTTTTTTTTAAAATTGATTTTTATTCTTTATGGATTTTGTATTTTTATAGAAGAAATAGGAAGTACGAGATCACCGAAAGCAAGTAAATTGTTCTAGGGAGAAGAAATAGGCACCAGTGTAGCAAAAACATGCCCCAAAAGATGGTGAAAAGTAGTTAAAATGATTATTTAATAGAAATTATCATTGTGATGAGATAGAATAAGTGTGAAAAGAATCACAAAGGTAAAAACATACCCATAGGGCTCATGGTTGGGGAAAATGGAGAGATATATACCCCTCCCGAGGGGGTAAATCATCACGATAGGTTTACTTATTATCGATCTCTACCAAATGTTTTCTTTGTGAGTTACTATGAGCAATGAGTGAGATGGATAGGGTTTAGAGTCACCACGAGATAAGATGATGCCATCGGGAGTATTCCTGATATGATGATGAGGGACCATTTATGAGTGGCCTAACCTTGCTTCATCTTTTTATCATTAACTACGCATTTATTACTATTAGTAGCTAGGTTAAAATGTGTATGCGCAGCCTGGGGCACGTATGCATCCAAAGGTTAGAATACACAACCAAAACCATATATGCATAGGCATAAATGCCAAATGACATGTACACGTGTGCATATTAATTCAATGGGGAGTATGCAATGTTAGATAGAATCTGCATGTGTGTGTACGGGCGTACACATAGGGAAGGGCACATATGTAGCAAAAGGGTTTTGTATGTGATAGGTTTAGTGGGAAGACTAGGGTACACACACAAATGCACAAATACGTGTATGTGCCATGAAAGGCATGTATACAACCACATGCATAAACACAAAAGGAGGAACGTACACACCCAAAGGGGTGCGTATGCACCATGGGAGGGAAAATCCCAACTTTGCCAAATTTTTAGAGGAATTTTTAGTGAATGAAAAGAGGAGATTTAGATGAAAAATTAGTTAGATAGAAGAAAATAGAAAGAATTAGAATTGAAGAATTTTGTAACACGTGCATTTTCCTTTTGGAGGTTCATTTACCATTGCTTCAGGTCCTCATCACTGACGGATGTTGGTGATCTTGTTAGTTGGATCTGGATTGTTTTATGTAGCACAAATGCCAAAGATCACCTTAGACCATGGTATCCTTATAGCCTTGGCTAAGAGGTGGTACTCAGAGAGAGCTCGGTCTTCTTAATCCCAATAGGTGAGATGACAGTTACATTCAAGAATGTCTGGTGTATATTATGTGTTCCCATAGTTTGCTAGTTAGTTGAGGATATTACGGGGTGTCTTATTGAGGTGTTTGGTTTTTTGGGCATACCTCCTTGAGGGATGATGGTTTATCTGAATTGTTACATTTTAGAGCCACCTTTTCATTGCATTACTATATACGTGATGGAAATTTTTAGTGGCATTCTTTTCCTTGAAAAGATAGGTGTTACCTTTCCGCTTGGACTCATTAAAGTTATAACGAGACTTATTACAAGGCAAGAGATATTGTTGGGCAGATTGGGACTTTTATCTTATTACATACCATGTTTAGAAGACTATGGGCCCAACAATCTTGTTAAAAATCTAGTCATGGGACCACATAGCTATTTCTCACCTTGTAGGTGAGTTACGGGCTCGAGATCTAGAGGATCCATTTATTATGGGATGGGTCTTGATAGGTGGGAATATTCATGGACACATAGCAAAGACCTACCATTATAGGTGAGAGTTCAATGATCTTACATAACATATTATAGTGTGGAGGCCCTACCACTATTATCAGTGGGCTAAGGATGTCGATGAGCTCAACATATTGATGGTAGACCACTTTTTGATATGAAGCAGGGGCTACATTATGGAGTTTTATCACATGGTGATGTGCCCGATAGTTTGGGGGTGTGTAGGATGTTCCCGTCCTAGACATGTGGTATGCCCACTGATTTTTGAGAGATTTTTCATAAGGCCCTGATTCATCGGCTAGGGGCCCACATGAGTTTTGATTAGATGGTTCCATAGTAGTCGCTTCCATTAAGGAAAATCAGAGATGTCAGGACCACTATTCAATATGCTTCTTGGTATTTGATAGTGATACCGGGATGAATTACTATCTCGTAGGTAACATTGGCCACAGGGGTTAGGGCACCTATAGAGGGTGAGTAAGAGGATGTATATTGTAGGGAGGAGGAGGAGGAGGATGAGGGACAACAACAAGGTTGTAGATAGGGTCCTCCACCCATAAAACAATGGGTACGAGAGGTAACGAGTCTAGGTACGAAAGATTGAGATGCCTTGAGTGGGCTTGATTATAGGATTAGATGTCCCACTACAACAAATTCTAGTATAGAGAGTCTTATAGGGTACTCCGCGGGAGGATTTATATAGTAGGGGCCACCTTGTAGCCTACCAAGGGATGGTGGAGAGAAGATGATAGAGGAGATTAGATAGGTTGGAAGGGATGGCGGATATATAATTATAATTAATTTGTAGCTTTAGTAGGTCATATCTTTCCAACTGTAGGTTACAATGGAGAGGGACTAGGCCAATGTCAAGGTATAAATACTCATGGCTGGACAAGATCAAGTTAGGGCACAAGCTCGAGATATTGACAACCGAGTGTGATAAGGATAGGGTACATGCTTGCTAGGGAGGTGATGGCATGATATAGTTTTAGTAGATACAAAAGATGGAAGTGAAAATGTCACATATTTCAAGCACCTTACAATAGGCATAGGATTCATTCCTCACATTACTATAGGCAAGGATAGACAACTTGCCTTATTGATAGATGCACAAATTGATGTAGCCCACATTACGGGAGAGTGAGATGGTTCTATAGAGGTAGCCATAACATTTGGAGAGATAAATATGTTATCCAGTATCATAAGATCTAGTGGGGAAGCTTCCTATTATAATGAATATTACCTCAACGTAGTTTCATAGGGTCATAGGATTGCACCCTTTGAGAATCTTATTATTAGTAGGTTGGGGACTTGATCCCATAGGACATCTAGATCTATTTACTCGGTTCAAGAATGATCAGTTGTGTAGCAAAGTACAGTGGTAGGGCCTTCTCATCAGCATCATATTCCAACCCCATTCCCTAGATCAAGTAGCCTAGGTGAGGGAGAGAATCATGGATGACTTTTCCTCTTCGATCATGTCATTTGTATGATGTATCTGATGTACACCTCTTATGAAGGCTTATTTTTATTCAAACCGGGATGAATGGTTTTGTATCTAGATGATGTATATTTTGAGACATCCATATACACAAAAATTTGATTTTTACATTTATGATGATGATGATGATTATTATGGACTTTGTCTTATTGATGATGTGTCACATGTTTGTTTGATTCATGATATATCTATATATGTTATCATTTGTTATTGCATATAATGTTGTTTTGATTTATTACACATGATGATATGATGATATTGGTGCGGGGGGATAGATTTTGATATTTTCAATCCATCTTACCCCCATTTTATGATAGGGTACGTGATTATTAGCTTAGTGTACATGTATGATGTAAAATTAGAATTATATATGGACTTTGTCTTATTGATGATGTGTCACATGTTTGTTTGATTCATGATATATCTATATATGTTATCATTTGTTATTGCATATAATGTTGTTTTGATTTATTATACATGATGATATGATGATATTGGTGCAGGGGGATAGATTTTGATATTTTCAATCCATCTTACCCCCATTTTATGATAGGGTACGTGATTATTAGCTTAGTGTACATGTATGATGTAAAATTAGAATTATATATATATATATATATATATATATATATATATATGATGAAAAAACAAGCACACACAAAAGTTAATAAATGTGCAAAAGATACACATTAAAACAACCTAAAAAAATATGTACAACTATTTACAAACATGCAAAAACACACTCCATAGGCGCACATAAAAATAAATCTATTCTAAGTCGAAAATATTAATTCCAAGTGGTAAGTATGTTTAAGAAACACAATTTGAAAGTTCAAGAAAGTAAAAACTATACAAATAATGTACATGCAACCAAACAAGCACAACAAAAAACCAAACAAAGAAACAAATCAAGTACACTAAAACTATTGTTTTTGTGGTACTGTTTTTCAATGCGTTTTGTGTTATTTTTGGGAGTTTTGTGAAATAATTTTCTATTGTTTTTGTATTTTCCATTTTTGTATTGTTTTTGGGTTTGTCAAGTATAAGTGAATGTTTTTTGGATATTTTGAACATTTTTGAGTGTTTTTGGGTTTTCCGAACATATCTAAATGTTTTTGTATTTTCTAAACATATTTTAATGTTTTTCTTATTTTCTAAGGTTTTCTAAAGATATGTATAGGAAACTAAGAAATGTGGATGCCCCCATCATTATATGAGAATATACAAGGGTAGGTGCCACATGTTAGATATAGGAAAATGAAAGTGTGAAGGTGCCCCTAGCATTAGACGAGGAATATACAAAGGAAATCCTTTCACATACAAGAAAGAGGAGAATCATTTGGATCAAGGCTTGATAGGATAGATTCATAAAGAATCTCGTATGCAGGTGTGGAACTAGCCCTAGGCTAAGTAAAAGTACCCACTAGATGTAGGAAGTTTATGAGAAACGAATCCTCCCAAAGTGCCAGAAACCAGCTTTCACCAAGGGATTTATCCAAAGTGCCACAATTGCGTGGTTTTCACATTTCAATGACCTATTTTCTTTTTCCTCCTTTTTTTATATTTTTTTATATTTTTAATAACTTTCTACTTTTTTGGTGTTTCTTGATTTTTGCACCATGGTCAATCATTAAATTTCTTGAGATGTATGGCATTCATGGGTTCATGGAGCTCATCACCATCAAGATGGACAAGCTTGTATGCTTCGACCCATATTTGGCCATAATGACATAAGGTCCTAACCAATGAGGTTCAAACTTTCCTTTCTTCTCTCTTTATGCCCTTGTGTTGAACTGGTTCTCTTTCATCACCAAATATCCAACCTCAAATTGACAATGTGTGATCCTTTTTTTTTAATTATGTGATACTTTGTTTTGATACAACTTGAGATGGTTGAGGGTGTGGATGTGTCTTTCATCTAGGAGCTCTAATTCTACAAGTCTAGCCACTCTGTAATCCTCATCCTTATCTAGGTAATCTCTAAGGGATGTTCTCAAAGAAGGAAGCTTGATTTCTAATGGGATGATAGATTCAGTTCCAAATACTAGGGAGTAAGGTGGTTCACCAATGGGAGTGCGAATAGAGGTCCTATAAGCCCAGTGGGATAGGTGAATTTGTAAATGCCAGTTGTGACATTCCTTACTTGCCATATTCTCCATGATTAAAAACAATGTTTTGTTTTTGGCTTCTGCTTTCCCATTACCTTGTGGGTAATTTGGCATGGACCACTTTAATCCTATCTAAAAGCGATGACAGATATCCTTAACCCTCTTATTATTGAATGACTTTTTTTTATCAATAATAATGACAATAGGAATTCCATATTGGAAAATAAGGTGATTCATGATGAGCTTTGATATCTGAGCACTTGTAACATAAGTCAAAGGGATAACCTCCACCCACTTAGTGAAGTATTTTGTGGCCCTGATGATGTGGGTATGACCATCAGATGAAGTAGGGGTGAGCTTCCTTATTAAGTATAATCCCCATTTAGAAAATGGCCATGGTGTTGTTATGGGCTGCAAAGGTTGTGATTGTGCATGAATGAAATTTCCATACTTTTGACATTTAACACAATTTATTGCATGGTAACAACAATATTTCTCCATAGAAGGCCAGTAATAGCCTACCTTTAACAAATTATTTTCTAATACCATTATGTTTGTATGGGTGCCGCATAATCCTTCATGTACCTCCTTGACCGCTTATACCAACTCGCTACATCTAGAAAACACAAAATATTCTCATCGTAGCCATGATGATAAAGCATTCCTCCTAGGAGGGTGTAATGGGATATTTGGTGGATAAGGATTTGTTTTTGGAATAGGTAATGTCATGAGGAAAGGTACCTCTTTAGAGGTATTTGAAAATATGGGCATATCATGGGAGTAGGGGCAAAAAACTTCACTTGTTAGGAAATAATATGGTATGTAATATGTAGGCTGATGTATATTTTCAACAAAAATGGCCTATCATTAGTTTTTGGTAGAATTCATAACATAGAACCCAATGTTGTCATTTCATCTGTAGATTAGTTTTGTGCCCTTGGAATTTGTTCAAAGGTGATGTGCACAAAATATTCCTTTAGAGTTTCCACAAAATTTATATATGGGACGAGTTTTGCATTCTTGAATTTATACTCATCATTGACTTGTTTGATAGTTAGTTTTGATTCACCAACAACCTTAACGTGGTAGATATTCCACTTGAAAGCCAGCTTCATTAAAGCGATGAGTGCTTCATATTCCAAAATGTTGTTCGTGCAAGGAAAGCCAAGATGGAAAGCTTGCGGTATGGTATCTTCTTAAGGATTAATTAGCACAACACCTACCCCTGAACCAGTAAACATAAATGATTCATCAAAATGTACCTTCCACATAACAAATTCTTCAATATACATCAATCATGTGTCTAGAAGATCTAGACTCACATGTTCTGTTTTAACTGATTTCCAATGTACATATTCAATGTCAATTTAATTAAGCATAATGATCCAATTAGCCATTCTACCCATAAGGGAGGGTTTTGACAATATGTACTTGAGTGGTTAAACTGTATATATAAGCTTGGTTTTAGTATTCAATAGGTAATGGAAAAGTTTTTGGAAGGTGAAAACGACCACCGAACAAGATTTTTCAATTTCCGGATAGTTGAGATCATATGAGATTAAGGTATGACTAAGATAGTACACTTATTTTTCATTTTGTCTTAGGTCATATTGTGTGAGAAAAGTGCCAAAAGAAAATTTGGTAGAAGATATGTATAGGAAAAGTGGCTCACCTAAAGTAGGAGGCATAAGGGTCGATAGATTATCCAAGTATTGTTTGAGCAAGGAAAAGGCTTGTTGCTGTTCGGTACCCAAATGAAGTTGACATCTTTATTACGAAGATGGGTGAATGAATGAACTTTATCAGCAAGATGTTAAATGAAGCGGTGAATTTCTTGTATCTTCCTTGTAGGCTACGTAATTGTTTGATATTCTTAGGATAAGGCATTTCAAGTAATGGTATTGACTTTAAATTTGGATCCATCTCAATCCCTCTCCTTGATACAATGAATCCTAGTAGCTTCCCTTATAGCTCAAAACACACATTTCTTTGGATTCAATATGGCCTTATACTCCCGTAGATGTTCAAATATGTTCCGCAAAAATTCATGGTTGTCTTCTCTTGTCTTGGATTTTCCTAGGATATCATCTACATAGTCCTCCATGATGTCATGTAACATATCATGGAATATCATTTTCATTTCCCTTTGATAAGTTACACTAGTGTTTTTGAGGCCAAAGGGCATTACCTGATAACAGAATGTCCCCAAGGGTTTGTAAAGGTCATGATATGTTGATCTTCTTTTGTGTTATTGATTTGGTTGTAGATCCTGAAAAGCCATCCATAAGAGATAACATTTCATATCTTGTAGTTGAATGGAAAATCATGTCAATATTAGGCAAGGGAAAATAATATTTTGAACATGCCTTATTGATGTCTCTAAAGTTTATGAAAATTTCGATTCCAACTGATTTCTTTTGTCATGGAACCACGTTTGATATCCAATTAGAGTAGTCAATGGTTCGATGAACCTCGCTACTAACAATATCTCTAACTCCTCTTTAACTATAAGGGCCACTCATGGATGCATTTTTCTTAGTTTTTGTTTAATAGGATTTGCATCTGGATGCAATACTAAGTTCAGCACAGAAAATTTAGATCTAATCTCGACATGTATTTATATGTGTTGTCATGAAAATGTGCACCAGGAAAATTGACAATTTCCAAGCATGAAAACGATACCCCTATACCAATTTTTTCAAGTCCTATCATTCCAAGACACCCCAGGTCTACCCAGTTAGTCTAGTAACCTCCCAATCAGTTTTAATTCATTCCCCTATGTGATTTAGGAAATTCAAATCAACCCCTAGGTGATTTTAGGAGTTCATCAAAAGTTGCAAGCTACAGGTAGTTGTGGGAAGGGTTATCACTGGCCTTCCAAGGACTAGAGAAACTCCATGGAGCATAGAAGAAAATCCAAAATGGATGTGGAAGTGATTAAAAGGAATAGGAACATCATGAAGGTGATTTTGGAAGGTTCAGGGAATATTTGGAGTAGTTGTGGTAGTTTCATCAAAGTTGGGGATTTAAAGGAGGCCAAAATAAGCTACAAAGATTCAAAAGGTGATTCTGGGAGATCTAGATGGATTTAAAATAAAAATGAAGCATTTAAGGAAAGATAATTCCAATAACTACATGATGGTGAAATCATAGTTTTCATAACACTTTGTCGTATTAGGTCTGCAGGAATTTTTGTAAGAACAATTAAAGTACCAAATAAAAATCTGATTTTTAAGGGATAAAATGAAATAATAAGGAAATGATACACCCAACATTGTATTCAAAAGGCCATTTCCATTCAGGATCATATAAAAAAATTTAAACAGTCCATCAGGAGCTCAAGTTATCACCGTCACAAGTTATCCTCTTGGAACAAGTTCATGGCTTAGCCAAATTTTGACAGGACACATGTCAGCTCCAGGATCCTGGTGGTATTTTATGTCCCCGAAGTCCGTAAGGGTTAGGTACATAAACCTTGGAAAAATTTCCTAGCCCCCATGTGACCTCTGGAACCCCATACGACCGTCAACATTTCCATTTCACCCCTCGAATGGATTTTGGAGCTCAAATTCCCCGCCATCGGATTAACGCCACATGTCGATCCTAAACTACCATAGAATTTTATGTCCCTTATGTCCCTCATAGGTTAGGGACAAATGACCTTGAAAAATTATCCCATCCCTCTAGGAGAGAGTATTGGTCACCCATGTGACCCGCCAGCCCCTCAATGCTTTAAAGATGATTTTTCAAAGCACTCACTCTATGTCATCGGATCGAGGACATGTGTCATCTCCTTACTTACCATGGAATTTTATGTCACTCATGTCCCTCACAAGTAAGGGAAATCAGGGACAAAAAAATCCCAAATCAAACTCAAATTTTTTTAAAAATTCTAATTGTTAGTTGTTTGTCGTTACTTCTTGTTGTTTCTCTTGCAGAAGAAAAGTTGTAGAGAACACCTCAATCCACCACTCCACCATTACCAAATCTCAAATAAGCTTCACCAAAAAAATGAAATCCTCTACCCTATGGTAATACACAAGTATTAGAAGAATATTTCATCAAGGTGAGAATAAGAAACAAAGAACAGAGAATAAGAAAAGTGGAAATCCCCATTGCCATGAAATCAAATTTTGAAGAAATCTTCCAAACCAGGCACGATTGACAAACCATTTTTGTAAAGATATTCTCTCTTGAGGTCCATTAAAAAATTATATTCAGGCCTCCAATTTTAAGAAATAAATGATCACAGAGAATAAATTTCACTTTTGGCTCCACGAAGGATAAAGTTCAATTTCCTATCAAACCAGGTTGTCGGATTGAAGTAAAATTTCGCGTGAAGCACCAGAAGAAAAAACCTATCACAATGGAATTTATTTCATGATGAACAGAGACAAAAACTAGACCTAAAAATTTAAATCTCCATTAATGGCTGCCATGACATGGTATTGGAGAAAATTTGTGAGCTACCTCTCCACTTCTCAGGGTTTCAGTGAGCGAAATCACATGAAAATTAGAGGGAATGATCATTGAAAAATCTAGTTTCACTTGAACTATTTTTTGAGCCATGATGTCCTTATTTTTAGGCATATGGAGGAATGAGTTTTCATCAAAGTTCTTCCTTATCACATAAAGAACATCTATGAAAAAGTAAGTGAGCTACCTCTTCAATTCTCAAGGTTCCAATGGGTGAAATCATGTGAAAATTAGAGGGGATGATCGTTGAAAAATCTAGTTTTGCATGAACTAGTTTTCATGCCATGAAGTCCCTATTTTTTTAGGGATACGAAGGACTAATTTTTTTTTCAGTATTCTTCCCTGTCACATAATTTATATCATTTTCCTACTTGTTCGGATGAAGGAGTTAGTCAAACTTGAAGCATGGAACCCTGGAATAAAACCCAAAATTTCAAGAGTTGTTTTGTTATAACCTGACATCTGTGGTGCACTTACTAAAAATAACATGTATTTCTACATAGGGGTCTATTAATTTATATAAGCTGCCATTTTAAGAGTCCATAAATAAGTTGGTAAACACAGAGGGAGTATCATAGGAAAATTCATCAAAAAGTTCATCTCGGCTCGCAATTCACACTTACTAAAAATAGTAAGTTACATTCAAAGAGAAGTTTTGGCACAATAGGACGTACAAGGATAATCATTTAGGGGGACATCATTGTTTGAGATCATTCTAGGAAATTTTTACATGGAATTCGATAAACATAGTAGTTCATTCAACTTGGCAAGCATTCGTGAGCTAATTTAAAGTAGTTTCTCAATGTGAAAGAAGTTTGAAGATTCAAAGTTTCACCGCATTTGGAGCATTCCATCAACAAGAATCACAGACTTCATCGGGAATGATATCTCCTCTTCTTCTTCCTTCTCTCTTTATTTTTCCTCTTTCCCCAACTTTCTCTCACTTTCAAATATTTGAATTTTTCATTGGGGTTGCACTTTTTCATATGTCCAAATGTTTCTAATGTAACAAGTCACCTTTATGTTATAAAAAGGGACTTAATGTTCTCTAGGAATTTGAATATTTTAAATTTACACAAGGAAATATGAAAAACCATTGGGGGTAGATGATAAGTCACCTCTCATTATATAAATTGTAAATCCATTCCCATTTTAAAGTGTTGGTGATTGATCTTGTAAACTCAAGAGTGTATTGTACTTAGAGAAAGCAAAGGAGATAGCCATTTTATTCTCCTTTCATCCACTTTCAAATTTATTCCATTCCCAAACTATGTACAACTTTTGTTTAAGCAATCAATTTAAGAAGAATGAGTTTATAGCTTTATTTGACTAAGGGGTTTATTGATACTTTGTGATCAATAAGTTCTATTTGGTCTTTTTGTTATTTGTAGAGTTGTTTCTTCTCATGATTGCATGTGATGAAGTTTCTTACTAGTGTGTGTAGGAATCGATCTTCTACCGCAACATTGGTTCTCCTACCTCAATTATCACTCCCTTTCCAACTTTTAGAAAAATTATTCCCTAGCAAAAGATTGCTAGATTTCCCCATAGTCAATGGAGTGCCCCTATTGGATCCCTAGTTGAAATTCCACCACATAAATCCACATTTTCTTGTGCATGCATATACAAAAACTACCCTTGTTAAGTAGATAGAATTATATCCCAGAGCATTGGAAAGAAATCCACAAGTTTGTCCACCGAAAAATTTTCTCGCCAACATTTTTAGCACCCACCATGGGGTAGATTTAGTAGCATCTGCACCCAAAATATGACCGCAAGGTCTAAAATTTAAAAAAATAAAATATTGAAAAAAAGAGTTCATGAAAATCCATTTCTAAAAGACACACTGCTAATTTCTGCATGTTTCTTTTCACATTCCACAGTGTCTTTTCATATTCTCATTGCAAAAATTTTCAGTTCCAGAATTTGAAAAAGGATTTTCCAAAGAAATAACTGAAATATAAGAAGAAGAAAAAATTTCAGAAGAAGAAGAAATATCTCAACCCATTGTTCCATGGGGAAGGAATACATGCCCGGTTGCTCTTGAACACCCTCTTCACAATCTACCAACGGGTTCCCACAAGAACTTTCCAAAGTTCAAAGGTGACAACACACAACATCCTAAAGAACACATAACTTCTTTCATGACATCATGTGGAATTATTGGTGTCCAACATGAAGATGTTGTTGTGAGATTGTTCGTGGAGTCCCTCCAAGAAAAATAAGTAGAATGTTTTTACCTCCTGCCTACCCGGTCCATCACAGATTAGAATGACATCAAGGATGCCTTTGAAGAGATATTTAAATAGACTGAATAATGTCAAGACCTCTTGTGTAGTTGGCTCAAATGAAAAAAATATAAGGTGAAAATATGAGAGAATTTTTGGCTCATTTTGAACAATTGCTTTGCAAGATATCTCGAAGACAATTTGCCATCCGAAAACAATGTTAAGTGATTATTCATCAATGCTCAATCACCAGAGGTAGGATTTCTCCTATGAAAAGTTCAACTAAGGAACATTGTATAAGCACAAAGGATGGCCATTGAACTCAATGATGATATCATCCTCTTTGGAAATATCAAGAATCCATCAAAGGGAAAGGACCAATATCATGGAGATGAGAGAACCAATCCATCACTGTAAAAATTGGAAAATGAAATGGCATATTTAAATATGGAATTATTTGAATGAGTATCTTCTCAAAGAAACAACATATATCATATTACAGGAGAAGTGCAAAGGCTTGACTTGGAGGCCCCACCCATGAATGTAAATTTTTGGATTCAAGAAAAGGAAGAAGAGCTTGAATAAGAAAGTGAAGGTGGAAATTTATTTGAAATTGATGAACTTGATAACGATACACAAATCATATTTTGTTAGTATTCTGGAGGTGAGGAAGAAGAAAAATAAGATACAACCATTTTTCATGTGCAATATTCACTCATTATCATTCTGAGAAAGGAGCACCTCCCTCCACTACTGCAAAGGAAAAGAAGGTTGATGATCCTCCTCTGGCGAGTGTGAAAAACAAAATAATCAGTAAAATATCACCACTTCCTCTTTCCATGGAGTCTAAATTATTGAATATTGATCATGTAGCAAGTAATAAGGCTCTCACTATTCCAAGTAAGTCTTCTGATACCTCTTCTAATTCCAAACCCAAATGTGCTCCTTTAAAATCTAATACTTTGAAATCTCCTAGTGTGCCACTCAAAATACCCTCCATTCTTCAAACATCAAATGCTTCTCCCAAGCCCATCCATACTAAAAAAATAGTCCCTTCACCCCCTTGTCCACATCTACTCCCTTTGAGTTTATATAATATGGAAACAAATCCAAAGTTTAGATTACCAAAACTAAATATTTGCAGACCTATCACGAGCAGTTTGAGAGGTTTTTTCAATACATTAGGAATGGTAGTATAACACCCAATAATGTAGCTCTTCATCCTAAAGGAATACAACCAAACCCACCAACACCACCCTCACATAACATGCTTTCTCCGAGTGCTTCAAATAATGATAAATTTGAACCTTTCTATGTCTCCCTTCTTGTTGGAGAATATGTATTGAACAACCGCAAAATAGATTCAGTGCCTCGATAATTAAATAGATTTAGGTGCCTCATATAATTTCATGCCCATGAAGGTTAGCAAAGTTATAAAACTCACCATGACTCGACCTAGTGGCTCTTGTTACTCTTTAGATTCAAAACAAGTCCCACTTATAGGGAAGGTCAAATATGCATAGGTGGCTCTCGCCATATTTCTATACAAGAAAGTTTTAGCGATGATTTTGGTAGAAAATGTCCTAGCCTCATTCAGAATGTTGCTGAGTAGAATTTTTTTGTCGATACTTGGGAGGGAAAATTTAGATGAATTGGTCATCCAGAACCAAACCATTGAAGGGAAACATGAATAAATTAATTCTCGAGAAGAATATGAGGTACATGGTATGAAATTTCGGAAGCCCAAAAGCTAACATTTTGTACCAAGATAGCGGGCGGATGAATAAATTTTTGACAACGAGAGGAGGAAGAGGATATTACCATATTAGTAGGGCTAGACATACCTTCCCAGAGAGATTTGGATTTTTAAGAAGCATTGAGAAGATTTGAGTTACAAGAGGGCAGCCCTAAATTATCGAGAAGATGCAAACCATGAGGAAGAGGAGAAAATTATTGATGATTTTCAAGAAGAAAAATCATGTTATATGTTTTTCTAAGATGAGGAGTTATTCTCATTCCCATTTGGGGATAAAGATGATCTCAGTCAGGCCATCTATGGAGAGAAAAAATCAGCTTGTGATGAGCCCGTGAAAGGTTTCAAATAAATGTCTCAGTATAAGAAATACTAAAAGTCACGAAGAAACTAAGGACCCTAAGCTCAATTGTAAACTCCTAATGCAAGCTATGAATCTAAAAGACAAGCATGAAGCTGATTTGGAAGCCTTAACTGATATGAAGGTTGGCCATATTGAGATAAGGAAAGATGAAAAAAATGATGCCACTCTTGAGCTAATGGTTGATAGATGCAATAACGAAATGGATATATTTTCTTTCCCATTTGAAGATGAAGACTCTTTCCATGATGAATAAATTCAAGCAAGGAGTTTTGATACCTATGAAGATGAAGCTCTTTTTGATGAAGGATTGGTAAAGCGTAGTGATTCTGTTGTAAATATCTCCAGGGTAGATATAGAAAAACATAAGAATATGGAAATCAAAGAAATTCAAAGCCCAATTTTTATTGCGTCACCAACATCCGAAGGCATAGGTAAGAGGCGCACGACAGAAGGTGTCGACACGAAAATGGATGCGCCCTTGAGTGCAGTAAGAGGCGCACGGCGAAGGTGTCGACATGAAAATGGATGTTCCCTTGGTATAGGTAAGAGGTGCATGATGAAGGTGTCAAAATGAAAATGGATGCACCCTTGGCTTGAGAGTAAGAGGCGCATGACAAAAGGTGTCGACACGAAAATGGATGCACCCTTGGCGCAGGTAAGAGGCACACGACAGAAGGTGTCAACATGAAAATGGATTCACCCTTGGCATAGGTAAGAGGAACATGATAGAAGGTGTTGACATGAAAATGGATGTGCCCTTAGCGCAGGTAAGAGGCAAATGACAGAAGGTGTCGACACGAAAATGGATGCGCCCTTGGTGCAGGTAAGAGGTGCACGATAGAAGGTGTCGACACAAAAATGGATGCACCCTTGGCACAGGTAAGGGTGCATGACATAAAATGTCGACATGATAGAATTCATGCCTTGACACACATAAGGGTATGTCAACATGAATATGGATGCGCCTATGGCGCACCTTCAGAAGGCGCAACATTCGAGCGCTAACGCAGGCAGACCACGACCCGGATATTCGACGGCCATAACTTTTCATAGGGAGCTCAAATTCACGCAAGGTTTGACTTTTTGGAAAGATTACGAGGTCCTCTATCCAAATACAATTGGATATCTTTAATTAAGTGGGAACAAGTTCTTAAAAATTCAAAATACAGTTCGAGAACTTTTTAAGTTTGTTAGGGTTCTCACCTACCACCATAATGAGATAAATTAAATGCAACCTGGAGGTGGTTGGGGTAGATTTGGATTTCCTCTCTCTTCTCTCTCTCATTCTTCCTATAAATTTTAAGGAGGGGCTTCTTTCTAAAGGTTGGACATTCTTGTTTTTCCCCTCCCTTCTTCTCTTTGGCAGGTGAATTTGTGGAGTTCAAACCTCCATTAAAAACTATAATGTAACTTTTCCTCTTGGCATTTTGTAGTGTATTGTATCAATATTTGGAGAAAATAATGCATGTCTATGGATGATTATCAACCCTCTCTATGTTCATTTTCATCCTCTTGATCTTTCACTGCAAATCTGGTTATCTGTGCATGATCTTGCATTGCATTTTTATGGTTTGTGTTTATTGGCAAGATAGGTGTTCTTCATTCCTCGGTCCATCACCTTTGTAGTTTAGCTTTTATTTTATGCATATTCTTACCTTGTCTCCTTGGCGAGGTTAGTTTATGTTTTGAGTAAACCCTCTGCATTTTTACGTGTGTATCTGAACAGAGGAATAGGAACCGGCCTTCATCCGGAGAGCTTTTCCATTTTCGCAAGGTCCCACACTTGGGAAAAGCTCCATGTTATGCAATCGCACCGAGAGTCTCAGCCCATCGTGTTGCATATATTCGGGGTGCTTGTGATTCGCCATCAAAAATTCCCAAGATGATGAGGTAATCCCTCTAGATAGTTGCCTTGAGCTATAAAATAAAGATTCTTCAAAGGCATACAAAGAGGAGCTACAAGAAATGATGAAGCATAATTCATGTAAGAAATCATGGATGCGGTAGAAGTTGTGGAAGACCCCAAGGTGATTCTTGATCTCTTCGCTTGTGTCATGGACATGCAAGACAAGTATGATTTTTCCTCTAACCCTCCCGTCAATACTCAAACACCTCATAGTGGAGTAGAGATAAAGGATGAATCAAATGTTTCTCATGGAGAAGATGTCAATGAGCATAGACCTGGGAAAGAAAGTAACTTAGAATATCCAAGGAATTGGAATGAAAATCAGCTTTGGGATAGTGATAAGATGCTCAATGGAGAATCAACTATATGGATAAACATGGAAGGCAACTGACACAATGAAACCAATTTCAAAGAACATGAAGGTAGTGGAATTTCCAAGTGAAGACCTGAGCATCAAGAAGCTCACATGGACTCACTCCTAAAAAGTAAAAGGACAATCATGGAAGCACCTGGCTTCCATAAGAAATTAAGGAAAGGAGGTTACTTTTAGAACCGGTCGGTGGATTCACGAGAACAATATCACTCAATTTTTCCCACTAATGGGTAACTTTTGTGAAACATGGAAAATTCTTCAATTAAAGAGTGTTTTCCCCACCCTATACCATAGGTGATTGTAAGGTGCGTTTCCCTTTACGTGGTGTGTTTCCTTTTTTTTTGTTGTGTGTGTGTCCTTTCTCTCTCTCTCTTGTAAGTTATATGTGACTCAGAAGGGCCCAATGGATAAAGCACTGGTCAATGGATTATATGCTCTAAAGTTGAGATTCTAGGATTCTTCATGCAATGTCTTCACTTGACTCGATCCATGTCATGTCCCCAAGATAGAGCCGAGTTGTTGTCATACAAATTTGCAACAAGGAAATTGACAATTTCCAAACATGACAACGATATCCATGTACCAATTTTTTCAAGCCCAATCATTCCAAGATGCCCAGATCTTCCTAGTTAGTCCAGTAACCTCTTGATTAGTGTTAATTCATTACCCTTGGTGATTTAGGATAGTCAAATCAACCCCTTAGGTGATTTTATGAGTTCATCAAAAGTTACAAAACAACAAGCCGATTGTGGGAAGGGTTATCATTGGCATTATGAGGACTAGAGAAACTCCATGGAGCATATAAGAAAATAAAAAATAGATGTGGAAGTGATTGAAAGGAATAGGAACATCATGAAGGTGATTTTGGAAGGTTCAGGGAATATTTGGAGTAGTTGTGGCAGTTTCATCAAAGTTGGGGATTCATAGGCCTAGGCATGCACGGTCAAAATACATTATAGAGCTTCAAAAGGTGATTTTGGGAAATACGGATGGAGATAGGAGTAGAAAAATTTTACAGAAATATATTTCCAATCCCTACATGATGGTGAAATCGTATTTTTCACAACACTTTTTCGCATCAGGTTTGTAAAGCGGAGTTTGCGGTAGGTTTTCTTAGGCATGGGTAGAGTACCAAATAAAAATATACTTTTCAGGGAACAAATGAAAGAATAAAGACATGAGATTCCCACAATTGGATTAAAAATTCCATTTCAGTCAATATCATATTAATTTTTTCCAAAAATTTCCATCGAGAGCTCGAGTTATCATTGTCATGAAGTTGTCCTCTTCGAACAAGTTCGAGGACTTTGCCAAATTTTGGGACAACACATGTCAGCTCCACAATCCCGGCAGAATTTTATGTCCTTGAAGTCCCTAAGGGTCAGGTACATCAACCTTGTAAAAATATACCCAACCCCCATGTGACCTCTGGAACCCCATACGACCATTAACATTGCAAGTTCACTGGGTGCATTTTGGAGGTCAAATTCCCTATCGTCAAATCAACGCCACATGTCAATTCTAGGACCACCGTGGAATTTTATTTCCATAATGTTCCTCATAGGTTAGGGACATCCCATCTTTAAAAATGTTCCCATCCCTTTAAGAGATAGTTTTGTCACCCATGTGACCCGCTTTCAACCATTTAGTGCTTTAAAGCTGATTTTTGAGCGTTCACTTCTTGTCGTCGGATCGAGGACACGTGTCATCTCGTTACTTACCATGGAATTAGATGTCCATCACATCCCTCATAGGTTAGGGACATCAGGGAAAAAAAATGTGCCCAACTCAAACTCAAAAATTTGAATTTTTTTCTAACTGTTAGCTACTTCTTCCGCTTCTTTGCATTTCTCTCTTTGTTACAAGACAAGTTGTAGAGAATAGCTTAGTCCACCACTCAACCATTGTCAAAGCTCAAAAGAGATTCACCAAAGAAATTAAATCCTATACCCCATGGTGATACACAAGTATCAGAAGAATATTTCATCAAGATAAGAAGAAGAAACAAAGAACAGAGAAGAAGAATAGTGGAAATCCCCATTGCCATGAAATCAAAATTTGAAGAAATCTTCCAAACCGGTGGGACATGATTGACAAACCATCTATTGTTGAGTTCTTATCTCTTAAATGCCATTAAAAAATCATATTCAAACCTCCAATTTTCATCAAGGAATGCTCATAGAGAATAAATTTCACTTTCGGCTCCACGAAGGACAAAGTTCAATTTCCTATCAAACCGGTTGTTGGATTGAAGTAAAATTTCGCATGAAGCACCAGAAGAAAAAACCTATCGCAATGGAATTTATTTCATCATGAATGGAGAAAAAAATAGACCTAAAAATTTCAAGCTCCATTAATTTTTTCCATGACACAAAGTAGTGGAAAAAATCAGCGAGCTACCTCTCCACTTCTCAGAGTTCCAGTGGGCGAAATTGCATGAAAATTAGAGGGAATGATCATTAAAAAATTTAGTTTCACTTGAACTATTTTTCACACCATGAAGTCCCTATTCTATAGGGATATGGAGGGTTGAGTTTTAATTAGTGTAATGCCTTGTCACATGAAGAACATCTATGGAAAAGGCAGTGAGCTACCTCTTCGATTCTCAAGGTTCCAAAGGGAAAAATCACACGAAAATTGGAGGGGATGATTGTTGAAAAATCTAGTTTCCCATGAACTAGTTTTCGTGCCATGAAGTCCCTATTTTTTGGAATGTGGAGGAATGATTGTTTTTTTAGTATTATTCCCTTTCACATGATCTATATCATTTTCCCACTTGTTCATATGAAGGAGTTACTTAAACGCGAAGAGTGGAAACTCAGAATAAAACCCAGAATTTCAAGACTTATTTTGTTGCATTCTGACTTTTACATTGCACTTATTAAAAATAGCATGTCTTTCCACATAGGGGTATGTTACTTTAGATAAGACAACATTTGAAGAGGCTACGAAGAAGGTGGTAAACATAAAGGGAGTATCACAAGAAAATTCATCAAAAATGTCATCTCGGCTTGTAATTCACACTTACTAAAAAAGTTAGTTACACTCAAAGAGAAGTTTTAGCACAATGAAACATACAAGGATAATCATTTCGGGGGACATCATTGTTTGAGATCATCCTAGGAATTTTTCATAGGGCATTCAAGATATATCTTATTTCATTCAACTTGGTGAGCATTCGTGAGCTAATTTGAAGGATTTTCTCAGTGTGCAAGGAGTTCGAAGATTCAAAGTTTCACTGCATTTGGAGCTTTCCATCAATAAGGATCAACAAACTTCATTAGGAATGACATCTCTCTTCTTTTTCTCTCTCTCTATTTGTCTCTCCTCTTTCCCCAAATTTCTGTCACTTTCAAATATTCTAATTTCACATTGCGGTTGCACTTTTTCATATATCCTAATGTTCCTAATTTAGTAAGTCACATTTATGTTATAAAAGGGACTTAATATTCTCCTAGAAAGTTGAAAAGTTTCAAGTTGCACAAGGAAATATGAAAATCCATTGGGGGTAGATGATAAGTCACTTCTCATTCTATAAATTGTAAAGACATTCCCATTTCAAAGGGTTAGTGATTGATCTTGTAAACTCAAGATTGAATTATACTTAGAGAAAGAAAAGGAGATATACATTTTCTTCTACTTTCCTCCACTCTCAAATTTATTCCATTCCCACACTATGTATAGATTTTGTTTAAGAAATCAATACAAGAAGAAGGATTTTCTATATTTCTTTGACTAAGGGGTTTCTTGATACTTTGTGATCAATAAATTCTATTAGGTCTTGTTGTTATTTACAGAGTTGTTTCTTCTCATGAATGCATGTGATGAAGTTTCTTACTAATGTATAGGAATCTGATCTTCAACCTGTAACATTGGTTCACCTACCTCAATTCTCACTCCCTTTCCCACTTTCAGAAAAAGTATTCCCTAGAAAGATATTGTTAGCTTTACTGCAGGGTCATTGGAGTGCCCATGTTGGATCCCCAATCAAGAGGCCATGAAAGAAATACAAATTTTCTTATGCATGCATATAAGACAACTACACTTTGGTTAAGTAGAGGGACTTAGATTCCCGAGAGTTTTGAAATAAATCCACAAATTTTTCCACCCTATAATTTTTCTTACCAATAATAGGACCATTAAAATATATCCACAAATTATTTCAAAACTAATGTGAATGTCTTCTATTCTTTTGCTAAAAGTGAAGCTCCTAGCTTGACTATATTTGGGTCTTCTTTTGTTCCAATATTCACATCAACAATTTCCTCTACAAGAATTTTTGACATATCCTCCATATGCATAGGATCGAGAGGAAGGTTGAGATATTCTTCCAAGAGCATCTCTATGAGATTTTCACCCTTATTGTGGTCACTTATTTTTTCCATTGATTTTTAATTTTTGGTAAGGTGGCACCTCAAAGAGGTTTTCACTTTGTGACTTGGACACACATTTTTACCAAGGATTTTCTTTGGAACTTTTTCTCTCATTTTTTCTTTAATTTTATTGACCATGAAGCTCATCTTCCTCGTCAAAGTATGCCTAGGTATATAATTCAATGAAGAAAGCTTTCATATGATCTCTTATAGAAATGTTATCTCATATGCCCATAAATTCTCAGTAGTAGCCTCATAATTCTCAAATAGGTCTAATAACATATGATGTTGTTGGTCCCAATCGATAAGGGTACAATATACAAGATCAAGTTTAGGATTGGTAGGGGGTATGGTAAGGATAGTAGTATCCATGAAAAAAATTTATGGTGGAAAGATCCTCGCATCGGTTACAACAGGAATCTATGTCATTTGCTTGAATAAGTAGAGCTATCCTCACACTTAGAGAAGTAGCATTTTTATCTATGGGATGTGACCCATATGGCCGAATACCAATATCATAACATTCTATTTTGAAATGTTGAAGTGGGACTGGTTCTCTTGCTCCTTACTCAAATTTTCCACATATGAGTCCTTTGTAACCCATGGAATACATCATTCTACTAGATTTGGCATATTCTAGGGTTTCATAGCAGGTAGGCTTAGTGTCCTTAGGGACCCAAGTTGTAGGTGGGTCCAACAATTTCTCTTCTATAATTAGTCTACCAGGTAAGAATTTCCTATAGTAAGTTCATATTTAGGCCATTTAAAGTGATAGTTAGGTTTGCCTCTTAATTTTAGTGACAAAGATATATTTAAAACAAGGATAGCATGTTGCACAATGTACTATCCATAATCATACTCAAGGATTTTCATCTCCCATGAATCAAAGGGAGAAGTAGATGTAGAATCCTCATGATCATAAGAACTTAGGGAGTCCAAATATACCCACAATTCAAGAGCTTTTGACTATAGGGGAACAATAACATCAGCGAAGGGACATGTATATGTACCCTTAAATGCAAAGTTGTTTAGAGCTCTATAGTGAATGAAGGGTTATGGATCACCTTGAATGGTAACAATGTGTCCATCATGTTTTAATTTAATACACCGATTAAATGTTTAGGTACAAACCTGTAAGGCATGGATCCATTGACGACCAAGAAGCATGTTGTATGGAAGTTCCAAATCTAAGACATGAAACTTCATGTTGTGGAAAGTAGGCCCTACTTCAATCAGCAATTTTATTGTTCTAGCTAACTCTTAGTACACGTTGTTGTAAGTGGTTATAGTGATAAAGTGGGACTCTAGATCTTCCTCTATGTGTCCCAGTTGTTTGATTATTTTTAATGTGCATATATTCAACCTTGACCCATTGTCCACAAACACGCATTTTATCTTCGTTCGGGTAAAAATACCTCTATATACAGGGGAATATTATGTGTGTGATTATCATTAGGGATTTACTTGTGGTTAAATGAGATGTTCTTAGCTGGTGCAATGTTTTCCACCATAGATCATAAATGTGAAGGGTCTACTTCCATTGACACTACTGACCCCTATAGGTTTTTGTAAGGATTTCTTTATGTATATTCAATATTTTAAGAAGGTATAAGATTGAAATCATGGCAGATGTCTTCTCAAGTTACTCTAAGATGTTGTGTGACCATCCTAAGGAGTCAACGAGAGGAGGTTATGAGATCATGAGATGAGTGCACTTTATTACCACAACATAATATTTACCCTTTATCCTAATGGTATTAACATGCTCATTAGAAGAGAGAACACATCCAATGAGTGAGTTGTAATGATTGTTATCACTCTTGGTATATAGATAATTCAAGGCTTTATAACTTTTGGATGACTCTCCTTAATTTTGCTTCTTCTCATTTGGTTTATCATGTTTAGGGAATGGTTCTTTTAATATCCCCATATTTTCATTTGGCATCTAATAATCTTTGGTGGATCAACTTATATCTCTCCATTATCAATAAGATCTTGGATGAAATGGCAAAGTCTTAGGCACTTGTTTGTTTTGTGTCCATTTACACAATGAAAATCATAATATTCATGATCTTTATACCATAAATTTTTAGGAGTGTTATAATTAAAGGGTTGTGTCATAGGATAAGTCACCATGTGGGTTGTATCCAATTTTTTCAATATTGTATAGAAATACTCGTTAAGAGGAGTGAATTTTCTACGTTTGGCTAGTGGTTGCATTAGACCTTTGGTCATTTTAAAAGGTTGAACACCTTACACTACGTTTGGAATCTGTGATTCCATCTCCTACCACATTCTTATTTTTGTTAAAGATACTTGGCTTATGTGTCGGTTTGGTAGATTAATTTTCCTTGGAAGATGATTTGATTGTTCCTTTTGTAATGAGTTATTTTTCTATTTGTGTGCACTTCTCGATGACCTCTTCAAATATTTGAACACAATGCATTTGTAAATAAAAAGTGATGTCCAAGTTTAAATTTGGTACAAAGATGCTAAAAATTTGATTTTTAGGGATTGAGGAAGTGAAGTGGCTAGCTATCCCTCGCCATATTTGTAGGAAACTTACAATGGTTTCATTTGGATGTCTTTTGGTGTTACAAAAGTTTGCCATGGTTATTTCACTTTCCATGTTGTATGAGAAATTTTTTACAAACTTATTTTCTATTTTTGGAAATGTGAAGATGAAACTATAAGGTAATTGATTAAATCATTCTAAGGCGTATCCTCCTAGACATTTTGAAAGATTCATATTAGGTAATTTTTGTTGTAGGCCACTTCTGGCATGCCATGTAAAAATATTTCATATGATCACGTGGATCACCTTTCCCTCTATACTTGTCAAATTTTTGCATGTCAAATTTCTTAGGAAAGGGTTGAAGCAACATAGCCTTATCAAATAGATGGCAACATAACTCTTCATATTGATGCCTTTTCTTGTTTACCCCATGTATTTATTGAAGGATTTTGAGTGTTTCTTTTATAGATTTTAGTTCTTGTGAAATAATTTTCTCCTTTGTGGGAGAAGTTGACATATACATGCAACAATATTTCTACGTTACTCCTCATTGGTTTTCTATATGAAGTTTAGTATTTTTTTCCTTAGGTTTCTCTTGATGTACATTTTTGTTTATTTCTTTTTGTACATGATATGTCGGTAAAGCTAATTGTCAACTAAGGTTTTAAATTTGTTATGGTATAATGAATTTTTCCTCATTAAATTCTTCTTCATCTTCATTGCATGGGGTTTGTTCCACCTTTTCATGTTCTATTCGTACTCTATGTGGTACCTTGATGAATGATAATTTATAACCCATCATGTTTTTATTTTCTATTTTTTATTTGGAAGCATGTCCATGTGCCAAAATGTCATCCATGTTAATGAGAGGTGGTACTTCCTCATTATCCCTATTTTTGGGTGGATTGGTTTCATGTTTTGTTGGAATTCTAAGATTTGAATCACACCACCCTCGCAAGTAATCTATCTTTTGTTTATGAAAAGGAATTAAACTAATAGGGTGGGGTCACGGTCAAACTCGCATGTGGTGATCTTACCTCATCACCACTATGATCTATCATGTCTTTTTTTTCTTTTTCAACAGAAAATAGAGGTCCTAAATCATGACCAATAAAGGGATTTTACTCTTGTTTATTCAATGTTTCCCATGCTTGTTTTTCAATTACTTGTCTTCTAGCTCCTAGTCTTGTTGTGGGGGTAATGATGTGTGAGAAATTCACTAACGTGTTTTGAATTTGTTCAAAAACATACCGATCAAACCTAAGTGGAAGTTTACAAATGTCAAAGAATGTATATGGTTCAAATAATGATGAATTTCAAAGAATCAATGTGTCAAAGTTATTTTCTTAAGAGAATAAGTCAAAAGTGACAAACTAGATACAATAACACAATGTTTGTTTTTAGAACAATCAATCAAAATTTCATACTTCCTAAGTTTGTTTTCAAATGATAGTTGGTGTTTAAGATAGTTAAAAAAATGTCACCACTTATGACAAGTTAAAATATATGAATAAGGTGTAAGTAATAACAAATAGTTAATACGATCCCCAAAAAAATTATACTGAAAGTGAGCTTGAATCTAATGAAGACCTATATCTCAAAAATTGTTAGTTACGATTGTGAGAGACACAAAAATACCACTAAGATATGTTAACCATTGTTTTGGAAAAGTAAGGTATCACTATCAAAATGATATTGATATAACACACAAAAATGGTAACACTCAATACTTTTCAAAATTGAGGTAATGTTTGAAAACAAACTAATGTTAGAGTATACCAAAGAATTATTATAATGTGAATAGCATAACATCACAATCTATACACTTAGGCAAATTTTGCATGAAACAAGATGTAAGTATCAAATTTTTTTGCAATATGATACAAGAAAGATAACTTGATTCAAAGGAGAATCAATGCGATGAGTCACGCCTAACTATGATTGATAATCTTGACTTGGGTATCAAGATAAAAAATTATACCAATGATATGAAAATGTATCCATGTACTTTAGATATTTAACAACTCAGCTGCAAACATGGATGAGCATAAACAAACAAAAAAGTGGTGAATACAATCAATTAGCAACACAAGGGTAGTCACTCTTCTTCCGATAAAAAAGTGTCAAAATAAGTTTAAGTAGATCAATTGGTGTTGAAGAGAGTTTTTCACCACTTCGTAAGAGTTTTTTCCTCTCCTTAGGGTGAGTGAAAAACTAAAAAAAAGTAATGATTCACAATCTCTATGATGAATGACACCCTATTTGAATTTTAATGGAATCTCCTCTTATTCAACAAACAAGATTTTGATTCTGATAATTTTATCCCTTTGCGATGGCTCTCAACTCAAATTGGTTTTGATATTGTCAAAGTTGGCTCCTGGAAAAGATCACTTCCTAGGTGGTTCACTCAATTAGGTGTCACAAGTTATCTAGAAGGGACCTCGGTTTGCCAAAGTTTCGCAAGGAGTATCCTGGATTTACTTTACCCCCTTCAAGCATAGTGGGAAATAAATGTGTCCATCATGTACTCTCACTGGGGTCATGATAGAGATAAATTTTATGCTAAATTTCATGTGTATGAGTAATTAAGTAGGTAGTGGAGAGCACTTCCCATTTTGTCCAAAAGGTTCCCTCTTGTGTGGACTACTTTGGGGTTCCTATGACCACCCCCATTGTTGTAGATTAAGGCTTATACCAAAGGGGTTATGTCATAGTTGAGTGGATGGGGCGTACCCTTATCTGAACCTATAAATATAATGTTTTAAATGTGGTTTATTTTTACCTTGTATTCTTAATGTAGTTTTCTTGAACACCATTTATCAACTTGTATAGAAAGCGTATGAGTAGTTTCATTTTTTTCTTGATCCTTCGTTATTTGACAAGCGTTTAAGTTATGCACGATAGATTTAGTAGTTTTCCATACACATAAAGAGGATGAATGATGTTCCTAATTCTCAAGATTGGTCTAGGATGCAAGAGAAGAGCATACTTAACGTAAAATCCAACTATGAAATCAACAATGGAAAATACTTGATTCAAATGTAAAAGTTGTTCATTTTAAAAAAGTTGACATTATTTTCAAATGTGTTTCAAGGAAAAGAGATATAGAAATTGTTTCGATTCCCAAGATCACCTAGAACGTGTGAGGGGATAGTATATGAAAATATAATCTCATGATTAATCATGCAATGCTCATTTAAACCTTTAGAAAAATCCAATCAAGTTAGCGAAAACATGCAAATAAACCCTATAAAACAAAATTTAATCTCCAATTAAATCCTACATGAAGTCAATAAATCCTCAAAAACACATTTTTACAAATTTTAAAGTGGATCTCAAAATGAAGCGTGATGTGTACACCCAACTACGGATATGTACATCTATTTCAGGACGTGTACGCCCCCTATGGAAAATGAAAGTGAGCTAATGGGTACGCAACTAGAGAGTTATGTATGCTAGCCTTTGGATATATACACCCGCAGATAGAATGGTGAAAGAAATAGCACAAGCATATGGGTACGCTTGGGTATAGGTGTGTACACTAGGTCTAAATGCATACAATATTAGACAGTAAGCCCTAAAAACACATAAGAAATAAATTCATGTATGTTGGCAGTGAGATGTATATGCTAGACTTTGGACATGTATGCTTATAGAGTCAAAATGAGTCAAATAGAAGAACTACCAGATGGGTATGTTGAAGTATGAACGTGTATGCTCGGGCTTAGTTGTATGCACCAAAGTACATATAAAAATAGAAAAAAAGAGGACATAATATCATGTACGTTGATAGAATGATACATACATTAGGAATTGGATGCATGGTGTATCATTTGGATGTGTACTCCCGAGGTTTATATGTGTATGTGCCTATGCTATTTTTGTGTATGCCTATACCTAAAAGTGACTTCAAAACATGGAAAATTACGTAATTAATCTCAAAAAGCTCAAATTTTTGACATGTTAGTTCAAAATTGACAAGAACCCATCTAAATTAAATCTATAAGCAAGACTCAACACATGTAAAGTTAGTAAAAATCATTAAAAATCAACATTAATTCACACATGCGCATATGAAGGGTTAGCCAAAAATTGAAATAAAAACAAAATTTGAACCACAATCCTAAGGGACTAAGGATCCATCCCACCAAGCATGCCAAATGTGTGCAAGAATTAGTTAGCTATGCAAATAGAATTAGAACTAACACCTAGTATTCCTAAAACAAATCTAAACTAAAATCTATGCACCATCATGCTTAGAGATTAAACAAGACTAATCTACCAACATATTTGCATTAGAACATGAATAAAAATTCAAAATAATATGCTAATAAATTAATCTTTATCTCTATTGAATGTTAATCAATGAAATGAACCTATTTAGATCCTTAGCAATAAAAAAGATTGATTGTATGTTTGAATCCCAAGGTTTCAAGAATGGAGTCTTGTCAATCCATGGCTACAAGACCATTTGACATATCTCCATATGAATTAAAACTTGGATGGATGAATGTAAGAAATGAATATAGCTAGCTCCTCTAATGGAAGAATGCTCTAAGATGAAAAAATGGTTATAGCTTAGGCTCTATGCTCATTTAGGTGTCAATATAAAGGTAGGAGGAAGGATCCTTATATAGGCCAATGGATAAAAGAATTAATGCATCCATGTACATGTGGGATAATATAAAGTTGACTTAGTTGGTGATGATCATGGTTGAAAGGGGTTTGAGTCAACCTTAGGAGAGTTTAGTTTGTCCTTTAGTGGTTCATGGGGTTTGAGGGGATTTATTAATTAACCTAAGTGATTAATTAATAGGAGAGAAATATTTATATAAGCTTTTTAGAAGATAAATTAGTATGATTTAGGGAATAGGAATGGTTTAGACTAGATAAATGATGATTCATTTATCTAATAGAAGATGACACTTAATTAATTAGCAAAATGTAATTGATTAACAATGATAGAAGAGAAAGAATGCTATATTAATGATATGTCATCAATTTGCAGGAAAAAGGGGTTAATTAGCACAATTTAAGTATTTAAATTTTTGGAGTTAAATAATAGGTGTCTACAAGTCAAATGGAAGCCATATTCGTAACCAAAGAAAAGGTTCTTGAGTAATCAATCCCAATTACCTGGGAGAAACCCTTAGCTACAAGTCACACTTTATACTTTCTTACTTCTTCATCAAACACCATACTTTTCCGGTATACCCACTTTACACTGAATAATTTTACTTCCTTTTGGAAGATGGGTGAGATATCATGTATCATTATTCATGAGTGAGTAATACTCCTCATCCATTACAAAAATCCACTTAGGAATCCTAAAATCCTCCTAGAAATACTGAGGGTATGAAGCAGAGGTGAAGAAGGAGTTCGGTCCTATGAACTTTGAGTGAGTACATATCTCATCTGAAGGATCTCCAATCCACTCTCCAACACTCTAAAAGGTTCTCCTAGCCAACAAGTACCAAGAGGATCAGGATAAGAGTCAGAAGATTCTTCACTTGAGTGAGAAGGGAAAAATCCTCATCATCAGTACTATCGTAATTGGAAGACTATGAAGTATGAGGGTTTGGATGAGCAAGAGGATCAAGAAGATATAAAAGAGGAAAATGATAAAAGCAAACCTCATCGATAGTTAGAATCGTATCAAAGAAGAAGAATAACCTCGGAGGGGGAGAATCATAATTAAAGATTGAAAAGGTATATAACCATAAATGGTGATCTACCTTTCTCTCATCCACTTTGGTGTAGTATTGAAGCTCACGAATGATCACCTGAGTTAGGACCAAATTCCACTCACATTACTCCACCAAGGTGACTGATTTCGTAAAATAATAGGAGAGTGGTAGAGATATTGGGAAAACTCAACACTTAGTAAAATTTTCAACCATCCATCTCTAATGATCCCCTACTAGAAACCAACATTGTAGTGTCATCACCCAATGTGATTTAGGACATGTCACAATATTTGATATTGGAAAACTTAACATCTAAAGAGGCCATATAGTGTGAGACACCATAATCGATAATACACGTTGATGAAGGAGTTTTCCTAGCTATAAGGTTCTTTCTTTTCTTCTTCTTAGATTTAGACTCCTAATATTTAGAAGACTCTTCCTTCATAACATCTTGTTTGATAGGATCAAGAACACTTATTTTATTCTTCTCAAGTAAATGAGTTAAGTGATCGATTTGTTTTCTCATACATTGATGCTCTTCATGGCTATACTTCTTGCAATATAAACACTTACACTTTTCCTTCTTTTATTTAGGCTTAGAAGTAGAAGCATTCATGTGAGGATTGGTTTCAGCTTGGTTTCCTTCTTGGGTTAGTCCTTTTTCTCTTTCTTATTTTTGGTTTTCTTTTCCTTACCCTTACTTGTTACAAGAGAATGTGACTTGTATTTGAGAGTCCACATTTGAATAGTTTTTCCCTATTCTCAAATGTTTTGGGATGAAAAACTGTCAAATGAGGGAATTTTCCAAGTATTCCCAAGGTGGATTTCATGGCATGGAAAGTCAAAAATGAAGATAGAGTATTCATGAACTAACTTAAAAATAAACAAGAATATCAAATGAGAGTCTTTCTTCTCCAATTTACACTCCTTAAGAGGAAATATAGTGTGGATGAACTTTGATAATTAGGCCTATAGGATTTCAAATTCACTAGGATTTAATCCTAGTAGTTTTATTTCCAACACATGCACTCTCATGTCATCTTTTTTCCAAACATCTCATCAAGAACTTTCCAAGCTCCGTTGGGTGTCTCATATGACTCAATTTGGAAGATCAATTTAGGATAAATTGATATACAAATAAGACCTAAGGCTTCATTTATCACCAAATTAGATCACCCCCCAAATGAGAGAGTTTGAGGGACTAGGTCATTCAATGTAATTTTTGTAACATTGGGTTATCTCTCAAGATATGGGACTTACGGGCTTGAGATAACCCTATAGAGAAAGCTAGTTATTGCTCATAATCCTACCTGTCACAATCTACTCCTAATAGAAGTAAGAAAACTACCTAATAGTATCTTAACCCTATAAGGAGACAAGGAGAGATATGCATGAATATAAATATACACTAAGAGTGGTGATACACCAAGAAAAGGAGGTGCTAAACATAATCCAACTACCTAAAATGGAGAGAGGTGAGAAATGGAGAGGGTAGAAAAGATGTGCCACGGACAGAGACAAATTCACATAGAACACCATTTGTTTCTCATTAAACACATCTCTCAAAACCTATAGTAAAAATCAAGAATATGCACAATATACCTTGCAATGAAGAGAGGCAAGTAGAGACAATAAAACATGTAAAGGATGGAAAAATGCATCACAAAACACAGTCTATTACTTGATTAAGTTTGCACACTACAACATTATTAGGAAACAGGAAATAAAATTCCATTAAATATCTTGGAAAGGAGGATTAAATCTCCACATTTTATCAAGTAGAGAAAACGAAAGAGGGCGGGATGAAAATGACTAACTCTACAAAATGAGCCCCATGCTACAATTTATAGAATTTGAGAAAGAGAGAGAAATCCAATCTCGAAATATAATTTCCAAACACTCACAAGTCATCATAAATGAGGGTAGATGATGGTATCTAACTTGAAAAATATTCCTCCTGCTGATTTGCACCTTACATCACAAGAAACTAGCTCCCAATGGTCATTTAATGTAAATCCAACGACCTGGAAATCATTTCTTTGAACTAGGTCCATTTTCCATGAAATTCACAATCAAGTCTTCATAAATCTCTAAATTTATTGATATTTTTGTGTAGTTATTAAAACCAAAATTCCAACAAGACAAATTTTGTGCAATTTATTGAGAAATGCTCAAGTTATGAGCTTCGAGTAGAGGCAACTATTTGTGTTTTTCTAGGTTTGGTTTGATATCCATGAGACTGTGAATTAATGCTTCATTTGGAAGAGACATTTTAAAATATTTTATTCATCATTTAAATCATTTGGGGAATTTAAATTTGGTGGGACCATTTTTAATTTGATTGTTTTTTATATAGGGGAATTTGGTTTAATATTTAATGTTTTATACTTTTCCATCTCGGTCGACTTGGCCGAGTGGCACCCTAATCCTTTTAAATCTGCAGGATCTTCTATTATTCACATTGTACCACCGACCACCCTTACACTTATTTGGTGAGTCACCTACTCAATGTGTGTCAAGCTCTATATCATCATCCACCTTAGTGCCAAGTTGACCTTGACCTCCACAAGATTGAAATTGTGTGTCATGTGCCACTCACTTTATAAGTGGCGAGCTTGTTTCATACGTTTTGGGATTAAACCCCATGGAGAACTTAGCTTAGTGTGGCCCATACCGCTTGTTTTACTCAATTCTGATCCTCCCACATCAGGATTCTAATGCATGCATGTAGATCTGCACTGTCCCTGTGTCCTTTTGATCGTGCCATGGGCCTTTGACCGCCATCCGCCACTGCAATGCATGTAATGTAGGAATTTCAAGCTCACATCACAAAAACATCACGTCATCCACTCGAGCCATTCTTTCCCGCCATCTCCACATTGTTCTTGTGAGCCAACATTCAAGTCACTGAATTTGGGTTTTGGTGCATGATTTTCCCAACTTGCTTTGGGACTATTTGGTCCTCCGGCTTCTTCTTTAACCCAAAACGCTTTGCAGGGGACCACAAATCTCTAGATTAATGAACCAAATAATTTTCTCATTTCTTTGAGTGCATTGCTCTATGACTCTAACTTGATGCTTTTCCACTTGACTTTAATATTCATGCTAAATTACACTAAACATCCTGACAAACACTACACCACCCTTTTTTTAAGCCATAGCTCACTTGAGAGCTTGATCTACCCAAAGTTGAACCAGTCCTGACTAGGTGAGACTAGCTCGGCTTCGGTGCATTATGCAATGAATTTATGCCTTATTACCACATCCCACCTATGCTTGGTTTGCATTTTGCATTCACCTCTAATCAAGGATGGGGTTGGTAAATGGCTCAATATCCATTGATTTATTTCTCTTCCGAGTGTGGCCCCATAAAACATACCGCATTTTGTTCCCTAAATTGGACCTCGTCATGATGAATTATCTACTTGGTTTCCTTATCCCATCATTCAAACAACTTAGCCATTGGAAAAGGAATTGGTCATGTGGGAAATAGCTTGACCACCTTATTCACCCTGACATCCAACTAGCAACTTGATCATTTTTATTGGAATTCGGCCTCCACAATGAATGACTCGACTCTATTATAGCTTGATTCCAATGTAAGAAAACTAGGGAACTCAATGGGTAGTGTTGTTGCAGACTCACAGCACCCCTGGATGTAGATCAAGCTTCTAGGTTGATCACTCAAGCATCCAGTGTGATTGCACAACATGGAAACCTCTCTACAAGTGTGGGACTTGTAAAATGAGAGAGGAATCTCCAGAGAAGGCTGGTTCCTGCTCCTAAACTACCTGCCACAAGCTATTCCAGTGTAGACAAGCTAATCTAAACCTAATCTAACCATGCCAAGGAGACAGAGAAAGAGAAAAGGGAAAAACAACAAAAGCCTACACTAAAATGGTGATACACCAGAGAAGGAGAATGTTGAACATCTATAAAAACTGCCATGGAACAAGGAGAGGTGAGTGATGGGAAGGATGGATAGATGCATCACAGGCCCAAGGATAGATTTCACACAGAAAATGTCCCAAAACTCCATGAACACAGCTCCAGACCCGTAATGGACATTAGAACATGTGCAAATACCTGCAATGAAGAGAGGCAAGAAGAGAACAAGCAAAAGAATGAGCAAGGATGGATAGATGCATCACAAAACATGTTTTTGTTGCTTCAGAAGTTTGCACAGAACATCATTTCAATAGTAAAAGGCAAAAACGCCATTACAGAGCAGGGGAGGAGGTTCGAACTCCATTTTTTCAACCCTGGAGAAGAAAAAGAAGGGAGGGCAGAGCTGAAAAGATGAACCACCCTAGAAAGAAGCCCCTCCTTACAATTTATAGGAAGAATGAGAGAGGGAGAAGAGAGGAATTCGAAATCTACCCCAACCACCTCCAGACTGCATTTAATTATCTCATTATGGTGGTAGGTGAGAACCCTAGCGAACCCAGAAAGTGGCGAACTATATTTCACATTTTTAAGAATTTGTTCTCACCCAATTAAAGATATCTAGTTGTAGTTGGATAGAGGACCTTGTAAGCTTTCTAAAAATTCCAACCTTGCATGAATCCGAGCTCCCAGTCAAAAGTTATGGCCATCTGAATATCTGCGCCAGAGTCTGCTTCCTGTCAGCGCTCAAAATGTTACACCTCCTGAAGGTGCACCATAGGCACATCCGTCGTGTGTCGACATCCTCTTACATACACCAAGGCACAACTTTTGCCCTATTGACACTCTGTGTCATGCACCATTTCCGTGTGCCAAGGGCGCATCCTTTTCATTGTCGACACTCACTACGTGTGCCACTTGTGCGCCTTGGGCGCACTATTTTCCCTATCGATATCCATTGTCATGCACCACTTCTGTGTGCCTTGGGCACACCATTTTCCCTATCGACATCCATTGTTGTGCACCACTTCTATGTGCCTTGGGCGCACCATTTTCCTTGTCGACATTCATTGTCGTGTGCCACTTCTGTGCGCCTTGGGTGCACCGTTTTCCCTGTCGACATCCATTTTCATGCGCCACTTCTGTGTGCCTTGGGCGCACCATTTGCCCTGTCAACATCCATTGTCGTGCGCCACTTCTGTGCACCTTAGGTGCACCATTTTCCCTGTCAACATCCATTGTCGTGTGCCACTTCTGTGCACCTTTGGCATGTCAGGGATTTGAGCTTCTTTGATTTCTATATTCTCCTGTTTGTCTATATCGACCCGGGGGGAGATATTTACAACAGGTAATATAAATAGCTTAGTTTCTTCATCATTAACACATCTCCAAGGGATCCTGACATAGCTTAGTTATGAGATTGAGATAATCTTCCTAATGCATTACCTCCCAATTAAACAACTAGTTCAACCCATGAGTATCTCGGTTGGGGTCATAACAACTCGCTTATGAGATTGATGAGTTGAATCTAGAACTGAGAGCTATTGCCTTAAAATCTACACATTTTTTTAAACATTTTATGAAATTTCTTCGATTCTTTATCTATACCAAGGATAATTTTAATGTATAAAGGTGTCCCATAGCTATTCATCAAAAAATTTCACTTTATTATTAGTTGGCCCTAATCCTCTATTACTTATCCATTCAATAAAACTCCTAACTCCATCAAGACCATGAAGAGGAAAAATTCCTCAATCTAGTTTCATCCTTCCCAAAGACACGATGCTACCCCGCATACTAGAATCTTCTTGTATCCTCGGAATGGATGTGAGTGTCCCTCAAGACAAGCCTACCAGGTTGTCCAATATCACCTGGGGGTGAAACTAGATGATGGTTTGGCAACTCGCAAGACCACCTTCCTACTAGATGAAGTAGGACCAGTTTCCTATGGCCATCCATTAGGCATTAAGTTGGCATCATTGTCATGAATTGATCCAAACTTAGAAAAAAATTTCCCCAAAATTCTTGGGATGTTCTACTCATATCTAAAATTGCCTATCGCTACTTGCATTTTCCATTTTTTGTAAGAAAATATTAAGTTTAAGATAAGTCAAAAATTGTTTTGATTTTGGAAAATATTTTCTCATTCCATTTCTTCATAATATGATTCAATAAGGAATGAGAAATTTTTACTTCAAAAACCAAAATACAACTTCCACCGAGTATAAGTAGCTGAAATTGATGGTCTCTGGAAAGGATGAAGTATCTGCAGAGTTAGGGAAATACATCATGGAGCTCTATTAAAATAATATTTTCTTTCTTCCTCTAAATGTTCTATGTTGCACTAAATGGGCCACTGGATAATATTTGTATTACTTGCAAAGAAACCGGTAGTAGCTGTGGTTGTTCTTGAAGGGAATCATAAAAATCTCCTCCTTATTCAATTTTAGTTGCTATGCATTTTTTATTTGAAGTTTGCAACTATTACATGAAAATATGAGTTTGTTACTACAACAAATGGAGGGCATGGTGCACCTGTAATTCATGGAGAAACATGATTAAGAAATGAAGAGTGTGCAAGAGCACTTCTTCCGCTGAAAAAACCTACCCTACCCTATGCTAACCAAAGAAATGAGAAAATTCAAATGAAACCTGCCACCAGTGATGAGAAATAGCTTCCCTTTCTCACAATTTTCAGCCATGTGGATGATTTGACATTAGACCCATCTGAAATTAGGAGTGAAGGATTGGATGCAAACTAATTTTTAACTCGACATACATCAATGTATAAATAAGTGTAACATTCCCATTTTAAGACTTTAGAAACAAGGAATTTTTTTACACAATGTTCTTTGTTCTAAATCATAATTTAGAACACACATTCAAATGCCAAACTATCCCATAACAAAAAACCATATGCAGCTGTAATGACTCAATAATATGTCGGTAATCGATATCTCATGTTATTTAGTAATGTGTATACGAATTATACCTAGTTTCTTTACCCTATTAGGGGTACTCAAGTGTTTTGTTTAAGAGATTAGCTGAATATTTGTTACTAATATTCATCTGAAATCTAGCTTCTTAAACTAGGTGATATAAGACAACATAATTAGCATCTTTTGATACTTTGACCAAAGATTTACACATGTTTATCATATCTCGCATTCCTAGACGACATACTCCTCAAAAAGAATAATTATTTCACTACACTTGATTTATTATCTAGATTGACCACGTCTTTAGTGATCTCTATCAATCCACCGAATCAAAGTATAACCCTAGACAAGGTTAGCAACATGCCCTAGTGTGGAGGAATTCTTGTGGTGACTAAGGGTACATAGATATACTCAATCAAATTACGTTGATTGGGTGTGTCTAGTTATCCTAAGTCAATAAGAGTTGACTCGAACATAACATCATCATGTCCCTATACCCACATAGGGAATAACTATAATCTATCCAAGAACTTATGTTAGTCTAGTTGAACAAACTCTAAAGGGTATTGAGACATGTCAACTGCAATGTAGTAACCTCATAACGACTCATGTAGTTACGAAGGTACTTCATTGCAGTTGGCGTGTGTCAACATCCAACTAAGTTTCCTCATCTGGATGAACATAACTTATAGTGAAGTTGATGTTATATTAAATTCTTCATTATAATTTAATTTCAACATCCTTAATGATTCAAATAGGTTCTTTAACCTATAAGGTTACAAGTTATAACTATATCTGAGGTAGGTAAGCAGATAAAATATGCTTCCTAACCTATTTATTTTCATGATTAGTTTATCATTTAACTGATACCACTTGTAACAAAAAGGGACATTAAGTCACTTTTCGATATAAATTTGATCAAGTTAATTAATTTATAGTTTAATATTAAGTAAATATACATAAGGAAGCACATTTTCACCTATTCATCTTTTTTTTTCATTGACATTTAAGCAAGTTCATAATTTAAATCTTAATGTATACCCTCAAGGGAATTTCCCTCTTTTCCTATTTGATGGGATAGTGCCCATTAAGGAAAAAATAATTTATATGTTCCTAATATAGTCAAATTACATATGTGGAATTATAAAAAGGTTAAAACACATACATCCATGTAAATTAATTACAACCATTTTTGTAATGATATAGTATCTTTATAAGTTGCATCTCTTCTAGAGAAACTTATTCAACCAACAAATCGGACTCCTACCCTAGCCATTACATAATATTTAATTATGTGAGCTACCTTCCTTAATTAGAGTAATACTTATCATTTTAGCCCAATTCATGCCAAGAAATTCTTACTACAAGTATTAACAAGATTCACACATATTTTATTCATCGGGAATGAGTTATAGATTTACTAATTCCAAACATTTTAGATATCACAAATTGTCAAAACAACATCACAGATATCACAAAATGTCAAAACAACATCACCTAATCATTTCCCATTACAACTTTCTTTTTCTTCAAATACATCTTAACAATGAAGCTTTTTTCGTAATACTGATTGGTCTCATAAATAAAACAAATGTAACTTATAATAAGTATTTCTCCTTTCATCTTTTCCATAGTCCATCTGCAAAATTGCTAGCATGGGTCAGTTCATTGAATTGAGCATGATAAGCACTAAATCATTAAAACAATGTGCTTTTAGCTAACTATTTCATAAAAAGAACAATGTTGTTATGAAACAGTCCTTAAAGAAATATTAGAAAGATTCAACCAAAAGGAGTAAAATCCCAAATAAAAGAGAGAAAAAGAGATATATTTCAAATCAAAAGTAAGGTTAGGTCATGAAATCTAATGACTTTATCCTTCCATCCTATTTTACCTTTGTTGGGTAGAAAAAGTATGATACTTAGCAGAAGACACACACAACATTCACACATGAGAATAGGGTGTGTTTAAAGGTGAGGAAGGATAAGAAAGGAAATGCACATGAAAGAAAAGGATAGATTCAAGACTTAGCTATTTTCAGGAGTACGAGGCTATTTTTGGAGATAGCATGCAAAGCACACAAATCAGACAAAGACTTGTGTGACATGGATAGGCTATTTTTATAAGAGCATCTACTAAGCACTTTGCATGGGTTTGAGTTAATAATAGAATTATTACCCAATTAACCAAAAGAGATCTATTATTAGTGCACTTGCATGTGTGTCTATTATTGTAAAGGTGCATGGCTATTTTTAACATGCAACCTATTTTGGGAATTATGTAAGAAGTGAAGGGAAAGTCCCCACCCTTATAAATATGTAGTGATATACGTAGTATAAGGAGAATTATATATTAGCTATTATGAAGTTATCTTTGTTAGATCGATGCGTGCACAAGTTTATGATATTGAATATTGTAAGAAGCTTTCGTGTATTTATTGTGTTTAATATAATGGATGGTATCGACTGATTCAAGGTGTTAAACATGAATATAACTAGATCTTGCAAGGTAGAATTCATATGGCTATTGCTTGAATCCATTACTCCTTAGATCTAGATATGGAATATGTTCTCTAGAATGTTTATACTATTTATGGATCTGAATGCATTAAATCTTCATCTTGCTAACATCCTGCACAAGTAATCCTAAATATGGGCCTATTACCTTTGCACGCTTTAGGTGAGTGCTTAGTCTAGGTTGAGTGATGTGCCAACGTGCGTGGGTTATTTCTGGTAAATTCTAGGTTGCATCATTGGTTCCATTATCGGGACCTCTTTTTTAGTTGTTTTCAGGATGGTTCACGATGAAGACATACCAATTGACCCTAGAAAGTGTTGAGGAGTGGATACAAGATCTAGAAGAAGAGTACGCATAGAGGTTCAACACCAGATCTGATTTTAACACATGTGCATGGGTGGAACAGAATTTGTATGACAGTTTGTATGAGAGCTTCTTTGCTATTTTTCTGGTAGAAATGTATGAGTGTCTAGTTTTTATGCATCAAAAATGGATTGGAGGTATCATGCACTTGTTTGGATGCAGGAAGAATTTCATACCCTTTATGATTATGATTTGATATGGACGTGTGTTTTGGATACTTGGTTTTATGGTGTTATGAAAAACTATATTCTTGAGTACTCAATTTCAACTTATTCTTTCCCGAGGTAGCAAAATTACATTTTTATGGTATCCGGGTGAACTTTTTGCAAGGCATTCCACTTTGGCGATCAAAATCTTGGTCGTGACCCTAAAGTTGGAAAGCAAAACGATGGTTAACTAAACCCCACCACACACGGGGGTAGAAGTAGGTTTGGTGAAAGATGGAATACCTAGCAGAAAAAAGTATAGAGAATAAAGGATTCTTAAGTATAATGAGGCATGTGAGAGGAAGATAGAGAAGCAACGGGATGTTACAAAGTGAATGGCATTGAGGAGAGAGATAGATCACGAAGGATTTTGAGCTCACGTAGAAGGCATGGGAGTGGAGCATCGGGAACTACCCCATTTTGTAAATCATGAAAGGGAACCCTCCTCAACCTCACATGGAAGTGTGCCAATAGAGACGACACGGGCATCGGGTACACATCATAATCTACTTGGTAACCTAGCCATTGTGCTTGGTTTTCTAGCATCTAGTATGACAAGTAGTCATCCAAGTAATTCAGGTAGTGGGAGAGTAGGAGTATGCCACATAGCAAGTACATTGATGGTAGGGAAAACATCTTCATTTTTATTTGGAGGTACCTTTTCAAGTGCATCATCTACACAGAATTCAAGTGTGTAGAATTTTGGACTCACTTTTGGTAGTGGTAACACTTCACAGAATGTAGGGGTGTAATTTAGTAATATTATTGGGACATAGGGAAGTACATCTTCTAGTCTTCTTCTAGCTATAAGTGGAGGATTAGAAGGTATAAGTGGTTCTAGTTCTAGTGGTTATGGAGGCAGGGGAAACATAGGAGGTTCTAGATTAGGTGGGAAAGGTCGCACCAACCCCAAAATATTTACATGGATATGTATCTTCATCGTCCAGAGTATATAGGCATAAAATATGTTGATGAAAATTTGTGAAATATTGTGGCATGTGAAAGGGATTATGAATTTCGAGCACGGGGTAAGTAAATTTTCCACTACGTTATAAGGACGTGCACACGGCTGGCATAAATTTTTTTCCATGATCGGACTTATGTAGACTATGCAACATTAAAATATTCTTTCCTTAAAGAGTTTCACATCCCTAAGTTCAAGAAGAAGAGTATAATCACACACAAGGATATCAAGAAATTCACTACCGAGAGTGTCGGGAGTATAATGCCCAATTCAAAATGCTTTTATATAATCTTTCTTATGATATTCACAAAATATAACATGCACAATGGTTCATTGGAGGTATGATTACACATTTTATAAGGGAGGTATCACATAAAACATACACTGATCCACACAAAGCACTTGAAGCAACTTTATGTGTTGAGGTAGTTGGAAGTATAGACACTGGAGTCGGCCCATTCTTGGAAGCATAGATTGCAACTATGGTAAAGAAGTTGGAGAAACTATCAGAAAAATCAACACATGAGACATGTAATGGGATTTGGTGTACATATTTTGAAGTAAAAGGGCGAGAATAAGGATAGTTGTCCCTACTGAGATGAGTACGTTCGTTAAAACTGAACTATGAGATATGCCATTTGAACCATCATGCTAGCCACTACCCATTATTGTAATGTGTAATAAGGAAGAACGTATCTTTCTATTGTAAAATTTGTAGTTCCATGACTCATGATACAAAATAATGTCATCCGATTAGTCGATCCTTGATGCTATAAATATTGGTGTATGACAAATGAGAGTATCACATAAATCTAAGGGTAAGGTTGAGCATTAGGATCATGATCACAATCAAGTGTGCTATGATCAGAATGAAGGGCATTATGAGGGAGGTCATGGAAGAGGTCAAGGATACCATGGTGGATTTGGAGGCTAAGGATGTGGTGGTGGACGAGGTGAGTTTCCTTATGGAACATGTTTACATACGGATCTCCTAACCACTACAGGCATGAATTTCCTTAGAATATTACATGTTCTTTCTGTGGAAAGAATCATAGCTATGAGGAATGCCTAGACTTATATGATCATCTTAGTAAGTAGCATAAACAAGAAAAAAAGGTGTAAGGCTGGTTATGATACAACGTGCTATGGAAAATTAGTAGATGCCCAAGTTGGAATTGGAATCCTACGTATTTCCTGTAAAGATCACTACCCACACTGAAGTGGCACACACTAAAGAAGCGTTACAATAGAAGCCTACCATCACTAAGGAGGAGGTTCTACATGCACGGTACCTAGATCCTATCCATTAGAAGGAGGTTTATCAGAAACCATGGAGGTACTCAGAAATATTTAGGGTGAAATAAAGTGTTTAAAGGAGCAATCACGAAAGATGGAGTGAAAGAAAGAAGCATTGACAGGTCCAATATGATATTGATGACTTGAAGGAGGTGTGCAAAATATTACACTAAGAGAATATCATTCCATTGTTAGGGAATTGGCTAAAGGGAAACACTCCACGCATAAGTATTGAGACTGGATGACAAATCCTGCATGCAAATATTCCCCCATATCTTAGACTATGAAAAGGAAATCACTCTAAATGTTGTTGTGGATGGATGGATTTTGAGTAACATATTTATTGATACAGGTGTGGAATTTAATGTGCTTACTTTAGATGCATGGGTACAAATGGGGAGACCCCCATTACAACCATCTTCTAATGTGTTGCTTATGGATAATTGGACCAAGGCCACCCCTGTTGGAATTTAAAAAGATGCATCCATTCATATACAAGGGGCCAAGTTCACAAGGGAATTTGAGGTTTTGGAACTTACAGAAGCAGATAGCTTCCCAGCTCTACTTGGGTGCCATTGGTGTTATGTAAATAATGTTGATCTTAGGTTTAACAAGGTTTATATCATTTTTTATAACAATGAGGAAAGGGTTATTATCCCTTTAACTGATGAGAAATATACACACTATGTTGAGCCTTTTAGTGAGGAAGATCTGAATAGGATTTATGTACGTGCCATTCGGGACCCAAAAGTGCTTGAGCCATCTAAAGAAGGAATCCTTTAGTGGGAATATGTATAGTATATTAGCAATACTACAAGTATTGCTTGTGATAATTGGGCTCATGGTACTTATGAGTTAGTAGGGCACAAAGTAAGAAGAACATTTACATGGAACAATAGACCTCATTGTATCAAGATAATAGGTAACAAATCGGTACCTTGATACACTAGAGAAGGAAATCCTATGGTATTTCCAGGTGCTATGACGGAACAATGTATAAACTAGTTGGAGATACAAAATATACTAGTATATACCTTATGTGGGATAGTAGCGTGTTGGTGGGAGGTTCACAAGCATGATCTTGTAGGATGGAATGAAATCAAGGTTGCTCTTTCTACTCGGTTTTCCAAGGGAAATGCACCTACTCAAATCTACACTTACCATGGTAGTAAAACTATTCAACACCACATTTAGTAGTGTGAGAGACTTTGGACAGAGGGGTAGGAAGATTTACCACCTTCACTCTGGGTGCAAAAATTTAATTCCACTTTACAAGGCTATACGCATGTACTTGATATGCATATGTGGAACTCCATGGAGAGACTAGAAATTGGTAGGATTTGATTATAGGAATGATCCAAAATTTTAAATACTTCTCTACTAAAACTCAAGTAGAAGAGGCATTAAGATTTATAAAAGTTAACAATGGGAGACAGTGCAAAGTTTTGAATAAATAATTTAGGAAATATTTGATGGAAACGAATCAAAAGTGAATTTTGCTTAAGAAATAGAGACAGATGCCACACTACTTAAGTGTGTTTTCCTTAAGAAAGCAAAATTAAAGATGGTCTAATTAGTGGATGATGAAGAAGTAGAAAATCTGGATATAGACCATTCAATAGGTAGGCATGAGGTTTTGGACAAAGTGTAAATAAGACAACATGTGCCTATCATGAACCTATGAAAAAAATAAAAGTGAATATTGGATCGATTCTTATCCTAAGGAGGCCATAATTGGAGATTATTGGTCTGACTCTATAGTGGAAAAAATCATTGAGTTACTATAAGATTATCAAGACTTATTTCCTAGGGGATACCATGAACTAAAAGGTGTGCATGAATCATTAGGATAAATGAGGATAAATCTTAAGGAAGGTGTGTGCCTAGTCGGGGAAGAGACCTTACGGGATGAATCCCAACTTGTGTGAAAAGGTCATGGAAGAAATTGATGAAATATTGAAGTTTGGAATCATCAAGCCCCTGGATGAGTCGAGAATGGGTGAGTCCAATGGTGATCAAGTATAAACAAAGATTGTAGGATTAGGATCTATGTGGACTACGGGAAGTTGAATGCTACATGTGTCACTGATCCTTTCCCTATGCCATTCACAGAGGAAATATTATAAGGTGCTGCAGAGTGCAAGATCTATTCATTTATAGATGGATTCTCTGGGTATCATCAAGTTAGGATTGCTGGGAGGATCAGAAAAGATTAATTTTACCATTGAATGGGGAATTTTTCGTATATCTTTGTGATGCCTTTTGGTCCGAAAAACAACAAGCTATATTTTCGTGCATAGCTTTCCAAGTGTTCAAGGATTTTATTCAAAACTTCTTGTAAGTTTATTTAGATGACTGGAAAATGTATGGAATTTTTAAGGATCATTATGACAATTTACACTTAGTGTTTGAAAGATGATGACAGATTAAGCATTTCTTTGTACATTAAGAAATGTGTCTTTGCTACACCTTTTAGCACATTTTTAGGGCACATTATCTGTAAGGAAGGTGTGTTGGTTGATCCAGCTAAGGTTGCATTCATTATCAGCTTGGAAGAGCCTACCGAGTCAAAGTTAGGTGCATGGATTCTTATGCCACATTAGGTATTATAGAAAATTTATTAAGGGGTATGCTAAGTTTGTTGCACGCTTGGAGGATTTACTAAAACGAAAAGGGAAATTCTATTAGGGGGAATCATAGTAGCACACATTTGAGACATTAAAGTAGAAACTTGCTACAACACCTATTCTACATTTTCCCTTGTGGGACCAACCATTTCACGTACATGTGAATTCTTCCGACATGGCCATTGGCGCGGTGTTGGATCATCTTGGAGGAGGTATTATAGATCATCCTATCTATTTTGCTATTAGGAAGTTGACTCAAGCAAAGTAGAATTATAAAACTATAGAGAACAAATCTTTGTCAATGATCTATGTGCTACATAAATTCAAATAGTACCTGCTAGTAACACCATTTATATTCTATACCAATCACATGGCATTGAAGTATTTGTTAAACAATACCTTATTATAGGGGTGCATATGCTGATGGGTACTCTTATTCCAAGAATTTGATTTTACATTTGTTGTAAAACTATGGAAAATTAATTTTGGACCATACCATTTATCTAGAATATAGTCAGGAGAAGATGAGCATGCCATTAAAGATACCATGCCCGATGCATAGTTATATCGGTTACAACATGCACCATTGGAATCGGAAGAAATATTTGTATTTCTACGTATAGGTATGGTGCCAGAAGGAATGAAATCCTTAGAGAAGAAATAACTTTCCATTCATGCAGCACCATTTATGTTGATTAGTGGTGACCTATACAAGTTAGGCCGAGATGAAGTATTGCATTGATGTGTATTGGAGCATGAGCGCACAGATATCATGGAAGAGGCTCATGGTGGTATTGCAGGTGGGCACTATGCAGGTGACACCACTACGCGTAAGATTCTACTCACTAGATTATGGTGGGAGACCCTTTTTAAGGATTGTAACTTGTATTGTAAGTCTTGTGATCACTTTGTTAGTGCCTTGGAAAACCGTGAAAAGAGATGAAATTCTTTTAATACCTATTCCTAGTGAAAAACTGTTTGAGAAATGGGCTATATATCTTGTGGGTCCTATTTCACGGTCATGTGTAGGACTATATCGTGCTATATCATCACTTTCATATATTATCTAATAAGGTGGGTAGAATTAACACCTACAAAGGATTGTACAGCAACTATAGCAGCCAGGTTTCTATGGGAAAATATTATTACAATGTATGGATGCCCATTGATTTTAGCAAGTGATAGGGGAACACATTTTTTGAATGAGACAATCAGGATATTATTGTATGAGTTCATAATTGCACACCATAAGACTACACCTTATCATCCTCAAGAAAATGGGATTGTTGAGGATTTTAATAAGATTTTGAGCCAAACATTGACAAAAAATTGTGATGTTGGAAGGAAGGATAGGGATGATAAAGTTTTTGTCATACTTTGGTCATATAGAACAACATCTAAGAGGTTGAATAAAGCTACACCATTTCAGTTAGTGTTTGGCATGGAAGAATTTCCTCCTATGAAATTCATGTTACATTATTTGTGTATTGCACGTGATGGAGGTCCAGCTGATGAACAAACATTAGAAGAATGAATTGAAAATTTGATTAAGCTAGCTGAGGAATGAGAAATAGCACATTGGAGTAAGAAGAAAGAAAAATCCGGGAAGAAAGCATGGCATGACAGAACATCGGGAAAAAAATATTAAGATAAGACAAATGGTGCTTCTTTATGATTCTAAGTTTCTACATCATCTTGGAAAACTTAAAGTACATTGGTTATGACCGTATGTTATCACTTACATACTTGAAACAAGAAATTTTCAGTTAGAGGCATTTGATGGAATACAACTACCTAGTTACTTTAATGGGAGTAGGTTGAATCCCTACTATAAATAAGTCTTCTTAGTGTTTGTAATAAGGCAGTGTTGTCATTTAGCTTAGGTTTTCATTTATTTATTCCATTAATGTATTTCCTTCTTTGTCAATTTAGTTGGTGTTTTTATAAATAAGCACGTTTGCGCTCTAGAAGCTAATTACCATTTGTAGTATTTTTATGCACGAGAGGATTTTGCACATACAATTTTTGTGGGTGGCTATTAAAAAATGGGTACACATAAAGGAACAAACTACTACAGGTGTTATTCAAGTTTGGAGAGTTGGTGGAAAGAATATTGCTTCCAAATAAGGACCATAGATGGAGATAAATGAAGGAACAATATAACACGAGGTAAAAATGACCATTAAGACTACTAGGAGAAGGCATAGTGGTGAGGTACTTAGGTGCATGGAAGTGTGCTAAAGAGAAGTATGTAGCTAGAAGGTAGGAAGGCATGCTAGAAGGTTATAGCTGAGGTAAAAATATGTACCAAGTGGAAATCATGAAATGGTCAATTAATGAGAGGATTTTAGGTAGGTGAAGAAGAAATAAATGCACCAAATTTTTGAAAATATATATAAGGACATGATGGGAGTTCATTTTTATTGCTGTAATCGAAAGAATTTGAATGAGATAAGTGCAACCGAGATGAGAAAAGAGTATTGAGGTGTAAAGAGTGTGAAACCAAATATGGAGAGCAAATTTGTGCGCAGAAGAAGCTTGTGTCCTCATTAGTTAAGGGTTGAGCAAAGTATATGTGTTGTAAAAGAGATAGGGCACATAATTTCAAACTAGGGAATATAGATTTGAGCTAGGGTTTGGACCTTCTCGATATAGAAAATAGAAAGTGAAGCATTTGTGTATTACAGAGATAGAAAGGTGGGATTTTTAGATGGAACTAAAGAAAGTACCTACTATAGGAGCTAAAGGAAAGAAGAAAGTGGAGGCGAAGTTGAAGTTACGTGTGAAAGTAATTTTTGGATATGGAGTACCCGAGAAGGTGTTATAGTTTGGAAATAATGGGATTCCCAAATCCGTAAGTGTAAAATAAGTGATTACAACCACCACACATTAGATAACAAGAAGTTGTTTGATGCGTTGTTGAGCATGAAGACCAACAAGCATGCAACAAAGGACATTCGATATATGATGACGTTAGGGAGAAGTTTTTAAAGTAGGTTAGAGTCTATCAGTTGTACAAGATCCATTATTTTGGAAAGTATGAACCATTCTATCAGTGGTTAATGAGAAGATTCCATGAGGACTTCTTCTATTTTGTTGGATGGAGGGTCAAAATCAAACCGCCTTGATTACAACAATGACATGATTAAAAGGCATATGGGTAGACCTTTCTAGTGATCTAATAGATAAAAAAACAATCTTGGAAACATAGAAAGAGTTAGGATACACAAAGGGTCCGTGTGGGATGGACATTGATAAGTTAAAGAATTACCTAGCGGTTCAGGTAGTAGCACATCTGGTAACAAATTTGAATGACCAAGAGAGGTGGTCGTAAGTGAGTACAATGTGGCTACATATCGTGAGGAGAATGTTTTAAGGAGTGATCTACAACATCACAAGCTACATTCCAAAGAATGTTATTGAGGAAGCGCGTACATGTGAAAAAATCATTTTTGGTGTTGTTTTACTTTCTTTATTATTTATGGAGATTGGATTTCCCAATGGGCCAAAGGATAAGATTTGTGAGTATCTCATGGAGAAAAATCCCTTACACAAAGGTTCGACAAATATTTATGTGAAGGGTCGATGAGTGGTCCATTCAAACAAAGGGTGGAGATGTGGTATGACAGGATCCACGTGGAATTTAAAGAGGAGTGGCACATTCCTAAGGAGCTACAGTTAGTGGCGGGAAAGGTAGTACAAGTTTTAGTGTACCCACACTTTTTCATTGCATGATTTTCTATGAAGGATGGGACATGGAGCCCATGGTGAAAATTTTCATATGCCTTCACAATGCACTACTTCAGGCATCATTCCACCATTTTACTAATGCATGCCACCTAAATTTTATTGCAGACAAGGTAGACTGTGACTACCACACTCTGAGGAAGACATATGTCTATCTAGGAAAGGCTGCCTATGTTGAGAGACTCATTTCAGATGTTCTAAACATGAAGCCTGTAAGCTTGGAAATTGGGGACACTGGAGCAATACTCATATACCTTCAGCTTAATCCCAAGATGGAGGATAAAAAATATGTGGAGAATGAGTTCACACTCCCATGGTGACCTAAGGGAAAGCATATAGTGGAGAACATACCAGCTCCGAAGCCCACAAAACCTATAGAGGTAGATGACAAGGAAGAAGAGTGTGAAGATAGTGGTGGCTTGGTACATAGAGGCCGGAGGCAGCCTATAGACAAAATGGAGACTGAGCGTGCAAGTACCCCACCACAGGAATAAGAAGAAGAAGAGGACTTGGAAGTAGTCAAAGGAGAGTGTCATTTCAAGAGAGTTTTCAGAAGAACAAGAACATAAGGCATAGGAACTCCACAATCGGTACAAAGATCACCACGACTCTCTCCATAGAAAGAGACAACTAAGAAAAGAAGGAGAAATTTGAAGCTGAATGAGGAGGTGGAGGATTCAAGAGAGAATTCCAAGAACTCCTATACCACTAGAGGATTTGGAATAACCTAAGGATGAAGAAATGAAGGATGAAGGAGTAAAGAATCTAGAAGAAATAGAGCAAGATACTACTCAGGACATAGAGGATCCAACTCCAAACCTTGGCACTCAAGTTCCTAAGGGGCCAAGAACAAAAAGGAAAGTGGGGAATATATTAAACCGATTATGGGCTATGATGAGGCCATGGGTAAACTTTTTTCGTGCTTGATTCCAAAATACAGTGGGCCTCAAGGAATTGTATGGATAGGAATTAATGGACCTTAACATGGCATCCACACATGTGAGGAAATAGTTGTCATGGTCCATGCATAATCACATGGATGTAACTGATTTTGATGTATGTGAATATTCCTATGTGTTAATAATAATGAGAAAGGCACCAAAAATAGACACATAACTATCAAGCCCATGTTATTTCGGATGAACATGTGAGTAATGCCTTAGTGAAAGTATCTATAGAGGTGGTGTGTAGGAATGTGGATAAAGCTACCACTATTAGAGTGTTAAGAGAAGTTATCAAAGATAAAGATAAGGAAATAGTGCATCACGAAAGGATAAAATGAAAAAGAGAGAAATAATAATGGGGTTCTCATCAAAGCATGGTAGAGGAGATCAACGATCTTGTCCGCAATACCTCACTGGATCCCAAGTTACCAAAAAAATTCCCTTCACTATGAATTATGTGCATAGCTTAGTTGATTTGGTGCTTGAGGATGGACTGGTTAGAATTCCAACACCAAAGGAACCTAAGTAGGAATCAGAGAGAGCAAGTGATTCATTGGTTTGGAAGATTTCATCTTATGCAACATTACTCCAAACTTTATAGGAAGAATGTAAGAAAGAAGACTAGACATTGAATATATGTGTAGCTTCAGAGGCATAATAAGAATCAAGACTATGGTAGAAGACAATGAAGTCCTAAAGGCCATGAAGGATGAGACTTTGGGGTGCACGGAGAGATTGGTGTTAGTAAATAAAAAGTGTGAGGCCCTTGCAGCTACACAAAGCCCCCATAAAGACATTTGGATGAAATTGGAAAGATTATAGCCAAGAAGATGGATCTTCTAGAAGGAAAGGTGAATGCAATGTCCAATATTGTTATAGTATTTCCAAATGAGAAGGAAGATATTGTGCAAGAATAGTTAGACTCTATTGCATCAAATATTCCAAAAAAGGAAGAAGTTGAACTAAGTGATTGGAAAACATTAGAGGCTGAAATCAACTTGGAATATCCAAAGATAATTCTTCCAATTGAGACATAGGAAATTACAAGGTGAAATTCATTCTTTGTACAATAATTATTTAATTTACTTTCATTCCTATTATTTATTCTTTAAAATTATCAAGAGGCAACCATTTTCGAGGTGACAATGCAGTTTAATGTGGGGTAATGTTGAGAAGACAAAGTATGATACTTTACAGAAGGCACACATAAGGTTTGCATGTGAGAACATGGCACATTCAAATGCATGGAAGGATAATGAAGGAAACGTGCATGAAATATAAGTAAATATTAGGGACTTATCCATTTTCATGAGTATGAGCTATTTTTGGAGATAGTGTGCAGAGCACACAAATTGATAAAAACTCGTGTGATAGGCATATGCTATTTTGGAAGAGCATCTACTAAGCGCTTTACATGGGTTCGAGTTAATAATATAATTATTACTATCAGTTAACCAAAAGAGATATATTATTAGCACACTTGCATGTGTGTCTATTATTGTAAAGGTGCATGGATATTTTCAACATGTGACCTATTTTGGGAATTATGTAAGCGGTGAAGGGAAATTCCCCACCCTTATAAATATGTAGTGATCTGTGTAGTATAGGGAGAATTTTATCTAAGATATTGTGAAGTTATGCTACCAGATATGATGCGTGCATAAGTTTATGATACTAAATATTATAAGAATATTTTGTGTATTTAGTGTGTTTAATATAATGGAGTGTATTGATTGATTTAAGGTTTTTAACATGAATATAACTAGATATTGCATGGTAGAATTCATATGGCTATTTCTTAAATCCATTACTCCTTAGATCTAGTTCTAGAATATACTCCGTAGAATTTTTATACTATTTATGGATCTAAATGCATTAACTCTTCATCTTGCTAACATCCTGCACAAGCAATCCTAAATAGGGGCTTGGTAACTTTGCACACTTGGGTGACCACTCAATCTAGGTTGAGTGATGTGCTAGTGTGACTAGGTTATTTCTCGGTGAATTCTAGGTTGCATCACCCTTTATCAAAAAGAATTTAATAAATAAGCTAAGAGGAATAAACATTTCATCGATCCTCACTATTACTTTCATATATTCCTTTCTAATTTTCCACACTCATTTAAATTTTTTTAATAGAATAAGGTAACTACCTAAAACTATATTTTGGGCATAACTCAAAATTAGAACATATATAAACATTAATTTCCATCCAAATATTTGATTAACCCAAATTCATCCTAAAGTATGAGATGTCATCAATCATAAATAAGATCAAAATAATAAGGATAATCCAAATCCTCATAATATTTAATGTGTCCCTGATAGCAATATCCTAATACTTAAGCTCAGAATTAGGAACCAATTAAAGTTAAAAGTAAAAAAAATTAAATCAAACCTTATCAAAAAATTAAGATTACTTTTAACAAGAAAACAAGCTAACATTCAAATCCCAAAAAGATACACCATTACTAACATTACTTAAGAGAGAAGAATGGTTAAGTGTAAAACTTAGACAAGAATAAATATTCCTTCCAAGCATTTTCAAAATTCTGCTCTACTTGCCCTAAGAACATTTATGCACTTAGTCTTATCAAATGGTCAAAAAATTGATAGAAATATAATAGACTAGAGAAGGGACAACTTTTTCCAAGTTTAATATGCTGTAATAAAATTAAAGAGAGAGAGAGTGGAAGGTTGCGGTCTTCAAATATATTTTTAAGAATAAGACTGAACATTAAGTAACCAAGAAAACTATATTCGCAAAGATCAAATCACTTACAACCCAAACCAAAATCCAATCAGTGATTTACCCAAGGTTTAAACTTCATGAACACCAAAAGTCCAGGAGGCAGGAAAAGGAATGAAGAGAAACATCTATCCATTACCTATTATCATTCAATGGAGATAGGTTTGATAGACTCAATTCCCACCAGGATAAACAAGTAATCCATTTCCTAAAAGACTCAAGAGAAGAAAGGAAAAGTAGAAACAGTAGGATTAGTTTGAAACAAACTTCCAATAAACTCAAACCCTTAAAGGAATAGAAGTACACATTTTGACATTTCCCAAACATGATAAAGTATTCCATAATCACAAAAATGATTTTCCTCAGTCCTAAAATACCTGGTACCGATTTCATTAGCCCTATGGAACTAAGAAACATGCCAAGACAATAACATCATAACAAGGTCAAAAAAATTGTTATGAAATCCAGTGTATCAACAATAAATGAGAAATAATTAACCGATACTCAAGGGATTTTACCTACTTAGCACAAAGTGAAAAATTCATTGATTACCTAAAGACCCTAAAGAATGAAAACATAATAACATTTCCACATACATTGCTAAAAAATCAAACTTCCATATAACAGATTATTCATTTCGAGAGGTTAACACAAGATTCCCTTTACAGTTATTTAATTAACAACAGAAAGAACTCATGCAAGTCCAAATAGACATACAATCATTTACCATGCAATACCCACAATAAATTTATTCTTCTACAATAATAATGGGGTTAAAAATTCTAAAATAGGAAGAAATACAAACAATAACCAGAACTACAAAATCATAGACAATGATAAGATTTCATACAAGCTCATCAGTTTGGAGTCTTCTATTAGTAACCAAAAGAAAATGCTTAAGAAAGAGTTATCGAATCTATCTTCCCAAATCAATCATGTAAGATCCTAGCAACAATCAAGATACTCCAAATAGTTTACCTAACTGAATTTTTTTGATGATTAAGAAATAAGATCATTTAGAACAAGATTCCCAAGATTTAACCAAATCAGGTTACCAACAAGGTTTGAAAACTTTTAACTATGATCCCTTACATATTTTATATGTGTTATCAAGCCTAAGTGGGAAGATCAAAGAAAAAGATAGCTACTTAAGCATGAAAACCGAAAACCCAAAACACACTTCCCACATTCCAAAAAAAATTGATAATGCATTCCAATAAAAACAACACAATAATTAGAAGCAAAAGAATCTAATAAAAGAACAAAAATATATTATTCCTTAAGTGAAGAGTTGTTTTTATGACCATTTAAGTAAAAGTATAAAACTTAATGGATAGGTCCTATCATGCCTCATAGAGCTTCACCTTCTCTATTTTATAGAAAATATCCAAGCACAGCTTCAACTCTTCCTTCAAAATGCCAACAACACTCAAAATTCCTCTTTCTCTTCCTTATAGATTCTCAGTGCCAACTTATTCATTTAATGCCATGCAAGGTAGGAAATTTCATGCACAGATAACTTGCATGCAAGAATCGAACTAGAGGTTTGAAGAACAAAAACAACCACATGTAGAGCTCAAGATCCAAAAACTAAATGAACAACAAAACCAAACCCCTCTATCTTCTTCCTAGGTGGTTTCACCAATTTTGAAAATATTAAATGTGAAGTAGGATTATCAATCCTCCCAATCTTCCCACCACCGCCACCTCTAATTCTGGCGAAGAATAATTTTGAAATTACATGCATCCAAAAATTTGGCATAGATGCCAACTCATTCATATAATTTTCCCTATGCCCTTGAACAATTTAGCTATTAAAAGAGATAAGGACTCATTAACTCACCATAAATTACTAGGATTCGTTGCCTCCCACTTACCCACTCCCCATGTTGTTCCATAGCCCCTTTAGGTTAACCACTCACTTAATGTTAGGTTCAACATTATTTCAGGAACTATTATCCAAAATGTTCCCCTTCAACATTTTGTGGCTAACTCCCTTCATTCTTCCCTCCCTTGTGCCTTAGTCATAGTTTTTGCTTTTCAGGAGATCAAGACCTTCTAGAAATGGCACCATTGGATAGAGATTTTTCTCAGCTTTCCAGAAAGGTAAATTTTTCCTCCTAACTCCACGTATTTTTGAAGTTATGGCTCGGCGGAGATTTTGTGGGAAATTTTCCCCTGAAAGGCCCGTAGCCAATAAGATGATGCCACGTGTCCTCAGGAGGGCGGAGGTTGGAGGAAAACTTGGAATTTTTACCAAGTGTTTGGAAAATTTTCAAAAGGAATAATTCACCCCGAAGGCCCGCTAGCGAATTGGATCCTGCCATGTTTCTAGGCGAGGAGAAATTAGAAAAAATTCCTAAGGGTTGACACAAACCAAATTTTCCACACCAGGCCCGCATCTAATCACATTGTGCCACGTGTCCTCAAGCTGAAGGAGTGGCAGAGGGTGGAGATGAAATTAAAATTTTGGTGAAGTGTTTGGTAAGGGCGCAAAGTTAATTTTTTTCCGCATGGTCCGTGGCCAATGAAATCATGCCACGTGTCCCAAGACCGGTGGAATGTGGAGGGAGACTTAAAATTTGGCGAAGTGTTTTGGTTAGGTCAAAGGAAAATTATTGGCTCGTAGGCCCACCGAAAAATTAGATCTCACCACATGGTACATGGTGTCGGAGGTCGGGGGCACGAAAAGTTTCTTTCTTTTTTGCCCAAAAGAAAAATCAAAGGCAAAGGCCACCCCCTGAGCGTCCGCCTGGCCGAATAAAATCGTGCCACGTGTTTAGGGGGGCCGAAGCTTCAGAATGCGGGGAGAGATTGGGAATTTTTCCCAAAGGATAGCACAAAGATAATTTTTCACCCCGAAGGCCCACCAACGAATGGAAACCCACCACATGTCTTCACCAATGGAGCACGTGAGAAATTGAGAGATTTTTTCCCAAGAGAAATCAAAGAAAAATTTCAAAGGAAAATTCTGCCCCCTAAATGCAAGCCAATGAGATCGTGCCATGTGTCCATGTGGCGGTAAAAAATGTAAGACAGACCCACAGGGAAGAAGGGAAGGAGAAATCCCGCAGCCAATGGGGTTTTTCCACATGTCCAAGTCAGAAAAATGGTCAACAAAGTGACAAAAAATTTAAGAGGAAATGCCCACGGTGAATCACCTCTTGCCACGTGTCCTCGAGATCATCTACTAACAGAGATTTTGGAAAACTTTCCAATGGTCAAAATGATGGAAAATGAGGCATCAATATCCCGCGGCCAATGGAATCATGCCATGTGGCACTGGATCGGCGGGCGCGGGGAATTTTTGGGAAATTTTCCCAAACGCACAAAAGTGGGAAAATTTCAAATTTTTGGCCCGCCAACCTGTTTTGGCCCTATTTTTCCCTAAATTTTCAAATGACCATAACTTTCGATCCAGAGCTTGGTTTTTTGCGTTCTTTATATCAACGGAAATCTGGTGAAATTCTCTACAAGATTCTAGGCTCAATTTTGTATTTTGATGGAGTTTAGAGAGAGAAAATTGAAAAACACCTCTGGCACATGGTAATGAACAAAAATGACATTTCAACCACCATTTTTAATGAAGAATGGCTCGCATTCTCTCCCAGCATGGTGAAAAATGTTAGGGAATGGACCTATAAGGATGCCCATGTTGTTTTATTGCATTTTTGTTGGTGGTTGAAGCTCCTCTCATGTTTTCCCATGTTTCTCTCTCCTGGGCTTGGTTCTAGCATTATAAAAGCCAGATTTGGCTCATTTTTTAGGGGTTGAACATTTTTCATGTATTGCACGCTCCCCTTTTCACCTTGAAAAGTGATTTGGGGAATATGAGACCTCTTCAAATACGTAACATGTTTTCTACCTCTCGATGCTGTAATGCATGTATTTTTGATATTGGAAATGATAATGCAAGCTCTGTGAATGAGTTTCAATCCTCTGTTTGTTTTGTTTGCTTCATTTCTAACCTTTCATTGCATTTTATCAGTTTGTGCATGATGTTTTTTTGCATTTCTATGATCTGTGTCAATTTGCAGAAGTAAAAATGCTCACCACTCCTTTGGTGCATCACCTTATTAGCATTAGTTTCAATTTTTTTATATTTTCTATCTCTGTCCCCTTGGAATTTAGAGTAGGATCTTGAATTCAAAACCTCTGCAACTTGCAAGTAATATACCCGATCGAGAGGAGTTGAGGAACTAGCCTCTAACCCGGGATTCTTTTCCCATTTTTACAAGTCCCACACTTGGGGAAAAGATTCAATGTTGTGCAATCACACTGGATGTCCAAAGTGTCAAACTAGAAATTTGATCAACATCCAGGGGTGCTACTGATTTGCACTAATAATTTTTGGCACACCCGATGGGACCTTAGAGGTCTTCATCTTCATTGCAACAAAATTGATGTGCATTTGTTGCAATTTTCTTTCTTAAAAGATCCCTAAATTACACATCTGGTAACTCCAAGGAAGAAGAACCACTGGTTTTAGCAATGCAGACACTGAAAACTCATGACAAGAATCACCACAAGGTCAAGAGTTGGAGAAGAAGAGGTGTTGTTTGAATATCTGTAGTTATATCCAAGAATAAGTCAAAGAGGGAGGAGAATTTAAAGGTCTCCATCTCCACCAAACAGAACTCTATCAACTCCACCACTTGGTAGGCCTTTCATTCAATCAATAAGGGTTCTAAGGCCAATCAGAATGGCACAACACAACCCCTATGTCAATTTCACTGGCAGCAACCCACTTGCTCTCAATGCACAAAATCCAATCCCAGTTGCAGCATTGAAGAACATTCCATACTTTACTAGAGAGAATCAGACCACTCCTAGTGATCATGTCAAAGATATTGCTAATATTTGTGCAATCCATGAGATTAATGAGATGCAAGTTATCACAACCGCCGACATCTTCATTCAAGGGGAAATCTTTGCAATGGTTCAGGAGTCTTGCCTCAGGTTCTACCCAAAATTGGAACTAGCTATGTATAGCCCTCCATGAGTAGTTTGGGGAAAAGGGAGATAACTTGTCCCTTTTGGAACAATTGATAACCATAAAGAGAGCTCCCAATGAGAAGCTGGCTGACTTCAACTTCAGGTTTCAAAGGACTTGGGAGAGAATTCCAATGGCAATAAGGCCAAAAGTAGAAGGTGCTTTTATATATTACCTTAAAGCTCTAAATTTTGATATTTCTATGTTAATTCAATCCATGGGGGTAAAACTATCCCTGTTGCTTATAGCATTGCCATTAGAGCTGAATTTTTTTGATTCAAGTTGGAAAGCTAGCTCCTAGGCCCCCAATGCCATTGTATCCAAGTTTAGAGATCCCAAGAACTAGTTAAGTGCCTATTTTAGCATCTATTCCCACTCCTAGAAATCAGAATTCAAGTGAATCTTCTACTTCATCTTCTAGTGCCTCAAATGAACTTCAAGGATTCATGAAGCAATTGCAAAATTTAGGCAATGAGCTGGTTACACTTAAGAGGCAACAAGCCAAAGGTTTTAGACCTTCTTTTCAGCTTCAAGCTTATCCTAACAGGTAGTCATACCAGCCTCAAAGACCACCCAATCCAATTACAAATCAAAATCAAGCAAGACCTCCTGCCAATAGACCATTTCATCCCTATAATCCCAATGCTACATCTTCCTCTAAAGCAATAGTGCCAATGCAAAACAACATAGCTCAAGAGTATGATTGGTGTTTCCCATGCAATGAACCTCATAACCAATCTATGTGCTTCAACAGTTCCTTAAATAAAGCATTAATGGTGAAAACTATTGGTGTGGAGGGTGAAGGGAGTCAAGGAAATAACCAACAACAAGAAACATTCCAGCAACAATCAGCTCCAAATGATACCACACTTGTAAACTGGTAGGAAGAAGATTTTTGTGGCATGAATCAAACAATCTCCTAAAGTGTTGTAGCCAACACAAGGTCAAAAAGGAGAAATTTCAGTGAAGAACAACTATTAGCTCCAAGTAGTCCTCAACCTTCTACCACCCCACAAATTATTGGCAAACAAAATTTAGTTCCAAACACGCAAGGATCGCCTAAAATAGCTCCTAGGCCAACTCAAATGCCGATTGCTACGCCCATGTACAAGGAATGAATGTGTAGGCCAAAGGACAACAGAGAGATGCTTCATCTCCATTCAACATCATTGATCAAATGAAGAAGAAAATGTAAACATATCCATGTGGGAATCACTATCCATCTCCAGGCCAAAGAGATTTGTTACAAGATGCCATGAAGGACTGGTCAACTTCAAACCAGCAAGTCCAAATGTCGAGAAGGTACTCACAAATGCTGCCTAGCCTGAGGAGAATCATGGAGGACAACAAGGTAAAATGTTGAAGCCCCCTCCATTCTATGTTTCATTGATCATTGGAAACCAATTAGTGCACAATTGCATGATTGATTCGAGGCAAGTAGTTCAGTAATGCCCAAGAAAATAGCTGATCAGTTGGGGCTTCAATATGAAGTCATATCCAAAGGGGTAGTGTAATTGGATGGGACAGCAAAGAACAATATTTGGAGTGATAAAAACTTGAGTCTTACTTTGCATGCATGCCCCAACGTTGTTGTTTTGTAAGATGTCTCAGTAATAGACCTTCCACCACTCTTTGCCCTATGTCTATTAAGGGATTTCATAGCCAAGATTAGAGGGTACCTATCTGCTGATTGGTCACACATGTTGTTCAGGACAAGATATGGAACCAAGGCCACAATCAGATCTGAACCTATTACAAACTTTCACATTGAGCCTCACACTCCAAGTCAAATCAATACCAATTGTTCAGCGTTTGATCAAGAAGATTATCCAAGCACTGATGAAACTGACACCAAGGTAGGAAGCATCCCAGATTTGACTCTTGATGAATGGGAAAACAAGGTGCATGCTTTTGATCCTTATCAAGAAATAGAAGAATCTCGAGCTAGGAGTGTATTGTATGCACGAAGAAAATCAGCCTATTCCTAGCATCACCAAGCCAAACCACAGGGGATGACAATGAGGTATGGAAGTTGTTTTTTGATGGATCCAGGAGTAGATAAGGTGCGGGAGGGGGATATGCTTGTTTCACCCCAAGGAGTTAAGTATTATTTAACTTTTAGATTTCACTTTGCATGCTCTAATAACACTTGTTGAATATGAAGCCTTGATACAAGGATTGCATTGGTCAATCAAGAGAGGAATAAAGAACTTGCAATTCTTTGGTGACAGTGAGTTGATTGTCAACCAAGTTAAGGGGTAGCATGCTTCCAAGAATTATCTACTCAAGTGCTACAAAAATAGGATGTGGGACCTCATTGAAGATTTTGAGGGCTTTGACATCAAATCCATTCCTAGAAAAGAGAACCAAGGCTGGACAGGGTTGCAGCAGTTGGAGCAGCCTTTGACGTTGTTGAAAGCATAAAAAGGACAAACTACAGCCAAGAATTCATGTGATTGTAAGTCCTTGATTCTAGACAACAATGTAAGTTGGCAAGTGTTCGAAAATGATCAACAAATCATCCATTTCTTGTAAGAAGAGGCTGAGTTCTCACTAAGAATCAAGAAAAGTTGGAACAACAATATGGTGACCAAGTGGTGAGATAAGAACCAACAAACTACCAAAGGGACTTATTACTTTGGAGTCCATTTTCAATCCTAATGATCAGTTTAGGAAGGAGAAAGCAAACATCCAAATCAAGGGAGAAGATTCGGTGTCCATCTTGGTGGAAGAAGGCAAATCACTCCAAGTTGGTAAGATGACAACTGAACAAGAAAGGTATGAGTTCATACAACTTTGTCAAGAATTCCCTGATGTGTTTTCTTGGAGCTATGAATATTTGAAAGGTTTCAATCCTGAGTTAGCTCAACACACCATTGAATTAGATCCAAGTACTAAACCCATCAAGAAAAAACAAAGGCCAGTCAATCCACACATGGAGCCTCTCATGAGAAAAGAATTGAATAATTTGATAGAGTCAAGAATCATATTCCCTATCAAGCATTCTATTTAGGTGGCCAATTTGGTTCTAGTTAGAAAGAAGAGTGGGGAAATCAGATCGTGTGATGACTTTAGAGATTTGAATAGAGCATCTCTCAAGGATCATTATCCACTTCCTTGTATGGAGCATATTTTACAAGTTGTTGCTAGCTCGAGAGGTTTTCATTGCTTGATGGCTATTCAGTGGTACAATCAGATTATGGTAAAAGAAGAGGATCAGTTCAAGATGAGCCTTTGCAACCAAATGGGAAACTTATGCATATAGGAAAATGCCATTTGGGTTATCCAATGCTGAAGCTACTTTCCAAAGAGCAATGGACATGTCGTTCAAGGATTTGATTAACAACATGGTGCTGATATATCTTGATGATATCATTGTTTTTTCAAAAATGTAGCAAACCATCTCTTTCATTTGAGACAAGTGTTCCAAATGTGCAAAAGATTTGGAGTATCCTTGAGTCCTAAAACGTGTATTTTTCTAGCCCATGAAGTAAAGCTCCTTGGCCACATTATCTCTAAAGAAGGATTAGCAATTGATCTAGAAAGAGTTGAATCCATAAGAGCACTACCATTGCTAAGCCACAAGAAGGCCCTTCAAAGTTTCTTGGGAGAATAAATTTTGTTCGAGGTTTGTCCCAAATTTTACAGCCCTAGTCAAGCCTATCACCAAGATGTTAAAGAAAAGCATAGCTTTCAAATAGACAATGAAGGAAAGGAAATTTTTGGAGCAATCAAAGAAGCCATCTCTCAAGCCCCAAATCTCATTAACCCGTATTTCTCCAAGGATTTCATCCTCTATGCATTTTGGGGTGATGATACTATTTCTTCAATTTTGGTACAGCAGAGCAAAGACAATGATGAGCAACCAATTGCTTTCTTCAGCCAAATCTTGGAGGACTATGAGGTGAGATATTATTTCATTGAGAAGCATGTTCTTGCAGTAATTAGGAGCTTGAAGAAATTCAAGCATCTAGTTTCAAACAACAAGGTTTAATTGTTGGTTTCTTATGTGGGAGTTAAAGTCTTCCTCCTTAACAAAGACTTGAATGAAAAGAGAGCAGGCTGGATTACTCATGTCATGGAGTATGACATTGAGATCAAAGTCACCAAGTTGGTTAGAGGAAAAGGATTGTGTGAGTAGCTGGTCTTGAATAAATCCAAGGATGCATGTAATGAGAAGGAGGCTGTTTTGGCATTGAAAGACAACCATGAGCAAGGAAGAACTCAAGAGGAAAACAATGGGGTCCTCACTCCTTGCTGGAACCAAGCCATAATAAACTTCCTAAGCATAGCTTTATGCCCTCCAGAGATGAACAAGACCAAAAGAAGACACTTCAGATTGCAGCTGTCCCATATGCCCTTGTTGATGGTGTTTTGTTCAAAAAGGATGTGAATGGAGTGCTCTTGAGATGCATTGATACAAATCAAATTCACAGGGTGTTGGAAGATTTCCATGGTGGATCAAGAGAGGTCATTTTGCACCAAGAGTGATAGCTCTAAATATCATGAGGGCGAGATATTATTGGCCTAAGATTTTTAGTGATTGTTATGCATGGATCAAGAGGTGCAAGAATTGTGCATTCTTAACGGGTAAGGAGAGGCTAGCTACCCTTCCATTGCATTCAATTTCATTTGACCAGCCATTCATGTAATGGGGTTTGGACTTCATTGGAGTCATTAATCCAAATTCAAGCCAAGGACACAAATGGATTCTAACAAAGAACAATGATTACTTCACCAAGTGGATCAAGTAGTAGCACTCAAGGAAGCAAATGAATCTAGCATCCGGACTTCTATGAGGGAATAAAAACTAGATTTGGCATACCTACTACAATAATATCGAGATAATGCATTGGCATTCATTGGGTCCAAGGTAATCTGAATGGGTGTCAAGAATGGGATCTACCTAAGCACTCCATCAAATTATTACCCTCGGGGTAATGGCTAAGCTGAATCCATAAACAAGAACTTGTTAAGGATCATTAAAAGGAATCTTGATGAAAATCGGAGGTCTTGGCATACCAAATTAAAATCAGCCTTATCGGGCCGATAGGATAACTCCCAAGAGATCTATAGGTAATTCTCCATTCAAGCTTGTTTATGGAAGAGAGGAAATCTTGCCCATGTCACTTGAGTTTCCAACATTGGAACTCATGAAACATTTGGAGATGTTGGAGTTTGGACCGATGGAGGTTAGATATGCAGAATTGATGGAGCTCCAGGAAATCAGAAATTAGGCATCCCAAGTAATGGAGAAGTATCAAGCTCTGATCAAGAAGAAATTTGATAGAAAGGCCAAGGACAGATCTTTCCAAGTTGGATATCTAGTGTTAAAATGGGATGCAGACAGAGAAAGACACGGGAGGCATTCAAAATTTAATGTCATTTGGAGTGGCCCATACATGGTCACAAAGTGTAAGGACAACAATGCTTTCCATCTGTCTTCATTGGATGGAAAAGAATTATAGATTCCAGTCAATGGAATCCATCTAAAGCATTTCTACTAAAGGGAATTCTTTACCTTGTACATATTAGCTTAGGTTTTCATTCCTCCAAGTGCTTATGCACATTGTTTTGTTGTATATTAGCTTTGATTTCCCTAAGTGCTTTGGCACAAGCTTGCTATTCCAAGAAATGTGTTTTGTAGGCCTTGCTCCAATCAAATGATGTTCCACCCTCCACCTTCCTCCTTGTAGTGTTCTAGTTAGTTGGGGTACCAAGCAGAGAATTTCATGACCCCATGCCCAATGGAATACTTGTGCAATTGGTAACTTCATCTAGTAGGTAGATGACCCCTCTGAGTCACCAAAATTGTTATCCAAAATGTTCCCCTTGCACATTTTGTGGCTAACTCCCTTCATTCTTCCCTCCCTTGTGCCTCAGTCATAATTTTTTTCTTTTCAGCACTCAAGACCTTCTGGAAATGGAACCATTGGATAGAGATTTTTCTCAACTTTCCAAAAAGGTAAAGTTTTCCTCCTAACTCCATGTATTTTTGAAGTTATGGCTTAGCGGAGATTTTGTGGGAAATTTTCCCCTGAAAGGCCCACAGCCAATAAGATGAGGCCACGTGTCCTAAGGAGGGCAGAGGTCGGAGGAAAACTTGGAATTTTTACCAAGTGTTTGGCAAAATTTCAAAAGGAATATTTTATCCCGCAGGCCCGCCGGTGAATTGGATCCTGCCACACGTCCAGGCGGGGAGAAATTAGAAAAATTTCCTAAGAGTTGACACAAACCAAATTTTTCATGCCAGGCCCGCATCCAATCACATTGTGCCACGTGTCCTTAGGCTGAAGGAGTGGCGGAGGGTGGAGATGAAATTAAAATTTGGTGAAGTGTTTGGCAAGGGTGCAAAGTTAATTTTTTTCCTGCGGGGTCCACGGATAATGGAATCGTGCCACATGTCCCAAGACCAGCGGAATGCAGAGGGAGACTTAAAATTTGGTGAAGTGTTTTGGTTAGGTCAAAGGAAAATTATTGGCCCATAGGCCCACCGACTAGTCAGAGCTCACCACGTGTCACCACAGTGTCAGAGGTCAAGGGTGTGAAAAGTTTCTTTCTTTTTCACCCAAGTGAAAAATCAAAGGCAAAGGCTAGCTCCCAAAGCCTGCCAGTGAATAGGTTCATGCCATGTGTTTAGGGGGTCTAAAGCTTCGAGAATGCAGGAGAGATTGGGAATTTTTCCCAAAGGATAGCACAAAGAGAATTTTTCGCCCGAAGGCCCACCGATGAATGGAAACCCACCACATGTCTTCAGGCGAAGTGCGGGAGAAATTGGGAGATTTTTTCCCAAGAAAAATCAAAGAAAAATTTCAAAGAAAATTTCAAAGGAAAAGTCCGCCCCCTAAACGCGAGCCAATGAGATCGTGCCACATGTCCATGTGGTGGAAAAAATGCAAGACAGGCCCACAGGAAAAAGGGAAGGAGAAAGCCCACATCCAATGGGGTTTTGCCATGTGTCCAAGTCAGAAAAATGGTTAACAGTGACGAAAAATTCAAGTGGAAATGCCCGCAGCGAATCACCCCTTGCCACGTGTCCTCAGATCATCGGCCCGGTGGAGATTTTTGGAAAAATTTCCAATGGTCAAAACGATGGAAAATGAGGCATCAAGATCCCACGGCCAATGGAATCATGCCACGTGGCACCGGATCGGTGGTGCGGGGATTTTTTGGGAAATTTTCCCAAATGCAAAAAAGTGGGAAAATTTCAAATTTTTGGCCCGCCAACCTATTTTGGCCCTGTTTTTCCCTAAATTTTCAAACGACCATAAATTTCGATCTAGAGCTTGGTTTTTCACGTTCTTTATATAAAGTAAAGTGGTAAAATTCTCTACAAGATTCCAAGCTCAATTTTGTATTTTGATGGATTTTCAAGAGAGAAAATTGAAAAACACCTCGGGCACGTGGTAATGAACATAAATGATGTTTTAACCACCATTTTTAATGAAGAATGGCTCGCATTCTCTCCCAAAGATGGTGAAAATGTTAGGGAATGGACTCGTAAGGATGCCCATGCTATTTTATTAAATTTTGGTTAGTGGTTGAAGCTCCTCTCACTTTTTCCTACGTTTCTCTCTCCTAGGCTCGGTTCAGCATTGTAAAAGCCATATTATTTGTCTTATTTTTTGAGGGTTGAACATTTTTCATGTATTACAAGCTCCCCTTTTCACCTTGAAAAGTGATTTTGTGGAATATCAGACCTCTTCAAAGACTGTAACATGTTTTCTGCCTCTCTGATGTTGTAATGCATGTATTTTTGATATTGGAAATGATAATGCAAGCTCTATGAATGAGTTTCAATCCTCTGTTTGTGTTGTTTGCTTCATTTCGACCTTTCATTACATTTTATCAGTTTTTGCATGATGTTTTGTTGCATTTCTATGATCTGTGTCAATTTTTAGAAGTAAAAAATGCTCACCACTCCTTTGGTGCATCACCTTATTAGCATTAGTTTCAGTTTTTTTGTATTTTCTATCTCTGTCCCCTTGGAATTTAGAGTAGGATCTTGAATTCAAAACCTCGCAACTTGCAAGTAATATGCCCGATCGATGAGTTGAGGAACCAGCCTCTAACCTAGAGATTCTTTTCCCATTTTTCTAATTCCCACACTCGGGGAAAAGATTCAATGTTGTGCAATCACACCTGGATGTCCAAAGTGTCAAACTAGAAATCGATCAACATCCGTGGTGTGCTTGATTTGCACTAACAAGAACCAACATAGGTCCATAAGTATAATTATTTACTATTAGGTCCATTAATCACCAAAATAACAATGAACTTAGTAACTTAGGTTAGGTTACCCTTTTTAGGTTAAGGTTTCTAATTAAAGGAACATGGTGTCAATAGGTCCAAAGTTCCCTATTAAAAATTACATCATACCTAAATAGAAAAGAGGAACGAGATTATTAATGAAATTCTAATACAAAGATGAGATCCAAGGAGAGGATCGTTCACAACCTTCACACATTCAAGGTCCAAAAGCCTTCCATCTTTCCAAATTGGACACCATGACAACAAGATCTGAAAATTTAGAAGCATACCTTGGATTAATGAATTTGATCCAAGGTGATGTTGTTTTGAATCTCATGAATTATGAAAAATGAAACTCAATTTCTAAATCCCAAGCAGTGAATTATTCTTCATAAAAAGAGATGGGTTTCTCCAATATTGAATTAAGCAAAAACATGTCAAGAATGTACCTATTTCCGTAGATAACATAGTACATACTGCAAACACGATTTTAGAAGTCATAAGAATACATCGTCTTAAGACACAATCACACTGTTAATGTTTGAACCTTCTTTAATATAAGTAATCATAGATACCAGTCATGCTAGAGGCATTACATAAAGAAACAAGACACATACCTCTTATGGCTGCTACTCACTTGGTTCCAAGAGGTATTGTTATTGATCCTTGGTATGTTTATGTTCCTTATCATGCTCAAGATAAATCATGACTTGATTTGGATCATCCTTTAGCTCCAATGAAGAAAAGTATTTGGTGGGAAAGGTATGATCCGTTGAATTTTCCCCCAAAGTGCTCCAAATTCCAAATTCAATAAGGAAGTCTTCTTGCAAGCCTTCTTGAAAAAGGTGACTATTTGTAATTGGATTTTATTATTCTTGCACATCTATAGACAATGTATGTCCCATTTGGATGAATGATATGAGAGAGATGGGATATTATTTATCTTTTCCTTCCTTTGCATCTGGTATGGCATTAGGAAGATTGAATTCTTCCAATTTTGATTCAAGTGGCTTGTTGTGAAGTGCAGGATACTATTGCATGTTCTACTCCATTACAACAAGATCTTGTTGTTTAATAATGAATTATGGGGAAACTAATTTTATTATTTCCATGGGCTCTTCCTCATCAAAAAATTCCTCCAATTTAGATAAGCAATCAAGCTCTTAATTTTCTTGTTGTACCAAAACTTCTTTCCTTTGCATGATGTCCTTCAAATTTACAATTTTTTCATCATGATCTTTTTATTCTTAAAACAAGAAGACATTGAATTCAAAATCTTCCAAAAATCATATTTTTGAGTGGTTGAATGGGATAGAGATTTTCACTTTCTTGTGTAATTAACTAATGATTTAGTGCCTTTGAATTTTTTTTCTTGCCTCCATATGATCCTCCTTAACTAGACTTAGAGCTGGTTGTTCTTTCTCTTCCTTCTTGACTTATTTTATGGCTTGGATTGGATCAACAAACTTTTCAAACAAGTTTCCATCATAGACACTAAATTCAATGCATACCGACTCTCGGTCTTCTTATTTTTCTACTACTACAAAATCAATGTTAGCCACCACTAGATCTTCAACTTTAACCTCCTATGTAGGCTTCACCATCAACGAGATTTTTCAATTCCAAACCTTTGAGCCCATATTTTCAGATTCTCTGTCATTTTTTATTTGTTAGGCTCTTCTTATTATTTCCATTGGTTGGTTGTCTAGTTGTTTTCTTCCCAAAATGAACTTGAGATAGCAAGAGGAGGGTTTGGTTTAGATACAACAAGTTTTTCCATCATTTGTGGTTATGAGAGGGTTAGAAATTATTATTTCTTTAAAGGGGATGGTTGTTTGGAAGGGAAAATGGAAAAATAATTGAAATGGGATGGGATGGGATACTATACGGTGGAGAAGGAAAATAGACACAAGGGGCATTATGCAATGAGATTGAATCATGACAATTTAGAAATGATAAAGATTGGGAAGGAGAAAAATAAAAATAAGGAGTGGTCACCGACTTACCCATTGAAAAGGTTGTCTTGTATTGCTGTCATATGATTATATCTCCTCGGTCCCTTTGTGCAAGTTAGGGCAGCATCTAAACCATGAAATCAACCTTCTGTCACATTGCGGGCTCTAGTGTCTTATAAAAGTACCTTCCCATGGAAAAGTTTCCCTATTTTCAATACTTAATGCTTTCATCGTCAGAGCCGTAGTCTAGAATTGAACCATTCATGTCCCCATTCTTTGAATCTTCTCTAGAAAATAATAATTCTCCATTTGATTGTTGTCATTATATGCATACCTTTTTCTTGATAAATTCCATATCCAAACTAGTTTTGAAATTTCTCATATGGGTAAGCATAGTGGTTCTAAATTTGATCATAATGTTGATCTGGAGGAGTTGTGAAGCTCATTAGAGGCTGATTGCACTACTGCAAGTGTGAATTCCATTGTGGGAATGAAGCCATGATTGCAAAAATTCATAAAATGGAAGAAAATGAAAGATACGGAAAGGAAAATGGATGAAAATAAGATCTGTAAGTTCATCTAATGGGTTTTTTGGACCAAATGGAGTTGCTAGATGTGTTTTAAAAATGCTTCTAAAAGCTATGATTCCAAAAAAACACACCAACTTGTTAAAATGAATTTTTCTCCAAAATTTTAATCTCCACTCTAGATGAAAATACAACTTCAAATCTTGTCCCACCAAAGAGCCAGAACTATTATCTAGTAGTGGAGGTAGAATGGTGGATGGAATTTTCTATAATGGAGCAATAAATAATGTATATATCTTTAAATGTGTACTATCAAAATCATTTCATGATTCTAACTTAAATTTTATCCCACTGGGCATGCTAAAAATTTATCACCAAATTAAGGCACCACCCGAATGAGATAGTTTGAGAAACCTGGGAATTTGGTGTAATTTTTGTAACATTGGATTATCTCTCAAGCTATGGGACTTTCGGCTTGAGATAACCCTCCAGAAAAATATAGTTCTTGCTCCTAATCATACCTACAATAATCTACTCCTAATGTAGGAAAAAAACTACCTAATCCTAACCGAACCCTTAAAGAATTCAAGGAGAGAGATACATGAAAATAATCCTACACTAAGAGTAGTGATACACCAAGAAAAGGAGGCACTATACACAATTAAATTGCCTAAAATGGTGAAAGGTGAGCAATTGATAGGGTGGAAAAGATGTACCACATACAGAGATGAATTCACATAGAATACCCTTTGTTTCCCATTAAACATAAATTTCATTAACCTATAATAAACATCAAGAATATGCACAATAAAGCCTAGAATGAAGAGAGTCAACTAGAGAAGATAAAACATACAAAAGATCGACAAAATGCATCACAAAACATAGTCTATTGCTCCATTAAGTTTTCATGGTACAACATTAGTGGGGAAAAGGTAAGAAAATTCCATTAAAAATCTTGGAAAGGAGGCTTAAAGCTCCATATTTGACCTAGCAAAGAAGAAAAAGAGAGGGGTTAGGAGGAAAAGAACTAACTAAATCTACAAAATGAGCCTCATGCTAAAATTTATAGAATTTGAGAAAGAGTGAAATTAAATCTCTAAATATGCTTTCTAAACACTTACAAGTGATCATAAATGAGGGTATATGATGGTATCTGACTTGAAAAATCTTCCACATGCTGATTTTCAACTTGTAGCACAAGAAAATTTTCGTCATGCTTATTTAATGCTGATCCAACCACCTAGAAATTCTTACTTTGAATCGGGTATATTTTCTATGAAATTCACCATAAAATATTCATCAATCTCTAGATTTATTAATCCTTGTGCATAGGTCTTGGAACCACAATTCCATTGAAACCAATTTTGTGTAATTCCATTAATAAACGCTCAAGTTATGAGCCTCTAAGTAGAGGTAACTATTTATGTTTTGCAAGGCTTGGCTTGATATCCATGGGATCGTGAATTAATTCTTAGCTAGAAGATACATTTTAAAATATTTTCTCCTCTTCCCTATGTTCTCTACATCATTTAAATTATTTGTGGCATTTACATTTGGTGGGCCCATCGTTGGTTTGATTGCTTTTTATATGGGGGAATTTTGTTTAATATTTAATGTTTTATAATTTTCCAGTTCACATTATAAATGACGAGCCACCTAATCAATGCATGCTAATCTCTACGTGATCATCCACCTCAAGACCGAGTTGACTTTAACCTCCACAAGCACAAAATTGTGTTTCATGTGCAAGCTCACTTTATAAACAACGAGCTCATTTCTTACATTTTGAGCTTAAGCCCCCGCAGAGAACTTGGCTCGGTGTGGCCCATGCCATTTGTGTTACTCAACTTGTATTCACTGCATTGGGATTTTATCACGCACCTATGGCTCTGCACCCGTCCCATGTCCCTTTGACCCCACCAAGGGCCTTTGACCAACCATCTTCCTGCAATGCATGTAATTTAGGTATTTCAAGATCACATCACACAAATGTCCTGCAGGCCACTTAGGATGTTCTTTGCCACCATATTTGCATTGGTATCATGAACCAATGTTTAAGTTTGTGAATTTGGGATTTTGGTGCATAATTTTCCCAACTCACTCGGGCTATTTGGGCCTCCAACTTCACGATTTCACCGTAAAGGCTTGGTAGGGGACCATGACTCTCGGCTCGGTGGCCATAAATTACACTAAACATCCCAAAAAGCACTACACCACCCTTTTCTTTAGCCATATCTCACTCGAGAGCTTGATTTACCTAAATTTGAACTAGTCCTAACTAATAAATACTAGCTCATCCCGACCTATTATGCACGATGAATTTCTTCCTTATTGTTACATCCCACATGTGCTTGGTTTCACATTTTGCCTCTAATCAAGAATGGGCTCGGCCAATAGCTTGGTCTCCATTATTTGATTTCTTTTCTAAGTGATCTTACATCAAATATACTACATTATGTTCCCTAGAGATAAACCTCATTGTCATGATGAATTCTCCACTCAGTTTCCTCAACCCATCATTTGAGCAACTCGGCCATTGGATAAGGACTCAGTCATGTGAGAAATAGCTTGACCGAATTATTCACACCAACGGCCGACTAGCAACTTGATAATTTTTATTGGAATTCGACCTCCACAACAAATCTCTTGGCTCTATTATAGCTTGATTCTAATGTAAGACAACTAGGGAGCTCGGTGTGTAATATAAGTATCTCAGTTTATTCATCATTAACATAGCTCCATGGGTGCTTAACATAGCTTGGTTATGAGCTCAAGAGCATCTTCTTAATGAATATCCTCCTAATTAAGCAACTATTTCAACCCATGAGCAACTTTGTTGGGGTCATAACAACTCACTTATGAGTTCGATGAGCTGAATCTAGAATCGAGAGCTACTACCTTGAAATCTACACAATATTTTGAACATTTTATGTAATTTCTTAGATTCTTTAGTTATACCAAGGATGATTGGAATGTATGAAGGTTTCTATAGCTATGAATTAATTTTTTCACTTTTTTCTAGTGGGAACTTATCCTCCACTTTGCTTCTCCATTCAATGAGACTCCCAACTCCATGAATACCAATAAGAGGAAAAATTCTTCAACCTAGTTTCAACCTTCCTAAAGATTTTGATGTTGCCTTGCATACTGGAATGTTCATGTATCCTCTAAATTGATGTGAGAGTCCCTCATTGAAAGCCTTCCCATTTGTCAAATTTCACCCAGGTGGTGAAATTGGATAACAACTTCATCACATTGATTCAACCACTTAGATTTTTCATGATCATCATCTGGTTCATTCTCTAATCCCATTGTGACATGGAACAAAATTTTACTACATAATACCATCACCATTTTAGATTTCCATTTTAAGACATTGAATGGTGTGAGTAAAGGTACCGAAGAGGAATCCATGGTAAAGAGAGAGAAAGAAGGAATGTAAAATGGAAGAGAAAGACACACAACCACCCTAGAACAATATTAACACCCCTTTGATTTTTGAACTTTATAGTTTAGTTATTGATTACAATTAGATGTGAATGTGTGTCGATAAAAAATCCATCACTCACCCCGTAATCAACATAATAATGTGTAAGAGTGGAGACCACAATCAAGTTTTGTTGATTCTAGAATTTTGACACCATAAACAAGGAAAAAATGAGAAAAATAAGAGAATGGGAAAAATATAGTCCTGTGTAAGAAAAAATTTCTCATGTCACGGGAAAAACTACCTTTTCGCAAGACTGTGGTAGATGCCCTCACTAGTCCACAAGTAATAACAAGATCAATACAATGCAAAACCCATCTCAAAATGAGTCCAGAGGACCTCTCGGGATTAAATGAGGGATCCTAGAAGACAACATAATATTAGAGATGATACAACTGACACACTCTAAAGAACATATCAATATAAAAATGACAATAACACTTTAAAAACATAATTAAAATGCCCAATTAGTCTAATTTTAGAGACTAAATGGGTTAAAAATGCTATTAAAAGTGTTAATTAAACTAAAATTAACTACTAATTTAAAATTTAAATATCTTATTAAAATATTAGATACCTAATTTAATCAATAAATATCCTAAATGAGATTAATTAAATTAATCCACTTTTTAATAAATAAGTTACATCCTAAATGTTTAAAATTAAGACCTAATATAAGTATTAAACCACCCTTTTAAATTAAACACACGACTTCTAATACTTAACCCCATTTTAAAAACCCCTACTTAAAAACCCCACTTATTATTAAAAATGACTACACTTCAAATAATAAAATCTGAATTTTTATTCAAACCCAACTTGTAATTGAAAAGGGCTTGAATATGTAAAGAAAGAAATTAGTTTAAAATGTGGTCAAAGTGGGGAAAGGGTCAAGGCATGTGGTGGCTCGGTCGGTGGCTCAATGAACAACAAACCAACATAGGAGGGTGAATGGGTAAGGGCCATTTTTTTCCTAGGTGGGGTGGAGCTATAGAGATCCGACACAAATCTCGGTAAGGGCACCAAATGTGGGGAAAGGGTAACTCCCGATCAGAATAGGAAGGTCACGTGCGTAGGGGTGGAGCTAACGAATAAATAAAGATGCAGAGAATACGGGGAGAATGTTAGGATAACAAAATGGCCAATATAGAAATGAGCATGGGAAGAAGAAAAAAAATTGAACCACATGTAGCCTAGCCCAAGAAAACATGATGGCTTGGTCAAGAAAAAAAACAACCGAATGCAATAGTTAAAAGTGCATAGAGAAGGGAGGGAAAGTGAAGGCCCAAATGCAAATAGAGATTTCAAAACACAAATGAGGATAGTGATCCACACATAGCAAGCACAACTCAACTCTAAAAATAATTTTGAGTTTACACAAAGTAATTAATGAAAAATGACCTAAAGGAAACCCTAGTCAAAACACCTAGCTTGATGCAAGGAAGGAGCTCAACCCTCCAACTTGATGCGGGGATCATCTCAATGATTTGAGATGGAAAGAGCTTGTTGCAGAGATCTCACCTGGGAGATAAAGGGAAGATGCATGGTAAAAGGGAAAACAAAACTAGGCGGGGATGAGGTCAAAACATGTCCAAAAGCCATATTTTAAAAAAAGCACTTTTAATTAAAAATAATGATTAGACCAAAAAAGAAGAAACAACCTATAAAAACTCTTTCCCACCAAATATAACTGTACCTAGATAAATCTGGAAGTGAAATTCAAAAACTTGCATATGCACAAACCCTGAAAATGCACAAAATTCAAACAAGTTGTTATTACCATTTAGCAAGATTCGAATAAAATGAGCGAAAACTTGCGGGAGGAATGATAAAACCAAAGCTGGAAGAAATTAGTCAATAAAAATATACATGTGTGTTTACTGAATAAGAGGATTGATGCCATGCAAGAGTGTTCAATGAGGATCAATCCAGAACCCCATGCACATCAAAGAGGGTGTACTTCAGCGGTGATGTGATGCTCCAAGTAATCAACAAGAATAGAGAAACAATGGAAAATATTGTATAAGGAAAAACAAGTCTTCTTATTCTCATAGATCGAAAAAGGGATGATGTAGACAAAAAATCACACACTTTGAGTCATTATCTAGTCTTGATTGCATACTGCTATTCATATAGTTCCTAAGAAAAAATAGTACTAATTAACCCATGCTTTGGTAATCTTTTGTTTCTTTCTATTGCTACGTTCAGTCTTGCACCTTTATTAGCCCAAGTCTTTATTTTCATACTTATGTTTCAACTTTTTTAGACTAGAGTGCCCAAAAAGGATGCCAACGTCATTCACCCTAGTCCTCTCTTAGTGCCCCTATGCTCTTCACACTTACCTCTCACTTTTAGGTCCTTTCTAGTCATTTAAGCATCGTATATTTTTTTAGCCATCCTTTTCGGGTTAATTATGAAATTCAATCCAATGAATCAATAATTATAAAGTTAAATGATCATAATAAGGGACAAAGAACTAAGTACTAGCTATCACCACCTAAGGTTGCATCTGTAAAAGCTATATATAGATACATTTTCATCCATCTAGCTTCATCTGCATCACACTTCAAAGGAGGGAGTCTAATGTTTCAATGCACACATTTATTATATTCTACATCTAGTTACTTCCTCACTACTTCAAAAATTTTACTGTCACAAGAGCAACCTAGGGAAAAATTTCCACACACACCTTAAACTACATTGGGTTTGAGATGTCTTTGCAATGCTCAAAGTGATAAGTTCATCGATTTGGAAGTTAAGGATAGTCTAATTCCTTCATATGAATATTTAGTTTTTAGGGTTTTAATGCTTGGTTTGGGGTCTTTCAGGTGATTCTTCCATCGTAGGTTTACGATGACATTTAGAAAATCACGGTGGCATACACGTAATAAAAAATAGAGTGTAAATATCTTACAACCTTGAAAATTTTGGTTTCTAACCATTTTTGCGAGACAGGAGCCTAGAATTGTAAGCAGAGCACCCACAGGTACCCTATCCTTCCCGTGTGCTCCATTCTAGTAAAATCTTCTAGATCTGCATTTTTTGGGCTCATGTGTGACATTTTCCTCCTCCTATTCAGCTAGTTTCCACACTGAGACAATCTTGCAAACATCTTGAATCGAGTAAGGCTCTTCTAACTCTCTTTTCACATTAGGGTTTATAGATTTAATTATTTTTATTTTTTGGGTATATTTTATTTATTTCATTTCTTATTTATTTATTTCTCATATAGCATCAAATTAGGGTAAGATATTACATTTTAGAAAAATCATTTTGGTGAACCCCACACTTGACACCACATTCCACTTAGGTCTCGATTTCTCTTATTACTATGGCTCAATCTTCTAAAGAATTTACTGACGCCCATCTTAAATCCCTAAATGATCATATCACTAAGCATCCCCAAGACCTATAAGTAGACTTGCTTTAATATTTTTCTCATGAGGAAGCTACAAACATTTTCTATGTTAAGGCTTCTTTCGACATTCCCACCATCATTTTTACTTAGCCAATTGCTTCTACTCTTCCACCTATTTCCACCATTCCCATTTTTATCCCTACTCTTACTAATCACTATACCACAACTCTTGTTTCTCATATGTGGCAAGCTCCTTCTACTGGAACTCAAGATCTAACCTCCCTTTATCAAGACCTTCAAGAAAAATTCATCGGTTGTGAAAATCTATTTCTCATGCGTCTCCATCTTTAGATTCCAATCTATTGTTTCATAATCCATTTTTTCCCACTATATCCACTTATTCGCTTCCACCAAAAAATTTCACCCCTAAATTACCTATTTTAAATAGCCATGGTGACCCATTAGAGTGTCTCCAAGAATTCCATGTGGCTTTTCTAGATTTTTTGGATGATCACATTCTCCTAGCTAATCTCTTTCCTCGTATTCTCATGATTATATGATTTGTTGGTTCTATGACCTACCTATTCACTCAGTAACATATTTTACACATATGGATAATGATTTTCTCACTCACTTCTCTATCAACATTGGCTCCAATATATCTTATGATTAACTCACACAACTAAAACAAGGGTTTAATAAACACGTAGCGGACTATTTTTGTGATACAAATAAAATTTAGCTAAGATGTCTAACATGATCACCAACTCTGATCTTTAGGATTTATTCATTCAAAGTATCCTAAAACATCTTGAGGAATGTATCCTCTTCGATATATCTCCCTCATTCGATAACCTATGCCACCCTTAAGCTTTGCAAAACCAAGATTTTATCCATCAGAAAACATAAGTATTAGGAACAAACATCATCATCTAGACATTTTCAAAGCAATTCAACATTTAAACCATCCACCAAAAAACCTATTGATACCAAAATTAATTTCAATTTTATACCTACCACTAAAGAGATTCAGTCACAACCACCTCAACATACATTCACCAAATTCCCTATTGCCCCACATCTCATATTATAACAACTTCTTGAGAGAAATCTTATCACGGTTCCTCTAGCACTTGAATTAGACCCATCACAAACAAAAGGAATAAATTATAATGAGAAATTTTGATGTGACTATCACCGATGTGTGGGACACTCTACCAATAGATGTATCAAAATCTACACCATCATTCAAGATATTATCAATAAAAATAGGCTTGAGTTTCTAGAACCTGCAAACTCTACACCATTTAACAAAAAATTAAAAGCTCAAAATATTTAATAACTCACTTTTACAACATGAAAATAAAACTTCTAATTCATTAGCTAATCATACATACCATGCAATGCCTCCTCTTGCATCGAGGGACCTTGATTTCTTGGTACCTAATACTTACATTACTCAATAGTTATCTCTTTCTCGATTGTGATTATCATTCCACATTTTCTTCTAATCACTTAGCCTATGTTGGATCTATCTCTTAGCCTATGTTGGATCTATCTCTATCAATAACACCAAGGTTGATTCTTCATGGCCTATTAGTGCATGTTATATTGCACTTCTCGTCATTATTAGCTATCTCTGCTATGACAAATTTCATACATGATGAACAATTCATATGACATTTTTAGACTCCATGTTACGGTTTCTCCTCTCACTATGATTGTACCTTTCTTTGCCGTCTGATAAGTCGGCAGTGTGACATGGTCTTAGATATATATTGGATCAAAGGTCTAAATATATCATCTCCAAAAATCATTTTTTCTCAAATTCATTCATAACAATCAAGTCACTTTTATTAATGGTATACCTCCATCTACCCCATTTTTGCATTCTCCTCACACATTTTCAATGCATCGTCTTCTTCATCTAGTGTGTCACCACTTATAGAACCCAAAGCACCATTTGTTCCTATTTCAATTTCTCACATATAACCAACACACGGTTGTAGACACTAAAATTAGGTCATACTCCCCTTTTGTCCCTCGACATATAAGCACCGTTTATTACATTTACCTAGCCATAACCCCCTTCACCCCACTAATATTAATTTAATTAAATTAATGCATTATCCTCACTATATTAATTATTTAAATATCTTATTTAAATAATATCTACACATACAATTCACTTAGACACATCACCAAGCCAACTCAATCTAAGACCTATTCTTAGTAAGTTACCATAACTAACTAAGACTTACCCAAACCCTAAAAATCAATGCCTACATTCCCTCTAACCACATTACCACATGTTCACAAGAGGCTATTATTCTAATCCATGGGATAATGACATGAGATCTAAGGAAATCAATAGGATCTCCCTAGTTTAGTAAACCTAGGAAATCTCACCTTGACCAACATCGATTACCCCTAACCATCGCCAGTTAAGTCGGAACCACTGTCGGGTTACCATTTTAACCCCAAAACAACCTTATTATCAAGGTTTGAATTTGGCAAAAATTAGGAGAAAGTTGACGAGAAAGAACACATCTTAGAGAGATAATGCATCTTCAAAGAGCTAATTCCAGTGAAAACTCACATCCAAGGAAGGAGATTGAACATCTTCTCTGCCACACAGTCATCCTAGCCATGATCTGATCTATCCAAGACAAGAGGAGTGTACATGCAGCCCATGTAGAAGCTTTTCTTATGTTGCTGACCACTTACAACCTTCAAACCCATCATCAAGCACCTCCATACCTCACACACAGGCCTTCAGGAATGAAATCCAAGTAAGTACAACATCATACTTTCCTGTTTATTTCATTTCATCATCATTTTATCATCCATTGTTTATCTTTCTCCCTATTGACCTTCTCCACATTTTCACCTCCATATACCCATTAAAACCTCACAAAATCCTACTCCAGTCACCCAATACCTCATCCCGACCAACCAAAGTCCTTTGTGCAATCACAAAGGAGACCCCAACTTGTTCTGTGACATTTCCAAATCTCACGATGGCACTAGTTATACCTAACCATCATCGGTCACCCCTAACCGACACTAGTCTCTATGTTTTCCCACATAGCCCTGAATAGAGACCTACCCACCTAATTTCACCTCACCCTCATTCACCTGTGACCTACCCAAGACCTTTATTAGACCTGCAAAGACCCAAAACCAATCATTTGACCTTTGGATTCTATTCTAGCTTAGCTTGTTAGATTAGATTTATTTCTTATTGTGTTTTAAGTGAGATACCTAAATCATTTTAAAATAACAATAGGATTTACTTTGTTTATAGCATTGAATTGTTTAAAATAGTGGATTGACAACCATCTAGGAAGTATCATACTTCCTGGATCTAGCTTACGCTAGGCAATACACTGCCCATATTATTTAATTCCTTTTCGTGGTCTTGTTTTCATTATAGGTAGTTCCTCCTAGCCAAAAGGGAGCTCTCACGATCATTTGTGGATTTGGAAGTCATATGCATGCAACAACCCATCAATCGACATTTGAACAGGTATTCCTCCTACACCTATTACCCTATCTATTTCATCAACACTTCAAAGAAACAAATATAAGAAAAAGGTGACACATTTTGGCATGCTGAGTGGGACCCATCCGAGGTTGCTTTCATTTCATTCATTCCTAGGAAAAATTTTATGTTTGTTTCCTTCTAAAAATCATAACACTAATTTTCTTCCGTGGTAATCTACCTCTCCTTTCTATTTGCTCTAAAGGAAACTTTTCTTTTGGTGTAATTAAAAGGAATCATTTCTTCTTGTTTTTTGCATTGTAGTGAAAGAGCATCCCTCTTCCTCTTCATTTTATTGTGTCATACAATTTCACATTTTCGATTTGGGTTTAAAAACAAGTGCATTCCATTTTGATTTATTGCATTAGCTCACATTAATTGAGGGAAACCTATACAATGGAAGTTATGACCAGCTGATGGTTGACAAACGAATCGTAGAAAAGCACTTTTATCCTTTTCTCTTTCTCTGAGTCTTACCAAACCACACAAAAATTCAAAATACATACATTCTTAAACAAAATCCTACCTAGAAGAAGTTGTAGGTGATCACATGATCATGACACAGTGGGCACCTAGCTTGCTGCTCTGTCGAGTCATACGTCATAGCAAAGCCCACCCTCAACATAACATACCTAAAACTTCACCCTTTACATTGCCTTCTTTGTAGGAAGCCATCCTCACAAAAAAATCTATTTTTACAATTCATGTGTTATTCCTTAAATAGCATAAGCTACACAAACATAATAGAAAAGGCACTCCTAGGATTGTACTTTCTTAGTGTTTTTGCTTGGCTTGCATTTTGAGGTGAGAGATCACATTCGTCACTTTCTTGTTCATCCTTACATGCTCCTCATCATAGCTGGTGTATTTTGGCTTCACCTAAGTGTGCTTGGGCCATATCATCATCATTTCTAGAATTTTGGGTCTGATTCTACATCATATTTTAATTCACAACCACTTTCTTTCATCACTGTTTTAATTTCACAGTAATTGTTGTCAGTTACCTCTGACCACCATCAGTTATATCCAACCGACGTCAATTCTAGGTCCTTTTGCTAATCTACTCAAAAGGACATTTTACTTCACTTTCTTCCACTTTTCACAGTCTCTATCACTGTCATTATTCCCATTGACGTTTTAAACATCTTTAGATTTGGCATACCTATCAGATTTTACCTTCTGCTTCGTTGTTTACTTATTGTCCATTTTCTACAGTGACCAGTGTGATTACCCCTAACCAATGTCATTTTTCCCTAAGCGACACTAGTCATCCTATTTCAAATTCCAGCCACCATTTTTACTTCATCCACTTTTTATCACTAGATTCACTTCTGTTGTTCTCTATATCATTTCTGAGAGAAGCAGACCCTACGATCAAGTATTGGTTCACATGGCACCGACATGAAGACAAGCAAGCACCCTCGTATTCCATGCCAGTTACCAACCACTCCCACCTAGTCCTTCACCACCTTCTATTTTATCACCAGCCATGGATCCCATCTAGCCTACTACTATCACTACCGAGAGATGAGGAGTTCACACGAATCCTTGACCAAAACCCTACCGCCTTGTAGTTTTACCTTTCCCACTCATCCACTCGAGATGCCTCGGGTCAGTTGATATATGGCATGCCTGTATCTATCCCCCGACTCTCGCACCCACTTCCACATCGGCCCCATCTGGCTCTGTGTTTCCCGCATCCACCTTACCCCCAGTCATTTTGTAGTTAGGTTCTATACCCAGTTATGACTACCACGTATGTTACCTCTGTGGCACCCATCACATCCACCATACCCTCGACGACTACCCCAAACACAACCTCATCCACCCCTAATGTCCCATACATACCTGTAGCTACATTCCCACCTCCAATGTTAGTGACCCCTACCCCATTTCAGAACGTGGTTCTTTCCATTCCACAATCATTAGCCCCCATTTCCACTAGGGTTACCACAACCCTTCCACCCCCATATACATACTACCAATAACCTCATGTTTCATCCATTATTTATTCCGGGTATGTACCCTCTATTTCACTACCTTCTTCTCCACCACCCTATATGGCAGCCCCATACATTGGAGTGCCACCCTTGTTATATGCCCAAAACCAACCTCCTCACGCTATAGGAGGCATCCAATCATCGCAACCCACTAATGACCTAATTAAATTGATGTTGGACAAGATGTAAACATTGGAGGCATCGGTTTCAGCTCTGACACTCTCACCTATGAAAAGATTTGCAACGAGCCTATTCACCCATCCATTCCTATTCATTCATACCCTGTGCATTGGGAAATACCTAAATTCAATCATTTGATAGACAAGAAGACCTGACAATAACATTTGCACTTGTTCAAACACGGGTGTTATCTGATCGCTCATGATGATGCTTTACTTTTGAGAACCTTTCCCATGTCCCTCACTAGACCTACATTAGATTGGTATAGTGGGTTACCTAAACACTCTATATTCTCATTCAATCAGGTAGCCCAAGCCTTCTTGGATCATTTCTCTATCAATATCATCAAGAAGGTTACCATGACCGATCTATATTCCACACGTCAGTATGAGGACGAATCTATCATAGATTTTATCACTTACTAGCACAGCCTAATCAATCAACTTACCTTCCAACTGCCACAAACTGAACTCATCGAGCTCTTCACATGAGCTTGCGCTAGACATATCTCCCCAACCTTGCAGGTCCAAACCTTCCAAACATTCGATGAGGCATTCACTATGGCATGAAAGTTAGAGATTCGGGCCATCAAAGAGAATAAATTTAATTACGCAATAAGAATTTGACATTCAAGTCGAATGATACCTCTTCCTCTTCCAAACCACAAACCAATTATTCAAAAGCTAAGGGCACCGCTAATGCAGTGGTACTCAAGGCTAGCCCAGCTCATCCGTCGAATCAAGCTACACCCTCATCTAATCTCTCACATGTCCAGACTTTTCAATTTAGATAAGAGCAGTGAAAATATACCCCAATTAGGGAACCTTACTCTTCTGTTTTAGAAAATCTTATTAAAGTTGGAGCCATCACCCTTCCACCCATAAAACCACACATTGGTTTTGACCCTGCTCACCCCATGCCCGCATGGTATAAAGAACATGATTTCTGTAACTATCATCGAGTAAAGGGTCATAGTGATAGCAACTGCATCACTTTCAAGAATATTGTCCAAGAAATGCTCGAGAAAGGTGAGTTAACTATGGATAATCCCAACACCACCCCCAACCAAAATCTACAAATCTTCAAAAAATCATTTCCCAACCATGCCCCTTCATCCAATCAAACCGGTGAGACATCCACTCATGATACCCATACCCATGAGGTTCACGCTATCTTTAACAAGGTACCTGTCACCTCTCAATTACCTCACATCCCTTCCATAGAGGAAATCCTATCCCGAAATCCTCCTTCACATTGGAACCAACATCCACTATTCCTTCACCAAAATAGGAATACCTTTCATCTCCTTCATCACCTACGGAGGGGTCTTCCACTAACATTGAGACCATCTCACCCCTAGCTTCACCACTTAGAGAACCTTTACCTACCATACCTCCTCCACCCATAGAGGAGCTCCCATTACCTCCTCCACCCACAAAGGAGCACCCATTACCTCCTCCACCCATAGAGGAGCACCTATCTATCCCTCCACTTATAGAGGAGCTCCCATCATCTCCTCCACCCATCATAGACCAGTTGAGATACCTTTTCCTCTTGGCAAGCATTCTCCATCAGCTACCCAAAATCCAACAGACCTACTTTCGGCTCTCTTACCCACGGAAGCTGAAGCGGACAATTCCTCGTCTCTAAGACATACTTTACAGAATTCCCATTAGGTCCTTACTAACTCCACCTATAGATGTGCCATTTTCATGTTTGGTGATCACTTAGATTATGTGGGTAGGGATTTATTATGGGGGCTCCTCTTACTCCTGTCTCAACACGGATGTAGAGATCCCTTGCCGATACCTCCACTATCTACCCAAAGACATTTCGACCCATCAAACCAAATATAACCACTGTTGTTACAACCCCTTCCACGATACCTATTAGCGCTCAAACCACACCCTTACCCATAACCCGACCTACATCTAAACCCAAACCCACACCCACAACATTTTCCTCAACTAAACCTATTACAACTTTAGGGGTCACCCTGAACGCCCTTACCTTACTCATCCACCTATTAAACTAGATTTAGCTACATCCTCCAATGTCAATACCACACCTACTCTAACACCCAAACCAAAGAAACAAACTCATTTCCCTCATACCCCAACCGCACCAATCATGCCCGCACTTGTCCCATTTACCTTAATACCTCAGCTACCCAACATGGTCAAGTAACACCTGCACCCATCCATAAACCAATAACATAACAACCCATTCCTTCCTCACAAACCTATAACCTACCCGGGCACACAACATGACTTATACCCAATCTTGTAATTTCTTTACCACCAATACCTCTAATACCTTCAACTATTGCTTCACTACCCACTACACTTCAGTCATTGTCCCTCACACCCCAAGTACGACCTACATCATCTACCTTCACAACACCCCCGTTATCCCCATGGGTAACTCACCCTCTTCCTCCATCTTCTTTTCCTTCTAGACCTCGTACACCCACATCACCTTTACCCAAGAAGGTGCAACCCAAAAAAAAACCCCACTACCCCACAACAAGGTAGTCAAAACAACCTCTCACCCTCCCACCCATCCATCTACTTGTACCCCTACCCAAACAAACCCGATGATACCTCAAACCAAACCGGCACCTAAACCCATAGCTCGACCCATTCCTACTCTTCCAAAAATATTCCTCGACAATCAACCACAACTACAACCAAACCCACATTCACTTCCCATTGTGATCCACTACCAAGGTCCTCGAGACTTGTTATCACATTACCACCACTCCGACCTTACGACCCCCTCAAACCCAAGCCAAAAGGGTTTGATGATATTAAAATTTTTGCATACCATCATGTGCTAGGGCATGATGTGGAGAAATGTAAGGATTTGAAAACCGTCCTTGTATAATTGTGTCCACCAAAAACAAACTTTGTGATGACGACCTTCTCGATGAGGATCTTGCTTCACCAACACCCATTCCCACACTACTCACTCAGCAACCACAACCTCCATCGTCGAACTCCTAGAGCCACACCCAATATTTTAAATTAACATGGTTTGCATAAGAGAACTTTCCATGCCACCACCCAATTGTCATTACACCCAACTAATCTCATAGGTTTTTCCTCCTCCAGTAGGTTTTTTCCCGTCATGTCATTATACCACTCACCCTACACCTTCTCCATTTGCCAACTTCCCTCAAATCAACATCATACACATCACTACACATGTGCGAAGGGAAAAGAAAAGGCAACTGACCCACCAACCAATCCTATACCTAACATACCATTTACACCCATAACTAAAATAACTATCACAGCCCTATGTACCCCATTTCTAATGGCATCACACATCGCACCATGCTAAAAAAATTACACCAATCTCCCCTCAAAATGTCCTTATATGACCTCATCCAAACCTCATAATCCCATCATCAAGCCCTCATGGAGGTTCTTCAATCTATTGAGGTTTTACCCAATGACCCTAAACCCGTAGCCTCCATTATCACACCCAATCATGTAGCCTCTCTCACCAAATTACCACCTTCATCTTCACCTCACCTTGTTCACCAAGTGTCCTCCCTTAGCTTCTCAGAAGAGGAGATTGTGCCACACAAAAATGATGACACGGACCCATCCCTCTTCATCTCTATCCACATTGATGAAATACGGGTACGTTTTGTGATGATTGATGGAGGTGCTAGCATTAACATCATTTCATCCCATGAATTTTCTCAAATGCACATACCTAACAATTGCATGCATAAACATTCAGTCATGTTGCGTTCATTCAATGACGCTTTATCACCTCCACACTAAACCTTGTCATCCTTCACATTCGCGTGGGCCCCCACACTATTCAAAAATTATTTTATGTTTTGGGGGGAATTCGATATAACTTGTTACTTGGTAGACCATGGATCGTGTCATGGGTTACATTCCTTCCATTCTACATCATTGTGTGAAGTTTGAAAATTAAGGACACACTTATACCATTCCATCGACCCATCACCTTTCAAAACATGTAACATGCTTTATCGACCAAATGATGTGCTCATACACTGTCAAGCCATCTACCTCTATAACCAATACCACTTCACCTACACCTCCACCTACCAAGTACCTGACCACTTGCTTTCTTTGCACATACCTCCTCCATTCCTACCACTACTATAACCTCCTCGGCTGACCCATTAGCTTCCTAATCCGTTAACTCCACCTATGCATTAACCTCGACACATTATACATTCTAGCTACCTACATACCAACCCAGATCCTTGGAAGGTGTTTTCATCGCCTCACTCTAGGGAGTACCACCTATATAGTGTCAACACATTCCTTACTTTGCATGAGTATGGAAGCCTTCACCAACAACCTGCTTTATGATCACCGTCTATGAGAATGCCTCCTTTATGGTCCTCCTCATCTTCGTACTAGTCTCACTTATGGGGATTTGATACTACCACTTACACACCTAAACCACCATCATAACCCCACCCATTTTCTTCTAACTTCCAATCACTTATCAATCACCATTTAGCCCATACCTTCCTACACCAGATTGTTATGCGTAGAAGGATTTTGGTTTTGGCTTTTTACAAGCAAGGCCACTGCATCTGTTATTCCATGTACCACCCACAAACATAATGGTCGTAGTGGTATCGACTTCCCTGAACCTCCTACCAAACAGACCGCATAAACTCATTGAAGACCCTAGCCCTCCTCCACCTTCATCTTCATCACTAACTTCACCCGCTCCACCTTCATCACCACCCTCACCGAAAGAGTTGAAGGATCTTGAATCTATCCCCCTAACCTTTTTTTTTTCATAAGCACCATTTCTTGGGGACTTTGACTTATCAACGCGAAGGCGAGGCCCCTTTCACTCTTCCAATCTTGTATCCTAAGATGATTGATGATGACACACCTATAATTAATGTCATTCAATGTCAGGATGATGAATCCATACTCACCTACCTTGGTGCAAAAGACTCATATATTCATCGGTCATTGCCATCTGAGATGCAAACCATGTTGAATGAATCGACTATCCAGATCAACATTCATACTCAGGATGACCCACACATCCTAAAGATCAGACAATCTTTAGATACTTCAAACAAGAAGCCATCACTTCTTTTCTCAGAGATCATAACCATGCTTTCACTTGGTCTTACGTAGACATGCCCGATATTGACCCCACCATAGTGGTCCATAATATCGTAACCGTTCGATGCCAAACCTATCAAATAAAATCTAAGGAAAATGCACCCTGCATTGCTCTTCTCATCAAATGAGAAATTTAGTGCCTTCTTTCTGTTTCCTTCATCTTACCCATTGATTATCCTCATTGGATTTCTAACATTGTCCCTATTACTAAAAGGCAACAGGGGGACTCTCGCATTTACATGGAATTTTGTGACCTCAACCTAGCTTGCTGAAAGATGACTCTCCCTTACCTAATATTGATGTTGGTTGACCTCACCACCGGTCACAAGATTCTCTCAATCATGGATGGCTTCTCGGGTTATAACTAATTTTTTTCTTACCCAGGAAGATCAGCACAAGACCGCATTTATTACCCCTTAGGGAACCTTTTGCTATCAAGTCATGCCTTTTGGCCTTAAAAATGCTGGTGCTACATATCAATGTGCTATGACTTACATCTTCCATGATATCATGCATCACATATTGGAAGATTATGTGGATGATCTCTTTTCTAAATCTAAATGCCACTTCGAGCACCTAACCATCCTCAAAACCATCTTTGTTTCGCCTCATTAAATATTGCGTCCACCTTCAACCTAAAAAAGTGCATCTTTGCAGTTCTCTTAGGAAAGCTCCTGGGATTTATTGTTTCCCTCCATGGTATAGAAGTTGACCCTATTAAATTCAAGGCCATTATGGAAATAATTTCTCCCACTAACCTTAAACAACTCCATAGCTTGCAAGGTAAATTATAGTCCATTCGCTAGTTCATTTCACAATTATCTCATCCATTGTCAACCATTTCATCATTTCTCATGAAGGATGTCTCCTTTAAATAGGGTGATGACTTTCACAAAGCCTTTGAGGCCCTGAAAAATATCTTATCCAACCACCCGTACTCATTCCACCTAAATATGATCAACCTTTTTACCTATACATATCAGCTACCTATCATTCCTTGGGAGCCACGCCGCTCATCATGATGAACAACACGGGAGCGAGCGGTTTATTACATAAGCCATACTCTTTTACACCATGAAACCTAATATAACCATCCGAGAAAAGCTTTTCTTAGCCTTAGTTTTCATTGCCACCAAACTCCACCATTACCTACTCAACCATAAAACCTATGTCGTGACCAACACCAATCCCTTACAATTCATGTATGCCAAACCTTATCAAAATCAGCGCACCACGAGATGGCTTGTGCTTTTAGGAGGTTCATGATGGCATACGTGGAGGTCACTTTAGTGGCCTTGCTGTTATGAAATGTATTCTTTGCCTAGGCTATTCTTGGATGACCCTTAACCATGATTGTTGTGACTATATCAAATGTTGTGTGAAATGCAAACAGCATTCCAACCTTTATCATACACCAAGTCATGCTTTACGGGTCACTTGTGACCTTTGGCCCTTCTCTCAATGGGGTTTGGATATTTTCAGAGGAATCAATCCTCATTCTTCCCAATGCCATCAATGGATCATAACTGCTACTAAATACTATACAAAATGGGTGAAAGCCATACCACTCATCTCCATGAAAGCCTGGAAATTATGTGAGTTCATTAACCATCACATCATTTTCTTCTTTAGTTTCCCTCATCACCTCATCACTGACAATGGAAAACAATTCAAAAACAAAACATTGCAAAAAATTTATGTGCCTTCGACATTCAACTTAGTTTCTCATCACCTTATTACCCACAAACCAACGGCCAAGCTAAATCCACTAACAAAATCCTCAAGAAAATTCTCATGAAATTGGTTGACGATACTGGGAAGGATTGGCATACATACATTCCTTTTTCCCTATGGGCATACCGCACTAGTATTCACACTTCCACTGTGGCCACACCCTTTTCACTAGTCTACGGTATAGAGGTTGTTCTACCTCTCGAAGTCTAGATCCCCTCACTCCACATTTCTCTCCATGACATGCTTACTGATGATGACTTTCATCAGGACCACTTAGCACAACTAGAGTTATTAGATGAACATCATCTTAACGTTCTAGATCACCTTCAAGTTTACCAATAACATATCAAATGTGCTTATGAAAAACATGTTCATGAATGAACCATCCAAGTTGGTGACCTTTTCTTGAAATAAAATCAACACGTAATGAAAGCAAAAAATAGTAAACGAGGAAAATTCACTCCTAATTGGATTAAACCATACATCGTAACTCAAACCTATGGATCAGGTGCCTATCATTTATCCTCACTTGAGGGTAAACTGAACCTAATCCCCTTAACGCATTGCATCTTTTAAAATTCTATTGTTGACTCATTGTCCTACCTCACACTTTGTCTCTTTACTGGGCTCATCCCTTAAGTGCTATTCACTCCACACACCTCCCTAATGATTAAACAAGATTCATGTGAGTACCCATCACTTTTTATCTTCTCTTGAATATGTATACCATGGCACCGCACATAGTACAATTCTCATGGATAGTTTTCATCTACCTTTGGATGAGATCCCATGGTCGTTCCACCTTACCTTTTGAACAAGAGTCCTATCCATCACCTTGGTCTTGTCCATGATTTCAAATACTTCCAATGGGACCAAACTCCTTGAGTCAAACTTCTAATAAAAATATTACTCCCTCAAAAGGACATCTTCCTCTCAAAAAAATTGCTGCTATAAATAGACTACTCCCTCGAAGGACAGTTATGTGAAGCTTTCAATAATAATAAAAAAAAAACGAGAGAAACCGAAGCTTCCCGCATCGATCAGCTTCACGAAGACCCCAAGGAGTACCATATTATTTATCCCATAAAGACTTCCTACATTGATCAGTCTATCTGAACAAAAAACATTTTAGTCATGGACTTTCCCATTGTGACCTCGGACCTCTTGCCCAAAATCCTTGTCACTCAAAACATATAAAATTACCTACCTTTCACCACCTTACCATTTCCACTCTCATTTCCTCAATTTCCTCAAGGGACATCTTGGAATTTAGACATTTGGTGATCCTATGACTACCTTCATCGTAGAATAGTTAATCATGTAATACCTTATAGGTCTTGTGTTCATCACCCCCTCCAAGGTATGATCTAATCAAGTATGATCCTTTGAATAAGGTGGATTTGATTTCCCCCTCTTATCTTTTAACCATCTTTGTTTATGTTTTGATTACCTTATATAGGACTGGGTACTCAATGCTTACCTTTGGGGTAGTCTTCCCCTTTCACCATAATCACCTTCAACTACATAATTTTACCTATAATCTACCCACACCTATTAAACCTAAACCCACAACATGCCCAAAAACCTACCAACTTATTTTTATATTCTTCTCTAGCTCATGGGAGAACTACATCGGCTTGAGGTCCCTTTTCACCTGGACTATGTAGGTAGCACTCTGAGGGCATGGGGCCCTTGGAGGTTAGCTCAGCCATTCTCAACCCTAAAATGATTCATCAACCATGCCTAACTCACCACTTACATCACATTTCACTTAGTTCCCCTTTTCTAACTAAATTGGAAATCAAGCCACATACATAACAAGTTGCTTACCACATCATACATTTATTACACCTACCATCCCTCTATCATCACTATGCATAGATTATACAACATTTCACATATGACCTATAATATCATTCATTGCAAACAATAATGAATCATAAACTAACCTAACTCAACCATGCCTACCAAACCCGACTCATCCATGCCTAAACCAAATTGAATCATCCATGCCTAACCATAACCCGACTCAACCATGCCTATAACCTAACTCAACCATGCCTAAACCCACCGACTCATCAAAGTCTAAACCAACTTGACTCATCCATGCCTAACCATAACCTGACTCAACCATGCCTATAACCTAAATCAACCATGCCTAAACCAACCTGACTCATCCATGTCTAACCATAACTTGACTCAACCATGCCTACCAAACTTGACTCAATCCATGCCTATAACCTAACTCAACCATGCCTAAACCAACATGACTCATCATGCCTAAACAAAACTGACTCATCCATGCCTAACCATAACTTGAATTAACCATGCCTATAACCTAACTCAACCATGCCTAAACCAACCTAAATCATCCATGCTCGAACCAATCGACTCATCCATGCCTAACCATAACCTGACTCAACCATGTCTATAACCTAACTCAACCATGCCTAAACTAACCTAACTCACATGCCTAACCATAACCCGACTCAATCTATGCCTAAACCAATCTAACTCTATCATGCCTAGCTCACCTAATTTCAAACCACATTAAAGTAACACATCCATATCTCATCTAACACAAGCCATACATTCAATATCTCATAAACATATTAACACATCACAAAATACCATGAATCTCATCATATAAATCAATAGATGTGTATCTCAAAATACATGCCTATCTCATCATGGCCATCATCTTAAAAATGTTGGCACACAAGTGCGATATACAATACGAAATTCCATCGGCACAAAGGCCGGTCTCATATATACAAAATGAATGAATGAATCAATACAAAATATCTTTGGCACGCAGGCGTATATGCTCACAATATACAAAAATCACTCATACATCCTCACTGTCTTTGGCATGTAGGCTGGTATGTGATCCAAAATACAACTATCTTTGGCACATAGGCTAGCATATATATAAAAAATAATCACTAGTATACAACAAAAATCAAGTGGCCACATATCACACATCTCATTGGATGTCCTCCATCTCTCGTGTCACTTGCACCCTTAGCCTCCCTGTGTCCCTACGGCACATCACCTTGCTCTGGTTGTTGTGTACCGGTGGCCTCTCCCTAATTAGGCCTTGGAGCTCACGATCTCTTGTGCTATCCACACTATGTGTGTAGGATCTTGTCCTCTCACTAGACGCCTGTTGTGCCCTGTACTCTCCATAAGAGAGGAACTCTATCCTGGTGGCCATGAGCTATACCGATAATATTGCACCTCACCTAGGGCATATCATAACCTAGATACGGGAACATTCTCGTGGTGGTCCCATAGGTCTCAACCCTTGTACCTACCCTACTCTAGCCTATGAACCGGGACTAGCTCCATGTGCCTCGTGTTGGTGCCCCTGTCCCTATGCTTGTGGTGGTGCCCCCTGCCCTTGTGCCTGTGGTGGTGCCCCTACCCTTGTGCTTGTATCTAGGCCTGTAAGGCCCCAATCTGTGTCTGGGTTGTGGCCAACTAGCCCTGTACACATGCCACCTAAGCTTGCAGTAAAGGTTTGTCACCGACCATCTCTGTCTCCATCTCCTCCATCTCCTCTACCCTCTCCCTCCACCATCTGGGCCTATAGGCTAGCCACTTGTACTTGTAGCTATGCTACCTCTACCTCTTATCTCTCCAGCTATGTCTACAGTATACCTATCTATGTGATCAATGTTGCTACCTATCCCTATAGGGCATCTCTCTACACTGTAATGGTAGCTAAGTCTGGCTACCGTGGTCTATGTGGTATGGCTCGTAACTGAGCCACCCACCACTACCTATACCTATCTATACATCTGGTGTCATCAATCTGTGGATCTAATAGTTTCTCCTCCTCTCATGTAGACACTGTAGGATATGGTAGAGGTAAAGGCCTCTCCATGTCATCTCTCTGATACTGTGGGAAGGATGGAGGGATATCCTGTACAAGCCTGAACTACCGTCGAACCCTATCAAATGGGATCATCTCATTCTCCCCGATGCGGGAACCCTGTATCCACCTCTCTAGCTAGAGCTCAGCTATCTCCTCATGCATGTGCCTATATGAGGGGAATCCCACATATGGTCTCTAGATAATGTCCACTCCAGATAACCCCTCCAACAACTACCGAAAATGGGCCACATCATATGTCGGCCTATCCAACCTCCGCTCTCCTACAACCGGCACCCATCTCCTATATCCCAACCACACACATCTCATGGGAAATGCATCTACTTGGGGCATCCCTATAGGTCAAACATAGACTATGTGCTCGTAGGCTCAAAGCAATGCAGTATAAATGTACAACATAGGCTAAACCTGTGTAACCGCCCATATACCCACAACTCTCTGTATAGCTACACCAAGAATGTTGGTGCCTAGGCAAAGCATGTCTCATGCACCATCATATCGTGGAGCACCCCCATTAGTGATCAGGGAAAGCATCCACCCTCTACATCGGGCAGTGCATAGCAGCACACTACCTCCATCAATAAAACCACTAGCCTTATCTCATCCAGATGGGCTAGGTACATCTTGCCATAGCTCAAACTGGCACTATGGAATCTCAACTCCACTGCCCCCTCACCAAAAATTGTCCCGATCAGCTCCTCTGAGGTTTCAAAGGAGATAGAGTAAACCTAGGCCCCAAATATGGGTAACTGCAATATTTGGAACATGTCCTCCAGGGTGATCGTCATCTCACCCGTCGGAAGGTGGAACGTGTTGGTCGCGGAATCCCATCTATCAATAAGCGTGACCATTAAACTGGGATACATAATAGCATGTCAATATCACCGAATACCACTCAATCCCACTACCTCCATGTGATGCAGATCCGAGGGGTTACTAAGTTGCGTAATGTCACCAATAATGACAGAGCCCCTGTCCCACATTTGTGAATCTGCGATCTCCCATGCATCCAATCCAAAACACAACATTAATCTACATTTACCATTCCCATACTCACCAATTATCATTACCCTCCACCCTATTTTTACTTTACTCATCTCGGCTACGGCCTACATCCCTCTTAGACCCTTTTGCCTAAAATCCTGACCAATGTCGATTCATCCTAACTGACTCTGGTCACCCTTAAAATTGCATCAGTAACTTGTTTGGTGACCGATACCAGTTCCTCTTTATCGACCACGGTTACCATGTAATCGGCATCAGTCACCTGTTTGGTGATCGATCCTAGTTCTACCCAACCAACGTCAGCTAAGCTTAACCGACGCCGGTCACTGTCACACAAAATTCCGTGACTTCCCAAACCCCCTTTTTAAAAAACCCTCCCACCTGTCCCTTTTACCCCACCTATAATGACCTAAACTACCCGGGACCTCTATCCACCCCACCTATACTCTTTATTACCCTCCCCCTTTTTTTTGCCTGTTATTCCCCCCATACCCACATTTCACTTTTTCCCACCCACAAACCCACAAAACCCTACAAATAACAATAACCACAACCTACTCTATCTAATTAACACTATATAATTAGGCATGTACCTTGTCATGTTGTTATCATCTTAGTGGCACATCTAGTTCTTTGTGTTGGTGGTCTACCCGATACCTCTCCATCTTACGCCATCCTTGAATATCTACCCACAACCTCGACCAATAAACTCTCACCTTGATCCCATGGACCCGCTACTCACCAACCCAACCACCGTAAAATCACACTGCCAGCTAACTATCCCATTTCCTCCAGACACTTTTCTCACTTTTCTCTCTTTTTGTCATTTCTTCATTGTGAGGGTGGGTTATGGGGCCATGCTGATTTTTTTTTAAAATTTTCCAAATCAAAAACAAAAGAAAAACAAGGGTTCCACCCTCCACTTACACCCAAAGCTACCATGTGGCAACTGTAATTGGCCATGGGCCAACAGGTTAGAATGAATTTTTTCCAAAATTTTCAAAAAAACTCTAAGAGCAAGGAAAGTGTTGCACCTCCGCCATTGCCCTATGAGGAAAAAATGGCAACCTCTCGATTGGCTAAGGGTTAGCAGAGCAAAAGGTGAAAAATTTCTGAGCCAAAATTTTCTTTAGGATTTTTAGAAGGGAAAATTTTGGGCCGTGGGCCCGCCAGAGGAAAATATTCCCAAATTTTCTGCGAAGGCCCAAAAACTTCAAAGTGCCATAACATTTGCTAGGAAGCTTAGTTTTGGGCAAACAAGGACTTTTTGGAAATCTCTCGATGCCCTCTTTGTACGGAAAAAAAAACTTACTTTTTGAAAAAAATTTAAGGGTAAATTTTACAAAAAGGATGTGTAGGCTTATAATTAGTGAACCTGGCAATTTTCAACTTCCAATTTTGATTAAATTTAGCCTCCTTCTTCACTCAACATGTCAAAAAGACATTGAGGATTTATCTAGGGAGGGTTTAGATTATTTTAGGAAAGTTAATTTATTCAATTGATTCAAAATTGAATTTTTCCAACAAATGACAGAAAAAGGTTGAGGAAGAGATTAAGCTCAATTTTACAATGGTTCAAGATGTTATCTTAAAACTTCTTTGTTAATTCAGTACATTGCTAATATATCATGGTAAATTTTAAGGTTTCTAAGTTGATAGTTAAGTGCTTGTCCAAACTGTGCATTTTGTTTAAATTCACCAGTTTTAGAATTCACAATACCAGTGATCAAATTTTTAAAGGAAATATTTATCAATTTTATCATATAGGTATGGTACTTGCTTCCTAAACTAATCCATTACATTCATTTGATTATAAACCTTTAATTTCCATGTTAAATTACAAGTTTTGATTTCAATTTTTTTATATTTTAAAGAGAAACAACACAATATAATTCCACCTATGTGTTTCTTCATCTTGCAATTAAACATAGATTACATTTACAATAGTAATTCAATTCCAAAGCAACAATGTGAGTTTGAGAAAGTAGAGTATTCCTTTATTGATTTCTAACAATGAATTTACAACTTATTCCTTTCTTTTAACTTCAAAATACAATATACAATACATGTAACATTCTTTCACATTCCTTTTCAAAATAGAGAATGGAATATAACTCTTTACATTTCTCATTTCAATTTCAATATTTCATCATCAATACAAGTATCTTTTCATTTACAATAATTATACAAATCATCCACTTCAAAGTGGGAAGGAATACAATAAACTTTCTCACAAGAAGGGACTGTCAAACTGTACATTTCTCTTCGCTCCAGGACAGCAACATGCTCAATTTCTTTTTTTCTACAAAATGATCACAACAAGAGAGGGGGAAAGGCAACACTCTCCACCCAACCAATACATCCAATGAAAGGAGAATCCTTCCTTCATCATTGGCCCCCGAGCCCCAACCAGAGTACAATCAAAGGTGTAATTCAACCATGGAAACAACTAGCTTCCACAACACAACATTCTTTCACATACACATTTCTTTTTTTTGAAACAAAATGCAACACAAAACAAATAACAGTTCAAACTTGCATTTAAAAACATTTCAAAATATAACTCAGGATTGATCTTACAAGCCAAAGGAGAAAAGACTATAGGGGAAGCTACTTATGCCTCCAAATTGGGAATTGGGCATCCACCTATAATCATACTGCCAATATAACATATCATATCCCATAAACCTTATGCCTCCCAACCCCTCCTTATGCCCCCCCACAAGTTAGAAATGCAAGATATTTCTTTTCCATGGTTTATCCCAAGCCCAAAACTCCCTCCGCAATGAAACCGATGCCACTGGCATTCCCTTATTACCCCCACATGGATTTCCCATAGCCTTCTCCTACACCTTCCCTAAGTAAGTCTACCCAACCAACCAACAAAAGCAATAAAACATTCTCCATACACACAACACAACAAGAAAATAATAGCAATAAAAGAAGGAATAAACTCCTACCTCTCCATGGAAGGATTTTCTCCACACAACAAGCTTTGAATGTCAAAAATATAGTCCCAAAACAGCAGTGCCAAAGTATCAAATGCTCTCCAATCTCCTCCAAATCAACAAGAGCTCTAATCACAGAAAAAATGCACCCTAAGGATGAATGCAAAGAGGTTCAACAACCAAGCAAAAATCTTCACCAAATCTTCTCCAAAGTAAGAGCTCCAATCACAAGAAAAATGTGCCCAAGGAAGCATGCAAAATGTTTCAACAACCCCCAAAACAAGAAGAGAGTTTGAATTAAATAGAAAAGGGAGAGAAGAGGTTGATGTGGATGCATGTTATATTCAACACCAAACATCCACCAATTCAAACACAAACGACAAAAATCCATTCTCCCAAGCACAATAAAGAGGTGTGTGAAAAATGACAAGTTATTTCCATGCTCAAAAGAGCCCACACCTCAAGGGACAATAATTTAAATGAAATGTAAGAGAGTGTAATCCAAAACAAGAAACATGTTGAATAAAATTCATTTTAAAAGTCACAAATCACATCTCCATCCATAAGTATGGTTGGTATATTAAATTTAGAGGTATGGGACAAGTTTTTCTTGTCCCACAAGCCTCCAAAAATAGCTCCCAAGGACAATTTCGAATTTGTCATGGAGGTGGAGTGTTTCATACTCCAAAACAAATTTAAACATACTCTTACACAAACCAACAACTTCCATTATTATTTTCCCATATCCCCATTTGATTTATTTAAATTTTAATCATAAGATTTCCACATTAATCTACCATAACTTTAATAAATTAAAGGAAGGAATACATTACTGATAAAATACATAGAATAATAACACTTTACCACATTAATAAAATACACAAACCCATGGTCACATTTAAATATGATCCCCCCATTGGAATCTCAAACAAAATACAACACACACACAAAACAAGTTACCATGGTGACCTTGTCAAATTCACCTAGAATTCCACTTTGGTTAGTCTCTAATCCCCTGATGTTTGTTGTGATATTTTAAACCTACAAAACAAAAATACCTCCTTTAGCCTCATGGCCATATCAGAACATCCAAAATGAATATATAACAAAATCACAAAATCATCTATACATATGAATCACAACAATCACCAAGGCAATCAACGAAATCATTTACAATTTATATCGACAACTATATCATCATCAAATAATTTTCCTTTTCTAGGTTTACTCATAATCTCCAAAATCACATGTCCAAATAACTTCCATTAAACATCCATGTCCAATAATATATCATCATCCACATGTAAGGTGTCTCTAATAATCATCTTGCATCGTAATCAAATCTAGATCAAGAATAATCCATGATCAAATGTCTAATCATCATACTAAATCCAACACTATAAGGATGTCCATCATAGAGTCTACAGTATCATGATTAGAATAAAAGTGTTGAAGGAAAGTGGGTAGTACATCCCCCTCCCCTTAGACTTGAATTCCTCCTGGAAGTCACAAGAACCGATGTGGAAACAATACAATAGAGAAAGGATCATGCCCTTTTGGAATTGCTTTGCTTCAACAAGTGTGGGTCTACAGAACTCAAGTTTGGTCCAATATAATTCAGCAGAAGAAGGGATATTTCAAGGGATGAGTTCTAAAATTTATTCATGCAATGCTACAAACATAAGAATATAAGGAGTAACTTTATGCTATCAAACAAGATACAACACATAACAATATAACAAGAAGAGTTCCCAAAAGATCATCAAGAGTAACCACCAAGTAAGGGAATTACAGGGAAAATTTCCATAAACTTGAGATGACCACACAGTTTCCCACTGATACACATACCACATTAACAAAAATTGAGGTTTCCACTAGGGTTACATTATGCTTTCATAGTTTTTTGTTTAGAGAAGGCCAGCAAAACCAACCATGGCCAAGATTGCATGAGGAAAGAGTCTACTCAAGGTCCACAATTTGAGGATCACAAAGGATGAGGTGGATCAACAAGGACACCTAAATCAACAAACATTTACAATCAAGGAACTAATCAAGGAAGCACTTCTATAACTCGAGAGGGTACAATCAACTTTTCATGGTAATGCAAGTGAAGTCAAGACCACAAGGTTTTCCTATAGTCTGATTTTTACACTTTAGTTTTAAGAATCGAACACACCATGCCAACCAAATCTAAAGAAGTCAACCATATAGAAAAATAAAAATATATATATATATATATATATATATATATATATATATATATATCTCCCCTAGCGACTAACATATCAATTCAAGCACCATACATTAAAGCACAATGGGGATTATCTATCTTATTTCCTACTCAAGCTCGGAATAGCCATAAAGAGAGCACAAGGAACACCAAGGACCATTCAAGGTTGCTAGGGAGAAGAGCAAGTAACACGGGGTCCAATCAAATCCAAGGGTGAATAACATCATCTTGCACTTTCCATCCTAATGGGAAGAAGGGCTTCAACAACAAGGTGACTCAAGAGAATATGAAGAAAAGAAGACTTCCCAAAGTTATCTTATATCCTTAACATATGTTTCCTTAAAATTACAATAACTTAGGTCTCCAAGGACAAGACAACATGCACGAAGGTTGCTTCTCAAACAACAGATAAGTCTCAATCCAAAAGGACCACAACTCACATCCGTCGAGCTACTAGATGATAAGGGTGTGATGACCCAAAACTCCCACAAGAAAGGCACATACATCCATGAACAAGAACTAATAAGAAACTAGAACACATTACTATCCACTTTGGGTGTTTCACAATTTCAGGTAGGAGACAAAACTACAAGTTCAACAATATATTACACTCAATACACATAAATTTTACCCATTTTATAAATCAACTTGGTGTCACCCAAATTTCATCCTAAAATCTACGACTACTTTATTCGAAATTTTTTTGTACTTTTAAAATAATGGGTCGTTTTGTGTTTTTATTTCTGAAAGTTCTTGTATTGCATCAAGATAATCCCAAAGATCCATATTAGTCTTTTTCACCAAATACCCAAATGCCCAAAGTTGTTATATTCTGTCATCGGGATTTTTCGTGGGAAATTTGTATTTCATTACTTTGAGCCTGTATTGAGTCTATTTGTGCTCCGTTTTGAATCTTTTATGATCAGATATGTCATCACTCTTATGTACCATAAGGGTTTTAATTTGGAAAACGTTTTGGGCTTTATTTGTAACTTTTGGAAATTTTTCGTGTTTTTGTGTTGTCCCATTTCGTTTTCTGTGAAATTTCTCTAGAGCAATTCCTTTGTCGGGGTAAGCCCAATTTTTGGTCTGGAGTAGCTGGAAAACATATACACACATTATGCCGGAGGAAGTCACCATCGGAGGTCTGGATCACTGGAAAAAAGTGAAGTCGTGCACAGAAAAGCCCCTACGGGGATGGGCGCATTTTTGGAAAACAAAGGATTTAAGCTGCAATGGGAAAAAAAGCGCAGGCAGGGTGGGAATTTTATACCTACCTAGCAGGGTACTTTTTCCCGTGTTATAAAATTCACTTAAGCTGCAGTGGGAAAGTTAGAGGCTGCAGGCAGGTGGGAATTTATTACCTGCCTTGCAGGGTAAGAATTCCCATGATAAAATAAAAGGAAAGTGACTTAAGTGAAATCATGGGATTTTAGTGCCTACCTTGCAGGGTAAATAATCTCATTGTCAAATTCAAATCACTTAAGTGGTTCATGGGATTTTGGTGCTTGCCTTGCAAGGTAAAGAATCCCATTGTGAAAAATTCTTAAAATAAGAATTACATGTGCAAAAAAGTGTGCCCCCTTTGGTGAGAGAATGACAGCCTTGAAATGATTATTTTAATTAATCTATTCTCTCAAAAAGTGCACCCAAGCTTGGAGGAAGTCAACAAGTCAAAGTTGGAATAAAAGAAAGCATTAAAATTAATTTATTTAATGGTTGCCCCCTTACTCTCAAAAGTGCGCCTCATTTAGGAGTTATTTAATGTTTTTAAAGGCATTAAAACATTAAATTAATTTATATTTTTAGTGGCTATGGTCAAAGCACACTGTGAAGCTTAAGTGAAGTGATGTGTGAAGGATTAAATTGGATTAATTTAATTTATTGGATGGCTGTCCTTAAACATGCTATCTTTAAAAGAGAAAAGTATGATTTTTAATTAATTAATTGCATTTAATTGTTAGGGCAATTATTAATTATAGAATTGTGAAGGTTATATAAGCATTGGCAGCCATATGGGTGAGTTATTCAAATCACAAGTAAAGAATTGCAGCCAAGAGGAAAAGTGCGTCCCCATTAGAGGAAGGATTTTGCTCAGACAAGGTGACAACAAGGCTAAAAGCTTCTAGATTTGGCACATGCTTTGGAGGAGGTTGATCTTTGTTTGCATAATTGTTTCCACAAGTGTTACAAAAGCTCAGGTGTTGATTGAAAGGATTCATGCTCTCTTTATTTGCAAATTAAACACCAATTTTTGGGGCAGCAGGCTTGAAAACTGCAGATTTTTACAATTTAAATTCACTATTCATGCTCCGGTGGCCTTTTTTGTCTGAATAAATTACAGGAATTCATTACAGGTGCTTTACAAAAGATAATGAGTTTTCAACAATGTCCAATACATTACAAATATCCTCCGATTCTAAAGAATTGTCAGATCTGCACAAGTATTGAAGAAATCGGCCAAGTAAGAAGAAAAATAATTATTTGGATGAAGATAGACAAAGCCATGGCGAAAGGAGATGAAAAATAAAGCACAATGGAGTCATGCATTGCTTCCAAACTTGTAGACATAGGAGACACATATCTAGGCCAGAACCTCTTGCTAATTTGATTGATAGATCCAGAGCGGGAAAGACTTCACTCATGCGTGCGATCAAAAGCAAAGTGGAATTATCCAAGTTGCAAATTTTCCATGTACAGGCCAATTGCCATATTTTGTGATGGAGTGTGGTAGATCTTATCATCCTTCATCTAGATCAGTGCATGATGCTTTGGGAAAGACAATAATTCATTTGGATGCAGAGTTCATCAATTATTGTTTGAAGATTCTAGTGCGAAAGGTGGTGACTTCTATTAGCATTCAAGATACTGGAAGTAGATGGGAGAAGCATAGAGCTGATTGCGTGAGCATAATGAATAGCTGATACATGAAGAAGCCTAGATCTCCTTCAAAGTTCCCGAGAACTCTTCCACGGTCCAATTTGGTGTAGGAGGTAGATGATGTCGTCAAATTGCTATGCAGGATGAATGGCGAAGCGAATGCTTACACTTTCCGTACATGGATGTATGCTTTCATCAGGACCATTGAAATCAACAAGGTTGATTCTATAATCAATTGGTCAAAAATTATTAGCAACAACATTAGTGAGCAACTCCGGAACGTGAAGCATACTTTCAGCTTCAAGATGACTTCATACTTAGTGTATGTTGCAGCTTCACAAGGTGTCTTTTCCAAGCTAGATAGATGTGGTGTTCTTTCCAAGGACCCCATTTTCAAGTGCTACCCGTAGCTTACTGCACCTGCATGTGAGAAAGACTTCAAAGTGATCAACGATGACTTCTTCTACAATTTCATCTACAGGCTAGACAAAGACTTGAAGGCCAACAGGGTAAGCAAGGAAGCATGGGAAGCTGTGTCCAAGATTGGCAGTCTATTCATTCAATTTGTAGATTTCACATACCTCAGGGTTATGGGATTTTCTGGAGAACCAATAAAGATGCCCAGGTATCTAAATGATAGATTGATCGCCATGGAGCTAAGCAGGCAACTTGTGGAGTTACATGACCTTTAGTCAAAGTGGCACAAGTCTACGGGATTCTTCCCAATCACTGTGGGATATTACAACTGCATTAGCATTCATAGAGCTCAGGTGATGGAGGTGCAAATTTTATCTGATTATGAGCAAGATTTCTTCCCTGCATGGCTAAACTTTGATCCATTTGGAGTAGCCAGGAAGACAACCTCCCAGTAGTATGCACATGTGCCTTCATTAGAAGATTTTTGGATGAAGTGCAAAAGTGAGTAAGAGGTTAGAAAGAAAGATTTCAGTAGGCTATCAACAAAGCAAGAATTCGACTTTGGACTAGTGTGGATACCTACGGATCTTAAAGATGATGGGAATGTGGTATTTGACACTTACCATCAAATGGGAGAAGATAAAGCCATACCGCAGAATAACATAGGAGGATGCAACACAATTGAAGAAAGGTTGAGAGTTGTGTTGGTGAATACTTCAAACTGGTTGCTGACGAAGGGATATTTCCTTGATGAAGCATTGATGAATCAAGTCACGGGAAAATTCGGCATAGGATATTCCCTCAAGCAAAAGCATGGAGGAGAAAGCAGCAGGAAAGTCGAGAAGTTGAAAGTGCATAGAAGATCTCAATCTAAGGAGAGGATCACTTCTACGACCATGAATTTAACTCCAATTTCTCCAGTACCCAATGCTTCACTAACTATCGCACCATAGCAGTAAGATGCTTCCATGCCTCCACTGAATCCAGTGACATTCATCTTCTCCCCTCAGCCACTTCATTCAGCACCTATTCCAGAGGATACATTGAAGCTGTAGATGGAAAAATTCAAAAGGGCATTGTCCTTGGATTAATTAGAAGATGGCAGCCATAACACTGTGGCACTTTCTGTGAGAGAGGATGCAGAGTGGAAGATGGTAGTACACTCAACGAATTCTCATTCTCTGAAAAGTAACTTCTCGGAATGGTTGGCTTCGCAGTTGGTTCTAGAAGTGAGAATGGAGATGAACTTAGAGGAGCATGACTTGCAGCTACTCCAGAATCTGGGGGAAGAGACAGAAGGCCTAAAGTTGCTAAAGCAACTTCTAGGTTGATCATCAAGGATTCGGGAGAGAATTTTGCTAAGATATCAATTCCGGCAGAAGGAAAGATAGAGGAGGAACTCACGGTGGAAGATGTGATAGTGACCAAAGTACCCCTCGGTCAAGCCACCACTAAAGGATTGAAGCAGGACACACAGACATTGATGGATGCTTTATTCATTAGGCTTGACAGTGAAAAAATGGAGAAAGAAGAGCTGTAGAAGCAAGTATCTAAATTATGTGAGATCATAGCCAAGGTTGTTAAACCTTCCATTCAGCCCATTTCAGAGCAGGTGAGTGATCATCTTATGCAGGAAATGGAGGATGCAAGTAATCAAGTAAAGGCTATTGACAAATGGAAGGATTTGATTATTCATGAAGCTTCTGGACTAACTTGGTGAAGTGCCAACCTACCTAAAGGTTATAAATGATGTAGCAAATCAACTAAAGCAACTGATGGCAAACATAGAAGGCATGAATATAGTTGTAGAGAGTAACCTGAGTATTTTGGCCGAGATCAACAAGCTGCCGAGAGATGTATTGATTGCGGAATAGATTATACTGGATGGATCAGTCGAGAAGGGGAAGCAGCTAAAGTTTGTAGTATCTTTCTGTTTGGAAATCAGAGTTTCTTCAAGAGGATGCAGGCACTTGAGAGTAGAACATCAGATTTACCAGACAGTGTCATTTCTTTCATTGAAGAGATAATGGATGGGAATGTCACTTCATACGTAAGGATCATCTCAACTAAGGTGCCTAATTCCCTGGAAGGTTCTCTTTTGATGGTACAAAATGAGAATTGATAAAGCTACCAAGCCTTTTATGATGAATTCTATTAGTAGACTGGTGGCGCTATAGGTGGACATTGCAAGGTTTGGGCCGAGCTTGGAAGATGTGGAATCATGCATCAAAGTGTTGAATGAAGGGTTGTTGCAATTCAAGAAAGAGAAAGAAGTAGTGGCTAAAAAAAATGGAGGGATGCTGAATTACATGTTCGACAAGTATATCCAATATTAGAACAAGAAGAAGACATAAATGTTATGTTAGAGCAAAATCACAAAGACCACCTTTGGATGTTGATCAAATTTCTAGGTTGATCATACTAGCATCCAGTGTGATTGCACAACATTGAATCCTTTCTCCAAGTGTGGGACTTGCAAAAATGAGAAAGGAATCTCCAGAGAAGACTAGTTCCTATTCCTCTATTTAGATGCACATAAAAAATGCAAAGGGTTTACTCAAAATCTAATCTAACTTGTCAAGGAGACAGGAGAGAGAGAAAAGAGAAAAAGAACAAAATCCTATAGTAAAAAAGTTGATACACCAGAGAAGGAAAATGCTGAACATCTAGCAAAACTTCTATGAACACAGCTCCAACCCTGCAATAAACATTCAAACGTGCACAAATACCTACAATGAAGAGAGGCAAGAAGAAAACAAGAAAAAAATGAGCAAGGATGGACAGATGCATCACGAAACACATTTTTGTTTCTCTAGAAGTTTGCACAGAACATCATTTTAAGGGTAAAAGCAAAAATTCCATTACAAAGTAGGGGAGGAGGTTCAAACTCCATTTTCAACCTTGGGGAAGAAAAGAAAGGAGAGAAGAGCAGAAAAGATGAACCACCTTTTTAGAAAGAAGCCCCTCCTTGTCTCTTTTCAGCCATTTCACCTTTTCGCGTCCCGCACGTTCCTCGTGTACCTTTGGCCCAGATGTCCCGAATGAAAATCTCCTCCTTCGGCCAATTCGGGCTTCCTTGTTCCTATTTGAGGTGAAGACATGTGGCGAGATTCCATTTGTTGGTGGCTCTTTCGGCTTTTCGCGTCCCACGCGTCCCTCACGTACCTTTGGCCCAGATTTCCCAAACTATCTGGGACAAATACCTCCAAACCACCCAAAATGTATTGTCCTTCGGTGAATCGGCAGTTCACGTCCTCCACGTACCTTTGGCCTAGATGTCCCAAACCGTGCGAAACAAAAGACTTTAGACATTTTTTCCCTCTTTCGGTCGATTTGGCTTTATGCATCCCACGCGTCCCGATGTCCCAACTGTCCATGAGACCACGGACTAGGAATTAGCCGATTTTCTTCATTTTTTCAGCCCCAAGCTTGAGTACAACAAACCTCAAGACGACTGAACCCTTCAGACCGAAGTGCCTTAACACAGCCTCCCGCAACCTTATTTTTGCATTTCTTCCATTTTCTCAAGCTGTTGAGATTTCTTCTTGGGTGGGGGAGTTAGAAAAGGCCGAGGGGACCCCAAAAACATGATTTTGGCCTCGAATCAATCTTACTTGCTCAGATGAATAATCTGATGCATGTTATCAAAATTACCCGGGGTGAATTTTGGATAACAATTTGGTGACTCAGCGGGGTCATCTGCCTACTAGATGAAGTTACCAGTTGCCTGAAGCATCCATTGGGCATGGAGTCATGAGTTGTAGCCTGCAAACTGATCTGAACTTTGAAAACCTCCTCTCTAAGCCACTTGGAAACCCACTGAAATGGACCGTGCAAGAGCAAAACCAGCACCACAAAAACTATGTACAAAACTGAAAATCATACATGCTCCAAATGGAACATGTAGAGTGTGCACAAGCACTTCTTTTACTGAAAGCAAACCTACCTACTTTATTCTAATTGGAAGCAAAGGTGGGCTAAACAAACCCTGCAACTGGTTGTGTAAAATAGCTTCCTTTCTTCAAAATTGGCAACCATGCAACTGATTTGGCATTGAACATGGCTGATTGGATGAATGGAAAATCAACAAGAAGTTGGTCTTCCACCCAAATCATCAAGGTATCAGCTGAAGGAAAATTCAATACCTCTTTTAGTTGCTCTGCATTTGGATTGAAGAGGTATGACAGCTGATCCTTGGTACTTTGTAGCTCACCCTCACGCTTAGAAGCAAGCATGACTGGTTGTGACTTCTCCTTTGGCTCCAATAAAGCCAAATACTTGATTGGGAAAGGTATGGTCCGTTTGATATGCCCATAGCTCTGATTTTCAACTCCAAAAATGGAGTCTTCTTGTAGACCTTCTTGGGTGGATGATGTGGAAGCAATGGTAGAACCCTTCTGCCCTTTCTCTTCCTCCAATGAAGAACATGGAAGATTTAAATCTTCCAATCTTGATTCCAAAGAGCTGTTATAAGATGCAGGCTGCTGCAAATGAATGTTCTCCTTCATGACCACGAGCTCAAGTGTTTGGAATGTGGATGATGAAAGAGAGAATGGTGGAAACTCAACCGGTTCTTCTTCATCAAAAGCAGTCCTCCAAATCGATGAGATAAACTACCTCATTGTTGTCTGTTGTAATTGCTCAACCTCTCCCATGGTGTCCTTTTGCTCTGCAACTTGATCATCATGGTTTCTTTCATCTCTCTAACATTGATTTTGAGAGATCAAAATCTTCTTTAGCACTAGAACTCAAGACGGATGAAGTAGAAATAAGTATTGAAGGTTCTCTTGTAGCACTTGCTTTGCACTCAAAGCGCTTGGATCGTAATTTTCTCCTCCACAACTAGAATGTGCTCCTCTTCTTTTGGATTTGGAGCAGCTTCTCCTTCCTCAAATGTTTGAAGACAATCTTGCTCTTGATTGAACTCTTCCTCCAGCATGAAGTTTTTCAAGTCAAACTCTTCGATCTGCTGCTCTAGAGGACAAGTTGGGACTGCAAGATCTTCTTCTTCTGCTGCAACAAAATCAGTCCTGACCACCATTTGTTCTCCAACTCCAACCTCTTCTAAAGGCTTAACCATCAAGGGGATCTTTGTCATCCCAAATTTAAGAGCCCAACTCTTCAGACTTTGAATTTCTTCATCTTTGTTTGGCTTCTCTTTTTATTGTTGTTTTCCTTGACTGGCATTCTGATTTTTATTCTCCCAACATGGATTTGGGAATGCAAGAGGAGAAGTGGATTATAAATCAATTGATTTGTAAATTTTCCGTGGTGGTGGAGGAGGTAGAAACTCTTGTTTCTTTGGAGGGAATGGCTGTTTGGAAGGAAAAAGGACAGAAGAATCGAGATGTGGTGGAAGACTAGGGAATGGAGAAATGGAATTAACTCCTAGGGCAGCATTGACTGGATCTAGAATTTGAAATTCCGAATGAGATGATGTTGCTTGAGTAATGGGAAGAGAAAAACCAGATGATGGTGTAGAACTTACCCATTGACAAGGTTGTTCAACACCAAGTGTATAGGTCTCTATTTCTGTTGTCCATTGTGCAAGTTGGGGCAGCATCTTCATCATGAAGTCCAGCTTCTCCTGAGGGCTGAAGTGTCTTGGAAAAGGGCCTCCCCATGGACAAGGAGTCCTACAACCAATTCTGAAAGCCTTCATTTGAGCTACTGCTCTTGATTGCACCATCTTCACCTCCATCTTTTCAATTTGTTCCAGCAGATCTACATTTTCTTCTTGACTGCCCTCACAACCAGCATACCCTTGTGCTTGACATGCTTCATATTCAAACTGACTTTGGTACTACTGCTCATATGGGTAGACATGCTGATTTTGAATTCGACCAAAATTCTGATTTGGAGGATTTGTAAAACATGTTGGAGGTGTGATATGCTGTTGTTGTAAATGTGAATTCCATGATGGAAATGAAGTCATGATTGCACAACTTCATGGAATGGAAAAGAATGAAAGAGATGGAAAGAAAGATGGATGGAAATGGATGGAAAATGGGTCTGTAACTCAGAGAATGAGTTATTTACCAGATGGAGTCGCCAGATGTGCTTTTGAAAGTGCCTCCAAAAGGTTGAATCTTTAACAGGAACACACCAACCTATCAAAGATAAAGTGAAAGACCTCTAAGGTCCCACCGGGTGTGCCAAAACTGTTAGGGCAGAAATCACAGCACCCCTGGATGTTGATCAAATTTCTAGGTTGATCATACTAGCATCCAGTGTGATTGCACAACATTGAATCCTTTCTCCAAGTGTGGGACTTGCAAAAATGAGAAAGGAATCTCCAGAGAAGGTTGGTTCCTATTCCTCTGTTCAGATGTACACAAAAATGTAGAGGGTTTACTCAAAATCTAATCTAACTTGTCAAGGAGACAGGGAGAGAGAGAGAAAGAGAAAAAGAACAAAAGCCTACACTAAAACGGTGATACACCAGAGAAGGAAAATGTTGAACATCTATCAAAACTGCTATGAACATAGCTCCAACCCTGCAATGAACATTCAAACGTGCACAAATACCTGCAATGAAGAGAGGAAAGAAGAAAACAAGCGAAAAACGAGAAAGGATGGATAGATGCATCATGAAACATGTTTTTGTTGCTCCAGAAGTTTGCATAGAACATCATTTTAATGGTAAAAGGCAAAAATGCCATTACAGAGCAAGGGAGGAGATTTGAACTCCATTTTCAACCACGGGAAGAAAAGAAAGGAGAGAAGAGTAGAAAAGATGAACCACCATTTTAGAAAGAAGCCCCTCCTTGTCTCTTTTCAGCCATTTCACCTTTTCGCGTCCCACGCATCCCTCACGTACCTTTGGCCTGGATGTCCCGAATGAAAATCTCCTCCTTCGGCTGATTCGGGCTTCTTTGTTCCTATTTGAGGTGAATACATGTGGTGAGATTCCATTCGTTGGTGGCTCTTTCGGATTTTCACATCCCACACATCCCTCATGTACCTTTGGCTCGGATGTCCCAAGTGTCTGGGATAAATACCTACGAACCACTGAAATGGTGTCCTTCAATGAATTGGCTAGTTCACGTCCTCCACATACCTTTGGCCCGGATGTCCAAATGCGTGAAACAAAATAGTTAGACATTTTTTCCCTCTTCGGTTGATTGATTTTCGCATCCCATGCGTCCTGACGTCCCAATTGTCCCACAGACCGCCTGGAGTAGGACTTAGCCGATTTTCTTCATTTTTTCAGCCCCAAGCTTGGTACAACGAACCTCAGTACGAACCAAACCCTTCAAACCTAAAATGCCTTAACACAATCTTCTGCAACCTTATTTTTTTCATTTCTTCCATTTTCTCAACCTGTTGGGATTTCTTCTTGGGTGGGGGAGTTAGAAAAAGGCTGAGGGGACCCCAAAAAACATGATTTTGTGCCTCGAATCAATCTTACTTGCTCGGGATGAATAATCTGATGCATGTTATCAAAATTACCCTGGGGTGAATTTTGGATAACATGTTACGATTGGCATGACTTCTTCTATTTCTTTCTTCTTCTATTTTCTATGTTCCTAGATGAAATTGTAAAACTTCTAAGTTATTGGTTTTGCAACCATTACTTAAAGTCATGTGGAACCATTCTATTAGTTAAGTGATACATGTGTCACTTAAGGAGAAGATAGTTGAGGATGATTGCCAAATGTCATCGTTACTTGTTGTTTATGTTTCAGTTCAGTTTGAGTTTTCCATTTGTACTTTCCCTCCTACATTCTATAAGTAGGAGAAGAACCTCCGGGTTAATCATCGATCAGAATTTGTAAGCAGCAATCCTGTGTTCTAGACTTTGTGCTGAACCCTTGAGAGCAACTTGGAGCAAAGGAATACAAAGGAGTAGGTTTCGGAGAACTTTGTGTCACGGTGTACTGTGTTTCTTGCTTTTAAATCTTAGATCTCTTAAGTAAACTTTGTGTTATTATAGATCTGGATCTAGAGCTGCCTTTGTTTTATAATTCTGTGTGTTCATATCTATTAAATTTCTTACTGTGTGCATGCAATTAGCTCTGCTATCTACTAATTTGGATGCACATCTTCCCCATTTCTTCTCGTATTTCCTTTACTTCGTTCTTCTATAAAATACTTCCTTTCTTGAACAATGCTTACTTTTGTAGAAATTCTTAGTTATGGTTCATGAACTAAGTAGTTAAAGTAAAACCCACGATAGATAATAACACATTTTTATTGAAAAATCTGACATAGGAGCCTCACCAGAGTTAAATAAGGGAGATTTATCTCATGACTTCCTAGGTTATATGTTATGCAAAAATCTAGCCAATTGAGTTTTTGGTGACTCGCTTGGGAAACAACTATCTTTTCGATCAAAGCTTCTTTATTGAAGATCGAGTGTTTTCCATATAAATCTCAACTCGATGAACATCCATTCACCCGATCCGTGAAGGCGCAAGGAAGGATGATCATTTCTTTTGATTTGCGCAGGATAATTTCAAATTCAATCATCCTCCTCAAGTTAGAAGCTACAGATCTAGTCTCTCACCAGGAAGGAGAGTGCACATCCATCCAGATCCGGATCGTATTCAGCATAATTCGGTGGCTAGAATTATCCATCAAGTCTATCAAGTCTACACAAGGAGGAGACGTGCTCAAGTCAACATGGCACACCAGATTGTACCTATTCCATGGGGAGCAGCTTTTGGACCTCTGAACTTGGCTCCACCTATGCATGAGCTGCCAAAGGGATCCAAAAAGAATTTTCCAAAATTCTTTGGAGATGGAAAAAAAAACGGATGATCATTTTGCGGCCTTTTTCATATCCTGTGGTTTCCTTGTAGTAGAGCATGAATATGTCTCAGTCAGGCTCTTCATTGAGACTCTACATGACTTGGGGAGAATGGTTCTATCGGCTAGCCCCTAGCACCATAACCAATTGGGCGACTATGCGTGAGAAATTTTTGAAAAGATTCAAGCCCGCAGAGGATGCTAGTACGTTGATCACCCAACTAATGTAGTTGAAGAAAGATCCAAATGAGAACATGTGGGACTTTATTGCAAGGTTCCAAAGGATTTTGTATAAAATCCCCACTTCTGCTGCATTGAGCGATGAAAATCAAAAGACGTTTTTTATAAATGCTCTATTACCTGAAGTTGGATATCAGCTAAGAAGGGCAAGACCTATAAATCTACTTGAAGCACAAAATGCTGTCGTGGAGGTTGAGGATGACTTGATCATGGCTGGAAAACTCAAACAACCATCTCACAAAGGTGATGGTGCTTCTTCTAGTACTTCAGATCCTTTGTTGCAAAAATTGGCTAATGACATGTTGCAGATCAAGAAGCAGATCTCTCAAGCAGGGAATGTAACCCCCTCAAGAATAGCTCCTACCCGGACCTTTAATGGTCAAAATCAAAATCAAAATCAAAACAGACTTGTTGCTGCACCACAGTGGTTGGCAATAGAAGCTACTCCAAGGAATAACTTGGAAACTAATGAAGAAGATCTCAGCACTGATGAATCATTCGATGATGAAGACTTTATAGATCCCACTGGCGACTCCAATATTGGTTACCTGGACTACGAATATGACGATGGCTATTATGAATCTTTTGAAGATTCTGATGGTCACACTTTTACGGTGTTTACAAGGTCTCAGATGCGCCAAAATGCTGAAGCATCCACAAGCGGCCGGAAAGAGAGAGAAGATCTTGGCCCAGATGTTACTATCTTGAAAAGAGGTAGCACTCTTCCTTCTTCTTTAGCACCTAAGGATAAATGTTCTAATTCTTTCAATTCGCAGCAAAGAGCCAACGCACATCCTATTGAAGCAATTCAAACTTTTAACATAATTGATCACATCAGGAGGAACAAGTACCAAATGTCAGAAGCTGAGTATTTGAGAGCATTTCCTGATCAGCTAAATAGATTGGTCAAATATGTGCAAAGTAATGGTCCTAGCCCAACAAATAATACTTCATGAGGTATCTTGTCAAATCCAAAGAATACTCCTCCTACAAATAATGCGGCAGAAAGTTCTTCTCCTTCTACCTCTTCTCCTGCTACATCAGAAAGGATTGAGCCATTCTATGTGTCTTTGCTCATCAATGGACACAAACTTAGCAATTGCATCTTGTACTCTGGAGCTTTTGACAACGTCATGCCTGCCAAAGTTGTTGATGCCTTGGGTCTCACATTGACAAAAACCATCGGGAGATGTTATTCAATGGAAAGGCAAGTCCCTCTTGTGGGGAAAATCAAAGATGCACATGCAGTACTTGCTTCTTTTCTAGATAAAAGACTGAAAATGACTATCCTTGTAGCAGACATTCCAGTCTCTTATGGCATGTTGTTGAGTAGAAATTTCTGCAAAGAGCTAGGTGGAGAAGTCAAGATGGATTGGTCTTGTGTGCACATACCAATCAAAGGAGTAAATCAGAAGCTGGAACCTGAGAAGAAATCTAAGTACATAGTATCAAAGTCTTGAGGATCCTAGATCTCAGATCTTGTTTTAGGAATCAGATCACGGAGTCTATTATCTAGAAATGGATAAAGAAGAAATTCAACTGGTGATTCAAGAATCACATCAAATTGATAACAAGATTTGGACTCTAGAATTTGATGGCAGCTGTTATTCATTTGGATCTGGCATGGGCATTGTTCTTATCTCTCCTGAAGGGAAGGTGCATGCACACTCCTTCAAATTGATGTTCGAAAATACTAACAATACAACTGAGTATGAAGCGTTGTTGTTAGGCATGGATCAGGCAAGAACAATGGGAATCAAATTATTACATGTAAGAGGAGATGCTGAGCTGATTGTGAAGTAGATAAGAGGCCTCTACCAAGTCAAAAAATACAAACTGTGGCACTATAGAGATCGGTTTCTACTGCTACCCTAGATTTTGTAGCTTTCTCGGTATATTACATTCGAGAGAACAAAATTCAAGAGTTTATTTGCTTGTAGTAGGCTGCAGCCTTGTTGAATCTAGATTAGCCTCCCGCATTCTTTAGACAGGGAGACTACAAGGTGGAGATGGTCTTTCACCCAAAGGTTCCTGACAACGTCTAGCAATGGCAGGTTTTCAACGATGACATGCAGATTGTTGTGTTTCTCCAACAGAAGGACAACTTTGAAGAAATCTACTATGAGGGAAGCAATTCACCTCCTAGGCAAACTACTGTCGAGAGAAATGGATGTGGATGTCTCAAGAAGTTAGGAGATTATCCAACTAAAGGGAAATAAAATTCCCAAAGGCTTGGTATCTCTTGAGGAAATGTTTGATAAGCATGATCAGATGCTTAAGAAAAATGAAGAAAGTGGGGAAGGTTCTTCCTCCAACACACAACTACTAAATTTGGGAGCTAGCAATGATCCCAAATTAGTAAATATGGGTAAGTGTTTCTCAGAGGTTGAAAGAGAAGCTTTTACTGAGCTTCTTAAGAAATATATGGATGTTTTTTCTTGGTCTTACCAGGATCTAAAAACATATCAGCCTGCGGAAGTTCAACACTACATCCCACTTAAACTAGAACAGAAGCCTTTCAAGCAGAAGCTGCGGTGGCACAACCCTACCATTTCGGGAACCATCTTTGCAGAAATCCGGAAGTTGTTAGATGCAAAGATCATCTATCCCATACATCATTCGGAATGGTTGGCCAACATAGTCCCTGTAAGAAAGAAGAGCGGTGAGATTAGGTTGTGCGTGGATTTCCGCAACCTTAATCAAGCTTCACTGAAAGACAACTACCCCATACCCATCATGGATCACACCCTGCAGGTGGTCACTGGATCTGAGATGCTCTCCATGCTTGATGGCTTCTCAGGCTACAATCAAGTCAAGGTGGCCGAGGAAGATCAATACAAAATGGCGTTCATCACACCTTGGGGAACCTTCGCATACCAGAAAATGTCATTCGGCCTGATTAATGCTGGTGCTACATTTCAAAGAGCTATGGATCTAGCCTTTGCTCACCTCAAAGATATAAGCATAGTGGTGTATCTGGATGATCTGACAGTCTTTTCCAAAGATAGAAGCACACACATTTCAAACTTGGAAGAGGTTTTCATACAATGCCGCAAGCATGGTATTTCTTTGAATCCCAAGAAATCCATCTTTGCTGTGACTGAAGGAAAGCTGCTAGGGCACATTGTTTCCAAAGAAGGAACAAAGATAGATCCAGAGCGTGTCAAATCCATTCAAACATTGCCTTTGCCCACATCCAAAAAAGGAGTTCACTCTTTCTTTGGAAAAGTTAATTTTCTTAGGAGATTCATTCCTGAATTTGTTGAGTTGACCCATCATATTTTGAATATGATGAAGAAGAGACAAGATTTTAAATGGAGCAGCGAAGGGAAGGAAGCTTTCAAGAAAATTAAAGAGGCCCTGTTGAAAGCTCCAGTCTTGGTTTCACCCAACTTCAGTAAAGAATTTATTCTTTATTGTTATTCCTCCGAACACACCATGTCAGCAATACTAATGCAGAAAAATCAAGAGGACGCAGAAGCTCCTATTGCTTTCATGAGTATGCCTCTTAAAGCCTATGAGTTGAAATACACTCCCATGGAAAAGCATGCATATGCAGTAGTGAAAGCATGCAAAGCATTCAGGTATTATATTCTTTCCTTGCACACTGTGGTTTTGGTTCCAGATACTGCAGTTAAATCTATCCTTACTCAACAAGAGTTAGGATTGTTGAGAGGCACATGGGTGACAAAGGTTCAAGAATATGACCTAGATATTAAACCAACAAAGCTGGTTTGAGGAAGAGGTCTGTGTGAATTAATGATAGAGATGAAAACATCGTGTGCAGTGGATCAAGATGAGATAGATGGAGATTTGTCTGCAGTACTTTTTATAGATCTGGTAGAAGAGTGGTACAGTAACATTGCTTACTTTCTGACATATGGAGAATGCCCAGATCAACTTTCCAGAAAAGAGAAACAAACCATCAAACTGAAATCCAAAGATTTTTTTCTTTGGGATAATGGTTTGTACAAGAGGGGAATTGATGGTGTATTTCTCAGATGCATCGATAAAGCTCAACAGGATCAGCTACTTCAATAGTTTCATGACATGGCTTGTGGTGGTCATTTCTCAGCCCGAGTCACTACACACAAGATCCTCAGAGCAAGGTATTACTGGCCCACCCTTTTTCAAGATACTGCAGAATGGGTAGCTAAGTGTCAAGCATGCCAACATTTTGTTGGGCATGTGAAATTGCCTGCATTACCTCTAAAACCCATTGTGATTGAAGAACCTTTCCAATAGTGGGGAATGGATTTTATTGGTATGCTTAACCTAGCTTCCAGTGCTGGTCACCATTACATTCTAACAGCTACTGATTATTTTAGTAAGTGGGTAGAAGCTATTCCTGTGAAGAATGCCACTTCCGCGAAGTGTGCAATTTTATAAAAGAAAATATTATTGTCAGGTTTGGCGTGCCCAGCAAAATTGTAGCAGACAACGCTCCAAATCTTTCTTCTGAGGAGTTGGTGGAATTTTGCTACACTTATGGGATCCAGCTGGTTCATTCCTCAAACTACTATCCACAAGGGAATGGTCAAGCTGAATCTAGTAATAAAAACTTGGTAACTATCATGCGCAAGCTTGTAATGGAAAATCAAAGGACTTGGCATAAAAATTTGTTTGATGCATTATGGGCCAATAGGATCACACCAAAAAGGGCGATAGGCATGTCCCCATTTCAGCTGTTGTACGGTAGAGACACGGAGTTGCCTCTTACGTTAGAACTACTCGCCCAAAGAACTTTCTAAGACCTGGAGGATTCCACTTTCACGGATGCTATTGATAAAAGAATTATGTACCTGACTGAATTGAGGGAAGTACAAACTCAAGTTGCAGATAGGTTGACAGAGCATCAAAGGAAGGTGAAAATCATTTTTGACAAAAAGGCCAGGGAAAGAAAGTTTGAAGTCAATGACTGGGTCCTTCTATGGGACAAAAGAAGAGAAACAAAAGGCATGCATGGAAAGTTTGATTCACTATGGAAAGGGCCTTTTGTGATTAAAAGGATCGTCGAAGCAGATAGCTTCATTCTTGCTCATCAGGATGGAGTTGAATCACCATTGCCTTTCAATGGGCAACACTTGAAGCTATTTCGGACATGAGAAGCAGGGTAAAACCTGTATGTACATAAATAAATCTTTGTTTGTTTTTCCTTGTTTTGTCTTGTTTTGGTGTTGTGTTGTGTTGTGTTCGTTTGCCTGACCCCATGCCCAAAGGACAAGATACGAAACCAGAGATGCTGGGATCTCATCTTTTCCTTTGTCATTTTGACAGAGAAAAAGATGTCCACAGACAGAGCTGATTGGTGTCACCCAGATTTCACCCTAAAATCTGTGACTACCCTATCTCGAAATTTTTCGTACTTTTAAAATAATGGGTCATTTTGTGTTTTTATTGCCTGAAAGTTCTTGTATTGCTATAGACACCAAATTTAGGTCTTACGACACCCTTTACCCCATATCTCGTCCCACAACCTAACCCTACCTCACCACCTAAAGCCTTACACACCTAATGATTTATTAATTACCTTATAATTAATAAATCCACATCTCCAAACCCGCCACCTCATCTCACCACCTCACCATGACCTAGCCCTAACCCTAAACCAACCTAATTAAGACCTATGACTTGGTCCAGACCCACACCCATGACTCATTACCCCTCACCCACACCAAAACGAGCCTAATAATGACTTGACCAAGCCCACAACTGATCCCTCGAGAGAAAAGGAGGGAAAGATGGCTATTTTACTAAAAATATCCACTTTGACCTAACCGACATCGATTCCTACTCGACCGCCATCGGTTACGTAACCGTCATCGATTCCCTATTAATGACCTCCCCCAACCAAAAATAAAGGATCCGAATTCATTTTGGCAGAAAGAGAGAAGTGAACAAGCGAAGAGGTTCAGAGAGAAGAGCATCGAGTCAAGACTCGCAATAGAGCAACATGATTGCTTTCACCCTTATTCAAGCATTGGAAAGACTGAGGATAGCTTCATCAGCTCACTTTCCAATACCGGATCATCCCAACTAAGCCTTACTATCGCCACCACATTCCTTAGACCTATATCTTCATCAAGAACCAGTACGTATTATCTTTTAGTTCTTTGTTATCATTTTGCTTTAATTCATATTAAATGGGGAACTGACCACCTTCGAAAGGAAGTCTAATATTTCTTGGGCCTAAGGCAGTTCCCTCACCTATTGTCTAACTAAGATCTGGTGGTCTTGTATTCTTACTTATAGGTAGTCCTTCCCAGACAAAAAGGAGTTCTTCACAATCGATCTGATCTCTCTACGGTATGCGCACACCTTCCCAACATTCAACAGGTATTCCTCCTAGCCCTAACCCTTATCTGTTTCTCAAGAGAATGAAAGGATAGAAGCAACTCTATTCTCGGAACAAAATTCTGTGCGAAACATTTTGGCATGCCCGGTGGGACCCATTTCGGGTTTCTTTCTTTCTTGCTTGCTTTCATATAGGGAGCATACTTGCTGTTTCTTTCTTCTAAATATTCACAAAATATTTTGTCATTTTGGTAAAAGAATTTGTCTTTCTTTAGCATCTTTGCATTAGTGAAATTCATCTTCTTTGCTTCATCGAATATCATTTTCGATTTGGGTTTAAAACATGTGCAACCTATTCTTGTTTGCTGTTTTTAATTCTAGTGAACATAGATTAAGTAACAGGTCGTACACGTGGGGGTGATATCCACGGTATTGATGAGAAATTAATCTTACTCTCACTGCACAACACATACCAAATCACATCATAATCAACACAACAGCTCAAACATCCCCCCTTCCCGCGGTATTCCTCCGCCCGATTGAGGTAGCCTTATGAGCCAAAACAAACTTGACATCTCCCTTAGGTCTCTTGTTTAGGATTGACATCATCTAGCGTCTAAGGCATAAGCCCAAAGTGATTAAAACTAATCCTAGGGTTAGTCTATTGATTTTCTTGTGCATCTTTCTTGTTTTTAGTTATGTTTCTCTGTCATACACTATTTCAGTGATCACTTCAAGATAGTTTGGTAGGTATATTAAGCATTGTTATCCCCAAACCAGCAGCTTCTTACATCCTCTCTTTTCTTTCATAGTGATCGACACCGGTCCCATACTACCGACATCGGTTATATGAGTGATATCAGTTACTGTGTTTAACAGTTCTTGACACACCAACAACCTATCAATTCCAACATTTTGTTGTTGTTTTCATTCCAGATTGATTAAATCCCTGTTATGTCCTCTTGTCCATGGTTATTATCACCCGGAAACAAGCAACAGCCATGGTTTCACATGCCTGTTCCGTGCCTTTTCCTGAGTCACCCCCTTCACATCCTATGGGGAATCCTACGAGATACCAGTAATTTTCCCAAGATCCCTGTAGGAGATAAGGAATTTGCCAAATTTTTGGATGCTAATCCTAGCACCGTACAATATTATTTGTCTCATACCCCTGACTGTACACGCAACGGTCAGCTCCTCGTTGGTATGCCTATTAGTATCACCACTCACTTAGCCCCTTCCCCACCTAATAAATTTGCCTCACATCTTCATCCTTAGCCCCATCTCCCAGCCTCAAGTAGCTTCGGTGGTTCATATTGCACCAATTGGTTTTCTTTGGTTAATCTAGGACCCCACATATCACTACCATCCACCGCTTGCCCTACCTCATCTCTCTCGTAGGTTGCCTCTTTCATCACTTGCTCTCTACCACCTATACACATGAGATTTCCCTCAAAAGCTCCGCCCACCTTTTCATTTCCACAAATTCATCCGGTGGCCTTAACCTATTGTTACAAATCAGCAACACCCTTGGATGCAAATCAAGTTTCTAAGTTGATGTTTCAGGCATCTAATGTGATTGCACAACATTGAAACCTCTCTCCAAGTGTGGGACTTGTAAAATGAGAGAGGAATCTCCATATTAGAGGCTGGTTCCTCAAACTCCTCTGATCATATATGTTATTTACACAATTGCAGAGGTTTGAATCCTAATCCTACTCTAAATTCCAAGGAGACAGAGATAGAAAGTGCAAAAATTGAAACTAAACTAATAGGTGATACACCAAAGGAGTGGTGAACACTTCTTGTTCATGAAAATTGACACAATTTCATGAAATGCAACATGAAACATCATACATAGGCTGATAAGATGTAATTAGAGGTCTGAAATGAAGCAAGACAATACAAACAAAGGACTGAAAATTGATCACAGAGTCTACACTATCATTTTCACTATCAAAATCCTTGCATTTGCAACATCAAAGAGGCATAAACCTATTACAATCATGAAGAAGGTATGATACTTGCAAAAATCACTTGTTGAAGGTGAAAGAAGAAGCTTGTTATCCAAAAAAATGTTCAACCCTAAAAAAATGAGCCAAATCGGCTTTTTACAATGCATGGGTCGAGCCCAGGAGAGAGAAAACATGTAAAAACATGTGGGAGCCATTCCCCATTGAATGAAGATGCATTAAAATAGCATGGGCATCCTTACAGACCCATGCCTTGACATTTTTGGCCATGCTGAAGAAGAATGCGACCCATTTTGCATTAAAACTGGTTGTTGAAACGTCATTTCTGGCCATTACCACGTGCCAGAGACATTTCTTGATTTTCTCTCTCCAAACTAAACCAAAATGAAAAAAATACCACAAAATCTTGTATATAATTTCACCATCTTTCCATTGATATAAAGAACGTGAAAATCGAGCTCTGGATCGAAAGTTATGGCCATTTGAAGATTTAGGGCAAAAATAGGGCCAAAAATGGAATGGCGGGGAAAAAATTTGAATTTTACCCCTTTTTGCATTTTGGAAAATTTTCCAAAAAATCCCCGCACTCTGCCATTTGGATGACACGTGTCTAGGCTCTGATTGGCCGTGGGCTCATCCTTTGAAATTTTTCTTTCGGGCCCTTCCTTAAAATTTTTGCCACTTGGACACGTGGCACTATTTTATTGGCTCGGGCCTGAGGGGCGCAATTTGCCTTTGAAAATTTGACATTTTTCACTTTGGGAAAATTTCCCATTTTCCCCTGCACTCCACTTGGCCAGGACACATGGCGAGATTCCATTTTGATGGGGGGCCAAAATTGTGGGCCAAAACTTACCCTTTGGATTTTTCGTGCAAAACATTTTGTCAAAAATTCTAATTCTTCCCCCGCTCTGTCGATGTGGACCTCCTTGGACACGTGTCACATTGTGATTAGGCGGTGGGAAAATGGGTGAAAATTTCCTTCTTTGAAATTTCAGCCAAACACTTAGCAAAAAAATTTCCAATTTTCCCCCCCGCGCTCCAATTTCCGATTCCTTATGACACGTGTCATGTTTTGATTGGCCAGCGGGGCCATCTCTTCAAAATTTACCTTACGCCAACACTTAGCCGATTTTCCCAAAAATTTTCCCTGGGACACGTGGCAGCTCTGATTCATCGGCGGCGGCCCGCGGAAGAATTTTTCTTTGAAACCTACACCAAAACACTTGGAAAAACAAAATTTTCCTTCGACCCCCGCTACTTTCTGGGACACGTGGCACGCTTCGATTGGCCGCTTGGGCCTTCTAGGGAAATTTTCCCACAAAAACTCTCCCGAGCCATAACTTGAAAAATATGTGGAGTTAGGAGGAAACTTTACCTTTCTTGGAAAGATGAGAAAGAGCTCTATCTAATGGTGCCATTTTAGAAAGATTTTGAGTGCCTAAAAATAAAAAATGGAGACTGAGGCATAAGAGAGGTAAGAACACAAGGAGTTAGCCACAAAAATGAGCAGGGGCACATTTTGGATAACAATTTTGGTGACTCAGAGGGGTCATCTTCCTGCTAGATGAAGATAATAGTTTCCTAAAGCAGCCCATTGGGCATGGAGTCATAAAATTTTCTATTTGGAACCCCAAATGACTTAGAATGTTGTAAGGAGGAAGATGGAATATCACCTGATGGAGGCAAGGACTACAAAACATCTCCAGGGATAGCAAGTCTATGCCAAAGCACTTAGGGAAAGCAAAACAACCTACACAAAACAATGTGCACAAGCACTTGGAGGAATGAAAACCTAAGCTAATATTTACAAGGTGGAGAATTTCCCTTTAGTAGCAATGCTTTAGATAGATTCCATTGACTGGAATCTGCAGTTCTTCGCCATCCAATGAAGACAATTGGAAGGCATTGTTGTCCTTACACTTTGTGACCATGTATGGGCCACTCCAAATGGCATCAAATTTTGAATGCCTTCCCGGTTTTGCTCTATCTGCATCCCATTTTAACACTAGATCTCCAACTTGGAAAGATCTACTCTTGGCCTTCCTATCAAAGGTCTTCTTGATCAAAGCTTGATCCTTCTCCATTGCTTGGGATGCCTGATCTCTGATCTCTTGGAGCTCCATCAACTCTGCATATCTCACCTCCATGGGCCCAAACTCTAGCAACTCTAACTGCTTCATGAGTTCCAATGTTGGCAACTCAAGTGACATGGGAAAGATTGCCTCTCTTCCATAAACAAGCTTGAATGGAGAGTTACCTGTGGATCTCTTGGGAGTTATCCTATCAGCCCATAAGGCTGATTTCATTTGGTATGCCAAGACCTCGATTCTCATAAAGAGTCCTCCTAATGATCCTCAACAAGTTCTTTTTGTAGATTCAGCACTAGCCATTACCCTGAGGGTAGTAGTTTGATGAAGTACTTAGGTAGATCCCGTTCTTGACAGCCCACTCAGTCACCTTGGATCTAATGAATGCTAATGCATTATCTGAGATTATTGTAGCAGGTATGCCAAATCTGGTTACTATCCCCTCATAGAAGTCTAAGATGCTAGACTCATTTACTTCCTTGAGTGCTACTGCTTCAGTCCACTTGGTGAAGTAGTCTGTGGCTGTCAAAATCCACTTATGCCCTTGGCTTGAATTGGGATTAATGACTCCAATGAAGTCCAAACCCCATTGCATGAATGGCTGGTCAACTGAAATTGGATGCAATGGAAGGGCAACAAGCCTCTCTTTACCTGTGAAGAATGCACAATTCTTGCACCTTTTGATCCACACAAAGCAATCACTGAAAATCTTGGGCCAATAATAACCAGCCTTCATGATTTTTAGAGCTGTCACTCTTGGTGCAAAATGACCACCAGCTGGTCCACCATGGAACTCTTCTAACACCCTATGAATCTGATTTGTGCTAATGCATCTCAGCAACACTCCATTCACATCTTTCTTGAACAAAACACCATCTACTATGGCATATGGGACAGCCTACAATCTGAAGTGTCTTCTTTGGGTCTTGTTCATCTCTGGAGGGCATAGGCCTGTGCTTAGGAAGTGCATTATACCTTGGGTCCAGCAAGGAGTGGGGACAACATTATCCTCTTCTTGAGTGCTACCTTGCACATGGCTGTCTTGAACTGTCAAAACAGCCTCTTCTTTATTGCATACTCCTTTTTGCTTGCCCAGAATCAGCTACTCACACAATCCTTTTCCTCTTACCAACTTGGTGACCTTGATCTCAATGTCATACTCCATGACACGAGTGATCCAACCTGCCCTTTTCTCATTCAAATCCTTGTTGAGGAGGAAGTCCTTTACTCCCGCATGAGAGACCAACAACTGAACCTTGTTGTTTGAGACTAGATGCTTGAATTTCTTCAAGCTTCTGATTACTGCAAGTACATGCTTCTCAATAAAATAATATCTCACCTCATAGTCATCTAGGATTTGGCTGAAGAAAGAAATTGGCTGCTCATCATTGTCCTTGTTCTGCTGTACCAAAATGGCAGAAATAGTATCATTACCTCCAAATGCATAGAGGATGAAATCCTTGGAGAAATCGGGTTGATGAGAGTTGGTGCTTGGGAGATGGCTTCTTTGATTTCTTCAAAACTCTCCTTGCCTTCTGCTGTCCACTTGAAAGCCATGCTTTTCTTTAACATTTTGGTGATAGGTTTGACAAGGGCTGCAAAATCTGGGACAAACCTCGAACAAAGTTTATTCTCCCCAAGAAACTTTGAAGGGCCTTCTTGTGGCTTGGAAATGGTAGTGCTCTTATGGCTTCAACCCTCTCTGGATCAATTGCTAATCCTTCTTTGGAGACAATATGGCCAAGGAGCTTTCCTTCATGTGCTAGGAAGATACACTTCTTAGGATTCAAAGACACTCCAAATCTCCTGCACCTTTGGAAGACTTGTCTCAAATGAGAGAGGTGGTCTGCTGCATTCTTTGAAAAAATAGTGATATCATCAAGGTATATCAGCACCACGTTGTTAATCAAACCTTTGAATGCCATGTCCATTGCTCTTTGGAAGGTAGCTCCAGCGTTGGACAGCCCAAATGGCATTTTCCTGTATGCATAAGTTCCCCATTTGGTTGTGAAGGCTATCTTGAACTGATCTTCTTCCTTCACCATAATCTGATTGTAGCCAAGTAGCCATCAAGTAGTGAAAACCTCTCGGAGCTAGCCACAACTTGCAAAATTTGCTCCATAGAAGGGAGTGGGTAATGGTCCTTGAGAGATGCTCTATTCAAGTCTCTGAAGTCAACACACAATCTGATCTCTCCACTCTTCTTTCTAACTGGAACTAAGTTGGCAACCCAACTAGAATGCTTGATTGGGAATATGATTCTTGACTCAATCAACTTGTTCAATTCCTTCCTCATGAGAGGTTCCATGTGTGGATTGACTGGCCTTTGTTTCTGCCTGATGGGCTTAGTATTTGGATCCAACTCAATGGTGTGCTGAGCTAACTTGGGATTGAAACCTTTCAAATCTTGTAGCTCTAAGCAAACACATCAGGGAACTCTTGACACAGCTGTATGAACTCATACCTTTCTTGTTCAGTTGTCATCTTTCCAATTTGCAATGGTTTGTTCTCTTCCACCAAGATGGATACTGAATCTTCTCTCTTGACCTGAATGTTTGCTTTCTCTTTCCTAAACTGATCATTGGGATTGAAAATGGACTCCAAAGTGATAAGTCCCTTGGGTAGCTTGTTAGTTCTCAGTTGTACCACTTGGTCACCATACTGTTGTTCCAATTTTTCCTGATTTTTAGCTGAGAACTTAGCTTCTTCTTGTAAGAAATGGATGATTTGCTGGTCATTCTCAAACACTTGCCAACTTACATTGTTATCCGGCACTGAAGGCCTCACAATCACATGGATGTTTGGTTGTACCTTGTCCTTTTGAATGCTTTCCACAATATCAAAGGCTGCCCCAACTTTCTGCAAGCCTGTCAGCAGCTTGGTTTTCTTTTCTAGGAATGGATTTTATGCTAAAGCCCTCAAAATATTCAATGAGGTCCCACACCCTATTCTTGTAGCACTTGAGTAGATTATTCTTGACAGCATGCTGCCCCTTAAATTGGTTTACAATCAATTCACTGTCACCAAAGACTTGCAAGTTCTTTATTCCTCTCTTTATTGCCCAATGCATCCCTTGCACCAAGGCTTCATATTCAGCAGTGTTATTGGAGCATGTAAACTGAAATCTAAAATATGAATAGTACTTTACTCCTTGAGGTGAAATAAGCATAGCTCCACCTCCTGCACCTTGTCTACTCCTTGATCCATCAAAAAACAGCTGCCATACCTCATTGTCATCCTTGTGGTTTGGCTTGGTGATGTTAGGAATGGGCTGATCTTCTTGATGTATGCAATAGACCCCTAGCTCAGATTCTTCTACTTCTTGATAAGGATCAAAAGCATGCACCTTGTTTTCCCATTCATCAAGAGTTAGATCCGGGATGCTTCCAACCTTGGTGTCAACTTCATCAGTGCTTGGGTGATCTTCTTGATCAAATGCCGAATAGTTGGCATTGATCTGACTTGGAGTGTAGGGCTCAATGTGGAAGTTTGCAATAGGTTCAAACCTGATTGTAGCTTTGGTTCCATACCTCATTCTAAATAGCATGTGTGACCAATCAGTAGACAAATATCCTCCAATCTTGGCTGTGAAATCTCTTGACAAACATAGGGCAAAGAGTGGTGGAAGGTCTATAACTGATACATCTTGTAAAACAACAACATTTGGACATGCATGTAAGGTAAGACTCAAGTTTCTAATCACCCAACTATTGTTCTTTGTTGTCCCATCCAATTGCACTACCCCTTTGGATATGGTTTCATATTGAAGTCCTAGCTGATCAACTATTTGCTTGGGCATCAGCGAGCTACTTGCCCCGGAATCAATCATGCAATTGTGCACCAATTGGTTTCAATGATTAATGAGACATAAAAAGGAGGGGGCTTCAACATTTTACCTTGCTTTATCCTCCATGATTCCCTTTGGGCTGGCAGCATTTGTGAGCACCTTCTCTTGCATTTGGACTTGCTTTGATTCAAATTTGCCAGTCCTTCATGGCAGCTTGTAGCAAATCTCTCTGGCCTAGGATAGATAGGGATTCCCACATTGATATATTTACATTTGTCTTCTTCATCTGATCAATGATACTAAATGGTGATGAAGGATCTCTTTGTTGTCCCTTGGTTTGCATATTCATCCCTTGCATGTGGGCAGCAACAACTGGTATTTGAGTTGGTCTAGGAGTTGTTCTTGGCTGCCCTTGTGCATTTACAACTGGATTTTGTTTGCCAACCATTTGTGGAGCCATAAAAGGTTGTGGATTGGTTGGAGCTAATGGCTGTTCTTCACCCAAATTCCTTCTTTTTGACCTTGTGTTGGCTGCAACACCTTGAGAGACTATTTGATTTATGCCACAAAAATCCTCTGCCTGCCAGTTCACAAGTGTGGTGTCATTTGGAGCTGATTGCTGCTGGAATGTTTCTTGTTGTTGGTTGTTTCCTTGACTGCCCTCACCCTCCACACCAGTAGTTGTCACCATTAATGCTTGATTCAAGGCACCGTTGAAGCACATAGATTGGTTGTGAGGTTCATTGCATGGAAAACACCAATCATACTCCTAAGAAATGTTGTTTTGTGTTGGCACCAATGCCTTAGAGGCAGATATAGCATTTGGATTATAGGGCTGAAATGGTCTATTGGTAGGAGGCCTTGCTTGATTTAGATTTGCAGTTGGATTGGGTGGTCTATGAGGTTGATATGGCTGCTGTTAGGCTGAGCTTGAGGCTGGAAGGAAGGTCTAAAACTTTGGGCTTGTTGCCTCTTGAGAGTAACCAGCTCATTACCTAAATTTTACAATTGCTTCATGACTTCTTGAAGCTCATTTGGGGCACTTGGAGATGAAGTAGAAGCTTCATTTGAACTCTGATTTCTAGGAGTGGGAGAAGGAGCCAAATTAGGTGCTTGATTAGTGTTTGGGCTCTCTAAACTTGGAAACAATGGCATGGGAGGTCTAGGGGCTAGTTTGCCAGCTTGGATCAAACAATTTTCAGCCCTAATGGCAATGTTATAAGCCATAGGGATAGTTATGCCTCCCATGGACTGAATCAACATAGAAATATCAGAATTTAGAGCTTTGAGATAGTAAAGAAAAGCACCTTCTGTTGTTGGCCTGACTGCCACTGGAATTCTCTCCCAAGTCCTTTGAAATCTGAAGTTGAAATCAGTCAGCTGCTCATTGGGAGCTCTCTTGATGGTTGTCAGCTGCTCCAAAAGAGACAAGTTGTCTCCCTTCTCTCCAAATTGCTCATGAAGTGCTACACATAGCTGGTTCCAATTTTGAATAGAACCTGAGGCAAGGCTTCTAAACCATTGCAAAGCCTTCCCCTTGAATGAAGATGCTAGCAATTTGACAGCAACTTGCATCTCATTGATTTCATGAATTGCACAAAGGTTGGCAATGTCTTTAACATGATCACCAGGAGTAGTCTGATTCTCTCCAGTGAAGTATGGAATGTTCTTCAAGGCTGCAATTGGAATTGGATTTTGTGCATTGAGAGCAAGTGGGCTGCTCCCAGTGAAATTGACATAGGGGTTGTTTTGTGCCATTCTAATTGGTCTTAGAACCCTTGTTGACTGAATGAAAGGCCTACTAGGTGGAGGAGTTGAGAGAGTTCTGTTTGGTGGAGATGGAGACCTTTGAATCCTTCTTCCTCTTTTCCTTCTTCTTGGAGATAACTACAGATATTCAAACAACACCTCTTCTTCTCCAGCTCTTGACCTTGTAGTGATTCTTCTCATGAGTTTTCAAGTCTGCACTGCTAAAACCAGTTGATTCTTCCCCTTGGAGTCACCAGATGTGCAATTTATAGCTCTTTTAAGCAAGAAAATTGCAGCAGATGCACATCAACTTTGCTGCAATGAAAATGAGACCTCTAAGGTCCCACCAGGTGTGCCAAAACTATTGTTGCAAATCAGCAGCACCCCTGGATGCAAATCAGGTTTCTAAGTTGATGTTTCAGGCATCCAGTGTGATTACACAACATTGAAACCTCTCTCCAAGTGTGGGACTTGTAAAATGAGAGAGGAATCTCCAGATTAGAGGTTGGTTCCTCAAACTCCTTTGATCAGATCTATTATTTGCACAATTGCAGAGGTTTGAATCCTAATCCTACTCTAAATTCCAAGGAGACAGAGATAGAAAGTGTAAAAATTGAAACTAAACTAATAGGTGATACACCAAAGAGTGGTGAACACTTCTTGTTCATGAAAATTGACACAATTTCATGAAATGCAACATGAAACATCATACACAAGATGATAAGATGTAATTAGAAGGTGCGAAATGAAGCAAGACAATACAAACAAAGGATTTGAAAATTGATCACAGAGTCTACACTTTGTCATTTTCACTGTCAAAATCCTTGCATTTGCAACATCAAAGAGGTAGAAACCTGTTACAATCATGAAGAAGGTATGATACTTGCAAAAATCACTTGTTGAAGGTGAAAGAAGAAGCTTGCTATCCAAAAAAATGTTCAACCCTAAAAAATGAGCCAAATCTGGCTTTTACAATGCATGGGTCGAGCCCAAGAGAGAGAAAACATGTAAAAATGTGGGAGCCATTCCCCATTGAATGAAGATGCATTAAAACAGCATGGGCATCCTTATAGACCCATGCCCTGACATTTTTGGCCATGCTGAAGAAGAATGCGACCCATTTTGCATTAAAACTGGTTGTTGAAATGTCATTTCTGGCCATTACCACATGCCAGAGACGTTTCTTGATTTTCTCTCTCCAAACTAAACCAAAATTCAAAAATACCATGGAATCTTGTAGATAATTTCACCAGATTTCCATTGATATAAAGAACGTGAAAATCGAGCTCTGGATCGAAAGTTATGGCCATTTGAAGATTTAGGGCAAAAACAGGGCCAAAAATGGAATGGCGGGGAAAAATTTGAATTTTACCCCTTTTTTGCATTTTGGAAAATTTTCCAAAAATCCCGTGCTCCACCATTTGGATGACACATGTCAGGATCTGATTAGCTATGGGCTCATCCTTTGAAATTTTTCTTTTGGGCCCCCTTAAAATTTTTTGCCACTTGGACACGTGGCACTATTTTATTGGCTCGGACCTGAGGGGCGCAATTTGCCTTTGAAAATTTGACATTTTTCACTTTAGGAAAATTTCCCATTTTCCCCCGTGCTCCGCCTAGCTGGGACATGTGGCGAGATTCCATTCGTTGGTGGGGGCAGCGGGCCAAAACTTTCCCTTTGGACTTTCGGCAAAACATTTTGCCAAAAATTCTAATTCTTCCCCCCGCTCCACTAGTGTTGACCTCCTTGGACACGTGTCGCATTGTGATTAGGCGGCGGGAAAATGGGCGAAAATTTCCTTCTTTGAAATTTTGGCCAACACTTAGCCAAATTTCCAATTTTACCCCTGCGCTCCACTTTCCAATTCCTTATGACACATGTCACGTTTTGATTGGCCGCGGGGCCATCTCTTCAAAATTTCCTTGCGCCAACACTTAGCCAATTTTCCCGAAAAATTTCCCTGGGACACGTGGCGGCTCCTGATTCATCGGTGGGCCCCATGGGAAGAATTTTTCTTTTGAAACCTACGCCAAAACACTTGGCAAAAACAAAATTCTCCTCCAACCCCGCCACTTCACGGAGACATGGCACGTCCCGATTGTCACTTGCGGGCCTTCTAGGGAATATTTCCCACAAAAACTCCTAGAGCCATAACTTGAAAAATACGTGGAGTTAGGAGGAAAACTTTACCTTTACGGAAAGATGAGAAAGAGCTCTATCAATGGTACCATTTCCAAAATATTTTGAGTGCCTAAAAATAAAAATGGAGGCCGAGGCACAAGAGAGGTAAGAACACAAGGAGTTAGCCACAAAATGAGCGAGGGGCACATTTTGGATAACACAACCTCTTATATAGGACACCCTTATTCGGCTGCCCCAACACATTCATCACCATTATCTTATCAACATTCAATCCCACCATTTTCTAGTAGCGGCTCTTGGACCAATCCTCCTCTGTTTACAATGACAACACCATCATCTAACCCAACCAATGATTTAATCAAATAGATGATGGACAAGATGCAAAATCTTGAGGCTTCTGTTTCAGGAAGTTGTAACACCCTGACATACGAGAAAGTTTTCGGGAGCCTATTCATCCTTCTGTCCCCCTTCATACATATCCTCCTCAATGGGAATTACTGAAATTTACTCACTTTAATAGTAAGGAGGACCCTCAACAACACTTGCGATCGTTCAGACATGCCTACTATCTGATTGCTCATGACGATGCCTTACTACTCCATACCTTTCCCATGTCCTTATCAGGACCTACCTTGGAGTGGTACAGTGCTTTAACCCAACATTCAATCTTCTCCTTTAACCAGTTAGCCCAATATTTCTTGGATCACTTCTCCATCAATATTGCCAAGAAAGTATCCATTACCAACCTCTATGCCATCGACAATTTGAAGATGAGTCTATTGCAGATTTCATTGGACGATGGCGGGGCCTCATCAACCAACTTACTTATGCCTTACCTCAGGCCGAGCTCATCGAACTCTTTACACGGGCCTGTGCTAAACACATTTCTCCCACCCTCCAAATTCAAACTTTCCGCACCTTTTATGAGGCCTTTACTATGGCTCGGAAACTAGAGATTTGAGCCTTAGAGGAAGAGAAATTGAGGTTACGCAATAAAAGCTCAAATTTCGGACCCAAGACTCTACCACCAAACCCAACACCACCAATTATCACACATTGGCTGTTTTGAAATCAAAGGGTGCCATACACGCTATGACAGTCAAATCTCAAGCACTGTCTAATACCCAGCCGAAAGCCACCTATAAGTATAAAGATGAGCCCATCAACTATACTCCCTTGGGAGAAACTTATGGTGTGATCTTAGACAAATTGATTAAAGCAGGAGCTATCACCTTGCCTTCTATTAAACCTCACTCCGTGTTTGATTCCACCCATGCTATTCCTTCTTGGTATAAAGAAAATGACTTCTGTAACTTCCATCGTGTGAAGGGACACAGTCATGAAAAATGCAAGATGTTGAAAAATATAGTGCAGGAAATGGTTGATGCAGGGGATATAACTCTCGATAATCCTAATGCCCCCACTAATAAAAATTTAAAAATATTCAACAAACCATTTCCAAACCATGCATCTAATAGTAACACAAATCAAGACACCTCAACCGAGGAGAAGAGTGTGCATGAGATCCATGTGATTTTCAACTCCCAACCCAGGGATTCCATTGAGGAAATTCTGAATCAAGCTTCTTCACCAACACAGGGATTTTTTCCCCCTTCTCCTTCATCAGGACAAGAGGACAGTCCCGCTATTCCTTTACCTATAAAGGAATTAACTACCCAGAGTTCTCTTCTCACAAATGAAGCTTCTTACACCACATCCCTGCAAGATTGTGAGCGGATGTTATCTAACTTATCTATTTCCCAAACATCTCCTTCCACCACTCTTGCTGCAACAGAAGAAGGCTTGCCACTTTTTCTGTCACCCTTAAAGGAGAAACCCCTTGAGCCTACATCACCAAACTCCTCAATCATAATGGATCCCCTCGAACATGCCCTCCTACCTATTAGTTCTTCATCACCTAAATCTTTCCAGTGACCGGTTGACCTCTTAGTACCCATTGATACGGCGCCTCATTTACCCCCTGTATCACACCCACAGTGGACCGGAATCACAACCCATCTCTCTTCCATACCAAATTTCCTATTCACACGTGAAGAGTGTCATCCCTCAGAAGATAGACAAGCCTTATGGGAGCGCTTGAGTACACCCTGCTCTACTCAAATGCAGATGACTAATCCAGACACCTCTACCATATACCCGAGGTGTTTACAAAATCTCAAAATTCCTATGTCCTCATTTTCACCCCCCTCATCTCTATCAAATCCCTCAGCCACCTCTATCAACCTAACCAAAACTTCCCTTACGCTTGGAACTTCACCAATTCCTAGCCTGACACACCCACCTAAATGTTTAGATTTATCCAAAAATACTGCCATCAATCCACCTAGGAGATAGACCCAATCTCCTCGAGTCCAATCTATGCCTCTTCCACAACTAAAACCCTTACCCCCGATCACACCGATACAACAGGCTCGGCTTCACCTTCACCATCACACCTACCTTCTATATTAGGGCCTCACCCCTCCACCTTGCCACAATACACCTTGCCTCCCACATCTTCTTTAACATGACCTATACCTTTTGCACCCCTACAGACACTCACGGGTGTATCAACACTGTCGCCCCAAGTATCTCACCTACCTGCCAACCCTAAGCAAACTCGATCATCGAAGGACTTGTTTGTTGTCACTCCTCTTTCCCCGTGGTTGTTTCCTGCCACCACGTCAGCTGGGGCCTCATCATCTAACTAGCTAAACATAACTTCTATGCTAGAAGAAACCACACCTAGTTAAAACCACTCATCAAAATCCCTTGCCTAAATCACCACCTGTACGAACCACTCACACCCAACCCTTACCAAAACAATCAAAAATCTCACCCACTCAATCAACAGCCTCATCTTCATCTGAATTTGACCCACTCAAAGGATCTTATTCCAAGATCCTTGATATGTTGGTAGGGGATACGACCATTTCCCTAACCCGACTCAGACTCTATGATCCATCTAAACCTTGACCTATAGGTTATGATGAATCTAAAATCTGTGCTGACAATGGCACACCAGGACACAATGTAGAAGGATGCAAAGCTTTAAAAGCTATCCTTCACTAGTCACCTATCTCGGATAGACAACCTAAGAAAGACAATTTATGAAGAGAGAAGCCCTTAGCTTCAATTCCTTCTCCTATACCACCTGTCCCCGCCTCACCAAAATCTATCATCATTTTAACCCCGCCTCTTGAGAACAATGACTTATCCCCGCCATCCTCCTCCTCTTGTATTCATGAGATCAACATGATTAACGTTGCTACTCAAGGTCAGAAAAACAATGGAAAAGCTAAAGAAAGCACACCTATGGCCTCTCTTTCTCCTTCTGCCATCCCGATCGCACCACCACCAAAAGTGGTCATTCGTGGACCTACCTATCCCGTCTCTGATGGAGTTGCCCACCGCACCATGATCAAACAACTTCACCAATATCCTGTCAAAATGACACTCTATGATCTCATTCAAACATCTGAATCACATCGACAAGCTTTAATTGAGATCCTTCAAGGGATAGAGGTCCTACCTAACGAAACCTTTCCCATCGCTTCCATTTTAACACCCAACCACGTCGCTTCTCTCACCAAACAACCTACCTCCACAACCACTTCTGTCCCTGTACAACAAGCCGCTGCTGTCAGTTTTTCTGAAGAAGAAATTGTCGTCTTTGGTGCAGAAGATCTTGATCCTGCTCTTTTCATCTCACTTACGCCTCAAAAATCTGGGTATGTCATGTTATGATCGACGAGGGTGCTAGCCTAAACATCATCTCTTCTAAATCCTTCCAATCAGATGAATATCCCTCCTAGCTGCATGTGTGCCAACCCCACCATGTTGCATTCATTCAACGATGCTATTACTTCTACCTTAGGCACCGTGATCCTTAACATTCGTGTAGGGCCACGTACCTTACCCAAACTCTTCTATGTCCTTGAGGGAGAATTCCAATACAACATATTGTTAGGCCACCCTTGGATCCAGGCTATGGGATGCGTTCCCTCCACCTTACATAGATGCATCAAATTCGAGTATGAGGGGAAGTCATACACCGTCAAAGTTGATGCTTCCCCCTTCAAAACCTGCAATATGTTATATCACCCTAATGATGTGCTTGTACTAGTCAAGGCACCCATTGATCTAGCCCAACCATCTACTTCAACCACGCCTCCACCATCCACCTTAACCACACTCACACCTTCAACCAATGAACCCACTACCGCGAATACCACTTCCTTCCCCGCGGACAACATCCCAACTTCAGACCCCTTGGTAGATGTTTTTCAATGCCTTACGCTAGGGGAATACTACCTATACAACGTTAGCACCTTTCATACCCCACAGGAGTATGGACAGTTACATGCACATCCTACCTACGACCGTCGTGTGGGGGAGGTGATCTCCTACGGACCACCTAATTGCCACACCAACCTAACATATGGGGGTGTTGACACATCCTCTGTCACCCCTGAACCTCCCCTTGGTGTGGTTCCCTTCCAATCTGATTTTCAATATCTAACCAACCGTCGTTTTTCCCTCACCTTCCTGACGCACTGTGCTTGGAAGGGTTTTGGTTTTGGTCTTTATGAACAAGGCTAACACACGATCATTCTGTAACTACCCGCAAACACAAAGATCGTCGTGGTCTTGGATTTTTTGAACCACCTACACCGAAGAAACCTCATGTCAATTGTATCCAGGAAAACAATGAAGTCACCCCTTCTAAACCATCATCGCCCATTTTTCCATCTTCACCCACAGAGTCGATAGACCTGGAATCTATCCCTCCTAACTTTTTTTTTTTTTTGTGAATGCTATCTTCCGGGTCCTCTCACTTATCAACGTGATAGTGAATAGCCATCTTCTCTCCCCCTTTTATATCCAAATATGATTGAAGAAGGTTCGCCTTCAATTAATGTTGTGGAGTGCCAGGATGATGACTCCATCCTCACCTACCTTGGTGCGGATGACTCTTATATTCAACGTGCCTTACCATCTGACACCCAAACTATGTTAAATGAATCGACTATAGAAATCAACATCCACATGGAGGACGATTCTCAATCGGATAATCTCTTGACGCATTAGAACAAGCCGCCTTCACTACCTTCCTCCATGCCCACAATCAAGCTTTTGCTTGGTCCTACGCTGACATGCTAGGAATCGATCCTGACATTGCTGTCCATAACATCACTCTGAAACCAGACTCTAAACCAGTTAAACAAAAATTGAGAAAAATGCATCCATGCATTGCCCTCTTGGTGAAAGAAGAGCTTCAATGCCTTCTTTCTGTTTCTTTCATCTTACCTATTGACTATCCGCAATGGATTTCTAATGTCGTACCTATCACTAAAGTGACGGGGGGACTTCGGATATGCATGATTTTGGGACCTTAACCTCGCTTACCCAAAGGATGACTTCCCTTACCTATCATTGATCAACTTGTTGATCTCACTCATGGCCATGAGATGCTTTTCTCATGGATGGCTTCTCGGGATACAATCAAATTTTAGTAGTAGCCGGCCGATCAACATAAAACCACCTTCATTACCCCCTCGGGGACCTTCTCGCTATCGGTTCATGCCATTCGGCCTTAAGAATGATGGTGCGACCTATCAGTGAGCTATGACTTATATTTTCCATGATATTATGCACACTATCCTCGAGGATTATGTCGATGATCTTCTTGGAAAATCCAAACATTACTGTGAACATCTCGATGTTTTAACCATTATTTTCAATCACTGTTACAATACTTGTGTTCATCTTCAACCAAAGAAATGTGTTTTTGACGTCCTTTCAGGAAAACTCCTTGGCTTTATCGTCTCTTTGCGTGGCATTGAGGTCGACCCAGCTAAAGTCAAAGCAATCCTAGAAATTCCCCCACACACTAACCTCAAACAATTACATAGTTTACAAGGCAAACTCCAATCTATTCGGCGTTTCATTTCACAACTCTCGGACTGATGTCAACCTTTCCATCATCTCCTTAAAAAGACATTGTCTTTCAATGGAGCGAGGAATGCCACCAAGCCTTTGAGGCTCTTAAAGCTTATCTCTTACAGCCACCCATGCTTATCCCACCTCAGGACGATCGCCCTTTCTACCTTTACCTTTCTGCCACCAACCATGCTGTAGGAGCCATGCTCACACATCATGACTCTGAGCATTGAGAACAAGTAGTTTATTACATAAGCCATACTCTTGTGGATTACAAGACTAGGTATACACACGTAGAAAAGTTGTGCCTAGCCCTATCATTTGTGGCCACCAAACTCCGACATTACCTCCTGAATCACAAAATTTTTGTCATCACCAATGCTGACCCCATACATTATATGTACGCCAGACCTCATCTAAACCAACACATCACCCAATGGCTTATGCTACTCGCCGACCTCGACCTTGAGTTTGTACACCAAAAATTAGTCAAAGGACAAACTATCTTCCACCAAGAGCGGTTAGCCCAATTAGAGCTTCTTGACGAGCGTCATCTTATAGCTCTTGACCACTTGCAAATTTATCAAAAGCACATTAAGCATGCTTATGATAAGCGAATTCATGAGCGTACCTTTAAGATTGGCGATCTTGTCCTCAAAGAGAATCAACATGTAACCAAACTAGAAAAGAGAAAACATGGAAAATTTGCTCCTAATTGGATTGGGCCTTACATTATCACTCACACCTACGAGATCAGGTACTTATCATTTAGCTTCGCTTAATGGTAAACCTGAGCCTAAACCCCTTAATGCCTTACATCTCGACCATTCTATTGTTGAATTTAGTGTTACATCACTTCTTATCTACCTTGCGCTCGTCCCTTGAGCTCATTTACCACCTCATACACCTTTTTTTTGTCATGCATCTCAAAGTAAAATCAAACCCACGTAGTTTGATCATCACCTCCTCTTAAAGATGCCTTCTCCTTTTTAGTCTGGTCCATGACTTAAAAGTATCAAAATAACAAGTTCTCAATTATACAATTCTGGGATATTCTTGAGTCAAACTTCCTGCAAAACTAGATGCTTCATGTCAAACAGACATCTAGACCTCTAAGCTATAAACTAGATTGTTCCCTCAAAGGACAGCTATGTGCAAAGCCGCATCTGCTACTATAAACTAGACTGTTCCCTCAAAGGATAGCTATGTGTAAAGCCGCATCTGCTACTATAAGTAGACTGCTCCCTCGAAGGACAGCTATACAAATTCAGCCTCTATCAGAAGCTTCTCGCATTGATCAGCTTCGTGAAGACCTCAAGAACAACAAAATGCATATCCCATATAGACTTCTTGCACTTATCGAGTCTATATCCGAGAAAAATAAAAGCAAAGATTCAAAAGTACTTTTGAGTCATGGACTTATCTATTTTGGTTTGGTTCTCTTCCGTCAGAATAATCACCTTATAACAAGTTCTCTGCACCCCAGCCATACCATCCACCTCACCTCACCATTCTTCACAATAAAAAAACTCAAGGGACGTGCATATATCGATATATTGTGATTATACAACTCTTTTCACCTATCGACTTCTCGCCTATGCAAGGTACCTAGAGATTCAAGCTCATCCTATGATAATACGTGATTTGTTTAGCTCTTTCCAACTATGGGACATTTTTTCCTCTTTTACCCGAATCTGGGATTATATGTTGACCTTAATCAGGACACGGTTCCCTTATGCTTGGGTAAGCTAACCCTCACTTCACCTATACATTACCTACCAATATCAAAAATTTTACCAAAAATTTCCTAAACACAACCAAATTGCCTAAATTCATCTCTCCCTGGTCCTAAGGGAGAACTACATCGGTCTGAGGCCCCTCCTTGCTTTATGTAATGGGCTATGTAGGCAGCACTTCGGAGACATGGGGTCTCCCAAGGTTAGCTCGACCATCCCCTACCATAACCTATCATGTGTTGTGTTTTGCTTAAAAATATAAATGTTTTCACATATTTATATTGATAACACTCACTTTTGTCCTTTATTAATCCAAACATTCAAAACACAACCATTTCTTATTATTATCATCAACTCAAAATCAACATACATATTCAGTTTTTTTAGATGTTAAACAAATACATCTTCTCTATCATCGACGTGCAAGTCGGTTTCCTCATTTATTCTTCTACCCCTATAAAATTCACGTCAGCCCCCGCGCCTCATCCTAAACTAGGTAGTGATGGTGATCGTCAACGCCACTCACCTGGCCTCTCCACCCTCAAAGGGGCCACTGCTATTGGATCCTCCCACTGATCCGCCAATCTCTCCTGTAACATATGAATACGCCCTCTCGTGTGGAGGAATCTTGCCTCTAGTCTCTCCACTCATGACTGCGAAACCTCTAACAATCCCATTGTCTCATTCACCTGTGTTTGAAGCTGGTGAACTAAACCCTGTAGGTGGTCTCTCTCCATTGTAATCATAGCTATGTCAGGATGATCAGCCCTCTCACATGTACCTCATAGCTCTGCTACCCACCATAATCTATAAGACTCTGTCACTCCTGCATCCATTACCCTGCGATCGGCTGCTGTCTCCTCTGGTCCTTCTGGAAGTGTCGGTCATGGCGGTGAGAGGGGTGCCTCGGCGTCGATCCTCCTATATGGTCTATGAGCCATGGGTATATCCTGAACAAATCCAAATTGTTGCCACACGTGATCTAGAGGAATCCTCTCGTACTCACCTAGCCTGTGTCCCACAATCCACCTTAATCGCTCTACACCCCTCAAATCCTTGGCTATGTTTACCATCACCATGTAGTTCCCATACGGTCTCCAATGAATATCCGCAATCGTCACCATCTCCCACATCTACCTATAATACTCGGCGTCATCTATCACGGTTTCGGCTCTTGCCTCTTGCTCTATCTGGACCCATCGTCTGAATCCCAACCTCTGCATTCCTATCTCTTCTCCCTAGATTGGTCGGCCTATTGGTCGCACACACACAATGTGCTCATAGGCCCAACAATGTAATAAGTATGCACAATCTAGTGTAGTCCTATGATTTTTCCTGCATGCCCATAAACCCCTGTATAGCTCCACAAGATATGCAGGTGCCCATGCAAAAGTAACGCTACCTTCTATCATCTCACGAATAATACACATCAATGATTTTGGAAATCTTCCCCCATCCACTCTAGGTAATGCATAATACCCCACCGCTATCATTAATACCACTGCCAACCTTGTTTCCTCAGGGTGTGCCGTAAACATTATACCATAAGTGAATGTCAAACCTCACTGTGTCAAATCTCATGCGGCTGGACCAAATACTGCCTTTATTGCTGCCCGCGCCGCGTTAGGACCTACCTAATACATTGGTCTTCCTATAATTGGGAGTCTCATAATTGAACAAATATTCTAATGTCTTTGTCATCTCCCCTGTTGGTAGATAAAAGGTATTCTTTTCAGTATTCCATCTCTCAATCAATGCCTGCAACATAGCATGATTGCATGCGATCCATGAATAATAGCGGATTTCGCTTAACCCCACACGGTTTATTAATGCCCACTCATTTGGTGTTACATCCGCTCGGACCCATGAAAACAAAGTGGCACTCTATCATTCATCCTCAACCCCGCACGTGCTGCACATATTCAACCAACACACAATAAATCAACAAATAACTTCCGACACATTTTTTTAATCGCAATCCGCAAATTTACACAGTAACCGATATCGGTTATAGAAAACCGATACCGGTTATTCCTAAACGATATCGGTCACTGTCAATTCCAATCACCCCACTCAAACAAAAACACCACCTATGATAACTTTTGTGCTCGTTTTCCCCTCTCTGTACCTACGCACATATCTCCAACACCTGATTACTTACCCTACAACACTCACCCCATCCCAAACCTTTTGCCTATCACCTTTCTTTTTCATCTCTACCCACTTACCTTCCCACATCCTATTCACATGCATGTAAATTTTTTTTTAACTCCAACCAAAAATCATATATACCTCCTGGGATGCAGCAGTTTGAGGTGGAACCTGTCTTCCCTCTCCTCTCTGCCCGCTAGATGCTTCTCCTTGTTCAACCATGTTCACCACCCTCTTCACTATTACTTGCCTTTACGCCTTTGTACTCCAAGCTCACGATCACTTTACCTATCTCTTTCCTCCTTATCACTCAATTCTCCCATGCAACTATCCTGTATGGATGAAAAATACCTCGCATCCTCGTATTTAACATGTTGCATGGCTCTAAAAATAAGAATCTAAAATTGCCTCCCCAGCTTTTCTATTTTTAGAAAAGCTTGTTTTAACATAACCGATGTCGGTTATGTAACCAGTATCGGTCAAACGTAACCGAATCAGTTATCTAACCGATATCGGTCAACATATACCTATTTTGATTATATCCAGGCCTTATTTTTTTTTTTTGCAAAACTTTGGCGGTGCCCGCCTCTTTTCCCTGCATAATGACATCACTATCAACATCCATCATCATACTAAACATCAATATTTCAAAACATATGCATATCATTAAAACATCATCCACATCATTTATATATACATCACAAACATTCCAATACCATCAACACAAAAACATAAAGCATTATAATATATGCACCAAATCCACAATTACACACACCATATGGATCAACCTCATCATCTATATATATCATCAAAACAATGTTACAATATACAAATTGCCCTGCATGGGGCCTCTATCATACAAACCAAAAATACAAAGTCGGCACGTAGGCCAGCTGTCTCTGTCAAAATCTTGACTCGGCTCGCAGGCCGGCCTCTCATGTCAAAAATATACTCGGCTCGCAGGCCGGTATCAACTATACAACATGTACTCGGCTCGCAGGCCGGTATATATAACAAACATGAATACATCAAATGAGGGCACGCAGGCCTCTATATACACACTCGGTTCGTAGACCGGTGTCTCTATCAAATCAGAAAAACCCAGCTCTACTCCTGGGGTGACTCAGCTCTCTCCCCCTCCCTCGGCTCGTCTCTCAACTAGCCCCTATGCTACTCCTACTCATCATCGACCCACCGGTGTGGTGTGGCCCCTGTGACCTGTGACTCTGGGATGTCTCAGCTCTGTGAGCTACATATGGCTGATAGTCAGCCCCGGTACCATCTAGTACATCCTGATAATATCGGGCCTCTGCTCTCACCTCCATGTAGCGGGCCCGTGCTACCATGGCTAGTGGGGCTGGTCCCTCGGCTCCTAATATAACTGGGCCCTGTCCTACCTATACACCCTGACCCTGCGCCTATACCTGTGGTGGCGGTGGAGCTGCCATCGAAGCCTGAACAGGGACTTGTGCCCGTGCCTATGCATGTACTTGTGCCTGTCCCTATGCCTGGGCCAACTGCCCCTGTAACACTCTGATATGTGTGCTGTGCGGCGATAAGCTACCCCTATAACAACTGCACCTGGCCCACGAGATGGTCCCTCTCCGCTATAACAGCCGCCAAATCTGGCTGTGCGGGATGTGCTCTCATGGCTGCCCTCTGCCCTGCCCACCAAACCAAAAATGCACCTGTAACACTGGCGTCGTCCACCGTATCATTTGTCAGTCTCTCCACGATCCATACTGGGTCCAATGGCTATGGAAGAGGTAGTGGTGCCTCTATATCCTCCCTCCGATACTGTGAGAAGGGAGGTGGCTCATTCTGTTGTAGACCCAACTATCGCGTGCCTCTCTAGGAGAATCTGCTCATGCTCCCTAGGTCTCTGTCAAACTATCCGGAAGATATCTTTGGATCCATCGTAGGCGTGTGCTCGGGCTCCTCCTCGGGGTTGATGGCCTCTGTATGGCGTCCATATAATATCTAGTGTGGTCAGGCCCTCTAACATATGTCTATAGTACGCAACATCTCACCCTGCAATAACCACTCGTGGCTGGCCCATGACCCCCAACCACCTCTGGAACCCATACCTATACACTGCCTATGGCCCTGGCTGCTGGGGTAGCCCTACAGGTCGTAAACACACAATGTGCTCATATGCCCAGTAGTGTAGTAAGAATGTCGAGCATATCCCGATTCACCTCATAGGGTGATAGCCCCGAGAGCTCTCTGTATAGCTACACAAAATACACCAAGTGCCCATGCATAGCAGGTGTGCTCCTCCACCATCTCATGTAATACTCCCATTAGTGCTCATGGGAAGTGACCTCCCTCTGAGTCCGGGAGGGTGAAGCAGGTGATACCAATCATCATCAGCACGGCAAGCCATGTCTCCTGTCGATGTGCGCGATACATATCGCCGTAGCAGATGCTCGCGCTATGGTACGTAATCAATGGGGCTGCATCCCCGAATACTTGTAGGATTATGTCCATCATTGTCTCAGCATCCACCTAGAAATCTACCTTGCCTATGATCGGCAGTCTCAAGATGCGATACACATCCTCTAGTGTGACCGTGATCTCTCCAGTAGGGAGATGGAAGACATTGGTTTCCAGATCCCATCTCTCGATGAGGGAAACCATCAGGCTGTGGTCCCTATCCATAGCTCTATATCTCTAGACTCTACTAAGTCTAACCTCCTACATGGTGACCACTACGTTGCGGTCACATGTGGCTGCATCCACCCTGAAGAGGCGGCATCCGATCCCACATCGTCGCCTATTGGCATGCCTGCAAAACAACCCACTCCATCGGGCCTACTCTTTCCAAAACAACTACCCAATAACCTACTGCAGTGCGACTACACGTCGTCGTGGTGGGATAGGTGGTGGTGGTCCAACTCCTCCAGCACCTCCTGCTCCTCTAGGTTGTGCCATAGCTCCAAATCTCCTCAGCAGGGTCCTCAACTAATCAAACTCTACCTCCTGATCACTGGGGCCTACCAATAACTCCCTCCTCCACTCAACTAGTGCCAACTCAGCCCAAAAACTCAACAAAATCAATTCAACACTCAGAAAAGCAAACAGTTGGCACTCCAATTGACAATTTGAAAATGACATGCCATATTTTTTCTTTTTATAGGTTTTGACCTCTAACCGATATCGTTATGGCGCATCCTAGAAAGCGATATCGGTTGCCTAACGAGAAGCGGTCATAACTAAGCGATATCGGTTACTCGCCTAGTTTACCCTAACTCCTGTTCTTCTCCACCGAACTCTAATTTTCACCACATTGCCTACCCCCGGCCTTTGCTAAATAGCCTTATTTTGAATTCATGGGCCCAACCCAAGGCCGTAACCACTTAATTAGCCGACCCAAGGCCGCAACAAACCAATTGGCCCAACCCTAGGCCACAACAAACCAACCAGCCCAACCCAAGGCCGTAACCAATCACTTGGCCCGACCCAAGGCCGCAACCAATCACTTGGCCGACCCAAGGCCACAACAAACCAACCGGCCCGACCCAAGGCCGCAACAAACCAATTAGTCCAACCTAAAGCTGCATCCAATCACTTGGCCTGACCCAAGGCTGTAACAAACCAATCGGCCCGACCCAAGGCCGCAACAAACCAATCAGCCCGACCCAAGGCGCAACAAACCAACCGGCCCGACCCAAGGCCACAACCAACCAATTGGCCCGACCCACGGCCGCACCAATTAAGTACCTCGACCAAAGCCCACAAATTACGATTCTATCCACCCATAATGTAGTTGTTTGTTCAATCGAGCTCACCTGTTCGTGTTTTAGCATGACTAGGATACTTGAATTGATCAACCAACCAGCTTTGCTTAGACCGAGACCGTGACGTTTATCTCAACCAAACCAACCATTTGGTACTGCCGAACATGCCTAAACGTTCCGGTACCTTACCCGTTATATCCCCTGGAGCTACTTCCTATGCCTTGGATACTAGGATTATATCAACCTTGTTTGGATAAACTATCGACCTTTGCCTATGAATTGCTTTTTTGCTCTTCAATTCGTGTACCCTGGTCACACTACTGCATTTCAATGTGCGTCTACCTCCTTGAACTTACCCCACCATCTTACCATCATCTCATCATAATTCACCCTTTATCAACCCTATCCCTGATTTCACGTCACCTCAATCTGTGATAGATTTGAGGGGGATTACCTATACCCTTAACTGGGGCAACCACTTTTTATTTTTGTCAGTGCAGCTTTAAAATACAAGCTACACGACAACAAGGGGCAAATGTAGACACCAAATTTGGGTCTTACGACACCCTTTACCCCATATCTCGTCCCACAACCTAACCCTACCTCACCACCTAAAACCTTACACACCTAATGATTTATTAATTACCTTATAATTAATAAATCCACATCTCCAAACCCGCCACCTCATCTCGCCACCTCACCATGACCTAGCCCTAACCCTAAACCAACCTAATTAAGACCTATGACTTGGTCCAGACCCACACCCATGACTCATTACCCCTCACCCGCACCAAAACAAGCCTAATAATGACTTGACCAAGCCCACAACTGATCCCTTGGGAGAAAAGGAGGGAAAGATGGCTATTTTACTAAAAATAGCCACTTTGACCTAACCGACATCGGTTCCTGCTTAACCACCATCGGTTACGTAACCACCATCGATTCCCTGTTAATGACCTCCCCCAACAAAAAAGAAAGGATCTGGAATTCATTTTGGCAGAGAAAGAGAAGTGAAACAAGCAGAAGAGGTTGCAGAGAAGAGCATCAAGCCGAAGACTACAACTGAGCAACTAGATCGCTGTCACCCTTGTTCAAGCATTGGAAAGACTGAGGATAGCTTTATCAGCTTGCTTTCCAATATTGGATCATCCCAACTAAGCCTTACTGTCACCACCACATTCCTTGGACCTATATCTTCATCAGGAACCAGTAAGTATTATCTTGTAGTTCTTTGTTATCATTTTGCTTTAATTCATATTAAATGGGAACCGACCACCTTTGAAAGGAAGTCTAATATTTCTGGGCCTAAGGTAGTTCCCTCACCTATTATCTAACTAAGATCTCGGTGGTCTTGTATTCTTACTTACGGGTAGTCCTTCCTAGACAAAAAGGAGTTCTTCACAATCGATCTCGATCTCTCTACGATACGCACACACCTTCCCAACATTCAACATGTATTCCTCCTAAAGCCCTAACCCTTATCTGTTTCTCAAGAGAATAAAAGGATAGAAGCAACTCTATTAGGAACGAAATTTTGTGTGAAACAATTGTGTCAAGATAATCCCAAAGATCCATATTAGCCTTTTTCGCCAAATACCCAAATGCCCAAAGTTGTTATTTTTCATCATCGGGATTTATCTGCGAGAAATTTGTATTTAATTATTTTGAGCCCCATATGAGGCTATTTGCACTCCATCTTAACTCTGTTATGATCAGATATATCATTAATATTATGTACGGAAGGGTTTTAACTTGGAATAAGTTTTGGGTTTTATTTGTAACTTTTGGCAATTTTTCATGTTTTTGTGTTGTCCGTTTCATTTTCTGTGAAATTTCTCTAGAGAAATTCCTTTGCCGGGTAAGCCCGATTTTTGGTCTGGAGTAGCTGGAAAACATATACACACATTATGCTTGGAGGAATTCACCATCGGAGGTCTGGATCACCGGGAAAAAGTGAAGTTGTGCACAAAAAAGCCCCTGCGGGGATGGGCGCATTTTTGGAAAACAAAGGATTTAAGCTGCAATGGGAAAAATAGAAGCCGCAGGCAGGGTGGGAATTTTATACCTGCCTAGCAGGGTACTTTTTCCCATGTTATAAAATTCACTTAAGCTGCAGTGGGAAAGTTAGAGGCCATGCAGGCAGAATTTATTACCTGCCTTGCAGGGTAAAAATTCCCATGATAAAATAAAAGGAAAGTGACTTAAGTGAAATCATGGGATTTTAGTGCCTGCCTTGCAGGGTAAATAATCCCATTGTCAAAGTCAAATCACTTAAGTGGATCATGGGATTTTGGTGCCTGCCTTGCAGGGTAAAGAATCCCATTGTGAAAAATTCTTAAAAATAGAATTACATATGTGCAAAAAAGTGCCCCTTTGGTGAGAGAATGGCAGCCTTGAAATGATTATTTTAATTAATCTATTCTCTCAAAAAGTGCACCCAAGCTTGGAGGAAGTCAACAAGTCAAAGTTGGAATAAAAGAAAGGATTAAAAAGCATTAAAATTAATTTATTTAATGGTTGCCCCCTTCCTCTCAAAAAGTGCGCCCCATTTAGGAGTTATTTAATGTTTTTAAAGGCATTAAAACATTAAATTAATTTCTATTTTCAGTGGCTATGGTCAAAGCACACTGTGAAGCTTAAGTGAAGTGATGTGTGAAGGATTAAATTGGATTAATTTAATTTATTGGATGGCTGTCCTTAAACATGCTATTTTTAAAAGAGAAAAGCATGATTTTTAATTAATTAATTGCCTTTAATTGTTAGGGAAATTATTAATTATAGAATTGTGAAGGTTATATAAGCATGGACAGCCATATCGGTGAATTATTCAAATCACGGAGTAAAGAATTATAGCCAAGAGCAAAAGTGCGCCCCATTAGAGGAAGGATTTTGCTCAGACAAGGTGACAACAAGGCTAAAAGCTTCCAGATTTGGCACATGCTTTGGAGGAGGTTGATCTTTGTTTACATAATTGTTTCCACATGTGTTACAGGAGCTCAGGTGTTGATTGAAAGGATTCATGCTCTCTTTATGTGCAAATTAAACACCAATTTTTGGGGCAAAGAGCTTGAAAAGTGTAGATTTTTACAATTTAAATTCACAATTCATGCTCCGGTGGCCATTTTTGTCTAAATAAATTACAAGAATTCATTATGGTGCTTTACAAAAGAAAAGGAGTTTTTATCAATGTCCAATACATGGCAAATATCCTTCGAATCGAAGAATTGTCCAGATCTTCACCAAGTATTGAAGAAATCCGGCCAAATAAGAAGAAAAAGAATTATTCGAGAGGAAGATAGACAAATTCATGGTGAAAGGAGATGAAAAAGAAAGCACGATGGAGTCATGAATTACTTCCAAACTTGTAGACATAGGAGACACGAGATCAAGGCCCGTAACCTCTTGCCAATTTGATTGATAGATCCAGAGCGGGAAAGACTTCACTCATGCGTGCGGTCAAAAGCAGTGGAATTATCTGAGCTACAGCTTTTCCATGTACAGCCCAATTTCTAGAGTTCGTGATGGAGTGTGCTATATCTTATCATCCTTCATCTAGATTAGTGTGTGATGCTTTGGGAAAGACAATAATTTGTTTGGATGCAGAGTTCATCAATTATTGTTTGAAGATTCCAGTGCGAAAGGTGGTGACTTCTATTAGCATTCAGGATGCTGACAATAGATGGGAGAAGCATAGAGATGATTGTGTGAGCATAATGAATATCTGATACATGAAGAAGCCTAGATATCCTTCAAAGTTCCCGAGAACTCTTCCACGGTCCAATTTGGTGTAGGAGGTAGATGATGTCATCAAATTGCTATGCAGGATGAATGGCAAAGTGAATGCTTACACTTTATGTACATGGATGTATGCTTTCATCAGGACCATTGAAATCAACAAGGTTGAGTCTATAATCAATTGGTCGAAAATTATTAGCAACAACATCGGTGAGTAACTCCGGAACATGAAGTGTACTTTCAGCTTTAAGATGAATTCATAGTTGGTGTATGCTACAGCTTCACAAGGTGTCTTTTCCAAGTTGGATAGATGTGGTGTTCTTTCCAAGGACCCCATTTTCAAGTTCTACCCACAGCTTACTACACCTGCATGTGAGAAAGACTTCAAAGTGATCAATGATGACTTCTTCTACGATTTCATCTGCAGGCTAGACAAAGACTTGAAGGCCAACAGGGTAAGCAAGGAAGCGTGGGAAGCTGTGTCCAAGATTGGCAGTCTATTCATTCAATTTGTAGATTTCACATACCTCAGGGTTATGAGATTTTCTGGAGAACCAATAAAGATGCCCAGGTATCTGAATGATATATTGATTTCCATGGAGCTAAGCAGGAAACTTGTGGAGTTACACGACCTTTAGTCAAAGTGGCACAAGTCTACGGGCTTCTTCCCAATCACTGTGGGATATTACAACTGCATTAGCATTCATAAAGCTTGGGGGATGGAGGTGCAAATGTTATCTGAGTATGAGCAAGATTTCTTCCCTGCATGGCTGAACTTCGATCCATTTGGAGTAGCCAGGAAGACAATCTCCCAGTAGTATGCACATGTTCCTTCATTAGAAAATTTCTGGATGAAGTGCAAAAGTGAGTACGAGGTTAGAAAGAAAGATTTCAGCAGGCTATCAGCAAAGCAAGTGTTCGACTTTGGACTAGTGCGGATACCTGCGGATCTTAAAGATGATGGGAATGTGGTACTTGACACTTACCATCAAATGGGAGGAGATAAAGCCATACTGTAGAATAACATAGGAGGCTGCAACACAATTGAAGAAAGGTCGAGAGCTGTGTTGGTGAATACTTCAAACTGGTTGCTGACGAAGGGATATTTCCTTGATGAAGCATTGATGAATCAAGTCACGGGAAACTTCGGCAGGAGATTCCCTCAAGTGAAAGCATGGAGGAGAAAGCAGCAGGAAAGTCGAGAAGTTGAAAGTGCATAGAAGATCTCAATCCAAGGAGAGGATCACTTCTACGACCATGACTTTAACTCTGGTTTCTCCAGTACCCAATGCTTCACCAACTATTGCACCGTAGCAGATAGGATGCTTCCATGCCTCCACTGAATCTAGCAACATTCATCTTCTCCCCTCAGCCACTTCATTCAGCACCTATTCCAGAGGATATGTTGAAGCTGCAGATGGCGGAATTTGAAAGGGATTTGTCCTTGGATGACTCAGAAGATGGCAGCCATAACACTGTGGCACTTTCTGATGGAGAGGATGTAGAGCGGAAGATGGTAGTACACTCAGCGACTTCTCATTCTCTAAAAAGTAACTTCTTGGAATGGTTGGCTTTGCAGTTGGTTCCAGAAGCGAGAATGGAGATGAACTTAGAGGAGAATGACTTGCAACTACTCCAGAATTTGGGTAAGAGACAGAAGGCCTAAAGTTTCCAAAGCAACTTCTAGGTTGATCATCAAGGACTCGGGAGAGAAGTTTGCTGAGATATCAATTCCGGCATAAGGAAAGATAGAGGAGGAACTCACAAAGTGGAAGATGTGACATTGATCAAAGTACCCCTCGGTCAAGCCACCACTGAAGGATTGATGCAGGACACGTAGACATTGATGGATGCTTTAATCCTTAGGCTTGACAATGAACTCTGGTAGAGAAAGAAGAGTCAGTAGAAGCAAGTATCTCAATTATGTGAGATCATAGCCAAGGTTACTAAACCTTCCATCCAACACATTTCAGAGAGCAGGTGAGTGATCATCTTATGTAGGAAATGGAGGACGCAAGCAATCAAGTAAAGGCTATTGACGAATGGAAGGATTTGATTATTCGTCAAGCTTCTGTATAACTTGGAGAAGTTCCAGCCCGCCTAAATGTTATGAACGATGTGGAAAATCAACTAAAGCAACTAATGGAAAACATAGAACGCATGAATACGATTTGCAGAGAGTAACTTTGAGTATTTTGGCAATTTTGAGATCAACAAGTTGCCGAGAGATGTATTGATTGCGAGAATAGATTGTACTAGACGGATCAGTTGAGAAGGGGAAGCAGCTAGAGTTTGCAGTATCTTTCCATTTGGAAATCTACAGAGTTGTGCTAAAGAGGATGTAGGCACTTGAGAGTAGAACATCAGATTTACCAAATAGTGTCATTTCTTTCACTGAAGAGATAATGGATGGGAATGTCACTTCATACGTGTGGATCGTCTCAACTAAGGTGCCTAATTCCCTGGAAGGTTCTCTTCTGATGGTACAATAGAGAATTGATAAATCTACCAAGCCTTTTATGATGATTTCCATTAGTAGATTGGTGGCGCTGCAGGCGGACATTGAAAGGTTTGGGCCAAGCTTGGAAGATGCGGAATCGTGCATCAAAGTGTTGAATGAAGGGTTGTTGCAATTCAGGACAAAGAAAGAAGCAGTGGCTAAAATAGATGGAGGGATGTTGAATTACATGTTCGACAAGTATATCCGATATCAGAACAAGAAGAAGACATAAATGTTACAGCTGACATGACTTCTTCTATTTCTTTCTTCTTCTATTTTCTATGTTCCCGGATGAAATTGTAAAACTTCTAAGTTATTGGTTTTGCAACCATTACTTAAAGTCATGTGGAACCATTCTATTAGTTAAGTGATACATGTGTCACTTAAGGAGAAGATAGTTGAGGATGATTGCCAAATGTCATCGTTACTTGTTGTTTATGTTTCAGTTCAGTTTGAGTTTTCCATTTGTACTTTCCCTCCTACATTCTATAAGTAGGAGAAGAACCTCTGGGTTAATCATCGATTAGAATTTGTAAGCAGCAATCCTGTGTTCTAGACTTTGTGCTGAACCCTTGAGAGCAACTTGGAGCAAAGGAATACAAAGGAGTAGGTTTCCGGAGAACTTTGTGTCATGGTGCACTATGTTTATTGCTTTTAAATCTTAGATTTATTAAGTAAACTTTGTGTTATTATAGATCCGGATCTAGAGCTGCCTTTTTTATAATTTTGTGTGTTCATATCTATTAAGTTTCTTCTATGTGCATGTAATTAGCTCTGCTATCTACTAATTGGGATGCACATCTTCCCCATTTCTTCTCTCGTATTTCCTTTACTTTGTTCTTCTATAAAATACTTGCTTTCTTGAATAGTTGCTTACTTGCTGCGAGAACTTCTTAGTTATGGTTCATGAACTAAGTAGTTAAATTAAAAACCCCGATAGATAATAACACATTTTTATTGACAAATCGACACGGGAGCCTCACCGGTTAAATGAGGGAGATTTATCTCATGATCGCCTAGGTTTTATGCTATGCAAAAATTCTAGCCAACACAACTTATTAAGTCAAAAGTTATAGCTTTGCTTGATAATAACATTCCTTTCATGCTTCCTTAGTTACAAATTTCTTTCTATTATGACATCATCAGTTTATGTTATAAACAGCACCACTAGGGTGGGCATGATATCTCACCATTCTCAGTATAGCAGCAGAGCATTTAGTTTACTTGCAAGGAAGGTGGATGGATAAGATTTCTCTTATATTATTATACACGGTTTTTATTTCTTCTATTAATCTACCAAGGGTATAACAAGGATTAGTTCCCTTTTCTATGCTTGGCTTTATTTGTTAACTTCCAAGGTCAAATCTCCTTAATTATAGTTTTATGGTGTTTTGGTTGAGTCATCATATCAATCAACTTTTGATGAGAAGGAAGGTTCAAACACATTGAAAAATTACTTTTATGGGAAGGAGATACAAATCAACACACCACATTTTGATTCTAAAGGAACAAGAGACATTCAACATAGAAAACACATTATTAATTTTCTATAAGAACTATGAAACAATGAACCAACATGAATCACACCAATATTTCAAAAATTCACCAAATAATTTCAAGCATCATAAAACATTCTTAGTGGGTCTCCATAAGTTCCATAATAAATTTTCAAGGAAGGCTCATTAAAGAGGTTTAATCTTACTTTTACGAATCTATTAAGGTTTAACAAAAAAAAATTGTGGTTTAGGATGGTAACATTTTACTCCCCTAATAACCAAAGAAGGTTTTCCAATCAATACTCATGTCCCCACAAGACACCACCAGCCAAGCAACCAGATGACAATGCAACTATACTCCAAGGAACCACATCCACACTAAAAGGCATCCAATGCAATGGGGCAACCAAATAATTCACCAAATCATGAACTTAACAGCCAAGAGTTATAGTTTTTTTTTTATAAAAGAGGAAGTACAATATAAGCACCACCGAGATTATCTATTAAGATCTACCAAACTAACATTTCTAAGAGAAAGATCCAAAAGACCCAAAGCATCCATAAGTGTTTCCAAGTAACCCAAAGATTAATAGGTCATAGAATGTTATTCATAGTAAAGGAAATTTAAGGTAAGGGTAAACTTATTTATAAGTCAAGAGAGTAAAAAAGTACACTTAAAAAACACACTTCCCGAAAGGATTAAATCTATCTATAATTACCAAGATACATACATTCCATGATTCAAAACTTTCTACGATACAACCAGAACCCAAAATACAATTTAACATGCCATCCATGAAAAGTCACTATCAAAACAAACAATTTTCCAGTAGCATTTATAGTCAACCAAAGAGGCAATCCAATCCTAACAAAATCTAAAAGCCCATAATTAAACACTTCTACTCTGATGAGGGTCAATATCTTACCAGATTTAAATAGAATCACCACTACCACTATCGATCGCCCTCTAAACCATACCATACAACAAACTTTCTTTGTAGCAAGGTCAAACAACAAAAAGGGTCACTCTAAGATCATAGACACACTCAAGGTTTTGTGCATCCATAACCAAGGCATGACTTTAAGCACCTAAAAGGACCTTCAAGACACCAGGGTGTACCCCCATATGAAAATTGTCACCATACATAAAGCATAGAACCATCTCAAGAACATGCAAGAAGGAAACCAAGTAACATTTAGCAAAGTATCCAACAACATCATGAGCTTCGAGTCATCAATCAAATAAATTCTAAGAAATAACGGAAATCAATAAAAATGGTTAAGTAGTTGCATTGCAAAGTTTGAAAATTCTTACAAGAAGTATAATTAAATAAAAGATCCTCAAAGATTTTTCAATCCAAACATAAAATAAGATGTTGTTCCTTGATAAAATACACAAGATTACGAATGTAAAACACAAAATTTAACACCACATTCACTCTGCAACCTTTCATGTCCACCAATAGGGGTACTTTTTCTTGAGGTTAGTTCTAAAAACACATACACAGGATTGGGTCCTAAACGAAACCAAGACTTAGTGTCCACTCTCTCATATGGGTAACAAACTGGAAAACTAACAACCAAACCCTCTTTCTTAACCACTCAAGGACAAGCTCTAAACAACTTCTAATTAACTCTTCTTGACCCAGAACACAACCACTATTGTCTAACCACAAGGGTCACATCTTACAACTCATCATTCCAAAAATCCAATAAGTAAGGGTATCAACAAAGAGCTTAATTCATCATATAATTAAATCAAGTTAGACAAAATGTCACTAAGAAAAAAACAACTCAAACAACTTATTATTATTTTATTATCATTTTAATTCTAGCAGTTCAAATGAATAGAGTAATGTAATATTTCTTCATACTTATTTCTTCTTTCAATTTTCAAACAAGTTTGTTTTCTTAGATTCAAAAGTGTGCTAGGTTTATAGTTCATGTCTCAAGTTTTCTAGTGTACCCAATGGTCCAAGCTTTTGAACCACTGCTCAAATACCAAGTGTGATTCTGGTTAAAACAACCCACTTGAGAACCATGAACAACCTAGGTTTAGTTAGAAAATTATGGAATATATTTTTTTGATTAGGAGTTAACGACCAAAGTCTCAAAGATAGTTAAATTCAATTGATAACTTTTCCCATTATAATAATTACTAATTCCACATTAAAAAGCAACAAGAGCAATAAGTCCACACCTAGCTCAAATCTCCCTAGGGATTAATTTAATTACTGATTACATTGACATTTTAGATAAATATTTCTTGATTAGAAAAGTCAGGGTTAAGGGACCCAAACCAAGGTATTAATTCCACAAGATCAAGACAAGAGCATGGTTTAATTATAGTGAGGAAGGGAATACATAATTAGGATCAACAGAGTAAGGTCTCACTTACCCATTCCCAAAACTCGATTAAGAGTGTCTACAACCATGTTGCTAGGCAGCAGCTACCACTAATAGATTCTAGAACAACTCAAATCCACAAGAACAAACTTCTCTTTTATTAACAATTCACAGAGGTCACAAGGTCCAAAACTTAGGGCTAGAAGTTTCAGTTAGGTTCAGGGAGAAATTTACCCCCATACCCACTCTCTAACAGGCTCAGAGTTTCAACTAGATTTTTCTCACACTTGACGCCTCCAAAATTTCCCTAAATCATTCCCATTGGATAGGAAATTTTCTCACCTTTCTGGTGATATAAATAAGTCCTCCTAACTCCTCCAGAAACTCAAGATATGAGCAAGCGGACTTTAGAGGTCAAATTTTCCCCAAGGGGGACACGTGTCAAGCAGGGGTGAAAACCCTTTTGGCATGTTGGTGGGTCGCGGGGCAGCTTAAGAAAAATTTTCCTTACACGGGATAAATTTCTCAATTGTACTGTGCCTCGTGGGTCCTCCAGGGACATGTGTCGGCCTCAGAGACATTGTCGGGGAAGGGGGAAAGGCGGAGTGACAAAAGGATTTGGGACATTTCACCTAAAGAAGATGAAAAAAACAACAGTGCTCCCACACCCATGGGTCCACTTGGGGAAACGTGGTACTCCATGGTTGGCCATGGGGAGAAGAGAGAAAGAGGTGCATGGAGTGGTGGGAGAGGTTGACGATCTTCACCAAAGGGGGAAAGAGGAACAAAATGATGCACTGGTTCGCGCACCTGCAGAGGGAAAAACCCCATGACAAGGGCGGGTTACAGGTGTCCGAGGGGATTTTTTTTTAAAATTTCACAAAGAAAAAACAAGAGAAAAAAAAAGGGGTCCACCCTCTCTGCTTGCACCCAAAGTTGCCACATGGCAGCCTATAATTGGCGTGGTGGCAGGTTAGAATGAAATTTTTCCAAAATTTTCAAAAAAATCTAAGGGAAAGGAAAGTGACGTGCCTCCGCTGCTACCCCATGAGGACACATGGTAGCCTCTAATTGGATGTGGGCCGGTGAAGGAAAAGGTGAAAATTTTCCGGAGCCAAAATTTTCAAAAATTTTCCTAAAGATTTTTAAAAGGGAAAATTTCAGCCTCAGGCCTCGCCAAGGAAAATTTTCCCAAATTTTCCCGCCAAGACCCAAAAACTTCAAACTGCCATAACTTTTTCTAAGAAGCTCAGTTTTGGGAAAATGAGAAATTTTTGGAAAGCTCTCGATGCCCTCTTTGCACAAGAAACATTAATTTTACTTTTTGATAAGTTTTTAAGGGTAAATTTTTCAAAAAGGATCTACAGGCTTATAATTAGTGAACTGGCAATTTTCAACTTCCAATTTTGATTAAATTTGGTCTCCTCCTTCACTCAACATGTCAAACAGACATGGAGGATTTATCTAGGGAGGTTTTAGAGTGTTTTAGGAAAGTTAATTTGTTCAATTGATTCAAAATTGAATTTGTCCAACAAATGACAGAAAAAGGTTGAGGAAGAGATTAAGCTCAATTTTGCAATGGTTCAAGATATTCTCTTAAATCTTCTTTTTCAATTGAGTACATTGCTAATATATCATGGTAAATTTTAAGGTTTCCAAGTTGATTGTTAAGTGCTGGTCCAAACTGTGCATTTTGTTTAAATTCACCAGTTTTAGAATTCACAATGCCAGTGATCAAATTTTTAAAGGAACTATTTATCAATTTTATCATATAGGTATGGTATTTGCTTCCTAAACTAATCCATTACATTCAGTTGATTCTAAACCATTCATTTCCATGTTAAATTACAAGTTCTGATTTCAAATTTAATATATTTTAAAGAGAAACAACACAATATAATTCCCACCTACGTGTTTCTTCATCTTGCAATTAAACATAGATTACATTTACAATAGTAATTCAATTCCAAAGCAACAATGTGAGTTTGAGAAAGTAGAGTATTCCTTTATTGATTTCTAACAACGACTTTACAACTTATTCCTTTCTTTTAACTTCAAAATACAATATACAATACATGTAACATTATTTCACATTCCTTTTCAAAATAGAGAATGGAATATAACTCTTTACATTTCTCATTTTAATTTCAATCTTTCATCATCAATACAAGTATCTTTTCATTTACAATAATTATACAAATCATCCACTTCAAAGTGGGAAGGAATACAATAAACTTTCTCACAAGAAGGGACTATCAAACTGTACATTTCTCTTTGCTCTAGGACAGCAACATGCTCAATTTATTTTTTTCTCCAAAATGATCACAACAAGAGAGGGGGAAAGGCAACACTCTCCACCCAACCAAGACATCCAATGAAAGGAGAAGCCTTCCTTCATCATTGGCCCCTGAGCCCCAACTAGAGTACAATCAAAGGTGTAATTCAACCATGGCAACAACTGGCTTCCACAACACAACATTCTTTCACATACACATTTCTTTTTTTTGAAACACAATGCAACACAAAACAAACAACAGTTCACAACTACATTTAAAAACATTTCAAAATAGAACTCAGGCTTGATCTTGCAAGCCAAAGGAGCAAGGACTATGGGGGAAGCTACTTATGCCTCCCAATTGGGAATTGGGCATCCACCTATAATCATACCACCAATATAACATATCATATCCCATAAACCTTATGCCTCCCAACCCCTCCTTATGCCCCCCCACAAATTTTCCCTTATGCCCCCACAAGTAAGAAATGCAAGCTATTTCTTTTCCATGGTGGATCCCAAGCCCAAAATCCCTCCATAATGAAATTGATGCCACTGGCATTCCCTTATGCCCCCCACATGGATTCCCCATAGCCTTCTCCTACACCTTCCCTAAGGCAGTCTACCCAACCAGCCAACAAAAGTAATAAAACATTCTCCATACACACAACACAACAAGAAAATAACAGCAATAAAAGAAGGAATAAACTCCTACCTCTCCATGGAAGGATTTTCTCCACACAACAAGCTTTGAATGTCAAAAATATAGTCCCAAAATAGTAGTGCCAAAGTATCAAATGCTCTCCAATATCCTCCAAATCAACAAGAGCTCTAATCACAGAAAAAATGCACCCCCAAGGATGAATGCAAAGAGGTTCAACAACCAAGCAACAATATTCACCAAATCTTCTCCAAAGTAAGAGCTCCAATCACAAGAAAAATGTGCCCAAGGAAGCATGCAAAATGTTTCAACAACCCCAAAACAAGAAGAGATTTTGAATTAAATAGAAGAGGGAGAGAAGAGGATGATGTGGATCCATGTAGGATGCCACACCAAACATCCACCAATTCAAACACAAAAGAAAAAAATCCATTCTCCCAAGCACAATAAAGAGGTGGGTGAAAAATGACAAGTTACTTGCACACTCAAAAGAGCCCACACCTCAAGGGACAAAAATTTAAATGAAATGTAAGAGAGTGCAATCCAAAACAAGAAACATGATGAATAAAATGCATTTTAAAAGTCACAAATCACATCTCCATCCATAAGTATGGTTGGTATATTAAATTTAGAGGTATGGGACAAGTTTTTCTTGTCCCACAAGCCTCCAAAAACAGCTCCCAAGGACAATTTCGAATTTTTCATGGAGGTGGAGTGTTTCATACTCCAAAATAGACTTAAACATACTCTTACACAAACCAACAACTTCCATTATTATTTTCCCATATCCCCATTTGATTTATTTAAATTTTAATCATAAGATTTCCACATTAATCTACCACAACTTTAATAAATTAAAGGAAGGAATACATTACTGATAAAATACATACAACAATAACATTTTACCACATTAATAAAATACAAAAACCCATGGTCACATGTAAAGATGATCCCCCCCATGGGAATCTCTAACAAAATACAACACACACACAAAACAAGTTGCCATGGTGACCTTGTCAAATTCACCTAGAATTCCACTTTGGTTAGTCTCCAATCCCCTAATGTTTGTTGTGATATTTTAAACTTGCAAAACACAAATACCTCCTTCGGCCTCATGGCCATATCAGAATGTCCAAAATGAATATATAAAAAAATCACAAAATCATCTATACATATGAATCACAACAATCACCAAGGCAATAAATGAAATCATTTACAATTTATATCGACAACTATATCATCATCAAATAATTTTCATTTTCTATGTTTACTCATAATCTCCAAAATCACATGTCCAAATAACTTCCATTAAACATCCATGTCCAAAAATTATTTATCATCCACATGTAAGGTGTCTCTAATAATCATCCCGCATCGTAATCAAATCTAGATCAACAATAATCCATGATCAAATGTCTAATCATCATACTAAATCTAACACTATAAGGATGTCCATCATAGAGTCTACAATATCATGATCAGAATAAAAGTGTTAAAGGAAAGTGGGCACTACACAGTCATTCTAGATAGAAAGATACTTAACAAATTATAGAACTAAACAAAATAGAAAGGAAAATGCATAAGGATTCATACTTATACCATAAAAATGCATGAAATAGAACCATGAAGATATATACATGGACTAGAATCATTAATGATGATATTAAAATAAGTTGGTAACCTCATTACATCCATTACATAACATTGTAGTATGGCATGAAGTCATACATCATAACCGGATTTACATCCCTTATCTTTCAAAAGAAAATTTACAATCCCAAGCCCCTTGATGCATCCTTCTCTATATTTTATCTACCCACCCAATATAACTCCTCACATCATTTCTATAGAGCTCCACTCTCTATTTACCTATTACTTTTCTCCTATGGGTGATTCTATTTATAGGCCTCTTGAACTACCAACCCACCTTTCTAAGGCTCCGGATCCTTCGCCAAGTGTCCCAGTGTGGTCCTCCATGGAATCATGCTCCTCCGTGCTTGAGCTCTCCACTCCTTGCCATGATGGTCTTCTATAAACTTCCAACGTAGGGTATATTCCTTCCTAGGCCAACCTATCACCAAGTTAGCACCTTATCCATTCATCATGCGTAGGTGGGTCATGATTTTCTTGTGTCCTACCCGATATGCCAAATAGGGCCAAGTCCCAAGACCTTGTTCTTCCAAATGAGTATCACGAGTCCTAAAACCCTCCTAGAACCTTGCCTTGTGCGCCAACCCCTCAACTTAGGCCTTGCACACTTATGCATCCTTTTATACTTATTCAATATTTTAGGGGCCTAATGAAGGTTCTTGGGGAGGAATATATCATGAAAATATCACTGGAATCCAACTTCCGATTGTGAGATACAATTTTTTAATGCCTTTTGGTCATGGAAGATTCTAGTGTAAAATGGGCATAAGAGATGATGAAAAGAAATCGTTTGGATATTTTTGTAGAAAACTACATATTGGAATGTATTTTGAATGAATAAATGGAGATGTGGAGTAATGAAAATGAAGTTTAATGTTTCTTTCTGCGGTGAGATTCTCGTATGCATGAGGAAGAAGAAACACGTCGATTATAGAATTGTAAAAAAGATTTTTTTAATCTTCAACAGAGTGAGTGAAATTTTTGTCCCATGTGTCCCAAGTGTTCGGGACATATGGTGAATTTTATTTTCCTCACACTAAGCATGACAAGTGGCATCCCGAGAATGGCTAGTGAGGGAAAGCAAAAAAGCACTTAAAAACACCTTGGGGATGAAATTGGGTCGTATGGGTGACCAGGGAAGGGGATAGGCTTGGTATAATTTTTGAGTTGCAATTTTTCCAAGTGGATGGAATGATTCGTGCAATAAAATGTTCCCTTACCTTGTGAGGAAAAGTGGTGGAATCGATTACACAACGGTGAGGGTTAAGAATGAGTGTAAAGGGGATAAAATTGCATGTTTGAGTTCCAACAGGGTCACATGAGGGTCTAGGAGGATATCCGGGGTTGGGAGAATTTTCATGTCCCTTTTGTCCCAAGGGGTTGGGACAAATTGGGAAAATAAATTGTTCTTTGATTCGGGAGTTAAATTTGTCCACCCGAAAAAATGACAGAGTCTTAGAGCCTACCTTGGAGAGAAACTTGATGGAGGAAGAACTTGAGCATCCAGAGGTGTTTTTTAGAAGTTATTTATATGATTTTAACTGAAAAACATATTTGGAGAAGTATGGGATGGGGATAATTCCTTGATTATGCACGAAATCACATTAAAAATAGGACTTTTTATCGGGATCATAGGTTGTGCATGCTAAAAATAGTTTGTGGGTAGAATTTCTTATGTCTTGTGAAAAATGTGAAACCACCATCACTTAGGGATCTGAAATACCTTTCCTATGTTTTCTCATGTGACCTTAAAATCCTCCAAAATATCTTCCGAAGATAAATGGATTTTTTGTACTACAAGCTCCTTCACCCTCAAAGACTCGAGTTTTACTAAACTTGCCCCAAAGCCTCTAAAACTTTCCAAAATATTCCAAATTCAATTGCATAACACTATTATATCCTTAATACTAATCCCTGGTGAGTTTAGACTTACAATTCTACTCCGAGGGGTGTGAAACATGTCTTAGAAAGGCTAAGAATATTCGTTCCTAAGTCTCTTGAAAAGTATGCCTTAAAATATATCATCTTTGGAGCACTTGAATGAACTAGTTTTCCCTACACATATGGAAAATACTGACATAACACACAAAACCACTTGATAGTGTAGGATAGGCTTGGTACAAGAAATTAGCTAATCGAAGGGGTGTCAGGGAAGGTTGATGATAAAAATTTTGACACTAGGGTATGGTTTTCCTATTTTCAAGTGAATTTTTCCCTTGCAAAAACATAGGACAACAAATTGCAAACCAAATAAAACACACTTAGTCTTTTTTTCAACCAAAATAAAAGTTTTAATACTTCTATAAAAACACTATGGATAATCATAAATTATACAACATTTATCATGTATGCTACCTTATAATACATGCTAATAATTTCATCATGTACACTAAACATTTATCAAATGGTGTACACATAAATAAAAAATTCCATTTCAAAAATATGCTCAAAAACATAAAAAAATTAACTCGGATGTTGATCGTGTGATTGGATACACTATTACTAGAAATTCCATACTAACATTTCTTCTTGACTACATTTTCTCCATAAATAACCCTAATAAATGTAAAATTCAAATTTTAAAACATCACTTACACCAACCTATGTTCTATTTAATACCAGTAGTCTTGTATGTACTCATTATGGTGACAAAGTGAGTAAGAATATAAGCCCCGATCTTAAGAAATCTCTTCACAAATCCAAATATCTTTATTCTTTCTATGTAGGATGAAAATGACTTTTTTACCCTTCCCTTCAATTTTTATTCCCCACCCATATGGTTTTCTACCACCATGACTGTATCTCCATGTTTTTAGGGGCCCTATGATTTGTATACCACCACTAGGTTTCTTGAGGTGGCGTCACCCTATCAAATACCATTATTTTTTCAAAAATATATCTATTTTTACTACTTTCTTTAAAACAAAATCATCACCTACATATGAAACCCTCCCAAAGAGGGGTAAGTATAAACACCCCAAATCTACCACTATTGAATCACTCCTAAATCACACAAATTCCATGAATAACCCCTACATTAATTATATCCCCTTCTTCACATCAACTTCCCATAACATCCCACAGACAATTGATCCTAATCACAATTAACAAGATAATAATTACACAACTCCATAAAATAAACCAAAATACTCTTAACATAAAACTATATACACAACCCTCTAAAATTACAATTATACACCTTCCCTAATACAAATATTTCTATTTTTATAAACCTAACTAAATTAATAAATGATCTTTATGTAAGAGCTTACTAAAGTTAGAAATTCCTCCAATTTTATAAAACTCCTTTACATTACTATATCCCTTATGAACAAAGTTCTTAATCTTGTATAATTAGTTTTCCAGAATCCATATAAATTTGAAGTAAATCCAAACAACAAAGGGGAGGCTTGAGATTACTTATTTTTATGAATTAATGGGTTTTGTTTCTCATACTTTATCTTGATGTTATTCTAATGGTTATAGACTAGGTTTTTCTTAGCGTAAGTTCTTACTTCAAAGTATATAACTAATTTTGTATACAAGTTGCATCCTTATTTGTGATCCCAAATATGCTCTTGATGTGCAGGTATTCGTTAAATTAAATTTCATGTCACTATGAGGTTTTTCCTTTAGTGTATTTATGAATCATCTCCTAACCTCCTCGTATACTTTATCATTTTCTCCATCTTTCTCAATTCTTGCACATCCCGGTTTATAATGGTTATTTGTGAATACTTGTTATGGATATATATCTCTCTTTTCTCACATGTGATATCTTAAAATATCATCTCATGAAGGTTTCAAATGAAAATTAAAATGGGGTATTACCTTATAAAATTTTCTCTAACATTATCTTACTTCATTCTCCCATTGGGAATTCATAATACAAACTTGGGTTTTATGCCAAAGCACTTTTAATTGAGGCCCATTTTTCTCTCTCCTTGGTTTTCTCACTTCTCTCTCTTCATCACAATATATGTTTTCTCCACTTAGAATACTTTATATTCTATCACAATTAAATGAATCTATTATCTCTCTTGATTAAATGATTTTTTTCCATTTCTTCATTAGGTGCACTTTATTTTCTCTCTCCTAATTTTGCATGTGACTAGCGCATCATCATAGTTCCTCATCTTTTCTCTTGTATGTTCATCTAAGTATTTTCCTCACCCCAATCTCATATATTAAATGGTCCTCCATCATTATCTTTACTCAGATTTCTTCCATATTTTCTTCGTGCAAGCATCGACGCTACTTAACTCAATTTTATCATGAATGGTTTAATTTTTTTCTATTTTTGTATGCCATATTTCATCAGAAAAATTATTTCCAACTCTATTAATTTTTTTCATTCTACCATACCATCCTTCTCATTGATCTCTTACATTTATGCACTTTAGGCATTAACGATTATTATTGAACTAATTTTCTTACAAATTCTGATGTGCTTCTTAATGTTATGTTATGATTACCTTTCGGAAGTTAGAAAAATTCAAGTTGATTTTAAATGTGGATATTAAAATAACTTGGGTCTCATCAACCTACATAATTTTGATCCTTAGATCAATTTTTATGATTAATTGGATGATAATTTTCTCTCTAATATTTTTTTATGGTTTACTTTAGATTTATGCTCTTATTTCTTGGTCATAAATTTACCTTTTCACTCTCAAAGTTAATTTTAGCCTAACATGATATTTACTAAAGGATTAAGTACTATAGTGTGGACTTTGTTTGTATGAATTATTGTTTGAATTTCTTTATAGATTTGACCAGGTGTAGAAATTTTAACTTTGTTATGGGATAATTTAACTCTATATCTTTTAAATTTATGCTCATGAAAATAATGGGGTCCTCTTCATCATCCAATTTTATGTTAGCATAATTGTAATCTGTATACTTTGAAGCAAAGGAATATATGTATAAATCTTTTCCGAAGTTAGAACCAGTCAATACTAGGGCATAAGTAATAGCATATTTGATATCTTTAAAGCAATTTTTGGTTTCAAGAGTCCATTATAGATTTTTGTACTATTCCAACATAACATGTATATGTGTAAATATTTTTGTAAAGTTAGATATGAAGTTTTACACAAAAATGATTTTACAAAATAACTATTTCAATTATTTCTTACTATTATGAAACATGATTTAATAAATAGAACTATCTCTTTTAGGGTTGATAGATGTAATTTATTTAATCGAAATCTGCCCTAAAATCTTACATTTTGTAATTGTCAAGGAACTTTTCTTAGGATTAAGGGAGATAGCATATTTCTGCACCTCTCAAATATTTGATTCAAATTATTAGTATTATCCATTATGTTCTTATAAAATATAGTTAAATCATAAACTTATATTATTATGCACTTCCTTATAAATCCTTTAAAACTAAAATCCATATCCCGTAGGAATATGACTCAAAAATTGATGAGGTTGTTAGTGTAGGATATTATTTTTCTCATATTTATTTATTGTGGATTATTCCTACACATGGAATATTCCTACACTTTAGGATTTATCTTTCTTAAATGTACTTAGTCATGGAGTTACACTTGGAGTTAGTCACAAGAGTTACACTTGGCCTTCATTATTAGCTAAGTGGGGGTTATTCTTTGATTTACTATACCAAGTGTGGCAGTTTAATTTCTATTTTGGGATATTTTCGACCATTCATGTAGGAGTTACACATCCACTCTTCTATAAGTATATGCTCATTTGTGAGCTATTCAGGAAGTGTATTGGAGGATCTTGTGATTACTAGATTTGTTGCTTATTTTTTTATTTATTTAGCACTTTCATATACTTGTGAGTTTAATATCATATTACATTTTATTGTTAGTTATTTTTATTTCTGCAACTTCATGTGTTTTTTCTACCAAAGATCCTAATGGATACTTTGATATGGTATCAAATATTGTTGGATAACATGAGTGTATATTTTTAGTATAGTTGCATGTTTAAATTCTTCATTTGTTACTAATATATATGTGTACACATATTTTTAATCCATTTTCATAAAACCCATTTTCCATGTCACTTTTTACATAGTGAATTTTCATGTAAATGATGTTATGCCATTGGATCGAGAAGATGAAAATACCCTAAGTTCGACTATAAACTCGGACATATTTCAAGAAAACCAATTTCAAGAGTTTTTTTAAATTTATTGTAGGGATACCGAACATTTTAACACATGGAAAACCCTTTATAGAGTTTTTTAGGTTTTACTATAAATTTCTAAGTAGTTATTTTTGTAGTAGGCTACATGAATTTTTCTACAACTGCATGAGAATAATCGCATCATGGTTAAGGTGACCCTATTTCTTGTACATCTAGTTTATGTGTGTATTTGTTGCATTTTTGGTTCAGGTCTTGCATATTCAATACACTTGGCATGAATGAGTACCCAATGCATTTTGGGTTTGGGTTTTATGTATTTGATGTGTTCAATGACACTCTTTAAGCGGGTTCAATAAAAATTGAAAGTTAATCTAGTGAAAAGTGAAATCATAGGAGGAAATTGACATCACATGCCCTAGCCCTTGGTTAGATGGTATGGTCACATGAGATTTTAAATAAAATTATTCATACTAGTGGGTGTATATGTTTATCCCCTATATGTTTTTTATTTATAAATATTTTTGTTGGCCTTTCCAGTTCATTTATTTATTTTAGTGTAAATTGGTATTTACTTTAATAGTGGAAAAAAAGGGCTTTTAACTTTCGATAATCAACTCGATTCGAAAGTGCCATTTTTAAATATTGCATATATTTCCATGTTTCTTCCATTGAAACAATTATTTTGTAAATTATACTAAAATATAATGTTCCAAAATATGGGGGACTACACAATATTTGGGGGCATATTCTCTTTTGCACGTCCTACTTTCCTTCCACATTTCTAATTCCATTATATTATGTAACAACTTTTACTTTTTTCAAGGATTCACATCAATCATTAATGCCTCTAACACCCTTTAACTATTATGAATGGAAACCTAAATTACAATTTGTGTTTAAGAACAAAGTTCTATATCAAGTGATAATGGGCACTAACACTGAACCAGCTAATGATGATACTAAAGAAAAGTGGTTTAACAAATGTGATCAAGTTTTCAATTTTTTTGTCTTAATTTATCTCTCAAAATTCTCTTTTATGTATAAAATTGAATACACCCAATGAAGTTTGTCTTACATTAGAAAATATCTTTGGGAAGCTAGATGAAATTAGAAGTAATGAGATAGAGAACGATCTCTTAATTTTTATCCCTAGTACCTTTGACACCCTAGAGGAATTTTTCACCAAGTTCAAATAAATAAGGTTATAATTACAAGAACGTGGAGTAGAAAACGTACGATCAACTTATTATTTTTATACTCTCCAAGTTAGGTCTTGATTATTCTATCTTTATTTCTAACTTATACTCCACTAAAATTTATCTTAGATCTGCATGGAAAATTCCTTCTCTATATGAATTTATTTCCAAATTGACCATGGAGAAAGATAATTTAATACATATGGGCACCCTAATGTCTTCAAAAATTCAAGCCCTCATTGTTGGGAATGAAAAAAATAGGCTTCAAATAAAGAGAAGAAAAAAATAGCAAGGATCATGAGAACAAGAAGGATCAAAATCTTCCCACCTCAATATAAAACTTTGGAGCTTCCTCTTCTAGTGATCGAGAAAGAGAGGATCAAATGTAGGTATTACATAGGAAAACATGATGAAAGTAAATGTTTGAAGAAGAATATTGACCACCTCACGATTCTTTTTGAGAAGAATAAAATAGGTATCCTTGAGTCTATAAAACCATATACATTAACCAATGTATCCTCCAAGGAAAATGAAAAATGGAAAATAGAAGGAGAAAGAACCAAGAAATGAGAAAAGGCGATATCCCTAGTTGTAGTTGTACTTAAAAATCTTACCAGTTTAATGATTTTGGTGCATCACATCATATAGCCTCTTCACAAGAGGAGTTCACTTATTTTGAGATATGTGACATGTATGCTATATGATTGGGTGCCAAAAATTCTACACAAGTTTTTGGGAGAGGGTCTATTGAAGTGAGTGGATGAATATTCAATAATTAAATATTCCCTCATTATTAAGTAATATCCTATTAGTCTAAAATATTACTCACCTTATTCATGACATTCGATTTGAGTTCACTATAGATTTAGTGTATGTTAGAGAGTTAAACATAGAACCCATCATTACACTGGGTGTAGTTGATCATTAGACTCAACTATATTACTTATCTCATTTTCCCCCTCCTTCGGTTTCTTCACCAAATCCAATTGTACTTGATGAAACTTCTAATCTTGAGCACATTTATGATGATGATGAATTCTCTTCTAGCATAGATGACTATAGTAGTGATGGGGAACCACCTCCACAATATCCTTATCACCTTCCTATTTTAGAGTATTTATTTCTTGATCCATGTACTTCTGGTCCATCACAAACTTTTCAATGAGTAGGAACCTTGGTTTAGGACTTGTTGATGGTTATCCTTATGGGGATGGACTATCAGATTCATAGGAAACCTTAGGTTAGTGGGACATGCACCCTAAGGTGACCTCTAGTTTTTAAAGAAGCTGGTTCTTTCTGCGGTGTGAGATGAGGCTCGAGAAAAGTAAAACAAAACATAAAAATTTAATGGGGTTTGATACTGAACAAGACTATTAAGAAATCAATCAAGAATTCAATTGTCTAAAGAAGGAAAATGGAAAATGACTAAAAAGGGTGGACTAAACTGCACCAGGACAAATAAGATCACATAGAAAACTACCTCAAACTACTTAAGCATATCTTCTTAGATAGTAATAAAATTATAGATACACATACTTTCTATGTGAAAATAAAGGTGATCAGAGACAACAAATATATGTAAAGGATGGATAGAATGCACCACAGGGCATATTATATTACTCCAAAAAAATTGTGTACAATATTATAATACAAAAGAGGCAAGATTGCTATTACAAAACCCATAAAGAAGGATAAAGCTCCAAGCCCCTACCTTTTATAGAAGAGGGACTGAGATAGAAGAAAATTGATTGAATCCTGATCCCTCTCCTTTTTAAAACCCTTTATTTACAATATATATGAGGAGGAGGAGGTAAGAATCCATCCTTGAACTCCTTTCCAACTTCCCTTTAATTATGATAAATGGAGCGAAGTGACAGAAACATATTTTTGAGATATTTCTCACACTTTCCCATTATCTTCCCTTTCTAAAGAGTGAGAGCCATGCCTATTTAATGCATCTTTAACTATCTTACAACTAACTCTTTTGAGATGGAATCACCTTTTGAGGAACATCCCTTCAGCTCTTTATTACATAACTAGATCTTTCGATCTCTTGTGCATTGGTTCCTGGGCTCATGATTCAAGTGGCGTGTGTTTTTTCATTCTATTGGAATGACCCTTTGAATGCAGTGAAAAAATTGAGTATTCACAGGTTCGCACTCTTCACATGGGACTACGCATTAACTTTGTTACTGAAGTGACAAGCCAAATGACCCTTTACTTCTGATCTTTTGAAAAATATCCTGAGCATTTAAAACTTGTAGATAAGTCTCATAATTACTCATACGTGATACATGGCTTGTCACATTTTGTGACCTGCTTCAAACTTGGAGTCCATTTGTCACAAGATCCACATGGAAGGCCCGTGCATCCTTAAGATTTCTATTTTTCTTTAGGGTTTTTGGGAATATGCTATGCTGACCCTTGGCATCATCCATGAGCATGTCATTTTGTTCCTTTGGGAAAGTAAAGGACCTTGTTGCATATAATGTGAAAACCCCCTTTCGGGTGGGACCCTTATAGTTGGCTCCATGTGGAAACCCCACGAGAGTCTGAGACTTCATTCCCTCATTTGAATTCTAAAGTTTGCGCTAGTTGGACACTTGGCATCATTCATGAGCTTGTTGCTTTCTTTATGATTTGGTTAATTATTTTCCATTGGTGAAGACTTGACTCTGAGTGGGTTTCAAAAATACAAGAATCTTCCTAGCTATGGAATTTAGATAACAAGACTCATCAAACATAGGGAAATATTCTACTTAGCTATAATTATTTGCACATTCCTTCTTCACTTCTACTTCAGATACACCATCCCTTCATGAAGTAGTTGGCACTTCTATCTTACATGAGGATAATACCTCCTTGTATAAGAACCATACCTTGGTTGGAGATTCATCAAAAATTTGGTGTTTTCATTCAATTTTCCATGGTTATCCAAGTATTCATTACATCTAATTATGATCCATAATCACTATAGGAGACTACTTTGCAAGATAAAAGGTCACTTCAAGAAATTTTAACTTCTAATGGGGCTTCTTAGCCCTTACTATTTTTATTTGTCTCTCTTTTAGGAGGAATTTTTCCCACTAGGAATTTTATTTTCTCCACTTTGTGAGAGTTTCAATGTTCGTGGGTACATCAAGTCTTGTTGTTGGGACCCACCTTTCATTTTTACCCACTTAAGGTACGCTTCAATGGGTGTAGGATATTATTTTCCTCACATTTATATATTGTGGATTATTCCCACACATGGATTATTCCTAAAATTTAGGAGTTAGCTTTATTAGATTATTCATATGAGTTACACTTGGATTTAGTCACAAGAGTTACAATTGGCCATCATTGTTAGATATGCAAGGGTTAATTTTTATAGATTCATATTGTGTTGTTTGTTTAGCACTTTCATGCACTTGTGAGTTTACTATCATATTGCATTTTGTTGTTAGTTATTTCAATTTATATAACTTCATATGCATTCACTTTTCTACTAGAGATCCTAACGGATACTCTAACAGAAGACAAAAAAATTCTTTTTGGAAAATGTATCCCACTTAGGGGTGAAGGTGGTATTGATTCAATATTCTATGTAAACTAGTATTTGGTTGTAACTAGAGAATACATAAAAAAATTAACATCATATATGATACATAAATGGTTTGGATCACCTCATATAGGGATGGTTGGGGAAAATGGTCTTTGTTTGAGGATCTCTTGATGTCCCTAAACTCAAAAAAATAAATTATTTATGCATTTCATTAGAGATAGGGATTGGGTTTTCCACCCAAGTGGAATGGAGAACTATGAATATAATCCCAGATCCAACTGGATTATCTTCATAGTTTTAATAAACTTCTTTATGAATGAGGTGCTCAATAATGGGGTTAAGCAATGTTTTCCTTTACCTAAATGGATTTTTATCTTACTTCAATGGAATAGTATGTGTTAAGATAGTTGGATTCAAGGTTTTTAAGTCTTCATAAGACCAAATAATCACATATCAATACCATAAGAGCAATGTCCTTGCATTCTTATTTTATAACTCAATGCATTCATGGAAAATTTTCACATAACATGTATCTTTAAGTGATCCTAGATTTAAGACAATAGATTGATGGCTCAATATTTTTAATGGTTTGGAACTTTTCATAGGTGTGTTAGTATCAAAGATTTTTTCAAAATAAATCATACCTTTGGGAATTCAGTTAGACTCATTCTCTTTTATGAGATATTCTCTTCCTAGTTCATCTATAACCTACACACACACACAAACATTATTCATGAACTCAACTATCTTCTTATCGTTATTGAAAACTTGAATGTTAGTTAAATTTTCTAGGACTAAGGGATGAGGGATTAACTCAACCAAGAATGCCTATAGTTTAGATTCCTCACAAGGGTTAAGTCAATAGTATATCTAGATAAGGAAATTATAGTTTTGTTTATATATCTAGGGATGGTAGTGAAATTAAATGTGAAAAAGGATTCAATCAAATCATAAGGTCTATGTTTGTATCTTCTAAGGTATGAAAAATTTGATTGGAACTTTCTTCTTATTTGATTGACTACTAATTCAAAGTTCCAAAAGGATTTTTATTCTTTGACATTATGTATCAATGCAAATAAAATTCATAGGATCAAGTATTTGTATTCCTCTAGGTTATTGGTGTAAAAGAACTATAATTATAGGAGGTGAGGTATTTCTATCGTTTAGGGTATACTAGTAAAACTCTTACTCTAGATCCATGCTTGGAATAAACATCATCAAAATGTATGGTCGATAAACAAGGTTTTGAGGGAATCTCAAGTTTTGTACCTTTGAAAAGTGATCATATATTTCATCATAAATGATATATGTACCTTGGATTTGTTTACAACTTCCTTCCAAGGTAGCCACAAATGTTAAAATTAAGTATCCATTCAATGTTTAAGAAAATTATTTGTTCAAGTAAAATACCATATGCTCCCATAAAGTCAGATACTTGGAGGATCCTAGGTTTAGAGGCTAATTACATATGAAAATTTAATAGTTTCCTAACTACCTTAACTTTTTTTTAACTAATTGGTCCAAAATTCTATCAAAATTTAATAGAGCTAGGCCCAAATTTTCACAAATGTATTCTAATATCACATTAGTGAAGGTCTAAAATCCACCAGGATATTACATAATTTCTTGTCAAAGATTATTATAGTGAGAAGGAAATGGAGAAACTTAATATTACTCCTATAGATCACCATATTTGTGTGGGACTAATTTTTTTATAAGATGGGCTTTCTAGTTAGATATTTAAGAAGCAACTTATGTTATTCTATGATTTGAGCTAACTCATGAAATGTTATGTTGGCCTTGAATTTATTGATATCTTACACTATATTATATATTTTAGGTTTTGGAGGGTCATTTTTACTTTTAGATCAGGATAGGTAGTATAACTATTAAGAGGGGTATATGTATTAAAGGGTTCTTTATGAGGTTCTACTCATAAGGGAATAATTATTCCTATGATACTATTATATATATGAATCAATGTTTTCTCATATTCATTCTCCTCTTGGATAAGGAAACTAAATTAATACAACACCATGTCTATTCTAGTAAATTTGGACATGTTAGATGCTTCTATTGAACAATATGAGTTTTGAGGTTGTTTATAACTTTGATCATGTTTATCTCATTTTGGAAGATTTAAAAATGCATTGTTAAACTCAATGTAATAAAATTCATCATGGTGAGATGCATTTTAAATCCTACACCATTATAGCCATTATTTTACCCTCAATAATTCTTTCTAACCCCAAGCCCACCAGCCTATCATCAAGTATAAGTTGGGCACTCACCGAGGCACAAAAGGGTGTCGAGCCCCTCCTTTATGTGATATTTACAAGATATTTATACCATTAATGGAGGATTTATTTGCAGAAATAAAAGTACATTCACTTACTTTAAAAGGCAAAAGATGTAACTAGTAGATCTACACATCGATGCATCACAAAAGCTAAATAAACATTACACGAAGCACAAGAAACCAAATCTAAATCATGATAAGCCAAATAACATGAGGGTTTACACCCATAAACAAGATGTACATAATATATCCATGTATATTGATTTTAAAAATTATATGGTAGCCATACTACATTTAAAAGGGTCATCTCAGACCATATACATTAAATGAAAAAGATCCAACCCCTATAAAATAATCTCATAAAAGATCCTAACTATAATTTTCCCCATTATATGCCTTCATAAAAATCCCAAGTATCCATACATATGGTTAATGGTATCCCTTAAAACCCTCTAGCACTAAGGACTCTAAACTCTAACACAATGAACTCCAAACAATTAGCATTTCTATAGTACTTCGTTACTCTACTTCTCTTCCTCTACATTCTCTATGCATTCTCTCTGTATTCCCTCTTAGTCTCTCTATCTCAAGAACCTATTTAAATAGGATCATCGACCGCCGCCATGAACTTTCTTGTGATAAGATCATGTGCCAAGTTTTTATGTGGTCCTCCATTAGCGAATTCTTGTCCTTTTTACAAACCTTCCACTAACTTTAATGATGCCTCTGGGAATATTCCTTGCATAGAATATCCTTTTCTTGACCTCCAAGGTTCCATGTTGGAACCTTATCCACTCATCACACCTAGTCAGGTACTCACGTTTTTCCTCAAGTGACTCCATGATGCCAAAAATGGTTAAGTTCAATAAACCCTTGTTCTGCCTCCCACGCGCTCCCTAGTTTCACTTAAACCCTTCTTAAACCCCTTTTTCCTATGCACTTTTCCTTAAGCACCCTTCTATCCATTGTTCTTGCGTGCACATGCTTCTTATTACTTAGTCAATATTATAGGGTCCAACATCACCCCACACTACACGTGTTCTCCCTCCTTGGAAACATTCTACTTCCTTAAAGAATAAAGAATAGAGGTATTGAAAAAATTAAATAATGGAAGGATGAAAAATGGAAGAATAGAATAATGTGCTACTGTTGCATGAGGAATGGGAAATCTTTCTTCATGGATACATCAATCTTCTCCCATGCATCTACTACTCCCTACAGTTGCTAAAGTAGGTCACCCACTAATGTACTTACTTCATCAAAAATAAGTTCCTTGCTCTTAACTTTCAACGTATCAACAATGCTTTCTAGCTACTTTCTAAGAGCGCCTAGCACATCCATACTACGAGCGACTTGGGGGTACACTTCCTTTATATTATTATTAATCAAACTCCATAAAGTTTCCAATTGCTTACAATTTCTTCTCAATTTTAGCCGAGGATATTGTCACACTTTGCCATATTGCCTTTTGATTTTGCTAAAATTCCTTTAAATCCACCTCATGTGTAGAAACCAATATGCTTGCTACCCTATCTCTGTTGGAATATTTTTCATAATATGGCTTTATCCATCCACGTAACATTCTTTACTGTGGAAATGAGCTAAGAGTACCGATTCATTGTCTTCCCAATATTTATCTTTTCCTCCTCCTTCTAACATGCCATCACCTCCTCTATTGACTCTAATGCAAGTGGTCACCTTTCCATGGTGATGATGTGGGTCAAGTATTCCAATCATTACATGGTTGACTCGTATTTCTTCTTAGGTTGGACTAGGTCCAGGTGCTTCAATATTATGACATCTAAAATGGCCTCTATCTTCTTATGGATTTTTTGAACCTTTTCCTTTTCATTCCTCAGCTCATGCCCTAAGCTGCAGCACCGATCAATTCCTTTTATTTTATCTATTTATCTCGATCAATGATCTCCTCATTATTTTTCTCAAGATCTTCCTCCAAGACCCTAATTCTGTATTTTTTGCTAAAGAGTATTTCCTCTACCTCCATCGATTCTTTGTTGAGTGCATTGTGAACTTTCTCATCAGAATTTTTGGGAATTTACTGCAGAGGCTTTACTCCTTGGCATCTAGTATCTTCATCGGTGCATCTTGATTTACCTCGAACATGGGTTCATCAACATGAGACTTAAATGCCAAAGATAGCATTTTCCTCATGCACGTGTATGCACCTTATTCATAAAAAGAAGACCAAGAAAGGATTTGGTTCGTAGGCATAGTAATTTTGAAGTGCATGTGTAGTACATTGTTTGGATCATTAATATAAGTCATTTCTTATTCCAGCACCACTATCATGCCCTTTCCACATATGTGTGCTTCTTTTGAGAAGATTAATACTAAGTTGGGGTCTCCGCACATGTTTCCATACTCATTTCCCACACTCACACTTTCCTCCATTTCCTTCAGCACTTCCTCAGCACTTCACTCAACTTCATGTTACACTAACTATTAGATAAGTCATGCCACTGCGTCTCTATGGTATTATCCATCGATCCTTTTTAGAGTCGGGGTCTTCGATGCTTCATGTTTACTTGCTTGCTCTCCCTTTTTTTGTGAGTGCCTCCCTAGTTCTCATCCTTCTCTTCATTTCCTTCTTCCTATGACTCACATACATTGTAAATGGGATGATTTTGATCCCTCTCTCTCTCTTCATCTCCTTCATCACCATTGTCACACCTCCTTGGTTTTTTTCCACCGAGTTTGACCCTTTTATCACCCTTTTATTATTCTTTACTAGTGATTCCATTTTAGGGGACTTATCTTCTTCTTATTCTTTCTCATATGAATCTCCCTTACCAATGACTCTTCCTTCTATAGTGATTCCTCCTTCTATGGTGATTCCTCCTATGGCGATTCCTTCTTCTATGATGAATATTTTCTCATGGGAGACTCTGTGGCCCTACTATCTACACTTTTTGTGCGCTTGACACCTTTTTCTCAGGAGCCTCTCCTCTGTCTCTTTTCATTTGCACAACCTTCTTCCATGTGGTGTGGTCCTCAAGAATGGAGACATCGTATTCAATGTAAGTTACCTTTTCATACTTAGGCCTTATGCACAAATACACCATCCATGTTGTCCTCCCTGCAATAGGTAATTTTAATGGTTTTACCATGTGCACATCGTGAGAGACATTTTTATCGACATAAGCATGCTTCTTGGGGTATACTAGTTTCCTGTGTAGCTCACAGTAGTCTTGATATACTACACTTATATTAAATATGAGTTTATTTTCCTCCCCTGAATCAATTAATCTCAGCCTTGAAGTACTAATTTGTGAAGGAGAAAGGAAAATTACACCAAGGAATCTTAGTGCCATATACCAAAGTAAATGTGGAGATGAAAAAATGTTGGTATATGGAGAACTCAACTTTTCCTTGCACTAGTGAAGGAAACTGTTTAGGTATTCTCCATTCATCTATGAATGCATCACGCATCCTCTTATACCATTTTTAAAAGTGAACATTATGAGATATCTTCATGGTATCACAAGTATAATGTTCAAACCTCTCAAGCGGGGAGGGTTCCTCATGTGGGTATTCCCAAACAAAATTATCCGGCCCATCAGGTACTCCAATCTCTAAAAATATAATGGTGAGGAGGACATTACCAAACATAATTTTCTCTTCTTCATGCATGGCATCTATGATATCCTATGTAATGAAAGTTGAGAGGTTGTAGATTATTCCCTTTGAGATCTTACGACACACAATCAACCAGGCCTTGTTGATCTATGTTTGTCTCTCTTTCCCATTCATTTTGGTAACCAAGCACATGGCCATCCTCATCACCGGGTCAGTAATTACTGAAATTTCAAAGTAGCATGAACCCTTCTTATAGTCATAAGCCTTAACGGTCTTCTTAATGGCTTCCTTGTCTTCTAAGTCATCATCCAATGAATCTCCTTCATAGATAAGTTGGTGAATTTATAAATTAGTTGGGGGGTTTGCGCATCCTCTAACCTATGAAATAGAAGTGGAATTCAAACACATGTGACATTAACCATTGGTATAGTCTCTCGGGCTTTCAAAAATAGGGAAATTTGTAGATTTGCAACAACCCATCCTTCTCCATTTTTACCTTTACCTCATTGTCATATATGGGCATTCCATTTCATGTCCTCTTCTCTATAGGGTGAACAGTTTCTAGTGTCATTGCATTCTCTGTGGTGCTCATTCGATGGTTATAATCACTAATGGTCATCTTCATGATGTGATACACTAATTAGTTACCAAGTAATATCCAATCTGGGTACTTCATTTCCATGTACCATTCTTTTTCATCAAAACTGTTAGAGATGACTTGTTTTTGATTTTCCTTTCCCTTCTTTGGTGAAATATTTTCTACTTTCCTTGGCATCATTCCTTTGATAGGTTCTTAAATATTCTTCCTCTCTCTGGTCCTTGCTGCTCGCTCAACTTTATGGCTCCACTCCTTTGTGAAAATTCCTTCAAACCTTGTGTCTTAGCTATGTAACCCTAACCTAGAAAACCCTTTTTCATAAGACAACATAACAACCATAGGATTATTCCACATAAGCTTCTCCACTTACGCTGTGCACTTCTTTCCACTCTAGTTCAGTGATCAAAATAGCTATGCATGAAAATCTTCCCAACTCTTCTCAAACTATATTCGCAAGGAAGCCCTAGTCTGTGAGATCTCTTTGATAACTTAAGATGCAAGGTAGAAAGAAACGCACCCCTGATATTCTAATTATAACTTTTTCTTTTCTCTATAATAAATGCCATGCTACCTACCAATGTACTTTCGCAATAAAGGCATTTTTTTTTCAATGCCAACCTTCAAAAATTTTCCTCCATGCAAAATCCTTCATGAAAACTTCGCTACCTTCGAGCACGTAACTTCCTCCACCATAGAGTTTTTCTCATTTTATCTTGCGCCAAAGTTAATTATTCTTCTATGTCATGGACCAAGTTCTTTATGTTTCCTACCTCATGTTTCTCCTATGATTTTTACTCTTGTATGTGGTTTCTCAATTCCTTTTGACACTAACCTTCCCTTATGTTAACCTTTTCCACGCATGATCTTCCAATCCACATTTTTTTGATATTTTCAACCCAGGCCATCCACAACCATAGCTTCCATCACTTGTCATATCACTCAGCACACACAAAAATGGATGCACGGTCCTCTGTGCATGGAAAAACTTTTGAAAATAATAAGTGGCTACCAATGCACAAATGCACACAAAACAAAGCAACAAGAAGAGGAAACACATAGAAAGGAAACTACATAAAATAAAAACTTAGGCTAATTGGCAATATTGCCTTATTTACAAACACAAAGAAGACTTATTTATAGCAGGATTCATCTTACTCCCATGTAAATGGTTTGGAAACTCGTGTTCCATCTAGCGCTTGTAACTTACAAGTGTCTAAATTAAGTATATAGGATATAATGTATGGGCCCATCCAATGGACTTTGAATTTCCTAGGATGGTGTAAAAACTTGGAATCATACAATAGAACCATCTACCCAACCTCAAACTTCTTGTTCTTGATGTATCTATCATGCCATGCCTTTTACCTGGATTTTTTTCTAACTCTAGCGAGCAATAGCCCGCCTCTCATCTAACTACATCAACTTCTCAATCCTCTCCTCAAATGCTTATTCATCATCTAACCCTCATGTGAGTGTTATACACAGTGATGGTAACATGAATTCAATAGGTAACACATATTCTATGCTAAACACCAATTCAAAAGGTCTGACCTTGTTCAGTATCTTATAAGTAGTCCGATATGACCATAACACAAAAAATATTTATCATCCCAACCCTTTCTTCCCACATTACAAATATTGGTTAATGGGTAATTAAGAATTTTGTTAAACACCTCATCAGTCCCATTAGCTTGTGGGTCATAAGGGGTAGTCTTGTGGTGGGCTACCATGAATTATGTTAATAATATTATAATTGTCTCATTTAAGAAATGAGTACCCTTATCACTTATTAAGCTCAGCGGGCATCCATATCTGTTGATTATATTTTCCCACAAGAACCTAGTTGATGTTTTCATTATGTAATTCCTTGTAGGAAAAACTTCTACCTACCTTATAAGGTAATATGTGCATGTAATGATATAGCACAAACCTGTCCTTTGTGTGGCTGGGTAAATAGGGCCTAAGAATTCAATTGCCCACTTCTCGAATGGTTTTACATTGAAAATTGGTCTTAATGGTATTTCATCTCTTTTCCTTTTTACCGAGGCACCGAAAGTGGTCATAGGCCTTCAACGCTCAATAAAATCTTTGTAAACCATTTCCCACTAAAATCCTACTAGAAGGATCTTACACATGGTTGCATTACCTACATAGTGCCCTCTTGTAATTCAACCATGTGATTCCTCCATGATTTCAAGATGCTCATGCTCTAACACGCAATGATGCAAAACCTCATCATAGCCTATCTTGTATAAGTCTCCACTAATTATCATGTAGGGTGTGGTGCATATGGCTAACTACTTATTTTACAAAGTCTTCTTTCCTCTCGGTTTCACACCCTTTTTGAGAAACACAACCATATTTTCCAAGTCGGAGGGTGCACACCACAATCTAAATAGTTTCACATCTAGCATTTTATCCTCAATGCTCTGCACGTCCTCCCCTGAATCAATCCTTGATAAATGGTCAAGCCACAAATTACTCTTACCTAGTTTTACAATAACGGTAAAATCAAACTCTTGAAATAATAGGACCACCGACATATGCACCCTTGTAGAACAATCTTGTTTACCAAGTACTTCAATGTCATGTGGTCCATGTAGAATATAAATGATGTTGTCAATTGATACTTACTAAATTTACACAATGCGTAGATCATTGAAAATGCCTCAGGCTTGGTAGTAGTATAATTCTATTATACTAGGGTTAGCTTTCTACTAGCAAAGCACAAAGGGTGGTCAACAATTACCTCTCTAGGTTGTGATAAGATTGCTCCAATATCCATCCTTGAAGCATCAACATGTACATACAATGGCTTATTCCAAGAGGGAAAACATAATATGGGTAATTGATAATCCTATTCTTTAATGTATCAAATGTCATCTTTTGCCTCTCCCAAGTGAAATATTCTTTTGTGCTTATACAACTTTTCCAATGACGCGAAGATCTTGGAATACCCCTTAATAAATTTTTGGTAATACCCCATATGCCAAATGAATCTATGCACAATGCTCTAGTTGGTAGGCTCCCTAGATCCCATAATAACGACAACTTTGGTGAGATCTACCAGCAAGCCTTCCTTATATATGATATGCCCGAACAAGGTTCCAAATGGAGTAGTGAAAACACATTTCTTAATGTTGAGGGATATCCTCAATCGCTGAAATATTTCAAACATCTCGGCTCAGATTGTCACAATGGTCCCTCACTAATCCATATATTGTCTAGTCATCTAAGTAGACTTGAAGAAAATTGTGGATGAAGTATTAAAACACACGAACCACAATGCGTGAAAACACAACATGCACGTTCTTTAGTCCAAAAGGCATGAACGTGAAGGAAAATTTTCCCAATTCAATGGTGAAAGTTATCTTTTCTCGGTAATCCTTTGAAATTATAACCTAATGATATCTTGATAATCCATCTATGAAAGAATATATTTCACGCCCATCCACCCCTTCCAGGATCTCCTCATGAAGGGGGTTGGAAAAGGCCAATGACACATACCGCATTCAAATCTTGATAATCAACATAAATCCTTATCCTTCCATCCTTATTTATGTTGATGACCATTAGAATTATCCATTTTGATTCTTCAATAACTTAAAGAATATGTGATGGGATCATCTTGTCAATATCCTCCTTGAATTTGACGTGACTATTTAGATTCATTCGATAGTGCCTCTTCCAAATTAGGCACGCACCTTCATTTAACTTTATCTTTATTTCTCCCAAGGAGTGGTGAAATCATTTAAGCTCATGGTACCCACATGGAAAAAAATTCTGAAATTCATGCAACATATGGATGATCTTAGAAACATCCTTTTCTATCCATTAATTTCCAATAGTAGCCTCCTTAGGTTCCACATCCGAACCAATGTTAACTTTCTAGGTTTTCATGGATTCATGGTAGACGCGCGCTTTCTCATTAGCACTATCCATAACCTCATATGTACCCACATTATGGTTAACATCTAAGTTTTCCACCTCTTCAACATTGATTACATAGACAAAATTTCCTTTCTCTTTTTCCATGCATGCACGCTCAAGCTATGTTAGGCCTCAAAATATTATCTAAGTACAAGAAGGCATGTGGGCATGTGGGGCCTATTTGAATAAGGATGCATGGGTCAAAGGCACATAGGACAAGGTTTTGAAGGTTTTAGCATAACCAAGGCACGTGCGCAAGGCAAGACAGTTTTGGGACATAGCCATATTCAATTTTCCAGGCATCACACGAGAAAAATATGACCCATCTAGCATGCAAAGTGGATAAGGTGCTAGCCTAGAAGTTGTATGGTCAACAAAGGAATATCACATGCATGCAATGGAAGTATCTAGAAAGACATCATTGTAAATAGTGGAGAGCTCAAATCAAAGGAAGCATGATCCATTGGAGGACCACTTGGAAACTTGGAAACCAATTTTTTATCTCAGGAAAGCATGGTAGTGGAGACTAAAGCTATATATAGAGATGCTCAGGTAGAAGAAAAGAGACACAAACCAAGAGTGATGTCATATAACACTGGATAGGCGATGCTCCACAGGAATAATGAAGGATCCTTTGGGTTGGGATTAGGAGAACTATAGGAGTGATGGAATACTTAGAGGGATGGGGTTGCAACTAGTTTTGTAATATGGAAAGCATGTCTTAGGTACCTAATGCATTACTTTGATCTGCATTGTTATATTTGTCTATTATGGCCTTAATGAATGTAATGTGGTTATTGAATTGGTTAGCATGAATATAAGGTTTTGTTCTAAATAATATATGTTGTTCATGAGCATAAACCCTAGTCCATTTCCTTTATATTATGAATCAATTTTGTATCTTTTTTTATACTTCTCTTATGTTATTTGAATGAATGCATGGTTATTTTCTATCCTACATCTAAATTTGTCATTAAAGATGTATTCTCACTAAACTCACATAAAGAGGGGCTTGGTGCCCGCACATGCCTCAAGTGAGTTCCTAGCACCTGTTGGGTGATAGACCGCATGCATGGGATTATCTTTGTTGTTCTAAGGGTATAAAAATGAATACATCTTGGTTCCATTGCCAAGACCTCTTTTGAAGTTTTTGTGAGAAATGACATACATCTTGGTCTTTATATTGGTGCATCAGATTAGGAGTTAGTGCTTACATCTAGTTATCAATAATGGGTGTGTCATTCTTAGCTTATACAACACCCCTTATTAAGGAAGAAAGTTCTCAAAAGTATCACATAAAGGAGAGGTTTGACACTTGCATGTTCCTCGAGTGAGCTTCTAGACCATTTTGGATGATGTGTCATTGTGCTTGGGGTTGATTAACGAAACAAGAGGTAAATAGAGACTACATTTTGGTTCCGTTATTGAGACCACTTTTCAAAGATGATGTGAGAATGTTGTGTGATGACGGAGTGAATGGCCTTTGATAGCATCAATACCTGACTTAAAAGCAAAGAGGATGAGTTTTCTCAAAGATTCGGTACTAGATCTAAGTTTTATGCATGAAAATGGGTGTAAGAGAACCTGTATCATGAACTCTATAAGACATTCTTTTGTTTTTTCCCAGTAGAGTAGTATGTGGATATCAACATATGCATCAAGAAAAATTTGGTACTATAGACCTTGTGTTTGGACCTAGGAGGAATATCAGTAGTTTCATGATGTCAATCTGACTTGGACCCGTGTTGTTGATCACTAGTGGAGTAGAGTGCTAACTAGTTATACCTGGAATATGTTATTTCTACATATTCTTTCCCAGAGATTTCTAAGTTTGAGTTCTTGAGGGAGCCTAGAGGATCATTCTTACGTTTTATTCTACTAGATATCAAGATCTTGGTCATTACATTGTGTTTGGGAGCCTTTCACATGGCTAGCTAAAATCCTCCCAAGAATGAGGCACGAAAGATGACATGGTATAAGGATGGTAGACCTTGTGGCATAAATGGAGAGAGAGGAAAGGTGGATCAAGTATAATGAATCTTGGGAGAGGGAGTTGGAAAAAGAGCGCAAAGTTATAGGAGTGATGCATTTATGGAGGTAGATGTTGTGGGAAGGATTTGAGGTTCACGTAGAGGACGTAGAACATGAGCATTCTAAGCTACCCCATCTTTCCAAGCATGGAAGATAAACCTCCTAAGATTTTAGAGATATTTAATCATATGAAGAAAGGAGAAGACTCGTAGGAATGTATCTTAACCCACATGGAAACTAGACCTTTGTGCTTAATTTTCTAGTTCTGAGATAAGTTTTGATAATCTAGTTGGTATCGGTATTCATAGTCGAGTGACACTTATGAGGTATAATTTTTCATTTGGTACATCTATGGCTACATAGTAATTTCCTTTGTTTTGGGGTATTTTTTCTGTTAAAACATTTGGGCAAGGTATGGGATCACAAGGTTTGATTATCACATTTAGGAGCGGCACGGGAAAGATGTCTTGGAGTGGTTCGGTATCACATACTCTTGGTGCACGGTTTAGTATGACGGTCCATCTGCGAGGGCACAACAATGTTAGGCCCCTTACCTATGATAGGAGGAGGATCTGGTGGATCTAGAGGAGTTGGCACTAGTGCATCTAGTGGTTCTGGTGGTGGAGGTAACATCAGAGGAAATCAAGGTCCTGGATCTCACGGATAAGGTCCAAAACACCATCAATAGGTGTTTTATGAGATGTCAATCCACTTACCTGATTACAAGGGTGTTGAGGATGTCATGAAACATGTACACAAGTGTGAGTTAATATGGTATGCAAAGGGAATCAGTGCTTTAGAGTGTAAATAAAGTCAGTTTGCAACCACGTTCAAAGGATGTGGTATGATCCACATAAGATAGTAGTGGATTACATTGCATTGTGTAATGCCTTTTTAGCATAATGCCACATACTTGAGTTTAAATAGAAAATCATAAATGTGTTGAAGGATATTCGAAAGGAATAATGAAGAGTGTGTAGGATTATGATGTGTGGTTTAAGACTCTCCTATCCAAGTTATCTTATGATCTTATCCCTTCGCAACATGGTCATTGGTTTATTAGAGGACTGATCTTACCATTCGGGAGGGAAATTTCGTAGAAGAATTTCACATATCACACACGAGTCTTGAAGGCTACCTTGCACACTAAGGTAGTAGAAATCATTGATACATGTGTTAGTCCATTCCTAAAATCCCAACCTTTTCCAATGGTGAAATAGCTGAATAAATTATTTTCAAACTCATCTCATGAGACCCGCAATGGGTTATGGTGTACATATTTTAAGGTAGAAGGGCATACGAAGGACATTTGTCTTTGGAGATCAATACGCATGATGATGGTAGACTGTGAGATTTTCCATGGAGATCATGATGCAAGTAGGTGTCCATTCTTTGGAGCATGTGATCCATAAGAATGTGTCTTGCTATTACAAAATTTTCACCTCTACTACTCATGACACTAAGGATTGTAGATTGATTGACCAAATACATGATGTCATTAATACTGGTGTGTGCTAGACTAGTATTTCAAGTAGTTCCAAGGATGAGGGCCATCATTATAAAGGGTGCACTGAGATGGAGGGAGTCATAGAAGAGGATTTTATGGAGGATTTAGAGGCCATGGAAACTGCAGAGGTGGAAGAAGTGAGTTCCGTGTAACTTACTACAATTGTGGGTCTACGGAACACTATAAGCATGAATGCCCCAATCTGTTACAATGCTCTTGGTGTGGAAAGAAAAAAATTATGAAGAGTTCCTAAAATTATTTGAACACATGAGCTGGAAATAGAGGAAAAAGGTGTTCGGATGATAAGCATCAAGAAATCCAAATCATAGTGGATGCTAAGGGTGGTGCATGAGTCGAGCTAGAACTGAATTAGTGACAATGCAAGCTAAGGCTATGTGCACCGAGGAGATACCAAAGTAGAAAATATTGGTTACTAGAGAAGAGGTGGTGAATGAGAAGTAACTAAACTCTACTCATCATAAAGAATTCTATCAGAATCCATTGATGTGATTCAAAGCTTACAAGGAGAGATCCAATGCCTAAAGGAGCAATCACGATAGTTAGAGAAAAATAAAATCATTGAGGCTCCACAAAATTATCTGGATGAATTTAGGGAGGTATGTAAAATGTTGAGGCAAGACTATATCATCCCTTTGATAGAATAATGGCTATGGGAGAAATTGCCATGCACTTTGGAGGAGAGTATACATGACAGGTCTAAGATGCAAGCCTTCCTCATCACAACATTGACTATGATAATGATATTACCTTGAATGGAGTAGATGATTGATGTCTCCTGAGTAATATTCGATTGACACTTTGGCATGGAAATTAATGTCATCACTTTAGACACATGGAATCAAATGGAAAGGCTCCCATTATAGCCATCCTCAAATGTGTTGTATATGGCTAACAAGACAAAGTCAATTCTCATTGGTGTTTTAAAGGATGCTTCTATCACTATCCAAGGGGTGAAATTCACATGATACTTCCAAGTCTTAATGCTTGCTAAGGTGTAAAAATTTTCAATGTTACTTGGGTGCCTTTGGTGCTATAAGAACAATGTTGACTTGAGTTTAAATAAGGGGTATATAATATTTGAGAACAAGGAGGAACATGTTATCATCCCTTTGACAAATGGAATTTAGGGCCCTATACTAAGCCCTTGGGAGAAGAATACCTAGACATAATCTATGTGCACACTATCAGGTACCATAAGGTTTTGCAACTAACAAACTAAGGTGTTATTTAGTGGGAAAATGCTCAATCAAGAAGTGATACAACTAGTGTGGTATGTGAAAATTGGGCACATGATACATATGAGTTAGTCAAAAGGAATTTAAGAGGCTCTATGATGAGAGTAACAAATTCATGCAAGGTTAGATGCCTAGGAGGAAAGAATATACCAAGTTACACTGGAGGAGCTAACCCTGATGTTTTCCTATGAGCAATGGAGACCTAGTGGAGATGTGAGATCAAAAGGAGAAGGATACTTAGCTATACTTTTCTCGGGACCGTAGCACATTGGTGGGTGACCCATCGTGATAACCTTCTAGAGTGGCATGAGGTGAGAATCACATTCTCTGTTAGGTTTCACCAAATATATGCACCTACTACTATACAAGACTATCATGGGAAGGAACCCACCTCGTTTCACGTCCAAGCATGTGAGAAGTCTTGGATGGAACACACGAAATCCTTCCCATCTTCTTTATGGGTGAATAGTCCTTACTCCACCTTACAAGGCTACACATGTGCATATTAAAGTCATTCAAAACTATGCCATCAAAAGGAAATTGATAAGAGTTGAGGGTTGATCTCCTTTAATTTTTTGAGTACTAGATTACTAACCCATTAGTGAATGAGGTGCTACATGTTATTAAGAACCTAACTATGGGAGATAGTTCCATGATGGAGGATAGAATACTAGAAATATTATCCAAAATTGACTTGGAAGTGCACTTTGATGAGGGAGAGCCAAAGGAAATACATCTTGAGAGAACTTGCATGAAAAAATAGAAACGGAAATTGGTTTATGTGATTGATGGTGAAGAAGTAGAGAAATTGGTTGTTAACCATATAGTGGGTACGCACGAGGTTATAGATAGTGCTCATGAGCAAGAATATGCCTACCATGAACCCCTAAAAACTAATAAGGTTAACATTGGTTTGGAGGTGGAATCTAAGGAAACTACTATTAGAGATTACTGGTCAGAAAAAGATGTTTTAAAGATCATCAGTCTGTTGCATGAATTTCAAGATTTGTTTCTGTATGGGTACCATGAGTGTAAGGTAGTTCACCACTCTTTAGTAGAGATGTAGATAAAATTGATGGAGGGTACACACCCAATTAGGAAGATACCATACCAAATGAATATGAATCTGTGTGTTAGGGTCAAGGAGGAGATTGAAAAAATGATCACATTAGGCATCATTGAGGCTATTGAAGAATTAGAATGGATAAATCAAATGGTCATCAGCATTAAGAAGGATTTGAGGATAAGTATTTGCATTGATTACATGGATTTTAATGTGGTATGTGGCATTGAACCTTTTCCAACCTCGTTCACTAAGGAAATATTGGAAGGAGTAGCTGAGTGTGAGATCTATTCTTTCACAAATGGATTCTCAAGATACCATCAGGTTAGAATTGCAAAGGAGGACCAATAAAATAAAACTTTCACCACTGAAAGAGGAATTTTTTCCTACACAATCATTCCTTTTGGAATGAATAACACACCTATTGTGTTTTTACGCATTATGTTTCAGGCATTTCAGGACTTCATCCATAAGTTTATTCAAGTCTACCTTGATTATTAGATGGTTTATGGACTAGTAAAAGACCATTGCCACAATCTCTTGTTGATTTTTGAGAGTTTTTTATAGTTGATTATATCTCTCAACATTAAGAAATGTGTTTTTAGCTACTCCTTTTAGAACCCTATTAGGAGATATCATATACAAAGAATGCTTATTGGTGGATCCTTCAAAAGTTCCCATTATTGTGGGACCTGGGGGAACCTACCAACTAGATCACAAGACGTAGATTCCTTTTGCATACGGGGTCTACCAAAAATTTATCAAGGGATATACCAATATCTCCATGCCATTGGAAGGATTGTTAAAGCACATAAGTACATTTCATCGGGAAGAAGTGCAAAAGATGGTGTTTGATACATTAAAGAATAGGGTTATCACTATGCCCGTATTACGCTTTCCTTAATGGGGTAAGATATTCCATGTACTGCTGATGTCTCAAAGTTGGAAATTGATTTAGTGTTGGCATAACTTGGTGAGGGGACTATTTATCACCCTCTATGTGTTGTAAGAAGTTTTGACACTAGCAAAGAATAACTTAACTACTACCGAGTGTGAAGAATTTTTATTATCTACACACTAAAATTTAGTAAGTATCTATTGGAAACCACAGTTCCTCGAAGGATTGCATAGCAACCATAGCAGAAAGATTCCTATGGGAAAATATAATTAGTAGGTATGGGTGTCTCGTTGAGCTTGACTAGTGACAGAGGTACACATTTTACGAATGTAAGAGTCGGGATTTTGTTGTCAAAGTTCATGGTGGCTCATCGCAAGACTAGCCCTTATCACCCTCATACTAATGGAACCATTGAGGCATTTAACAAGATACTTAGTCACATGTTAACCAAGATCTATGATGTTTGGAGGCAAGATTAGGATGAAAAAATCTCGGATGTACTATGGGTGTATAAGACAACCTATAAGAGGTTGATCAAGGCCACAAGTGTTTCAATTGGTGTTTAGTTTGGAAGTTTTTTTACCAATAGATTTTATGTTGCCCTCTCTATGTATTACACACATAGGAGGATTGTCCAACAAGAAAGCATTACAAGATTGCATGGATAAATTAATGCAATTAGACGAAATATGATCACTTGCTAGATGGATTTAGAATACTGAGAAGGTGAGACAAAAAGTATGGCATGATCATCACATTAAAAATAAATAATTTGAGGTTGGGCAGATGGTTTTACTTTATGACTCTAAGTTTCTGCACCATCCTAGGAAACTCAAATTCCATTGGTTAGGGTCGTATATTATATCTTACATCCTTGATTCAGGCATGTGCCAGTTGTAAGCACTGGATGGGACAAGGTTGTCAGGATATTTCAATGGGAGTAGGTTGAAGCCTACTATAAATAAGGATTCTATGTGTCTATAAATAAGGCAGTATTGCCAATTAGATTAGGTTTCCTTTAATGTTTTCCCTTTTTTGTTTCCTTTTTCATCATTTTTTGGGTTTTGTGTTGTACGTTGGTGCACCAAAGAGAAAATTACATTATAAGATATTTTATGTGAAGAGGATCCCACATACATTTTTGTGTGGAGTGAAGTAGTAGATATGTCGAATATGTTTGAAAAATTCTTTCGACAATGGATTGATGGGAACGATTAGCACAAAGGTAGAAGAACGAGGAAATGATGGTTAAGGTGTTTTAATTCATGCGTTATGAAGATTTTTTGAGAAAGGTTTAAAGACCACAAAGAAGTGAAAGATCACACAATTCAACATAAGGTAGGAAGTACCATGGGGAAATACTTAGTGGACAACATGAGGGTTATGTAATTCAGCATCGTGATGCACATGAAGGAGGTACGTGGAAATGGAGTAGTGTTGTAGTGCAAAAGGGTTACGGTTGGGACATGTGAGGGAAGTTGCAGAAGTTGATTTAATTGAAATAAAGTGCTATATTAAAATTGACGTTAATACACATGGTTGGAGGAACTCTAAGGATTTAAAAGACTAGTTTTCCTTAGAATTTTTTTTTCTCCCAAGATCAAAGTATGATGATGGTTTTGTGAAGAAGAGAAAAGCGAGGTACTTGTCATGAACTAGAGGAATTGTGTAAGTTGTAGTGTAGTCTTGGGATGTTGTAAGGAGGAAGGAAGACAACAGAGAAGGAGAGGGGTTACGTGAAAGAGAAGCGGAGAAGTCATCAAATCTAGGAAGGAAAAGGAGAGAGGCACGAGAAGAAAGAAGAAATAATATGACACCCAAGAGAGCTCAAACAAAGATAATGGTGGTGGAAAAAAAGGACCCTGTGGAGATTTACTCATAAATACAGTACCCCCAGGGGTTATCATGGCAGAAAAGTGGAGTTCTAAGTTATACAAGTGCGACATAAGTGAATATAACAACAGGACAAGTGACAACAAAAATATGATTCTGGTGGACTTAGTTTTAAACACTATAATGATGGATGAGCTCAGAAACCTCAAGTTTTATGACTTAGTGCAATAATAACTACAAAAGACTAGATTTTTATAGTTGTGGGAGTTACCTTTCTTTGTGAAACCCACCCTGTTACTCAAATGGTTAATTTCATGGGTGTATGAGGACTTCTTCTACTTTACGAGAAAAATGATGAGGATTACATGTCACTTGATTATGACATTTATAGGCTTGTATAACATCGTTAATGACATGGCACTTGATTTATGTGCCACTGCAAATATTGAGGAGCTAGCTAATATATTGAGATATGAGAAGGGAGGAAGGGAACATGTGATTTTGGATCTAAGAGACCTAGCATTTAGAGTCACCTTCCAACTCATTATCTACAAATTTTGCACATTAGAGAGGTGAACATGCATCAATAAGAGGTTCTTTTATGTTTCCTACAAAGTGTCAAAAAGGGCACATTATAATTTCGTAGAGTTTTTTGCAAATGCCATTATTGAAGAATCATGAGTACAAAACCGGGCAGGAGTGATAATCACATGGGGCTCCATACTTCTATTGATCATATTTTGGGATATTGGTGTCCTATATGGGCTAGATGGGAACATATGGGTTCACCCACCGGTGCACTCATCCCTGCAGTTCAATTTGTGAAGTTCACTTGTGATGGGACCATCTCAAGCACCTACAAGGCTCAGATGAACATGTGGTTTGAATGGTTCAACGAATAATTTGAGAATGAGTGGTGCATCCCCATGAATTATCACAAGTTGTTGAGGATTAGGTAAAACTTGAAGTTGCTCAAAAAAATTTCCTAGTGAATTTTTTGATGGCAAAGGGAGAGATGGGGCCATGTTGTAACCTCCCCTCCACATTTATTACTAAGTACATGAAGTGTTCCATCAACCAGATAAAGGACACACAAAGGTTAGTATTTGATGTAGACAATGTGGATGTTGATGTTCATACATTACGTGTGACATACAAGTATGGTACTAAACCTACTTATGTAAAAGTTTTGTAGCCATAATTTCTAGACTTCCACCCTCAAGTTAGCATGACCATCAAAGGTTAAACCCATCCGGTGTTCTTACAGATACTCCCTAAAACACAAGGTGGGATGGAAGTGGAGGTTACATACTCCCCTTTCCAAAGTCGTGGGAGGTTCCAATCTCACCCATGAAAGTGATACAGGTCAAAGAAGAGGAAGAAGAACAAAGTGAAGCTAAGTTAGATACTTCCCATAAGAGGAGGTACTACACATGCCAAAATGGTTGCAAGCGCAAAAAAATTCACTATAAGGGGGCAAAAATGCATCATTAACAGTGGTGCAAGAAAGAGGAGGAAGAGGAGGAAGATCTTGAAGAAAAGAAGTAAAAGACACATGATGCATCAAGCCCCGCAATAGGCTTGGAGGAAGGTGAAGAAGAATACCCCACCACCTTCAAGGTAGATTTGGAGGCTGAACTAGAAGAACAAGAAAGCGAGGTTGAAGCCATGGATGTGAGTGAGGTGCACGAGGAAGGAAAGGAGTACTCTATAGTACCTAAGAATATCCCATTGCTCAAGGCCTCCCAACACAAACCACCGCCCAAGGGGAAATAAGGGGGACTCCTTTACTATAAATGAGGATAAAGGATTCACCCCTACAACAAATAAATAGAGGACGAAGTACAAAGCTACGAGGAAAAAGTGGAAACCTATCTCCCCACATATGGACTTCATGGACGACCCCATGAAGGTATTACACATAACGTTCCAGGATACCCTCTCATTAGAAAATCTACATAGATAGGATTTGATGAATTAATAAGGGGTTATGCCCGAACAAGGAAGATGATTAGCTAGAACATGCATTGTGATGCCAAAGATCCCGATTTTAAGTTCAATGATTATGCAATCGAGACCATCCATTTAAAGAATAAGGTAAGAAAAACATATACGGTGGTGTATCCTAGCCATCTAATGATGAGAAAACATGAAATTTGATTCAAAATATGTCTTTGGAGGTGATCTGGTGCAACGTGGATGTAGGGGACCTTGTTGAGATCCTGTTCATGGAAAAAAAAAAAAGAAAATGAGATAGATAGACTATGTCAAGGATTAAGGGGAGAACAAGCACAAACTAAGGAAGCATACGACCGAGCTTGGACCCTCGTGAAGATTAGTTTGGGAAAATGTCTCGACATTAGTGAGCCAGTCATAATAGACTATGGGGATGAAGTGGAATATCCTGAATACCTCATGGGGATGTTGCTCAAAAAAATAAAGGATGGTACGGGGCCCACAACTATAGAGCTTGAAAAGTAAAAAGAGTAAAAAAGGTCTCATTGAATCTTGGATCACTGAGTTGGAGGAAATTCTCACACAACTCAAGGAAGAAAATATACTTACATATAGGGGGTTCAATGAGATATAGAAAATGCAAGCCCATAATTGACATGCAGTGAAAAAGAGGAGGTTGACCTCAAGGATTTATAGGAGACCATCCCCACCAATAAGGATGAATTCACACAATTATTTGTTAACACCACAACTTAGAGGGATAAAATCTAAATGAAGCATGAGAAACTAGAATTTAGGATTATCAAACTTTGAGATTCCATCACTAAGCGGATGGATGATTTTGAAGGTGTCTGCATGGAAATAGTGGTAGTTATAAATGCACTAAAGGGGAAGGTGGAGGAAATTACCCTATACCAAGTTCCCAATGTTGTGGGAGTAGTGCCAATGAAGACCTTATTATAATTGAAGGCTTGGGAGAAATTGAAGGACGGGATAGAAGTATATTTCCTGAACTCCTCGAATTGGTCACATAGCATATTCTTCCAGTCTTCAATTATTTATTCAAATTATTTCAATTCCACTATTATTTATTCTTTGAAGGAACAACATTATTTCCTTAGTAGATTTTGGTCATCAATACTTTGTTCGGGAAGCATGAAGGATTACCGGGCAACAATCAAATTAGTGTGGGGTGATGTTGGACCCCTAAATTAACTAAGTACCTAAGGCATGAAACTTGGTGGCACATGGAAGAAGGGCATGAAGGAATACATGGAAGTAGTTCTTGGAGATGCATGAAGGCTCACACCCATGTAGGATGGATTTAGGACTTAGTGAATTTTGGACAATAGGAAAGGACGCATTTAGGGAACGAATGAAAAACAACAAGATACAAATATATATAAACTATGGAGACTTTCAACTCAAGGAAAGGATATTCTAGGGCATCAATATGGTTATCATGAAAGGATAAGATCCATGTTTTTTATGGATTATCTAACACATGCATTCTAAGGACACTCGATTAGGGGAAACACATGATGACATTTGGCATGTTCTTGGGTAGTGGTAGGGAAATCATGAAATATTCCTTCAGGCTTTCTCATGTAATGATGAGCGGTTAAGAGGAGATTCCTAGAGAGTTCCTCATAGGTATGGTTTTAGGAGAGAGGTGTATGCAAGTATGGAAGAAAGAGAGGAATATAGTTAGTAAATATATGTAATGTGTGATGGTGAGCTTTGTAATGTGTCAAATCTCTGCTACTATAAATATCTTCATACATGGAACTCTTTTAATGTAATCTTGGCTACTGTACTTTGGCATATAAATATAATGAAGTGATTCTGAAGCACTTATGTGATGAATCTAGATCTATACATTTCCTTTTTATGTTCATGGGTGTATTACTAGTTTTCTTGATGATAATCATGATTTATCTCTACTTCCATTGTAATATGATCATGTTATCCTATGTTCTAGTGCATTAGATTAGGAGTTAGTGCTTACATCTGGTTGTCAAGAATGGGTGTGTCATTATCTGTTTGTACAACACCCCCTTATTAAGGAAGAACATTCTCACAAATCTCACATAAAGGAGGGGATCGGCTTACGCATGCCTCGGGTAGAGCTTCGCACGGTTTGGATGATGTCTTTGATGCGTTTGGGGTTGATTGGAAAAATAAGAGGTAAATAGAGAATACATGTGTCCATGATGGTGAATGACTGAAAATAGTAAGTGGTCAAATAAGGTGAATAGTTTACATTTTTTGTTCTCCAGATAGGAATGATACATTATTAGGGAGTGAAGATGGTGCAAAATTGTTAAAAATAACAAAAGATTGGCTAGACTTGCTAAAAATAAAATCTTTTAAAATTCATTTTAAAAATTATGGAAACTCTGATTTTACCTATATTGTTCCTTTTTTCCATCATCAAAATATTTTGATTTTGTCTTTTGTTCCACACAAATTCAAGAAACGCTTTGTTAGATCTTAAAGCATTAATATGGGAGATCTCTACATAACAAAGTTTGGTTAAAGTAGCTAACTTATTCAAATGAGAATAGAAGAGAGTCCTCCTAAGCATGTTTCCATCATGAAGGATGTATCATCATCACTACTCATCTCTCCAAAAGTTAATGTATTCAATTTATGATGAGAAATGGATCGAGTGAGTCACTACAGTGTGAAAGACAATCACTCTGGTTATGGGTGAAATCATGAACACAAAGTGAGGTCTAAAAATGATATGAAACATAAATATCTTCATTTGAATTAAATTCATGAAGAGGATGGTCATTATAGGCATTATGAAATAATATATATGTGATTAAAGAAATATTTTATCTCAAACAATGCATACCTTTTAAAGTGTTCCTAAACACTTGATCCATGCTTGATAATGAGATTTTACCTTATAAGTCGAGGAGGTGGAGTTTTTAGTGTTTCGGTTTAGTATAGAGGAAAATAACATGGAACTCATTATCATTCATTCCTTCAAGATCTATCCAGGATCAATTTTTCTATCAGAAAAGGAAACCATCTCCACAAGAAGTGACCAGAAAGATTTTTCAAACACCGTAAGTATTTTTTCACTCATGGTCAGGAATGTGAGTATTGGAGAGTAATCATGCTCGTGTAGACACAAAATCTATGCAATTGGGTACATTTATACATCCTAAAGAATAATCATGTATACATGATTCATAAATAATAAGACTAGTGGTTCACAAATCCTTTTCACATTTTGATTGCTTTATATATTGCACTTTAATAGATTTATACATCTTACAACTCTATTGACACTTGAGTAATTTATATTTTGATGACATTGGACACTAGCACCAGCCTAAGACAGAAGTGCCCAAGAGCTCCTATTACTCTCAAGTACTCTCACCCTTATTTACATTATTATTACTCTTTTAGGTTTTCTACTATTGGTCACCTTTTAACACTTTTGGTCGGCCTTTTAGTTGTCAATTATGAAATTAAAATAAGTGAATCATATATATACTTAGTTACTTGTCTTAAATAAGGGGACAATAACTATATGCATTATAAATCATCGCCTAAGCTTAGAAAAAGAATAAGAGAAATACAAGTCATACATCTTGGAAATCCATACTAGGGAGAAGGGTTGTATTATTAAATATACATAACATAGAGAGGATTTCATTCTATTTCATCACACATGTTATGCATACTTGTTAAAATCTACATCTATCCCACTATAATCATGTAACTTTAACAAGGGAAACCTAGGGCACAAATACACACACACACACACACAAAGAATTACATGGAGCCCGAGATGTAGTGCAATTCTCATCCATAAGTTCATTCTTCGGGTGACCACCTTGGTCATTCCGACTCAACATTATGTATATTTTTAATTAGATTTTCTTTTCTTTTTGTAAATGTGTAGGTAGAAATTTTATTATAGGTTACGGGTGTGATTGAAACCTACAGATATTTTGGAGTGAAGAAATAAATATTGGAGTGATGACCCTAAGAAAAAGTCGAAACTAATCATCTAAGTAGACATGGGTGCCGAGGTCAATCACTAGCACTTAGGGCACTCTTGTCCTTTCAGGCACTTATGTGCGAGACAATTATGAGTTCTCAAAATCTAGGGGATCTATTTCAACACTATTCCCAGATAGATACAAAACCCAAACAATCCTAATCACTCCTAGGTTGCATGAAATTAGCTAAGTTATCTTTATCTATCCATTTTATTAAGGTTTTACATCTTAAAATATTTATTTCTTGGACATTATTTTTGTTTATCACCTGAATACGGTAGCTAATTTGAAATATAGGTTTAATTTTTATATTAACTCATTAGGTAAACCCAACTTCTCCTTAAACATTCTTTTATTTTCTTTCATGGGTGATATTGTTGACTGTTTATCGACTTTGATATTCGTGATCTTAATGCTCATCTTTCTAAACACCCTCAAGACCTAGATATCTTATTATTCATTTCCTATGATGAAGCTAAATGGTTAAATTTGTTAAACCCTTTAGTATCTAATGATTCTTCCATTCCTATTGTCATAAATACACCTCCTCCCACCTCCAATCTTCCACCTACATCTATTTTCCCCATTTCTATGCCTAAAACTACAATGCACTTTAGCCCCCTTACTTCTCATACATGACATGGCTCTTCTTTAGGAACACCTAACCTAGCCTCATTATGTTATGATTTACAAACCCAAATTTTCCAATTAAAATAAGCCACTTCATATTCCTCTCCATCTCTAGATTCATCACTCCTCCTTCATAGCCCTTTGCACCCACCATCTGCTCTTATTCATTTCCTCCTAAACTATTTGCACCTAACTTTCCCTATCTTTAATGGCCACAACAATCCTTAGGAACATCTTCGTTCCTTTCATGTTTCTTGGCTTGATTATGTTGGTGACCTTACAATATTGGCCAAATTATTTCCTCAAATATTACATAATTATTCTATGCGATGGTTTTATGATCTACATGTTCATTCGAAACATATTTCACATGTTTAGGTGACACATTTCTTTCTAATTTTTCAATGAACATCAGCACTATGATATTTTATGCACAACTACCTAACATCAAACAAGGATAAAATAAAGATATTGCGGACTATGTCTTGTGGTATAAGAAGAACCTTGCTAAAATGACCTATGTTTTATCTAATTCATAATTATAGGACTTATTCATTCAAATTCTGAAGAATCTACTTCAAGAGAGTGTCATTTTTAAGACTTATCCTTCTTTTGATAAAAATTTTCACACACTCAAATTAGCGCAAAAACAAATTTTAATCTATAGGAAAATTAAATTATTATGATACTTCCTCCACTTCCTATTCCAACAATTTTGAAGCCAAATCTACATTTAAACCATCCACTAATCCTAGTGACTATAAATCCAATATTTATACACTCACCATGCTTCAATTGCAATCCATAAGGCACACCTTCACTAAGACACCTTATGCACCTTGATCCTATTACCACAACTCATTGACATCCATCCTATTAATCTTCCTCCATTTCTCACTCTAGACCCTTCTCAACCATGTGGTCATACTTATGATGAAAATAAACACCGTGATTATCACCAATACAATGGGAAGTCCATTGATCTTTGTTTTAAACTCAAACATCTCATTCAAGATCTTAGGGACAACAATACCATTGAGCTTTCGAGCCATCTATTTCTAAACAGGTCAATAATAATTAAATGCTTAAAATATTTAATGAACCGTTACCAAAACATGAAAAAATAGCTATTGATTCCTTGGTAAATCATGCATATCATGATGTGCCTCATCCTTCATCGGGGCTTCTTGATTTTCTCATTCTTACTCCTAATATGCCACCACTAGTTATTAAATTTTCATATAGCAACTACCATGCTAAATTTTCCTCTATTAAGCTACATATTGATGCTTTTATTGGTACTCATATATTTAAAAACACTATGGTCCATCCTTTAACCCTTTATAATGCATTCTCCATGATGCTCTTACTAGCTATTAACATTCCAATCTATGAGATCACATTTCAAATTCTTAATTCTTGGGAACATTTCTTCCTTCCTATTATTGTCAAGTATTTTACCATACGTATACCATTCCTCTTTACATCCGAGATCAAGCATTGTGAAATTGTCTTAGTTATATTTTTGCTTCAAGCTTCCCAAGATATTACTTCCATGTTACACTTGTGTCTTAAGTTCATTCATAACAAGAAATTTGTCACCATTCAAGGTATTCCACCGCGTACACCACTAGCTAAGCCCACTCGGCCTCTTTTTCAGCACCACTCATGGCATCTAGGTCTTATACATTTCTCAATCCTAAATCTATATCTACACCTATCTCTCCCATTTACACATGGAATACATCATGACCCTATTGTCCTCACTGGTCTATTATCCCACCATGTTGTCCTAAGTCCCCTACTCGAAAACCCATTTATCTAGACTTTTTCTACCTCCATTACCACATCGATCTCTCTCATATACACATAGTTACTCTCCTATGCCACCAGTCCTAAACCATGGTCACATACCTTCTCATTCTTAGATAACATATAAGGGACCCTCATTCTTTTCTATCATCGATACCCTTCCATCACTCGAGACACTTGGGGGAATCACATTTTATCCCCCAACTCCATCACTATCGGTTGTTTATATTGTCTACTCTTATCTTATTTACTAAAATTCACACTCTATGCTTCATGATTAATATTACCTAACATATAATATCAATCCCACACAATACCTTTACAAATCTATGACACACTTGTGTTTTCAAGGTTCATACATGTTTGTTGAGGGTATTAAATGAACCTCACTCACACACTTAGGGGCATCATACTTCCTTCCCCCTCCATCACTACTAGTTGTGTATATCATCGACTTTACTTCTAACTCAATTATTAGACCTCATGCTCCATTTTTCATGATTGATATTTCCCAATATATAATATCAATCTCATATAATACCTTTGTTTCTCGATGACACACACTTTTTTATGGTTCATACCGACTATTGAGGGAGAAATTATTAAATGAACCTAACATCACATAAATCCATTGGGAGAAACATATCTCCCCTCATTTACACATCTTGCATCGTAGCACACCATAAAATTTCACACAACATCTACACATCTTGGTTACATTTAATTTTGTTATCTTATACTATTTCCATCTTGCACCTTGTTTCCTATGCTAGTTAGATACTTAGTAACTTATTATATTTTTCTATACACACATGTGTATTCACGTGGTATTTTAAGGCAAATGCAACACTTATAAATATTCTTACTTAATGCATGATGCTTGAAACTACTTTTTCAGTCCCATTGAGGCTCTTTGAGGCATATATCTTTATACTCTCATACTCTACACATCACAGGTCCTATTTTTACAATATTTACTATTTGACTAGGACTTTACTAGCACTGTACTCTTAACTAATATATACATGATTTGACATTATATTTATCTTCCTAACATGTTATTGGGTGCTTTATATGTAGTATTTTCCTTACAAGATTCTATATAACCATGGTTATCTACCACTTCTTTCTTTCTATTGTTTTCTTTTTTTCTGGGCTATGCCCTATGTCATGTTTGATCATTGTTTCCTTTTGGCGGCTTCAAAACTAGTTGTCTTGTGACATTGTGAGTGATTTCCCATGTCTACAACCCTAGTCTCATAGAATTTCTTGTTTTCATATTTTTTTGATACATTGTACTCTATTGCATGCTACCTCTTTTTACTAACACTTGTTTCTATCATGTATTGTTTGTATGAGCCTTTTTTACCATGCACATCTCCTATTCCATGTAGATATCTAATACACAACAAGCACATCAATTTTAGGTCCTCTCATTTGGCTTGCAACTTCCTATATTCGTCACATGCACCTTAAATGAGGGGTGAAATTGTTGGGTAATAACATTACCCTCCCAAGACTTTAGATCTCTAGAGTAGAACAACACAACATAGAATGGAAAAGAACATAGTCACAAAGTTATCTAGAATCAGACTTGGATCACAAAAACCAAGTAGACAGTAGTGCCTTGTATCAGATAGGAACACTAATCACCTGTGTCCCACCCGGGTTCTTTTTTCTTGGGGAAAAAGTAGACAATTTCTCGTTCATCTTAGTTTCCAGGTAGGTTACAACATAGATCTAAAGTATCAAACACTTGCCTTTAGTTGAAAAATTTATACAATCAGATGCAATTCCTTTGCAATTGGTTATAAATTGGGATGTGCCAATATGTAATGAAAATTATCATTTGAGAAGAATCATAAAAGCAAAGAAAAATAGACCTCTTTCCCTAATATCGTTCTCTTGGTGTGAGATCACTTAAAAACTCATTCTTAACATGAGATCACCCAAAACAATTGCTCTTTTCTGATATCTCCCAAAAACTTCATCCTTGGTGGTAAGACACTTAGATCTATGGCTCAACACTTTATTGGTTGGGGATTGATCGCTCACAACCCCATCTAACCCCATCTCTAAGAAAAATTGTACATCTTTCTATCTTTTATTTCTCATACATTAGGTGTACTCATTTCTTAACTACCACTCTTACACACTCCTTTTACATAATTATATATGTGTTACTTTGTTATTTTTCACATACAAGACTTTGAATACTCTCTTAATATTATTGTGCATCTTTATCCTTACAAGTAACAAGAAACATCTCACATTTATAAGAACAAGTTCCAGCAATATGGTAATATGCATACACTTCACCCCTAGAGTCTACCTCCATTTCCTCATTGTCATGCTTCACATTACAATCACTACACGCTTAATATGGCTACTTTTCCACTCAACATGCTATCAACTACACTTGTGTTCAATTTACAAGGTACAAATATTCTATCTACTTTATGCTATAAATTATTCACTTAACAACATAAAGTGAGTGCGAATATAGAAAAAAATCTATGAACTTGGGTAAATTTATAGGTCCTAAAGCATACTAATGAATACATGATTCCTAAGTAAGAAAAAAAGTTCTTCACAACTCCTTTTTTCTTTTTGATTGCTTTATCTATTGCACTTTTCTAGCTTTACACATCTCATAGCTCACTTTCGGCACCTAAATTTTTTTATATTTTAATGACCTCGTATGCTAATTCCCAACTAGGATAGAAGTTCTCAGGTACTCCTATCCCTCATGGTAAATCCTTCCCCTTTTTACTCTTTTGGGTCATTTTTTCCTTTTGGTCACATTTTAACACTTTGGGTCATCCTTTTAGTTGTCAATTAAGAAATTCAATTAAGGGAATTATATATATACTTAGTTACGTATGTAAAATAAGGATCCAAATACTTTAAGCATTATTTATCATCACCTAATATTTTAAAAAGGAATAAGAGCACTATAATGCATACAACTAACACATCCATATAAGGGAAAATGGTTGCATTATTATGTATACACAACGTAGGAGGGGAGCTCATTCTATTTCGTCAAAAACATTCTACATACTCTCCTAATCTACATCTAGCATGCTATCATCATGTAACTTTCACAATGGAAACCTAGGGCATGAATACACACACACACACACACACGAACTACATGGAGTCCGAGATGTAGTGCAAAATTGGGTCGTAAGTTCACCCTTATGGTGACCACTAAGGTCATTTTGACTCCATATTCCAAATATTTTGTTTTAGATTTGATGTGTTTTATGGAAAAATATATGTAAACATTTGTTTTGTAGGTTACGTGCATTATCAAACCGTAAGAGTGAAGCTAGAATGATAAAATGGATATTGGATAAAAACCCTCGACCCAAACTAAGAAGGAATAGGCACCTATGCAAGTCACTAACACTTGGGGAACTCTTATCCTCCTATGGATGCTTTTGTATAGGATATTTGTGAGTTCTCAAACCCTCGGTAAGTGTTTTTAACACTATTCTAAACTAGATACAACACTCAAACAATCCTGGTCACTCTTAGGTTGTATAAAATTAGCTAAGTTATCTTTCTCTCTCTATTTTCTTAGGTTTTTACATATTTAAATGATTATTGCTTGGAAATTACTATATTTTATCACCTAATTATTATTTTTTCACAGTAGTTACTCTAAAATAAAGTCTTAATTCAGTTTATATTAAATCATCTCATATGCAAAATGTGTAACTCAAGGGGTGGGTTAACGATCTCCATATCCCTGGATCTACCATTGTGATCAAAACCTTCTTAAAGAAACAAGATACTAAAGAATCTAGGATAATCATGTTTCATCCATTCCCATGATAAAAATTAGAGTAGGAGTGCATGAGCTGATATCATTCAAGGGAGATTCCAGAGATAGGAAAGACAAAAATGTATGATCTTCATTGAGTAGTATCATAGTCATTAAAATGGGAAATCATCTTTGTTTCATTTACTTACATCCACTTGGAATTTTTCCTAAACACTCATTTAATACTATGGAGTGTTCATACATATTGGACAAGGAGGAAATTATGATCATTCTTCTTCAAATCATTAAATTCTCCATAAAAAAAAGCTTCATCTTCATCACATCATTCAAACCCGTCTATTCCTATCTTATCTCTCTCTACATTCTACTTTCAATTAAGTGTGTACTTTTGTCTATTCCTATCTAAAATTGTAAGAGTCTTTTTTCCAATGATAAGAAAAAGACTCACTTCCTAGGAATATGTAAGGTCATAAGTGATGAGGACATGTTAAAGGTCATGTGGGGGGTAGATGAATTTTTATGTAGTTCTATAAATTAGAATCGATTATCCATCCTAAAGGGTTGGAAATTTTTGATTGAATGTATGTTGTTGAGATTTTCACTTCTACATTAAGAAATAAAAATTTTAATTCTTCTAATTCTTATCTTATCTTCCATTACTCTCTCTTTCCAACTTTTCATATATGATAATCTTATTAAATAAAGAAATGTGTCTATACCTTTGATAAATTAATCAATTGAATTTTGTATCTATGATTGTTTTTCTTATCATGGTTTGCATTTTGTGTTCTTCTAATTAAATGTGGACCTACTCTGGATATTATATGTTATCTTTGATAGTGAATACTCACAACAATAACCTTCTCTCTCTCTCTTTATTTCTTCAACTCCCTTTACCTCTTATTAGAGAAATAATTTTTCTCTAAGACAAATTATATTGTTTTCACACACATTATGGGACTAAGTCCCTCATACTTGGAAAAGGGGAAGATGCCTTTATTGTATGTGAATAAAATAAATTTTTGGTTGGCTAATAGGTTAGGGATCTAATAGGAAAAATCAAATGTAATAAATTAGGATATTGAATTAAAATTGCAAGTAGGCTAAGTATAATTCTTACAATTATTAACTAGAGTTTATCAACACATAATTTGGAAAGAAAAGAAACTTTGGTATTTATGAAAAAAACCATTAACATAAAATTTCACTCATTCACTCATCAAAATTTGTGTCACATCCCATTTTTTTCATTTCATGGTTTTGAATGATATGGTTTATTAGCAAGAAGTATATCACGAAGGTTTGGGGGTGATAAATGTTACTCACCTAGTATTGCAACTAGGTGTAGGCATGTTTACCTTGAAAATGATAAACATGATTATGTGTAGTTGAGAAGCTAACCACATAATGATGCTTATTAAAAAATAATTGTGAGATACCTTACGTTAATACCATATTTAATTTCTTGGTTTTTGAGTTTCTTTGCTTTCTAAGTTTGATGATTTCCATGTTTGGATAATTTTTTGTTGATGTACCGCTTTTGATAAAGTTAGTTTACTTTTCTTGTTGGAAGTAATAGCTTGAAAATTATGGTTGAATTTATTCATGGTTATTATATATCCTTACATTGTGTGAACATAATAGAAATGTTGATAGGACTAAATATTTTGATACTAAAAATCATTGATCGAAGAACAAAGAGAGGACCTCGAATAAGGAAAGGTAAAAATATTGGTTTCAATAAGGTACGGGTTAAGTATATTAATTTCAATTAACTAATAGTAAATTTTATTGATTAACATTTTATAATAATATGTTTTATATCATGATCGTAAAGTATTTATCATGATCATTTTTCATATGGATTTAACTTTTTAAGTTGGTTAATTACCTTGTACCAATTGATCTTCCTTTCTAGATGAATAAGCGATTATATTTGTTGCTTTATGTAATTGCATGATTGGTTTATAACGGCTTGTAAAATTACCCTTGGCATGTTTGTGAAATAAAAAGTATAATTGGTGGCGATAATTGAGCATGTTTTATTTAAAATGGTTGAAATAATTATAGTCATAAACCATATGAAATTAAAAGTTAAAAGTGAATGCTCATATGAAATTATGTTTGTTATCATGGTGGACATCATCGATCTCATATAAAGGATTTTCTTTTTTATTAATTTGACTATGGCCAAACAATAATTGGGTTGACTATTTAATATATTAATCTAGTTGAATCATGATCCATACAACATTATATGATTTATAACTTAATGTTGGACCACTTGTAATCACCGAGTTAGTAAAGGAGGAAGTTGGAAGTTGGTGAAGGGAGGTATATAGGCATGGACACTACATGGCACCTACAAATATTAAATGCATTTAATAAAACCCCATAGATCTCAAGGAATGGGAGAATATTCCTCTAGAAGCTACTATGCAAACTTGGTTTTCTATTTTTATTCTTTTGCATGTAAGTGGTGAGCTCTTCCCTCTCCCTCTTGAGTTGTTGCATGCATTTTAAGTTTGTTATTTTGTTGATATTTTTAGGAAGGAAATAATTGTGGGTTTATCATTTTATAGCCACAGATGGTCTTGGTATTTTTGATATTTTTACATGTATTTGTTTTGTTCTTTTGGGTTTTTTGAAAAGGAGATTTGGAGGAATCTAGCTTGGAGTTTTAAGGATTTTTGTAGAGCTTAATAGGCATGGAAAAAACTCTCCCTATCTCATCATTTAATTATGAACTAAATGATTATATTTTGAATTTGAATTTTTTCATGTTGGAAATCATGTGAGTTGATTTTTGTTATAAATCTAGTTATTGTTTTTGAAATGGGTTTATCATATCGTTTGGGAGCTCGAGATTATTTTTGGGAAATACTATTTTTGTAATATCGTTTTGATATAACTTGTTGAATCGTATATCATGTTTTCTTTTATCTTGTCACGAAAACATTTTTACGTTTTATAAACTGTTAATTCTATTTCATAGTTGTGAATGACTTGTGTCAATATGTTACAGTGTATTGGTCTTATCAAACTTGTAGGTTATGGATGTTATTTTTATGGAGATATTTTCATCTCAAACCACCATAGAGACTGTGATAGTATATATATATATATATATCAGTTTCCTCTTTGTTGGCCATAATACCAAGTCACCGGGTCCAGTTGGAAATGGGTAGATTGAACTTTGTTGATTTTGGGAATACATATTACGCAATATGATTAATATGGGTTCTTAGAAATTATTGGTTTATGTTCTACTTCATGAGATGCATCTGTTTGAGGTTTAATTGGGATTGCATGTTAACAAGTGTTGATTATAGGTTTGGAACCACGACTTATGAGTCACTTTGCTTAAATTATAGTTTTTATGATTTGAACCAAGTCATTTATTGTTTTATGTTTTCATCATATCCAAAAATAAATGTGTGTTATGTTAGTTTTTTGATTTGAGTTTTAATGATGAGTGTATGTTATTGTCATTTATAATGTGGTAGTTACTTAGTTTTATTTGAGTTTAATAATGTCCTTAACATATTTAATGGGCTTGAGTTATGATCTTAGGTATTTAAATAAAATCCTAATCTAAACAAAACTCTACCAAAATTTGTATTCAAGGTTCATGTAGAGTAGGGTTTGTAATATAACTTGTTTAGGGTTGGATATTGCAAGTATCTTAGGGAAGTGATGAATAATGATGAGGATTTCTTGATTTTAACCTAATTTTATCTCTTGCATATCTATTGCAGTAGATTTTTTTATGATAAGTTTAGGAAATACTTAGATCCAATGATATGTGAGATAAAGGGTCGTTTATATCCTTGATTGAGTTATGGTTACAATATTATAGTGTTAACATTAATGTTTTGTTGAAACATTGTTACATTATAGTTAAAGGTTTAACTAAAAAGTTGTGAATAAATAATATTGGACTATTGCATATATAATATGATAATAAATGATGGATTGTGGTTAAAATTGGTTAATTGGATTAATATTATCATGTTCTCTTGATTAGAATAATTATTTATGTATGATGAAAGATCATTCGATTTATTGTATTAACATTGTTTTTTTAATGATAGTGAATGGTTGTGGAATGAATTTTGTAATTGATTTTAGTAATATAGTGAGATGAACTAAATATTTAACATGCATATATGTTATGTTGAAAAGGTACTTGTTAGTTCCTTGTAGGGGCATGTGACCCATTGATTGACCCTATAAAGATTATCTACGATCCGGGGCATTGGCTTAGCTTTCGTTGTTATATACATATGGGGGATCTTATGACTTTTATGAATTCATACTAGTTATAAACATTGAATAAATCAACATATGTTCAATTATTTCGTAATTAAACATCTAGGTAAAGATATGCGTATCCATGCCCATTCTTAGAACTAACCATGAACATTATCATTTTTATCTTAAAAATATCATGATGGATTAAGTATTACGAGGAGTTTGTTGGATTGTTTACATCTTTGGATTTCATGCGAATAATTGATTATATAATTTGTAAACATTGATTTAATGTGTAATTTAAATTTTAATCATGTAATCCATATTCAACAATAAGTTATTTAGCAATTTTGTAAACATCCTTTAGAAAAACATATCATTCTATAATTGTTATCGTCTTTCTTTAAAAGAGATTATCTTAAATGAGTTCATGACATGTTATATTATTTGACTATTTTTGTATGGAGAGTATTTATGATGTATGATAATTTTATCGGTGATTGTACTTGTAATGGATTGTGAAACAAACTCAAATAGATTACCTATTTGTACCTTATTATACCATTTAATCAATTTTTAAATTATAAATATTACTAGTTAACCATAACATCATTATTAAATGAATAAATTAATCAATTAAATAATTCATTATTTTTGGGACAACGAAACTATAGTTGTGAAATAAATATATATTTCTTAGAATCGATCATTAAAGGAAAAATTAAATAATTGTTCCATTTCATAGTACAACAAATTATTATTTTTTATTATTGGCAAATAGTTTTTTGAAAGGGACTATACCCTTGTATACAAAGAGGGCCTAGAAGCTAGAATAGGAATGAAAAACATTATAAAAAGGATCAAGATCCAAATAAGACATAAAAACCTAGGGTAACCAAAGAGAAGTTACCCCAAAACATCAAACCAGTTCGAACACTGCAGAAGAGTAGCCAAAAACAACAAAAAAACAACAAAAACACAATAGAAGGCAGCAAGAGCAGCGCAGATCCACAATTACTTCTTGGCGGCTTTGGAAATTCTAGATTTAATAGTCTGCCAGGAGGTGAACATAGCCAATTCCGTCATATGAGTAGGGTCAGTAATATCCAGCTATTGAATGGTTTGTTTGCTTTCTTTTTCCGTGCCCCAAAGAGTTGTTGGTATTCCACTGAGATTAGAGACGCAACGGACATGCTGCTCAATAAATTCCTTGATTGCACTAAATATAGCCATATTATGGTCATGACAAGTCTTGGTTTTCCCTAGACGGTTGTCCAAGGAGTAAATTTTTTTGTAGATATCATCAACCTATTTATTGTCAATATCAACCTCCTCCTCCTTCATCCTCTTACCTTTTTGCTTAGCCAAGTTTTTGACTTCTTCTTTCAATAGCAACATGTATGTTTCTAATGCTTCTAGAATTTTTGTGGAGCTCTCAGTGTGTGTCTCCTAAGAACCTGTACTGCTAATATGAAGGAGATTATGAGCAACCTCCAAGTCTTGAGGGACGTTCCCCGAAACAAGGGTATCTAGGTTCAGTCTTTTAGAAGACCTAGTTATAGGTCTAGTCGAAGTGGAGGTGAAGGGGTGGGAGTAGAGGTGGGGGGATGATAGGGGGAGCCGAGAAGGAAGGAATAGGGGTAGCAATAGCGTGATGGGGATAAAAGGAGAATAAATTGGGGTATCGACAACAGTGAGGGGAAAAGATGGAACAGAGATGGGGGAAGTTGGAATGCCAGGAAACTTAAGAAGACAAAGTTTATGCAACAAGAAAAAGAGACTTTGATGCAAAGGGACCACACGATTATGATTTTTGGAAATCCAAAATGGAGCACTCAAGAGAATTAAGTAGATAATGAGGGAAACATACCGTGAAATTTCTGCGGAAGTGATTGAGGAACATGAGATGTTTTAAGGGAATTGTGACAAATCTCCACTCTAAAGAGATGTATCACACCATCATACGGGTGACCTCATCAAAAGATAGAGGGATAAAGCTGACCTAAAAACTCACATTGAAATATACCAGTTTCTCATTACCCTCCACAAATTTCCTCTCCTTAGCAGGCCTGTCAATCCTTTTATTGAAAAAGCGGTACCCATCCATTCCAAGGCCGGTAGCTTTGGTAATTAACTCTTCATTGATCAAAATTTTCTATCTGCCATATTCAACTTTGTGGTCCTTCCAATCCTTCACAAATTAAATTGAAATGCTTTGGTCATGACCTTGTATCTTCTCAATGAAATTAGTAATTCCTCCCTGGTTGAGAAGATTCCAAAGCTCTTCATTATTCTTCCACTCGAGTCTGCGTTGGGCTCAATCTGACAAGGGGATCCTCCCATTTTCACCATGCTTAAGTGATTGAAAGTGTAAACTTCAAAATCCCTATGAGGAATTCTATAATAGACATTGTTTCCAACCCGCCTTTCTCTATTTTTTCTCACGTGATGGGAATGATGAATAGTGTAGCTGTTGTTGTCATAACACTTCCCACGAATGCCTGCGTAAATGTTGCTATGTACCTATGAGATCCCGCATGTGCAAACATCAACCCCCTTAGAAACCCACTCCAAATCATCATCAGTCTTACTACGGACTTGAAAATCCATAAAAAACTATTTAATAGTTGTTATAGGCATAATATTTCCTACATGTGTGACTTTAATCTTCAGATAAATCCACTTTAAATCATTATTATACTTTCTACATCCTTGATTTCCCGTCATGATCTACTTAAATGTTGTTTTAAAATTATCAACACGTGTGAAATTATTATTCTTAAAGACCCACTCCAAATGCTCATTTATCTTATTCCAAATTTGCATGCTCATAAGTATCCGCTTGTATGTTGTTTTGAATCTGCTCAGGAATGTGATCACTATTATCCCAAATAATGTGATTAACATTTATGCCATAGTTAGCCAATGCATCTACCACCTTGTTACCCTCCCGGTAAGTATGCTTGATCTAAATATTATTAAAGGTTTGGAAAATACTTATGGATTCCAAGATGAAGTCCTTGATGTTCCAACTTGGAGGTGAACACTGATTAAGATGATTAATGATATTAAGCGAGTCTCCTTCAGAATGAGATTTTGGATATTATGAGTCTGAGAAATTCTAAGGCCCCATAAAGTGGATAATGCTTCAGCAAAATGATTAGTTTGTATTCCCATTTTACCAGCATAAGCAGCAATCAAACTACCTTTATGATCTTGGATCACTCCTCCCCTAGCTACAATTCCAGGGTTACCCTTAGAGGCCCCATCAAAGTTCAACTTACACCAGTTGAGATCAGGAGGATGCCAGTGTATCAAAGATCTATCAATATTATTACCTGAATTATTTCAGATATTGTCAGCTCCAATCTGCCATTGGGACAAGATATGCTCTTCATTTTCTAGATAACTCTTGTTCTTGGGGGGTTTAAATCTAGCAATATTCTCTTTAATAGCACTAGAAATTTTCCCAATACTGAGCTTATAATTCTATTTACTATTTCTAAAGATGATATCATTTCTATCTTTCCATATCCTCCAAATAATATGAGGCATTACCAAATTCCAGAGCCTTCTCACAACACAATGTTTATAGGGTGGGCTCCATTGGGTCCAGAGCTGACTGAAATCCTTTGGAACCACCCAGGAAGCTTTAAAATTAGAGAGGGAAAAACTCCACATTTTGGTAGCATATTCACAATGGATAAGCAAATGACTGATATCCTCAGAGTATTTTTTACACAGATGACACCTATTAGGCATTATAAAACCTTTTCTTATCAGGTTGTCAGTGGTAAGAATTCTACCCCTGAGAGCAAGCCAAAAGAAAAAGTTAATTTTAGGTGTTAGCTCATTCATCCAAATTCTACTCCATTTAAACTCAGTTTGACTATTGTTGAAGAAAGTATTATAACCAGTTTTAACAGAGTAGTTCCCATCAATAGAACTGCTCCAGACCAACTCATCCTTAACTTCCAGCTGACTTAAGGGGATAAGGTCCAACTGATCTTGTAGGGAGGAAATAGTTTGGATCAGATCATCTCTATCCACAGAAAGTTTTTTCCATTTCTTTTTGTTACCCTTTCTTTCAATATAATCCTTGATTCTAGTGCCATACTTGCTTTCAAGACTGTCTTTGACTACACCAAATCTATCCATAAGGCTACAATTAAACCAGTTATCATCCCAAAATTTTATATCACAACCATCTCCCACTTTCCACTTACTTCCTTGTTTTATGAAATTTCTACTCTTCACTAAGTTATTCCAAAAAATGGAACCATAAGGAAGATGCTCATCTTGAAGAAAAGAAAAGACAACTTGTTGATTAAGGTATTTAGCCTTAATTAATTATATCCAAGGTTATTTCTCAGATAGCATTCTCCAACTCATTTTCACAATAAGAGGCTCATTCATTTTCTTAATGTCTTTTATGCCCAGGCCTCCTATAGATTTTGGAGTACAAACCTTATCCCAAGAAACTAAATGATATTTAAACTTCTCCTCCATGCCCTGCCATAAGAAGTTTTTTTGAATCCTCTCAATTTTTTCTCTGAAGGCGAAGGGATCTTATATAGAGACATGATATAGATAGGCAGATTTTGAAGAGTGCTTTTTATGAGCAGGCATTTACCAACACTAGAAAGAATGGCTCCTTTCCATCCAGCCATTTTTTTGAAATCTCTCCAACAGATCATTCCACACCTTGGTAGAAACTTTTTTAGTGCCAAGAGGGAGTCCTAAGTAAGTGGCTGGAAGTGCACTTATTTTACATCCCATAATTTTTGCAATTTTAAGCTATCTTTCCTCAGGAGTATTGAAGAAGAAAATGGAGCTTTTATCATAATTGATCTCTTGCCCAGAAGCAACTTCGTAAAGTTGCAGAATAGCCTTGGTAGCCTTAGCTTCAAGGATGGATGCCATTAAGAGAAGAATTATATCATCCGCAAATTGCTAATGAGAAGCTACTTGACTGATGGAAGTGGGCTTTGAACCTTTTAGGAGACCGTCAATAACTGCTTTATCAATTGATCTACTAAGACTGTCTTCCATAAGAATGAAGAGTAGGGGGGATATGGGGTCCCCTTGTCTTAGCCCTCTGCTACTTGTGAAAAATCCTATCGGATCACCGTTAACCACCACTGAGAATTTGACCATATAAATGTATTAGTATAACAAATTATTACATAAGTGTATAAATGTACCTTTTACGTATCAATTAACCTAATGGTTTAATGTTGTCAAAGTATCATAGTTCGAGACACAAAATCATGCACTTTGGGTATATATCTTGTCTGGTTGCATAATACTATTCATATGATTCCTAAATAAGAAAAGTATAAATTAACCCATGTCTTTGACCATCTTTTTTTTCCTTTTGTTTCTAATTTTGATCTTACACTCTTTCTAGCTCATTTTATCTTTTCATACTCGACATTTCTCATCCTAGAGACCAACGTCTAGCCAGGATGCCAACACCAGTGCCCCAATCCCCTCCGGGTGACCCCGATCTCTTTGTACTTTATTCACATCTTTTGGGTCCTTATAAGCCATTTTAGCATATTATCTTTTTTGGGTTTGTCCTTATCGAGTTAATTAAAAATTCAACTAAGGGAGTCATATAAATATAAAGTTATGTGATCATAATAAAGGACCAAACAATAAGCATTAGCTATCACCACCTAAGGTTGTATCCAAAGGATATTTAAGAGTATTTAAGCATCAATTCAAGGGAAATGGACTGCATTCTTATGCATACACTTCATAAGAGGGGAATTTCATTCTATTCCATGCACACATCTACTTACATCTTCTACATCTAGCTATTTGCTCACTATAATGTGTGACACACGGAAGAGCCACGTAAGGTATGATTCTCACAAACACCTAAACGCATTGTGTATCGAAATGTAGTACAATGATCAATCTTAAGTTCACTTGTTTGACAAGCAAGGATAGTTTGACCCCTCATTTGCATTTTTATTTTTGGGATTTGATGTATTTTTAGGGTTTTTGCATGTCATTTCTTTATTGTAGGTTATCAGTGACATCAATGATCATTGTGCAGCCTACTAGTGAAAAAGAGTGAAAGATAAATAACATATTATGACCATGTAAAGAATTTTTCTAAGGAATTTAGTATTCAAAGGCACATAGAAAAGTTTAGGGCACCCATGCAGTGCCCTAGCCCCTTTCTAGGCACCCCAATCCGGGAAGAACTTACGGTCACACATTTTACGAGGCTCGTGTGACACTTCTCCCTCTTTTTCATCATGTCAAAATTTTAGCACAGTTTAGATTTAGTTGTAAATGATCTAAGTCTTCTTATCCCTTCTTTACAACTAGGGTTTCATACCTTCTGGTTTAATTTGTTTGGGTCTATTTTTTACTTAATTGTTTATCTATTTACTACTACATTATAATAAGATTAGGGCATTTATTTCTATATTTTCTTAATCATTTTGTTAAACTCAAACTTGATCTTAACACTCTTAGGGTTCTCATAAATCTACTGATGGTATCTGCCTAGGATCCTCTCATCATGAATATCTCTATTAATGATTTCCCACTCATTAATGAGATAAAATCAGAACTCTCCTAGCTACTACTCACATTCTTGCTGATATTCATTTGGACATAGTATATAACACATTTTCAATGTGTTTTATTAGGTCCACATTTTCTTTCCATTGAATCCTAATTATGATCTTTCTATTATCAACAATGATTGACCTTTATGCATCATTATTTACATTTATAATGTGGGTGTTAAATGCACCCTTGTTAATAATGGATCACGAACTCAATCTTTTCACTATTTCATTACTTCACAATATTATTCTTTTTGTTGCTAATGTTAGTCCTTCATCTCTTTCTCTTCATTCTTACAATAGATATTTTTCATCTATGCATCGATCATATCACTTTTTCTATCACTATTGGGCCAAAAAATCATAATACGGTCTTCTTTGTCATTGACTTCCGAGTTTAGTATAATTATTTACTTGGTAGGCCATGGCTTCATTTCATGCAATGAGGGAATCAAATATACAATTCCTAGTGATCGTCAAATATTCATTTATTGTAACCATGATCCCACCACCACACTTCCTACTCCAACATATGCTACCACCAATAAACCACAAACTATGGATACTCTGGATCATTTGTTGTTGCTACTTAAAGGTGTTATTTGCATGTTAGATATGACCTCATCTACATCGATTCCTCCCCTTGTTTATACTACTTCCATGATTCTTTATAGAGGGCCTTTTAAGAAATCGAAGGTCATTCCATCTCCTTAACCTTCTCATGAGAAACCTCCATTAGCACGAAATCCATTTACATGTAAAAATTTCAATAATGACTCTTATTGGGAACACATTCCATTCAATCCTACTTTCTCGATATTATATGCACACATGATGGATTGAATCAGTTAGGGTTTACAGTTGAAAACATATTTCCTCCACCTCATGATCATCATCTCTACCATGGATTTGTTCACATTTTTTTGTTATTTTCTTCAAGTATTTTATCTCACAATATTCCTCACACTTGCTCCCCAAAAAATATCCACTTACACAGATAGTCTTAGATTATTTACATCTAGGGAACGTTAGATCCCGATCATATTGATATATAATTTTCCATGTCGTTTGGTCATATTTTCAGTTTCAAAACTCATTTCTTGGGTATTCTTAAAATCTTACTCATTGGTATGCACACAATTGTCCATTTCCTCCCTTCACTAATGAATAATATGCTATAGGTATGTATAATTTATGCCTCAATGGTTCCTTACATGACCAACCCGACACTATTACTTATCAAGTCTCAGATGCTTCACCATTCAGTTTTGACCATGACAATGATAACCTCTTAGATGACGTTACTTGATCACTCTTATCACCACACACTTAGGGGATCACACTATTTCTTTATCCCCCTTTTACAATCCTAGTTGGTTGGAATTTATACACTTACACTTATTATTTCATGTTTCATTTCTCTAAGCATTGTTTCACATCTTGACACCTTTGTATCATCATTACCGATGATAAACTCTCACTATTTGCTTCACACTTGACTATTAAAGGCATACTATATACACCAACCTCACACATTTTATATCTTTGTACACTACACACTAACGCTATTGACACATTCACACAACACATATTTTTCATCACTTGGTCACATTACACATTTTGCACTTGGCACATTTATAACACATATTTTTAGCATTGCTTAGTCACACTACACATTTAACATTACAAGCCTTGCACAACATGTGTTATACATGCATGACATCTTCTCTCTCACAACTTCTATTATACACTAGGTGTATTAATCACTATACACATTCATACTACATCTAATCTCATGCATTGTAATCATGACCCTATGACACACTCTAGTTCCACTATCCATACATGATAGTTAAGGGTCTACATCTCAAATGGACCTCACCACTCTCATGAATTTTGAATCACCACTCAACACACTCAATTCTTTATAAAAACACATCTTTCTAGCATACAATTCAAACCATTTCGTGATGAAACCCTCTTGTTTATGGTTCATTCTCTATTTTTGAGGGGCATGTATAATTGAACCTCATCAAATACATACACATCCACTCGGGGGAACATTTCTCCTACCACACTCACAATGCATTCCATTATGTTTCATCCACAACATACTCCATATCTTGGTGACATTTACTCTTGCTTATATCTTTCATGTCATTCTATTTATCGTACACACATGTGTGTTAACTTACCTTTTATTTGTGATTGTAGATTCTATATATTAATACACATTACATGGATTCTTGGTGTGATACCTATAACTAGTCCTACAATGGATCTTGGGGCCATCCACTTTGGTATATTACAGGGGGTATTGTTTCATTTTTGTAACACACTAACTCATCAAATTCTAGATGCTTTGACATAATTTTTACTTTCTAACATGCTAACGAGTGCTTCATGTAAAAAATTTATTATGCGGGGCTATTTTCTTCCATGGTTATCTGTTGCATTGCTTTCTCTTGTATACCATTATTTTAGGATTTTCCCTATGTATAGATTGGTCTCTCATTGTCTCGTATTCTTGCATCCACTATGACCTTGATTGTATTACATCATCATGAGTGATGTCACATGTTTGAAACCCTATTTTCATGGTATACTTTGTCTTCTAGCATCTTATCTTACATATTATATGTTTTCTTGTTGTATTACATTTTCTCTTATACATGCATTTTTGTCTTTGCTTACTCTAACACTTGTTTCTTAGCCACTTTGTTTACATATTCCTTGGTTTCTACCAATCATACTCCCTCTCCCTAAATAGTATCGGTTTTAACATAAATTTTTGTCCTATTTTGGGCCACACACTCCTCTCAAATGACGCATGAACCCCAAATGAGGGGGCATAATTTAGGTGAATCAATCACCCCATACAACAATCTCTGACATAGTTTAACATAACACAATACCGTTAAAACATAGTCATATATCTCAAATCGGGATCAAAACTAGACTTGGGTCCTTAGCACAACATAGACACTAGTACATAGACACTAGTACTCGGATGACTAGGACATTTTTTGTTTATAGTCTCTACAACTTCACACAACTTGGGCACCAACATACATGACATCACTTTTACTTTTGCATTGGATGAACTAGATGACTCGGAGGGGAATTTATATAGCATTTTTTTGCCCCCACTTTTTCTCATCATACCTAACCTCATTACCTAAACTTTACACAATTATTTATTAATTACCTTGTAATTGATAAATCCCACATCACCTTACCCGCCACCTCACTTTGCCACCTCATCATGACCTAGCCCTAACCTAAACTAACCTAATTAAGGACCCATGACTTAGTCAGACTCACATCCATAACTAATGCCTCCTTACTCGCAGCCCAAAAGCCGACCTTCTAGCCACTTGACCAAGCCCATGGCTGATCTCTCGGGAGAAAAGCGGGGAAGGTGGGCTATTTTACTAAAAATAGCCTACTTTTTCCTTACCGATGCGGTTCTACTCGGCCGCCGTCGGTTACGACCAACCGCCATCGGTTCCTGTAAATGGGCTCCCCAAACCAAAACAACGGATCGGAATTTCATTTTTGGAGATCGGTCGAAGGATTTCTGGATCAGCGAGAGGCATTGCGGCGAGAGCGAGTCGGATCTTCACTTGACCAGCGAGAGATGAGTGAAAATACTAGGCGTGTTTACTGACAAAGGAGATCAACTTGCACCTTCGTAAAAACGAGTAAGTTACATCTTGCATGTCCTCCATTATAACATTTCTTATGCTTTTGGAATTACGGTCCTCCCAAATCCGTTTGAATCCATTATCCAACGTACCATTGCCTCTAAGCTTGTCATTCTTTTGCTTCTAACCATCCCATTTCCTAATACTATCCAAAAACCAGCCATTACAAACACCACTGACCAGCCCGGAAGATCCTAGAACCCACCGGTATCGGTTATCGGTTATCGATTAACCGGCATCGGTTATAGGTAACGGCATCGGTTCCTTTGATCAAAAACCGGGAAAAACGACCTTTCCCCTACCCGGTTCAGCCAAGCAATTTAATTGATATTTTATGAGTCTTTTGTGTTAATTCACGTTAGCGAGGAAGCTGACCACCTTGAAAGGAAGTTTTACATTTCTGGGCCCAAGCGAGTTTCCTCATTTATTGTTTAATCAAATCTTGTGGTCTTGTGTTCTTATTTGCGAGTAGTCCTTCCCAGGACAAAAGGAGTTCTCCATGATCAACTTTGATCTTTCTCTCTGTATGCGCGCACATCATCTCGACATTTACGGGTATTCCTCCTAACCCTAACCTTATCTGTTTCTAAAAGGCGAAGCATTTAAGTGAAACATTTTTGCACGCCGGTGGGACCCATTTTGGGTTTATCTTTATTTCTTGCTTGCTTTCATATAGGGAGCATACTTGCTGTTTTCTTCTTCTAGAGATATTCACAAGGTATTTTATTATTCTGGTAAAAGAACTTGCTTTGTTTTTGCATCTTGCATTAGTAAAAGTCATCTCTTTTGCTTCATCGAATATCACTTTCGATTTGGGTTTTAAAACACATGCATTGCATTCTGCTGTTGTTTTTCAATTCTAGTGAACATAGATTAAGTAGCAAGTCGTACACGTGGGGTGATATCCACGGTATTGTAGGAAATTAATCTTACATTCTTGCACAACACATACCGAATCACTTCACAATTAACACAACATGACTCAAACATCCCCCTTTTTCCGCGGTATTCCTCGCCCGATTGAGAGTAACCTTATAAGCCAAAACAACTTGACATTTCCCTAAGTCTCTTGTTTAGGATTCGACATCATTCTACGTCTAAAGGCATAAGCCCTGATAATTAAAATTAACCCTAAGGTTAATCTCTGGATTTGCGTGTGCATCTTGCTTGTTTTCTTTCATTCTTTTCTCTGTCATACTCTGTCTTTTGTGATCAATAAGTTGATAAATATACTCAGCGTTGCTAAAAATCAAATTAGCAGCCCTTTGTATCTTCTTATCCTAGATTTTTGACACGGCATCGGTTAAGGGACCGGCGTCGTTTCCCCTGTGGCCAAGCGGTTAGTAAACCGATATCGATTCTTGTCTCCATCGACCACGACAAACCAGCATGACTTGCCAAATTCATCATTGCAGAGGTTGTTTTTGTTCTTGATAGATTGAAACTTTCTGTGTGCTTCTGTCCATGGTTGTTATCACTCGAAAACAAGCCGCCGCCATGGTTTCACATGCTTGCTCTGTTTCTTTGCTGAATCACCCCCTTCGCACACATGGGGAATCCCGATACGGTGAGGTCCTAAAATTCTGTGGGAGATAAGGACTTTGCCAAGTTTACGGATGCTAATTCCGGTATTTGCAATACTATTTGTCTCATACCCCTGACCGTACACCTGATGGTCAGCTCCTTGTAGGTATGCCTATCAGTATAGCTGCTCATTTAGCTCCCACTCCTCCTGATAATACCGCCTTGCTTCCTGCATCTCTAGCCCCGTCTCCCAATCCGACAGTGCCAGAGGTTCATACGACCCCGATTAGCTTTCCTTTTGTTAATCTTGGACCCCACGTTTCGTTACCACCAACTGCCCCTACCTCATCTCTTTTTGTTGCTCCATTCATGACTTGCTCTCTGCCACCTATCCACACGAGCTTTCCTTCTCAAGCTCCGCCTACCTTTTCATTCCCATACACGTATCCATTAACCTCAACACCTTATATGGGACATCCCTATACGGTGCACCATCATCTCATCAACCTTTGATTTCATCAAACAAATGATGGACAAAATGCAAAATTTGGAGGCTTCGGTTTCGGGAAGTCGTAGCGCCTTGACATACGAACAAGTTTGTCGGGAGCCCATTCACCCTCTGTCCCCCTTCATTCATATCCTCCTCGATGGGAGTTGCGAAATTTACTCGTTTTAATAGTAAAGAGGATCCTCAACAACACTTGCGATCATTTAGACATGCTTGTTATTTGATTGCCCATAATGGCCTTGTTACTCGCACCTTCCCTATGTCCTTATCGGGACCCCATACAGGTGGTACGGTGCTTTAACCCTTGACTCGATCTTCTCTTTTAACCAACTAGCCCAATCTTTCTTGGATCATTTCTCCATTAACATTGCTAAGAAAGTATCTATCACCGACCTTTATGCCATCAAGCGATTTGAGGGCGAATCTATCGCAGATTTCGTTGGACGATGGCGGGGCCTTATCGACCAACTTACGTATGCCTTGCCTCAGGCCGAACTTATCGAACTCTTTACGCGGGCTGCTTAAGCTCATCTCCCCTACCCTCCAAATCAAACTTTCCAGTACATTCGATGAGGCCTTTACTATGGCTCGAAAATTAGAAATTCGAGCCTTAGAGGAAGAGAAATTGCGGTTTTGCAACAAGAACTCCACTTTCGAACTCTGATTCTACCGATAAACCAAATACCACCACTCCTCACGCGTCCACCTCTTCTAAATCAAAAGGAGCTGTCCACGCGGTGATGGTCAAATCCCAACCACCGTCCAATACTCCACCAAAAACCACCTATAAATACAAAGCCGAACCCATCAACTACACTCCCTTGGGAGAAACCTATGGTGTCATCTTGGAAAAATTGCTAAAAGTAGGAGCCATTACCTTACCTCCTGTTAAACCTCATTCTGGGTTTGATTCCACTCGCGCCATACCTTCCTGGTACAAAGAAAATGACTTTTGTAACTTCCACCGCGTGAAGGGACACAGTCATGAAAACTGCAAGATGTTGAAAAACATAGTGCAGGAAATGGTTGATGCGGGGGATATAGCCCTCGATAATCCTAACGCCCCTGCTAACCGAAATTTGAAAATTTTCAACAAGCCATTCCCGAATCACTCGTCCAACAGTAACGTCAACCAGGATATCTTAGCCGAGGAGAGTGTTCATGAGATCCATGCAGTATTCGATACCCAGCCAAAAGCCTCTATCGAGAAAATTTTGAATCAAGCCTCTTCACTAACACAGGAGGCCGAACCTCCTTTACCACCATCAAGCCAAAGCGAAATCGTTCCTTTACCCATAGAAGAGTTAAGCTGCCTAGGCTTCCCTTCCCATCAGTGAGTCTTCTTACACCACATCCCTCTGAGATTGCGAGCGGATGTTGTCTAATCTATCCATTTCCCAGGACGTCTCCTTCTACCTCTCTTGCCGCACAAGAGGAAGGTCGCCACTCCCTTTGACATCCTTAGGCGAGAAATCTCTTGCACCGACATCACTAAATTCTTTAGCCATGTGAGACCCTCTCAACATGCCCATACGCCTATTAGTCCCTCATCACCTAAATCTTTTCAACGACCGGTCGACCTCTTAACATCTATTGATACGGTGCCTCATCTACCCCCTGTATCACTCCCACGATGGTGGAATTACAACCCACCTTTCTTAGTACCAAAATTACAAATCACACGTGAGATTTGTCATTCCACGGAAGATAGAGCGAGGCCCTATGGGAACGTTTGAGTACCCCTTTTTCTACTCAAATGCAAATGGTGATCTGATGTCTCCACCATCATATACCCGAAGTGCTTACTGAAGCTTAAAATGCCCATGTTCTCACCTTCACCCCCTCACCTCTACCAAATGCCCCTTCCACTTCTATTAACTTAGCCAGATCTTCCCCTACGCTTGGGACCTCACGATGCCCGGTCTAACACACCCGCTAAGCGACTCGATCTATCAAAAATAAATCCGTTCCGCCACCTAGGAGGCGAGCGCAATCCGGGCCTCTATCACAATTAAAACCCTCATCGTCACACCCACCTTCCATATTGGGACCTCATCCCTCCACCTTACATCAATATATCATACCTCCTTTGTTTTCTTCAAAGCGACCTCGCCTTCTACACCTATACGAGAGATCAAAGGGTATCACAACATCGTTACCCAGCGTATCGGTCCACTATCAACCCTAAACCAATCCCATCATCAAAGGATTTATTTTCTGTCACTCCCCTTTCTCGTGGTTGTTTCCGCTACCACATATCGTAGCCAGCCTCATCATCTAACCAGCATTTGAGCGTTACGTGTCGAAGAAACCACGTTTAGTGAAAAACACATGTCGGCACCCCTCGGCTAAACCACCCTGTCATGCGAACCAACCACGCCCAAACATTACCAAAACCCGCACTGACCAATACCCTCATCCGATTTTGACCCCCTCAAAGGATCTTACGCCAAAATCCTTGCTATGTTGGTGGAGAATGCGACCATTCCCTACCTCCACTTAGACCTTATGACCCGTCTAAACCCCCGACCTATGGGTTACGATGAGTCTAAAATCTGCGCTTATCACCGCACACCGGGACATGATGTGGAGGGATGCAAAGCTCTAAAAACCATCCTTCGTCGAGTCACCTCTCCCGGATAGAAAGATTAAGAAAGACAACTTACGAAGGAAGAGACCTCTAGCGTCGATTCCCTCTACTATATCATCTATCCCCGCCTCACCAAGATCTATCATTATTCTGACCCCACCTCTTGAAGACCATGAATTATCCCGACCATCTTCCTCATCTCGGATCTACGAGATTAATATGATTAGTGTCGCTGCTACTAGAGACGAGAAAAACAATGGGAAAGCGAAAGAAAACACACTGCGGCATCTCTTTCTCCTTGACCATCCGATTACACCACCACCTAAAGTGGTTATTCGCGGACCCGCCTATCCGTCTCTAATGGAGTTGCCCCCGAACCATGATCAAACGGCTTCATCGATCGCAGTAAAAATGACACTATATGATCTCATTCGGACTTTGAATCTCATCGACAAGCTCTCGTTGAGATCCTTGAGGATAGAGGTTTTACCCAACGAAACCCTGCCCGTTGCCTCCATTCTAACACCCGATCACGTTGCCTCTCTCACCCAAACAATCCATCTCCCCCCACCATACGTCTCAAAACAACAAGCCGCTGCGGTTAGTTTCTCGGAAGATGAAATTATCGACTTTGGTGCGAGAAGACCACGACCCTGCCCTTTTCATTTCGCTTACGTCAGAGACATTGAGTACGTCGGGTTATGATTGGACGGGCGCTAGCCTAAACATCATCTCTTGAAAGCCTTCCAACAAATGAACATCCCTTCTAGTTGCATGTGTGCCGACCCCATCATGTTGCGATCATTGATAGCGCTATTACTTCTACCTTAGGCACCGTGATCCTCAACATTCGCGTAGGCCCACGTACTTTACCCGAACTCTTCTATGTCCTTGAAGGAGAGTTCGATATAATATATTCTTTGGGTCGTCCTTGGATCGAGCCATGGGATGCGTTCCCTCAACATTACATCGATGCATAAAATTTGAGTACGAGGGAAGTCCTACCTTTGTAAAAGCTGATCCTCCCCCTTCAAAACTTGCGATATGTTATACCGCCCAAGCGATGTGCTTATACCAATTAAGACACCCATACATTCAACCCATTGACCATCCTCTTGAATGTACCTCAACCATCCACCTCATTGCACCTCGCCTTGGTGGTGATGAAACCACCATCGCACAAACCACTTCTCTTCCCGCAGCTAACATCCCAACCTCAGGCCCCTTAGTAGATGTTTTTCATCGCCCTCATTTGGGGAGTACCGCCTATATGCGTTAGTTCTTTCCCTACCCCGGGAGTACGGACAATTACATGCGCATCCCACCTACGACCGTCGCGTGGGGAGGTAATCTCTTACGGACCACCCCATTGCCGCACTAACCTAACGTATGGGGGTGTTGGCGCATCCTCCATTACCCCTGAACCTCCTCTTGGTGTGGTTCCCTTCGATCCGATTTTCAATACTTGACAAATCGTCGTTTTCCCTCACCTTCTTGACTCATTTGTGCGTGGAAGGCTTTGGTTTTGGCCTTCTACGAACAAGGCCGACATACACTCATTCCCGTGACCACACGCAAACATAATGATCGAAGTGGTCTCGGTTTTCGAAACACCTACACACGGGAGACACCTCTGTCATTTGTATCTGGAAGAAGAAGGCGTTGCCCCCCCACCAGAACCATCATCACCCACTTTGCCATCATCACCCGAGAATCGATGGACCACTGAATCTATCCCTCCTAACTTTTTTTTCATAAATGCTATCTTCATAGGTCCTCTCACTTATCAGCGCGATAATGAGGACCCATCTTCTCTTCCCCATACGTATCCGGACATGATCGAAGAGGATTCGCCTTTGATTAATGTTGTTGAATGCGGGATAGCGACTCCATCCTCACTTACAGGCGCGGATGATTCTTATATTGCGCGCCTTACCATCTGAAACCCAAACTATCTTTGAGCAGATCTACTATAGAAATCAACATCCACACGGAGGAAGATCCTCACATAGTGAAGATTGGACAATCCCTTAACACATCGAGAACAAGCCGCCTTTACTACCTTTCTCCGTGCTCATGACAAGCTTTCGCATGGTCTTACGGCTGACATGCCGGGAATTGATCCTACCATTGCCGTCCATAACATCACCTAAACCCCGATTCCAAACCAGTCAAGCGAGAAATTGAGAAAAATGCATCCACGCATTGCTCTCTTGGTCAAAGAAGGCTCAGCGACTCCTTTCTGTTTCCTTCATTACTGCCTATTGACTATCCTCAATGGATTTCTAACATCGTACTGTCATGAAAGCGGCGGGGGACTTCGGATATGCTGATTTCGGGATCTTAACCTCGCTTGCCCTAAGGATGACTTCCCCCTCCCAGTATTGATCAACTTGTTGATCTCACTGCGAGCCATGAAATGCTTTCTCTCATGGATGGCTTTTCGAGGATCTGACCAAATTTTGGTTGCCCCCGATCAACACAAAGCGCCTTCATAACTCCTTGGGAACCTTACATTATCGTGTCATGCCATTTGGCCTTAAGAATCTTTGGTGCTTTACCTATCGGCGGGCTATGACCTACATTTTCATGACATTATGCACACTATCCTTGAAGACTATGTCGACGATCTTCTCGGCAAGTCTAAACATCGTAGTGAACATCTCGATGTTTTAACCATTATTTTTGATGCTTTGTTACAATATATCATCGCGCCTTGACCAGAAGAAATGTGTCTTTGGTGTTCTTCGGGAAAACTTCTTGGCTTTATCGTCTCTTTGCGTGGCATTGAGGTCGATCCATCTAAAGTAAAAGCTATCCTAGAAATGCCCCCACCCAAAACCTCAAACAATTGCGTAGTTTGCGGGGTAAACTTGATCCATCCGGCGTTTCATCTCCCGACTCTCGGATCGATGTCACCCTTTTCATCACCTTCTAAAAAAGGGCGTTGCCTTTGATGGGTGAGGAGTGTCACCAAGCCTTGAAGCTCTCAAAGCGTATCTCTTGCAGCCACCGTGCTTATCCCACCCGGGGGACGACCGCCCTTTCTACCTTTATCTTTCCTTGCCACTTGACCATCTTATAGGAGCTATGCTCGCACATCGAGACTCGGCACTTGTAGAGCGCAGGCCGTTTATTATATAAGTCGTACCCTCGTGGATTACGAGACTAGGTATACACATGTAGAAAAATTGTGCTGCAGCCTATCATTCGTCGCCACCAAACCGACATTACCTCTGAATCACAAAACTTTCGTCATCACCAACACGGACCCCATTCATTATATATCGCCAAACCACACCTAAACCAGCGCATCGCTCGATGGCTCATGCTCTCTCGCCGACCTTGACCTTGAGTTTATACACAGAAATCAATCAAAGGACAAACTCTTGCGAGACCAACTTGCGGAGGCCCCTCTGCACAGGGAACAATTTACCAATTTTACCTTCCCAGACGAACTCATCGCCACTCTTTCGCTCGGAGAAGAGTCGTATCAAATGACCCTCTTCTTGATGGATCTAAGTGCCGGTAGCGGCGGAGGAGCCGGCGTTGTTCTCATCCCTCTTGGCCTTTGAACCTATGCCTCTTTCATTCCGGCTTGATTTCCCCTGCACTAATAATACGGCGGAATACGAGGCCCTTGTTACAGGTCTCAGTTGCGATACACTTAGGCATTAAATCTATCAATATCTTTGGTGACTCTCGATTGGTAGTCAATCAAGTTATGGGCATCTACCGATGTAAAAGCGAGGAACTTCGGAAGTACAAACACCACGTGGAATCACTTCTAGCCTTATTTACTCACTATTCTATCAAACCATTCCCCGCTCCTAACAAATTTGCGGATACTATGGCTTGCTTAGCCTCATGATTCCCGCCGCGCCAGTGACTCTGAATTATTCGTTGTGGTCCAGTGACTTTTGCACCATCTATTGACCCCGGTAGTTTGCATGATAAATCGTGTCTACTAATTCGCGAGGATGGTACCACCAATTTCACGACTACCTTACAATCTCGGTTCTCCCACTGACCTTACTAGTAGCACGGAAACGTGCTTTTCTTAAAAGTGTTTCGCGTTATGTTGTCATGGGAGGACTCCTCTATAAACGTGGCTTTGATGGCATCCTCCTTGTTTGTCTGACCAGCGCATGGAGTCCACTATACCATCCAGCAAGTACCACGATGGGATTTGTGGTGGACATTTTAGTGGCCTTGCCGTGGCTAAGCAGAATCCTTCGCCTAGGTTATTATTGGCCTACTCTCGATACTTGCTTTGCTACGAATATGTTAAGCGTTGTGTTATGTGTCAACAACATGCCAATCTTCAACATACTCCTAGCCACCCGCTTCTGAGTCGCTCGTGATCTTTGGCCTTTCTCTGATGGGGTTTAGACCTTATTGGTGAGATTCCCAACCTCTTCACAGCGTCACCGTTGGATAATCACATGACGACCGAATATTACACAAAATGGGTGGAGGCCATTCCACTCATTTCAATCAAAAAAGAAAAAATTGTCGAATTCATTAACCATCACATTATACATCGTTTTGGTATTCCTCATCGCTAATAACGAGATAATGGTAAATCTTTCAAAAACAAGTTGTTCAAAACCTTTGTGACAACTTTGGTATCAAACTTAGTTTTTCTCATCGCCTTACTATCCATGAGGCCAATGGTGGTGAATCTTCTAATAAAACTCTAACCAAAATCCTCATGAAAGTTGTCGATGAATCGGAAGAAATTGGCACGATCACATCCCTTTGCCCTTTGGGCTTATCGTACTAGCATTCGTACCTCTACTAATGCCACACCTTTTCTTTGGTATATGGTGCAGAAAGGCTGTTTTGCCTCTCGAAATACAAATACCCTCCCTTAGAATATCTCTTGAGGATATTCTCACCAGCGATGATTTCCGCCGAGAGCGGTTAGCCCAATTGGAGCTTCTTGACGAACGACGTCTTACAGCTCTCGATCACCTTCAAATCTATCAAAAACGCATCAAGCGTGCTTATGATAAGCGACTTCATGAGCGTACCTTTAAGGTTGGTGATCTTGTCCTCAAAGAGAATCAACATGTCACCAAACTAGAAAAGAGCAAACGTGGAAAATTTGCTCCCAATTGGATTGGGCCTTATATAATCACTCACACCTATGGATCGAGGCACTTATCGTTTAGCTTAGCAGCAATGGTAAGCTTTGAGCTGAACCCCTAATGCCTTACATCTTCGCCCATTCTACTGTTGAATCTAGTGTTATATCACTTCTTATCTACCTACTGCTCGTCCCTTGAGCTCATTTACCACTACATACACTTTGTTTTCTATATCTCTAAATAAAATCGAAATCACTTCGCACCTCCCCTTGATAATGCCTTCCCCTTTTTTAGTCTAGTCCATGACTTCAAAGTATTAAAATAAGCCGTATTCTTATGGGATTTTCTTGAGTCAAACTTCCTACTAAACTAGATGCTTCACGCCAAAAGAACATCTAGTCATCTAAAATTAAATATAGACTGCTCCCTCGAAGGACAGCTATATGCCAAACTATTGCTGCTACTATAAATAGACTGCTCCCCTGAAGGACAGCTATGCACTAAAATCATCTCTGCTACTATAAATAGACTGCTCCCCCGAAGGACAGCTATACACAGTCAGCCTTTATCAGAAGCTTCTCGCATTGATCAGCTTCGTGAAGACCTCAAGAATAAAACAATCAATATCCCTTGTAGACTTCCCGCATCGATCAGTCTACATTGATAAAATAAAAGCCTCATTGAAAAAGACTTTTTGGGTCATGGACTTGTCTATTTAGGGTAGGTTCTCTTTCGTTGTAACAAGTTCTTTGTACCTCGGCTATATCATCCACATCACCTCACCATTTGTTTGACTCAAGGGACATAGCGTAACGTACACACGATATATTGTGATCATCTGACTCTTTTCAACTATGGACTTTCTCAAATCATGCACGGCACTTAGGGCTTCAGGCTCGTTCTACGTTGTGTGGTTTGTTTAGCTCTTTTCACCTACGGAGCACTCTTTCCGCTTTGCCTCGCATCTAGAATTGTGTGTTGATCTTAATCAGGACACTATTCCCTACTACTTGGGTATGCTAACCTTTGCTTTACCTATACCTACACCAACAACATTATCCTACCAGCACCAACAACATTACCCTACCAACATCAAATTTTTTACCAAACGACAAATTGCCTAAACCATACCAAATTGCCTAAAATTCACCCCTCCCTGATCCTAAGGGAGAACTACATCGGTCTGAGGCCCTTCCTTGCTTTGTGCAATGGGCTATGTAGGCAGCACTTCGGAGACATGGGGTCTCCCAAGGTTAGCTCGACCATCCCCTACCATAACCTATCATGTGTGGTAAATATAAATATTTTGGTGTATTTCTATTTAATCACATTCCTCTTTGATCCTTTTTCAAAACACCGAAAGTCAAAACGACAACATTCTTATTATTATAACGCAAATCAACATACATATCTCGTTTTATTTAGATGTTAAACAAATACATCTTCTATATCATCGACACTTGAGTCGGTACTCTTATTTATTCTTATACCTTGCTAACATTTATTTAGACCCTCACGCCTCATCCCGAACTAGGTGATGATCGTGATCGTCGACCCCCCTCTCGCCAGGGCCTCTCTGTCCTCAAAGGTACCGCGGCTATTGGTACCGCCCATTTGATCTGCCGATCTCTCTGTAACATATGAATACGCCCTCTCGCATGGAGGACTCCAGCCCTCTAGTCTCCCGCTGCCGTGACTCTCATGACCACTAACAATCTTCTTGTCTCATTCACTGCGTTTGGAGCTGCTTTGAACAAGCAGCTGCGACGATCCCTCTCTTTGTAATCACGGCTATGTCGGGCGCTCACGTACACCTCGCATGACTCTGCTTACCCACCATAATCTATAGGCCTCTGTCGTTCCTGCATCCATTACCTGCGATCGGCATTTGCTATCTCCTCGGGCCCTTACGGAGGTGTTGGCGGGGAGGTGAGAATCTTTGCCTCGGCATCGATCCTCATATATGGTCTATAAGCTGGGTATATCTGCACAAATCAAATTGTCGCGCGCACGCGATCTATAGGAATCCTCTCATATTCACTGGCTTTGTGCCCGCGATCCACCTCAATCGCTCTACACCTCTCAACTCCTCGGCTATGTTCTCGGTTACCATATAGTTCCGTGAGGCCTCAGCAGATATATCATGACGTCACCTCTCCCATACACACTGCTGTAATACTCAATGTCACCCGGCACGGCTGAGATCTTGCCTCTTGTTTGCATCTGGACCCATCGTCCGGAATCCCGACCTCGTACTCCGGTCTCTCCTGCTGGATGGATCGGCCTATTGGTCGCACACAAACAATGTGCTCATAGGCCCAACGAGTGTAATAAGTATGAGCGATCAGCGTTGTCTGTGATTTCGCCTCTACAAGCCCATAAACCCTGTATAGCTCGCGCCAAATATGCGGTGCCCATGCGAAAGTCACGTTCCTTTCTATCATCTCCCAAATAACACCCATCGATGCCTTTGGAAATCTTCCCCCTTACGCCTCGGTAATGCATAATACCCTACGCTATCATTAAAATCACTGCTAACCTTGTCTCCTCGGGGTGTCTTTGCATACATTACCCCATATGTGAAGCGATAAACCTCATTGTGTTAAGTCAAATCTCGTGCGTATGGACCAAACACTTACTATTATTATCGCCGTGCGCGCTAGGTAGTGCACGATATCTTGGTTCTCTGTAATAGGGAGTCTCAAAATCGAAACACATCTTCGATATTCTTGTCATTTCACTGTTGGCGGATAGAAGGTATTTGTCTCGGGATTCCATCTCTCGATCAGCGCTGTAACATACCATGGTTACGTGCGATTCGTGAATAATACGGATTCCACTTAACCCCAAACGATTTATCAATGTCCATTCATTTGGTGTTACATCCGCTCGGATTAGCGGCAACAACAATGGCGGCACTATCATTCATCCTCGACCACTGCCTCTGCTGCGTACACCAAAACAACAAACAACCATTCAATCCATTAGGGTCTTTTTCAAACATTACGGAAATTTCTCCGATGCTAAGGTACGGTTATACATAAGCGATATCGGTTGAATAACCGATCCGGTTCTCCTAACATTCACGGTCCTTTATCGATTTTATACACCTTCCTAAAAACAACCACCTACGACAATAATTTGCTCGTTTATTCGTTTTATACATACAAACATACCGGAACCCACGATTGCCTACCTGTAACACTTACCTCACTATGACCCTTGTTATCATGTTTTCTTTCTCATATCTACCCACCTACTCTCCCCCATCTTATTCACGAAACATACGGTAGTCAAATCACAAACAAAACAATACCTCTTGGGTTGCGGTGACTTGAGGTGGCCCTTGTCTTCCCTCATGTCCTCACTGCTTTGGATGCTTCTCCTCGTTCTGCCATGATCACCACCCTTTTCAACTTTGTCTTTACGCCTTACGAACCTCGGATCACATTTACTTTCCTTGTCTCTTTTCTCCTTCTCACCCAAATCTCTCATCATGCAAATACTGTCTCGGTCGTCGTCAAAAAGCGTCGCGTTCGCGTATTTAACCTCTTGCATGGCTCTAAAATTAAAACTTAAGTTGCCACCCTAGCTTTTCTATTTTTAGAAAAGCTCATACCTAAATAACCGGTATCGGTTACTTAAGCGATATCGTCTGCATTAGATCCGATATCGGTTCCTTAACCGATATCGGTTACACACCTATCTTTTCTCAACAACGTTCTTTTCTTCATTTCTCACCTAAATTTTTGTCGCGCCCGCCTCTTTTCCTGCATAAACCACACAATTTACCACATTTTGTTCATCCACCACATATAACATTACATTTTCATTAAATATCATTTATTTTACACAAATACACAAACCATCAACTACGGATATCAAGAAACTATCAATCTATACATCATTTGGATCGACTCATCGATTACATATATCACAATGTCACAAAACCACCAATTCATCACATAACACGACATTCATATATACGTACAAACAAACAAAAACATCGGCATCATCCATCTATCAACATGTCAATTAAACTCATCACACATTCTATATATTTACACCATTAACCACATATTTCAACACATTTTGAACACTTTGCATGTGGATCAAAACATCGTCTCTATATATATACAAATTTTCAAAAATACAATGTGCCCTACATCGGGGCCTCTGTGATCTCATACTGATACCAAAGCCGGCACGCGAGGCGCATGATACCTACCAAAAATCTCGGCTCGGCTCGCGGGCGGTCTCTCATATCAAAAATATACTCGGCTCGCGAGGCGGTATCAAATATACAACCGTACTCGGCTCGCGAGGCGGTATATAATAAATAAATGAATCAAAACAATGAATAAGTGTAGGCACATGAGGCCTCTATCAATACTGACCGGTTCGCGAGACCGGTGCCCATGTCCTATCTGAAAACCATGTCGGGGATCTATCGGCTCTCCCCACCGCCCTCGGCACCTCTCCCGGCATTGGTCCTGTGGTGCCTCTCGCCTCCTGCTGTCACGGACACGCCCGGTGTGGTGCTGCTCCTCCACTGAGATCTCTGGGCATGCGAGGTCTCCGCTCTATGAGCTGCATATGCACGATACTCGACTCGGTACTATCAAGAATATCCACGATAATATCGGGCCTCTGCTCTCACCTCCATATATAGCGATCTCGCGCCCTTTGAAGGAAGGCAGGGCTGGTCCCTGGCACCTAACACCAATACCCCCCACAGCTGCACTGCTGTGGCATTTGTGGTCTTTGGTGGTGGTGGTCTTTTTACTGTGCACTTACTGTGCACTGTTTTTGTGGGTATGGTGGTCTTCTTTCAATGCTGTCTTTCTGGCGTGTGTTTGTCTTCTTTGGTGTGTGTGCTTGCACGTGCTGTACTGGCTTTGTGTTTGTCTTCTTTGGTGGTGGTCTTCCTGTAAGACCCTATGCGTGCTGGGCTGCTTGCTGCCCCTGTGCCCCTATGTAGTGCCTATAAGACCCCTATCTGCTGCTGTGACCATTTGATCCTCTGTCTGCTTTGCTTTGCCCCGGGGCTGATCTCTCTCTGCATGCTTGCTGACCCAGTCAGGCTGCGCGGGCGGTACTATCCTCATTGCTCTCTGCTTGACCCACCCACCACCTGTATGCTCCCGTGCACCGGCATCATCCACACCCTCACTGCTTTGGTCTCTCCGCTACCCGGTCGGATCCCGGGTGGCGGCTGGCGGTGGGGCCTCTACATCATCCCTCTGTCTTGAGGGAAGGGAGGTGGCTCGTCTGTCGCGGCCCCATCTGCTGCGTACCCTCTCTCACAGGGGTATCGCTCGTACTCTCCGGCCTCCATCCTGCTTATCCAGAATGTATCTTTGGATCGGCGCGCAGTGTCTGTGGGCTCCTCTGCCGGTGGTGACCTCTGTAGGGTCTCCATACAATGTCTCTCTGCTTTGTAAGGCCCTCTGCAAGTGTACATAATAGACCACATCCCGACTGCAACAATTTGCTCGTGGTGGCCCACGACCTGACCACCTCACGAAAGCCATATCGGTATACGACGACTGTGGCCACAGGCTGCTTTGGGGTAGCCCCTCTTGGCACGATGCATACGATGTGCTCGTATGCCCAGCGATGCAACAAAATGTAGAACAAATACCAAATCGCCTCCTCTCCGGTGATAGCCCCATAACTCCTGTATAATTGCACGGATACTGCTTGGTGCCCATGCAAAAGGTGTGCTCCTCCACCATCTCGGCAGCACCCCCATCAATGCCCGTGGGGAGCGGCCTCCCCTACGAATCGGGAGGCGAAGCGGGTGATCCTATCATCATCAACACGGCAAGCCGTGTCTCGTGTCTGTGTGCGCGGTACATATCACCATATCGATGCTCGTACTATGATACGTAAGAAAGCGCGGCTGCATCCCCAAAAACACTGTAGTATGCTATCCATGGCGAGTCTCTGAATCTACACGGAAAAGCGGCCTCTCCCTCGATCGGTAGCGCGAGGATGCGATACACATCCTCTAATGTGACGGTCATCTCCCCGGTCGGCAGATGGAACACATTGGCCGCCGGATCCCATCTCTCGATGAGGGCGACCATCAGGCTGTGATCTCTCTCTATCGCTTTGTACCTCTGGACCCCGCCGAGTCCCACCTCGCGCATGATGGCCCAATGCGCCGCGAGATATGTGTGGCCTCATCCGACTCAATAGTGGGCATCTATCACGCATCGTCAGCTGGCGCGTGCTGCAAAACCAACCCACATTCTTAGACCCACTCTTTATTATAACATCTACTTTACCATCTAAACCCCCTTTTGTAACACCCAAAATCTAACCCCACACCTCACCCTTCTCACCCCCTCCACCCCCCACCCCCTGACCCCGACCCAAACCCAAACCCCAACCCAACCAACCTAAACCCTAACCCCAACCTGACTCCCCCACCTAAACCCTAAACCCTAAACCCCCCTCGGACAAGCCACCCTGACCCACCTTGACCCTAAACCCTAAACCCTAAACCCCATCCCAAACCCAACCCACACCCACCCCCTCCACCCCACACCCCAACCCACGCCACCCAACCCACCTTGAGCCCTAAACCCAAACCCTAACCCCACCCCCCCAACCCAAACACCCAACCCCCCACTCCACCCACACCCCAACCCACGCTACCCAACCCACCTTCAAGCCTAAACCCCTAAACCCTAAACCCTAAACTCTAAACCCCACCCCCTGAGCCACCCAACCCACCCAAACCTAAACCAACCCCCTAACCCCAACCCCCACCCCCCCACCCCCCCCCCACCCAAGCCACCCAACCCACCTTCAAACCTAAACCATAAACCCTAAATCCCATCCCAACTCCACCCTCGACCCCCCCGATCGGCGATCCGATCGCTGACCGATGCGGTAGCCCCCAATTCAACCTCACCTATGCTTTTGCGGCCGTGCGGTCGCTGTTGACCGACATCGGTCACTTTGATCTCTACCCAGAGCCGAACCCCGCCATTGCCCCCAAAACCATTTTCACCTATTTTTACCCATCTACCCACCCAACACCCCCAAATTTTACACACCTAGCCGCCTTACCTATCTTACCTATCTACCCTCTCTCTTTTTCAAATTACGTCTATTTTACTCCTCATTTCCTAAAACAACTAAATTCCTACCCAAACCCCCAATCTCACTTAATCTGACCAAATGCATAAAATAAAGAGTTTAGAACCTACCGGTGCGACGACACGTCGTCGTGGTGGGATGGGTGGTGGCGGTCCCGCTGGTCCGGCCCCTCCGGCTCCTCTGCTGTGCCATGGCTCCCGATCGATCTTGGGTCCCGGCCAATCCTGCTTTGCCTCCTCAACTATTTGGGCCCACTATCGCTCTCTCCTTGATCAAATAGCTCCACCTCACTCAATAACCCTCAAATCAACTCTCCACGTCGAGACAAGTCAATTTGGATTGCAAATAACAAAGTGACAATGACGGGCCGTATTTTTTCTTTTTATAGGTTTTTCGACCTTAACCGATGTCGGTTTCTTTTTTGCCCTAAGAAACCGGTATCGGTCCCTTAACCGATATCGGTCATGAAGAATCGACATCGGTTTGATACCCAACTTTCACCCCATTCTTTGCCCTTCTTTACTCCTTGCCTCTTTTTCACCAATATCGCCTCTGTCCACCTTTGCTGCACAACATTTGTTCACTTGTCCAGCCTGACCTACGGCCTCAACCTACCATTCGGCCCGACCCAAGGCCTTAACCTACCATTCGGCCCGACCCAAGGCCTCAACCTACCATTCGGCCCGACCCACGGCCTCGCCCTACCTATTTGGCCCGACCCAAGGCCTTAACCTACCTATTTGGCCCGACCTACGGCCTCAACCTACCATTCGGCCCGACCCAAGGCCTTAACCTACCATTCGGCCCGACCTAAGGCCTTAACCTACCTATTCGGCCCGACCCGAGGCCTCGACCTACCATTGGCCCGACCCAGGCCTCGCCCTACCTATTTGGCCCGGCCCCAGAGGCCTTAACCTACCTATTTGGCCAGGACCAGGCCTCGGCCTCAACCTACCATTTGGCCCGAGGCCAGGAGGCCTCGGCCTACCTATTTGGCCCGACCCAAGGCCTTAACCTACCTATTTGGCCCGACCTACGGCCTCAACCTACCATTCGGCCCGACCCAAGGCCTTAACCTACCATTCGGCCCGACCCAAGGCCTTAACCTACCTATTTGGCCCGACCCAAGGCCTCAACCTACCATTGGCCCGACCCAGGCCTCGCCCCCTACCTATTTGGCCCGACCCGAGGCCTTAACCTACCTATTTGGCCCGACCCAGGCCTCGCCTACCATTCGGCCCGACCCAGGCCTTAACCTACCTATTTGGCCGACCCGAGGCCTCAACCTACCAATTGGCCCGACCCATGGCCTCGCCCTAACCTATTTGGCCCGACCCAAGGCCTCACCTACCCATCCGGCCCGACCCAAGGCCTCGCCCTAACAATTTGCCCGACCCAAGGCCTCACCTACCCATCTAACCCGACCCGGGACCACCGCCCAACCACTTGGCCGACCCAGCCGTATCACTTCCATACCATACCCACAATCAACGTTTTATTTTATCCATCCATCATGTACCTTGTGTTCAATCGAGCTCACTGTTCGTGTTTTAGCATGATTAGGGTCCTTGACTTGATCGTCGACCAACTTTGCCTAGACCTAGACCGTGACGTTTATCTCAACCAAACCAACCATTTGAGTACTTGCCGAACATGCCTAAGCGTTCTGTACCTTCACACATTATATACCACTGGAGCTACTTCCTATGCCTTGGATACAGGATTATATCACCCTTGTTTGGATAAACTATCGACCTTTGCCTACACATTGCTTTGGTTTGCTTCGTCAAATCATGTACCCTAAGTCGTCTTATTGCATTTGACATGCGTCTGCGCTTCCTTGGACCTACCCCACCACCTTACCATCCTCTCTACCACATATACCCTTTATCAACCCTATCCACGATTTCCCGTTCACTCCATCGGTGATAGATTTGGGGATTACCTATATCCTTAACATGAGAAACCACTTCATATTATTGTGCGTGACTTTCTGAGAACAAGCTACCACGACAATAAGGGGCTAATGTAGACACCAAATTCGTGTCTCACGACCCCTTGTGACCCGCATCCCATTTCGCATGACCTAACCTCATTACCTAAACTTTACACAATTATTTATTAATTACCTTGTAATTGATAAATCACATCACCTTACCCGCCACCTCACTTTGCCACCTCATCATGACCTAGCCCTAACCTAAACTAACCTAATTAAGACCCATGACTTAGTCTAGACTCACATCCATAACTAATGCCTCCTTACTCGCACCAAAAGCCGACCTTCTAGCCACTTGACTAAGCCCGCGGTGATCTCTCGGGAGAAAAGCGGGGAAGGTGGGCTATTTTACTAAAAATAGCCTACTTTTTCCTTACCGATGCGGTTCTACTCGACCGCCGTCGGTTCTGTGCAACCGCCATCGGTTCCCTGTAAATGGGCTCCCCAAACCAAAACAACGGATCGGAATTTCATTTTGGAGATCGGTCGAAGGATTTACGGATCAGCAGAGAGCATTGCGAGCGAGGAGCGAGTCGAGATCTTCACTTGACCAAGCGAGAGCGAGTGAAAATACTAGAGGCGTGTTTACAAAGAAAGGAGATCAACTTGCACCTTCGTAAAAACCAGTAAGTTACATCTTGCATGTCCTCCATTATAACATTTCTTATGCTTTTGGAATTACGGTCCTCCCAAATCCGTTTGAATCCATTATCCAACGTACCATTTGCCTCTAGCTTGTCATTCTTTTGCTTCTAACCATCCCATTTCCTAATACTATCCAAAAACCAGCCATTACAAACACCACAACCAGCCCGAGAAGATCCTAGAACCCACCGGTATCGGTTATCGATGGCGGCATCGGTTATAGGTAACCGGCATCGGTTCCTTTGATCAAAAACCAGGAAAAACAGCCTTTCCCCTACCCAGTTCAGCCAAGCAATTTAATTGATATTTTACAGTCTTTTGTGTTAATTCACATTAGCGGGAAGCTGACCACCTTGAAAGGAAGTTTTACATTTCACAGGCCCAAGGCGTTTCCTCATTTATTGTTTAATCAAATCTTGTGGTCTTGTGTTCTTATTTGCGGGTAGTCCTTCCTAGACAAAAAGGAGTTCTCCATGATCGGCTGATCTTTCTCTACGGTACGCGCACATCATCTCGACATTCTACAGGTATTCCTCCTAACCCTAACCTTATCTGTTTCTAAAAGGAACGAAGCATTTCCGAGTGAAATCTTTGGCCATATTTTCTTTCCTTCTTTGTTACTTTTGATCTTACACTCTTTCTAGCTCAATCTATATTTTCATACCTTAACATTTCTCATCTTAGACACCATCTCCTAGCCGGGATGTCGGTCTTAGGTGCCACCATCTGCTTTGGGTGATCCTAACCTTTATGTACTATTTTCACATGTTTTTGGTCCTTTGTAGTGCTTTGAGCATCTTGTATTTTGGTAGTCAGCCTTTATGGGGTTAATTATGAAATTCAAGCAAGAAAATCATATAAATATAGAGTTATGGGATCATAATAAAGGACCAAGAACTAATCAATAGCTATCACCACCTAAGGTTGCATCTAAAGGCTATTTAAAAGCATTCAATCATCCATTACAACATCCATTCAAGGGAAATGAACTGAATTATTTAACATATACTTCATAAGAGGGAAGTTAATTCTACACACATAATAGCCACTTAGGGCAGAATTCTACACACACACACATAGAAATATATTGGGTATGAAATGTACTATAACACTTAGTAGTATTTTTACTCATTTGACAAGTTGAGGATAGTCTAACCCATAATTTGCATTCTTTTCTTTTTGAGATTTGATGTAATTTTGAGGCTTTTACAAGTCATTTCTTTATTACAAGTTATTAGTAACATTGGTGATCATTGTATGACATTATAGAGACAAAGAGTGAAGGATAGTGAACATCTTACGACCCTACAAAGGAGGTTTTCTAGGGATTTTAGTTGTCACATGAGCCTAGAGAAGGTCTAGGGTACCCCATGAGGTGCCCTAGTCTAGGAAAAACTTTCAGTCTCACATTTTTCCGAGGCTTTTCCGACACTTATCCCTCTTCATTCATTAAGCCAACACTTCAACATAGTTTATATTTCATTTCAAATAAGCTAATTCATCTTATCCCTTCTTTGTAACTAGGTTTTCATACTTTCTAGATTAATTTTCTTGGGTGTATTTTTTACTTAATTTTTAATTTAAAGATTACTACATTGTAATAAGATTTAGGAATTTATTTCTCTATTTTATTAATCAAATAGTATGAAAATTAAAAAGAAATTATTAATGATTAATTAACAATGGATCATTTGGATTAATGATGATATAGAACATTTTATAAATGATGAAAATGATGTTTATATCCTTCTAAGAGAACCTTAACTTAGATAATGATAAGGTCAAAATAGGATATTATCTAATCAGGGTTTGGAAGATTATCTAATCTTAATAGGATGAATTATCTCGAAACTAGTCTTAACAACGGAAGTCGTAAAGTGACACTTGAGTTGAAAACCTAGGATGATAACATTTAACGTGTTAATAATAACTTGTAGAAAGCTATAAAATCATCTTGTTGTTAAATAGCAATGGATTTTGTCCTGCATATCAATTTGAGTGTGCTCTAACTGTACCATCTTATGATAGCTCTAAGAAGAGTAGTTATTACTTTTATGGGATTTAAAAGTAATCAATATCTTTCCTATAGGGTTCTATGTTAGGACTATTTGCATACACTCGGGTTGAGACGTGTGGACTAGAATTTAGGCCTTATTAATGCATTATATTAAAAATATTAATTATAAAGATAAGATTTAGGTAATTGTGTGGAATGACGATGCGGTGATGGGACAAGTTTTGAGTGACTTATGTGTAGTCACGAAACTAAGCATGCAAAGCATAACTTGAAATATTTGGCCTAAGTAGTGTATTATCTGAATACACTTTTAGATCACCGAGTTCTTATAAAATGGTGTGAGATACCAAATGAAACTCAGTAAACTAATTTTTAGGTATACAATTAGAAGCGCATCTATTCACATACCTCAATAAAAAGGTTAAATAATTATACACAAGTTTTGTACACTTGGATAAAGTGATTATTGATGATATAAAATAGATCTAATAACTATGCACACTCAAAAGAGTGATAAAAGGGATCAGGTATATCTAATGGACCTTTATAGCTATACATGGTTATGATGTTATCAGATGAAATGTAAAACTAGATTACTTGTTGGATTATTAGTTCTAAATTATAAAATCATTGAAGGCATGTATTAGGGATTAAGGGGTTTGTTTTAATATAAAAACTCCCTTAATCTAGAATTGTTATAACATTGGGTGTTACATTTTGGTATCATAATTGAAGGTTAAAATAGCTCTTGGACATAATGGGTTGTTATGCTAACACTGAACTTATTTATTGTCTAAAAAATAAAAATATTAGAGAAAGGGGTAATGTTACTAATAATCAACCAAATGGGAATGAGGTTTCTAGTATTAAAAAATTGGATGAGATACTTGTTTTCATGGGAAACATTTTGCAATCGTATTGTTGTTTTGGAACAACTTATTTTGGTTGAGGATGACGATATTGATAATGAATGAATTGAGTAGCTTGAGGGACCACTCAATGTAGAAAAATAAAGATGCAAGAAATAATGAAAATGTAACCAATCCTAATGTTGTAAATAACCATGTGAATGGTGGTAATAAAAATACACATGCTACAAATAATAATGCAAATTATGGAAATAAAAATGTTAATGCTATAGAACTTAATGATGTAGATCATAATAAACCTAAAAATAAGAGCGCACTTAGCGGTAGAACTATCAAACGATATCAAGAAAATAACTCCCCCAAAAATTTATGGGACAATTCTAGGGGATGGGGCTAAGAATTGGCTTAGTGAAATGGAGAATTATTTCTCCATCAAGGGCTTATTTAAAGAAAAAAGGTAGTATGGGGTTTGTATCAGCTCGGAAAAAAGTATTCCTCTTAGTGGAATAACTTTGAAGGTTTAAGCTGGGGTAGATGTGGTCATAATCACTTGGGATTAGTTCAATTTATTTTTAGGTGGCCCCAGCTACCATAGTTGTACTATTACCAAAATATGTCAAAATTTTAGACCTTGGTTGAGGGAAATTATAGTCTAACAGAGTAATAGGAACATTACGGTAAGATACAAAAATACATTCCTTAGTACCAAACTTGTGAAATACTTAGAACAAGAAAGTTTATCATGGGCCTAAAGATTTTTATAGGTGAGGAAGTGGATGTGCATGCGCCTTCAACCATGGAGGAATTTTTAAAAAAATCATCCACCAAAATTAGAAGCTATAATATCTATCTCGCTCACCTTTGTGAAAAAATAAATGAAAATAAATTGAGTTCACCATCTCCACTAGCACTAAAGAATATTTGGTGGAAGAAAGAGGGAAATAAATCCAGAAATGGGAAGAGATTTCCAACAACAAATTCTACTATAAACCATAAGAAAAATGGTCAAAATAATGTAGCGAGTGAATGAAAATAAAAATGAAAGGAAAGGGCCAATAGGATTATGCCTTAAGTGTGGTGGTTATCACTTTGTGAAAAAATGTCATCAATGAAACAAGAATATCAACCAAAAGTATAGGATATATGTTGTAGTTATAAATAGGCAAGATGAAAAGCAAGCTATGCATGTTGAAGTAATAGGTAAGTTGTATGGATTACCTATAAATATTATTGTTTATAGTGGTGCTAATGAATTTTTAATTTCCAATAATTTATCTGAAAAATTAAAAATAAAATATGGATATATGAATTTATTAAAGATTTTGCAATATGATAACAATTTTTTTCGCATGGTGAAAAATTCATGTTTAGCGTTGCATTAGAGCTTCCAAGTTTTACAAGTGAAATAGACCTTTACATAGTTCCCTTAGGTTCATATGATGTCATCATGGGCATGTACTTGTTTTCACGACATAAAGAAATGGTATCATTTTTTGAAAAATAAATTAAGTGCTTGGATGACTTGCGAAAAAAATGGTCATTCAAGGCATAAAAAGAGACATAGTAGTGAGGAAAATATTTGTTATGCAACTTAAAAAGGACAAAAACAAGGGTTACATTCTTTATGTAGTTAAAATTTATGATTTTAGGGAAGAGGGTAATACTTTTTTACGGATTACCTTTTGTTACAAGAGAACAATGATATTTTTCTGGAGGAGTTACCATAAATCCCTCTAGGGCATGAATTTGACTTCACAATGGACATCAAACCTGGAACAAAACCTATTTTGAAAGCTCTGTACCACATGAATATAATATAACTAGTAGAACTAAAGTTACAAATGAATGATATGTTATCAAAAAGACTAATTAGACCAAGTGTGTCTCCTTGGGGAGCATCAATCATTTTTGTCAAAAATAAAGATGGCATACTAAGGTTATGCATTGACTATTGCATGTTAAATAAATCCACATAAAGAATAGGTATCCTTTTCCAAGGATAGATGATTTTTTTGATCAGATGCATGATGCATTATTTTATTCCAAAATTGATCTAAGATCAAGATACCATCAACTTGAATTAAATATGAATACATTCATAAAACAACCTTTAGGACAAGGTATGGCCATTATGAGTTCATGGTTTTACCATTTGGACTCACGAATGCACCTATTGCATTCATGAATTTAATGAATAACATATTCCAAGAATATCTAGACAATTTTGTGTTGGTTTTCTTGGATGACATTCTAATCTACTCTAAAAATATTGATGAACATAATGAGCACTTAAGAATAGTGCTGGACATACTTAGAAAAAGGAAACTATATGGAAAAATATCTAAGTGTTCCTTTTATCAAAATGAGGTACAATACCACAAATACATCATAAATAAAGAAGGAATATCTGTAGATCCATAAAAATCAAAGCAATATGAGAATGACCAAAAAAAAAAGAAAGTTCATGAGGCGAGAAGCTTTATGTGGCTGGTGAGTTACTATAGAAAATTTGTAAAACACTTTTCTATAGTTATTGCTCCAAGAACATCTCTACAGAAAAAGGATAAGAAAATTGTATAGTTTAAAAAATGTGAGAATGCATTTAATTTGTTGAAATATAAACTAACTACAACACCAATGTTGAAGGTTTTAGACCCCAATGAAATCTTCACCGTGGTAACAGATGCCTTAGGTGAAGGTTCGGGTGGAATTACAATATATTTGATTTGGATGACAAAAATATGAACACAATTAAAAACATATATTTTCAATTCATTTGAAAGTAATATTACAATATGTGGATATACATATATAGAGGTTTTAACCCTAATATCAAGGATCCTATCCCAATATCCATAATCTCTCCTTATCACAAGAATATCTCCTCAAATATCACATACAAGTTTATCCCACATATCTCTCATTCCATTATTCACTCTAACACCTAGAAAAGATACGTGACTTGGTTTACAAACTGTTGATGCAAAATCACAGCACCCATAGATGTTGATCAGATTTCTAGGTTGATCACTCTAGCATCCAGTGTGATTGCACAACATTGAAACCTTTCTCCAAGTGTGGGACTTGCAGAAATGAGAAAGGAATCTCCAGAGAATGTTGGTTCCTGCTCCTAAACTACCTGTCACAAGCTATTCTAGTGCAGGTAAGCTAATCTAATCCTAATCTAACCATGCCAAGGAGACAGAGAGAGAGAGAAAAGGGAAAAACAAAAAAATCCTACACTAAAACGGTGATACACCAGAGAAGGAGAATGTTGAACATCTATCAAAACTACCATGGGACAAGGAGAGGTGAGCAATGGGAAGGATGGACAGATGCATCATAGGCCCAAAGATAGATTTCACACAGAAAATTCCCCAAAACTCCATGAACATAGCTCCAAACCTACAATGAAAATTCAAACATGCAAAAATACCTACAATGAAGAGAGGCAAGAAGAAAACAAGCAAAAACGAGCAAGGATGGACAGATGCATCACAAAACACGTTTTGTTGCTCCGTAAGTTTGCACTGAACATCATTTCAATAGTAAAAGGCAAAAACGCCATTACTGAGAAAGGGAGGATGTTCGAACTCCATTTTCAACCCGGAGAAGAAATGAAGGGAGGCAGAGCTGAAAAGATGAACCACCTGTAATAATAATCCCCCTTACAATTTATAGAAAGAATGAGAGAGGGAAGAGAGAGGAAATCGAATCGCCCCAACCACTTCAGTCGCGTTTTAATTTATCTCATTATGGCGGTGGGTGAGAACTCTAGCAAGAGTGGTGAACTATGTTTTGCATTGAATCTGGTCATTGAAACCTCACTTGGCCCTGTTGAAGGAGAATGCGACCCATGTGCATTAAAGCTGGTTGTTGAAACATCGATTAAGCCATTACTATGCACCAGACACGTTTCTTTATTTTATATCTCCAAACTGAACAAAAATGCAAGATTGATAATGGAATAGTGTAGATAATTTCACCAGCTTTCCATTGATATAAAGAATGTGCAAATCCGAGCTCTAGATCAAAAGATATGAAGGTTTGAAGATTTAGGGCACAAAAACAGGCCAAAACGGATTTTGAAATTTTTCCCGTGCTCTGCCACCTAGATGACACGTGTCGGTGCTGGTTTGCTTTGAGCAATTCTCTCTCCTCCACCTTTCCATGGGATTTCCTTTGAAATTTTGACCTTTTTATAATTTTGGAAAAATTTCATTTTTTCCCCGTGCCCCGCCACTTGGGACACGTGGCACGCTTTGGTTGGTTGACAGGGCGGGGCATCTTTTACCTTTTAGTTCTTTAGCCAAGACTTTTGCCAAATTCTCCAAGTCCTCCCCAAGCTCCACACCTCCTGCTCCATTGGACATTTGTCCCACTGTGATTGGTTTGCGGCTTTTAGGGTCTTCGCGTCCCTCGCGTATTTTTGGCCCGGATGTCCCAAACCGTCTGGGACAAATTTCTCCGATCCGCCCGATTCAGGCCTCCTGTCCCTCTTTGAGGTGAAGACATGTGGAACATTTCCATTTGCTTTTGGCTCTTTTGGCTCTCCACGTCCCGCGCGTACTTTTGGCCCGAGATATCCCAAACGAAAGTTCTGTTTGGCCGAACCGGCCGGTTCGCGTCTTCCAGTGTACTCTTGTCCCAAGCTGTCCCAAACTGCTCGGGAAAAATTTCTCGGCTCACACAAAATGTACCGAATTGCGCCAAATGGCTGATCCGTGTCTTTCATGTTCATTTGTCCCAGATGTCCCTAACTGTGCGAAACGAAGACTTAGGCAATTTTCTCCTCCTTCGCCTATTTCGGCTTTTCGCGCCCCGCGCATCCCGATGTCCCAATTGTCCCAAGTGCTGCCTGGGCCACCTAGAGGCTTTTCGGCCGGTTCGCGCCCCGACGTCCCAACTGTCCCAAGGACCGCCTGGACTAGGACTTAGCTGATTTTCATGATTTTTTCTGCCCCAAGCTTGGTTTTGCATTTCTTCCATTTTCTCAACCTGTTGGGATTTCTTCTTGAATGGGAGAGTTGGAAAGAACCCAAGGGGACCCAAGAAACATGATTTTTTGCCTTGAATCAATCTTACTTTCCTGGGACTAAATAATCTGAAGCATGCTATCAAAATTACCATGGGGGGGGGGAAATTTTGATAACAATTTTGACGACTCAGCGGGGTCATCTGCCTGCTAGATGAATGATCAGTAGCCTGAAGCAATCCATTGGGCATGGAGTCATGAGTAGTAGCCTAAAAACTAATCTGAACTTTGAAAACCTCCCTCTCTGAGCCACTTGGAAACCCACTAAACATGGAGTCATTCCTCATCAAAATGCCACTGAAATGGACTGTGTAAGAGGAAAACCAGCACCACAAAAACTATGTACATAACCGAAAATCATACATGCTCCAAATGAAACATGTAGAGTGTGCACAAGCACTTCTTCTACTGAAAGCAAACCTACCTAATCTACTTAACTAGAAGAAAAGGCAAGCTAAACAAACCCTACAATTGGTTGTGAGAAATAGCTTCCTTTCTTAAAAGTGACAATTGCTATGCAATTGATTTGGAGCTGATCATGGCTATTAGGATGAGTGGAAAATCAACAAGAAGCTGGTCTTCCACCCAAATCATCAAGGTATCAACTGAAGGAAAATTCAATACCTCTTCACATTTGGATTGAAGAGGTGTGACAACTGATCCTTGGTACTTTGTAGCTCACCCTCATGCTCGAAGCAAGCATGGTGGTTGTGACTTCTCCTTTAGCTCCAATGAAGCCAAATACCGATTGGGTAAGGTCTGATCCGTTTGATATGCCCATAGCTCTGATTTTCAACTCCAAAAATGGAGTCTTCTTGTAGACCCTCCTGAATGGATGGTGTGGAAGAAATGGTGAAATTCCTCTATCCTTTCTCTTCCTCCAATGAAGAACATGAAAGATTAAAATCTTCCAATCTTGGTTCCAAAGAGCTGCTATAAGATGCAGGCTGCTGCAAATGAATACTCTCCTTCATGACAGCAAGCTCTTGTGTTTGGAATGTGGATGATGAAAGAGAGAATGGTGGAAACTCAACCAGCTCCTCTCCATCAAAACAGTCCTCTAAATCTGACAGATAAACTGCCTCATGGCTGTCCTGCTGCAAATGCTCCACTTCCTCCATGGTGTCTTCTTGATCTGTAACTTGACCACCATGGTTTCCTTCACCCTCCAACATTGAGTTTGAGAGATCAAACTCCTCTTCAGTACTAGAACTTGAGAGAGGTGAAGTAGAAAGAAGAACTGAAGGTTCTCCTGTAGCCTGCTTTGTGCTCAAAGCCCTTGGATCTGCAATTTTCTCCTCCACAACTAGAATGTGCTCCTCTTCTTTTGGATCTGGAGCAGCTTCTCCTTTCTCTACTACTTGAAGGAAATCTTGCTCTTGATAGAACTCTTCCTCTAGCATGAATTTTGTCAAGTCAAACTCTTCAATCTGTTGTTCTAGAGGACAAATTGGGACTACAAGATTTTCTTCTTCTGCTGCAACAAAATCAGTCCTGACCACCATTTGTTCTCCAACTCCAACCTCTTCTGTAGGTTTAACCATCAAGGGGATCTTTGTCATTCCAAATTTAAGAGCCCAACTCTTCAGACTTTGAAATTATTTATCTTCGTTTGGCTCTTCTTTTTGTTGTTGTTTTCCTTGACTGGCATTCTGATTTTCATCCTCCCAACATGGATTTGGGAATGCAAGAGGAGAAGTGGATTGTAACTCAAATGGCTTGGCAATTTTTTGTGGTGGTGGAGGTAGAAAATCTTGTTTCTTTGGAGGAGGGGGTATTTCTTTTAGCTCTTGTGGAGGGGATGACTGTCTGGAAGGAAAAAGAAGGAAGAATTGAGGTGAGGTGGAAGACCGAGAGGTGGAGACATGGGATCAACATTTGGGACAACAGATGGAGATTTTAGAATTTTCAATTCTAAATGAGATGATGTTGCTTGAGTAATGGGAAGAGAAAGACCAGATGATGATGTAGAACTTACCCATTGACAAGTTCGTTCAACACCAAGTGTATAGGCTTCTATTTCTGCTGTGTCCATTGTGCAAGTTGAGGCAAAGCATCTTCATCATGAAGTCTAGCTTCTCTTGAGGGCTGTAATGCCTTGGAAAAGGTCCCACTCATGGACAGGGTGCTCCACAACTGATTCCAAATGCTTTCATTTGTGCTTGAGCCCTGGAATGCACCATCTTTACCTCCATCTTTTGGATTTTCTCCAATGAGACCAACATCTTGCATCGATTGTCTTCATTGCATGTGTATCCTTGCTCTTGATGTGCTTCATAACCAACCGACTTTGCACTTGCTACTCATATGGGTATGCATAATGATCTTGAGTTTGTTCAAAATGCTGATCGAAGGATTTGTAAAACATGTTGGAGGTGTGATAAGCGATGTTGTTGAAAATGTGGATTCCATGATGGAAATGAAGTCATGATTGCACAACTTCATGGAATGGAAAAGAATTAAAGGGATTGAAAGAAATATGGATGGAAATGGATGGAAAACAGGTCTGCAACTTCAGAAATGGGTCGCTGATCAGATGGAGTCGCCAGATGTGTTTGCAAGTGCCTCCAAAGGCTGAAATCTTCACAAGAACACACCAACCTGTAAAGATGAAGTGGAAGACCTCTCAGTGTACCACCGTGCGTGCCAAAATTGTTGATGCAAAATCACAGCACCCTTGGATGTTGATCAGATTTCTAGGTTGATCACTCTAGTATCCAGTGTGATTGCACAACATTGAAACCTTTCTCCAAGTGTGGGACCTGCAGAAATGAGAAAGGAATCTCCAGAGAAGGCTGGTTCCTGCTCCTAAACTACCTGCCACAAGCTATTCCAGTGCAGGCAAGCTAATCTAATCCTAATCTAACCGTGCCAAGGAGACAGAGAGAGAGAGAGAAAAGGGAAAAATAGCAAAAGCCTACACTAAAACGGTGATACACTAGAGAAGGAGAATGTTGAACATCTATCAAAACTACCATAGGACAAGGAGAGGTGAGCAATGGGAAGGATGGACAGATGCATCACAGGCCCAAAGATAGATTTCACACAGAAAATGTCCCAAAACTCCATGAACATAGCTCTAAACCTAAAATGAACATTCAAACATGCACAAATACCTACAATGAAGAGAGGCAAGAAGAAAACAAGCAAAAATGAGCAAGGATGGATAGATGCATCACAAAACACGTTTTGTTGCTCCAGAAGTTTGCACAGAACATCATTTCAATAGTAAAAGGCAAAAATGCAATTACAAAGAAAGGGAGGAGGTTCGAGCTCCATTTTCAACCCTGGAGAAGAAAAGAAGGGAGGGCAGAGCTGAAAATATGAACCACCTGTAATAATAATCCCCCCTTACAATTTATAGGAAGAATGAGAGAGGGAAGAGAGAGGAAATCCAAATCTGCCCCAACCACTTCCAAGTCACGTTTTAATTTATCTCATTATGGTAGTGGGTGAGAACTCTGGCAAGAGCAGTGAACTGTGTGTTGCATTGAAGCTAGTCGTTGAAACGTCACTTTTGGCCCTGTTGAAGGAGAATGCGACCCATGTGCATTAAACTAGTTGTTGAAACATCAGTTCTAGCCATTACTGTGTGCCAGAGATGTTTCTTGATTTTCTCTCTCCAAACTGAACAAAAATGCAATATTGACCCTAGAATTGTGTAGAGAATTTCACCAGCTTTCCATTGATATAAAGAACGTGCAAATTCGAGCTTTGGATCAAAAGATATGAAGGTCTGAAAATTTAGGGCACAAAGCAGAGGCCAAAACGGATTTTGAAATTTTTCTGCGCTCTGCCCACTGGATGACATGTGTCAGTGCTGGTTCGCTGAGAAATTCTCTCTCCTCCACCTTTCCATGGGCTTTCCTTTGAAATTTTGACCTTTTTATAATTTTGGAAAATTTTCTATTTTTTCCCGTGCCCCGCCACTTAGGACACGTGGCATGCTTTGGTTGGTTGTGAGGGGTGCGAGGGCATCTTTAACCTTTTAGTTCTTTGGCCAAGACTTTTGCCTAATTCTTCAAGTCCTCCCGAGCTCCGCACCTCCTGCTCCATTGGACACGTGTCCCATTGTGATTGGTTGCCGGCTTTTCTAGGTCTTCACGTCCCTCATGTATTTTTGGCTCGGATGTCCCAAACTGTCTGGGACAAATTTCTCTGATCCACCCGATTCGGGCCTCCCTGTCCCTCTTTGAGGTGAAGACATGTGGAACATTTCCATTTGCTTTCAGCTCGTTCGGCTCTCGCATCCTGCACGTACTTTTGGCCCAGATGTCCCAAACGAAAGTTCTCTGCTTTGGAACCCGGCCGATTCGCGTCTTCTCGTGTACTCTTGTCCCAACTATCTCGGACTGCACAGGACAAATTTCTCCGGCTCGCCGAAATGGACCGACTTGTGCCAAACCGGCCGATCCACGTCTTTCACATACATTTGTCTCAGATGTCCCTAATCGTGTGAAATGAAGACTTAGGCAATTTTCTCCTCCTTCGCTGTTTGCTTTTCGCGCCCGCATGTCCCGATGTCCCAATTGTCCTAAGTGCTGCTTGGGCCACTGAAGGCTTTTCATCCGGTTCGCGCCCGACATCCCAACCGTCCCAAGGACCGCTTAGATTAGGACTTTGCCGATTTTCATGATTTTTTTACGCCCAAGCTTGGTTTTGCATTTCTTCCATTTTCTCAACTGTTGGGATTTCTTGAATGGGAGAGTTAGAAAGAACCCGAGGGGACCCGAAACATGATTTTTGCCTTGAATCAATCTTACTTGCCTAGGACTGAATAATCTGAAGCATGTTATCAAAATTACCCCGGGGTAATTTTTGACAACACAAACCAAATAAACCACATTACAATATTTTCTCACATAATAACTATATTATTATTAATGCATTTATAACTCATAAAAATATTATTATATTTCATTTTATAAATTAACTCAACCACTCCTATAAAATCTCACCTATACAATAATGTGAGCACTAACATATAGTATTCCTAACATTCCCCCCCTTAGTGCGAACATGGGGAAAACATTATCATGTACTACTAACCAACTCAAATGATGGTTTTACACTCGACTAACCACCAACCTACAAATAACCATGATGGTTTTACACTCGGTTTACCAATAACCTACAAACAACCAGGATGGTTTTACACTCGGTTTACCAACAACCTACAAACAAAGGATGGTTTTACATGTGGTTAACCAACAACCATAATAATGATGGTAGGATAAGGTAAATCAATAACCTAGTTATAATAAAGTACTCTTTCAGCTCTCATAACCTTATTACATTAAGGGAAAATATAGGAATTTATCACACATAATAATTTTGAACAGGAATATATTTTTGTTCTTATTTTCACATAGAAAAAATTAAACATAGCTGAAACATTGCAACAGCTTCGTTGTGCGGCCCCATTTCTTGTAGTTTGGTGAGAGGTTGTTGATGCAAATTCTTCCTCTATTTCCTCCATCCTATAATTTCTTTGATGCTTAACTCAACTGAATTTTATCATGAGACTCAAGAAGCACCCCCACAAATTGGACATTAGGTAACACCAAAAATACATCCATGAGGCAATTTGTTTTACACTTTTGGATAACTAACTATAACACAAAAAAGGTAACAATTATAGTGGCAATACACACAAATGATTCTTAAAAGGTAGGCCATATAAAATAATACCAAAACTAAACAATTGGCTTGAGATGAATTTACACTTTTGCAATGACATTTTCATAGATTTAATGACATTATGAGGACACTATGATAGGAAAATAACTAGAACACAATGGAAATGAAAGACTAAAAATAAATGAAAATAATTTGACTTAAAATATTAAAAAATTAATATATACATATATTTTTAAATACTTACACAAATCCTAAATGTTCAAACATGTCATGATTAATAAACTAGAATTATAAATTTTGGACAAAAAAAAGACTTAAATCGAAGGACTTAAAACAAAAACTACTTCATACCATATTTTAAGTCTAATTCAAAAATACACTCAATGTATTTTGAATGAAATCTTTCCAAACCACAATTATATTTTGAGACCGAGGGGGAAATGGTGGGGTGAATGCACCGTAACAATGAAAATATGGTAAATTTATTCAAACGGCGATGCTAACGCCAAGTTCCTCAATACAATGATGATTTTTTTTTAATTTGGATCTCGATGAAGTTGTTTCTAGTGAATTATTTAAAACTAATCCCGTAAGCACAAGAACCAAAGTAATATAAATACCAAATGTAAAATGTTGCACATTTAGAACTTGACTTAGACATCTGAGAAGGAAATAAGTGAGATCCAAAGATGAACCCGAACAAATCGAGCATATATAATTTCAAAATAGATATTGTTACCATAACACGCCATAATTGTAGATCAAAAATTAGTGTAATGTTTTAACCTTTTCTCATAAACTTAGATCTGGGTTTCCCTAAAATTTGTACAAAAATGTTATAATGTATTTCCCTTCACACCCATTAAATTGTGTGAAAACCCAGATTGTAAAATAGAAATTGTAGACTTTTCTTTAGACATGTTCAAAATAGTGAAATGGTGATTTCCAGTATTAAAATGCTTGCATTATCACAAAAAACTAACCTTGTTTAAATTTCTTTGTACATAAAATAACACAAAAAAATTATCGAGAGAATGAAATTCATCAATTAGAAAAAATAGTAGAAGTTTCCCTTTAACATTTCATTCTCTCATCCCGGATCATAGAAAAATTTGATACCAAATGTTATATTTAGTTTGGATTGCAAATATATGAACCCAATAAAAACATATTTTCAATTCACTTGATAGTTATATTACAATGTGAGGATATACATATATAGGTTTCAACCCCTAATATCAAGGAGTTAAACCCAATCTCCATAATATCTCCTTATCACAAGAATATCTCCTCAAAAATCACATACAAGTTTATCCCACATATCTCTCATTCCATTATTATCTCTAACACCTAGAAAAGCTAAGTGTTTTGGTTTACCAACCAAATAACTTACATTATAATATTTAATCACACACAAACTATATTATTATTAATCATTTTATAACTCATAATAATAATATTTTATTTTATTTTATAAATTAACTCAAGAAATCCTAGAATATCTCACCTATATAATAATGTGAGCACTAACATATAGTATTCCTAAGAAATTATTCCACAATATGACCATGTGATAACATACACGAGCATAAAATTAAAGGTACATGAGATGAGACATACAACTCATCATCTAGAGCTTTCTTCCATAGTGTGTGCACTCTGGGTTTGGAGAGATTACTTGTTTGGAAATCGTTTTGATTTAAAAACAAATCACTTATGACTGGAGTATATCTTCACACAACTTAACTAAAATGTAAGACAATGAATATGGCTTATATTTTTATCATACTATAATTTTGATATAAGAAATATAAAAGGAAAATAAAATAGAGTGACAAATGTACTAAGTCATCGGAAGCATGTTTCGTGATTTTTACCCTTATAACCCAATTCAAGGATGAAGTAGAGAAATAAATGATGGTTGATTCTTATTACCTTCATGTTAAGGTTTCTTTGAAAATAGATCCTAACAATAAAAGGTGTGAAGGATTTAAATTTGACAATGAGGAAATATTGAAATATGAGGTAGAGTCTACATACCTTCGAGGAATGACTTAGGATCAAGGTTATGAAGCGATTTTCATGATTCACCATACTACGGCATCTGGAGTAATTAATTTTTTATGATATAAAACAACAATATTTTTGTAAAGGAATTAAAAAGGACGTGATAAACTATGTTTCTTACTTGTTTGGAATGTTAGCATGTAAAATATGAGCACATGTACCCCTGTTGGTCTGATGTATCCACATAATATTTTGAATTATAAATGGAAGGTTATTAACAAGGATTTCCTATGGGGCTACCTATGTCCAAAAATAAACATGACATGATACTTGTATTTGTTGACAAGTTAACAAAAGTAGCTCATTTTATATTGGGAAATATGAAATATGATTCTCCCATACTAGCAAAATGATTCATACATGATATTTTCATATTGCACGGAATTCCAAAGTTAATAATTTCATATAGGGATTCAAGGATGAAATCTAGATTCTAGTAGACTTTGAATTCAACATTAAGAATGAAGTTGAATTTCAGTTTAACATACCATCTGGGAAGCAGATGGTCAAACTAAAAAGTTGAACCAAGTTATGGAGGATATGCTCAGAATGTATTGCATGGATCAAAAATATCAATGGGAATAATACCATCCACTCGGTTGAGTTTACATACAATAACACCTACCATGCATCACTGAAAAATGGATCTTTTTGAAACACTGTATGGAAGAAGGTGTAGAACACCCATCAGTTGGGATAGTACTAAAGATAGAGTGTTAGTGGGCCTTGAAATGTTAACAGAAATGGAAAAGCAAGTGAAGATCATTTGTTAGAAATTTGAACAATATAATGATAGGTAAAAGAACTACGTGGATCTAAAATGAATAAAAATAAATTTGAAATAGGAGACAAAGTATTCTTGAGGATTAAGCCAGAAAGATTTCTATAATTTTTGGTAAGGATGTTATGCTGCCACCAAGATATGTTGGACCTTTTGAATTTATGGAAATCATTAGTTTGGTAGCATATCATTCGGCATAGCCTCTTGCATTTTATAATATGCATAATGTTTTTCATATTTCCTTTCTTAAGAATTTTTTTAGATATATCGCATGTGCTTAATTGGAATACTTTGCATGTTCGGGATGTAGGAATCATAATAGTTGAAGTATTTAGAATCTTAGAAACTTTCAGATTACACTTGATAAATAAAGAAATTTATCAATGCAAGGTCCAATGGGACCAAAGACTAAGAAGAAATTTCAACCTAGGAGGATCTAGGAGAGATGAAGACATCATTTCCTTGTCTATTTCAATCATAAAAATGATATTTTCATTTAGTCGGTTATTCTTGATACTATTTTATAAATTTTGAATGTTGAAATGACAAAAAAATTTCCTATTTCAAACAACATGGAAAAAATGAAATTTTATAAGGCTGTTACAACCAATAAATAGATGGCAGATAAACTGAAAAATCTAAAAAAATTCAAATATGGATGAGAATACATGACTATTTTCCCCTTTTTGTATGATATAAATATTTTTGTGATTTAATCTATTGTTATTAGTGAGTAAAAATCATCAGGATGATGATTCATTAAGGGGGAAAGTATGTCACATCTTGCATTTTCATTTCATGTTGTTACAAGATAGGGTTATTAGCATGAAGTAGATCATGAAGGTTTGGGGGTGCAAAGTGTTCCTGGCTAGTATTGCAGCTAGGCATACACACGTTTACCCTAAAAATGATAAACATGGTTACATGTAGTTGAGAAGCTAACCATGTAATTATGCTTATCACCAAGCACTCGCAAGATACCTTACATTAATGCCATATTTTTTCTTGGTTACTGAGTTGTTTACCTTGCTAAGTTCAATGATTTTTCATGTTTGGATAATTTTTATTACTATACCTATTGTTGATAAAATTAGTTTAATTTTCTTTTGGAAATAATAACTTGTAATGTATGGTTGAATTTATTCATGAATATCATATATAATTATGTTATGTGAAAATAATTTAAATTTTGAAAGGAATTACTCTTGTAATACTAATGATCATTAATCGAACAACAAAGAGAGGAGCTCTAATTCGGACGAGGTAAAAATATTGGTTTCGATAAAGTAGAGCTTAAGTATCTTAATATAAATTAAATGATAGTATGGTTTATTGATTAATATTATATATTAATCTATTTTATATCATGATCCTAAATTATTTATCATGATCATTTTTCATATGGATTCAACTTGTTAAGTTGCTTAATTACCTTGGATCGATCGATACTCCTTTCGGGATGAATAAGCGATTATATCGACTCTTGTATGTAATGGCATGATTGGTTATAATGGATTATCAAATTACCCTTGGTTGGGAAATCAATAGTATAATTAGTTAAAGGTAATTGAGCATGGTTTATTTTAAAAGATTAAAATAATTATGGTCATAGACCATATTCATATGCATGGATTTTAAGTTAAATGTGAATGATCATATGCAAATTGTTTTTATCATGATGGAGATCATCAACCTCATATAAAAGTTTTTATTATTTATTAATTCAAATATTGTTGAATGGTCATTGGGTTAATTTTTAATATATTAATACGAGTTGAATCATGACCCATGCAAATTATATGGTTTATAACTTAGTCTTGGACTGCTCGTAATCATTGAGTTGGTAATGGAGGAAAAAGGAAGTTGGTAAAGGAAAGTAGATAGGAATGGCCACTACGTGGCACCTATAAATATTAAATTAATTTATCACAACCCCATGGATCTCAGATGATGGGAGGATCTTCCTCCATAATCTACTATGCAAACTTGGTTTTCTATTTTTATTATTTTGCATGCAGCGGTGAGATCTTCTCTCTCCTTCTCAAGCTATAACATGCATTTTGATTCTTTTATTTCATTGATATTTTTCAAGAAGGTAATAATAGTGGGTTTATAATTTTATAGTCACCGATGGGCTTGGTATATTTTAATTTTTTTTTGTATCCATGTTTTTCTTTTAGTTTTCTCCGAACGGAGATTTGGATGAATCTAGCTTGGAGTTTGAAGTATTTTAATAGATATTAATAGGTATGGAAATACCTCTCCTTGTATCATTATTTCATTATGAATTATTAGAGTATATTCTATTTTTAATGTTTTCAGGTTGGAAATATTGTGTGTTGATTTTCCTTATAAATCTTGTTATTGTTTTTCTATTGGATTTATCATATCGTCAGGTGCTCGAGTTTGTTTTTGGGAAGTATTATTTTTGTAAGATATTTTTATATAAATTGTTGGACTATACATCATGTATTATTTTATCATGCATAAAAACATTTGTTTTGTATTGTATACCCTTTAATTTTGTTTTTCTATCATGAAAAAATGGTGTGAATATGTTACTATGTGTTTATCTTATAAAGCTGGTAGGTTCGGATGTTATTTTTATGATGATATTATTATCTCGAACCACCATAGAGACTATGATAGTGTGTGTGTGTGTGTGTGTATATATATATATATATATATATATATATATATATCGTGTGTGTGTGTGTGTTTGTTTTTGTGTGTGTGTTTTTTTCCATCTTTGTTGTTTTTAATACCGAGTCATTGTGTTCGGTTTGAAATGGGTAGATCAAAATTTATTACTTTTGGGAATATATATTTCGCAGCCCAATTAAGATGGGTTCTTGGAAATTTTTGTTTATGTTATACTTCATGAGTTATATCTCTTTGGGGTTTTACTTTGGGGCTACATGTTGTGAGTGTTTATTCTAGGGTTAGAACCATGACTTAGGATTCAAAGTGCTTAAATATTAAGGTGGGTTAGATCTTAACTGGTCATTTATTATTTTATGTTTTGATCACTGATCATATAGTGAATTCATGTTTTATTGGTTGTTTGATTTTAGTTCGAATGATGAGTGTAATTTTATTATCACGGTTGATGTGGTAGTTACTTAGTTTGATTCAAGATTAATGATTTCCTTAACATCTTAAATGGGCTTGAGTTGTGATCTTAAGTATTTACATATTACCCCAATCTAAATGAAACTCTACCAAAATTTGTATTTGTTGGTGAGAAAATTTGTCAGGTGGAAAAACTTGTGGATTTATTACCAATGATCTAGGAATCTATGTCCCTCAAATTAATCGATGTAGCTATCATATATGCATGCATGAGAAAATGTGGATTTCTGTGGTGTCCTTTCGATTGGGGATCCAACAAGGGCACTCCACTGACCCTACGACAAAGCTAGAAATTTCTTGCTAGAGAGAACTTTTTCTAAAAGTGGGAAAGGGAGTGAGAATTGAGGTAGGATAACTAATGTTACAGGTAGAAAATCATATTCCTACACACACACTAGTTATAAACTTCAACAAATGCATTCATGAGAAGAAACAACCCTACAAATGGAAACAAGATGAGATAACATTGCAAACTCAAAGTTTCTAAAATATCCTCATAAAAGATGCTACAAAATATGTAGTGCCCACTTCCCTTTGACACTTTTAGATACTGATTTTGATACTATTGATCATATTATGGACACTATCATGTTTTGTTTAGTATGATGGTTAGATGTTAGATCATGGATTATTATTGATCTGGATTCGAGTTATTATGCATGATGGTTACTAAAGACATTTTTAATATTTGGCTGATGATATATTGTTTAATAGGGACATATTATGGATATTGATTTGGACTTGTGACACTTGATATTTGGAGTAGACCTAGTATGGTAGATTCTTGATGATGATATAGTTGATTTATGAATTAAAAATGATAATGTTGAATTCTTGATATTGTTGTGATTCATGTGTTTAGATGATCTTGAAATGTTGTTTATATCATTTTGGATGTTTTGATATGGCCACGAGGCCAAAGGAGGTATTTTCATTTTGTAGGTTAAAAATCACAACAATGTCAGGGGACTGGAGACTAACCATATTAAAATTTCGGGTGAATTCAACAAGGTCACCATGGCAACTGTGTTATGATTTTATGTGTTGTGTTATGTTAGGATTTCCCATGGGGGGATTTCCATTATATGTGACCATGGGATAAGTGTTTTATTTATGTGTTCCTTTTAATTATTGTTGTATGTATTTTATTTGTAATGTGTTCCTTCTTTTAATTAATTTAAATGTGGTAGATTAATGTGAGAGATCATATAGTTAAATTTTATTTAAATTAAATTGGGATGTGGAATGTAATTAATAAGGTTGTTGTCTTTAGATATTAATGTTGGAAGAGTGTGTAAGTTAATGTTGTAAGGATGTATAAGAAATTTGTAAGAGTCTTGTAAGGCAGATTTTGGAAGGTCAAGCACTCCATCTTTTATGAAATTCGAATTTGACCTTGGAGGCCAAATTTGGAGGCTTGTGGGACAAGTTAAACTTGTCCCACACCTCTTAAAATGATCCACCAACCATGCCTATGGTTTGGAGGTTAAATGTAGGCATTTATAATGAATTTTGAAGTGATAATATGTAAGTTTTAATTGCACTTCCCTTACATGTTTTAAATTTGGTCCTTTTGGAGTATGGGCATTTTTGGAGTGTGTAAGTCATTTTTGTCATTTTATTTATTGTGATTTGGTGATGGATGTTGAATTTTCCTTTTGGGGTTGAGGAAGAATGATGTGGCATCCCACATGGATCCACATCATCCTCTTCTCTTCCCTCTCCTATAAAAGTGAAACTCCTTGCTTGTTTATGGTTGTTGGAACTTTGTCCATTTCCTCTTGGGGGCGCATTTTGGTGCTATTTCTTTTGGAGCTTGTTGAGGAAGAGCTTGGAGTATTTTTTCTTGCTTGAATCTTACTGATTTTGGAGTATATTTGGCATCTTGGAAAGCTTATGAGCTTGGAACAAACTTCAGTATGGAGAGGTAGGATCTTGAGTTGTGTTTTAATTATTTTTCCTTCTCTTGCATGCATGGTCGAATGGTGTTTGTGTTTGCATTCTTAGCTGATTGGGTAGAATGCTTAGGGTATGGTGTAGGAGAAGGCTATGGGGATTTCATATGGGGGCATAAGGGATTGCCAATGACACACTGTTTTTATTGAGGAGGAAGTTTTGGTTTGGGATCTACCTTGGAAAATAAACTACTTGCATTTCTTACTCTTGGGGGCATAAGGAGGGGTTGTGAGATATAAGTTTTATGGGGTTGATATTTTTATTGGCGGTATGTATTTTGGTGGATTACCAATTCCAAATTGTGAGGAATAAGGAGTTTCCCATAATTCTTACTCTTGTTCACTTGCTTGATCAAGCCTATGTGTTGTGTGTATGATTTCAAATGCAGTTGGGAACTACTGTCTTGTTGGACTGTGTATTTTATTATTTGTATGCAATGTGAAGAATTCTTGTTTGTTGTGGAAGAAGCCTTGTTGCCATGTGTTGATGTTCATACTTTATTTCAATATGGTTGGGGCTCGAGGGCCAATGAGGAAAGGATGGCTTCTCCTTTCTCATTGGATGTCTTGGTTGGGTGGAGAGCATTGCCTTTCCCCCTTCCTTGTTGTGATCAAGATGAAAGAAGAAGAAACAAGCATGTTGTTGTTTGGAGAAGGAATTTCACAGTATGACAGTCATTTCCCTTTGAGTAATTCAATGTAACTTCTCCCACTTTGAGTGGATGAATGTATAAATGTTGTAATGTGAAGCATTACATTGTTAATGGAATTTGTAGTTGTATTGAGGAATGTAAAGAAGAATTACACTTGTTTTATGTTTTGGAAAGAAATGTAAAGCATATTATAAGCATTGTATTTTGTATTTTGTAATTGAATCGAAAGAGTGTTAAGTTGTAAAAGTGTCATTGAATTATGTATAAAAGATTGAAGTAGTTTCAAAATTGGATTGTATACATTGGAATTGTTTTGTTGTCCAAGAATGATATCTCTGTTTTGAAAAGGAATAAGAAACAATGTTGTTATTGTATGTACTATAGCTTGAAATCAAATAGAAAGGAAAGTAACAAAATTGTATTGATGATCAATGAAGGATTGCATTCCTTTCTCAAAAGTGTTTTACCTTGTTCATATGCTATCTTCTCCATTGGAAGTCTAAGTTTTACTTGCAATGAGAAACCTCTGTTTGGAATGTTGAAAGAAGAATGCATATGGAATGAAATTCAATGTTATTTTCCTTGCAAAATGTATATTAAAACTGAAATCAGAGATGTAGTTTCATTTAGAATTGGATGGATGATTTAATAAGCAATGTATTTGACTAAGTTAGGAATCATATGCACATTTAAATGACAAAATGGAGGTTCCAATTTGAAGAAACAGTTCATTGTAGTATACTTCATCCTGACAACTCACATTTTAATAAAAATGAACAGTTCATACTTGCACTAAAAATAAGTTATGAAACATTGAAATTAGACTTAGTACTACCTAAGAAACTCAAATTCACTATAACGAGTCAAGAATCAATCTCCAAAACTTAACGAATTTCAATTCGAGCTTGACAATCATTTTTCCATCTATTGTAGGAAAAATGCAACCTTGAAACAGTTGGATAAATTGAATTCACTAAAACACTCTAAACCCTCCCTATACTGATCCTCCATGTATGTTTGACATGTTGAGTGAAGGAGGATTTCTAATTTTATCAAAATTATAAGTTGGGAATTGTCGGTTTGCCAAAAAGAGGCTGTAGATAATTTTTAATAAATTAACCCTTAAAAATTCATCAAAAAGTAAATTTAATGTTCCTTGTGTAGCGAGGGATTCAAGATATTTCTAAAAAGTCCTTGTTTTCCCAAAACTGAACTTTCTAGATCAAGTTATGGCACTTTGTAGTTTTGTGCCTTGGTAGGAAAATTTGGGAAAGTTTTCCCTGGCGGGCCCGCAACCCAAAAATTTCCCATCAAATTGCCCTTAGAAAATTTATTTTAGGCTCAAGAAAATTTTCAATTTTCCCTCTGCTAGCCCTCAACCAATCAGAACTGCCACGTGTCCTCCAGGGGCTGAGGCGGAGGCGCGAGATAAATTTTACCCCTTAAACTTTTTGAAAATTTTTGGAAAATTTTCACTTTTCCCTCCGTCGGCCTGTAGCCAATCAGAGGGCACCACATGTCCCCTTGTGGATATGGTGGAGGTGTAGGTTATTTTAAAATCCTTATCTTTTATAAAAAAATTGGAAAAATTTACGTTTTGACCCCGTCGGCCCGTAGCCAATGAAAGCGTGCCACGTGGCACTCTGGGGTGTGATAGGTAGGGTGGAACCCCCTTGGAGTTTTGCATGCGTTGGGAAAAATTCCTAACTTCTCACCATGGTCTAAAACCATGTCATCCCTTTAGAATTACTCCCCTTAGTAGTTTAGCAGACTCGCACACTCCCTTCTCCCTTTTTTCCCTTCGTTGGCACAAAGCGCTAAATCGGTCCGCTATCCCACCCTTCCATTTTCCCTTTTTCACCTTGCGCCGGGACTGACGACACGTGTCCCCTAGGGAACCGTAGGGGTATGGAGCATATTTTGTCTTTGAGCCTGCATTGGGAAAATTTCCCAATGTCGTTCCATGACCCACCAACCCGCTCAGGGTGCACTCCCCCTCCTCTTGACACGTGTTCCCCTTGGGGAAATTTTGATCCCCAAACTCCACCCACTAATAACTTGAGTTCTGTAAGGAGTTAGGAGGAATTATTTATATCACCGGAAAGGTGAGAAAATTTCCTATCTATTGGGAGTGGTTTAGGGAAATTTTGATAGAGTTGAATATGAGAAAAATCTAGTTGAAGTTCTGAGCCTGTTAGAGAGCAAGTATGACGTAAGATTACTCCCTGAATCTAACTAGAACATCTAACCCTGAAATTTGAACCTTGTAAATTTGTTATAATTTAATAAAGGAAACTTGTGTATTAGTAAGTAGGTTTATTCTAGAACCTAGTAGTGAAAATTGATGTCTTACAATTTAGTGGTAGACACTTCAAATAAAAAAATATCCTATAAATGTCTAGCTAACCCTAGGTTGTTTCTTTGGTCTCAAGTGGTTGTTTAAATGGGCACTATAGCTTGGTATCAGAGTAGTGGTTCAAAATATTGGACCATTGGGCACACTAGAAAACTTGAGACATGAAAACTTAAACCTAGCACACTGAAACCTAGAAAACAACTTAGCAAGGATTTGTATGTTTTTAGTAAACATGGAAGTTGTATAACTTAGCAAATGAACTAACTCTCACTTTGGTCTGTGTAGGAGGCTCAGACGGAGCAAGAGGAACCTTCACAGAGACTCAGATTCACCACCACCACCACCACCATCACCACTAGATCAGGGTGTAGCATCTATTCTACCTCAGATTCTATAGACCCTTCAGAATGTTAATGCCACCTTATGTGGAGGATCAATAGGAGGGCATGCAACTAGTCATGATAGAGCTCCTTCTATCGAGGGTCAAGTACCCTCTCGACTTAGTGAGGAGCATAGAGGAGAGAACTCCCATGTAGAGTCAACTAGAGTAGATTCACCACCTAGGAGAAAGGGTGAAAGAGTTTGAGCATAGAGAGGCGTCTCGGATCCTATGCTTAGGGATGAGCATGTAAAGAGACATAGAGGCCGACGGACCAAGGTAGCGAATCACATCAAGGAGATCCTAAAGCTTAGGCCCTCACATTACTTAGGTGATACAGGTGGATTTTAGGTAGAGGCCGACTAGTGAGCTTGAGCGGTTGCTTTAAGCTTTGTCCTTGTTCTAGCAACACGAAAGCTCGTGTTGCGATCCATCTACTGAGGGATGGAGCAGGAGTATGGTGGAGGATAGAGGAGTAGAAGCTCCATGTAGATTCAAAGACAGTAACTTGGGAGCTATTTGAGGAGATATTCAAGAGTAGATACCTATCACAGAGGTTCATCCAGTAGAGGATTGACAATTTCCATGACCTCCGATAGGCTACCCTTTCAGTAGTAAAGTATGAGAGTAGATTTCTAGATCTACTTTAGTATGTAGAGTATATGCAAGATGAGTAGGTGCAGATTCACAGATTCATCCGGGGCCTGAATTTGGACATTGGAGGTGTAGTGTAGATTCATTGTCCATAGACTTTAGCAGAGGCCATTGAGAAGGCCTATATTGCAGAGGAGACTCGAGGTAAAACCCAACAGGCTAAAGACCAAGTCAGGAGCCGCATTCAACATATATAGGATGGTAGATCAAGAGGTTCAGTACCTCTTCCTCATGGTGGTTAGCATTCAACACATTCATCCTTTAGGTCATTGCAAGAGTAGAATTAGCGAGTCCCACCCATCGTATAGACCTCCACATAGACATGATGCACAAAGAGGTCAGAGCATGGGGTATCCTCTAGGGTCCCATCAGGACACATGGTGGATCTAGAGCTCAGTCAGCTAGAGATCACCAGTAGAAGCCACAACAAACCATAGCCAGATCATTAGGATCCACACCACAGGATTCTAGGGAACCTATTGGAAGTGTTGTTCCTTGGAGAGGATCAGGTGGTTGCTTTGGATGTGGAGTAGCTGGAAATTTTTGGGGGGATTGTCCTCATAACCATAACAAGGGTAAGGCACCGATTTCTAAGCCAATAATTAGTGACATGGGATGCGATCCACAGGATTTATGCAATGGTTGAGAACCACCAGGTAGAGCACCAAAGCATAGTCATTGAGACCATAGGTAGCATTGGTGTTATTCCTACCTTTGTATTGTTTGATTATGGTTCTTTTGATTCTTTCATTGCACCATCTTTAGTAGAGCGATGTAGGCTAGTGGATTTAGGTAGGGTCTCAATTGGGATGTCGAGATTGCTTCTAAAGCCAAGATCTCTATAGACTCCTTAGTTAAGGAGTGTGTTGTGGATTTGGGACCTTTCACCACTGCCTCAGATCTCTGTATTCTTCCTTTGGGCTCATATGGAGTTATCTTAGGTATGGATTGGCTATCTACACATAGGGCTAGGATGGATTTTTATCACAAGACTATAGCTTGTGTAGATGATTTCGGAGTTGAGTCGGTGATCTTGGGGGTTAGGAGACCCATTTCTATTTGCACTATTTCTGCTATGCGGCTTAAGTGTGTGTGCAACTGTGGGGTTGTCGGATGTATGTTGTTATAGTCGGTGAAAGATCGGAGGATGGGTCTAGTTGAACATTGCTAGATGATCATCCCATCTTGAGATATTTTTCTAATGTATTTATAGGAGAGCTACGGGGTTACCACCCCCACATGAGATTGATTTTCATATAGACCTGGTTCAAGGAGTAGAGCCTATCACATGGGAACCTTATCAGATGACCACCACGGAGCTCTGTGAGCTCAAGTTGTAGCTTGAGGGTATTTTGGAGAAGGGTCTTATCCATCCTAGTGTATCCTTGGGGTGCACCGGTGATTTTCATGAAGAAGAAGGATGGATCATTGTGGTTGTGTATTGATTACGCCGGTTAAAAAAAAGTGACGATCAAGAATCGTTATCCTCTTCCTCGTATTGATGACTTGTTTGATTAGATGAAGGGAGCCATGATGTTATCTAAGATTTATCTCAAGCTAGGATACCATCAGTTGAGGATTTTAGAGGTGGACATTCATAAGACCGCCTTCCGCACAAGATATGGGAACTATGAGTTCATAGTGGTTCCTTTTGGTTTGACGAATGCCCCTACAGTGTTTATGAGTTTGATGAATGGGGTATTCAGAACCTTTTTAGATTGTTTTGTGCTCATCTTCCTAGATGAAATTTTGATAAACTCATGTACACGTGAGGAGCATGAGGGGAACCTTCGACAAGTTCTCCAGTTCCTTCATGAGTAGTAGCTTTATGGGAACTTGGAGAAGTGTGCTTTCTTCCAGACAAAGGTGTAGTATTTGGGTCATATTATTTTTGGGGAAGGTATCAAAATCAATCCTTCCAAGATTAGAGACATTATGGATTGGCCATCACCCACTACAGTGACTGAGGTGCGCAGCTTAATGGGTTTAGTAGGTTACTACAAGAGATTTTTCAGGACTTCTCTCATATTGTTCACCCTATCACTTCCCTTCAGAGGAAAGGGAAGAATTTTGTTTGGTCGGATAGATGTGAGTAGGCCTTTAGGAAACTGAAGGAGTGCCTCACTACAACACCCATTCTTGTAGTGTTGGATCCACAGGGTGAGTTCTTTTTTTGCACAGATGCTTCTTTAGCAGGGCTTGGAGGTGTGTTGATGTAGGATGGTAGGGTTGTAGCTTTTGAGTCTCATAAACTCAAGGATCATGAGATTAATTATCCTACCCATGATCTTGAGCTTGTGGTAGTTGTGCATGCTTTGGTTAGATGGAGGCATTTTCTTCTTGGATGGAGATTCACACTCAGGACAGATCATTTGATTCTTTACCACCTCTTCACATAGCCCAATCTAAATGCTCGTCAATGACATTGGATGGAGTTGCTTTGTGAGTATGACATGGAGATAGAGCATGTGAAAGGGAAGGAGAATGTGGTAGCATATGCTCTCAATAGATGAAGACATTTGGCTATGGCCACCTCAATGAGCATAGATTTATAGAGTAGGATTCTTCAGCAACTTCCTCTTGACAGCTTCTACATGGCAGTATGAGCAGAGATCGAGTCACAGAGACCCCTTGAGGGGAATTTTGATGGATTTTCCTTAGAGGCAGATGGTTTTTTCAGGCACAGAGGTAGGATATATGTTCCCACAAATGGAGGCTTGAGGCAGGACATCTTGGCAGAGGCACATCATGTACCCTATTCATCCCACCCTAGGGTAAAGAAGATGCATGCTACCTTGAGACAGTTATACCACTGGAGAGGACTTCATCGAGACATGGCTCAATTTGTGTCATGGTGTTTAGAGTGCCAGAGGGTTAAGGCTGAACATCAACATCCAACAAGTCTTATTTATCCTCATGCCATATCGGAATGGAAGTGTGACACCTTTGTACGCTCTTATTTGGAAAAGTGATAAGCAAGCGTGGTAATATATAGATAACTCTTCGCATACCCAACCTCCCGAGGTCGTGCGGCCGAGCAGTCGGTGGAGATAGAATAAGCGTGGGATGAAAACGAACTAGTTAGGCAATCTAATGTCTTCGACACGCACTAATGGAATTTGTGAATTTAAGGCAAAGAAGGCCCTTCTAACTTGGATTGGTGCAATAGATCAATCAACAAGGATGACTGCTCGAAGGCTCCAATCAATATCGAGCTCTGGCGTGATTCGATCTATGAGTTGTGGAATATGTGGGAAATGACCTGGGATAGTTTTGTGTACATCTCCAGATAAGGTCATATGGTGGATGGTGAATACAATTGAATCTACGGATGATTCTTTTGCCTAGTCAAGAATTCTGTAGCTTTGTTAGCCACTATATCTAGTAAGGACAATTTTCGATGATGATGGGTGGAAGTGGAGTGGATTGGAATACTAGTGTGTGTAGGCTAGTGTTTATATCTGATTGATTTATGGATTCGTTAGGATTGTGGAATTTGTGGGTCATAACCATAGACTCTTGGTTGTTGTGGTCCTGTTATGGTCATATACGAAATCAAGTCCTAATTCCTAGTATCCAATAATCGTACGCTTTCTCAGCTTCTATGTTTAGGACCAATAACTGCGCGATCTTCTCAGAATATCTCACAGGTGTTCGTGTGCAACCTGGATCCTTAAAATATTATCTATCGTGAGAGTGTCTCTGCACCTGGCTGTGGGACCAAAGGATTGCAACCAAAGGTTTGTTCTCTTTCGAATCCTTCTATAGTCATGTGAATGTTTTGCCTAGGGCAATCTGTAGTTCGGTTGATTTGACCAAAACGTGTGTGCTTGGTCGTCTTCTATATTTAACCCTCTCAACTGAGAACTGATTAGTTGTAAATCTGTTGTTGTTTGGAAGACTTGTATTCTAAGGTTCTGGTCTATGTCAATTATTGCTGTGACGAGGTTGGGTTGAGGTACGATTGGCTCAAATACGTATTCCCTAGGCTCCCGAGGTCCGTGATTGTCATACAAAACAAAATGTAAATCTAACTGCAACAAAGCAAATTTTGACTATCTAAAACATATATAACTTCTATTTTTGTATTTAACTTTCTAAGAAGAAAAGAAGCTATTTAAGCGTATCTAGAAATAACAACTAAATAACAATTTAAAACAAACAAAATAACCGAGTGTAGTTATTTGTCTATGCAATTTGTAGATTTATTCTAAATAATGAAATAACTTGCTTTATCTATTTGTGTAATTTCTCGATCCTACCTCAGAAGTGAGGAGTGAATCATAGTTTCTCAGAAACTATCAATCCCCTGACACAAATATCGAGAATAGAATTTACTGAAATGAAGTAATTAACTACTTTATTTGATATGATTCTAACTAGAACTTTGAAAGTTAAAACCTGGATTCACAGAACAGTGGCGAATCTGATGGTGTGTGTGATCTTGTCCCCTCAGTGTGATCTCCTCGTTCTTTCGTGTTCACGTGGATCCAGAAAAGCATGTAATGCTAGCATCGACAGAAGTAGATATTGGGACAAGGACAACTCAGAATGTAGACTGAATATAATGCGAGTAGGAGAGGGATAGCGCAAGAGTACAGAGCTTGGCTTATGCAATTCCTAGTGGGATTTACTACGAGTCATGCAACATAAAGCATCGAAACTGAAACTATCTTGTTAAAAGAAAAACCTGCAACTTTAATGGCTTCCTAAGCTATTCTACTCCAATGGATTGGATAAAACAACAACACTATTTGCACAAGCTGGATATGTGGCTTACCAACAGTTGAACAATGCTAACTAGACATATAATGAACTAAACCAAGCACTCTAAGCAAAATGAAAGCTAAGTCTATTACAAAGAGAAATTCAGAGACAAACTTCAGGGCCATTTGCTTGAGCACAAGCCACTTATTTATAGCTTTCATTCACCCAAAGATCAAAACCAAACTGAACTCTAAAAACTATAAACAATGGCCAAACACTATTCCAGGGGACCAAAAACATAAATGCAAGCCCAAGTCGGCAAGGAAAAGCTGGTGAAACGTTGATCTTTACGTGAGTCGCATCAAAATGCTTTCTGGAAAACGCGTAAAGGACGCGCCACTCGAGCGGGCGGCGGCGGTTACAGGACCGCCGCCCGATTAGGGTGGCGGCATTCTGAGACCACCGCCGAGGCAAGGCGGCGGTTTCATCACTGAAGAGAAAAAGGCCAAGAAAAGAGGGGAAAAAGGAAAACAAAGGACGGGGGCTAAGCGGGGCATGCGGGATGTTAACGCACACTCGGAGATTTTTCGGATCAAACACTTGCGAGGAAGACTGTATCATCATTGGGGAACTTGTTACACTGCATTCGTTAAGATGAGTACCTTACAATTTTGGGTACGTACATATTGCCCCCTCGGAGAAGTGTTTTAGCCATGAAGAGGCGTAAAACGGTGGGTCCAAGTATGGAAGTCCCAAAATGGGAAGTTAGAAGTTATACCTGACACGTCCGTGTGTTGAAATGATGCCATCCAAAATTCCCGCTACCTACAAAATGAAAAGAGAACTCAAGTGCAGATAGATACAATAGTTTGAAAAATAAACGCTAAGAATAACAGGGAATGAGAACGTACCATTTGTGTGGGGATAGGAACTTACCTCCATCAGCGCTCCAAACCTGTGAAAAGTTATTTAAAACGAAACAGAGTGCCATATATATGAAAGTGGGCCCATTTTCCTATTCATTTGTGCGAGTCGATTTGATTGATTTTGAGCTCTGGGACCCACGGTGACGGTTTCTTGCGTGAGTAGAGTCGAAACGTTCGCAGCGAGATCGTGATCATGCCTCCACGTGCGGAACACTAACCTCAGCGATCACAGGTTAGTTTTCTTCAGTTTATTGTTTTTCCCCCCTTAATTTTGAAATGCTAAATACTCTGTAATGGGGGGGTCATTTTTGAAAATGCTAGGTTCAAAAGGTCCACCTAGGGGGGGCGCCTACTGGGTAGGCTTTGTTTTTAGTTAAAATGGTCTTTTCTGGCACTTTTTAGGCCTTTTTAGGTTAAAAGCCCGCGTGGGTTTTCGGACCACGACCGCCGCCGCCTAGCCAGGCGGTGGTTACATGACCACCGCCTTTAAGGTGGCGGTTACAAAACCGCCTCCTGCTCAGGGTGGCGGTTTTGCACAGAATGCAAAAAGAACTTGTTTTTGAGATTGTGTTTATATTTTTAGCATTTCTACGTGTTTTTATGACTTTCTCAGCATTGCCTGGATGCTAACTTAGTTTGTTTTGTGTGTTTTTGGATGTATGCAGGTGAGAGAGGAGTACATCCGATGGAGCGAGAGAGAGAGAGTGTGATTGGCTCTCAGGGGTATTAGATGCCCTTTCACAGGATGAGGAGGACACACTTTGAGGGCTGGTATACTGCGCATATCGCACGTGCCCCATGTTGCACCATCTAGTCACATCCTTTGTGACTTATTCTCTTACTGGGATGCAGATCGGAACACCTTCCAATTGCTAGGGGTCCGTGGCGAGTGGACCATTACATTGGAGGACGTCTACCGCATTCTGGGGGTCCCGATCATCGGGAGGTGACTCACTTTGGAGACAGCAGGCTCATGGGCACAGATTGCCCAGTGGGCGACTTATATGGGAGATGCAGCCATCTCCACGGGGTCGAAGAAGGGGGTGAGAGTTTGATCCATTCCTTCTTTGCCCATCCCCGTATTTCGTCAGGCCATCATGGGGATCCTTGCCTCGAGATTGATCGGGGACAAGGGAGGGGACACATTGTTATACTGCGTTGGGCCCCCATTATTACACAGATAGAGGGCCACGGCTGGATATACGCTTGGGGAGCAGATATTCTTGGGACCACCTACCATGATCTATATAGGGTGGTGCATTTACAGGGGCAGTCGTTGAGCCACCCGACTCTAGTCATGAGTTGGGTTTATGAGCACTTCATCCCTTATGGCAGGGGTGTGGAGGTAGCAGATCCTGGAGCTGTTAGGGCAGCGAGATGGTCAGACATGTCGGTGCTTAGAGCACCTCATCAGCCAGTTGCCTCTCTGACTACCGCCGATATGGAGGCGACACCATACCAGACCATGGCTGGTATATGGGGCGAGGAGGCCCTTACCTTGATTTCCTGCTCCACCACAGGGCAGCTTATCGATCGAGTGGGACGAGTGGAGGTGCACCCCTTTGGCCGAGTTCCTCAGCAGTTTGGCCTTCCATACACGGGTATGCTTCCCCAGTGGCACCAGTTTACAGATCAGTTCGTGAGGCCAGAGGGGGGCCTAGAGGCCGAGGTTGGATAGTGATTACTCCTGGCATTCCCATTGCAGCCAGGAGGATAGTTCGTGCTAGAGGGAGAGCCGGTGTGCCTCGGGCACCTTTGCTTCAGATTGTTGCGGGTCCTGCTCATAGCAGCGATGACCCTATTGATATTGACTCCAAGTCGAGGAGTTTACAGAGGGAGGGACAGAGGAGGAGACCGAGGACAGTGATCCTGAGTGGCATGACACTCAGGATATCATGCAGGTAGAGAGGGCTGAGCAGAGCGCAGAGAGGGACACTCTAGTTTCAGAGGAGCCACTCTCTCAGGGCCATGGTGGAGAGGATGAGTCAGTTGCGGGGTGACATGTTGCTCCTACCACAGGAGCAGCCCCTCAGTCGGTAGTGGCATCCGCGGCAGGTGCCGGCCCCAGCGACCCATCTTGGAGGCCTGGGGATCCGAGTAAGTTACCCTTTCTCCCTTTTAATGTTTATTTGTAGGCTCTCCTTAGTTGCTATTTTGTATCTTTTAGCCTCTTGCTTAGTTTCTAATTTGTTTTCTCCTTTGTTTGCAGAGACTGTTGATGAGTGGTGGGATTTGATCCGCAGGGTATGTACCGATTCCCTGATGATCCCCATGGATAGGACCCGCGCAGAGCTATCTGTGTGGACTTTGGAGAGCCTTTCAACGGTAGGCATACCGACATTTTTGCTCTAGTCTGGCATGTGGCCAGGATGGTATCGACCCTTCGCACCGAGCTAGCGGGCTATAGGACGGCTGAGCGTCTTATGAGGAGCCGTTCTCGCGGTGAGACCACGGCTGCTCCTAGGGATCCTGAGCCCTCCATACATTCAGAGCGCCGGCGTAGCCGGAGTCCTAGGCGTGGGCGTGCACCTTCGGAGGGGTCGCGTAGGGATTGAGAGGCCACTTGGCTCTCGTGTATTTTGTATTATATATTTCTTTGTATATCACGGGCTCTTTGAGCGTTTTGACCATGCTTAGTGCATGATGGCATTGTATATAAACGTTGATCATTTATATATATGCATTTTTTTGGATCAAAATCTTGGCACTCATGGTTTCTTTTCTATTTCTAGTTTCTTTGTATATACTACGATGTATGTTTATATGCTTTTTAGAATGTATGCAATGGAGAACAAATGATGCAAATGTTTGTTTCCTTTTGTGTATTTCATGATGCTGATATATGTAGATGTAATGTGATTTTGAATCTTAGTTTCCATAAGCAATTTTGGATACCTCATGTTTGTTTTGCAAAGTGATGAATATAACTAGTATGATGAACAGATAAACTTGCCCCACTCCTAACTCCATGCAACTAGTAAGATGCGAGGGCTCTTCACCGAGAGCTAGAAAGGGCACAAGTTATGAGGTGTAGCTGAAATGATAGCGATGAAAGACAGACAAAGCTTTGGTGGAACCAAATAGGAAACTACAAGCTTACTCCACCCGAGTGACTTCATAGTTTAGAATGCAACTTACTTTGCGGTTTATCTAGACTTAGATCCGTAGATGGCCACATAGTAGACAAAATCTGGGTTTTTAGGATTTTAACTCTCTTGGAATTTTGAACATCTGATTCATTCATTTTTGACTCAAAGTTTGAATTGTTTGTTTATGACTTTTAACGTTTGCTTTGTCAAGAGGACCCCCTATACTTTGCCCCATGCTACTAGTAAGAAGCGTGGGTTTATCACCATGGACAAGGTATAGGTGAGTAAGGGCATTTCCATCCTTTCCCAACCCTACGTCACTAGTAAGAGATGCAAGCTCATCACCGAAGGTTGGTGGGGAAAGGAAATGTGTAAAATTAAAATTTTATGTTTAATCACTTGTTTTCTTGAGTAAAATGTCATTATGTGCTTATTTCCAAAGAGATATACATATGGGATAGATGTGACACCCTGAAGCTTCTAGAACAGACCATAGGCAAGGCACCTATCCTAAGAAGAAATCAAAGCGAGAATAAACTTGCAGATCTTGGTATGGTTACCGTTAAGACTTCATCATGTCTGACTTTATTTGATAAAATGATTCTGAGATGATTTGATGATATCACGAAAATGGAGAGGTATGATTAGAAAGTTTATGCCAACAACATCATGAGTTTGTAATGAATTACTTTGAGGATAGATTCCTTGATCACCATTTATGTAAGAAACAAGTGGACAAAATGATCTTAATCTATATGAAGATGCAATGTAGATAATTATAAGTAGTGCTAGCCGCTTATGCGTAGAACCACTTGAGGTGAAGGGAATTGACTGTTTCACCAAATTCCTCACCTTCTAGCGTACATAAGAGGTAAGCACCATTTCCGTAGTCTTTCATGACTCGGTATGGGCCCAACCATTTGGGCCGGAATTTCCTTCCTTCGCCGGTCTTCTTGTCGATCCGGATGTCTAGCCTTAGAACTAGATCACCTTCGTATATGTCGCATTCATAGACCTTCTTGTTATACTGCCGGCACATTCGGTCAGCATAAGCTCTATGCTGTTGTTCAGCATCTAACCTAGTTTCATCTAGGCTTTCTAGTTGGGAAAGACGTGCTTCTCTATAAGTGTCTTCATCCAGAATCCCTTGTAGTGAAATGCGGAGACTGGGTATTTTGACCTCAAGTGGGAGAACTACTTCTGCCCCAAATACTAGCGAGAAAGGAGTTTCTCCCGTTGGTGTTCTTATTGAGGTTCGGTGGGCCCACAAGGCCGGATATAACTTCAAATGCCAATCTCGTTTGTTTTCTTTTACCGTTTTAAGGAGAATGGCTTTCAGTGTCTTGTTTGTCGCTTCAGCCTGTCCGTTGGCTTGGGGGTAATACAAGGAAGCCGTATGATGGCTTATCTTAAATTTATTACATAGTTCGCGAACCTCTTCATTCTTAAAAGAAGTTCCATTATCGGAGATAATGATTTGCGGGATACCGTACCTACAAATGATTTGGTTCAAAATGAACTTGGCGATTACAGAACCAGGTACAGTAGTAAGAGGCATAGCCTCTACCCATTTGGTAAAATATTCAGTGGCCGTGATTATAAAATTATGGCCATCTGTGGATGAGGGAGAGAATTTCCCTATTAAGTCTAGACCCCATGTAGAAAAGGGCCATGGAGTAGCGATTGGTTGCAGAGCTTGTGCCGGCATGTGGATCTCATGGGAGAATTCTTGGCACTTATGACACCTGCGTACAAACTCTATTGCGTCATGTTCTAGAGTGGGCCAGAAATAGCCCATTCGATGTATTTTTCAAGCGGTGGCATGGCCACCGAAGTGGCCTCCACATATTCCACTATGAGATTCATGGAGAATCTTCTTGGATTCTTCGTGTCGACACATCTTAGGAGCATTCCATCGAATGCTTTTCGGTAGAGCACTTGCTCTATAATGACGTATTTAGCTACGATAATGCGTAACCACCTTCTTTGTTGTGGTGTAACTCCTTCTAGGTACGTATGGTCCATGATATAATTAATGATATCCATGTACCAAAGGCACTCAGAGATAGAGGGTCGGGTTTTGATGTAGTATACGCACTCATCTGGAAAGTCTAAATCTACTAAATCACCTCCGTCTAATGGGTTGTCAGCTAACCAATCCACAATGATTTGTCCCTTAACTGACTTTTGATTTACAAACGTTAATTCGAATTCTCCCATTAAGGTTATAAAACGTCCAGCCTTTTTAGACAAGGACCCTTATGTGAGGAAAGTTCGTAAATGGTTCATTTTACCATGACCCTTGTTTCTTGGTTTAGCATATAATGTCTTAGGTGTTTAGTAGCAAAGACTATGGCAAGGCATTCTCGTTCTGCCTGTGTATAGCGTGTTTCATAGTCAAGCAGTGTTCGGATGATGAAATAAATCACACGTTCCCTCTTGTCATCGTCCTCTTGGGCCAACATACAAGCTAACGAGACATTGGTAGCCCATGAATATAAAATTAACGGGTGATCTAGCTTTGGTGGCATTAGCGTAGGTGGTGATAATAGGAAATGCTTAACTGCATCAAAGGCTTCATTACAGTCTTTAGTCCAATCAATGCTATAATCCTTTTTGAGTAAATTGTTGATTGGATGAATGGTGAAGCTTAAGTCTGGGATAAATCTCCGGATTGCACCTAGTTTTCCGAGAAATGACCTGATTCCAGATTCATTCGAAGGTGGGACCATTTCGAGGACAGCCGAATTTTGGTTGGATCAACATCTATTCCTCGTGACGATATGATGTAACCTAGGAGTTTTCCTCCTATTACACCAAAGACGCATTTCTCTGGATTTAGTGTGACTCCATATTCTATTAGGCGTGAAAGAATGACGCGGAGTACTTCCGGATGGTCGCAACGCTTCTTGGCCTTAGCCAATAAGTCATCTACATAGGACTCCATGATTTTATGAATTAAATCGTGGAATATATATGTCATAGCTCGCTGGTAGGTAGCACCAGCATTTTGAGACCGAATGGCATAACAGCATAGCAATAGGTTCCCCAAGGAGTTATAAACATAGTTTTAGCTTGATCTTGCTCAGATATTTTGATTTGATTGTATCCGAGAATCCATCCATGAGAGACAAAATTTCAAATCCAGCTGTTGCATCAACAATGACATCTATGGATGGTAATGGGAAGTCGTCCTTAGGACATGCTTTGTTGATATCTCGAAAATCTATGCAGATGCGTATCTTTCCATTCTTCTTGAGAACGGGAACGATGTTCGATACCCATTAGGAGTAGTTGACTGGTTTGATGAATACTACCTGGAGGAATTTTATTACCTCTTCCTTTACCATGAGAGCTACCTTGGGCTTCATGGGTCTTGATTTTTGTTTAATTGGTTTTGCATCTGATTTAGTGACGAGGTTGTGCACCGCAATGTGGGGTGTGACTCTGTCATCTCCTTATAATTAAATGCAAATGCCTTCTGATGTTCTTTGAGGATCTGAGTATGTATTTCTACTTCTTTTGGGGTTAACGAGGACCCTAGTTTCAATATTCTTGGTTCATCTTCTATCCCGATGTTGACATCGATTGTTTCTTTGATCAAAGAGGTGTTACCCTCTTCGAACTTAGGTGGTGCTGGAGGTAAATCCAAATCATCCCCATCTTCTACTACGTATATGCTAGGTTCCATTTGTGAGGGAAGATCCATCACGGGATTTCCAAAGTAAGAAGACGAATGTGGAATTAAGGATAAATCTAGCATATGATAGGAGAGATGTAGTGCTGCATAGGCATTTAAGTAATCCAAAGTAGCCATATCACTATTAACCTGATCTAGGATGGTAGATTCACTTCCGCTTGAAAGGGGATTTGTCTTTGTTTTTATCAATGGTTCATCACGAATGGACACCGTGAAATGGGTATCTTCTAACTCATTGCTTGGAGTAAAATGTGATGCTAAAGTTGCTATTGAATCGGCGAGAAGATTTTTCTCTCGGGATTGCATCAATGGATATGAAGTTAAATGCCTTACTTAAATCTAATACGGCTTCTTTGTAAAGCTGCAAGTGTTTGGCTTTGGTTTCGTATACCTCAGAAACCTGGTTTGTCACTAATTGCGAGTCTCCTAAGACTCTGATGTTATCAATACCAATTATTTTGGCTAAGGTGAGGCCAAGGAGGAGGGCTTCGTACTCAGCGCCGTTGTTTGTGCATTCAAAATTTAACTTAAAGGAAAATGGGAGGACTTTCTCTTGGGTGAAGTGAGAATTATACCTGCCCTCGCTCCATAACGGCATTTAGCTCCATCGAAATGGAGAGTCAATACTTAGCGGGAGTATAGATGTTGGGGCATCTGCTGTGTTTGCGCACTCTACTTCTACCATGCAGAGGTCCTCTGTTGGAAGGGAACCAACACCTAGGGAATATCCTATGCCTACTGAATCAAATGGTAAGAACATTGGTAAATCTTGTTCTATTAACTCAACGATTTTTACAGTAGTCCCTAATGATACTGTTTCTTTAGCCTTATCATTGGGGGTTGGGGTTGTTTTGGCTATGCTGATAGTTTCAAGATCCGTTGTAGGTACCAACTTCTCCTCTGGTTTTGGGTCAGTGGGTTTATTAAGTTGGTTTGTTGGAAGTTCAAATTCTGAGTGCACACCTGGTCTTTTCTTTAAATCAGCTAGGTGCAAATCGAAAGGTTTTGGATCGCCTTTGGCTACAAATACCTTTCCTAGATGCAAGAATCTTACTTCTTGAAATAACGTAGAAGGGATTGCCTTCATTTGGTGTATCCATGGTCGGCCGAGTATCATATTATAATTAGTTTCCCGATCTATAATATAAAACTCAGTCAGGATTGTTTTGGGTCCTAAGGTGACCGGCAGTATTATAGTTCCTATCGAAGTGGCTTTAAGGCTATCATAGCCTCTCAATGTATTTCGAGTGGTGGAATAGTTTGTTTCCCCATATCCTAGTTTTTGGAGGAAAGAGAAAGGGACTATGTTAACTGCGGCCCCATCGTCAACCATTTCCCGTTTTACATAGTTATTATAAACCCATACTTGTAAGTGTAAGGTTGGATCACCTCGGTGTGCGATCTCAGCATCTGTAGGCATTTTACTTATTTCGAATATGAATTCGACATCCTTGTCCGGCTGCCCGGAGGGTGGATATCAAAATCTACGTGATTTACTTGTGTTTCAGGAGGTGGAGTGATGTTAATTAGATGACCTAGACCTAATGCTTCTAAAAGAGTAGCTCTATGAGTAGGAGAGTTCTTTAGTAAATCCAAAAATGAAATGTGCGAGAAGGTCTTTGTTAGGTCACTAATTAAATCATAGGCACCCACGGGTTTTTCTACTATTTGTTGACTCTTATCCATTTCTGGCAGATGACTTGGGCTCGGTTGAGAGAAATATTCTCGTGTTCTTGTTATAGCTTCGATAGGTAGTTCAACATCTAATTCTACCAAACTGACTATCTTGGGTCTCGGTTGACTTCTAAGCGTGTGGTTGATGATTTAGTGAAGTCGAGGCTTCATGATCATTGTTTCCCGATCATTGCACTTTTGTTTGTTCAGTTGGATTTAGCTTTTTCTTTATCATGATTTGGGAGTGGATCGTTAAAGATCTTGAGGGGAGCATTCTGAGGGGAAACTGCCCCTGCGAGCGTATTTGGTGGTGGTGACACGGGATCTGCCAAAAACAAATCTGTGAAGAACTGTCTTTGTTCTTCTAGCAAACGTTGCATGAATTTATTGTAGTCACGGCACGTTCTAGTATCATGACCCCGAATTTTGTGGAAACCACAATAAGAATTGGGATTGTAATTCCTGTTTTGTTGGTTTGGTGTATATTGTGGCCTAAAATTCTGATCAAACTGTTGCCTATTAGGATTAAAATTTTGCGTTTGTTTCTGGCTTTGGTTTTGATAACCAAATGAGTTTTGGCTTGGCCCTTGTATAGGATTTCGCCATTGTTGTTGTTGTTGTTGTGGGTGGTTAAAATCCACTGTATTGATTGTCGGGGTAAAGTTGTTGTTTCGTTGATTGTTTGCTTGTGATGGAGTATTGACCACATTTACCTTCTTGGGCTGGTCGGTTACTCCATCCGTTGTTACACCCCAATTTTTGTTAAGGATTTTAGGTCCTTGATTGATGTTTGTGGTAGTTGTAGTGTTCTAGACTGGAGGTGATTAACCTCCCGTTTTCTCCATATGTCTTACGACCACTATCTATGCTTTGCTTGATCTATTCGAAGAGTGCTCTCAAGTACTTCATCGTAAGTTCTTAGTGGGAAATTCTAGACTTCTTCCTTCACCTCTCTATTGATAGAATGAAGGAATAAATCACATAGTTCCATTTGATCCATGTTTGGAGCACTTGCTAAAGAATAAAGAATTGTACACCACCTCTGGATGAAATGGGTGATAGATTCGTTGTGTTCTTGTTTGATGTGTAAGAATTCCCTGATTCCTGTTCTCAACAGTTTGTTCATGTCGAATGCCTTAATGAACTCTGATACGAGTTGTTTAAATGAATGGATGGAGGCTTCAGGTATTCTATAATACCAGTTGAGAGAAATGCCTTCCAAGGTTTTGGGGAATATTTTAGCAACAACCCCATCCCAAGGGAGTAATTCACGTATGGTTATAGCGTAAGCTTTGATATGCGCATTTGGATCTCCCTCACCTTTGTACTTGGGTAAATTGGGAAGGGGTCTTGGAAGCATGACGCTTCGTATGGCAAAGTCTAAGGGCTCTTTCAGATATTCTGAATAAGTCCCTATCGCATAGGTTTCGACCATTGATGGTGGTTGCTGAGGGAGTGATGGTGGGATGGGTTGTTGATATGGCGTAGCGTATGCATTGGCAGGGGCATAGGGAGTCCCTACGTTTGAGCCAAAATATCGGGAGAGGAGAACATATCTCCTTGTGGTGATTTGGAGTACATGTTTAAGTATGACGGGGTATTGTCTAGTAATGGATTGTTTGATACTAGACCGGGAGGAATAGTGTTAGAGATGATGGGCCTTGTTGGCGTTTGTTGTGGATACTGAGGAGGCATGCCTAACATGCCTACTCCTATGAGGAGATCTACTTGGCCAGGGTGGTATGGAGGATTGGAACTTCCTACTTGCATGAACTGAGGATTTTGACTTGCTTGAGCAAGTTCTAACCCTCTCACTTTTTCTACTAACGTTGAAATGACTTCATTTGGTGAAGTCACGGTGCTTTGCCTTAACGGAGTTTGTTTGTTATATACCACAGTGTTGTATAGGCATGTGATATCCTGCTATGAACTGATCGCTATCTTGCCAAGTTTCTTCGAGAGTATTTCCTATATGTAGTGGCATAGAGGTATTTTCTTGAAAAGAGACCTCGGGTTGTATTTGTAAACCTCCTATAGATGGGTACATACCCCAAGAGCGTTGTTCACTTCTAGGATAACGTATTGATTGTTCATTATCTAAGACCAGGTATGGGTCAGATTGTCTACTAATTTGTGGTCTAAGTAGCATCTGAGGAGATGAACCAGATTCTCGGTAAACGTCATATTGTTTGAGCCTGAAGGCTCTGTTTGTTGCGTTCGAGGGGGTTGATCTAACTCCTCAGTTTGAAAAGATGAATTATATCTGATTCTTGGGGTTTGTGTTGACAACTGATTAGTTGAATAGTTGTCGCCCCATACTGAGAGTGAGGGTGATGATTTCCTATTTTGTTTGGCGTAGTATGCCTCAAGACCCGAAGAGGGGTCTACCATATGCATCAAATCCCGACATATTCGGGGGGTATATGAATACCCAGAGAATAATGGGAAGGAGTGAAGGTGATTGAGATAAGATGAAACTTCTCAAAGAGAAGGTGAAAAAATTGTTAGTTCACGTTGGGTTCACTAATTTTGTACGCCGGAAAAGCGACAAGTGAGCATGGTAATCTACAGGTAACTCTTCCGCTTACCCGACCTCCAGGTCGTGTCGTTTCGAGACAACCGGTGGAGATAGAATAAGCGTGGGATGCAAACAAACTAGTTAGGCAATCTAATGTCTTTGACACGCACTAATGGAATTTGTGAATCTAAGGCAAAGAAGGCCCTTCTAACTTGGACTGGTGTGATAGATCGATCAGCAAGGATGACTGCTCGAAGGCTCCAATCAATATCGAGCTCTGGCGTGATTCGATCTATGGGTTGTGGAATATGTGGGAAATGACCTGGGATAGTTTCATGTACGTCTCCAGATAAGGTCATATGGTGGATGGTGAATACAATTGACTCTACGGATGATTCTCTGGCCTAGTCCAGAATTCTCTAGCTTTGTTAGCTCGCTATATCTAGTAAGGACAATTGTTCGATGATGATGGGTGGAAGTGGAGTGGATTGGAATACTAGTGTGCATAGGCCAGTGTTTATATCTGATTGACTTATGGATTCATTAGGCTATGGAATTTGTGGGTCACAACCATAGACTCTTGGTTGTTGTGGTCCTATTATGGTCATATATGAAATCAAGTCCTAATTCCTAGTATCCAGTAATCATACGCTTTCTCAGCTTCTATGTTTAGGACCAATAACTGCACGATCTTCTAGAATATCTCACAGGCATTCATGTAACTGGATCCTTAAACTAGTATCTATGTCTGTGAGAGTGTCTCTTGCACCTGGCTGTGGGACCAAAGGATCGCAACCAAAGGTTTGTTCTCTTTCGAATCCTTCTACAGTCATGTGAATGTTTTTCCTAGGGCAATCTGTAGTTCGGTTGATTTGACCAAAACGTGTGTGCTTGGTCGTCTTCTATATTTAACCCTCTCAACTGAGAACTGATTAGTTGTAAATCTGTTGTTGTTTGGAAGACTTGTATTCTAAGGTTCTGGTCTATGTCAATTATTGCTATGACGAGGTTGGGTTGAGGTATGATTGGCTCAAATACGTATTCCCTGGGCTCCGAGGTCCCGTGATTGTCATACAAAACAAAATGTAAATCTAACTGCAACAAAGAAAATTTTGACTATCTAAAACATATATAACTTCTATTTTTGTATTTAACTTTCTAAGAAGAAAAGCAGCTATTTAAACGTATCTAGAAATAACAACTAAATAACAATTTAAAACAAACAAAATAACCGAGTGTAGTTATTTGTCTGTGTAATTTGTAGATTTATTCTAAATAATGAAATAACTTGCTTGATCTATTTGTGCAATTTCTCGATCCTACCTCAGAAGTGAGGAGTGAATCATAGTTTCTCGAAACTATCAATCCCCATGACTTCACGGTAATATCGAGAATAAATTTTTGAAATGAAGCAATTAAATACTTTATTTGATATGATTCTAACTAGAACTTTGAAAGTTAAAACCTGGATTCCATGAATAGTGGTGAATCTAATGGTGTGTGTGATCTTGTCCCCTCAGTGTGATCTCCTCGTTCTTTCGTGTTCACGTGGATCCAGAAAAGCATGTAATGCTAGCATCGACAGAAGTAGATATTGGGACAAGGACAACTCAGAATACAAACTGAATATAATGTGAGTAGGAGAGGGATAGCGCAAGAGTACAGAGCTTGGCTTATGCAATTCCTAGTAGGATTTTATTGCGAGTCATGCAACATAAAGCGTCAGAACCTGAAACTATCCTGTTTGAAGAGAAAAACCTATAACTTTAATGGCTTCCTAAGCTATTCTACTCCAATGGATTGGATAAAACAACAACACTGTTTGCACAAGCTGGATATGTGGCTTACCAACAGTTGAACAATGCTAACTAGACATATAATGAACTAAACCAAGCACTCTAAGAAAAATGAAAGCTAAGTCTATTGCAAAGAGAAATTCAGAGACAAACTTCAGGGCCATTTTCTTGAGCACAAGCCACTTATTTATAGCTTTCATTCACCCAAAGATCAAAACCAAACTGAACTCTAAAAACTATAAACAATGGCCAAACACTATTCCAGGGGACCAAAAACATAAATGCAAGCCCAAGTCGGCAAGGAAAAGCTGGTGAAACGTTGATCTTTACGTGAGTCGTGTCAAAATGCTTTCTGGAAAATGCGTAAAGGACCGCCGCTCTGAGCAGGGTGGCGGTTACAGGACCACCGCCCTGATTAGGGCGGCGGTCACGAGACCGCCACAGGCAGGGCGGCGGTTTCATCACTGAAGAGCAAAAGGCCAAGAAAAGAGGGGAAAAAGGAAAAACAAAGGACACGGGGCTAAGCGGGGCATGCGGGATGTTAACGCACACTCGGAGAGCTTTTTCGGATCCGAACACCTTGTGAGGAGACCTGTATCATCATTGGGGCACTTGTTACATTGTTCCGGCAGTACAGTACCTTACAATTTTGGGTACGCATGACACCATTTCCATGGATTTCATTGTTGGACTACCTATGTCAAGATATCACCACAACGCCATTATGGTCATGGTTGATAAATTGACAAAAGTGGCTCACTTTTCTCAGGTGAAGACCACTTATATAACTAGTGTGGTGGCACAGGTATATTTGGATGAGATCGTCAGGTGGCATGGGATTTCACGAGAAGGTCATTTGTGACCGCGATCCTTTGTACACTTCACATTCTGGACTACCATGCAAAGTATGTCCTCGGGATGAGGATCAACTTCAGCACATCATATCACCCCCGAGATAGATGGATAGGACCGAGTGAGTAAATTATATTTTAGAGGATATGCTCAAGATGTATGTGACAGATCAGCAGTCTAAGTGGGAGGAGTACTTGTACATAGTGGATTTTGTCTACAATAATATTTTTCAGTGTTCCGTAGGCATGGCTCCTTTTCAGGCATTATATGGTAGAGAGTATAGAATACCCCTTAGTGGGACGAGTTAGAGGACATAGTATCTCTTGAACCATCTCTTTTCGGGACATGGAGCAGCAGGTAGTTTTTATCAAGTAGAGATTGTAGGAGGCACAGGACAAGCAGAAGAAGTATGCAGATCAACATAGGATTGATCATAGCTTTGATGTGGGCATGAAGGTGTTCCTTCATGTTAGACCACATAAGAGCCCTATCCATTACAGAAAAGGTTCTAAGTTAGCTCCTAGATTCATTTGTCCCTTTGACATCTTGGAGCGTATCGACACTTTGGCTTACCATCTAGCATTGCCACCAGCTTGTCTCGCATACATGATGTGTTTCAAGTTTCTTTCCTTACGAGGTACATTGCAGATCCTTCTCATGTGTTGGACTGGACATCATTGTAGGTGTAGAATCAGGGGCAGGTGACGATGGAGCCCATCTGTATCATAGATTACATGACCCTGGGCCTTCGAGGCAAAGAGATTGATCAGGTATGGGTGTAGTGGGACAGGTATGATGAGACTGCAGTCACTTGGGAGGGTGCCACATCATTACGAGTGTAGTTTCCACATTTTTTCTAGTGACTTCCAAGAGGAAGTCAAGTTTAAGAGGAGGGGGATGTAGTGCCAACTTCCCTTTAACACTTTTAGATACTAATTTTGATACTATTGATCATATTATGGACACTATCATGTTGTGTTTAGTATGATGTTTAGATGTTAGATCATGGATTATTATTGATCTGGATTCGGTTATTATGCATGATGGTTACTAGAGACATTTTCTATATGTGGTTTATGATATATTGTTTGATAGGGACATATTATGGATATTGATTTGGACTTGTGACACTTGATATTTGGAGTAGACATAGTATGGTAGATTCTTGATGATGATATAGTTGATTTATGAATTTAAAATTATAATGTTTAATTCATGATATTGTTGTGATTCATGTGTTTAGATGATCTTGAAATGTTGTTTATATCATTTTGGATGTTCTGATATGGCCACGAGGCTGAAGGAGGTATTTTCATTTTGCAAGTTAAAAATCACAACAATGTCGGGGGATTGGAGACTAACCATATTAAAATTTCAGGTGAATTCAATAAGGTCACCATGGCAACTATGTTATGAGTTTGTGTGTTGTGTTATGTTAGGATTCCCCATGCGGGGATTTCCATTATATGTGACCATGGGATAAGTGTTTTATTTATGTGTTTCTTTTAATTATTGTTGTATGTATTTTATTTGTAATTTTTTCCTTCTTTTAATTAATTTAAATGTGGTAGATTAATGTGAGATATCATATAGTTAAATTTTATTTAAGTTAAATTGGGATGTGGAATGTAATTAGTAACGTTGTTGTCTTTATATACTAATGTTGGAAGAGTGTGTAAGTTAATGTTGTAAGGATCTTTATGAAATTTGTAAGAGTCTTGTAAGGTAGATTTTGGAAGGTCAAGCACTCCATCTTTTATGAAATTTGAATTTAACCTTGAAGGCCAAATTTGGAGACTTGTGGGACAAGTTAAAATTATCCCGCACCTCTTAAAATGATCCACCAACCATGCCTATGGTTTGGAGGTTAAATGTAGGTATTTATAATGCATTTTGAAGTGACAATATGTAATTTTTAATTGCACTTCCCTTACATGTTTTAAATTTGGTCCTTTTGGAGTATGGGCATTTTGGAGTATATAGGTCATTTTTTCATTTTATTTATTGTGATTTGGTGATGGATGTTGAATTTTTCTTTTGGGGTTGAGGAAGAATGATGTGGCATCCCACATGGATCCACATCATCCTCTTCTCTTCCCTCTCCTTTAAAAGTGAAACTCCTTGCTTGTTAATGGTGGTTGGAACTTTGTCCATTTCCTCTTGGCGGCACATTTTGGTGCTATTTATTTTTGAGCTTGTTGAGGAAGATCTTGGAGTCTTTTTCTTGCTTGAATCTTTCTGATTATGGACTGTATTTGGCATCTTTGAAATCTTGTGAGCTTGGAACAAACTTTAGTATGAAGAGGTAGGATCTTGAGTTGTGTTTTAATTGTTTTTCCTTCTCTTACATGCATGGTTGAAGGGTATTTGTGTTTGCATATTTGGCTAGTTGGGTAGAATGCTTAGGGCATGGTGTAGGAGAAGGCTATGGGGATTTCATATAGGGGGTATAAGGGATTGCCATTGGCACTGTTTTATTGAGGAGGGAGTTTTGGTTTGGGATCCACCTTGGAAAAGAAACTACTTACATTTCTTACTCTTGGGGGGCATAAGGGATAATCTTGGGGGGCATAAGGAGGGGATGGGAGATATAAGGTTTATGGGGTTGATATGTTTATCGAGGTATGCATTTTGGTGGATGCCCAATTCCAAATTGGGAGGCATAAGGAGTTCCCCATAGTTCTTTCTCTTGTTGGCTTGCTTGATCAAGCCTATGTGTTGTGTGTATGATTTCAAATGCAGTTGGGAACTGTTGTCTTGTTGGACTGTGTATTTTATTGTTTGTATGTAATGTGAAGAATGCTTGTTTGTTGTGGAAGAAGCCTTATTGCCATGTGTTGATGTTCATACTTTATTTCAATATGGTTGGGGCTCGGGGGCCAATTTGTATTTTCTAATCAAAATGGAAGAGTGTTAAGTTGTAAAAGTGTCATTGAATTATGTATGAAATATTGAAGGAGTTTAAAAATTGGATTATAGATTGGAATTTTTTGTTGTCCAAGAATGATATCTCTGTTTTGAAAAGGAATAAGAAACAGTGTTGTTATTATATATATTGTAGCTTGAAATCAAATAGAAAGGAAAGTAACAAAATTGTATTGATGATCAATGAAGGATTGCATTCATTTCTCAAAAGTATTTTACCTTGTTCATATGCTATCTTCTCCATTGGAAGTCTGAGTTTTACTTGCAATGAGAAACCTTTGTTTGGAATGTTGAAAGAAGAATGCATATGGAATGAAATTCAATGTTATTTTCCTTGCAAAATGTATATTAAAACTGAAATCAGAGATGTAGTTTCATTTAGAATTGGATGGATGATTTAATAAGCAATGTATTTTACTAAGTTAGGAATCATATGCACATTTAAATGACAAAATGGAGGTTCCAATTTGAAGAAATAGTTCACTGTAGTATACTTCATCCTGACAACTCACATTTTAATAAAAATGAACAGTTCATACTTGCACTAAACAATAAGTTATGAAACATTGAAAATTAGACTTAGTACTACCTAAGGAACTCAAATTCACTATAATAGTCAAGAATGAATCTCCAAAACTTAACAAATTTCAATTCAAAGCTTGCATAGTCGTTTTTCTATCTATTGCCAGAAAAATGCAACCTTGAACAGTTGGATAAATTGAATTCCTTATAACATTCTAAACCCTCCCTAGACTGATCCTCCATGTATGTTTGACATGTTGAGCGAATGACGAGTTCTAATTTTATCAAAATTATAAGTTGGGAATTACCGATTTGCCAAAAAGAGGCCTCGCAGCTCATTTTTTATAAATTGACAATTAAAAATTCATCAAAAAGTAAATTTAATATTCCCTATACAACAAGGGCTTTAGGATCTTTCCAAAAATTCCTCATTTTCCCAAAACTGAGCTTTCTAGCTCAAGTTATGGCACTTTGTAGTTTTTGTGCCTTGGTGGGAAAATTTGGGAAAGTCTTCCCTAAGAAAGCCATGCAACCCAAAAATTTCCCATCGAAATTGCCCTTAGAATTTTTTTGAAATTTTAGGCTCGGGAAAATTTTCACTTTTCCCTCTACTTGGCACATCCAATCAAGAGGTTGCCACATGTCCTCCAGGGGCTGAGGTGGAGGCGTGGATAAATTTTACCCCTTAAACTTTTTGAAAATTTTGGAAAATTTTCACTTTTCCCTCCGTCGGCCCGTAGCCAATTAGAGGGCACCACATGTCCCCTTGTGGCTATAGTGGAGGCACGAGTTCTTTTAAAATCCTTATCTTTTATAAAAAAATTGGAAAATTTTATGTTTTTACCCCACCGTCTCGTAGCCAATGAAAGCGTGCCACATGACACTTTGGAGTGCGACAAGTAGGGCTGAACCCCCTTGGAGTTTGGCATGCGTTGGGAAAAATTCCCAACTTCTCCCCCATTCTGAAACACTACCATCCCTTTGGAATTACTCCCCTTAGTGGGTACACAGACCTGTGCACTCCCTTTTCCCTTTTTTCCTTTCATTGGCGCAAAGCGCCAAATCGGTCCGCCACCCCGCCCTTCCCTTTTCCCTTTTTGCCTGCGCCAGGACCTGACATGTGTCCCTTGGGGACCCGTGGGGGTGTAGAGCACATTTTTTCTTTGAGCCCACATTGGGAAAATTTCCCAATGTCACCCTGTGACCCACCAACCCACCCAAGGTGCACTCCCCCTCCTCTTGACACGTGTCCCCCTTGGGGAAAATTTGATCCCCAAACTCCGCCCACTCATAACTTGAGTTCTATAAGGAGTTAGGAGGACTTATTTATATCACCGGAAAGGTGAGAAAATTTCCTATCCATTGGGAATGGTTTAGAATTTTTTTGAAAGAATTGAATATGATAAAAATCTAGGTAAAGTTCTGATCTGTTAGAGATCATGTATGGGGTAAGATTACTCCCTGAATCTAACTAGAACATCTAACCCTAAAATTTGAACCTTGTAAACTTGTTATAAGTTAATAAAGGAAACTTGTGTATTAGTAAATAGGTTTGTTCGGAACCTATTAGTGAAAATTGATGTCTTGTAATTTAGTTGTAGACACTTCAAATCAAAAAAAAATTATCCCATAATTTTCTAGCTAACCCTAGGTTGTTTCTTTGGTCTCAAGTGGTTGTTTAAACGGGCACTACAAAATACTTATTCTTGTATTGATGCTTAAACATAAGTTGTACATAATGTGGGAATGGAAGAAATTTGAGAATGGAGGAAAGTAGAAGAAAATGGCTATCTCCTTTGATTTCTCTAAGTATAGTGCACTCGTGAGTTTACAAGATCGATCACAACCCTTTGAAATTGTAATGGCTTTACAATTTATAGAGTAAAATTGACACCTCGTCTTCTTCGTGACCTTTCGAATACTTTAATATGAATTAATATATTTCATATTCCACTTTAAATATTTAAGTCCCTTTTATAATAGCAAGGTGACTTAATTTACATTATATTTCTAAAGTCACATAAGTCATATTAAAAAGTGCAACCCTCAATGAAAAATTATAAAATTGAAAAGAGAGAGTGTCATATGAGGAGCAAAGAGAGAGAGAAAGAAGAGGAAGAAGAAGAAGAAGAAGAATTATGCCAAAGGATGAGTTACTGTAGTGGACTTGGATCCATTCTCTAACTCATGATCCTGAGAAGGATTCTAACCTATCCACTTAGGCTACATATCTCCCTTAGGAAAAATCAACTTACTATTTTTAGTAAGTATGAGAAATCGAGTCCCGGATATTCAACTGGATGTTGCGGCTCGGTTTTACTCTTTCTCCCTGCATTCCTCATTATTTCTAGATCAACTTTCTATTTTTAGAAGGTGCTCAAGGGCCCACTTACTATTTTTATTAAGTGCAAAAATTTCCATTCAGTGAACTCTTAGTTGTAGTGCACCTCCAATGTCTTTATCTCCTTTGCGGGTTCTTTTGTTGATGACTTTCCTGAAATAACGGTTTCTATGTAGTAGACCTGCTATTTTTAGAAATTTGGCTTCTAGAATTCAGATTGATGTGGGAAAAAAAAAATTTATATGGTTTTTTTACCAATATCACCCCTCTAAAATTTCAAGCCCGCCCGTGTAATAGTCCAGGAGATTTTAAAGTCTTAAATTTCAGACCTAGCAATGCTTCTAGATGCGGTAGCCATTAATGGACCTTAAAATTTTAGGTATTATTTTCTCCTCAATTTTCAAATAAAATTAAATATTTGACATGGGTTTTTTGTTTTGATGCTTCATGTGTAATTCTACTTCATTTCGCCTAACGGTTTGACAAGAAATTGGATTTTTTCTTCATTGAGCTAGAAGTGGGATTTCTTCACTTGTGGATGCTCTGTTGCATGAGAGGAGAGTTTGAAGGTGTATTATTGATGGCCTTGGGTAGAGGAATGAACAAAAACAAATATCTTTTTTTTTCACTCATCTGTTTGGGATATTTCTTCAACTTCTCATTTCATGGTTATGGAGTTTTCTCCTTTTTCTCCCGTGTTCTTTTGTTTCTCCTTCTTAGCTTGATGATAATTCCTTTTGAGACCTACACATCACTATGGAAAATGTTATTTATTGTTTTGGGATTTTATGTGGCTATTCTGGAGTTGGTTCATAGCAATAATGGTGGACGGGTGTCTAGACAATCATGCACGGAGCCATGGCAATGTATGAAGTTGTGAAGGATAAACGAGGGGGAAGAAACGACTAAGTACCCAATTTAAATTTTTCAAAACATGCACATGAAAGAGATGGGTAAATTTTTTTTTCTTGATGTCCCCTGACCTCATGGACATGAGGGAAATCAATTTCCATGGTTTTCAAGGTGATGTCATGTGTCCTGGATCCGACGATAGGGGATGGATGCTCCAAAAATGTAGTTGGGGGATGAAAAGCGGTCATGTGGGTGTCTAGAAGACTCCTCATAGGGCCTAGGTGAATTTTTCAAGGTCTTATGTCCCTAACCTCAAGGAAATAAGGGACATCAATTTCCCTGCTTGTCCCGGGAGTGCGTGTGGCGCTCAATCCAATGATAGGGAATGAATGCTCCAAAAATTTACCTAGGGGTTTAAAGTCGGTCCCGTGGGTGTCAGGAAGAATCCCCATAGGGTTTGGGTGAATTTTTCCATGTTTTATTTCCCCCACCTTAGGGACATAAGGGACATCAGTTTCCATGGTGGTCCTGGAGCTGACACGTGGCACCTGATCCTACGACAGGGAATGGATGCTCTAAAAATGCACTTGGGGGCTATTTTGTCGAGTCCAGAGGTCATATGAGGGTCTAAGAGATCACATGGGGTATGATATGGCTTCAAGGGGGTTGGGAGAGATTTTCCAACCTTTAGGGACATCAGGGACACAAAATCCTGCCAGGCTCCTGGAGGTGACATGTGTCCTCCCAAAAATTTGGCTAAGTCTTGAACTTGTGATAGTGATAACTTGAGCTCCTGGTGGAATTTATTGGTGAAATGTTATATGATCCTGACTAGAAATAGAATTTTGAATCCAATGGTGGGGATATCATGTCTTGATTCATCCATATGATTCCTAAAAATCATATTTTTGATTTGATACTCCACTTTTACCCGATAAAAATTATCGCCAATCATATGTGCTAAGGTGTTGTGAAAAATATTATTTCACCATAATGTACGTATTTAAATCCTATTTCCGGATATATTTTTTTTACTTCTAACTTCATCCAGAGCTCCAGAATATTCTTCTAAAGCCCAACAACTATTTTAGGCCTATGAACTACCTAGGCTTGTGAACCCTATTTTCACTCAAATTGCTCCAAATATTTCAAAACTTCTCAAAGCCTTCAAAATAATTTCCATGATGTCCTACAAGTATTCAATTCACCTCAATTTTGAATTTTACCCTTCCGTTCCACTCCAGGGTGGTTGGTCCAGTCCTGGGAAGGCAAGTGATAGCCCTTCCTAATACCGCCAAAAGATAGTTTCTTTTCGGCACTCCCTAAAATCACCTAGGTAGAATGAATAAACTTACCTAAATCACCTAGGGAGATGATATTACATTATTCAGGAGGTCATTTGGACTGATTGGACAAACCCTGTGGTGTCTTGGAATGATGGGACTTGAAAAAATTAAGACTAGGGTATCATTTCATGCTTGGAAATTGTCAATTTACCTATTCCACATTTGCACGACAACAATTGGCTCTAGCTTGGGAAATGACATGGGTGAGCATAGTGAAGACATGACATGGGAATATAGAATCTAAATCTTAGACCATATAATTCATTGACTAGTGTCTTATCCATTGGGCCTTGTAATGTCATGTACAATGCTAGAAAGAAATATTGGAAAAAGGAAACACACACACACAAAAACTGATGGAAACAAAATACATGACACACAACAAAAGGGAAAAACACATCTAGAAATCACCTATGGTACAAGGTGGGGAAATTCAATTTCACAGAAGCACTTTTCTTTCCTCAAGATTTACCCCTAAGTGGGAAACATTGAGTGATGATGATCTGCAAATCTATTGATGAGTTCTAGAAATTAGCCTCCCTCGTCAACTGCTTATGAAAGCTAGGTGCTTTCACAATTGTTTTTTTACTTAGTAGAAGTGATTCCATGTGAGCTTCATGATGTCTAGGTCCTTTCTTGGAAATTCCACTACCTTCATGTTGTTTGAAATCAGTTTCATCATGTCATCTACCTTCCATGTTTATCCATATAGATGATTCTCCATAGAGAATCTCATCGCTGCCCTAAAGCTGATTTTTGCTCCAATTCCTTTGATATTCGAGTTACTTTTTTCCGGGTCTATAATCATTGACATCCTTTCTATGATAAACCTTTGATTCATCCTTTATCTCTACTCCATTGTGAGGCATTTGAGTATTAATGGGAGTATTGGAGGCAAAATCAAACTTTTCTTATATATCCATGGCATGAGTGAAGAGATCAAATATCAGCTCGGTGTCTTAGTAACTTCTACTGCATTCAAGATTTCATGCACAAAGTTATGCTTTGTCATTTCTTGCAGCTCATATTTATATGCCTTTGAAGAATATTTATTTTACAGCTCAAGGAAACTATCTAGAGGGATTACCTCATCATCTCGAGAATCACTTCACTCTACCAATCTTTCATCAAAAAGAGATTCATCTTTAGAGGCCTCGAAACTCCTTTCTTCAATTTCTTCATCATGGAAAGAGTCTTCATCTTCAAATGGGAAAGAAAATATCTCCATTTCGATATAACATCCATCAATCATTAGCTCAAGAGTGGCATAATATGTTTCATCTTGACTTATCTCAATATGGCCAATCTTCACATTAGTTAAGGATTCCAATTCAGCTTCATGTTTTTCTTGCATATTCATGGCTTGCATCGAGAGTTCGGGACTTATCTCGGGTCTTCTATTTCTTCGCACCTTAGTGGTCCTTATATGGATATTTCTTTGAAGCCTTTCAAAGGCTCATTGCATGCTGATTTTGTCTCTCCATAGATGTCCTAACCGAGTTCATCTTCATCCCCAAATGGGAATGAGAATAACTCCTCATCTTGGAAAATCATATAAAATGATTTTTCTTCTTGAAAATCATCAAGAACCATTTATTCTTCCTCATGGTCTGCATCATCTAGAAATTCAGGGTTGCCCTCTTGTAACTCGAATCTCCTCAATGCTTCTTCAAAGTCCAAATATCTCCGGAAGGCATGTCTAGATCTATCAAGATGAGGATATCCTCCTCCTTAGTTGCCACAAATTGATTCATCCACCTACTACCCTAGTACAAAATGTTAGCTTCTGGGATTCTAGAATTTTGTACCATATACCTCATCTTCTTCTTGGGAAGAAATTTCTCCATATGTCCCTTCACTAGTATGGTTGCAGAAGACCAATTCATCTGAATTTTACCTCCCAAGTCTTGACAAAAAATTCTACTCAGCAACATTCTAAACGAGGTTGGGATGTCTACTACCAAAATCATCACTGAAACTTTGTTTTTTGGAAATATGGCGAGAGCCACCTATGAATCTTTGACCTTCCCTAAAAGTGGGACATCTTTTGACTCCAAAGAGTAACAAGAGCCACTAGGTGGATTCATGGCAAGTTTGAAAGCCTTGGAGACCTTCAAAGGAATTACATTGTCTCGAGGCACCATAATCTATTATGTAATTGTTCAATACATATTCTCCAACAAGAAGGGAGATGTGGAAAGGTTCAAATTTATCAATCTTTGATGCACTCATAGAAAGCATGTTCTCGTGGACAGAGGTGTAGGTAAGTTTGGTAGCATGCCTTTGGAACTAGATGTTATAGCATTAGGTGTTAGACTACCACTCCCGATATATCGATTTAACCTCTCAAATTATTTGGATGAGTCCGCAAATATTTAGTTTCGGTAATATGCAGTTTGGATTTGTTTTCATATTCTATGAAGTCAAAGGGAGAAGATGCGGACAAGAGTGGTGAAGGGATTTATTTTTGAGTTTGGATAGGATTGGGAGAAGGATTTTATTTTTTAGGAATGGAAGCAATTTTGAATGGTACACTAGGAGATTTCAAAGTATTATATTTTACAAGAGAATATTTAGATTTAGACTTGGAAGATACATCAGAAGACTTACTTGGGATTGCGGGTGTCTTCTTACTTGCTACATGGTCAGGCTCCAACAACGCAGACTTCATGGAAGATGGAAGTGGGGATCCTTGATTGATTATTTTATTTTGCAGAGTCACCATAGGAGGATCATCAACCTTATTTTCTTTTATAGTAGTTGAGGGAGATGATATTTTCTCGACCGAGAATGAGTGAATACCGCACTTGAGAAATTGGGAACATCCTCTTCATCACATCCAGAATACTCACAGAATCTGATTTGTGTATTGTTCTCAAACTCCTCATTTTCTAGGAAATCACCACCTTCACTTTCTTGTTCAAGATCTTCTTCATCTTCTTGAAATCTGAAATTTATGTTCATGGGTGGGGCCTCCAAGGTGATCCTTTGGGGTGCTCCTATAACTGCTTTTTTTCTTCTTTGAGAAGATACTCGCTCAAACCTTTCCCTCTTCAAAGAGGCCATCTCATTCACCAACGTTTTTAGCAATGGATTGGTTCTTTCATCTCCAAGATGTTGGGCCTTTCCCTTTGATGGATTCTTGATTTTCCCAGAGAGGATCAGATCATCATAAAGTTCAATAGCCATCCTTTTGCTTCTACAATGCTCCTTGGTTGGGCTCTTCACGGGAAAAAATCTACTTCGATGATAGATCATTGATGAAGAATCTCTTGAAATTGTTTTGAGATGGTGAATCCTCTTCAGATATCCCGTGAAGCAACCATTCAAAACAAGACACAAAGTCTCTCATGGTTTCATTTTCTCCTTTATTCATTTGAGTCAAGTTCACCAAGAGGTGTTGACAATCTTTAGTTGATTTAAATATTTCCTCAAAGGTAGCCTTGATGTCATCCAAACTAGTGATGGATCGGGCGGGAAGGAGGTAAAACCATTCCTCTAATTTTTCTTTGAGGGAATCCACAATAAATCTCACCGTAACGTCTTCACTTTGGACACCAAGAATTCCACATAATTTCTTGAAGGTAGCGATTTGTTCTTCCGGATGTTTTGTTTTGTCACTTTTGAAATTTGGAATGTTCTTATGGAAACTTGTTGGTAGATTGTGGAGTGGTGGTTCAAGAGAAATTGGGCCCGTATTCCTTCCCCATGGAACAATGGGTTGAGGTATTTCTTCTTTTTCTTCCATTGTTGTCTTTGTTTCAGCTTTTACTTCAGCCAATTCTTCTTCAAATTATAGCACTAGAAAAATCTGCAATAGGAATATGAAAAGACACCGTAGAATCTGAAAAGTCACATGCAGAAATCAGCAATGTGTCTTTTAGCAATGGACTTTCATGAACTCTTTTTTTTTTTTCTTTTTCAATATTTAATTTTTTTGTATTTTGGGACCTTGCGGTCGTATTCAGGTGCAGATGCTACTAAATTTTCCCCATGGTGGGCACCAAAACTGCATTGGCAAGAAAATTTGTCAAGTGGAAAAACTTGTGGGTTTCTTGCCAATGCTCTGGGAATCTAATTCCCTCTACTTAACCGGTTTTGTTTTCATATATGCATGCACAAGAAAATGTGGATTTTTGTGGTGGCCTTTCAACCGGGGATCCAATAGGGGCACTCCAATGACCCTGCAGAAAAGTTAGCAATTTCTTGCTAGAGATAACTTTTTCTAAAATTGGGAAAGGGTGTGAGAATTGAGGTAGGATAACTAATGTTATAGGTAGAAAATCATATTCCGGAAACACACTAGTTAGAAAATTCAACACATGTATTCATGAGAATAAAAACCCCGTAAATGGGAACAAGACGAGATAAAATTGTGAATTCAAAGTTTCTAAACTCTCCTCATCAAAGAGGCTACAAAATCCTTTTTCTTGTATTAATGCTTAAAAAAGTTGTACATAATGTGGGAATGGAAGAAATTTGATAATGGAGGAAAATAGAATAAAATGGCTATCTCCTTTGCTTTCTCTAACAATAATGCACTCATGAGTTTACAAGATCAATTTCAAACCCTTTGAAATGGGAATGGCTTTATGATTTATAGACTAGACTTGAATCCTCGTCTTCCTCATGACCTTTTGAATACCTTAATATGATTTAAGATTGTTCATATTCCACTTTAAATATTTAAGTCCCTTTTATAATAGCAAGGTGAATTAATTTACATTATATTTATAAAGTCATTTAAGTCATATTAAAAAGTGCAACCTCAATGCAAAAACATAACATTGAAGAGAGAGAGTGTCCTATGCAGAGTGAAGAGACAAAGAAAGAAGAAGAAGAAGAAGAAGAAGAATTATACGAAGGATGAGTTACTTTGCAGTGGACTTGGCTCCAATCTCCAAATGTTCTCCACTTCGTGATCATGAGAAGGCTTCTAACTCATCCACTTTGGCTTCATATCTCCCTTAGGTAAAATCAAATTACTATTTTTATTAAGTGTGAGAAATCAATTTCCGATCTTCAATGGATGTTACGGCTCGTTTTCCTCTTTCTCCCTACGTTCCCCATTCTTTCTAGATCAACTTTCTATTTTTAATAGGTTCTCGATGGCCCATTAACTATTTTTAGTAAGTGCAAAAATGTCTGCATTCTAGTGAATTCTCACCAGAAAGTGCACCTCCAATGTCTTCATCTCCTTCGCAGTTCGTCGGTTGATGACTTTTCTGAAATAGCAGTTCTTATGTAGTAGACCTGCTATTTTTAGAAAGTTGGATTCTAGGAGTTGTATTGATTTGGAACAAAGTTTTTTTATATGGTTTTTTTTTCCAATATCACCCCTCTAAAATTTCAGGTCCACGCGCTTAATAGTCGACTGATTTTAAAGTCTTAAATTTCAGACCTGACAAAGTGCTTTCGGATCCAGTAGCCATTAATGGACCTCAAAATTGCAAGTCTGGTTTTCTCCTGAATTTGAAAATAAAATTATATATTTTATATGGGTTTTTTTTATGCTTCACGTGTAATTCTACTTTGTTTCACCCAATGGTTTGACAGGAAATTGGATTTTTTCTTCGTTGAGCTAGAAGTGGGATTTCTTCATTGTGGATACTCTGTTGCCTAAGAGGAGGGTTTAAAGGTGTCTTATTGATGGTATTTGGTAGAGGAATGAACAAAAAAATATATCTTGTTGTTTCACACATCCGTTAGGGACATTTCTTTAACTTCTCATTTTATGGTTATGGAGTTTTCTCCTTTTTCTCCTTCTGTGTTCTTCGTTTCTCCTTCTTAGCTTGATGAGAATTCCTTCTAAGACCTACACATCACTATGGGAATGGTGCTTTAATGTTTGGGGATTTTATGTGGCCATTTTGGAGCTAGTTTGAAGAAATAATGGTGGACCAGGTGTCTGGACAATCATGCACGGAGCCATGGCAATGTATGAAGTTGTGAAGGATAAATGAGGGGGAAGAAATGACTAAGTGCTAGATTTAAAATTTTAAAAACATGCACATGAAGGGGCTAGGTGAATTTTTGTTTCCCTGATGTTCCTAACCTCAGGCATGTGAGGGACATCAATTTCCATGGTCGTTAAGGTGATGCCATGTGTCCTCGATCTGATGGTAGGGGATGGATGCTCAAAAAATACACCTGGGGGCTGAAAGTCAGTCATGTGGGTGTCCTGAAGACTCCTCATAGGGGATGGGTTGATTTTTCATGGTTTGATTTCCCTCACCTTAGGTACATAAGGGACATTAGTTTCCACAGTGGTCTTGGAGCTAACACGTGGTGCCCGATCCAACAACAGGAATGGATGCTCGCAAAATGCACCTAAAGGCCGAAAGCTAGTCACGTGGGTGTCTAGAAGACTCCCCATAGGGGCTGGGTGAATTTTTCCATGTCTCGATGTCCCAATCTCATGGAAATAAAGGACATAAGTTTCTAGGGTGGTCTTGGATCGACACATGGCGCTTTATCCAACGACAGGGGAATGGATGTTCCAAAAATGTACCTGGAGTGAACTTTCGAGTCCTGGAGATCATATGAGGGTCCAAGAGGTCACATGGGGGCTCAAAGGGATTCAATGGGGCTAGGTACAATTTTCCAACCTTGATGTCCCTAATCTTAAGGGACGTCAGAGACACAAAATCCTCGCCAGGCTCCTGGAGCTGACACGTGTCCTTCCAAAAATTTGGCTAAGTCTTGAACTTGTGATAGTGATAACTTGAGCTCCGGTGGAAGTTATTGGTGAAATTTTATATGATCCTAACTATAAATGGAATTTTGAATCCAATGGTTGGGTTATCATGTATTTATTCATCCATATGATCCCTAAAAATAGTATTTTTGATTTGAGACTCCACTTGTACCTAATAAAAATTGCCTGCCAATCCTATGTACCAAGGTGTTGTGAAAAATATTATTTTCCATAATGTGGGTATTTAAATCCTCTTTCTATTTATGTTTTTTTTAACTTCCAACTACCTCTGGAGCTCCAGAATCTTCTTTTGAATCCCAATAGTTGTTTTAGGCCTATGAACTGCCTAGGCTTGTGAACCCTATTTTTACTCAGACTGCTCCAAGTCTTTAAAAACTTCTCAAAGCCTTCCAAAATAATTTCCATGATGTTATAAGGTATTCAATTCACCTCCATGTTTAATTTTACCCTCCCATTTTGCTCCAAGGTGGTTGGTCCAGTCCTGGGAAGGCCAGTGATAACCCTTCCTAATCGCCAAAAGATAGTATATTTTTGGCACTCCCTAAAATCACATAGGGAGAATGAATATAATTACATAATTCACCTATGGGGATGAGGTTACATTATTTATGAGGTCATTTGGACTGATTAGAAAGACCCAAGGTGTCTTAGAATGATGGGACTTGAAAAAATTAACACTAAGGTATCATTGTCGTGCTCAAAAATTGTCAATTTCCCTGTTACACATTTGGAAGACAACATTATTGAAGGTTCATGTAGAGTATGGTTCGAAATAAAACTTGTTTAGGGTTGACGATTACAAGCATCTAAGAGAATTTTTGAATAATGATGAGGCTTTCCTGATTTTAACCTAATTTTCTTATTCTTGTATATCTATTACAGTAGGTTATTTATGAAGAAAATTTATTTTTTTCCATACACCATGCCAAAAAATTCCGTAATGACTCAGTTCCCTAGAAAGATAAAAATTCATATCTCCCAAACTTGTAGACATAATTAAATGATTCATTCATAGAATTCCTCTTTCCCATGCAACTTTAAGAAGATAGTGAAATCAAATCAAAAGGTTCCACATAATTTTAATGGTATTGAACCCTAGTTTTCTTACCTAAGTTATGATTTTTCAATTTCCCATCACTTAAAGTAGATGGAACAAGCTTAAATTTTGAACATAGAGTCCAAATGAAAAAACTATTATGGTGAAGTTATTTTTGTTGTGGTCCGAGGTTAGGAAGGCAGTTTCTAGAAATAGTAAGTCTCTGGTGCCATCACTTAATACAAATAATAAATTTCCCAAAATATTAAAACCTTTCATGAAATTGAACTCATAAAACAATAGAGATGACAAACTAGGGAATTCAGACTGAAAAGGTAAAAAGTAAAAAAATCAAAATGCAAAAATCAACAATCTAAAAATAGGAAGTGTCCAAGAATGGAAAATAAAAATATTTGAAATTATTCCTAATATGATAGGGGTTCCACAAAGCTAAGTACGAGCAAAAACTTAGTATTTCATAAAATAGCATCTCCTGGACCCCAACCTCGCTAAAACTAAAAATTTAGCATTTTGAGTGTAAAAATTTGTTTTCATCTCCATTTTAGATAATCTTATTACTTTTAATAAACATGAAGTTCAAATTTTACATTCTTGATCCTAATTTGGCTCTATCATCAGAATATTCAAGAGTGGATGATAGTGATGTTACCCACATGGATCTAGAGGATCCCAAGAACTTGATGTTAGGCACACCCAATGAACCTATAGAGGAGAAATTCAATGAGAATATGGTTGTATAAAGTAGGTGGTCATATATTTTTAATACAAGGCACAAAGTTGGTGTCTTCATTTTTGCAAAGCATTATGAGCTAGATGCACGAACCATAAGAGTTGATGATAACTCAGTTCTATAGGTACTCACTACCAAGGCAATCTCCCAATATATGCAAACTCCTATATGTAGCAACATGGTCATCATTACAAAATATTTTTCATCGAGTGAATGGTCTAACACTGATTCATACCTCTAAGGCCTTGCACTGGGGTTGTGGTTAAATTAGGGTATAAATCCTTCTCCTATGCTAAAACCTCTCTCCTGTAGTGAATTTGATGAGGAATTTACAAATGTGATCATCCTCCTAAGCCAACTAATGTGAGAAGAAATGAAAAAATATTTCCATGATTATATGGCCTTGTTCATACTCATCATTATCAAGGGTAGATATATGATATATTGGGGGAAATAATTAGTTACAACTTACATCACAAAATTTTTCAAGTGTTAGTCTCCAATAAGTTTGTAAATACATCATACGTGTTCTATGCCCTTTTAGGAATGAGACCATTCAGGGGTTTGAAACTCACCGAAAACATTTTTCATAAGGATCCTTCATATGATAAATACCCACATCTATTTCGAAAGAAAGTGACTAACATCTTACAAAGGTGAACAATTTGTTCACAATGTTTGTCATAATATTGTCAGAAGGAAACCCTCACTCAAGGTTTTCTCCACAAGAATCTTCTTTAATCAAAAGGTATGGGTCTTACTTCATACAATTTTCAATATTTTTCTACGTATAAGTGTTTGGTTTTGATATTTCTCCATGGAAGCTTCTACAATATCTCAAAGCAATAATATTGTATAGTTAATTCTATGTTAGCATTGTGTTCATGTCAATGGTAATCAAATACATTGAAGGAAGAAAACTATTTATTTCCCCATCTATCTCAAGGTCTTAACTTGCGAAATCAATTATGAGGTTACTAGTGTGGAAGATTCCTTATATCCCTTGAACTTATATTCATATACCTCAGATGAAGACTTAGATATTTGGAGTGATCTGGAGTCATTTAACCTCAATGAATTACATCATATTCCATAGGTTCAAGACTACTGAATGAATTTTGCATACGATTTCAAAGTCGAGAATGATAATACACGAGAATGAAAATTTGGAAAATAAGGATATTCCAGTTTGATTGATGAGGATGGTATGACAAGTTATGGCATAGAGATGTCTAACCTGAATATTACTTAGTGAAAACATCACTCCTTCTATAAGTGTCTTAGAGTATCCCCAAATTGGGGGATATAAATGGGAAAACTAAAGAAGTCATTAGAAGATAAAAAAACGTTCAAAGTGAAAGTAGTAGAATTAGAGGATGATAAAAAAAAAGGTTCCAAAAGAAGGTGAGGACAACAGACATGACCCTATGGTAGATTTAGAGAAAATGGAAATTAATTTGTCTCATCCTACATTCCCCAATCATTCCCAAAGTTTCTCATCCCCACTACTGCATTAGTCCCTCCTGTACAAGATGTCTCATCTCATTCGAACAATAGAGAAAAAAATCATGTCAAATTTTGAGATTTAGACGAATGATATGTTTCCTTGGGTGCATAAAATGATAGAAAAATAATCTCGCATACTATAATAAATGAAATTCCGAATTCTCGATTATAACCTCAATGGTCAAATGAAATAATGGAAAGTTGGCTCAAGTAACTTCATGCTTCTTCAAGTGTTCTTCTAGAAATATTTTTAAGTAGTCCAGTCATAGGTGATTAATCCCATTGAAGAAATGACACGACTAACTATGAGATGAGCATCATCACCACATGCGCATAAGTGGCAAGGGACATCTACATTTTTTCAGAAAATATTCCACTCACCTTCTCACAAGGAATCAAGAGTACAAGGAAAAATTATAAGTTGGAATATCATGTGAAGACACTCACCTCGTATGTTCAAAATTTCATGGATCCAAATGTTTCTTCATCTCTTCCAATTGAATAAGTTAATCCCATCGGTATCTTCGATCCATAGCCCATTCGAAAGACACATGGGTTCACCCTCCATGGGTAAGAAAATGAGAAATGGGTGAATAATATTGTGGAAAAATGGAAAGTGATGCTTCTAGAGATGATTTCATTGTTAAATTACATATGTGTAACAACCACCAAGGTCCGAATGAAAATATATGAGATTGAGAAACAAAATGAACATGGGAACTAAGTGTTTGACTGGTGATGGATATGGGGAGAGCTCATTCTCACATGTTGGTGGATAGAAAGGTATTTGATTCTCCATCTAAGAATTTGTCATAGGTATGGGCTAGAACTCTTGTCACCCAAGTATGATATTATGACCCAAACTCTGGATGATTTGGATTCAAATGAGGAGTTTTCTTCTAAGATATTGGATGACTTCAACACTAAGATACAAAATCTTGGAGTTATTGAATTCAATGAAAACAACTCAACGAATGATTTTTTGAATCCATTTGAGGAAATTGTTAAGAAAGAAGTCGAGTATTCCTTTTCCTTCAATGAGGACATACTAGATTCTCTCTCCGAGATAAGAGAAAAAATATCAAGCACCATAAAGAAACATCAGTTTTGGTTCACTAAATGTAAAAAAATTAATACTAGCTAGGATGGTTGGCTCAAGTCCCTGAGCTAAATTCATATTTATCAAGCCTAGAAAGTTACACCTTTGGTGGCTCTTTATAGAAGAATATTCAAATTAGTGGATATCTTTCCAATGGAACTAGGTAAAGATTCATCAAAGAGAAAATAAAAATTAGAAAGGGTAGTTTCTTCATCGGAGTATTTACATCTCTTCTTATTTTTCTTTTCCATCCCCCTTCCTCTCTTTCTTTCATGTCCTATTTGTTTATTTGGAGGATGTAATTTTCATTTTGTGTTATTAAATTGTATCTTATTCTTTTTAATTGAATACGAGATGGATCATGCGAGAGAAGAGTGAGTGGAAGTGGAGCATAGTCCAAATTTTGAATTTGGTGGAAAGCAAGAAGATTCGTAAACTAGAAGGTTGAGAATATGGGCCGGATGAGACCAAGGGTAAGATGGATGTAATTTTTTTAGTGGAAAGATATAATGGAGCTCCACTTGGTAACTCAAAATCCATGTGGGATAACAAGGTTTTAGGGAAAAAATTAGTGGCTTTTCTAGAGACTTATATTCTGCCCTACATGGGTTATGACAATATCTCTTTGGCAATACTAGGTTTAGTGGTTGAAAGGGATATATATAAAATGAAACATACTACTATTGAAAATATTCCTTAAGGAATTCCTATAATTAATGATTTTTTCAAATGGTCTAACACAAGATGGAAATTGAGGGGTGCCATGGATAAAATTTACTATAGTAACTCTCTTTTTGTGGTTACTCTTTCTCTCAAATAATATGCCACCAATATTCTTGCTAGGGGGCATGGTTCAGAAGCGAGCTCTGTTCGGTCCAGAGTTAGAAGCTTGGATTTAATACCCTATAATCCAAGGTTAGATAATGTCTTGTTTGGGTTTACTTACCAAGTCTCCCTTTATAATACTGGGAACTGGAAATCATTAAAGGAATAGCTAAATCATTTAGGCAGTTTATTTTTGTTAATCCAACTACCCAAGATAAAACAAGATTATTACATGCCCATTTCTATTTCAATGTTTTAATAGATAGAGAAATTTCAATATGTATTACACTTACTTCTAAATGAAGTGAAAAAAATAAGAAATCTACTATGATCCAATCCCTCTATTATGTTTTTCTTGTTTCAAATTGGGTCACAGTTCAAAACCATTCCCTAAATACAATAAGACTAAATCAAATAAGGTGTACCAAGTCACGAAGGAATCAATAATAGAATGGAAGTGGGAAAAAACTAAATGTAATTATGAGAAATATATAAGTCCACCCCCAATCCTATCCCTCTCCGATTAAAATGGATAAGCTGAGTGATCAAGTTCTTGTGCACAATTAAGATATTACCCCCTCCCTCGCTCTTGAGGTGGAGCAGAAAATATAATATGTAGGTGAAATTTAGGCTAATGATCTTTCATATTCTTCATCATAGGTGGAAGTGGAAAAAACCAAAGAGAAAATGGGAGATTATATTGAAACTTTTGGATCATTCCAATAAAATCAATTTTTCAAGACACCTTTGGCATCCTAAGCTTCTTTTCTCGAAACTAGATTCTAGTCCCGTAATAGTTAGAAATATGTTTAATTCTATAGATATTAAGGAAATAGAAACTTTAAATGTTAGGAAGATCCCGGTTGTTACACCTTCATCTCAACCCAAGTAGAATCGAAGAAATCCACCCCAAAGGAAGACTTATTAGGAATTAAATCCAACATGGGATGCCCCACCTTGAGGGAAAAGAGGGATAGAACATCAAATAAGGAAGTTTCTGAAGGAATCCATAGACCCATGGGGGTAATATTTTTAGAATCCAAATCTTAAATTATCATTCTATCTTGGAATATTAGAGGGTTAAATAACCCCAGTAAGCATAGGATTTTAAGATATCTCAAGAAAAATAATAATCTAGATATTCTCATGATCCAAGATACTAAGATGGGTGTCGATACGATTAATTAATTATTTTTTTGGAAATAATTTGTTTGTAGCGGTGTAAATTTTATTCGCTCCTCTAGGGGAGTGGCCAATTTTTGGAGTGGTCTAATAGTGGAAGATGAGGTTTTTCTCCATAGCTAACATCACATGAATATTTTTTTCACTCGATTTGATCTCCAAAAGAAAATGGATATTGTCAAATTTTTATGTCCCTAACTCTTGGAATTGTAGGAAAGAGATTTATAAGGAAGTGACAAATTTTAGAAAAAAATTTAGGGATATGGACTCATTGATAGGAGGTGATTTGAATACACCTTTTCTACCTTCTAATAAAAATAATGGTATTAATTCCTTCTCTCGATAACATGGATGATCTTACAAAATTTATTCATTATAATGGCATTTTTTTATGTGGATCTTAGAGGTATAATTTTTAGATGGTATAAAATAATAGTAGGTAAAGATATTATTTAAATTAAACTAGACACATTTCTTGTCAATTTCCAATGGGTCCAATCTTGGATGTACTCCATGTCTTCTTTTGTTCATACCGGTTTAGATCATAACCCTATTCTTCTCAAGTTTTATAATGCCCAAATAATCAAAGGAATACCCTTTATATTTGAGAATATGTGGACTTTACACCCTGATTTATGTAATAAAATAGAGGAATGGTGGAACATTATGACTAAAGGTAATAACATGTATCAAGTTAGTCTCAAATTAAATAATATCAAAGTGAATATTAAAATATGGAATAAAGAGGTTTTTGGGGATATATTTTTTCAAAAAATCAAAATGGATGAAGAATTGAGAGTTCTTAAAGAGCTCATGGAGTAAGGGGAGTGTAGTTTATAAGAAAAATAATAATAAAAGCTTCTACTTTAAGATCTTCATAATCTTCTCACTAAGGAATAAATATACTGGAAACTAAAATATGGGATAAATTGGCTCAAGGATGGAGACATGAATACTATGTTATTCCATGTCTCAACTACCATTAGAAATAAAAAATCCATAATCTAATAAATCATCAAACCGAATGGTACTCTAGCTACCAAAGAGGGTGAAATCTCATAAACTATCATCAATTACTTTCAGATAGTTTTTTCTAAGGGGTCACAAGATAATAAATGAATTATGGAAAACACTCTTAACCTTTTTGACAAAGTGATAAGTGCTGAGAATAATAGGGATCTTATTGTGACTCCTAGTAAAGAGGAAATTAGAGTTATTATGTTTCTTATGGAAGGAGACAAGTCCTCGGGACTTGATGGCTTCCCGACATTTTTCTTTCAACTATACTGGGATATTATTAAAAATGAGTTGGTGTAAGCTATTCATGACTTCTTTAACTATGGTATGTTTCTTAAAAAGTTTAACCATACCTTTAAATCTCTAATTCCTATAGTTTCGGGGCACAAGTTCTTAAGGAATTCAGGCCTACTATCTTATGTAGTAATCTTTACAAGATCTATTCTAAAATCTTCACATTTAGATTAAAGGAGGTTATCCATAAGGTCAATTCTCCTAACCCTGAAGATTTTTTCCATATAAGGAAAATATTGGACACCATTATAACCATCCATGAAACTATAAATTAAGTAGAAAAATAAAATTGTGAATATTTGATGGTAAAACATGATATGCATAAGGCCTATGATAAAATATCTTGGAATTTTTTAGGTCTTAGCTTTGATAAGACAAGATTTAATCCTAAGGTCATCCAAATGATTTAGTAATGCACATATATCCCCTTATTTCAGTCCTCATTAATGGTAATCCTCAAGGTTTCTTGAAGAATGAAAGATTCTAATGTCAGGGGACCCCATTTCTCCTTTCCTCTACATTATTGTTGCTAAAACCCTTAGCCACATATACCAAAAATCTAAAATGGAGAGAAGATTGATGTGTATCAAAGTGGTTAGTGGGATTGAAAACCTATGCCTACAAAAGTGTGTTGATGATACTTTTATTTTGGGTTAGGCTAATTTTATTAGAGCAATAACCTTCAAAGAAATTATTCAAGACTATGAGGATGTCTCTAGACAACTCATTAACTTCAACAAAATTTCTTTCTTGTTTATAAATTTTAGTCAAAAATTAAAAAAAAGAGATTGGATTATATCCACATATGTAAAATTTAAACATTACCTAAAAGCTATGTAGGGATGCCTCTGCGTGGGAGAAAATTAGAAAAATATACTTGGAATCCAGTTATTGAAAGGTTCTAAAGGAAAATCCTCTTGTAAGGGTGCCCTTTTCACCTAGGCTGACAAAAATTGACTATTTCAAACTTCATTACAAGGGGTTTTCATTTATATAATGTCTATTTTTGGAAATATTGTCAATGTTAGGATGGCTATTGAAAGAATACAAAAAAAATCTTATGGTTTGGTATTGAGGAAAAATCTGAAATCCCTCTTAGCATGGGAGAAAGATACCTGAGCATAAGAAGTATGGAGACTTAGGTATCAAGAATATACATGTCATCAATGAATATCTAATATAAAATATAGGATGGAGATTATACAACTAACAAGGAATTTGGGTGATAATTTTTGAAGAAAAATACATGTAGAATATTGGCAGAATGAAGGATTTTTCTCTGAGGTTGAACTTCCTAAAGGTTCCATATTTTGGAACAATATTTCCCAAACTAGGAATTTTCTCCTTAAGGGTCTACTTTGGAATCTTGGGAATGGAAACAACATTCAATTCTGGGATGATCCTTAGTTCGAAAACATACCTATTGGTAAACTAGAACATTGGGTTTACCTTAAATATTACTACTGTCACAAAAATGTTGATCTTGTAAAAGACTATTGGGTTTTTAACTTGCATGAGCCTTATTGGTTTCCATCTTTCCTTATCCTTGTTATAATGGCTCATAAAGATACTTTTTTGACCTTAATAATAAACTGAGAAACCTCTTCAAACCTAAAATAATAAGAAATGATGAGTTGATATGGACAAAAACTATCTCGGGAAACTATGAATTTAAGTCGGGTTATGCCTTATCATTTGAAGATATTGTTTAGCACAGGGACTGGGATAAAGTTTGGAATAAGCATCTAATTCCTAGGATAAATTTATTCTTTTGAAAATCCATTCAAAATAAAATTCTTAATATTGACAACCTTAGAAGAAGGGATATGCTTGTGATCAATAAATTTACCTTGTGCAATGATGAAGGATAAATGATTTAACATATGTTTATGGAATGTAAATACTATTTCCATATTTTTGTTGTTATCAAAGATGTATTCAATCTCATAATCCCTTTCCTAAGTGACCATTATATTGGATTAATGGTCTTCACCCTTCAAATTTTCCATGATCAAAATGGCTTGGAAATGTGATTTTCCCCATGTTCTCTAGGGAATATGGAAAGAGACGAACAATAGAATATTTCATAATAAATATGCTACATCCTTCAAGTTCGTTAAAGAAATCGACAAATTATGAAGGATAATATCATGATTCTCAAGTATAAATGATTGTAATATTATTCCAAGGAAGAAAAATTATCCTAAAATACTTATAGATTAGTCCTTATAAAGAAGGAAAAAAATCTAAAATGAATAAGGATAGAAAAGGAATAATGTGGAAAATTCAACTAGATGATGGTTTAAGTTAAATTTTGACGAGTCATCTAAATTGAGAGAGGGAAAAGTGGGTGGTGGTGGTTTGATAATAGATCATAAGGGAAACTGCATCAAAGCCTATGCTGGACCTCTTGGGAACCAATCAAATAACTATGCAGAGGCAATGACAGCATTATGGGGTATAAAGATTGCAAGGATTTCATAGATCAAGAAATTGATTATCGAAGGTGACTCCCTCATGATAATTAAGGCCTTAGAAGGGAAAATAAAAGTTGGATGGAGCATTAAAAATATTATTAAGGAGGCCAAAAACATGATTGAATCCTTTGATGTGGCAGCCTATTAACCACATCTTTAGGGAGGGTAACACATGTGTAGACAACCTGGATAAAAATATGATGATATGGAGGAATGGTTAGAGTGGGATGGCCACATACCATGGATCCAAATATATTACCTCATTAATAATGATAAGATAAAGAAAGATTAGTTTCTATAATTACAAGATTTTGCCTGGAATAATATCTCGAACATTCCTAGTGGCAGTAGGCTAGTTTTCCCTTAATATTTTTAGGAAAGAAGACCTTAAGAGGTATTTGAATAAAATTGTTACAAATAGTTATAGAAACATGGGGAGGATGAGTTAGTGTAGATCCCACTTCTTATCATGCCATTAAATAGGATGCAATGGTATGTCGGTTGCTTGCTCAAAAGAGGTAGTTTCTCTAAATACATCAAATGGATGAAAGGTAATTACCCCTCTCTTTATCTTGAATTTGGTCAAGTATGGGACAATGATAGATTTTTGATTAGGGGCATGGAAATTTTTGTGACTAAAAAAATTCATTTTTGAGGCTACTTGGTTTTCCCAAGGATGGGCTTAAACTCTTTAAAGGTAATAAACATAGAAATCACAATATTGCCACTTTCTTTGTAAAAAAATGAAAGAGTCAATTTGTTTTGTGATCTTACAACTAGAAACTACCTCCCCGATACATGGGTGGATGTGTGCAAACTTTTGAAGAAATATATTATTCTTAAAGGAAAATTCAGCAAAATATTCACACGCCACTTATCTATCCTTAATTACTTTAATAGGAATTAGTCTATGAGATTAACCTTCTTTCTTATGAGATCCCTTACCATGTCTATGTCCTATTTTAAGGAGGAAAACATTGACACACTCTTACATCACAAGTATCATTCTATTTATTTTCCATAATGGTAAACATATCTTACCTCCCCAACCCCAATCCACTAGATCATTTTATGAAAACCTATACAATAGAATGAGAAACCTAAACTAAAAGGGTCCTATGGAGGGAAACATTGAAGGTGAGGCATTGGAGGTTTTTTCTAACTTGGAAAACATGGGAATATTTTAAGGGTAAGATAATAAGAGAAGACAATCTCATTAATATCCATAGGGAAGCTCGCTATGCTAGTATGGAGGTGTCTATCGATACCTTTCTTAAGGTTACCAAGGACCTGGTTTAAGAAATGAAATAATTCCATAGGAAAGTGACTATCTAGATTAAGATAACTAAAAGGTTGAAAGTTGAGCTTATCATGCAAGAACAAAGGGTTTATGTCATCCAAGATCAAATTTCTAGACTCAAAACTCTCAATAATAGTATGCACCTAATCCTTAACATCTTGGAAGAAGAGGAGAATGAAATTGGTGGAAAAGAGGGTGATCACCAGGTGATGGCTCATAATGTGGATGTTTAGAACCTGAGGCCAAGTTACGGAACCAGGAGTCATAAAAGGGAAATATTACCGAATTTAGGTTAACTATTTCTTTGGTCTATTTTTCCATGTGTCCTTTTTTTGTTAGGTCTTTCTCTAGTTTTTTATTTTTAAAAATATGTATTAATGATAGCCTTTTCCTTGTATTTAACTGGGTTTCTATTTCTGCCAAGTTTTTTTGTCTAATTCTGGCCTTGTATCCTTGGAGGGTAGGTTTTCTTCCCTATTTTATCTTGTTTTGCTATGTACGGTAAATTTTTGGGTCCCATTAAAACTAACTTATTTACCTAATAAAAAATAATTCACCCATAATAAATAAAAATGTGACTTAATTTCATTCCTAGGAATACAAAGAGTCACATGTTTTAAAAGAAAAATAAAAGGTCATGTGGGGGTAGTGAAGATTCTTCCGAAATCTATATAGTAATGACCTCGTCATCCCAAGGGGTTGTCAATTTTTTTTTTCATGAGTAGATAACTACCAAGAATAAGAAAAAGATATCAATTTATTCCTTTCACCTTCTCATATGTTTTCATACATCTCTTTTATTATACATCTTTGCAAATATGTCAATAAAGAAAGGAGTTTCAACATTTTTGGATGAGTGAATAAGTGGATTTTTATGTTCAATATTTCATCTTATATTAGTATAACTAGAAAGGTTTTTATTCTTTCCCAAATTGTGTGTGTTGATATCTCGTGTTAATCCTTATAATAATATGAAATTTTCCTACTTACAGTATTGATATATCTCCTAATTTCTCACTCCCACTTTCCCACCTTCCTATAAATTTCCTCCTTGTAATAAATTTCAAGCTCTATCACAGTGTAGTGGACTATTCTTTTTTAATCCCTAGCCTCTAGGCCAACAACAAATTTATTTTTTCATTTCAAATACAATGATGGGTCTTCTCATTTAAGAAGGTGGATCTAGTGCCAAAGCATTAGCAAAAAAACATGTAATTTTTCCCATCAAGAAATTATTTTGCCAACTTTTTTAAGCACCCACCGTGGGGTCAATCTTGATGTTATTTCCCACAATATATTCTGTAAAATACAAAAATATATATATACTCCTAAAAATCTAAAATTATCAATTTGAAAAGTCACTTTGAGCCTTATGTCTTCTACCAATTTTTATTCCTAGTAAGCCCCTAGTCTTGAGACCCACACTCCTTTTCCATATCCAAGAATATATTACATCAGACTTGAGGGAGGTTGTTTGGAATAACTGGGAAAAATTTTCTCATTACTTCATTACTACAAGAGTGTTAGATTCTGAATAAAAATGTAGAGGATTTAGAAAGGGAGAGACAAACTCGAGTTTAATAAAGGAGATATTGATAAAAAAATTATTTGAGTTGATATAAAGATTACAAATCTGGTTGATAATCGATACACTGGATCTCGAGAGAAAAAGAGGAAACCTTGATCCTTTATTCAAATAACTCTGGAGATGAAAAGAGAAAATAAACAATTCTCATTTTCTCTCCTTCACGTGGTGTCACATTGACAAATCTAGTGGTTCCTAAGATCGTGATCACACCCCTAATTCTTGATCTCCTGTTTTTCCAATTTATCTAAATATATTAGATATACGATTCCCAAAACTTATAAAATACTTTTTATATTTTTTTAAAGTACAAGAAAAAGAATACACAAAGGAAAATGTTGAATAAGAAGTAAGAATGATAGACGAAAGAGTGATACCTCCCAAATTATGAAATGCGGAAGAAACACAGTCCACTTACCTCATTTGCTCAAATCCATGAATTACTAAAGGGATCTCATAATATTTTTCCTAAATTTAAAGGAGACAACACACAACTCTCAAAATAACATGTATCAACATTCATCACAACATGTGGTTTATTAGGAGTTGATCACAAAGATGTTACAATAAGGTTGTTTATAGAATATTTGAAAGATAAAGTAGTAGAGTGGTTATATCTCCTATCAACTAGATAAATCACTAGTTGGAAGGACATCAAGACAAATTTTGAAGAAATATTCAAATATAAAGAATACTATCAAGATTGCTTAGCTCAATTAGTTCAGATGAAGAAGGAATCCAATGAGACTATGAGGGAGTTTTTAAATCATTAAAAACGTTGATCTAAAGGAAACCCTTTAAAGTTATGCCCTCCGATGAAAACGTGAAGGGATTCTTCATAAATGGACAAATGTATGAGGTATGATTTATTTTCTAAATATATTTACCTAGGAATCTTATATAATATCAAGACTATGATATTGAAATAGAGGATGATCTAATTCTATTTAGGAAAGTAAAAATATGGAAATAGAAAACAAAAAGGTCAAATTTCCAATTCTTCATCTGAGACCCCCTAGTTCGTAAATTGGTGAATGATGTGGTAGAAATCAAGAAACAACATGCAAAAATTACCTTTAGGGATGCTACAAAAATAATAACCTTCCAAATACACAAAGGATTGGTCAGCCACCTTGCATACTTTTTCTAGAGAAACCTCCAATGAACATAGATTATGAGGTGAAAGAAGAAGAAGAAGAAGAGAATAAAGATGACAATGTTCTTGAAATTGAAGAAGTAGAATATGTTGTAAGCATTGGTTTATTTGAATATTCTTTAGAGAAGATGAGGAGGAGGAGGAAGTACCAAGTTTTTCATGTGCACTATTTACTCACTCTCAATCTCGAAATGGAGCTCCATCCACTATGGTTGTTATGAAAAATAATAAAAATATGATCCTCAAGTGGAAAGTCCAAAAAAAAAAATTAAAAGTTGATCTCTTCTTCCACCTTCAATGGAATCTGAAAAGGAGAAACTAGACCCAGTAGTAAAAAAGAAACAAGCTACCATGTCAACTAAGTCTTCTAACATCTCTTTTGTTAAATAATCAATAAAAATCCACCACTCCTTCTCAGCAGCTACTTCATCCACTAAAAATATTGAAACTTCCAAATTATCCCCTCCTTCACCTTGTAAAACATCTTATTTTCTAGTAACATCAAGTTTATCCACCTCTAATCTGTTAGATATCATTAAACATGAGAACAAGTGTAAAGTTATGATTTATGAATCTAAATTTTTGCAAACACACTTGGAGTAGTTTGAGAGGATTTTCAGCTATATCAAAGGGGGTAACAAAAATCCTAATGATACATATTCCATTTCCAAAGGTTTACTACTAACACCACCCACCCATCCAACACAAAACATGTTTACATTGAGTGCATCCAAAAATAAGAATTTATAACCATTCTACCATTCCCTCTTGATTAAAGGCTGCTAATGAATAATTACATAAGACTTGGGTGCATCATATAATGTAATGCCTATAAAATTTTCTAATTCCCTAGGACTTACCATGACACGATCAACTGAATCTTGCTATTCCATGGAGTCTAAAGAGGTCTTGCTAGTATAAAGAATCAAATATGTTCAACTATCCTTGTGGATTTCCTAGACAAGAAGGTTTTACTAACCATTTTTGGTGGCAAAAATACTAACATAATTTTGCATGTTGTTGAGTAGGAGTTTCTACAAAGACTTGGGTGGAAAGATACAAACGAATTGGTCCTCTAACCATTCGGTGAAAGGTGAAATGAATAATCTATTTCCCATGTGAAAGATGAATTATACCATCTTAAAATCCAAAGATCCAAAAGTTCTCATTTTATTTCAAGATAGTGGATTGGGTAAGTACTTCATTAATTCCAAAAGAGACGAGAATATTATTTTCCTTATATAAGATAAAGAAGACCCATTATGGATAATAAAATTCAATGTAATCCATTTTAATACAAGATCTAGAGCCATAATTGTTCTAAATTCTCTGTCAGGTGAGTCACTCCCATTTGCTTACAAATTACATTTTTAAAAATAACAATAATACTACAAAATATGAAGCCCTTCTTCTAGGGATAGATGTTCCCAAATAAAAGGGTATCATGAAACTCAAGTGTCTTGTGATGTTGAGGTGATATTCAAGCAGATGAGGAATTAATATCAGGTCAAGAACCTAAGGATAAAACATTAGACGAACCATGTATGGGAATGAAATGAATATTTTTATCTTATTCAATTCAAGTTTTCCCTGTGAGAAAAATGAGAAATCCGAATCTCTTGCAGTTTCATATTTTTGATGACTTTACACCCATCCTTCAAGAAGGAAAAAGTGATTGTTAAAATGCTATTTACACCGAGTGTACACGATAATGTAAATCACTAATAGTTATTAAATTACAATAGTTAACTACTCTCTTTCTTGGAGAAAATAGGTAACTTCAACAACCTTTTCTATGAGGGAAGTGATAATCTAAACCGGAAGTCTATGTTTCGCTCGGAATGTTTCAACACGGGAATAGAGTTGCTTCTATCCTTTCATTCCTTTTAGAAAGCAGAGATAAGGGTTAGGGCTAGGAGGAATACTTGTTGAATGTCGAGATGGTGTGCGCGTCACCGTAGAGAAAGATCAGTGACTGCGAAGCACTCCTTTTGTCTTGGAAGGACTACCGCAAATAAGAACACAAGACCACAAGATTTTGATTAGACAATAAATGAGGAAACGCCTTGGGCAGAAATATAAAAATTTCTTTGAAGGTGGTGAGTTTCCCTGCTAATATGAATTAACACCAAAGACTGTAAAATATCAATTAAGTTGCTTTGTTGAAACAGGTAGGGGAAAGGCTGATTTCTGGTTTTGAACCACAATAACCGATGCCGGTTACTGATAACCGATATCGGTAGGGTCTAGGATCTGTGGGTTAGTTGTGTTGTGGGGTGGTTGTTGTTGTAGGGTAGCTGTGTTGTTTGTAAGGCTAGTATATGGGTGATATTAGGTAATGAGGTGATGAGAAGTAAATGAAGGATAGTTAGATGTAATATGTTGCCAGGAGTAGTGGATCTAGGAATGGATTTGTGAGGACTGTGATTCAAAAGTCTAAGAAGTATTATTAAAAGGACATGCAAGATGTAACTTACTGGTTATTGATGAAGATGCAGGTCCAAGAACTCTGATGACAAAGCGAGTAATCGAGGTAGGATGGCACGACACACGAGAAGATGAGATATCTCCCTCCCGATGATCGGTGAGTATCACGGGGCTCAGTATCCGATTGCGAGTCTTGGGCTTGATTTCCTTTCTGCAAACTCTTCTTGTCTCTTCACTTGTCTCTGCTCGGCCCAAGTAAAGATCCAGATTCTCTTGATTGCTCCCGATGCTCTCTCTCGATCCAAAAATCCTTCGACATCTCATTTTTGGTTTGGGAGCCCATTTACGAGGAAGGCGATGGCGGTTACGTAACCGACGGCGGTCGAGTAGGAACCAGTATCGGTAAGGAAAAAGTAGGCTATTTTTAGTAAAATAACCCACTTTCCCTGCTTTTCTCCCGAGAGATTAGTTGCGGGCTTGGTCAAGTGACTAGAAGGTCGGTTTGGGTGCGAGAAAGGGTCATTAGTCATGGGTGTAGGTGTGGACCAAGTTATAGGTCTTAATTAGGTTAGTTTAGGGTTAGGACTAGGTCATGATGAGGTGGCAAAATGAGGTGGCAGGTAAGGTGATGTGGATTTATCAATTATAAGGTAATTAATAAATAATTGTGTAAGGTTTAGGTGATGAGGTTAGGTTGTGAAATGAGATGCGGGTCACAAGGGGTCGTAAGACACAAATTTGGTGTCTACATTAGCCCCTTATTGTCGTGTAGCTTGTTTTGTAAAGCTGCACGGACAATAATATGAAGTGGTTTCTCCTGTTAAGGGTATAGGTAATCCCCCTCAAATCTATCACAGATTGAGAGAACTTGAAATCAGGGATAGGGTTGATAAAGGGTAAATGGTGTAGAGATGATGGGGAAAAGGTGGGGTAAGTCCAAGGAAGCAGACGCACGTTGAAATGCAATAGTGCGACTAGGGTACATGATTTGATGAGCAAACCAGCAATGCATAGGCAAAGGTCGATAGTTTATCCAAACAAGGGTGATATAATCCTGGTATCCAAGGCATAGGAAGTAGCTCCAGGGTATATAACAGGTAAGGTACAAGAATGTTTAGGCATGTTAAAGTGCAAATGGTTGGTTTGGTTGAGATAAACGTCACGGTCTAGGTCTAGGCAAAGTTGGTCGACAGATCAAGTCAGGGACCCTAATCATGCTAAAACATGAACAGGTGAGCTCGATGGAACAAAAAGCTACATGATGGGTGGATAAAAGTGTATGTTGTTGATGTTGGGTAAGGTATTGAAGTGATACGGCCGTGGGTCGGGCCGGATGGGTAGGGTGAGGCTTTGGGTCGGGCCGGATAGGTAGGTTGAGGCCTTGGGTCGGGCCGGATGGTTAGGGTGAGGCCTTGGGTCGGGCCGGATAGGTAGGTTGAGGCCTTGGGTCGAGGCCAAGTTGTTGGGTTACGGCCTTGGGTCGGGCCAAATGGTTAGGGTGAGGCCTTGGGTCGGGCCGGATAGGTAGGTTGAGGCCTTGGGTCGGGCCAAGTTGTTGGGTGGCGGCCTTGGGTTGGGCCAAATGGTTAGGGTGAGGCCTTGGGTCGGGCCGGATAGGTAGGTTGAGGCCTTGGGTCGGGCCAAGTTGTTGGGTGGCGGCCTTGGGTCGGGCCAAATGGTTAGGGTGAGGCCTTGGGTCGGGCCGGATAGGTAGGTTGAGGCCTTGGGTCGGGCCAAGTTGTTGGGTTGCGGCCTTGGGTCGGGCCAAATGGTTAGGGTGAGGCCTTGGGTCGGGCCGGATAGGTAGGTTGAGGCCTTGGGTCGGGCCAAGTTGTTGGGTTGCGGCCTTGGGTCGGGCCAAATGGTTAGGGTGAGGCCTTAGGTCGGGCCGGATAGTACGTTGAGGCCTTGGGTCGGGCCAAGTTGTTGGGTTGCGGCCTTGGGTCGGGCAAATGGTTAGGGTGAGGCCTTGGGTCGGGCCGGATAGGTGAACAAATGGTGTTCAACAAAGGTGGATATAGGTGATGTTGGGAGAAAGGGCGATTAGTAAATAGGGGCAGAAAGTTGGGTGAATAAAGAAAAAACTGGTATCGGTTAGCTATGACCGTAAGTACGGTTAGGTAACCGATGCGGTTCCTTAGGCACGATTTGCTGGTGTCGGTTCTATGTTAAAAACCTATAAAAAGAAAAATGCGGCCTATCATTGTCACATTTCTAATTTGAAAACTGATTTGGGGTGTCTGAGGTGGAATAGTGATATTGGTGCATTTGTTGGCTGAGGTGGCACTAGTTGAGTGGAGAAGTGAGTTGATTGGTGGGCCCGAGTGAGTAGCAGAGCAACTGATTGATTGGTAGAGGACCCAGAAAGCGAGAGTTTGAGCCATGGCATAGCCGGGAGGAGCGGAGGAGGTCTTTGGACCATTTGGACCACCACCACCTATCCTACCATGACGATGTGTCGTCGTGCAGTAGGTTTGAAACCCTTCATTATGTGAATTTAATGGTATTATGTTGTATTTGGGATTCGGGTAGGAATCTTAGATTTGGAGAAAATAATGAATAAATGGAAGTTATATGAAAAGAGGAAAGGGTAGATAGGCTAAATAGGCCAAGGCGGTTGGGTGGGTAGGTTTTTAGGGTGTTTGGGTGGGTATGTAGGGAGAAATAGGAAAAAAAAATGAATTGGGTAGCCGCGCGGGTTCGGCTCGGTAATTTTACAATGATGACCGATGTCGGTCACTAAGCGACCGGCATCGGTCCAGAAAATCTAGGGGCAGGGTTGATCGGTGGTGACCGGTGTCGGTCGGTAGTTGACCGGCGTCGGTGGAGAGGAGACCGGGGTCGGTTATGGGTGACCGGTACCGGTTCGTAGTGATTTGTAGTTATTTTGGTTGGTTTGGGTTATGTTTTGGTGTTGAATTGTTGGTTGTGGTTTAGGTGTTGTGAGTATGGTTTTGGGATGGGGTAGGGGTGTTTTGGTATGATTTAAGTTGTGTCGATTGTTGGATTTGGTTGTTTGGGTATCGTTTCGGTTTCGTGGTAGTATGATGTGGGTTGTTTGTTTGGGTGTGAAGAGGGAGGGGGATATTGTAGAAGATAGGTGGGTAGAGGGGTGTGTTAGAGAGTCGGGGTGTGGTCGGGGGATAAAAGGGGGTATAGAGGGTAAAGTAGATGTTGTGATAAAGAGTAGGGCTAATGTAGTGGGTTGGTTTTGCAGGCACGTCAGCAGCTGACGATGCGGGACAGGATGCCCCCACTGTTGAGCCGGATGCGACCACATGTGTCCGCAGCACACTGGGCTATCATGCGCGAGGTGGGACTCGGCGGAGTCCAGCGATACAGAGCGATCGACAGAGATCATAGTTTGATGGTTGCCCTCATCGAGAGATGGGATCCGGTGACCAATGTGTTCCATCTCCCGACTGGAGAGATGACCATCACATTGGAGGATGTGTATCGCATCCTTCGATTACCTATCGATGGAGAGGCAGTCTTTCAGGTGGATGCAGAGATAGCCATGGATAGCATCCTACGAGTTTTGGGGATGCGGCGCGCTATTGACAAATCACAGTGTGAGTATTGGGTATGGGGATATGTATGCGTGCTTGCGACATGAGACATGGCTTGCCGTGTTGATGATGATCGGGATCACACCGCCGCCTCCCAAACTCGAGAGGAGGCCGCTTTCCACGGGCCTTGATGGGGGTGCTACATGAGATGGTGGAGGAGCACACATGTTATGCTTGGGTACCAATATATACAGTGCGATTATATAGAGAGCTGTGGGGCTATCGCCGGATGAGGTGATTTGGGATTTGTTCGACATTTTTGCTTCATTGTTGGGCATATGAGCACATCATATGCATTAGACCAGTAGGATTACCCAGCAGCCAGGGCCATAGGTCATATATAGATACGGCTTTCCAGAGGTGGTTGGGGGTCGTGGGGCCACGCCACAGCGTGCTTGCGAGGCGGGGCGTCGCTTATTACGAGCATTTATTAGAGGGCAGCAATGCGAGATATTGTATGGAGACCGTATAGAGGTCATCACCCCCGTGGAGGAGCTCGAGGACGGATTGCGCAGTGGATCCAGTACACATTATGGATAGCGGGACAGAGGCCGGGAGAGTATGAGAGGATACCCCTGGAGAGGGTACGTAGGTAGATGGGGCTACGACAGGATGAGCCCCCTCGCTTCCCTCAGTACCGGAGGGATGATGTAGAGGCCCCACTGCCTGCACCACAGCCCGTGGATCCAGATTGGGTTGCTGAGAGGCCTGCCGATGACACTGTAGATGATGCTGGGTGCACAGGCACATTTTTGGTTTGGTGGGCCGGAGAGAGAGCTGTGAGGATAGCACAGCCCGCATACGCCGAGACTTAGCAGCGGTGCTGTTAGGCTAGACCAGAGAGGATCAGCTCGAGGGAGTGCACGGTTATTACAGGGGCAGCTTGCTATGGCATAGGCACAAATAGGTGTTTTACGAGGGCGGCTATCCCGAGCTCAGAACAGTACAGCACACGGCACCACCACCGGCGATGCACGGCCACGGCCCAGCACAGTAATGCACAGTACCACCACCACCAGAATGCACAGCCAGTATAGGTACCACCACAACCACAGCACCACCGCAGCACCAAAGCACGAGCACGGGGCAGCCTTTGGTAGTAGGTGTCAGGGGACCAGCCCCAGCACCTACGGTGGCTCGAGAGCGTTACATGGAGGCTAGAGCGGAGGCCCGATACTATCAGGATATTCTTGATGGTACCGGGGCTGATTATCAGCCCTATGCGGCACATAGAGCAGAGACCTCTCGGAGCCAGAGGTCTCAGGGAGGTGCAGCCACAGCTGGTGGGTCCATCACAGGTAGGAGGCGAGAGGTAGGATAGGGACCAGCAGGCAGACAGGCAGAGGGAGGTGGAGAGAGCTGAGGGGTCCCTGCACATTTTGTATATTGGACATGGGCACCGGTCTGCGAACCGGTTGTGTTGATAGAGGCCTGCGTGCCTATTTATTCATTTATTCATTCATTTATTTATCATATATACCGAAACTGCAAGCCGAGTACAGAGTTATCTGATTAATACTGGCTGCTGCGAGCGAGCGAAAGTATGTTTTTGATATGAGAGACCGGCCTGCGAGCCGAGTCGAGATTATTGATAGTTATTGCGGCCTGCACGCCGGCTTTGTTGTATTATGAGATCACAGAGGCCCCGATGCAGGGCACATTGTATATTTGAAACCTTGTATATATATATAGATATGATGTTTTGATCCACATGCTGTGTTTAAAAATGCGTTAAATGTTTTGTCGATGGTTTGTGATATTTGATGTATGATGAGTTGGATTTACATGGTGTTATATATTAATGATGTTGATGTCTTTTGTTGATGGGATGTATGTAGATATAAATGATGAGTTTAATTGACATGTTGTATTATGAAATGTTGTATGTTTTGTCGCTGATTTTATGAAAATGTATGTATGTAGCTGTTAAGTTGGATCAAATGGTATATAGATTAATGGTTTTGATATCGTTTTTGATGATTTGTTTGTTTTGGTAATGTAGATAGATGATATGGATGAAATCGTAATGAGATGTGGATTTGATGAAAAGATTATAGCTATCGGTGTTGGTATGCAGGAAAAAGAGGTGGGCGCCTCCAAAAATTAGATAAAAAATAAAGAAAAGGACTATGTTTTGAAAAAGGTGGGTATGTGACCGACGTCGGTTAGCTAACCGATGTCGGTATAGTATAGACCGATATCGGTTAGGTAACCGATACCGGTTATTCCAAAATGAGATTTTTCTAAAAATAGAAAAGCGTAGGTGGCAACTGAAGTTCTTATTTTGAGAGGCATGCAAGATGTTAAATACGTGAATGCGTAACGCTTTGTTTAAACTTGGCGAGACAAGTAATTGCATGAGAGATTTGAGTGATAAGGAGGAAAGAGATAGGTAACGTGATTGTGGGCTGAGATCAAGAAGATAGAAATCCAAGCTATATTTGAAGAGGGTGGTGAGCATGGCTGAACGAGGAGAAGCATCCAGCAGGCATGGACGAGAGGGAAGACAAGTTCCACCGCAAGTGCTTTGCAGCCCAAGAGGTAAATGATTTGGTTGTAATTTGGTGTTTGCATGTTTTGTGAATAGGAGGAGGGAGATTAAGTGGGTAGATATGAGAAAGAAAACGTGATAGCAAGGGTTATAGGTGAGGTGAGTGTTATGGGGTAGGTAATCGGGGTTTGGGTATATGCATGTATACGAGAGAGGAATAAATGATCAATTTATTGTCGTAGGTGGTTATTTAGGCAAGGTGTATGTAAGTGGCATGTGGCCGATAGCGAGTTAGGGATAACGGTATCGGTTCGAACGGGCTACGGTTATTTATAACCGATCCGATTCTTTGGAGGAATTTCGAGAATGTGAAAAAAACCTTTAGGGATTCGATGGATTAAATGGTTATTTGTTGTTGTGACGCATGTAGGCAGAGGTAGGGCCGAGGATGAATGATAGTGTACCAGCGCTGTTGTCACGAATCCGAGCGGATGTAACACCAGCTGAATGGACATTGATAAATCATTTGGGGTTAAGTGGAATCCGCTATTATTCACGAATCGCACATAACCATGCTATGTTGCAGGCGTTAATTGAAAGATGGAATCCAGAGAAGAATACCTTCTATCTGCCAACAGGGGAGATGACAGTAACATTGGAAGATGTGTTCCGTATTTTGAGACTCCCTATTACAGGAAAACCAGTATATCAGGCATTACCTAGCGGCGCAGGGGAGCGATAACAAAGCGAGTATTTGGTCCATATGCACGAGATTTGACACAGTGAGGTTTGTCATTCACATATGGGATAATGTATGCAGCACACCCTGAGGAGACAAGGTTAGCAGTGATATTAATGATAGCGGTAGGGTATTATGCATTGCCGAGGGCGGATGGGGGAAGGTTTCCAAAAGCATTAATGTGTGTTATTTGGGAGATGATAGAGAGGAACGTGACTTTTGCATGAGCACTGCATATTTGGCGGAGCTATGCAGGGGTTTATGGGCTTGTAGGTGAAATCACAGGACGACACTGGATTGTTCATACTTATTACACTATTGGGCCTATGAGCACATTGTTTGTGTGCGACCAATAGGCCGACCCATCAGATCGGAGAGACAGATACGAGAGGTTGGGATTCAGACGATGGGTCCAGACAGAACAAGAGGTAAGATCCCAGGCCGTGACAGGTGACATTGAGTATTATAGGTAGGTATGGGAGAGGGTGACGATTGCGGATATCTGTTGGAGGCCTTACGGGAACTATATGGTAACAGAGAACATAGCTGAGGAGTTGAGGGGTGTAGAGCGATTGAGGTGGATCGCAGGCACGAGACGAGTGAGTATGAGAGGATTCCTCTAGATCACGTGCGGCGACAATTTGGATTTGTGCAGGATATACCCCTGGCTTATAGACCATATATGAGGATCGACGCCGAGGCAACATTCTCACCTCCCCGGCCAACACCTCCAGAAGGGCCAAAGGAGATAGCAGCCCGATCGCGGGAGGTAATGGATGCGAGGCAGCGAGAGTCCTATAGGTTATGGTGGGTAGCGAGCTACGAGGTGTACGTGATCGCCCGACATAGTTTGTGATTACAGCGAGAGAGATCGTCTGCGAGTTTAGTTCATTAGCTCAAAGCGAGATGAATGAGACAAGAGGATTGTTAGCGATTACTGAGTCACAGCAGAGAGAGACTAGAGGCTGGATTCCTCCATGCGAGAGGGCGTATTCATATGTTACAGGAGAGATTGGCAAATCAATGGGCGGTACCAATAGCCGTGGTACCTTTGAGGACGGAGAGGCCCGGCGAGAGGCGTCGACGATCACGACCATCTCCTGGGTCGGGATGAGTCATGAGGGTCTAAGTAAATGTTATCGAGGTATAAGAATAAATAAGGATGCCGACCTGCGTGTCGATGATAGAGAAGACGTATTTGTTTAACATCTAAATAAAACTAAATATGTATGTTGATTTGAGTTATGATAATAATAAGAATGTTTACGTTGTGATTTTTGGTGTTTTGAAAAAGGATAAAGAGGAATGTGATTAAATAGAAATACACAAAAATATTTATATTTACCACACATGATAGGTTATGGTAGGGGATGGTCGAGCTAACCTTGGGAGACCCCATGTCTCCGAAGTCTTTGCCTATATAGCCCATTGCACAAAGCAAGGAGGGGCCTCGGCCGATGTAGTTCTCCCTTAGGTCCAGGGGAGAGGTGAATTTAGGCAATTTGGTACGGTTTAGGCAATTGGTTGGTTGGTAAAAATATTGATATTAATATTGGTAAGGTAAGGTTGTTGGTGTTGGTAATGAATTGGTGATGTTGTAAAAGGTATAAGGAAGCGAAATTTATCCTACCCAAGTAGAAGGGAACCATGTCTGATTAAGATCAACACACAATCCTAGATGCGAGGCAAAGAGGAAAGAGTTCTCCATAGGTGAAAAGAGCTAAACAAACCACACAACGTAGAAACGAGCTTGAAGCCCTAGGTGCATGCATGAGGCGAGAAGTCAATACGTGAAAAGAGTTGTATGATCACAATATATCGAGTGTACGTCACGTCCCTTGAGTTGAAACAAATGGTGAGGTGAGGTGGATGGTATAGCTGAGGTACAGAGAACTTGTTACAAAGTGAGTGTTTTGATGAAAGAGAACCTACCCTAAATAGACAAGTCCATGACTCAAAATTTCTTTTGAATGAGGCTTTTATTGTACTTGAATATAGGACCGATCGATGTGGGAAGTCTCTCTGAGGATATTGATTGTACTATTCTTGAGGTCTTCACAAAGTGATCAATGCGAGAAGCTTCGATAAAGGCTGGTGTATGTATAGCTGTCCTTCGAGGGAGCAGTCTATTTATAGTAGCAGATATGATTTTAGTGCATAGCTGTCCTTCGAGGGAGCAGTCTATATATAATAGCAGCAATAGTTTGGCATATAGCTGTCCTTCGAGGGAGCAGTCTATATATAATGTAGATAGCTAGATGTCCTTTTGACGTGAAGCATCTAGGTTTGTAGGAAGTTTGACTCAAGAAAATCCCATAAGAATACGGCTTATTTTAATACTTTGAAGTCATGGACTAGACTAAAAAGGGAAGGCATTGCTGAGGTGAAGTGAGAATCAAACTATGTGAGCTTGATTTTTATTATGAGGTGTAGGAAACAAAGTGTATGTGGTGGTAAGTGAGCTCAAGGGACGAGCGACAGGTAGATAAGAAGTGATATAACACTAAATTCAATAGTAGAATGGTCAAAGATGCAAGGCATTAAGGGGTTCAGGCTCAGGTTTACCATTAAGCGAAGCTAAACGATAAGTGCCTGATCCATAAGTGTGAGTGATTATATAAGGCCCAATCCAATTAGGAGCAAATTTTCCACGTTTTCTCTTTTCTAGTTTGGTTACATGTTGATTCTCTTTGAGGACAAGATCACCAACCTTAAAGGTACGCTCATGAAGTCGCTTATCATAAGCACGCTTGATACGTTTTTGATAGATTTGGAGGTGATCAAAGAGCGTAAGACGACGCTCATCAAGAAGCTCCAATTGAGCTAACCGCTCTTGGTGGAAATCATCGTTGGTGAGAATATCCTGAAGAGATATTCTAAGGGAGGTATTTGTACTTCAAGAGGCGGGACAGCCTTGGTACCATATACCAAAGAAAAGGTGTGGCATTAGTGGAGTACGAATGCTATACGATAATCCCAAAGGGAAAAGGGGATGTGATCGTGCCAATTTCTTCCGGATTCATTGACAACTTTCATAAGGATTTTGGTTAGGGTTTTATTAGAGGATTCAGCTTGTCCATTTGCTTGTGGATAGTAGGGTGATGAGAAGCTGAGTTTGATACCAAAGTTGTCGCAAAGTCCTGCAACAACTTGCTTTTGAAAGATTTTACATTATCTCTTATCGGGCGATGAGGAACACCAAAAGCAGAGATAATGTGGTGGTTAACGAACTCTTCAATTTTTTTCTTTTTAGTTGAAATGAGAGAAATAGCCTCCACCCATTTTGTGTAATATTCGGTTCTTTGTGATAATCCATCGGTGACGTTGCGAAGAGGATGCATGAATCTCACCAATAAGGTCTAAACCCCCATTGTGAGATAGGCCAAAGATTTCGGGCGACTTGTAGCGGGTGGCTAGGAGTATGTTGAAGGTTGGCATGTTGTTGACACATAACACAACGCTTAACATATTCGTAGCAATTGTTATTGAGAGTAGGCCAATAATAACCTAGGCAAAGGATTCGTTTGGCCACGGCAAGGCCGCTAAAATGTCCGCCACAAATACCGTCATGGACTTGTTGGATGGTATGGGTGACCTCTGCACCAATGAGACATCGAAGGAGGATGCCATCAAAGCCACGTTTATAAAGGAGTCCCCCCATAATGACATAACGAGAAACATGTTTAAGAAACACGCATTTTCCGTTACTAAAGGTCGGTGGGAGAACAGAGGTTGTAAGGTAGTCGTGAAATTGGTGGTACCAGTTATCCTGCGAATTAGTAGACACATTATTTATCGTACAAACAACCGGGGCTGAATAAGATGGGGCAAAGAGTTGTTGGACCAAGATGAAAATGTCAGAGTCAGTTGATGAAGCTGGAATTTGCGAGGCCAAGCAAGCCATAGTATCCACAAATTTGTTAGTGGAGCGGGGAATGGTTTGGATAGAATAGTGAGTAAATAAGGCTAGAAGTGAATCCACATAGTGTTTGTACTTTTGAAGTTCCTCATTTTTGCATTGGTAGATGCCCATAACTTGATTGACTACCAATTGAGAGTCGCCAAAAATATTGATAGATTTGATACCTAAGTGTAACGCAACTTGGAGACCCAGAACAAGGGCCTCGTATTCCGTTGTATTATTAGTGCAAGGGAAATCGAGTCGGAATGAGAGAGGCATAGGCTCAACGTTGAGAGGAATGAGAACAACGCCGGCTCCTCCGCCGCGCTGGCATTTGGATCCATCGAAGAAGAGGGTCATTAGATACGACTCCTTCCTAAGTGAAAGAGTGGCGATGAGTTCGTCGGGGAATGTAAAATTGGTAAATTGCTCCCCTGGTAAAGGGGCTTCCACAAGTTGGTTTGCGATGGTTTGTCCTTTGATTGATTTCTGGTGGACAAACTCAAGGTCGAGGTCGGTGAGGAGCATGAGCCATCAGCGATGCGTTGGTTTAGATGAGGTTTGGCATACATGTAATGGATGGGGTCCGTGTTAGTGATGATGAAATTTTTGTGATTCGAAGGAAGGTAGTGTCGGAGTTTGGTGGCCATGAATGATAGGGCTAGGCACAACTTTTCTACATGTGTATACCTAGTCTCATAGTCCACCAAAGTACAACTTATATAATAAATGGCTTGTTCTCGATTCTCAGAGTCACGATGTGCAAGCATGGCCCCTACAGCATGGTCGGTGGCGGAAAGATAAAGGTAGAAAGGGCGGTCGTCCTGGGGTGGGATAAGCATGGGTGGCTGCAAGAGATAAGCTTTGAGAGCCTCAAAGGCTTGGTGGCACTCTTCACTCCATTGAAATTCAATGTCTTTTTTAAGGAGGTGATGGAAAGGTTGACATCGATCCGAGAGTTGGGAGATGAAACGTCGGATAGATTGGAGCTTACCTTGTAAACTACGCAATTGTTTAAGATTGGTAGGTGGGGGCATTTCTAGAATAGCTTTGACTTTAGATGGGTCGACCTCAATGCCACGCAGAGAGACAATAAAGCTGAGAATTTTTCCCGAAAGGACACTAAAGACACATTTCTTGGTTGAAGACGGACGAGAATATTATAGCAGAGTCAAAAATAATGGTTAAAACATCGAGATGTTTATTGCGATGTTTAGATTTTCCAAGAAGATCATCGCGTAATCTTCAAGGATAGTGTGCATAATTTCATGAAAAATGTAGGTCATAGCAGCCGATAGGTTGCACCAAAGCATTCTTAAGGCCAAATGGCATTACACGGTAATGAAGGTTCCCGAGGAGTTATGAAGGTAGTTTTATGTTGATCGGTGGGTGCAACCAAAATTTGGTTGTATCATGAAAAGCCATCCATGAGAGAGAGCATCTCATGGCCTGCAATGAGATCAACAAGTTGGTCAATACTAGGTAGGGGGAAGTCATCCTTAGGGCAAGCGAGGTTGAGATCCGGAAATCCGTGCATATCCAAAGTCCCCCCGTCGCTTTAGTGACAGGTACGATGTTAGAAATCCATTGAGGATAGTCAATAGGCAAAATGAAGGAAACGAGAAGAAGTCGTTGAAGCTCCTCTTTGACCAAGAGGGCAATGCATGGATGCATTTTCTCAATTTCTATTTAATTGGTTTGGAATCGGGTTTTGAGTGGAATGTTATGGACGGCAATGTCGGGATCAATTCTGGCATGTCGGCGTAGAGACCAAGTGAAATCTTGGTTGAAAGCACGGAGAAAGGTAGTAAAGGTGACTTGTTACGATGCGTTAAGGGATTGTCGATCTTCACAATGGGAGGATCCTCCTCCGTGTGGATGTTGATTTCAATAGTAGATTCGTTCAGCATGGTTTGAGTTTCAGATGGTAAGGCGCGTTGAATATAAGAGTCATCCGCGCCAAGGTAAGTGAGGATGGAGTCATCATCCTGGCATTCAACAACGTTAATTGAAGGTGATTCCTCTTCAATCATGTCTAGATACAGAAGGGGGATAGAAGAGGTGTCCTCATTATCGCGTTGATAAGTGAGAGGACCTAGGAAGATAGCATTTATGAAAAAAAAAAGTTAGGAGGGATAGATTCAGGATCTATCGACTCTGTGGGTGACAAAGGCAAAATGGGTGATGATGGTTTGGTAGGGGTGATGTCGTCATCTTCTAGAAGACAACTGACATGAGGTTCCTTCGGTGTAAGTGTTCCCGGAAATCCGAGACCACTACGATCATTGTGCTTGCGTGTAGTTATGGGGATGATTGTATGTCGGCCTTGTTCATAAAGACCAAAACCAAAGCCTTTCCAAGCACAGCGAGTCAAGAAGGTGAGGGTGAAATGACGATTTGTCAGGTATTGAAAATCGGATTGGAAAGGAACCACACCAAGAGGGAGTTCAGGGGCAATGGAAGATGCGTCGACACCCCCATATGTTAGGTTAGTGCGGCAGTGAGGTGGTCCGTAGGGATTACTTCCCCCACATGACGGTCATAGGTAGGATGTGCATGTAACTGTCCGTACTCCTGTGGGGTATGGAAAGAACTAACGTTATATAGGCGATACTCCCCCAGCGTAAGGTGTTGAAAAACATCTACTAAAAAGTGCGGTTGGGATATTAGCTGCGGGAAAGGAAGTGGTTTTGCGGCAGTGGTTTCATTTGAAGGTGTAGGTGCGGTTGAGGTGGATGGTTGAGGCACATTTGAAGAGGATGGTTGGGTTGAATGAATGGGTGTCTTGATTGGTACAAGCACATCATTAGGGCGGTATATCATATTGAGGTTTTAAAGGGGGAGGATCAGCTTTTACGGTGTAGGACTTCCCTCGTATTCAAATTTTATGCATCTATGTAAGGTTGAGGAACACATCCCATAGCCCGGATCAAGGCGACCTAGCAATATATTGTATTGGAACTCTCCCTCAAGGACATAGAAAGAGTTTCGGGTAAAGTACGTGGTCCTACACGAATGTTAAGGATCACGGTGCCTAAGGTAGAGGTAATAGCATCATTGAATGACCGCAACATGATGGGATTGGCACACATGTAGCTAGAAGGGATATTCATTTGTTGGAAGGCTTTTGAAGAGATGATGTTTAGACTAGCGCCCCCGTCAATCATAACACGACATACCCGAATGTCCCGGATGTAAGCTGAGATGAAAAGAGCAGGGTCAGGATCTTCTGTACCAAAGTCAACAATTTCGTCTTGAGAAACCGAGCTTGCAGCAGCTTGTTGTATGCGAGAGAGGACGAGAAGAAGTTGGGGCAGTGGATTGTTTGGTGAGAGAAGCAACGTGATTGGGTGTTAGAATGGAGGTAACAGGCAGGGTTTCATTAGGTAAGACCTCGATCCCTTGAAGAATTTCAACGAGAGCTTGTTGATGAGATTCAGAAGTCTGAATTAGATCATAAAGTGTCATTTTACGGGTGATTGGTGAAGTTTGTTTGATCATGGCTCGATGGGAAACTCCATTAGAGATGGGGTAAGAGGGTTCATGAACAACCACTTTGGGTGGTGGTGCGATCGGGATGGTGGAAGGAGAAAGAGAGGACGTAGGTGTGCTTTCTTTTGCTTTCTCGTTATTTTTCTACACTCGAGTAGCAACACTAATCATATTAATCTCGTAGACCTGAGATGAGGAAGATGGTTGGGATAAATCATGGTCTTCAAGAGGTGGGGTTCTAATAATGATAGATCTTGGTGAGGCGGGGGACGAGATGGTATAGGAGAGGGTGAAGCTAAAGGTCTCTCCCTTCGTAAGTTGTCTTTCTTAACCTTTCTATCTGAGAGAGGTGACTGACGAAGGATGGTTTTTAAAGCTTTGCATCCCTCCACATCATGTCCTAGTGTGCGGTGATAAGCGCAGATTTTAGACTCATCATAACCTATAGGTCAAGGTTTAGATGGGTCATAAGGTCTAAGTGGGGGTAGGGAAATGGTCGCATTCTCCACCAACATAGCAAGGATTTTGGCGTAAGATCCTTTGAGTGGGTCAAAATCGGAGGAGGATGAGGGCATTGGTTGTGCGGGTTTTGGTAATGTTTGGGCATGGTTGGTTAAATGCGGGTGGTGGTTTAGCCAAGGGTGTTGACACGTGGTTTTCACTAAATGTGGTTTCTTTGGCGCATGAGCTACGTTCAACTGGTTAGATGATGAGGCTACGAGATGGCGTGGTATGGGAACAACCACGGAGAAAGGGAGTGACAGAAAATAAATCCTTTGATGATGGAGTTTGTTTAGGGTTGATGGGTGGACAGGATACGTGGGGTGACAACGTTGATATATCCTTTGATCTCTGTATGGGTGTAGGAGGCGTAGGTTGTTTTGAAGAAAACGCAGGAGGTATGATATATTGATGCAAGGTGGAGGGATGAGGTCCCAATATGGAAGGTAGGTGTGACGATGATGGTTTTGATTGTGATAGAGGCACGGATGGAGTTTGTCTCCTAAGTGGCGGGGCAGCTTTATTTTTGGATAAATCTAGTCGCTTAGGCGGGTGTGTTAGGCTGGGTATTGGTGAGGTCCCAAGTGTAGGGGAAGATTTGGTTAGGTTAATAGAGGTGGATGAGATACTTGGTAGAGATTCGGGGGATGAAGATGAGGACATAGGCATTTTGAGTTTCTGTAAACACTTCGGGTATATGGTAGAGGTATCTGGATCGGTCATCTGCATTTGAGTAGAATAGGGGGTACTCAAACGTTCCCATAGGACTCGTCTATCTTCTGGAGAATAACAGTCTTCAGGCGTGAATTGTAAATTTTGTACGGAAGAAAGACGGGTTGTGATTCCAGTCCACTGTGGGTGTGATACAGGGGGTAGATGAGGCACTGTATCAATAGATGTTAAGAGGTCGACTGGTCATTGAAAAGATTTAGGCGATGAAGAACTAATAGGCAGGAGGGCATGTTTGAGAGGGTCTGTTATGGTTAAAGAATTTGGTGATGTTGGTGTGAGAGATTTCTCGTCTAAGGATGACAAAAGGAGTGGCGAGCCTTCCTCTTGTGCAGCAAGAGTGGTAGGAGGAGACGTTTGGGAAATAGATAAGTTAGATAACATCCGTTCGCAGTCTTGTAGGGATGTGGTATAAGAAGACTCATCGATGAGAAGAAAATTCTGGGCAGTTAACTCCTTTATGGGTAAAGGAATGATTTCACCTTGGTTTGATGGTGGTGAAGGAGGTTCGGGCCCCTGCGTTAGTGAAGAGGCTTGATTCAAAATTTTCTCGATAGAGGCTTTTGGCTGGGAGTCGAAGACTGCATGGATCTCATGAACACTTTCCTCGGCTAAGATATCTGGTTTATTCTTGTTAGAAGAGTGATTTGGGAATGGTTTGTTGAATATTTTCAGATTTCGGTTGGCGGGGGCATTAGGGTTATCGAGGTTATATCACACTGCATCAACCATTTCTGCACTATGTTTTTCAACATCTTGCGAGTTTTCATGACTATGTCCTTTTACGCGGTGAAATTACGAAGTCATTTTCTTTGTACAGGAAGGTATAGCACGGGTGGAATCAAACCGGAGTGGGGTTTAACGGGAGGCAAGGTGATAGCTCCGGCTTTGAGCAATTTTTCCAAGATGACACCATAAGTTTCTCCCAAGGAGTGTAATTGATGGGCTCGGCTTTGTACTTATAGGTGGTTTTGGTGGGGTATTAGCGGTGTTTGAGATTTGACCATCACCGCGTGGACAGCTCCTTTTGATTTCGAAGAAGTGGATGCATGAGGAGGGGTGGTGTTTGGCTTATTGGTAGAATCTGGAGTTCGGAAATTGGGGTTTTTGTTGCACAACCACAATTTCTCTTCTTCTAAGGCTCGAATTTCTAATTTCCGAGTCATGGTAAAGGCCTCATCAAATGTACGGAAAGTTTGAATTTGGAGGGTAGGAGAGATGTGCTTAGCGCAGGCCCGCGTAAAAAGTTTGATAAGTTCAGCCTGAGGCAAGGCATATGTAAGTTGGTTGATAAGGCCACGCCATCATCCAATGAAATCTGCGATAGACTCGTCTTCGAATCGGATGGCATAAAGGTCGGTGATAGATACTTTCTTGGCAATGTTAATGGAGAAATGATCCAAGAATGATTGGGCTAGTTGGTTAAAAGAGAAGATTGAGTCTTTGGGTTAAAGCACTTTGTACCACTCAAGGCAGGTCTGATAAGGACATGGGAAAGGTGCGGAGTAACAAGGCATCATCATGAGCAATCAAATAACAAGCATGTCTAAATGATCGCAAGTGTTGTTGAGGATCCTCTTTACTATTAAAACGAGTAAATTTCGGCAACTCCCATTGAGGAGGATATGAATGAAGGGGGACAGAAGGGTGAATAGGCTCCCGAAAAACTTGCTCGTATGTCAAGGCGCTACGACTTCCTGAAACAGAAGCCTCTAGATTTTGCATTTTGTCCATCATTTGTTTGATGAAATCTGTGGTTGGATGAGATGATGGTGCGGTTGTGGTAAACGGAGGCAAATTGGGCCAAGGGCCTCCACTAGACAATGGTGGGGTTAAGTGTTGATAAGGTATGGAGGATGAATATGTTGAGGTGACTGAATAGGGATGTCCCATATAGGATGTTGAGGTCACTGGATACGTGTATGGGAATGAAAAGGTAGGCGGAGCTTGAGAAGGAAAGCTCGTGTGGATAGGTGGCAGAGAGCAAGTCATGAACGGAGCGGTCTGCAAGAGAGATGAGGTAGGGGCGATCGGTGGTAATGACACGTGGGGTCCAAGATTAACCAAAGGAAAGCTAATCTGTGTCGTATGAACCTCTGAAGCCATCGGATTGGGAGACGGGGCTAAAGATGCGGGAAGCAAGGCGGTGTCATTAGGCAGAGTGGGAGCTAAATGAGCAGCTATACTAATAGGCATACCAACAAGGAGCTGACCATGGGCATACGGTCAAGGGCATGAGACAAATAGTATTGTACAACACTAGGATTAGCATCCAGAAACTTGGAAAAGTCCTTATCTCCCACAGGAATTTTAGGAACCTCGCTGGTATCCGTAGGATTCCCCACAGAATGTGAAGGGGGTGATTCAGGAAAAGAAACAGAGCAAGCATGTGAAACCATGGCGGTGGCTTGCTTTCAAGTGATAACAACCATGGACAGGAGTTCACAGCAGGGTTTCAATCTGTCAGGAACAGAAACAAACTCAGACTGGTAAAATTGGTAGGTTGTTGGTTTGTCAGAAGGCTGGAAAAGACGATAAGCGATATCGGATCGATCGATACTCGGTTATACTATAGCCGACGTCGGTCAGGTAACCAATGTCGGTGTAATAAGACTGGTATAAGAAAATATAAGAAGCTGCTGATTTGCTTACAGTATATTTATCAAATTGTTCTAAGATAATCACGAGAGAGGCAGTGTATATGAGAAAATAGAAGCGAAAAACAAGCAAGATGCACACGCAAATCCAGAGACTAACCCTAGGGTTAATTTTAATTATCGTGGGCTTATGCCTTTAGACGTAGAATGATGTCAGAATCCTAAACAAAAGACTTAGGGGAAATGTCAAGTTTGTTTTGGCTCATAAGGTTACCTCAATCGGGCGGAGGAATACCGCGGAAAAGGGGGGATGTTTGAGCTGTTGAGTTAATTGTGAAGTGATTCGGTATGTGTTGTGCAGTGAAAGTAAGATTAATTTCTTGTCAATACCATGGATATCACCCCCACGTGTACGACCTGTTACTTAATCTACATTCACTAGAATTGAAAACAGCAAGCAGGAATGCAATGCACGTGTTTTAAACCCAAATCGAAAATTATGTTCGATGAAGCAAAAGAGATGACTTTCACTAATGCAAGATGTAAAAGCAAAGCAAGTTATTTTACCGAAATTATACAAAGCCTTGTGAATATCTTTAGAAGAATAAAACAGCAAGTATGCTCCCTATATGAAAGCAAGCAAGAAATAAAGAAACCCAAAATGGTCCCAAGCGTGCCAAAATGTTTCGCTCGGAATGTTTCAAGCACGGGAATAGAGTTGCTTCTATCCTTTCATTCTTTTTAGAAATAGATAAGGGTTAGGGCTAGGAGGAATACTGTTGAATGTCGAGATGGTGTGCGCGTACCGTAGAGAAAGATCAGGTGACTGCGAAGCACTCCTTTTTGTCTTGGAAGGAATACTGTAAATAAGAACACAAGACCACAAGATTTTGATTAGACAATAAATGAGGAAGCGCCTTGGGCCAGGAAATATAAAACTTCCTTTCGAAGGTGGTGAGTTTCCTGCTAATATGAATTAACACCAAAAGCGTAAAATATCAATTAAGTTGCTTTGTTGAAGCAGGTAGGGGAAAGGCTGATTTCTAGTTTTGAACCACAATAACCGATGCGAGTTCACGATAACCGATATCGGTAGGGTCTAGGATCGTGGGTTAGTTGTGTTGTGGGGTGGTTGTTGTTGTAGGGTATTTGTGTTGTTTGTAAGGCTAGTATATGGGTGATATTAGGTGATGAGGTGATGAGAAGTAAATGAAGGATAGTTAGATGCAATATGTTGCCGGGTAGTGGATCTAGGAATGGATTTGTGAGGACTGTGATTCAAAATTCTAAGAAGTATTATTAAAAGGACATGCAAGATGTAACTTACTGGTTATTGATGAAGATGCGAGTCAAGAAATCGATGACAAAGGCGGCGTAACCGAGGTAGGATGGCACGACACACGAGAAGATGAGATATCTCCCTCTCGATGATCATTTGAGTATCACAGGGCTCTGGTATCCAGTTGCAGTCTTGGGCTTGATCTACTTTGCTGCAAACTCTTCTTGTCTCTTCACTTGTCTCTGCTCAGCCAAGTAAAGATCCAGATTCTCTTGATCACTCCTGATGCTCTCTCTCAATCCAAAAATCCTTTGACCTCTGTTTTTGGTTTGGGGAGCCCATTTACAGGGAACCGATGGCGGTTACGTAACCGATGGCGGTCGAGTAGGAACCGGTATCGGTAAGGAAAAAGTAGGCTATTTTTAGTAAAATAGCCCACTTTCCCTACTTTTCTCCTGAGAGATTAGTTGTGGGCTTGGTCAAGTGACTAGAAGGTCGGTTTTGGGTGCAAGAAAGGGGTCATTAGTCATGGGTGTAGGTGTGGACCAAGTTATAGGTCTTAATTAGGTTAGTTTAGGGTTAGGACTAGGTCATGATGAGGTGGCAAAATGAGGTGGCAGGTAAGGTGATGTGGATTTATCAATTACAAGGTAATTAATAAATAATTGTGTAAGGTTTAGGTGATGAGGTTAGGTTGCGAAATGAGATGCGGGTCACAAGGGTCGTAAGACACAAATTTGGTGTCTACATTCTATTATGGATGAAGATAATGAAGGAATAGAAGGATTAGAATTAGAAGGTGTCATCAATTTTAAAGTAAACAAGAGTCAAAAAGGTCTTTTGGAACTTGAATACTTGTTTGATAAAAATGATAGAATCATCAAGGAGAAAGCTATATATTCCTCTCGTGTCCTACTAATTTTGATAAATTAAAAATCGAGTACCTAAGAGCAACCACAAATTGTAAACATTGGAAAGTGTTGTTCACTAGAAAAGATGATATGATTTGTATCATTTTAAGAAAATATTTTCATTTCTGACATATTCCTATGATGAGATCAACTCATTCTATCCCATGGAAAAGCATCATTTAATCCCATTGAATCCCGAATCAAATCCTTTAAGGTAAAATTTGTGGTGGTATAAGCTGTAAATTTTAGATACAATCAAAGAAAAGGTCCTAAAATGTTGAATGCACAAATTATGTTTCCCATCTATTACCCCACGTGGGTAGAAAATATTATTCTAGTGGAAAATAAAAATAGAGAAATAAGTATTTTTTAGAATTCCACAACTTAAATCAAACTTCACTAAATGATAATTACCCACTTCCTATCATGGATCACATCCTACAAGAATTCAAAGGATCATAGATGTTATTGTTTCTCAATGGTTTCTTTGAGGATAACCGGATTGAGGTAGTAAAAGAAGATAGATACAAAATGGCTTTCACAACTCCATGGGTAATATTTTCCAATAGCAGAATGGAATTTGGTCATATCAATGTAGGAGTAAATTTTCAATAGGAAATGGATCTAGTCTTCAAATACCTCAAACACTACATCTTCATCTATCTCGATGACCTCATGGTATTTTTAAATAAGTGAGGAAATCATATAAAACATTGATAACAAATTTTTATCATCTTCCAAAAACATGGAATCTATATAAATCCTAATAAGTGCATCTTTGGTGTTACTTAAGGGAAAATTATTGGACACATCCTGAGAAAGGAGGGGTCTTGAATTGATCCAGAGAATAAGCACAATTCAAGTATTCTCCTTTCCCATGAGAAAGAAATGAGTTCATTATTTCTTTGGTAAGGTAAACTTCCTTCATCATTTTGTCCCATATTTTTTCAATTTGATCAAACATATCACAAGTATGATGAATCCTCAAGAAATATTTAATTTGATTAATGAAGGAAAAACAAAATTCAAGGAAATCAAAGAAGCAATGTAAAAATATCCTACCCTGTTATGTCCCAATTTTGATAAAGAATTCATCTTGTATTATTATGCTTCAAAGAAAAATCTTTTGGCCATCCTAGTTAAAAAAAAGAAAGAAGAAGGCATTGCAACATCTATTGATTTTATTATTTTCCCACTAAAGAACAAAGAGTTGAGATAAAACAAAATGGAGAAACATGCTTACGCGATGGTAAAGATGTAAATTTTAAATTTTACATCCTTAACTCCTGCACCATGGTGATGGTCCCAGGCTTTGCAATCAATTCAATCCTAACTCAATAAGATCTAGGATATAAGAGAGGAAATTGAGTGGTTAAGATCCAATATTATGACCTAGATATCTAACCTTTGAATCTTGTAAGGGAAAATTGGTTATGTTGGATAATAGTAGAATATGAAGTTCTCTTGACTCAAAATGATATAGAGGAATGTATCTTCTATGAATGTGTGAGTAAATACTTTCCCTAAGTAATTTTTGTAAACACCACCAATGAGTGGTATGTTGATATTTCCTACTTTCTTATTTATATTGAGTGCCTAGAACATCTTGACTATAAATAAAGGAATCTCAAGCTAAAAGCAACAAAGTACATCATCTCGTATCATGTTCTATATAATATGGGATTATATGGATTCTTTCTAAGGTATGTGGATAAAGATAAATAAGAAAATTTTCTTAAATCATATCATGATAAAGCTTACGGTGAGCATTTATTTACAATGGAGACTACTCACAAAATTCTCTACGGTAGGTGGTACTGGCCAAACGTTTTCGTAGATGGTAAAGATGGGTATCCAAATGTGAACCTTTCAAATAATTTGTGGGGAGAACACAACTTTTTGTGCTCTCTCTTTGGTGCATGGTGATCAAATAACATTTTTAATAAAGAGGCCTTGAAATTTTCATATTTCTCAATCCTCGTTCAAGTGTGATGCATACCTATGTACTCACGATAACTAAATACTTCAAAAAGTGGGTGTAATTAGTTCCAGTCAAAAATAAAATTCTGAAATGGTATGTAACTTTATCAAAGAGAACATTATCATCCATTTTGGAATCCCTCAAAATATTATAGTTGATAATGCTACATATTTTTCATCCATGGAGTTGAAAAAATTATGTTATGGTTATGGAACTTCCCTTTCTAATTCATCGACTACTACCTTCAAGGAAATAGTAAAGCTAAGTCAAGCAACAAAAAAATTTGTGACCATTTTATGTAAGCTAGTTGATGAGAATCGAGAAACCGACATAACAAGATCTATGATGCAATCGTGGGAGGACATAAGTAGTCATAAGAGGGAAATAAAAATCTCACCATTCTAATTAATCTATGGGATTAATGAAAATATTTTGATCACTATCAAGTTTCCAACACTTCAATTAGTCAAGGAAGTTGAAGATGGCCAATTTCATGAATCCCTTGATAAGAGAATATTATTTCCTGAAAATATTGATGTAGATAGGTTCAAGGTGGTTGATCTTATAAAAGAGCATCAATTTAAATTTAAAAATATTTTTGAAAAGAAATTGAAGGCTAGGGATTTTAAAGTAAGATATCTTGTCTTATTATAGGAAAAAAGGAGAGAGAGCTAAAATTATGTCATAGGAAATTTAATTCCTTGTGGCTAGGACCATTCCCTATTTAGGAGGATTATGGAGAAAACACTTTCTACTTCTCATATCTAGATGGAACATATTTGGAATTTTCTCTCTGTGGGAAATACTTGAATCTCTATAAATAGTGAAAGTGAGTTATCCCCTACATGTACCATAAGTGATTTTAAGATGTGTGTTTCCCTTTCCTATTTTGTGTGTTTTTTCCTTTTGTCATATTTGTTCTTATTTTAAGTCTATCTTATCTTCCGCTAAGTTTTCATATAGCCCAATGGATAACGCATCTTGGTCCAAGTTATATATTGAGATTTTGGAGTTCATTTTTTTATCCTTTTTCACTTCAATCGATCTAGAATAATTCCCTAAGTGATATATAATTGTTGTCATGGGTTTTTGTAAGGGAAAATTTCAATTTGAAAACATGACAACATTACCCTAGTGTAAATATTTTTCTTGTAAACCCTTATAGTAACTTCTCTGGATTAGTCCCCCTCATGTTAGGACTATCCCAAGCCTCTAAGTTCTCGTATGAGTTGTAATACCCCTCACAATTTTTTGAAATATGAAATAAAGTTCATGAAGTTCATTCGATGCGGTGTTTCTCAAGGAATATTTTTCAAGTAGCCTTAGAAATGGCTAATTTTAGCCTTTCGAGATAGGTTTCCACCCAAAGGAGTAGATTTGAAGGCCCAAATTCATCAAAAAATTTACTTAGAAGATAATATCATATTAAAAGTTATTTAGGAAATTTAATGGTAGATTATAAAGTTTAGGGAAACATTAAATGAAAGTGATTTTTGAAGGTGAAAGAGCTTGCAATTCAAAAAAAGTGATTCAACTTTGGAAGATGATTCTTGGAGCTTTATAAACAAATAGAGTTCAAATAATATACCATTATAAATCTTATTCAAATCTATAAAGGATTGTTCTTTCATATTTTCACAAGACCAAAGAACTTCTTCCCATAGTCTATTTTAAGATGGCATAAACTGTGGTCCCAAGAAAAACATCTATCTTTTATGGAGTTTCATATATAATAAGATCATGGGACCCATCCCATTCTTCTCAAAATTATTTTTATGATTAAATTCATAAAAATAAGTGTAAAAATGTCCTCTTAAAGCTCCAAAAACTTCGTCGTCAAGGCTCTATTCAACTTAATCTTTTAGGACTTAGTCAATTTCAAGGGAGGAAAAATGTCACCACCGGTGAAGGTGCACTTTTTTGTTCCATTTTCACTTCTCCTTGGGGAACTTGGGACACAAAAGGTTCTCATACCACGTTGATCCCCTAGTCCACCACATGAGCACTGATGAATTAGATGAGGTTAGTTATGCCCCATCTCACCTAATCCTAGCCCTTCTCTCCGTCCAATCACGAAGTTATACTTTTCACTCCTAGGTGAGGGTACACTTTTCGGTCCCATCTATCCTATTCCTTTAGGATTTTTGGGACAAAAATGCACCTCATGCCCATGTTAGCCCTTGAGTCATCGTGTGACCTCGGGAAGGCTCGACAAGCGATGTTTTAGCCCCTCTCTCCTCTCTACCTCAAAAAACCACTTTCCACCACTTATCATCTGTAGGTAAGGGCATGCTCTTATATCTCATCCCCTTTGAAAATTTTGGAAACAAAATGAGGTTCCTCCTATAACCTTGATCTCAACCTCTAGATGTTTTTCACCTATTTTTTCCCTCTCCTTTTCCATGCAATCATCTTGTGACACTTGTCATGCTAGGTAGGGCAAATTTTTCTCCCCAATATGTCTCACACCTTGGAAAAAAATGTGCACTCACTCCCATGAATATTTAAAAACAAAATATTGCAAATTGTTTTAGTTGTCGTGCTTCTTCCTTCTATGTGTGTGCGTGAGAGGTCTTTGCTTGAAGAATTAAAAAATCCATCGTAACTAATATCTAAACCATTTTTCCTACATTCCTTCATCATCATATATAAAAATAAGAAATAAAATTAATTTATTTCTAGACACCATGAAAAAAAAATCCATAATGACTTTGTGACCTAGAACAAGAAAATTTCATATGTCCCAAACTCGACAGACGAGAATCAAACGAAACTTTCATGGTCTTCCTCTTTCCCATGTGACTTAAAAATAAAGTGAAATAAAATATAGAGATGCCCCAAATTTTTAATGGTATAAAACCCAAATTTTCCTCCCTAACATACATTTTTTCAATTTCCCATTATCCGTATAGACGAATTGGGCTGAAATTTTGAACACGAACTCCAGATGAAAAACCTATTCTAGTGGAGCTATTTTCATCATGATCTAAAGTGGGGAAAGGAATTTTATATAAATATTGAGTCCATGGTGCCCTCACTTACTATAAATATAAACTTACCCAAAATATAAAAACCTTTCATGACAGTGAACTTAAAAATAACAGAGATGAAAAACTAGGCAATTCAGATTGAAAAAGCAAAAAGAACAAAAAGCAAAAATACAAAAACAACTTTCTAAAAATAGAAAGTGTCTAAGAATGGAAAAGAAACATCTGTGAAAGTGTTCCTAGCATGTTATGGGTTCCACAAAGTTGAGTTTGAGTAAACAAAATATTATTTCCCAAAATAGTAGCTTGTGGACCACGAGTGTTAAAAATAGAAAGTTATCATTTTGAGTGTAGAAAGTTGTTGTCATCTCAATTCTGGGTGATCTTATTACTTTTCAAAAATATGAAGTAATTTTGTTCTATTCTATATCCCACTTTGGTTCTATCATCAAAATATTTAGGAGTGGGTGACAATGATGTTACTCACATGGATCTGGAGGATGTCAAGAACATGATGTTAGGTGCACACAAGGAACCTATGGAGGAGAAATACTATACAAGTGGGCTATATGAAGTAGGTGGTCATCACATATCCATTCAAAGTACATATTTGGTGTTTGAATATTCTGATAATTATGAATCGAGATACATAAATCATAGGTGTTAATGATAACTCGGTTCTTGCAAGTAATCACTCCAAGGGTAATCTCCCAATATATGAAAATTCCCATTTGGAGAAACATGGTCATATTTACGAAAGAGTTTTCATTAGGTGAATGGTGCAAGACAAATTCCTACATCTAGGGCCTTACACTAGATTTTGGTTGAAGCAGGGTAGAAATCCTTCTCGTATGCCAAAATCCCTCTCCCAAAGTGAATTTCACGAGGGATTCTTAGATGCGATCATACTCCTAAGCCAGCTAATGGGAGAAGAAGTGAAAAATATTTCCATGATTGGATTGTATTTTCATACTCACCATCATCAAGGGAAGACAAATGATAGATTGGGGGAAAATAATCAATGACAACTTGCATCACCGAATGCTTCAAGTACCGATCTTCAAGAAGTTTTCAACAACTTCATAGTTTGTCTACACCCTTGTAATGATGATACCATTCATGGGTTTGACACTCACCTAAAAAAATTTCTCAAAAGGATATGCATATGAGAAATATCCATATCTATGTTTGAAATAAAGCAACCAAAATTTTACAAGGGTGAATGATGTGTTCACAATGTTTGTCATCATATTTTTGGAAGGAAACCCTCACTCAAGGTTATCTCCATAAGTAACTTCTCTAGTCAAAAGGTACCGGTCATACTTCATATAATTTTCAATATTTTCCTACATTTGAGTTTTTGGTTTTAATATTTCTCCATGGAAGCTCTTTGTGATATGTTAGCATCGGGATAGTATTGTTTGAGCTATGTAGGTAGCTTGTTCATGTCAATGGTAAGATAAAACACTGAAGGAAGAAAACTATTACTTTCCCCATCTCTCTCATTATCTTATCTTATGAATGAAATCATGAGGATGTTAAGGTGGAAGATTCCTTCTCTCCCCTCAACCTATATTCATATACATCAAGACCGAGACTTCGATATTGAGTGATCCACATTCATTTCACCTCCACAACTTTCATCATGTTCAACTGTTAAATACTATTGGGTTAATTATGCAAATAATTTTGAAGTCAAAGTAAGAGACCACATGAGGATGAAAATAAAGAAAAATAGGATATTTTTATTGGATTGGAATGAGGATTTCATGGTAGATGATTTCACAAAGATGTATGACCCTAATTATCAGGAAGTGAAAGTGTCACCTCTTCCACAAGTTTCTTGGAGCATCCATGAATTGGGGTATATACATGAATGAACCGAATCATTCATTAGAAGATAAAAATAATAGTTCAAAAAGAATAGATTTTCCCTCATAGCATCGGGAAATTTTGTAACTCTCAAAGGAAGGAATCCCATCACTCCTTAAAGGCCACTAAGAAATCTTCCATATCATCTCACTTGGAATAATTTTCAAAGTAAAAGGAAGTTAAATTAGAGGCTCCTCACTATAAAATGTTTCACAAAAAGGTAAGGTCAATAGACAACTATGTCATAGATTTGAAGTAAGGGGAAAGCGATCGGTTCATCATATAGTCCCCGATTAGTCTCAAATATTTTCATCATTTACTCCCACATCAGTACATCCTACAAAAGATGTCCAATCTCATTCCTAACATAGAAACAAGTCATGCCAAATGTCAATTCTGAGATGAATGAGATATTTCCTAGGGTACATGAAACGATCACAAAAGAAGGTTGCACATTAAAACAAGTGGCATTCCTTGACTTCTCTGTTATAGCCTCAATAGTCAAATGAAATAAGGAAAAGTTAGCTCAATAATATTCATGCCTCATGAAACTAATATGTTGAATTATTCCATCCAAAGGAGATTAATTCCATTAAATAAATGATTTCAGATGACATATATATGATCACCATCCGTTAGGACTGTAACTCACGAGGGAGATGCACATTTTTTCAAATAATCTTCCACTCCCCTTCTCATGAGGAATCAAGAGTACAAGGAAAATTTTGATCAATTGGAAGATCAAGTGAAGACACTTACCTCATACATTCAACCTTTAATGCATTTGAATGTTTCTAAATCTCTTCTAATAAAATAAGTTACTCTCATCAATAGCTTTGATGTAGAGTCAATTAAGAAGACATAAGGATTCACCATACATGGGTGATAAAATGATAAATATGTGAAAAAGGTTGTGCAAAAAGGGAAAGTGTGGCTTCTAGAGATGATTTCATTTTTCAAGTACATGTTAATAAAATCCACTAAATTCTAAATGAAAAGAGATTAAATATAGAAATAAAAGGAACAATGGGACTAAGTGTTTCCAATGGTGAAAAATATGGGGAGAGATAATTCTCAGATGTTGGTGGAGAGAGGTATTCAATTATCCATTTGATAATTTATCATAGGTATGGGCTAGAACTCTTATCGCCACCATGTGTGGGGTAGGTTAAGAGTCTTCCTAAAATTAAAATGAGGAGCATGCTTACAAGATACATGATGATGTTAACACTAAGATACACAATATTTTAGTGCCCACGATTAATGAAAACACCTCATCAAATCATTTATTGAATCCATTTGAGGAACTTTTCAAGAAAGGAGATAGGGATCCTTTTTCCTTTAATGAGGAAATAATAGATTCCCTCACCAAGATAAGATCTATAATATCAAGCATAAAAAAGAAACATCATTCTTGGTTCACTAAAATAGAAAACATCAATACCATCTCAGATGGTTTTCTTGATTCCTTAAGTTAAATTCATATTCCTCAAGATGAGAAAGTTTCACTGCGGTGACTTGATGTAATAGATAATTCAAAGGAGTGTATTCCTTCCCGGTGGAACTAGATAAAGATCCATCGAGAGTGAAATAGAATCAACAAGGTAAACATCTTCATTGGATTATTTATCTCTCTTATTTTTTTATTTTCCCTCCCCCTTCCATTATTAACCCCTTACTAATTTATCACTCCCACTTTCCCACCTTCCTAACAAATTCCTCCCTTGAAAAAACTTGTAAACATTTTCCACACATGTAGTGGAGTGTGCCTATTGGACCCTTGACCTCTGGGCCAACAAATTTATTTTTTTTCATTTAACATATAATGATGGAGATTCCCATTTAAGAAAAAGGATTTAGTCCCAGTGTGTTGGTACAAAACCACCTAACTTTTCCCATTGACAAATTATATTTCCAACAACATTGAAGAACCCATTTTTTATGAGTTTTCCATTGAAAGATCATGAGTTGAGATATAATCAAATGGAGAAGCATACCTATGTCATGGTTAAAGATGTAAAAAATGTTAGATTTTACATCCTTAATTCCCACACTATGGTGATGGTTGTGGGTTTTGTAATCAAATCAATTGTAACTTAGAAAGATCCAAGAGCTAATAGAGGTAGCAGGTGGCAATGATCTATGAGTATGACTTGGATATCGAACCTTCAAATCGGCATGTGGAAATGGTTTGTATAGAATAATAGTTGAGGAAGATTCTCTTGTGACTCAAAAAGAAAACAAAGTATTTCAATGATTTAAATTCATAAGTAAGGACTTTCCACAAGTTCTCTTTATAAACACCACTAATAAGTGGTATTTTGATATTGTGTACTTCTTCACTTATGGTGAGTTCCCAAAACATCTTGAATATAATAAATGAAGTAATTTTAAGCTAAAAGCATCCTGGTATATCATTTGGAATCATGTATTATACAAGAGAGGGCTTGAATTTTGTTTCCTAAGGTTTGTTGATAAAGAGAAATCAAAAAATTTGTCAAGAGCTTACCATGACTAGGCTTATGGTGGAAATTTCTATTCTATGGTTACTACTCACAAGATCCTTCATGGTAGGTATTATTGACCCACATTATTTTTGGATGATCAATAATGGGTTTCCAAGTGTGAACCTTGGCAACAGTTTGTGGGAAGACCAAAAATTACTTCACTTCCTCTTCAACTAGTGGTCATTAAGAAACCTTTTCAGTAGTGGAGATTTGATTTTATTGGAGTTATCAATCCTAACTCAAGTGTAGAGCACACTTACATGATCATGGAAACAAACTACTTCACCAAATGGGTAGAAGCAATTTAGGTCAAACAACAAAATCCAAAAATGGTATATACCTTCATCAAGGAGAACATCATTATCTATTTTTGGAAATCCTCTGAAGGTTGTATTTGATAATGTAACATACATATCATCAATGGATTTAACCAAGTTTTGTTATAGCTATGGAATATCAATTTCATATGCATCATACTATTACCCACAAGTGAAGCGCCAGGTTGAGTTAAATAGCAAGAATATTGTGACCATTTTTTAAATTTGTTTGATCAAATTCAGAAAAAATGACATAAGAAGATTTACAATTTTTTCGGGTAGACATGATTACACCAAAAAAGAAAATTGCTATGTCACCATTCTAGTTACATTATGGGATCAGTGTCAAGATTCCAATCATAGTTGAATTTACAACACTTCAATTAGTTAGAGTATTCAAATATGACCAATTTCATGATTCTCTAGACAAGAGAATCTTATATATAAAAAACGTTGTGAAGATAGAAAAATGTGGTTGATCACAAAAAGGAAAATTAATTGAAATTAAAAAAATGGTAAGAAGGCTAAGGAATGAAACTTTCAAATTGGTGATCTTTTATTATTTTGGGAAAATAGGAGAGAGCAAAAGGAAGTCGGGGATAGTTTTATTCATTTTGGATAGGACCATTCAAGATCCTGGGAAACTTACAAAGAAAAAAATTTATATCTCTCATACCGGAAGGTAGATATCTAGAATCACCTTGCAGTGGTCAATACATGAAATTCTATAAACAATAAAAGTGGGTTGTCCCCACATATACCAAAGGTAAATTTAAGATGTGTGTTTCTATTTTCTGGTTGTGTTTATTTTCCCTTTCTAGTGTGGTGTGTTTCTTTTTGTTGTATGTGTGTTTTCATTTGTTCTATAAAAAGGGTTCATAGTACTTTGACATCATAGAAATATGCAACCTTGTTATGAGGATCATTAGTCACCAAGATTAATGATCAATAAAGATGGATGAAATTAAACAAGGCATGGATAAATGCATTCCTCAAGATCTCAAAAGGGATAGAAAATATACTATTCGAAATGTTCTCCTCACCATCATCTTCTCGAGATATTTGAGTGCCGATGAGCTAGATAAGTTCATTTTGGAGTATCCTACAGATAATCCCTCACCCACAAAAAGGTTCAAGAAATATACATATGATACCATGATGGTCTCTCACAAGGTACACCTAAAAAAGTGGTATAAGCGAATGTGTGACACATTCGGGGTAGAGTGGAGGATCCTTGCATAGTTTCCTACACTCGTGGATGAAGAGGTAGAGTTTCTATTATACCAAAATTTCTACATTGGAAGGTTTACATTGACATATGGGACTAATATTCCATGGTGTAAGATACCCTTCTCCTTCACCGCACAATACTTTCAAGCAGGGTAAACCGATTCAAGGAGGCCAAAAGGATAAGGTTCGACCTTAGTGAGGTATACCAAGACAATCATGAGCTACGCTGGAAGTTTTGAACCGTAATAAGCACACATACATGGAGAAGTATGTATCCCTGCTATGTACAAATGGTGAAGCCGAGAACGCTATCGATCATTAGAAGGGTTGCAGCTAGGGTATATCTATGCATAAGGCCTAAGTTTGAGAAAGGTGCCTATCTAGAGAATGATGTCTCCATTCTAGAAGACCCCATAAGAAGGAAAAATTTGGGCTAAAGAAGAGGGAAAGAGAATAGGTACAAGAGAAGAAGGCACCAAGTGTGTAAACAACACAATCTGTGGGCACGCTGGAAGCAAGTGCTAAGCCTAACACTTACGTGCATAGGAAGAAGTCCCCGGTCAAGGAAAAGACCTTGGAAGAAGAGGTGTCGAGCATGCAGGGGTCCCTCATATATGAAGAATCACCAAGGAAAGGCGTCACCTATTAAGGAGCAAGGGAAGGAAGAATCTCCTATATTTGAATCACCAGTTAGGAAGAAGCATAAGGTAGTAGAAAAGGAAGACTCAGAGGAAATAGAGAGCCTAGAAGTCTACATTGGTGACACTGAGATGATGATAAGCCCGAGCGAGGTCAAGACCATCTATTATATATTGTACACAACTCTAAGGAGGAGGAATATGAGAACAATAATGATGAGGAAGAAGCGAGTGATAAAGGAAAGGGTGAGTGATGAATTAAGCACTAAAAATAAGAGAACCCCAAGCCTCACCAAGGAGTAGATAAAAGAATATGTAGAGAGAGAAGTGGCGGGAATCATCAAAAAGCTAATGGAACAAGAAGTAGAGGGCAGATCGGATGAATTGATGAAGGATATTGAGGAAGAAATCATTGGAAAAGAGTATGACAGCATGGGTGGAGACCCCACCCTAGAAGTGAGATTTCTAAAGGCTGCACGAACAGGTGGGAAGGGCATAGTGGTAGCATAAGAGAAAGGAGTGGGATACATAAATGATCCAAGCAAGGTGTTATGCACACTTCCATATCATCGTACCAATATAAAAAATCTTTGCTATGACTTTGTTTGATGAAGAAGGAACATATCCATGAACCTGAAATATGTTATCTTGGGCATTCGAGTCCCACATGGATGAAATTGAGTTTGAAGTAAGTCATAGAACATTGATGAAGGTGCTAGAGATGAAAGGATTAAATCCATTTGTGAATGCTCAAAATTATCAAATGAGTTGGTCTACAATGTGCTTAATAATGTTTCAATTGAGATTAAGGCTAGACTGCATTAGGAAGAAATGATAGAGTGAGATTCTGGAGGAGGAATTAGAGAAGGAAAAGAAGGAGCTCATTGAGAAGAGAAAGGACTTAAAGCAAGAAGATATTATCAACGCATATTTAAGGTGTGAACTAAAAGAAGATAAGGTAAGGGTGTGTGAGCTACACAAGAAAATTGAAATGATTACGGTACTATTGTTTTAAAAGCATCGACTTAGCGCTGCCGTGTAAAAATATGAATAACCCCTATAATGTCAAGAGAATTTTACTTCCATCCTCATGATGGAGAGATGACTACTTTAGAATTTTCAAAAGATTCACTAGTACACCAAGAAAAGGAAGAGAAGTTGAAGGTTTTGATATCATTTCTTGATATACCAAACTCCTGCAGGGGTAAAGGCCATCGCATAAGTTGTTGAAGCTGCATATGACAATTTCAGCGATAGAGATAGTGGCAAAAAGTCCTGGTCACCACACATGAAATGGAACTCAAGGAGTTTCAAGAGAAGAATAAGGGGAGCAGAGTAGAAAGGAATAAAATCCTACGAGGTAGAAACAACGTCGAGAGGCTATCAAGACCTTGTGAGGCTCAATTAGAAACTAGTTAAAGGATTTATACCCCTAGATCACCCACAAGATGGATGTGCTCGTGTATTTGGGCAAGCAATTGGAGAGTATTATTGAGAAAATGAGTGCCAAGGGGAGGAACTAAGTTTTGAGGAGGTGAGTGCCCTAATCAAAGACCTTTGTCAACAAGTGCATAGCAAGGTTAACATCTGGGAAAATCTAGTGGTAGAAATAGGTAAGGATTTCCCTCTCCTCCTTCAAAAATAAGCATTGTTCTCTTTCATCTCCCCATTCTTTCATTTTTCTCCTAATTCTTCATTCCTTCATTCTTTTTCCCACAATTCAAAACTATTGGTTTATCAAACATACACCCACGTCTTGGATCTCTGAAAAGGGACCAAGGTGTCTGAGACCACAATAGAACCATCCCCAAGTTGTGGGACCTTGCGAGCTTAGGATGGATCTCCGGAGAAGGTCAGTTCCTCTATTTATCTCTACTACTATTGTTACTCCTAGTGCTGAAAAGGGAAACTAAGCTAAGAATGCCAAGGGACTAGGGAAAGAAGGATACCATGAAGTAAACTACACTAAAAGGTGATAGAACCAGAAAAGAGGGATGAACACTATCTGTTTTGAGAAAGAATGACAGGAAATCTGTGAAAGGAGGCTAGGCACGAGTAGCACAGCAAAACACGTATTCACCATATCGTCCTTATGAAACACAACCAAACATGGGGCTGTAAGAGACCTGAAGTAGCACAACAATACACAATGTAAGAGAAAAGGAAAGAAGAAGGAACAAAAACATGCTAGGATAGAGAATAGTCACAAAATGATGCTTCTATTACTTCCAAAATGCACAGAACTATTACAATGATAAGGAGGTTGATATCCACATGCAAGAGCCAAACATGGAGGTTTGTAACTCAGAATATAGAAAATATGGAGTCCTTAGCAACATGCGTAAGGATCCATAGTATCCAACATAACAAATGAGCCTTGCTCTTACATTTATACATGAATCCATGGAGGAAGAAATAAAAATGAGGGAAAACCCAAATTTGAAACACAACCACCAAGAAGAAGCATTCAATGTCTACAGATCAGCTTGGAAATATGTGAAATACGCTTCCTCATTCTTGTTTGATGTGTTGAGGCCAAAAGTGGGTGGATCATACTAAATTGGGTGGTTAGAGAAATCATATCTGCTCATCAATTTTCAAAGAGATGTTATACCAATTCTCACCTACCAAATCTGCCAGAATTTGAAATTTGAATTTTTGGCACTATTGCTGATGTTAGCAGCTTTCTGAAAAGTCTAGGCACATGCCTATCCGATATTTATAGCTAATGATATAGTTGTCAGAAGATGTCAGATTTGTCGACATATACAAGACACGTGACACATGCTGATTGGCTAAGATGGTGGCCAAATGTATAGTTATTTTTCATTTCTACCATGTTTTAATCATTCATTTGTTGCAAGGATTTGGCACCCTATTGGCGCGCATACGACTAGTCACATGTTTGCACACTTAAGCATGTCAAAATGATGATCGACATAGAAGGGCATGTGAAGAAAACAAAGGAAAGCGTAGAGGATTGCACACGATGCACATGGGGAGATGAATCAAAGTGGTGAGCAGAGAACATATGGTTAAGGTATAACTATTACAAAGTAATGGCTGCAACACGCGAAGGGGAAATGACTTTTTCATGTGAGGTGGAAGGAAACTGAATTAGAAGAAGGTTAACACACAAATTGAGTGTGTGAGGGGAAGTTGAAGGAGAAAAGAAAGGGGCACATAGGAAAAATTTGACCAAGGGAATGTGCCAAATGATGTTGAGGATGTGCAAATTTTCAATAGATAACTTAGGGCCAAAATGTGTATACAAGTTATCCAAATCACTAGGGGAGTTATCTGGATAACAATTTTGGTGAATTTCGGGGCCATCTTCCTGCTAGATGCAAGATACTAGTATCCTTAAGAATCCATTGGGCATGGATTCCACTTTTCAATCATGAAAATTCCTTGCTATCACTTTGAGTATCATTTCTACACTTTGTCTTGAATCTCACAACTGTTGAGAGAATCTCTGCACACTAGAAGCAACAAAAGAGCCGTGTACGAAGAATGCGAGAGGAAATAACTATGTACAAGCAAATAATGTGTGTGGAGAACACTTGAAGGAATTGAAACTACATTAATATATATAATGTGATGTAGCAAACCTAATGGAAGGGTTTGAGATAGATCCCATTTACCAGATTTGCACCGTGTTTCCATCTGGATGAGTTAACTTGAAAGAGTTAGCTTCTTTTTAGGACTTGATGATGTATGGGCCACTCCAAAGTGCATAAAACTTTGAATGGCACCCTGGTTTAGCTCTATCAGTATCCCATTTTAGAACCAGGTCTCAAACTTTGAAAGCTTGAGGCCTAGCCTTTCTGTCAAACCATTTCTTTGTTTCCTACTAATGTTGTTCTAGCTTGATCATGGCAGAGTTTATGAGTTCTTCAAGGTGAACTAGCTCTGCCATCCTAATTTCTCTTTGGTCCGTGCCCTCAAATTCTAGCTGCTAAGAAAGAGCTAATAAATTTGGTTCTAGTGTCAAAGGAAGGGTAGCCTCCTTGCCATATATAAGCTTGTAAGGAGAAGTTCCTATTGCATTTTTATTATGATTCTATCTTCCCGAGCATGCATGCAGGACCTTTGTATGCCACTGTCTTTGGCTAGTGTTCATCGTGCGCTTCATGATTCTGATCAGGTTCTTATTTGTTGATTATGCGGATCGTTGCCCTAAGGGTAATAGTTGGAAGATTTTTTCAAGTAAATGCCCAAAATTAGAGCCCAATAAGTGATTTTAGCACCAAGGAAAGCCTTTGCATTATCAGAGATAATGGTTTGAGGAACGCCAAACCTTGTAACTAAACCTTCGATAAATTCAAGGATGACTACATTAGTTGATTCCTTAAGCATGATAGATTTTGTCCACTAGTGAAGTAATCTCAGTTGTCAAAGCACCCATTTGTGTCCAGTGCTTGAAGGTAGATTGATCATGCCTATGAATTCGAGACCCCATTCCACAAAAGGCTGATCCACTTGGATTGGTTAGGGGAAGCACTATTAATATTTTCTTTCCTGCAAAGAAAATGCATTCTTTGCATTTTTGACCCACCTATGTGCATCTACAAATAGGGTAGGCCAAAAGATACCTACCATTATGATCTTCATTGTTGTAGTTTTGGTAGAGAAGTTTCCACCAGAGAATCCATTAGAAATTATGCTAACACTTGTTCGATCTACCCGTTGATACATCTTAAAAAAAACCATCTAGATTTCTTTTGAAGAGAAGTTGAGAAGTTCATCAATCAAAACATAAGGAATAGATTGCAACTTGAGATGCCTTATCTTTTCTTTATTCAAAGCGTGAGGGTATATACCCTCATAAAGGAATGTGATCATCTCCTTCATCCAGTCACATGCATCAGGGTCTATATTGTGTTCATGTTCTATGCACGGAAGGTCTTCATCCATAAACAATGAAGCCGAGGTTCACTCTGTGCATCCTCAACAATCTTCTTCTAGAGTGCACTACCTCTTACCAACTTTGTGCCCTTCATAATCACATCATATTCCATTATTTTGGTGACCCATCACACTCTCTTCTCACTGATTTTTTCTCCCATGATGAAGTCTTTGAAAGATGATTAAGATAGTAACACCTTGATATGATTTGTGGCAAGCATACTTTTGAATTTATTGAGCACGTGCATGATAGTGAAGACCTAATTCTCCATGTGACTATATTTCAACTCATAATCCTTTAGCATCTGGCTGAAGAATGCCACTGGTTATTCCAATCCTTGTTTGTTTTCCTATGTCAGTATAGTAGCAATCCTTGCATCAGCACCATAAGCATAAAAGATGAAATTCTTTGAGTAATCTAGATTGATGAGTGTTGGTGCACAATCAATTTCTTTCTTGATCTTGTTGAAGCTTTCTCTTCCTTTTGTTGTCCATTTGAAGGCTATGTCCTTCTTGAGCATAAGGGTGATGGGCCGAACCAATCCTATAAAGTTAGGGATAAAACACCTAACAATGTTAATCTTTCCGAGGAAGGATTGGAAGGATTTTTCTCACGCCGGCAGGGAAAGGGCTAGGATGGTTGATACGCACTCGGGATCAATCACGATGCCATCTTTTAAAACCATGTAGCCCAAGAGTCTACCCTGAGCCACCGTAAAATTGCATTTCTTGGGATTAAGAGATACCCCAAATTCTTTGCATCTCTCAAATATTTTTTCCAAGTGCACTATGTGATCTACGCTCTAATTTGATAAAACTGTTATATTATCAAGGTAAACCAAGATGAACTCATTGATGTAACCTTTAAAGGTAATATCCATAGCACGCTGAAATACTTCACCCACATTTGACAGACCAAAGGGAATTTTTTGATATGCATACGTTCCCCACTTGGTTGTAAATGTTATTTTGAATTGATCCTCTTCCTTGATTAGGATTTGGTTGAAACCCGAATACCCATCTAGCATGGAGAACCTTTGCATACCAGCTACAATCTGCAGAATCTGCTCCATTGAAGGCAAAGGATAATGATCCTTTAGAGATGCCTTATTCAAATCTTTGAAATCAACACAAAGTCTAATTTCACCATTATTCTTACATAATGGAACTAGATTTTCAACCCAGGTAGAGTATTTGATAGGAAAAATAATTTTTTCCTTAATGAGTTTTGATAGTTCTCTTCTCACGAGGGGTTCTATCCTATGATTGACCGGCCGTTGTTTCGTCTAACAGGCTTTATACTAGGATCAAGGTCAATGGAGTGTTGAGAAACACTTGGATCAAAACCTTTGAGGTCTTCATACTCCCATGAGAAAATTTCACTATATTTTTGGCAGAGAGAGATGAAGGCTTGTTTTTCTTCATGTACACAAGTCCTCATAGAACAACTCCTTTCCATGTGCAATGATAATGGAGGGCAATCCTCTGCACGGCGTGCATGTATATTTCTTCACCCTTGAACTCATCATCAGGGATGAACATTTTCTATAAGATGACCAGCCCTTTAGTAAAATTATTTGTCTTTAAGCTGTATTATTTGGTCACCATAGCCGGCATGCAAATTAGTTTGCATAGTTGATGAAAATTCAGCTTCATTCTAGATAAACTGGATGATCTGCGTGTCACTGTTGAACACTTTCTAGCTGGTGTTATTATCTGGAATGGATGGTCTGATTACCATCTTAATGTGTTGAGTGTTCCCTTTGACAAAGTCCTTAGTAGGAGAAAATTGTGAACCAAGTGCGGCCATTTGGTCAGCCTCCTTGTTCATTCTGCGTGGAACTACCTACAGATTAAGAGCATCAAAGCTCTCAAGTAGGTCCCAAACTCTATGTTTATAAGATTTAAGAATCTTATTATTTGTCTGGAATTTGTTGGTGACCTGGTGGATGACCAATTCTATGTCCCCAAAGATCTGTAATGCTTTAATTTTCTTCTTTTCAGCAATAAGCAAGCCATGCACCAACACTTCATATTCTACCACATTGTTAGAACATGCAAACTGTAGCCTATGTGTGAAGAATAATTTCTCATCCTTAGGGAAATGAGAACCACTCCTACTCCCATGCCATTTCTGCTTCTAGATCCATCAAAGTATAACTTCCATAGACCAGTTTGAACTTTGTCTCCTATGAGCATGCGCAGAAGCGTAGCATCTTCTTCTAGAATGCAATAAGTACCAAGCCCAGTTTCATAGGCTTCTAGTTCTTCAGCATAGGGATCAAATTTTTGATGCCTCTCCACCCATTCATCAAGTACTAGGTCTGGAATAGAGGGTGGAAGAGACTACTCTTTAGGAACTAAAACTTGTTCTTCTTGGATAAGATAATTGGCTTGGAGAGGGGATGGGACATATGGCTCTACATGATAAGAAAATATAGGCTCAGCTTGTATGGTAAATTGGGTACCATACCTTGTCTTGAGTAACATATGATACCAATCAAAAGACAAGTAACCACCCACTTTAGCAATAAATTCTTTTGATAGACATAGGGAAAATAAAGGAGGCAAGTCAATAATTGACACATCTTGAGTAATTGTCATGATTGGACATGTATGGAGGGTTAACTCAAGATCCTTGATGACTCCCAAGGTAGTTATAATTGACCGATCAAGTTGTAGAACTCCTTTAGAAAAAGGGCTATATTTCAGACCTAAGACATCAGCTATCTTCTTAGGCACTAGCACGTGAATCAACTAAGCAGTTATGCACTAGGTGTTTACCTATAATAAAGGATATATAGAAGGGTGGGGTTTTAGAAATTTCACTTACTTGTTTCTCCTCTTCTTGGTAGATTTTGATAGAAGTGCATGGCTTCTACATAACTGGGTCAACACGTAAAAGTTGTGTCGAGCTTCATGTAGTAGATCCCATTGAGATGGAATAGTCAGGGCATCCCACATTGTGACGTTTATGTTTGTTTTCTTCATCTGGTCAAAAATGCTGAACGAAATCCCCCCCACCTTGTGAATTTGAAAAACAACATCCCTCCTTGAGTGTTTAAGTGTGGAAGCTTGAATTTTAGCTGGAATAGAGGCCTGGCCTACTAAAGGATGGGCACATGCTACTTCAGAAGGAGCTTTATGTGGGACCTCTTGCATAGGGATTTGAATATTTTTGCTATAAGAGGTCTTATCTGATTCTTTTTTTCTTGAATACCTTCTTGCATTGCAGGTACTATGACCTACATGTCAAACTCTAATATTTTTTTCTTATATCTTGTGTTGTCTGCAACTTGGGCACGTGTTCTATTTGTGTCTTCTGCGGTTTGGTTAATTGTGCATAATTACTCGGTGCAGTAAAATAACATCAAATTGGTTTATAGGGAAAAATTTGGTGCTTATGGATTATCTGTTTCATGGACGCTTGTTGAGGGCTCATAGGATGAAGCATTCTGGATCATGAAGGCTTAGTCACACGCAACTTTAGCACAATGGTATGCGACTATGAGGAATTTTATAAGGGAAGCACCATTCTGACTCTTGTGCCAAGTTGTTACGAACCAAGATGAGCACTCAACTCACGGTAGTCCGGGAGAGAAGGCGCGAGAGGGACAAATTGCAAAGGAAGATGTGCATTAGGCTACCACCTATCATTCTATTGGTTAGGCACGTATCTCTAATTTTCGTAATGATTCCGCCAAGGCTGATTGCCTTAGACATGCACCTAATTGGTGATGCCTTTATATGCTTGTGCTTACTACCTTTCTAATGATATGACCTTGTTTGATAAATTTCTAATCAAGGCCTTCAATTATTCATCTTCCTTTTGCTATGATGGAGAATAGGATGTTGAGGCAACCGGTTGTGTGCTTTACTTAGGAGTAGGAATAGGGTCCACAGTAAGGTGGGGTGCTTATTCCATCTCTAGAATAAGGGCATGGGCGGTCTAAGAGCCAACTTTCCCGCTTGAATAATACTATTTTTCTTCCCTTCTTGTAATGTTATAAGTAGGCTGGTAGAGTCCTCCCCCATAGATTGGATCATTACTAAAATTATCGTTCTTTGAGTGCCTTGAGATAATAAAAGAAAGCATGTTGGGATGTAGGTCTTACCACAAGGGAATTTTGTCCCAAGTATTCTAAAATTTGATGACTAAATTAGTCATCTACTCATTAGTGCTCTCCTTGTTGTTGTCAGTTGCTCCACCAAAGATAGGTGATCTAACTTGTCTTCAAAATAACTACACATAGTTGTTCCTAGCTCATCCCAAGTGGTGATAGATCCAATTCTCAAGCCTTGGTACCATTAAAGTGTTTTACCTTTGAAAGAGGCTGCAAGCATCCTAACTGCTACATCATTATGTGTGATCAAATAGAATGAACAAACATTTTCTACATCCTAGATATGCTCCTGAGGGGTGACTTGATTCTCACTAGTAAAGTAAGGAATAATTTTGAGCGTGTCATTGGGCATATCATGCTATATGGCCAGGAGTAAGGGGCTCCCTCCATCAAATTTTACAAAGCTTCTTAATGGAGGGTGGATGATGTGACATTACGGGGCACTCAAGTTGTCTATTTGTAGGAGTTGAATTGGTGCGGTGCGCTATTTGGAGATAAAGATGCACACACGGGATTATTGGAACAAAATTTTCTTAGGGATAGCTGGAGGTAATCAAAAGAGTCTTCAGCTCTGCACTTCTTCTTATGTGCACTTTTCTCATGAAAGGTGCTCAGGACTACTCAAACAGATATTTTAAAATGTTGAGAGTTGTTAGATGTGTTTGAAAGTAGCCTCTTCAAAGGATAAAACACTAAGTCAACACACTAGAAATTAGAGATATGAAATTTGAGCTTTCAATATTGGTCCCATTGGGCATGCCAAAAACTGTTGGTTTCTCAAACATGCACCCACGTCTCGAGATCTCGAAAAGGGAGGTTTCTGAGACCACAATGGAACCATCCTTAAGTTGTGGGACCTTGCAATCTTGGGATAGATCTCTAAAGAAGGCCGGTTCCTCTATCTATCTCTATTGCTATTGCTACTCTTAGTGTTGAAAAGGGAAACTAAGCTAAGAATGCCAAGGGACTAGGGAAAGAAGGATAACATGAAGTAAACTACACTAAAAGGAAATAGCACCAGAAAAGAGGGATGAACACTATCTATTCTGAGCAATAATGATAGGGAATGTGTGAGAGGAGGCTAGGCACAAGTAGCACAACAAAACACACATTCACCAAATCATCCTTATGGAACACAACCAAACATGGAACTACAAGGGACTTGAAGTAGCACAACAATACACAATGCAAGAGAAAAGGAAAGAAGAAGGAATGCAAACATGCTAGGATAGAGAATAGTCACAAAATGATGCTTCTATTACTTCCAAAATGCCCATAACTATTACAATGATAAGGAGGTTGATATCCACATGAAATAGCCAAACATGGAGGTGCGGAACTCATAATAAAAAAAATATGGAGTCCTTAGCAACATGTGTAAGGATCCAAAGTATCCAACATAACAAATGATCCTTACTCTTACATTTAGAGATGAATCCATGGAGAAAGAAAGGAAAAGGATGGAAAACCCAAATTTGAAACACAACCACTAATAAGAAGCATTCAATGTCTACAAATATGCTTGGAAATCTATGAACTACACTTTCCCATGCCTGTTTGACATGTTGAGGCCAAAAGAGGGTGGATCATACTAAATTAGGTGGTTAGAGCAATTAGATCTTTTCATCAATGTTCAGAGAGACATTTTACCAATTCTCACCTACTAGATCCGTCAAATTTTGAAATTTAAATTTTTGGCACTGTTGTTGATGTCGTGACTTTCTAACAAGTCTAGGCGCACTACGATCTGAGCTTTATAGATGATGATATAGCTATCAAAATATGTCAATTTTTTTGGCATATACAAGACACGTGGTGCGTGCCAATTGGCTGAGATGGTGGCCAAATGTATAGTTATTTATCATGTCTACCATCTATTAATCATTCATTTGTTGTAAGGATTCGGTGCCCTGTTGGCACGCCCTAATCTGGTCACATGCTGCACACTTAAGCTGTCAAAAGGTGATTTGGCATAGAATTGTGTGTGAATAAAATAGAGGAAAACATGGAGGAGCACACGTGACACGAGGCGGGGAGATGAATCAAACCGGTGAGCAGAGAATGTATGGTTAAGGCATAACTATTACAAAGTAATGGGTATGGCATGTGAAGGTTTAAATACTTAGGCATGTGGGGTGGAAGGAAACTGACTTGGAAGAAGGTGAATGCACGGAAGGAGGGCATGAGGGGAAATGGAAGGAGAGAAGAAAGGGCGCGGCAGAAAACTACAACCAAGGAATGTGCCAAATGATGTTTAGCATGCAAAATGTCTTCAATAGATAACTTAGGGATAGAATGTGTATGCAAGTTATCCAAATCACTAGGGGAGTTATTTGGATAACAAAAACCCATCATTATTTATTCATTGAAGAGAAGTGTTTCTGAGGATGGAGAATAGGCATAGTGTGGGGTGATGTTGGGTCTCAAAATATTAGCTAAGTATAAGAAGGCGCATGGGCATGGGGGGCCTATTTGAAGAAGGACGCACATGTTGAAGGTATGTAGGATAGGGTTTTTGAAGGGTTTAGTAGAACCTAAGGCATTCACATAAGGTAAGATGGGTTTTGGTACTTAGCCATATTTGGCATTCCAAGAAGAACATAAGAAAAGCATGACCCATCTAGCATATGGAGTGGATAAGGTGTCATCCTGGAAGTCTGTATGGTCAAGAAAGGAATATTCCATGCATGAAATGGAAGGATATAGAAAGATATCATTATAAAGAGTGGAGAGCTTGGATCAAAGGAAGCATGCTCCATTGGAGGACCACTTAGACACTTGGAAACCAATATGTTATCTCAAGAAGGCATGGAGGTGGAGAATAAAGCTATATAGAGATGCTCTGGTAGAAGAAAAGAGACACATACCAAGAGCAACATCATATAGCCTTTGGATAGGTGAAGCTCCACAAGAATAATGAAGGATCGTTTGGGTTAGGATTAGGAGAACTATGGGAGGGATGCAACTATAACTACTTTTGTAATATGGAAAGCATGGATTTGGTTCTTGATGCATGACTACGATCTACATTGTTATATTGGTTTGTTATGGCCTTAATGAATGTAATGTGGTTATTGAATTGGTTAACATGAATATAATTTTCTATTCTAAAGAATATATGTTGTTCATGAGCATAAACCCTAGTGCATTTCCTTAGTATTATGAATCAATAACGTATCATGTTTGATACTTCTCTTTTGTTATCTAAATGAATACATGGTTCTTTTCTTTCCTACATCTAAATTTTTCATTAAATATGTATTATCACAAAACTCACATAAATGAGGAGCTTGACACCCACATGTGCCTTGGGTGAGTGCCCAACACACGTTGGGTGATAGGTTGACGTGCATGGGATTAGAATGTTGTTTTAAGGGTATAAAAATGACTACAAGCTACATCTTCTCGATTATTCCTCATCAAAGCATTATTCTAAACCATTTTCACCTAATAATTCTAGTATTATATCCTCCATTGTGGAAATATCTCCCATAGTTAGGCATTTGATGGCATGTATCACCTCATCCACCAATGACTTAGGACTCCGATATTCGAAAGCTTGAAGGAGATCGGTCGTCAAATCCTGCCAGTTTCTTGTCTGATGGCACATCTCTGAGTGAATGTACCATGTGTGTGTGTATCCTTATAAGATGGAGTAAATATTATGCATCCATAAATAAGGTGACAAGTATTTTTCCCTTCCATTCGGACCTTCTCACATGCTTTTACATGAAATGAGGTAGGTTCCTTCCTATGATAATCTTGTATAATAGTAGGTGCATTTCTTTACAAAAACATAACAGAGAATTTTACTCTCACCTCATGCCACTCTAGAAGGTTATCGTGATGGGTCACCCACCAATTTGTTATAGTCTTGAGCAAGGTATAACTAAGTATCCTTCATCTTTCGATCTCACATCTGCATGCTTTGTGTCTCCATTTCCGTAGGAAAACATCAGGGTCAGCTCATCCACTATAACTTGGAAAATTATTTCCTCCTAGCCACTTGGTGAGTGCACATTTGTTACTCTCATCATAGATCCTCTTAAATTCCTTCCGACTAACTCGTATGTCTTGTTCACCCAATTGTTACATGCCAAACTAGATCTATCACTTATAGATTGAGTTTCTTCCCACTAAATAACAACTTCTTTTGTTGGTTGCACAACCTTAGGGTCCTAGTTAGTCCACATATAAATTTTGTCTAGGTATTCTTCTCTTAAATGCTCAGTATAGGGCGTTAACTTCCCATCCATCAAAGGAATGATAACATGTTCCTCCTTGTTTTCAAAAATTATATACCCCTTGTTGAAACGTAAGTCAACATTATTCTTATAGCACCAGGGGTGCCTAATTAATGGTGGAAAGTTATCCACCTCAGCAAGCACTAAGACTTCGAAGTCTCTAGTGAATTTTCCCCCTTGGATAGTGATAAAAAAATCCTGTAAAACACCAATAGACATTGAATTTTCTTATTATCCATATACAAAACATTTGAGGATGGTTGTAATGGTGACCTTCCCATTTGATTCCATGCATCTAGGGTGAGAACATTAAATTCTGCACTGTGTCAATCAAAATATTACTTAGGAGCCATCCATCAAAAACTACATTCAAGGTAATCTCCTTATCGTAGTCAAGGTTGTGGGGAGGAAGGTAAGCATGTAAAAACTGCCTCTCGCACTCTACTCCAGTGCTTGGTATCTTATCTCTCAACCGTTATCCTAGGAATGATATTGTCTTAGTGCAACATCTTACACACCTCTCTAACATCATTTATATCTAACCGAGGGAAATCGGTGCTTTTTTTTGCTCTAACCTCCTAGATTTCTCTTTTAGACACTGAATTTCCCCTTAAAGACTTATGATTATGTCCATGGTCTCTTAATATTCTTCATTCTAATGGGTAGGGTCTGGATACTTCCCTTATACCACCTCTTCTCTTATAATCATTGGTCTCTACTTTGGTATTTCCTTGGCATGCATAGCCTCAAATCATGCCATCACCATTACATGTTCTAACTCTGACTCACACACTATTCTAGGCATCCACTATTGATCAACACGCTTTACACTCACCATCCCAGTGCCCTTATCCTTCCATTTCTTTTGGCTCATGTGTTCAAATAATTTTGGGTATTCCTCATACTTTTTCTTCTTTCCAAACCAAGAACAACGTAGAAGATCTAGGCATTAGTGCTTATAGTGTTCTATAGAACCACATTTGTAACAAGTTCCACGTGGGAACTCACTTCTTCCACCTCTACAGTTTCCATGGCCTCTAAATCCTCCATGAAAGCATCTTCCTCAACTTCCTCTATCTGCATGCTCTTCATAATGATAACCATCATCCTTGGAGCTATTCACAACACTGATCTGGTGCACACTAGTATCAATGGCATCATGTATTTGGTCAATCAATCTACAATCCTTAATTTCATGAGTAGTAGAGGTGAAAATTTTGCAATAGCAAGACACATTCTTACAGATCACACATTGTAGTAGTGGAAACCTACTTACATCATGATCTTTTTGGAATATCTCACAATATATCGTCAATGCATGTACTCGATCTCTAAGGATAACTATCCTTCATATGCTCTTATTCCTCACAATCTATAAACAATAACCTACTGTGGGTCTCATGAGCCAAGTTCATAGATAATTTCTCCAACTTATTTGTTATTGCATAAATTTGGGCTTCTAGGAATGGAATAACTCCTATATCAATGCTTCATACTTCCTTGGCATGAAAGTCATCCTCCAAGGCCTCACGCAAATTTTTGAAAGCACCATCCTGAACAGTTTGATAACTCCTTTGATAAACCATTCAGTATGTTACAAAGGATGAATGTCATAAGATAACTTGGATAAGAGAGTCTTGAAACGTGTGTCATACTCCCGCACACTCTCAATCATTCCTTTCTGAATCTCCTTCAATGTGTTGATGTTTTTCTGTTCAAACTCAGGTATGTGGAACTCCACCAAAATGGTATTACACAGTGCAATGTAATCTACCACCGTCTAGTGAGGGTCATACTTTCTATACCGTTATACACATGTCCTTATAAAATGCTTGCAAAATTAGTTGCTTTCTACTTGAGGGTAATGATCCCCTTCGTGCACCATATTAACTCACACTTATGTACTTGTTCCATAGCATCCTCAATGCCCTTGTAATTAGGTAAGTGGATCGGCTTCTTAGAAAACACCTATTAATTGTGTTTTGGACCTTTCTACCAGATCCAAGACCTTGATTCCCTCAGATGTTACCTACACCACCAAAACCATTATATCCACTAGTGTTAATGCCTCTAAATCCACCAAATCATCCTCATATTGTAGGAAAGGGGCCTAATGAATTTTTTCCCCTGTAAACCCACCGTTACGCTAAACTTTGTTCGACATTCTGCGATATCAAACCACTCCCATATGTGTTTCACATGTCACTCCCAAATACGATACTCAAACCTTGTGATTCCACACTTTGTCCAAATTTTGTGCTAGAAAAAATACCCATAACATAGGAAATGAATGTGTATCCATAGATGTACTAAATGAAAATTTATACCTCCGAGGAGTCACTCGACTATGAATACCGATACCAACTGGATTATCAAAATTTATCTCAAGGATTGGAAAACTAAGCATAAGGGTATGGTCGAAATGTGGGTTAAGATGCACACCTACATATCTTCTCCTTTCTTCATATGATGAGCTCTCTCCAGAATCCATGGTGGTTTCTCTTCCATTCTTTCCAAGATGGGGTAGCGCAAACTACTCAAGTTCCACGTCCTCCGCACGAACCTTAAATCCTTCCCATAATGTTTTCCACCATAAATCCATCACTTACGTTGCACTTCATTATACTTAAGTAGACTCTCCTCTCTCTCCATTTCTAACACAAGGTCTCTGCTATCCTTATACCACGCTAGCTTCGTGCCCCACACCTAGCAAGAATTTAGCCAGCCATGGGAAAGGCTTCCAAACTCAAATTAATGACCAGGATCTTGATAGCTAGTGGAATAGCACGCAAGAATGATCCTCTAGGATCCCTCAATAACTAAAAATTAGTGATCTTCGGGTAAGAATATGTAGAAATAGCGTATTCCAAGGTACAACTAGTCAGCTCTCTACTCCACCAGTGATCAATAACATGGGTCTATATAAGATCAACATCATACAACTACGATATTCCTCCTAGGTCCAAACACGAGGTCTATAGTACCAACTCATACTTGATGCATATGTTGATAGCCATTCATAAAACTCTATTGGGAAACAACATAAGAATGTCTCATAGAGTTCCTGATACATGTTCTCCTCCACCCATTTTTCTACATAAAACTTAGATCTAGTATCTTGAACCTCTAAGAAAAATCAACCTTCATCTTTTTGAGCCATGATTAAAAGCTAGCTAAGGTCAAGCATTGTGTCATCACACATTTCTTTCAAACTAGATTCAAAAGAGATCTCGGCAATAGAACCAATATGTAGTCATTATTTTACCCTCAATACTTCTTTCTAACTCCATGCGCCCCAACCTATCATCCAACATATCTTGGGAGCTCACCCGAGGCACATGCGGGTGACAATCCCCTCCTTGATGTGAGATTTTCAAGAGAGTTATACCATTAATGGAGGATTTATTTGCATAAATAGAAGTACATTCACTTACTTTAAAAGGTATAATATGCAACTAGCAGATCTACACATTAATACATCACGAAAGATAAATAAACATCAGACAAAGCATAAGAAACCAGATGTGAGTCATGATAAACCACATAACATGAGGGTTTACACCATCAACAAGATGTAAATAATAGATATTTTATATTTATTTAACGAAGTCTCATGTAGCCTTACTACATTCAAAAGGGTCATCTCAAACCATATACATTAAATGACAAATATCCAACCCATGCAAAGTAATCTTATTAGAGATCCTAACTATACTTTTCCTAATTATATCATTTGATACAAATCATAGTACCCATACATATGCTTAATGGTATCCCTTACAACCCTCTAGCACTAAGGACTCTAAACCGTAGCACCATAAACTATGAACCCTTAGCATTTCATCAACACTTCATTATTCTCCTTCTCTTCCTCTGTATTCTCTCATCTCTACATTCCCTCTCTCTGTCTCTCTTTGTCTCAAGCACCTCTTTAAAAAGGATCATCAACCAAGGACATGAATTTTATTCTAAGAAGATCACTACCAAGTTTTGATGTGTTCCTCAATTGGGTAATGCTTATCCTTTGTTCAAACCTTCCCATAATCGTAATGATGCCTCTCGGGAATATTCCCTACGTGAAATATCCTTTTCTTGACCTCCAAGGTCAGAGGTGGAACCTTATCCACTCATCACTCATAGTTAGGCCCTCATGTTTTTCCTCAAGTGACTCCATGATGCCAAATATGGATAATTATTTTAAACCCTTGTTCTACCTCCCACGTGCACCCGGTTTCATTTAAACCCTTCTTAAACCCATTTTTCCCTGTGCACTTTTCCCCGAGTGCCCTTCTATCCACTGTTCTTATGTGTGCGTGCCTCTTGGTACTATTAAGAGGGGTATATGTATTAAAGGGTTTCTATGATGTTCTACTAATAAGAGAATAATTATTCCTATGATACTATTAGATATATGAATAATTTTTTTCTCATATTCATTTTCCTCTTGGATAAGGAAACTAAATGAATACAACACCATGTCTATTCTAGTAAATTTAGGTATGTGGGAGGCTTCTATATCAAAATAAAATTTTTGAGGTTGGTTATAACTTTGATCATGTCCATATCATTTTAAAATATTTAAAATACATTGTAAAACTCAATGTAATCAAATTCATCATGGTGAGATGCATTTTAAATCATATGCCAGTTTGGAAAAATAACCTTACACATATTTATATTAGGTAACATATTATATAGAGGTTTGGTGGTTTGATTTGGATAGTTGAGTGATCTATTAAATCTTTTGTATGTTAAATTCTAGCTTGATCCATCCCTATTGGTGTTCCCACTTGATTATGAAGTCTAATAAAGTCATTGATGATATTTTGGATGAATCTTTATATTACATCAAGCTCGGTCTTAATAGATTCTTGGGGCACTAATTGGGCATTGATAACACTAGGAAATAAGTATTTACTATAGACGTACATAAATGCTTCTATAATAGGTTGGTCAAGGAATCCTAATGGTTTATTTAGGGAAACCTATCTTAAAGGTATTATAACAAAGAGGGTGCATAATTTAGTAGTCATACATTTTGATTGGAATTTGGGAAAGAATTAAGCATTAGAGAATTACAATCAATATTAGGCATGGACATGGGAAATTTTCCTTGTGGGTTCAATTTCCTATCTAACTTGATTTATTTAGTATATGATAATGGTAGGTCCTTCGCTATAGGATCCTTATGAAAAAAAAATGTAATGAGGTTGAGGAAATTCTTATACATTTATAAATCTAGGGTAGCATTAGGCCCATATTAAAATGTGATATGTTTATATATACTTGGGAATCTAGTGTGCAAGGATCTTATGGGATCATGTGGTTATCTAAACATATAATAAAAATGTTGGTACAACACATAAGGGTAAATAAATTTTCCAAATTAGGTTAATATCTGTTATTGGATTGTATCCAACCAATAATCAAATTTTTAGGAGGTTTAAGAACTAACCATATGATTTAATTTGCAAGAAAAAGGAGAAAGTCCTATATGAAATATCCTCATGATCTATATTTAGTGGTCTAAGGTAATATTCAAATTAAGTGGCATGCTCTTCTATAGTGCATCCACCACTAGGGGTGAATATAGGAAGATGCCTCGAAGGTTTCTAGGTACCTCTTTGACATATATAAAAACATTTAAGATAAATACAACTAGCAGGACTATTGTCATAGGTGTATTTAATTATAATATTTAACCTACAAAAGTCTTGGGAAGGGATAGTTCTATTTATTCCTTTATTAAATCTTGCATTATAGTGTACCTCAAGAGATGGGTTCAATAAACTATCTTAGGAATATTTATATCTAGTGAGGAAATATTTAGGATCCAAATTACTTCAAACTACTCGAAATAGAGGCTAGGAAATATTGTTCAAAGAGATCCATTCTTCTCACTTAAAATTTTACATTGTACTAAAAGTTTCATGATCATAAAAATTAGCAAACATAAACCAAGCATCAAAGAATTAATTTTTTGTTAACCCTATTATTTTAGGATCACCAAGAGCTGGACCAAGGCACATGTTGGATTATTTGAATATGCTACATAGTTTTTTGAAATAAGTCTCTACAAAATAATCTAAAAGTTACCATGATAAAAATAAACAACTATATTTACCTAGCCAATTAATATGGTTACATCACCTCAATTAATTTAATTTCATATTTTAATGAAACTTAGAAAATATTAACAAGGAATTAATAAAAATAAAACTAAAAAGGAAATACTACCATACTTTATTGTAATGCTTCATTATAAATTATCTCTCATGGAATCTGTTGTGGTTTTACCGTTTCCCAAAATAGTCTAACATATGCTCAACCTATAACAAACAAGGAAAAAAATTCTATGGAATGGTTCTTCATTAATATCTAACTTTCAAAATACCACCATAATTTGATTTATTGCTATAGAATATTATTAACATACTTCTATCAATAACATTTCCATTAACTACAAGAATTATGTAACTCATTCATACTAACATAATCCCAATCTAACTTTATTCACCTAAACAACCTAGTTCAATTGAAATAAAATAATGAAAGAATTAATAACAAAATTACTGAAAGTATGAGGAAAGAAACAAAAAATAAATCCATTTCCATATAAATCTTTTCATTCATATTACTTCCAACCTTAGTTTACAAAATATATTTAAATTAATTTACTCTCACCTACTCTATTATCAAATTTTACTACAAGGCCTTTGATGAGGCATGCCATAGAAATATAAGGGAAATAAATATACAAAAAGTTTTTAATGATAAATTCCACATGACATGATAGAAATTGTAGTTTCGAGTGGCCTTAATCAAATTTTTATTTGTATTTTTTTTTCTTGTTCTTCACAAGTTTTAAGCTCAAATAAATGACATAAATCACTTAACTATAGGATTGGGCCTATCCTTTTATTTCTCCAGTGTTTCCCACATGAAAACCAAAATTGAACTATGATGTGCTGACCATGTCCCACCATATAATTATAGACATATCACATAAGATAGATTTATGGGATATTTTTATAGGACTGAAAGCATAAATCTTGGCTAGAGCTCTAATAGAGACTACCACTTGTCGCAATTATGTAGATTTTTCCTTTGAAATATATTTTAATAATTTATAGTGATAAAAGGTCTTGAGAATGTGAGATGATGAAATACATAAATCATCCACATAACAACCTTATGATTACCTTAATTCCTTCTCTAAAATTCTTACATATTTGTGAATAAAAATTCTACTACTTATCGACATTCTTTAAAGCCATAATTCACAAGAAAAAGGTTTCATTTTATTTCCTTGTATTTTCCTTTGAGCCATGAATAATTAAATATAATTAATATGTAATCCCTAGAATATCCCCATGGGGTATTCTCTAACTTCTACAAACTTTTCAATCTTCTTTTAGACTACAATTGCACTAGATTGTGGCATGCAATGTAATCACTGACTTTAGGTCTGCAGAGTAATTTTAACAATTTCGGGAAAGATTTTAAGCATATATATTTTTAAGGTTGTTAGATCATACAACATTTTATGATACATAGATTTAGGCTAAACACAATTTAACTTAAGAACTCTTCACTTGGCCCTAGTTTTAGGTCTAACATTTAACTCTTAGTTTCAAAAATAATTCCAAGTATTATGGAGGTCTCCCACTTACTCTACTATAATATTAAAGATATTACACACACACACACATCATTTTGAACTATTCAAGTTGAAAAATGTGGGACAAACCTCAAAAAAAGTTGGTTCATGAGGATGACTCCAAATGAGGTTGTATCCATAGATTGTTCTAAGCTATAAAGAAATTTAAAATCATATGACAAGTGGCCTATAAATTTTTGTATTTAATGTTCCATGAGATACATAGTATTGAATATCCTTCTACCTAATATTTTTTATATCCACCAAAATTATAGGGTCTTGTGATATACTAGTCAAAGATATATGGTTATATTCAAGTTAGAGAATGCCACTTCAATTGATGCTACACCACTTTAGTTCATGGTATATCATTTCAACATGAAACTTAAATCCATGGCATGTGACTATTTTTATATGTATCTGACTTTGTAGATGCAATTGTGAAATATCAAAGAGCTCCAAATTATGGTCATGATCCCCCAAAAGGGTCATCGAGTAGTTTGTGAGCCAAGATTATCTTCAAAGTAACTTGTAGACCCTCATGAGTGAAAACTTGAAGGAATTGGAATGTCAAATGAATGAAATGAAGACTACAGTCCAACACCTCTACAAATATACCATATTATTTTCCCTTCACACACTAAAAACAATCAACATACCCAAGAAATATCTTATATTGAAAATAAACACCTAATTAGAATAAATCCTTAAACAATACCATGATTTTAAAGGATAAAAAGCATTCAAAATGTGAATTACAAGTATTTAGTTTTTCCACATTCATTAAAGGGAATGGTGTATGTTGATACAAAAAATAACTTGAAATTTAAACATGACATTTTTCATACTTGGGTGTCTAGGAAAGTATTTAATGATCACTTTGTCTAAATTTTCCCCATCATGACATCATCATCACCAGTTACCTCACTCTTAGTTACCATCTACCTGACTTCTATCTGTCTACATCACTACTAATGGAGATTTAATTTCTGCATATTGTACTAACTTCTCTGGGTATTGATATATGATATCCATAATATTAACTCTTATATAGGTGATGTGTGTATCCCTAAACTAGCCTCTAATATTAATACCAATGCTAATGCATATGTGTCTCTATCTGATTTTCCTTTAAGGAACCATCCTTTATAGGAAATTTTATTTACCTCTATACCATTTTCATCAAGTACCCATTTTCTAGGTACCTTTTCCCCTATGTCACCTCTCTTCCTCTATAATTTTCCTTCCGAATGAGGAATTTTTTTCTATCACCATGGTCATAAAGTAAGGACCACAAGATCTAAACCCTATGATAATCTACCCCAAAATTCCCCTATATATCTAGGTATATATGGGGAGGTATCACCACCATTAGATACAAAAACTTAAACCATCCTAGTAATCTATTTATGACATGTGGAAAATTCCACCAAAAACAATACCTTGTGATCTATAAATGATAACTAAAGTGTATGTCCATGATAACCATGTATGCATAACCATTAATATCATGTATGTAAATACTAGTAACTAAATATTGAAAACACTATAAAAACATTAAAAATCAAGTAAATTATAGATGTTCCACACCTTCGTACTTATAAGCTCTTAAAAATACATTTTTGGTCATGATTTGATTATCAAAAATATTTTTTGAAAGTAAAAAAACTGCAAAAAGTGAGACACAATTATATGATTTGAACCATATAGAATTAGGGGTGATCAAGTGATGAAGTATTTGTCCCAACTATCTCTAATTAATCATTCCAAGGAGCACTCAAAATTTTATAATTTTAGTTAATATTTTTCCATACTAGAGACTAAAAATGAGTTCTTAATGATATGTTAGTAGTTTATTAGAATATTTCACAATTATAATTGAATATAAGTGTTCCCCTGACCATGAAACTCTTATATGCTTAGAAAAAGACTCAAATATTGTTCTTTCTTATTTCATAATATGAACAATATGTTATACCCTTATTCCCTAGCATACTTGTGACAACTACTAGAACATATATTAGACTCCAAAAATATTTTTTCTATGATAGGTGAGAGAAACAAGGTTTTCAAGAAATGATGATACTACTAACACATGCTCAAAATGACCTTATAATCTCTAAGATGATTTAACTTAATTCTTTTTACTTGTGACTGAAGACTATGCTTAATAGTTTCTTAGAATTTATTTCCAACACTATATATGTATATGCACCCGCTCTCATGGTTTTATACATTTGTATCCTTCCAATAAGCTTCTCTTCCTTGATTTCGTATTCTACTCTTGGTGGATGTTGAGGGATTTCAAGTTTCCTCTAAGTGGTAATTCATAATTTAATGGTTATATTATACTAATATTGGTTATACAAATGTAATGTATGCAAGGTTAAATTCCTTATAACCTTCCTTATAAGATTAAATAATACCCTTCTTAAAAACCTAATGAAGATCTAGATGGTTATGATATGATTCAACTATGTACATGACTTGGAAGTATTAATTATGATCCCTTAACCCTAAATAATGGTTTTAGAATTATATTGAATATAAAATAGGGATTCAACTCCTTAACCATTGCTCATTACCCAAACTCCACACACACACTCTCTAGTATACATTGATAATATCTTCCTCATCGTGATTAGGAACTATATAGTAGAGAAATCTAAAAAAAAATCATTACAATCTATCAAGTTTAAGATACTTTGTGTTAATGAAGTGGAATTTAACAATTATTCACTCATATATTAAGCCTTATAACATAGGGTATACACTCAACCATGTGTATGTGGAATTAAATACCTCTATGCACACATTTTCTAATCAATACATATATGATAAAAACATTGTATAAGATTGTGCTTATAATATTAGAGAATTTCAACCAATTCCAAGATACAAACACAAATCTAAGAAAAATTTACTTACACTCGAGAAATCTTTACTCTCTTTTAAATCAATATATAAACTTATTTTATTTCATTTACCATGAGTATTGATAACATAATAATACCATACTCTATTCTTTATGTGTTTCTTGAGACTCTATACATAATTTTTGAGAAAGATTTATCTCTTTTTCCTCCAAAGTATATTCCCTTTTATATTTCATGCTCCATTTTTTTGTATTCTTAAGACTTTGTATACAATTTTCCTAACAAACCTCTATATTATTTCTCGAAGTGAGTTTCCTTCTATACTTTAACTTTTTTATCTTATTCTTCAAGCTTTATTTGACTACATTGAATCATCATCTCCTCTTTTATTCAAATAAATCTGTCCAAAATTCATTTACAAGGCATATAACCTCATTTTGGCATTCTTAACCCAAGATGGTGAGAAAAATGGTTACGTTGAAGAACATGTGTGGTAGGAGGTAGGAGGTGGTTCATTCCTTTATAATAGGTTATCAATATGCTACTAGGCATCCCTTTTTGTTCAAGAAAAACACACATTATTGTTAAAAATGGACTCCCATACCTTAACAAAACCAAAATCGAATTTTTTTCTATGAATGCTATTAATACTTCTAAATTACAAAACTTCATGCTCTTAATTCTTCGCATCATCTAGTCCTCAATTAAAAGGATAATCAAAGTTGGCCATTGAATTTGGGGTGTAGTTGGTCCAACTCTCATAGTTTTTAGAGTAGATAATTACTCAAATGTGGGACCATAAAGAGTCTATTAGAAATGAAGTTAAGGTTGATGGGTGTCACCAAACCCAATGTACATCACATATTCCATACTTAGACAAATCTCTACATATGGTTCTAGATTTCAAGTTAACATAATCAAAAGGATGAAGTACACTCATGGTCCCACCATACTCATAAAATCAGATAATTCTAAAAAGGAACCAAATATATTTATGACCCCCATACTCAAAAATTTTAAAATATAAGTGTTCCATATAATATATTAAAAATTATGTGATTACATTAAAATTCAATGATCAAATTTATAACATTCCCATAAATTTGTAACAAAATACAATGTACTATATCAAATTTTGTAACCTATAATCTGTAACATGTAATATGTAACAGCTTAACATATAAAATATAATATGTAACTCATTTCCATAATAAGTCCATTCAATGTTGATGTTCAACCCTTAATTAAATTTTATTTCAATTTAATTAAGTTTAGATTGGAGTTGATTGTAGATCATACAAAGATTTTATATTAAAAATAATAACTCATATTTATAACTCAAATTAGATAGAAAGAATGTAGTATACACCAGTAATCCTTATATGCAATTAAAAACACAAAATAGATGTAGAGGCACTTAGTTGATTACAAATTACTTCGGAGAGATATGGGACTCGTACACTACTAAAATTAGGTGATATGAACCCGAATAACCTTTGGAACCCGACTGTGATTGTGGATCCACGGGTTAGGACCTTACCATTTAGTTAGAACCATATCGTATGGTTTAGCCCCTTTTGTATAGTAATCTTGGACTTGTTACACTTCTACTCTTGAAACTTTCTAGGTTGGTCATCTTCTTAGATTTTTTGTCACTATCAAAACCTAGTCACACATGTAATGAGGCTCTCTATGTGGACTAATCATTATATCAAAACCTATCCATAGATGAAGAGTCCTACAAAAACATTAGAAGGGTTATGGGCACCATCATGCACCATTGAAATTTGTACTACTCTAAAATGGCCTCAAACTACATGTTATTATCCACCTAGCATGTTATATCTAGATAGATCAATCAAATTTAGAATTTTTTTTACCATGATTTTTTTACTTTGATATTACTTAAACAATTAGAGAGAGGATGTTTGAGTGTTTATAGATGAGATACATGGATTCATTGAACTATTTTTTATATTCTTTCCTAATTTGGGTACTTTCGTAATGACTTGAGATGTGACAACGAAAAATTTAGGGGCTTTGGATGCCTTTTGCAAGTGTGTGAAGTGAGTTCTTTAATTATTTTCCTTAGGAGTTATAGTTTTTTAATGGGGTAGTGTTTACTTGCTTATATATGGTTCGTAGATGATTTATCTAAGAAATGTTGACCCAAATTAGGTATAATACCTGATGAAAGATATTAATTTTGAAGTGTAGTGAAAGACACATCTGTCCAAGACAATAAAGATAGGTTGGGACAAGATATACATTCTTGAAAAAACTATATAGTCTTGAATGGGATTTAAAAATATGCCACATGAAGTTTGGAGTTGATCAACTAATTTTTTTATTGAATTTATGCATTATATTCTCGAACATGTCAATGTGTCGGTGTGTAAGGATAAACAAGATAAATAATGGACCTAAGAAAGTGATAAGTGGGAATGGATAATTTATATTTATCATAAGAAGAGTGCATAGTTAAATCAAGAGTTTTACAAGTGTAAGTTACCAAACTCGAGTATCCAAATTTTCCCCACTTAAGTATGAATTGAAAATTACATGCTTAAAGGAAATTATACCGAGTGTGTAAACACACTTTATCTTTACTTGAATGTTTATTTTATAACCGCATTATTCTTAGTGCTCGATGCTCCACAATTAAACCTACAACATAGATTGTAGTCAATTTCCATGATATCTAATTGATCAGTAACTCAAATATAACATGTAAAAAAATAGTTTTACATTTATATATATGTGAAGTGATAAAACATAAACAAAAAATAATACACATGTTTACTTGTGCTCTACTTTTTCTTGGAGATTTGTATTGCTTAAACTCTATTGAATGATTGGGGTGATCATTACCCAATATGTTTTTAGGAGAAATTTTATTTTTGGGTGCATGTAACCCAACACAAAAATTTCAAGAGAGAGAATAATAAAGATGTTCAAATGCACCCATACGAAATAAGAATATAGTGTATTGAAGTTATTTAACAACTATAATATCTTATCCTTTAAGTGTAATAGGAGAGGAAAGTGCTAGACACATGTCACTTTTGTTGTCATTAATACAAAGTAGCATTGATGTAAAAGGGATTCTTGGTGTGCATAGGAGAGAGTGTGATGTTTTCATAAGGTGTTGCATTGGTCATATAACATGGTGTCTTAGTGCATATGCATGGTTTAGGACATGGTTCAGATTGCATGGACTAATGATTGAGATTCGAGAGGTTCTATGAAGGTACTATATGGTCTATAACATGTAGAGTGAGGTGGAAAATATCTTAGAGAGCTTGAATGGTGGTCATAATATCATTTTATTTAAGGCATGAGTTCATACAAGCCTAACTATGCTTAATCCTAGACCTAGTGTAAGCATGACACGAGGTATGAAGAAAATAAATATAAGGAAAGTTAGTGTAATCATTTGAGGAGTATTATGAAATTTTAGAAAATGTGTGAAAGGTATAAAAGGTATTTCTTTAGGTATGTAGTGCATATTCAAGGTCCTTGGATGAAATTGTAGAAAGACAAGGCAAGAAGGCATGGGAAAACCACATAGTAGGATGAATTTCAAAGGTATATTAGAATGGATGAGCATATGAAATCATGGAGGAGGTAATTCCAGAGGTATGGTCTAAGTTTGAGGTCAGGAGGTTGATAAAAAACATGAAAACTTGTTTTAGGATCTACTAAGCTCTCAAAACATTGTTTTCCAACTCAATGGTTAACTTCAATTACTCACCCGCACATGTGTGATTTTCATGGGAGGCTGAGATTGTAATGAAATTTGAATAGGTCTCTTAATAAGACTTTCCAATTGGAATGAGGTATTTTTATCATCATATTTTTATGAACCATCGTTAACACCAAAATTGCTTTGTTATGACTTCAAAACTCTAGTTTAATAGCAATAGAGAAAATATTGCTTACAGTGGCATAGAATGAAGTTTTTGATGACTATTTATAATTAGAGGTTATAGAGGAATCTTAAAAGAAAATTATGGTGGTGATTTAGTGTCCGACTGTGTGTGGATCCCACTCAAATTCGTAAGTTTTTTGAAAAGTTTAGTTTGTGGAAAACTTCTCCATTAGACATATTAGTTAATTTAGAATTTATTGAAGCATGGGATTTTTAATTCATACCAATGATGATTTTATATCATGGTTAGGGCCTTAGGATTCCAAGTGTTCCCTATTTTTGAGGACTGGCCTTTGGGGGTGAAATGATAGTTTTAGGGAAGTCTCGCTTATAGACATATTTGGAGGCATCTACTCTCTAATATGTGGTAGTAAGAGAACTTGGTTATGTATCTGAGATCAAGATATTTCTAGTGATATATAAAAATTGCATAGTTGAGTTCATTTGATGTTGTTTTGAGCCTCATTTTTTAGGTCTACAATTTAGTCAACAAGAACAAACATGTTCTTGAGATGATTTCATGGCATGAGATGATGATGCAGAGCTTTCAGGTATGGTGGATGAATGATTAAGTATTTTATGATGTTCTTTAAGTGATTCAAGGATCCGTTTATGGCCATGTAGGCAAAAAGTGGTTTGGATTTGGCGTGAATGCTTTTTGGTGCCACTAGGCATATTGAAGACCGAATAGAGAAAATTGGGTATGAAGGTGATATGGCATAATTATATGGTCTTTTTTATGATTTTATTAATATTTTTTTATGATATATTCCCTATTAATGCCGACGTACATGATGTGGATGCATGTTATTGCATATAAAAAAGTTAGGAAGGATCATTTGTGTGTGCTAGGATGATTGGTGTGTACTAAATTTTAGAAGAGGGTATGAGCAAGCTATAAGGGAAGAGGTTAAGATTATAAATAGTTAAAAATTATGGAGAATGATTCTATGTTTCTGATTTGAAAATGGTGATCTTGAATAAGGTCATCCATACATGACCTAGTTGGAGAAGAAGACCTAATTGGTGTGTATGAGGATGAGTGAGATAGAGGGATGATTTAGGATGTGTTGCAGATCTTAGTGGCCATGATGAGATGGAAGAGATGATGTTCATTATATTTTGATTTTTTTTTATAGCTGGAGATATATCTCACTTGAAATAATCATGCTTGGTGAAGAATCTCTAGAGTGAAGAAAAAAAAGGTTATTTTGTGAGAAGTTCAGAGGTGTGAGTGATAAAGAGGAAGTATGTGAAGATGTCAAAGGGTTTAAAAGTAGAGTAAAGAAGAGGAATGATAATTTGAGAATATTAGAGGGGTAGAATAATAAGGTCATATGAACTAATCAACACTCATAGGTGCATGCATGATGAAGAAGGAGAGAGAACAATTTTAGAGTGTTTTGAGTGAAGAGGGATGAAAAATTGATCACAATAAGTTGGTTGAGAAATAAGGACATCAAGCTATCTTAATATCCAGGTGGCTAAGTGAGTTATTGGTCATCTTGACAAGTTGTAACCTCCTTATAGAGTGGGTTATCTACTTGAATAGGGGTTAATTGTCTGACAGGTTAGTGCCTCCGTAAATTTGTAGGGATTGGTGCTCCTTGTGAAGTGGGTCCTACACTAAAAAAATATCTTATGTTGTGTAATATACATATTACTACATTGTGTTGAGTAATATATGTAGAGGTTCGGTGGGTTTTCTTCCCCTTAAGGATTTCCCACTTAAATTCAAAGTGTTTATGTATTCTCTCTTGTTTCATGCTTATGTGGATGATTGATATGTTGTTTGATGGTTTTATATGATACTTACTATTGCTCATATAATAGATAATGAATGTTGAATGATTAAATACAATTGAATTAAAAAATTTAAAGAATTGATTCACCCCCTCTTAGTCAATTTTTTTATAATAATTGGTATCAAAGCTAGGTCATCTCAAGAAAGTTTAACAACTTGGAGGAGATCATTGAAGCATGGTTATGAAAGGAAGCATAGTTCAAGATGGAAAATTTCCCTTTTTCATAATGAGAAGTTTCTTAAAACTCTTGGGGTTTGATATATGGTAGTCATTCGTTGATGTTTTCTCTCCCATCACTAAATTTCCAATTGGTATAGATGATGAAAAGACTCATGAATATGACAAAGAAGATCTTATTATAGATCCCGAAGAGTGTTGCTTTAAAGGATAAAATGAAGGTGTTAAATATGATGTAGGATTATATTTTTAAAGTTTCCCAAATATGATTGAAACTATAAAGGTAAAGGAAGAGTGTTATGAATCCCTGATCATAAAGACAAGCTATGAAGAGATCGAAGAGAACCCTGAAGTAGAGATGACTAGTTATGAAAACAACTCAGTATGGTTAAAGTATGGAAAAACACAAGTGATGTATCATACAATGTTGTCATAAAATGGATAAATTCTCTAAATGCATGTAAGTTGGAATAAAAAGTCAATATTCCGAGGAGAGATCAAGTAAGAGTGATTATAAGCATGAAGATGTCCTCATCTAGCTAAAGAAGCTATTAGAGGTTTTTATAACTAATCCACCATCAAGGAAGAAGAAAAGGAGAGACAATCATCATCTATGGTATGTGATACAATTTAATTATTATCATTTCGTCTACAAGTAATATGGAAATAGGACGGTGAATAAGTTAAGGAGCGAGGCCATTAAAATTTTTCTCGAGCATGTGACAAGTTGGAAAGAGAGAATCCTTTAGGTCAAGGAAATATGTGGTTGTTTTTATGTAGAGACAAAAAAATTCTTTTAAGAACATGAAGATAAAAAAATTATATTATTATCTTGAGAATCTTAAATTAGGGATGTAGTGATGTTGGTATCTTGAGGAAATTGAAGAAGGGTGTCAAAATAATGTTAAATACATGGTAATAAGGTATGTGATCCTTTTCTATTATGCCAATCATATATTGATATCCTAATAATTATATGAGGTTTAATAAGTTGTGATAGTTAGAGTTGAAAGTGTGATGGCCTCGTTAGTCATGTCATAATTATGAGAAATGTATTACAAGCCTAATAGAGAAAATTAGGTATGAAGGTGATATGAAAAAATTATACGGTATTTTTATGATTTTATTATGATGTTATTATTATTATTTTATGATATATTCCCTATTAATGTCAACCTACATGATGTGGATGCATGTGATTGTATATAAATAAGTTTAGAAGGATCATTTGTGTGTGCTAGGATGATTGGTGTGTACATTTTTTTGAAGAGGGTATGAGAGAGATAAAAGGAAAGAGATGAACATTATGAAAAATTGAAAATTGCGGAGAATGATTATATGTTTATGATATGAAAATGGTGAGCTTGAAGAATGTATTCCATACCCAACCTATTTTGAGAATAAAACCTAATTTGTTTATATGAGGATGAGTGAGATGGAGAGATGGTTGAGGATGTGTTGCAGATCTTAGTGACCATGATGAGAGGGAAGAGATGATAATCATTATGTTTTAATTGTGTCCTATATCTAGAGAGATATGCCACTTGATATAATCATGGTTGGTGAAGAATCTCTAGAGTGAAGAAGATAAGAAGGTTATTTTTTTAGAAGTATGGAGGTGTGAGAGAGAAATATGAATTCTATGAAGAGGTCAAAGGGATTTAGATTAGAGAAAATAAGATGAATGATAAGTTGATAATATTAGAGGGGTAGAATAAAAGGTCATATGATTCGTAAAATTCTACTTTGGAACTCTATGAAATCACACAATTATTTTGTTCTACTTTAAAATTTGGAAAATGAAATATTTCTTGAATATTGGAGCTTTAGTGACTGATTATCTAGTGCTATAGAAATGAAATTACATAGAAGAGAAATGAATTCAACTCCAAACACCAAAAATTTATCCTCGAAACCTCCAATGGAGGAAAGCCAATCGGAAGGGAAATACACTCTTTCTTCACACTTTTACTAGTCAATTATAGACAATTATAAATTACAAGAAGTATAAAATGGAGACAACAATGTAAACCTCTCCTTCCCGTGATTGATTTATCTATTTCTACACTTTACTCCTACAATTCCACTCTAGCGTTGAATATCTTACTCACTTTCTCTCATATAATTAATAATTTTCTTCTTGATCTCTCTGGATATTCAAATTATCAATTCTCTTTATCCTCCTTGTATTTATAGCCTTCTCCCATGTCCTCCCATGCACTAGAGAATGGGAAAGGTTAGGGAGGGAAGAGACACAATCGTCGGATGCTTCAAATTCACATCCATTCATGCTCCATTTATCTTTTCTATTTGAAAGTGTTAGGACCACCTCCTACATAGACCAAAGTAGTTTTAAAACTGATGTCCTAGCTAAGTGGTGATTATAGGAATGTTGCCTTACATGGTGGTGGTTCTATGTTGCCACTCGAACAGTGGCGTTTTGTTTAGAACCTTCATTTACCTCATTTTCCTTCATTTTCTTCAATTATCCTTCTTAGTGTTGATGGAATTAATTAAGTGGCGTGTTTTTTCTAGATCCCTATGGATCATACCTCTCCTCCTTAGGAGGATTTTGGTCCCACAAAATCTTAGTGGGGAGTGGTAGAGGAATCAAATCCCTCTCTTGATCCTTCGAGTAACACTCAATATTCCTTGGTGTCTTCTCTCATCCAACTTGCCAATAATCCTTTGGATCTCTCGGTTTATTGCTTTAATGTTGCAACCTCCTCTCGAGTTGACTCAAGAACAATCGTCTTTGGAAAGAATCTTCTCTATGTTTCCTTATTTTTCATGCATAGATGGATTTATTAGTTGTGATCTCTTACAAATTTCTATTGTGTGTATATGCATAAAGTATGGCCTAAAGGTTTCTTTTACAACCTACTCAAGTATGGTGAAGGTCCCATACCATAGTGTTTTAGTCCTTATTTGTCTTTGTCTCTTGAGATGGATTGGACAAATCCTCTCCATGTATCGTTGCTGCTATAGTCACCATTGTTCCTTGTATGTCCTCTTCTCCTTACGACCCCATGATCAAGTCCGGTGAATCCATAAGTAGATATGGCGACTGCATAATTGAAGTTTTTTTTTTCTCCATGAATGAGTAGTTCTTATGGTGTCTTCTTCTATAAGAAATGACAAGTGTTATCGAAATTCTCCATCCTTTGGTAATACATATCCGTGCTCTCGATCCATTTAGATTTTATTCCAATGTAAGTAAACAAAGCTGATGATTTTCCTAAATAAGTCTTGGTGCTTGGTTAGAAATTACCATAGCCTTTCTTTGAATTTCTTTGGTGTGCCTAGATGTTGAAATTGACTCCATCCTTGACCCATCTATACTGGTTCTCCCTCCTTATGAACACAACATCCTGGCATACAAATAAGTAATTACAAAGACAACATTAAATACATCAAGTCAAATGATATTAAACTCTAATACATCAATATATTAGGTATTTATCCCAAACTAAAACTTACACTTTCTTGTAACCTATATTTCTACACCCTTCTTCACCCATCCCAATGGGTATGGATGTGGATGTGCATAAGTTTCTAGACCAATTTTTTCTATAACCACATCAGAAATCAGATTTGACAGAGAACTAGAATCTACTAAAGCATTTACATTAGTCTTCTTGATTTGGATTTTGATTTGAAATAACTTACTCCACTCTTCTTTGCGCCTGTATATGTTAGTGGCAATGCATACCATCCTTTCGTCTACATTTGAATCATCCTCAATCTTTACCTCTCCTTCGGTTTTCACAGTTACCATGGATTTCTCGGAATCCTTAGTTTGATGCTTTAGGTGTGATTTCAAATGTAACTTCCAACATGTGGTGTCACTATGGAAATTTATATCACAATTCTTATAGAAATTATTAGTATCTTTACAATTTTGTAATGCAGTAGCAGACGTGTTTACCTTTCCATTTACCTCTACTATTTGTCTTCCCTTGTTATTTTTCCTGTTGATTGGTCTTCCTCTAGCTTTTCTTATCCTTTCTTCTTCTAATCATCAGTATAGTATGCTTGTACGCAAGCTTCATTGAGATCCTTGGGCTTCATGGAGATTACCTTCCTTTGAAGGTGAGTGTGAAGTCCTCCCAAATACTTGGTCAGAATGTCCTCATCCTCCAAGTCCATACTAAGTAACATGGCTTGTCTTTGAAATTCCGTAGTGTAGTCTTACACACTTTGACCGCTGCCCTTTCTAAAGTAATGCCACTTAATCATCATGTCATTCTTATGGCCAATAGGATACAATTTAGCTCTAATTAATTCTTTAAAACCTTTCCAAGTACCGATAATAGGACATTTATTCATCTCACAAGTGGCTAGATGGGTTTCCCGCCAAACCATAGCATGACCTTACATTTTGATACATCCAAAGGTAATTGTTTACACCTCAAGTAACATTATGCACACTAAAATAGACTTCCAACTATTTTATCCATTTATCTAGTAATTTTGCATGTACTTATCCTTATAAATTCATTATTTCAACTTTCGTTTCGACTTTAAAAGGTGTATGAACATATTTTACCTTTTCACTTACAATTGGAGTCTCTTCTTCATGCTCTTCCCATTCTTCCTCTCCGTGGCTCTTTCCGATACTGAAATTTTTAGTCGGATTGCTCAAACCATCGATTCCATGGAATCTTGTTTAATGAAGCCATATTTTGAAGATCTGAAAGCTCTTTTTATTTTATATGTAACCTATCCATCGTGGTCTTTATCATCTTGACTCTATGAACTAAGTTCTCTTCATCCATGTGAGCTCAAATTCTCTGTTTCCACTTCTTCATTGAAATATTTGGTTTGCAAGGTAAAAATTATTCACCTTTGTGCCTTTTCACTATCATAAAAACATAAGAAATAATCGAATATCATAGTTTTGGATATATAATTAGCTCGATACCAAAATTATTCATAAACTTCTACTTATGAACTCTACAAAATTACACAATAATGCTATTCTACTTTCAACTTTTGAAAATGACATATTTCTTGAAGATTAGAGCTTTAGTGATTGATTATCTAATGCTATAGAAAGGAAATTATAGAAAAGAGAAATGAATTCAAATCCAAACACCAAAAACTTTTTACTAGAAAACTCCAATTGAGGAAAACCGGTTGGGAAGGGAAAAAATCTCTTTCTTCCCATTTTTATTAGTCAATTATAGAAAATTACAGATTATAAGAAGTAGAAGATAGAGACAACAATGTAAATATCCCTTCCTATGCCTAATTTCTATGTTTCTACACCTTACTCATACAATTTCACTCCAAAGCCTTGAAGATCTTGCTCACTTTCTCTCATATAATTAATACTTACCTTCTTGATCTCTCCGGATCTTCGAATGATGAATTCTATTACTCCTCATTGTATTTATATCCTTCTCCCATGTCCTCCAGTAATCTTTGGAGAATGGGAAAGGTTGGGGAGGAAGAGACACAGTTGGACACTTCAATTTTTTTCCATTCATGTCTATTTATTTTTCTATTAGAAAGTGTCATGATCGCCGCCTTACATAGATCGGTGGTTTCAAGACCGTCACCCTGTAGGGTGGCGGTTCTGAACATCCACTCTGCACAAAGTGGTGATTCTATCCATAACCTCCATTTACCTCATTTTACTTCATTTTCTTCAATTATCCTTCTTTGTGCTTTGATGAAATTGATGAATTTGTGTGTTTTTTTGGATCCCTATGGATCATCATATGACCTAATCAACACTCATAGGTGCATGCATGAGTGAAGGAGAGAGAACAATTTTAGAGTGTTTTGAGTGAAGAGGGATGAAAAAGTGATCATAATAAGTTAGTTGAGTAACAAGGGCATTAATTTATCTTCATATTCAGGTGACTAAGTTGGTTCTTGGTCATCTTTGTGGGTTGTAGCCTCCTTATATAGTGGTTTATCTACTAAATAGGGTTTAATTTTCCTTGTGGGGTTGGTTCCTCACTAAAGTTGTAGAGGTTAGTGCTCCTTTTGAAGTGGGTCCTATACTAAAAAAACTCTTGTGTTGTGTAATATACATAGGATTCCTTTGTGTTGAGTAATATATGTAGAGGTTCAGTGGGTTTTCTTCCCTTGAGGGTTTCCCACTTAAATATGGTGTTCATGTGTTCTCTCTTGTTTCATGCTTATGTGGATGGTTGATATGTTGTTTAATGGTTTTCTAAGATACTTAATATTGCTCATATAATGGATAATGAATGTTGAATGGTTAAACACAATTGAAGTAAAAGTTCAAAGAAATGATTCACCCCCATATTATTTAATTTTCTTCTAAAAAATGGTATCAAAGCTAGGTCCTTTAAATAAAGTTTAACAACTTGAAGGATATCTTTGGAGAACAAGTATGACAGGAAGTCTAGTTCAAAATGGAAAGTTACCTTTTTCATAATGAGAAGTTTCTTGAAACCCTTGGGGTTTGATATATGGTAGGCATTACTTTATGTTTTCTCTCCCATCACTAAGTTTCCAACTGGCATAGCTGATGAAAAGACTCATGAAAATTAATAAGCATGTCTTATTATAGATCCTAAAGAGTGTTTCTTTAAAGGAGAATTTAGAAGTGTTGAATATGATGTAGGAGTATATTTTTAAAGTGTCCCAGATATGATTGAAAGCTGTAAAGGTAAAGGAAGAGTGTCATGAATCCTAATCATGAAGACAAGCTATGAAGAGATCAAAGAGAACCCTAAATCAGAGATGACTAGTTATGAGAAACAACTCAGTATGGTTGAGGTATGGAAAAATTAAAGTGATTTATCAAACAATGTTTTCATAGAATGGATGAATTCCCTAAATGTGTGCAAGTTGGAATCAAAATTAAATATTCATGAGGAGAGATCAAATAAGAGTGATTATAAGCATGAATAAGTCCTCATCTAGCCTAAGAAGCTATTGGAGGGTGTTATCACTAATCCACCATCAAGGAAGAAGAGAAGGAGAGGTAGTCATCATCTAAGGTATGTGATACAATTCATTGATTATCATTTCTTCTACAAGAAATATGTAGATAGGACTATGAATTAGTTAAGGAGTGGGGTAATTAAAAAATTTCCAAGCATGTGAAAAGTTAGAAAGAAAGAATCCTTTAGGTAATTTCAAGATGTGGTTGTTGTTATCTAGAGACACAAACAAAATTTGAAGAACATGAAGACAAGAAATAGTTTTGTTATTATCTTGAGAAGCTTAAATCAATGATGTAGTCATGTTGGTATCCCAAGGAAATTAAAGAATAGTGTTAAAATAATGTTGAATACCTAGTAATAAGGTATGTGATCATGTTATATTATGAAATTCATATAGTTATCTCCTAATAAGTATATAAGGTTTCATAATTTGTGAGAGTTAGATTTGAAACTGTGATGCCCTGGTTAGTCATTTCATTATTAGGAAAAATGTGTTAAAAGGTTAGAGGATGTATTGGAATCATGAAATTTTGTAGGTAGCTTTATGTGTATCAATAAGTTTTATAGGTAGAGAAAGATAGTTTGAAGAGTGACACCAAGTTGTAGACCTATTGCAAAAATCGGATAAGAATTGAAACCGTGTTGAAGGTATGACTATAATATAATGATATCTTTAAAGATTTTTTAATTTTGGTAAGTAGATATATCATATGGAGAGTAAAATAAGCATGAATTGGTTCTTTAATGTCATTAAGACAAATGCTTTAAAATGGTTTCTTGAAGACTATGAAGAATCATGAGTATAAAAGTGCCAATGTAAGTATATAGAGGTGTGAGACAATTGTAATATTGTTGAAGCTTTGAATGTAGGACTGTAGGGTATTATGAGTTGTTATTATATAGTTTATAGTCAAATAGCTTAACATGAGTTGTTGGAAAGTGTGATAAGCTTTGAGGTAGGTCATTAGGAAAAAAATTCTAGTTCCTTAGAATGAGGATCAGTTGATAGGTTGATGAAATGAAGGTTCCTAAAATCTTAGAAGGTCTATAGTAAATAATCATATAGGAATTAAGAAGAATTATGTGGTTTGAAGACTTTACATGATATTAGAAAAATATATAGATGGTTTAAGAAATTCATATATGAATTCTATATAGATGTACATATATGTTTCAAATAAGAACATCAAGAAGATTATATGAATTATATGAGTCGGGGTGAGCATGAGCATGTTTGAGCTTCATAAATTGGTACGATGTGCAATGTGTGCATTATCCAAGAAACGTTTGAAAATCCTAGTAGGTAGATAAATTTGGGTTTGAAGGTCTATATTGGTTCTTTAGAGTTTAATGATCCTGTAATCAAGAAGGAAAATATGACAAGAGTATGGAATGTTTCATGAATATGTACCTTTAGGTAAGATTTAGGTTTTAAAAGCGTATAAAACCTGGAAGGTTTTATTGTAATTGCAATAAGACATATTTTGTATTATCAATCCATAAAAATGTTTGTGTAAGGCTCAAGAAGGTACAATAAGGTTTAAGAGATAGTATACATGTGAGAGAATGGTCGGTGCCAATTTTTTAGATATATAATGATGTCAGGGGATCACATTGGATTATAGAAGACCTTTATTCTATCTAGAACTCATACAAGTACTGTTATGTAACAAATTTGTAGCATTTCATGGAGCATAAAGATTTATGAAGAAGAACTTCATTCATGATGACTTGATCAGACCATCAAATGTAGGGAGATATGTTGCATGATGTTAAATGAATGAGTTTCATATATGATTTAAGGTATGGTTATGTCTTATATTTCTCTATAGGTTATGGCTTTGTCTTGGATTCATGTTGAATACATGTTCAAAAATGGGGTTGTGTTTTCATGAAGGTATACAACAATAATGAAGAACAAAATTGCTATGTATGTATCATTCGGGAGGAGATGGTTTTAGTCATGTATATTAATAAATCCCAAGGTGAAGAAAACAAAGAGCATGATTTGTAATGTTTTAGGTCCAAAATATGGTCTTTAGCTATTGAGAATTCAAAATGAGATATGTATTTTCTCGAGGGATTCTTTTGGATGTTTGAAGACCATGTGTAGGATATGTAGTAGTTTTTGAAGTTAATAAGGAGAATACAAACCAAGGGGAGCTTGTAAGTATGAATTTATGCATTGTTGATGTTTTTTTCATGTTAGTTTGTTATAATATCTTTTTTATAGATGTAAAATGGGGATATTGTGCTCATAAACAAGAATATTGAGGTCTAAAGGTGCTTTCTGAATGGTTTCCATTAATGTTTCTAAAGATGGTTTCCATCAATGATAAAGGGGAGATTGTTAGAAATGTGTCATTATTTTTATCATTGATGTAAAAATGAGTCTTGGTATGCATAGGAGAGAGCATGATGTTTTCATAAGGTGATGTATTGGTCATATAACATGGTGTCTAGTTTCATATGCATGGTTTATGGCATGGTTTAGATTGCATGGACTAGTGAGTGAGATTTAGGGGTTATATGAAGGTCATATATGGTATAGTAGATGCAGAGTGAGGTGGTGAAAGTCTTAGAGATCTTAAAAGGTGGTGATAAGATTATTTTACTTAAGGCATGAGTTTGTACAAGCCTAAATTTGCTTAGTCATAGACCTAGTGTAAGCATGGTATGAGGTATGAAGAAAATAACGTAAAGGAAAGTCAGTGTAAGCATGTAAGGAGGAAAGTGTACAAGGCCACGTTTTAGGTACATATTGAATATTAAGGTTCCTTGGAGGAAAGTGTAAGAATAAAAGGAAAGAATGCATGGGAAAACCAGGTATCAAGATGAGTTTCAAAGGTATATGATAATGGATGATAATTGGAAATCATGGAGGATGTCATTTTGAAGGTATGGTCCACACTTGAGGTGAGAAGGTTGAAAATAAAGCATGAAAACTTATTTTAGGCTTTACTTGAGCTCTCAAAACACTAATTTCCAGCTTGATGGTCAAATTCAAGTACTCACCCACACATGTGTGTTTTGCATGGGAGGATGAGATTTTGAGGAAAGTTAAAGAGGTCTAATGAGAATAATTTTCAAGTGGAATGAGGTCTTTTTACCATTACAATGTTTTAAACCATTGTTAATACTGAAGTTACATTGTTATGACTTAAAAACCTTAGTTTGAGAGTGATATAGAAAATATTACTTGTGTTAGCCCATAATGAAGTATTTGATGGATTTTGATGATCATAGGTTATAGAGGAATATTCCATATTTTCAACCGTGGTGATTTGGTGTCTTGACTATATGTGGAACCTATTTTCTATTTTTTCACCCTTACAAAAATTGAATAACTTGAAGAGCCACAACTGAGTAATGAATACCACATAGGAGTTTAGGCATGTCATAGGATGAAGGAGAAAAATTTGTGGCTAAGGATAAAATTCCACCGAATTCATTAAATCCTTGGGATGAAAGAAACAAATTTTCCAATGTTTTGAGTGTTGTGGAGTGTAGGACAAAACTTGAAAATATTTGGAGGCCTAAAGCAGCAGAAAAATGCAAATACAAAAGGCATTGGCTAATAATAGGCATTTCATAGAGGTCAACATGAGGCTACACCATATCAATGCTACAAAGTAAAGAAGATAATTTAGTAGAATCGTGGAATGGGAGATAAAAGCAGAGGCATAAAATTAGGTGGAACTAAAACATAAATTCTAAAAGAGGGTTTAAAACCTGCAAGCGAGGATCATGAGGGATGATGTGCACATCAATGGATGTGCGAATGACAACATGAATAGATCTCGGGAGGAGCGAGCATCAACCAAATGTGCATGTAAATATTTGAAACATGGGCAAAACCTGGTTAAGCCATAAAAATCTCCTCTATCTCATAGATCAAAAAACGTGTACATATAGGAGGTTGAGTGACTCCCTGAAATCGCAATCATGACAACTAGAGTAGAGAGGGGGAGTTACATTCCCAGAATAGAAGTGTAACTCCCAATGATGCATATGATGCACTGACGCGCATTGACATCTTGGACGACGCACCGACGAATAAGGGAATCTCATAATGAACCCTAAATGACACATGGACCTATGATCTCACCTAAGTGAGATGACTCGCCTAATGATGTGGAAAATAACACACACCAACACCCCCTTCATCATAACTTAGGATGAGGCGGCAAGTCAAAAATGAGAAATGGGTCCCAACATAAAGCCTGATGAGGTACCCATGTACAAGAAGAAGTCCCAAGCAGTGAAGGAAAACCCAACTGGAAAAAAATCCACCACAAGAGAACAAAACACTCTCTAATCTAAGAAAGATGCCAAATATGGGTCCTAGCTCTAGACGAGCCTAAAAAGGTACCCATGTACAGAGAGGTAATCTCTCGAAAAGAAGAAGAAGAGAGAAGAAGAGGGAGATAGGAGGAATGCAAAATATGTCATGGACGGATCTAAACTCTGTAGCTCTAGGAGGTCTCCCAGAAGAATGTTGATGATGAGATCCTTTTCCTCTAGACTAAAGAAGAGCCACCCACACCAAACTATGTGCCTACCCTTAGGAAGGACAGAAATGATGTGTTGGAAGTCCACCCACTCCACAAAGGAACTTGAAGGTAGCAACATGAAGAACTCTGAGTCTTGTACATGAAAGTGTGACATAGGTCTAGTGAGTGAGTCCCAAGGAACCGAAGGTAATGCTACGTGCATAGAACTGTCAGAGTGAAAAAGAGGGACACCCACAGAAAGGATGTTCAAGTGATGTGAAGGGAACAAAACATCCTCAACAACAGAAAAGGGATCCATAGCTGAGGGTGGATCAATGAAGGTCTCTAGAAATGTGGAAGTGACATGATTCCCGAAAGGGGCACTCCCAACAACAAAGATGATGAACTCCTCTAAGGCACCTGTAGATGGATGAGAAACCTGTAGAGCATCACAAGTAGACTCTGCGAAAAGATGACTAAGGTCAGGAAGATACTCATCCCAATGAGGGGGCTCAACAAACAGAAGAGTGATGTCAGATAGGTATGAGTCATCTAATGAAGGTAGAGGAGTGAAAGGGGCCTCGCACACTGAAAGTGGAAAGGAGGCTGGTGTAATGATGGTGTGATACTGAGTAGGAGACTGCTTGATATCTGATGAGATGTGGGATGTGACAAAATTGTTTGGAATAGTGAGAGAAAGAGGAGAGAAGTCCTCTGTAATAATCTCAACATCAGAACTAGATGCACAATCCTCGTCATTAGAAGTAGAACCAAGTGAGCCTGTGTTAGTGGAACTATCATCACATGAATAAGTAGAGGAGATAACTGAATCATCAGCAATAACAATGGTGGTAGTATGTGAAGGGTCTCCATAGAGGGACTGAAGAATGCTCCAGACACGGTGAGGTGGATCTGAGTCTGCCACGTGAAACCAGAGAGATCTAGAGACATGCATCATCATGTGACCAAAGACATGGTCGCAAGTGTCAAGAAATTCCTCTAGATGACGATGATTAGTGGGTGCAAGAACTGGCCCAAGAAAGAAGGGTAAAAGACCCTCGTGGGTGAAGTAATGTTCCATGGAAGCACACCAAGCTGAATAGTTCCCTCTCCCGGTGAGAAGTGGTGGAGGCTATAAGGTGATCCTATGACACTCAATTCTAGAAAGAGCACTCTCCATGATGTGGAATGCAAGATGCACAAAAGCAAGATGTCGGACTCACTGATAATGCATCTACATGTGAAGGCCCAAGAGTACAATCAACCCCCCCAGAATGTGACACTTTATAAAGTAGTGCATTTACAAAAATAATAATCCCATCATGTAGAATGTGAGAAAACATGCAACTTTGACTAAAGAAGTGCTCAGATCTAAGCAACGAGTCAAAATTTATAGCACAAAACAATTCCCGCAACTGATGAGAAAATGCAATAAATGCTGCAAATGCATTAAAAAAAGTGCATGAAGTTGGAGCAAAGGGTATCATGTGACTACTCGTTAGAAATGGCATCAAATTTTAGGCATAGTTTTTTTTTACTACAAGGGGGATTAGCCTTCTGCCAACCCTGACCTCGCCTCCGTCTTCGACAAGCATAGGAAGGGCATAATACAAGCCAAAATGAGAGCCTAAAATTTATTACATGCCATGGAATAATGTTTTTATCCTCAAAACATCAAAAATGGATTTTTTTAACCACCCAAAAATTCTAAAAGGGAAGAGGATGGGTCCCACATTTGAAAGTCATGGTGGCAGCGAGTTGTCGAGCCTCTGAACTATGTTAAGGTGCTTTTGTAAAGGTTGCTAGACCGGTTGATCGAGCGAGACCAAAAGTGCAGGTCGGTTTAGCTACATGGTGGAAGTGGAATTGGCTCATGGATTGGAGAATCTTGCAGTCTGCACAAGGTGGTCCACATGCCAAAGGGAGGTGTTGGAGTTGTTGCAGTGAGTTACATGAGCTGGAGGAGCCGTTTGAAGATTCCAAGGCAGGTTGTTAAAACGGTGGGCGAGGGAAGATGAACCAACTGTGCGTGCAGATTTGACATGAAGAGGAGCTCCAAGAGAATGTGCCAAGGGGAAAAACAACCTTGATTCACACGCTGAGACAGAAGTAAAGGCCAAGGTGGAGCTGAGTTGGCTGTGATGGCCAATAATGTAGAATGTTTGTGATTGTGGTTATAGTGGACGGTGCAAGGGCACAACAAGGTAGACTCAGATAAACTCGTCACAACCAGCACACCAAACAAGGGATCAAATCAACAAGCTTGGGAACGTGTAACCGAGGACTAAACAAAATCTGAGTACAAGTCGACCAAGGATGAGCCATGTAACCGTGGAATATGAGTAGAGAGCAAGTCATTTGGAAGGAGCAATGCCAATGAGCAAACAAACAGCTAAATCAATACAAGATCCCAAGAATGGGCTATGACCGAGTAAAATCCCTATAATTTTCTCCTAACATGTACACACAATTACCAGAAAACACCACACCGAGCACACAAAACCAATTACATGTACTCTTGAAAAATGCAAGAAGAGCACGAGTCGTGAGCTGGGGAAGTCAACCAATAGATTCAGCAAGGTTTCAGGCTCGTGAAATACAAAGAAGCCTGGAATAACAACCTTCGTAAAGCCAAAACCATGAAAACCAAACACCAACAAATGTAGCATGAGCAAGAAGCCGATGCATGGGCATGAAGAGCTACAACAAATGGTCAAAGACCAATAACCACTAAACTTGAAACCAAAACAAGCCACCATGAACACTCAAGAACCAAACAGAGGTATAAAGGCCCTGAATCAAAGCAAGGAGAGCACAGTTGGAATTTCCATTACGACACACACAACGAGAATATGAAGATCATGTTGGAAGCTAGAAAACATGCATAGAAACCTCAATGAGTGCACGGATCCACACGATCAGCTCTAATACCATGAAAGAGGGTTTAAAACACACAAGTGAGGATCATGAGGGATGACGTACACATCAATGGACGTGTGAACGGCAGCGTGAAGAGATCTCGAGAGGAGCGAGCATCAACCGAATGTGCATACAAAGATTTGAAACATGGGCAGAACCTAGTTAAGCCATAAAACTCTCCTTTATCTCATAGATCAAAATACATGTACATATAGGAGCTGCTGAGTAACCCCCAGTGCTGAAATCATGACAACTCGAGTCGAGAGGGGGAGTTACATTCCTAGAATAGAAGTGTAACTCCCAATGACACATATGATGCACTAACACACTGATGTTTGATGCACTGACACACTAACACGTAAGGGAATCTCATAATTACCCCTAAATGACATGTGGACCTATGATCTCACCTAAGTGAGATGACTCACCTAATGATGTGGAAAATAACACACACCAACAAATTTTGCGTATCAAAGGAAAACAATAATTTTCTGTGGATTACTAAAATGAACATGAATTTCAATCGATGATTTTATCTTTGTAAATATAATACTATTTGAAGAAATCTTAACCTTCTCCACACAAAAAAATCAGATTTCATGAATTTAATGAAGGAAGGTGGGAAAAGTAAAGGAAAACTCCCCAAACACGTAAAAGGTCTACTCAAGATGGCTCAACCACCAGAATTAAATGTAGTATGGGTGTCATTCATTATTCAATAAGGTAAATGACATGGGGAGGTGGAACCTACAGAGAAATATGATCCTCTGTGAAAATTAAATGAAGGTGGTTGGGTGGTGGAAGGAGAATTTGAATTTCCCTCTCTTTTCTTCTTCTCTCCTTCTTTTGATTTTCTATATATTGTAAAGTGATGCCTTGTTTTAACATTAGATACTTTGGGAATAGGAGTGCATAATTTTATGATGCGAAGTGTTCTAAGAGATGCATGCCTTGGGATATGTCTCTTTAAGTGTTTTTCATCTTCCTCTTGTATCGTGATGATCTGTGCATGATCTCTAAGTAATAAAATATTTTGTTTTGTGGCTTGTTTTGGCCTTAGCTATTTTTTTATTGCATTATCTTTCCTCTCATTCATTCGCAGGTGTGTTGTATGTGTTATTTCATAGGTATGTGTCTATTGTGCATTTTGAATGTGTAAATATGATGTAGGAGCATCATGTTTATGATGAAAAGTTCAAATAGGTGTTTATGTGGTCCAAGTATGTTTCCTTCAATGGAGTGGGTGAAGTTCAAAATGCCGAAGTTGTGTGAGTGTAATTGTAAATAAGTCTATTAGAGGGTGAATTTGGTCTAAATAAAGTTTTATGAGCTATGTAGAAGGATAATATTGGTTGGAAAACATGTGTCATGGGTTGTTTTAGCTTGATTCTAAGTTAGGAATCTTGTTGAGTCAATAATAGTTTTGGTTGCACTATTCTAGGGTGTTAGTCCTAGTCTTAGGGTAGGAAGAATAAAAAATTGAAGAAGGGATTCATGTGTGGAGAAGCAAGTGTGGGTGTAGAATGATGTAACAATGGTGTATTATCAATAACAAAGGATAAATGATAGAATTCTTGTAGGAATTGCTCTTAATTTTCATGATTTTGATATTTGTATATGACCATGGATTTACCTCTATTTTCAAGCCGAGAACTCAAACTTGACAGTTAGAATAAGAATGATTTTCATGAATCATGAAAGATGGAATACAAAGGCAGATAGGAGGAAGCAACAACAAATTTTCTTAACTCTTGAAACTTCATACAAATGTTTGTAGCTCAATTTGATTAGCCTCGGGCCCAAACTAGGGCATCATGCTATAAAGAAATCAACCATCAAAATTTAGTGAAATTTTGACATTTTTTCTATCCATGGGAGTACAAGAGATGTGTAAAGTATTAACCTTCAACTCACACTTGTGAAGGTTATGTTGACAACTATGATTCTTAGTTGTGAAAATGCCCATAATTAGGGTAATATGAGTGCATGTAAGATTTATTCAATGAATAAAAGTTTCAAAATCACCAAGGAGAATATTAAAGACATTTCACAAGTGAGGAAAACAAGTTTTAGATGATATCTAATCCATAAATTCTGACTTTCATACCTATAGCCAAAGATTGGCCTAATTTGCATAGGTACAGTCCAAAAAGAAGTATGAAACTCAGTATAGGAAGGAGGGTATGAGATTGAGGTATGTTTGAAACTCAATAATGGAAATTTGAATAACCCACTTATTTTAGAAGTTTGTAGGTTTATTCCTAGATGCTGAGCATTTATCCTTAAGGAGGGCTAGTAGCCTTAAGGGATCAAACTAGATTAACTAGGATTGTATAGCCAAATGGAAGAGCTGATGGTCTACACATCTTGTGTATGGTAGAATGGATGATATAAGACAAGTTAGGAATGATAGATACAATGATATAATGTTTATGCATAATGGAGTCAAAAACATCCAAAAGTGCCTCACTAAGCTATAGGGAGTCTAAAAATGAGTAAGGTATAGTCAAGGAAGATATTCTATGAAGATTTGGCATGAAAAGTAGATAAATTATGTTTATAAAAAATGTGAGAGGTACTCTAAAATCAGTGAAGGTGGTAGTCTTATGTTGATGCCACATATTTATTAGTTTTTCTTAGTGAATGTCTTTTAGAGAAGAATAGTTGAATTTAAGAGAGAAGTGTGAAATAGGTGCTAATATTATGTTGATGGAGAGAAGCCTCATGTAGGGGATAGATAGGATAGAGTAGAAATATAATCTTATGAATGGATATAATCCTTCAAGCTTGTCTTAACACGTAGATAGGAGTAAGGCAAATTTTAAGTAACAAAGTGAGATAATTTGTTAACTAGTACAACATAAGACAAGTTTTGAGAAGATCCTCTACACCATTTTGATATCATAGAAGAGAATCTGATTTGAAAATCTAATTAAAGGATATCAAAATATGATCATGAAACAATTGCATTCAAAAATTAAGAATAAGTAAGAAAATTTTCTTAGGGAGTCGATGGAATAATTGCAACAGATGAGAACACAAGTGGAGTCAAGAATGGATGCATTGGAACATCTTTTCAAGGAAATAATTCCAAGTACAGAGGTCAATAACATGGGAAGAAGATATCAGTCTCTTGAATCAAATCATAAATGTATGTTTATATTCGATTATATGAGTACTAGTTGTAATAGCAATATAATTTGTAATGATTGTACAAATGCTATTAATATGAACTATCCTAGGAGAATTTAAATATGAGAGATGGAAATATCAAATTAGTCATATGAGAAGATTGAAAGAGTGAAGGGTGAATCTCTTTTGATGAAGAGATTTTTAGTAAACCAAGGAGGTGGAAGGCATATTTTAGTGGTCAAGGTATAAATGTAAGTCAGAGAAGGAATTTATTCAAAACTAGATGCAAGTCTAGGAGGCAAGGTATGTGATGTCATCATAGATGGAGGAATCACTAAAAATGTTGTGTCAGAATACATGGTGAAGAAGTTGGGATTGAGAAGACTCCCACATCCAAGGCCTTATTACATCTCATGGGTGCAATAGAGTCACAACATCCTGGTAAGTGAACAAATCATAGTTAATTTTCAAATTGGGTCATACAAGGATATAGTGTTATGTGATGTTCCACCTATATGTTTGTCATTTTCTCTTAGGTAGACCTTGGTAGTTTGATAGGCAAGCCAAACATGATGGAAAAACTAATGTCTATAAATTTTGCAAGGAAAAATTGAGCACAGTCTCATACCCTTGAAGGTGTAAAATGTGATGAAGGAGGAAGTGTCATGTTAATGACTATGAAGAAATACCTGCATGAGGAAATGGAGAAGGTTAAGGAGGAAAAACCAATGAAATAGTTGTATTCTTGTGAAGACTTGGTGAATGCATATGATGATTTATGGATAAGAGGCATGAAACCTTCAAGAGAAGTGAAGGAAGAGGTAGAAATGTGCACTAATTCACTTATAAGAGATAAAATGAATAATGAAACATCAAGAAAGGTGTTTGATGACCAAGAAATTGGTCACATGAAGGAGATAACCACAATGGATGACTATGAGGAAGAGAATAGAATGGTGGATCATAAATACCACCTTGAAGAAGCACTAAAATACTTGAATGAAGCTATGATAGTAGAGGAAGATGAAGTAATTCATGTTAAAGGAATTGAATCAAAATTAAATCACAAGACACAAGGAAAAAATAAATAAGAAAAAGAAGATATGAACATAGAAGGTGTGGGGCTCAAGAGGCCATCAAAATTTCTAATAAAATTTATGTTTACATGTTATTATGCAGGTATAGTCCACAAGATGATAAGTCTTGAAGAAAATCAGAGGAAAACAACTAGAGAAATTGAATAAATTGTAATCCAATACCTTGGAAAACACATGCAAGTGTAAAGATGTCTCCACAAGGGGTCAAATAGTTAGGAAAATAAGAATATGATAGTTCAACTGATAGAAGGATAGAAGAAATTGTTGAAAAGTACAAAGAAAGTAAATAAGAGATCAAGAAAATGAAGAACAAAGTTAAGAATATTATTATTGGGGAAAAATGAACCAACCATACAATGTTGAGAAAGTAATTATCATGCTTAAACATGAATTTTATCAGGTATATAATAATGAAATTTCTGACATCAAGGAGGAAACAAGAAAAGATAATGAAGGGAAGCTAAGATAATCCAGAGATATAAAGGAAGGAGTTAAAGGTGGGGAAAAGAACATGAGAAACAATCCATGGAAAAAGAGCAAGTAATATTCATTTGTGAACTAGAGGAAGGAGTAATGTTTTGTGAAGAAAAAAAGATGGATATGAAACAATATAAGATACTCATGAGAGATCTAAGAATTTCAAACCAATATGAAGAAGAAATGCTAATTTTAGAGTCATCAAGAAGGAAAAAGAACTTCAAAGTCTTTCAAACTAATTTTTTATATAAGTGTGTGACTTTAGATGAAGAACATGTGGAAAAATATAAGAATAGTTTCAATATTCTCAAGATGGAGTGGATGACAACCAGAGAATTAGCCTTATAACAGTCTAACTCGAGATAAAAAAATAGTCTACAAAATGGAGATAAAAATATTTCAAGTGAAAGAAGTGTATTTCCCATGGTAACACCAAAAGAAAACAAATTTTCAGGTCTTGAAGGAACAAAGAGTCAAGGACAAGTCATGCATTATGATAGTGATAGCAAGAAGATCTCAAGAACCCATCCCTTTACACCTACAAAGGAGCAAGATGGTAAGAAAATGATAGAAGAGTATCATGTATCATCAAGTGATTTGATTATGCAGAATCCACTCAAGGAAAAATCAAATGAAGAGGAAGAAGTAAAAGAAATCATGAATAGATTTCCATGGTTACCAGTTATACAAGGAAGGAATGTTAGGAAGAAAGACAAAGAAAATTTGGAATTTCTAACACAATGGAAACATATGATAATTCTTGAACCAAATGGGGATATAGTGATCATACTAAGAATCATATGTTAGTTTGAAGGAGCTTTGGAGAGCCATACGGGAGAAGAAGATCAGTTGTAACAACGAGGAGAAGGATAAAAGAGACTGGGAACAAGAAAACAAAGCAGAGAGGTAAATGGTGAAACAAAATCATGTGAGTCAAACTAAGAGACAAGATAATGAAGAATACTCTAGTCAAGGGAAAACAAGACACCGATTCGACAGGGAAGAATATAAAGAAAATCATGGAAGAAACATACAAGATAGGTCATCTATGTTACTTATTCAGGATAAGAGAGGAGTAAGGATCATGGGAAACAAAAAAATCAAAGTTAAGTACAATCTTTTCAATGCAATATGGTTGTGGTTACTACTTCAACTAGGTGTAAGAAATAAAATGGAGGGTAAGTTCAAGAAGGGACCTAAATATGATACGTAAGAGCAGGTATTCCAATACAAATGGGTAGTAAAAGCATTCATAGATCATTAAGAACTAAGTCAATTGAGATTGAACCAAGAAATGAGTAAGAAACACAAAGGAAGGAAGGTGAAAATCAAGAAATCTTAATCCTTGAACAAGAATAGTATTAGGAAAGGAAAGTACATAATAAGCATGGAATATTTCAAACATTGAAGAATAAACATAAGGAAAATAATACCATGACCAAGATGGAACTACAAGGAACAAACAAAGACAATGGAGAGCAAACATATATATCCTTTGAGCTAGAAGCTCAATTTCTTCTCTAAAGGGGAATATGATGTAGGAGCATCATTTTTATGATGGTAAGTTTAAATAGGTGTTTAGGTGATCCAATTATGTTTCCCTTCAATGGAGTGGGTGAAGTTCAAAATAAATGTAATTGTGTGAGTATAATTGCAAATAAGTCTAGTAAAGGGTGAATTTGGTCTAAATAAAGTTGTATGAGCTATGTAGAAGGATAATATTGGTTGGAAAACATGTGTTATGGGTTTTTTTATCTTGGTTCTAAGTTAGGAATCTTGTTGAGTCAATAATATTTTTGGTTGCATTATTCTAGGGTGTTAGTCCTAGTCTTAGGGTAGGAAGAATAAAAAATTGAAGAAGGGATTCACATGTGGAGAAGAAAGTGTGGGTGTAGAATGTTGTAAAAAGTAGTGTATTATCAATAAAAAGGAGAAATGACAGATTTTTTTATAGGAATTGATCGTAATTTTGCATTATTTTTCTATTTGTATATGACTATGTATTTACCTCTATTCTTGGGCTGAGAACTCAAACTTGACAATTAGAATAAGAATGAGTTTTATAAATATGTGAAATATGGAATACAAAGGTAGATAGGAGGAAGAAAAATCAAATTTTGTGAACTCTTGAAACTTCATACAAATTTATGTAGCTCAATTTGTTTAGCCTCGGGCCCAAACTAGGGCATCGTGGTATAAAAAAATCAACCATCATAATTTTTTGAAATTTTAACATTTCTTCTGTCTAGGGAAGTATAAGAGATGTGCAAAGCATTAACCTTAAACTCACACTTGTGAAGGTAATGTTGACAAGTGTGATTGTTATTTGTGACTATGTTGTCAATTAGGGTAATATGAGTACATGCAGGTGTTATTCAATGAATCAATTTTTAAAAATCACCAAGGAGTATATTAAAGGCATTTCATAGGTGAGGCAAACAAGTTTTAGATGAGATATAATCCATAAATGCTTAGTGTCATAGTTGTAGCCAAATATTGGCCTAATTTGTATAGGTAAAGATATAAAATAATTATGAAACCATACAAGGAAGGAGGGTATTAGATTGAGGTATGTTTGGAAACTCAATAATGGGAATTTGAACACCCACTTGTTTTGGAAGTTTGGAGGTTTAGTCCTAGATACCTAAGCATTTATCCTCATGTAGGGCTAGTAGCCTCAAGGGATCAAACTAGATTGACTAGGATTATATTTCCAAATAGAAAAGATGATGGTCTATACATCTTGTGTTTGGTATAATGGATGATATAAGATAGGTTAGGAATGATAGATACCATGATGCACGGTTTTGGCATTATGGAGTAATAAAGATACTCACTAAGCTATAGGGAGTCCAAGAATGAGTAAGATAAAATCAAGGTAACTTGTCTATGACGAGTTAACATGAAAATTAGATAAGTTATGAATATAATAAAGGTGAGAGGTATTCTGAAATCAGTTAATGTGGTATTCTTGTTTTGTTTCCACATATTTATTAGTTTTGCTTGGTGAATCTCTTTTAGGAGAAGCATAGTTGACTTTAAGAAAGAAGTATGAAATAGATGTTAATATGATGTTAATGGAGAGAAACCTCATACAAGGGATTAGATAGGATAGGTTAGGAATATAATCTCATGAATGGATATAAGCCTTCAAGCTTCTGCAACACATGGATAGGATTAAGACAAGTTTTAAGTAACAAAGTGAGACAATTTGTTAACTAGCATAACACAAGACAAGTTTTGAGAAGATCCTCTACACCAAATTCTTAATGTTATTTTTAATCTATGTATTTTTCTCAGCCCTCTTCATCATCCTTTTCTTCCATTTTATCTCTTTATTAATCATTCATCCCCTTATTTTCAGTAATATCACATTCTCTAGTTTAGGTTTTTGTTTTATACATCTCCTTCTCTCACCTGGTCCCTTGGAAATCTAGAGTAGAGCTAGATAGTTTCATTTAGATTCCTAGGCATAGTTTAGCATTAGGAGTAAGAAGAGGAATTCGACCTTCTCTAGAGGTCCATGTCAAGTTGAGTCCCACAACTTGGAGACACTCCCATGTTGTCTCAAATCCTAAATTTTCCATGATTCGGGTGTAGGTGTATATTTGAGCTCTAATATTTTGGCATACCTGATGGGAGGATTTGAAATTAATATTTCTAGTTTCATTAAGTTTTGATATACATCATGGTGAAAATATATCCTTTGGAGGCTCTATAGTAACACATCCAATGACTCCATTAAAAATAACTACTAGTTTTAATAGTGCTTATGATTCAAGTGTCTCTAATTCATGAGAAGGATTTGAACATGGTCAAGAACAAGAGAAGAAGGTGTATTTGAATATTTATAGCTATCCCCAGAACAGGTAGAAGAGAAAGACAAGTTCAAAGATCTCCATCTCCTCCAAATAGAAATCTCTCAACACCTCCACCTGGTAGGCCCTTCTTATAGTCAACAAGAGTTCTCAGACCTATCAAAATGGCTTATCAATAACAACCACCACAATAAAATCCATTTTTAAACTTCACCTGGTAACATTCCACTTATCCCGAATGCCTAAAATCCTATTCCAGTAGCAACTTTAAAAATATCCCATATTTTACTAGAGAAAATCACACTACTCTAGTTGACCACATTTAAGATATTGCAAATTTCTGTGCTATCCATGAAGTTGCTGAGATGGATGTGGCAGTGAAACTTTTAGCTTCATCACTTAAAGGAAAATCTCTACAATGGTTCAAAACCTAAATAACACACAACATATGGAAATGGTTCATACATAAAGAGAATGCACAAGGATTATACTCATGAACACATATATGATTCAGAACAGAGCCTTATATTCATATTAATATGTTCAATAACCACATTACATCCCTTAAAGTCATAAAAGACCCTCATATAATAATGCAGAGCCAAGTCATGCATCAGAACTACACTATGTTCATCACATTACAAAAGATGAATGCAGACCCATCCCTCTAAATCTCATCACTCATATATTTTCCTAATCCTAACCCATAGAATCCTCCATGGTATTTTTGTAGAGCTTATTCCTTTTCCAACGCACTATTCTCTCTCGCAGATCTTCCTTATCCTCTTGGTCTCTCTCGCACCACACACACACCTTTCTACTATCCGTACCACCTCAATATATAGCTTTCCTACCTTCACCACCATGCCTTCTAAGGTAAAAGATTAGTCTCCAAGTGTCCAAGTGGTCCTCCAATGGAGCATGCCTCCTTTGATCCAAGCTCTCCACTCTGTGCAATGATGTTCTTATAGAACCTTCCATCGCATGCATGGAATATTCCTTTTTGATCCTATAGTCGTTAGGCTGACACCTTATCCACTCCACATGCTAGAAGGGTCACATTTTTCTCATGTGTTTCCTAGGACACTAAATATGGCTAAGTCCAAAACCTATCTTGCCTTGTGCACACTCCATGTGTTCTGTAAAACCCTACTAGAACCCTTCCTTTTGTGCCTTCTACCCATGCCCCTTCTTCAACTAGGTCCCACGTGCCCACGCACCTTCTTTTACTTAGGACAATATTCAGGGCCCAACATCACCCCACACTACGCCTATTCTCCATCCTCAAAAACACTCTTCAAAGAATAAAGAATGGTGGGTTCTTAACATGGTTGGAAAGAAAGAATAAGGAATGAAGAATTGGGAGAAAGAATGAAAGAATGGGGAACTTGTTTATTGTTGGAGGAGGAGGGAAATCCTTCCCTAATTCTACCTCTAACTTCTCCCAAGTGTCGACCTCATTTATGAGCTTGCTGACAGAGGTCACCCACCAGGCGCTCACCTTCCTCAAAACTCATCTCCTCCTTTTGCACTCATGGTGTCAACAACACTCTCCAATTTCTTCCCCAAGTCTTCAAGGGCATCCATCATACGGGTGATCTGGGGTATAGTTCCTTCAATTGAAATTTTGATCGAGCCTCATAGGGTCTCGATTGCTTCTGATTTCTTCTCCACCTCGGCCAAGATCTTATCTCTCTCCACTCTATTCCCCTTATTTTTCTCTTGGAACTCCTTGAGTTCCATTTCATGGGTGGAAACCAAGATACTTTCCACTCTATCCCTATCAGTGTAGTTTCATAGCAGCTTCAATGACTTGCACATGACCTTTACTCTACAAGAAGTCTTAGTGTATCGAGCCATAATCTCAACAACCTTCATCTTGTTTTCTTTTTCTTGGCACTTCTTGTGCCTCTTCTATAGATTCTAAAGCAAGTGGTCACCTCTCCATTGTGAGAATGTGAGTCAGATCCTCTAGACATTGCAAGGTTGATTCATACTTTGCTCGGGTGGCGTAAAATTGGGGTGCTTAGGAAAATTGCATCTATAATCATCTCCACCTTCTTGGAGACTTCACACACCTTAGCTTTTCTTCCTTCAGCTCACACCTCAACTAAGCGTTGATCAACTCCTCTTGCTTTAGGTCTTTTTCTCTTCTCCATGAGCTCCTTCTTTTTCTTCTCAATTCCTCCTCCAAGAATCTCACTCTATCATTTCTCCAAACAGTCTATGGCCTCAATTTTGATTGAAACCTTGTTAAGTGCATTAAAACTGTTCATATTGATAGTTTTGAGCATTCACCAATGGATTTATTCCTTTGGTTTCTAGCACCTTCATTAGCGCTCTCTGACTTACCTCAAATTTTGGTTCATCCACGTGGGACTCAAATGCCCAAGATAACATCTTTCTTGTCTGTGGGTATGTGCCTTCTTCATCAAATGATGACATAGCTAGGAGTTTCTCTGTTGGTATGGTGCTCTGGAAGCACACATGCATAACACCTTGCTAGGATCATCAATGTATCCCATTCCTTACCCTTGTGCCACCACTATGCCTTTCCCACCTATTCATGTAGATTTTGGGAAGCTTACTACCAATTTGGGATCTCCACCCATGCTGCCATACTCCTTCCCAATGCTCTCTTCTTCTATCTCCTTTATAATCTCATCATGCTCCTCTCTAACTCTTGTTCTACCAACTTCTTCATGATGCCAGCCACTTCTCTCTCTATGGATTTCTCTACTTGCTCCTTGGTGAGGCTTGGGGTTATTTGGTTCTTGGTGCTTACTTCTTCACTCACCCCCTTGCCTTGAGCCTCAACTTCTTCCTCATCATTCTTCTTCTCATCATCTTTCTTGTTATATTCCTCTTCATCTCCTTCTTCCTCAGAATCATGCACATCATATACTAGATGGTCTTCACCTCCTTTCAAGCTCATCATCATCCTTATCACTGATGTAGGCATCTAGACTCTTTGTCTCTTGAGTCTACCTCATCTATCACCTTCTGCTTCTTCCTTACTAGGGATTCCAGTACATGAGATTCTTCTTTTTCTTTTTCTTCCCTAGGTGACGTCTTCCTTGGTGATTCCTCATGGGTGAGGTGCTCTTCATGCTCAATACCTCTTCTTCTAGGGTCTTTTCCTTGATAGGAGACTTCTTTCTCCATGTGTAAGTGCTAGGATTCATGACTTCTTTAGTGCATACCCACCATTGTGTGGTCTGCACACTTGGTGCTTTCTTCTCCTACCCCTCTTCTCTTTCTCTCTTTTTGTGCACCTTATTTCTTCTGTGGGGTCTTCTAGAATGGAGACATCATTCTCCAGATATGTGCCTTTCTCAAACTTTGGCCTTATGCGAAGGTATATCCTTGTTGCATCCCTTCCAATGATTGGTAGCACGTTATTGGTTTCATCATTTGAACTTCGTGGGAGACATACTTCTCACATACGTGCACTTTTTAGGGTACATGAGATTTTGTGCATAGCTCGTGGTGGTCTTGGTCCACCTCACTAAGGTTGAACCTTAGTATTTTGGCTTCTTTGAACCTATTGACCCATCCTGGAAGTATTGTGGTGAAGGAGAAGGGAAGCTTGCACCATGGACCCTTAGTCCCATTTGTTAAAGTAAATCTACCAATGCAGAAATGTTGGTACACTACAAATTTTACTTCTCCATCCATGAGCATGGGAAACTACTCTAGGATCCTCCACTCTACCCCGAATGCATCATGCATTCATTTATACCACTTCTCCGTGCATGCCTTGTGAGTGGTCATCATGGTTTCACAAGTGTATTTTTCAAACCTCTTTTGTGGGTGAGGGATCCTCTTCTGGATACTCCCAAACAAAATTTTTGGCCCATCTGGCACTCCAATCTCTAAAAAGACAATGGTGAGGAGGATGTTACCGAATAATATCTTTTCTCCCTCTTATGCACTGCTTATGATCTCATCCGTGATGAAAGAAGACAAGTTATAGATGGTTCCCTCTATGATATCTTTCCGGCATACATTTAGCCATGCCTTGTTCACTTGTGTCCATCATTCTGATCATTGAGCTTGGTCACCAAGTGTGTAACCATCCTCATAACAGGGTTTGGAATCTCTGTGATGTCAAAGTATCGTGAACCCTTCTTGTAGTCATATGCTGCTATAGTCTCCTTGATAGCCTCCTTGTCACTTAGATCATCATCTATACTTTCTCCTTCACAAATAAGGCCTGTGAACTTGGATATCAATTGTGGTGTTATGCACATCTTTGCACCCTGTAAAATAAAAGTGATCCTCATGCACGTGTGACATCAACCATTGATAAAGGTGCTCGGGCTTTCCAAAATAAGGAAACTCATATAGTTGTAATAATCCTATGCCTTCTCCAATTTGACTTTCACCTCATCACTGTATATGGGCATCCCATCTGGTGTCCTTTTGTTAGTTAGATGGACCAACTCTAATGCCATTTCCTTCTCAGTTGTGCTCATGTGATGGTTATAATCACTCATAGTCATTTGTCTTAGATGCGACACCCATTCCTTTCCTAGAAATACTCCATCTGGGTATTGCATTTCTGCGTACCATTCTTCATTGGAGCTCATGATGGACAAGCAGTTTTCTTTCCTTTTCCCTTTGCCCTTTGGTTTCTTTGGTGAAATGGTTACCTTTTTGGGTGCCATGCTTTCTATCGGGATAAACTATGAACTCCTTACTCTCTACTACTTTCTCTATACTCCAAACTCAACTCCAAAGCTCAACTCTGGAATAAATCCTTCTATCTCCATGCCCTAGCTGCCAAACCCTAACTAGGAAAACCTTCCACAAGATGACACACCACAAATAACCTTTCCTCATGCTTGTGTACTCCTTCCTTCTGGTTTGTAGATCCACTCTAGTCACACACTTAAATTCTTAGGATTCTTCTTCCTTCACACAAATTTCTCTCTAGATGCCCTAGTTTGCAAGAGTGCTTCAACTTCGTAATAGCAAGATAGAATAATGACTTTCCCCGACCTTATATTTATAGTTTTTCTTCCTCTCAGAAATAAATGTTATGCCACCTACTAATGTACTTTAACATTAAATGCATGGATTTTTCCACTAAGCCTGACTTTAAGCACCCTTACCCATGTGCCACATCCTATGTGAAAAATCCTTTACAACCTTCTGGCACATAAAAATCCAATCTGACCGAAGACTCTTACGTGCACGTCTACAATGCCAAAGGCACTTCTTTTATCCTTTACCCAATTTTTCCCTCACTACCTCATGTTGTTCCTGCGCTCTTCATCCTTTGTACGTGGTCTTTTACAGCCTTCTTGACACCATAATTCATTATCCACCATTTCCTCATGTGCTTTCTCAACCTTACATGCTTCCTTCTATTGGGCCACTCAATTTGTATTATAGGCCTATACTTTGCTTTTCATTACTCCACCCACACTAAAATAGATGTGGTCCTCTGTGCATACACAACCTTGGAAAAATAATGTGGTTATCGGTGCATAAGGCAAAAAAAAACACACAAAAAGAAAGGAACAAAACATGAGAAAGGAAACACAAGAAAAGAAAAAAGCATAAAGGGAAATTCTAAGCTAACTAGCAAATATTGCCTTATTACAAACACCAAGAAGACTTATTTATAGTAGGGCTTTAGCCTACTCCCATTGAAATGACCTAGTAATCTCATCCCATCTAGTGCTTGTAACTGGAAAGCACTGAATCAAGAATGTATGAGATGATGTAGGGTCCAAACAATGGAATTTCAACTTCCCAAGATGGCACAGATACTTGGAATCATACAACAACACCATCTACCCAACCTCAAACTACTTATTCTTGATATGATGATCATGCCATGCCTTTTGTCTTGATTTTTCTATCTTCTGACTCCATCTAGCAAGTGATCACCTTTCATCTAACTGCATCAACTTATCAATCCTTTCTTCCAGTGCTTTGTTCATCATTAGCTAACCCCCTCCATGCATGCGCTATACAAGTGATGGTAACATGAATTCAACTAGAAAAAAAGCCTCTCACCAAACACCAATTGAAATGGTGTGGCCTTGTTCAACCTCTTGTAGGTTGTCTGTATGCCCATAGAATGAATGATACTTTTTCATCCCAATCTTGTCTTCCAATGTCACAGATCTTAGTCAACGTGTGACTTAGTATTTTGTTAAATGCCTCAATAGTTCCATTTTCTTGAGGGTGATAAGGGTAGTCTTGTGATGGGCCACCATAAATTATGCTATAGAATCTGACCATTTCATTGAGAAAATGTGTACCTCTATCACTTGTTAAACTTAAAGGACAACCATACCTGTTGATTATGTTCTCCCATAAAAATATAGCAGTTGTCATTGTGGTGTAATCCTTTATAGGTGTTGCCTCTTCCCATCATGTTCAAGTAATCAGTGTAAGTAATGATATACCATGAACTAGTCCTTTGCATGGCTGGAAAAATTGGCCCTACAAAGTTGATTGCCCATTTTTCAAATGGTTCAGCGATGTTAGTTATTGGTCATGCAAGGGAATTTCATCCCTCTTCTTAGGTTTTCCAAGGTGTTGAAAATGGTCACAGGCCTTGCAAAACTCAATATAATCTGGTAGATGGTTTCCCACAAAATCCCTGCTAATAAAATCTTTTGTGTGGTAGCATTTCTGCATAGTGTCCTCTGCAATCCCACCATGTGCTTCCTCCATAATTTCCATGCACTCATGTTCTAAATATGCATCGGCATGCAGAACCTCATCATGACCTAACTTATATAGGTCTCCACTAATCAACATGTAGGGTGTGACACGTATTGCTAACTTCTTTCTCTCAGAGCCTTCATTCCTTTCGGTGCCACACCTATTTTTAAGAACACTGTGATATCTTCCAAGTCTGAGGGCATGTGCATAACCTAAATAGTTGTGCATCTAGCATGGTATCCTCAATGCTTTGTGCATCCTCCCCGAGTTAATCCTTGATAAGTGGTAGGTCTTGAATTACTTTTCCTAGTTTTTACAACCATTGTGAACTCAAACTCTTGAAATAATAGGACCCAATGACATATATGCCCTTTATAGCATGAGCTTGTTGACTAAGTATTTCAATGCCATGTGGTCCATGTGTAGAATATAAATGGTGTTGCCAATAGATATACTACTGAACTTTGTGCAAGTGTGTAGATCATAGACAATGCTTCGCTCAGTAGTTGTGTAATTTGTTTGTTGGTGTCAACTTTCTACTTGCAAAACACAAGGGATGATCAACAATTCCCTCACCAAGGTTGTGCTAGTATTTCTCCCATAGTTGTTCTGAGGCATCAACATGCACATGGAAAGGCTTATCCTAAGAAGGAAAATGTAGTATGGGTGTCGTGACAAGCCTATCCTTCAAAGTGTCAAATGCCTTCTGTGCCTCTCCCCAATGAAAGGAACTCTTGTGTTTTAACAATTCCTCCAAAGGTGTGGTGATCTTGGCATACCCCTTGATGAATTTCCTATAATACCCCATATGCCCAAGGAATGCATACTATGCTTTGACTAGTAGGCTCCCTAATCCCACAATAACTACAACTTTGGTGGGATCCACTAGTAAGCCTTCTTTGCATATAATATGTCCTAACATGGTTCCAAATGGAGTAGCAAAGACACATTTCTTAATGTTGAGGGATATCCTTAATTTACTGACATCTCTCAAACATCAGCCTCAAATTGTCACAATGGTCTTTCACAATCCATACACTATCCAGTCATCAGGTAAACTTGAAGAAATTTATGGATGAAGTCCTAAAATGCTTGTACCATGATGCGTGAGAACACAACAGGTGCATTCTTCAATCCAAAAGGCATAACCATGTAGGAAAAACTTCCCCATTCAGTGGAAAAATTTGTCTTTCTCTGGTCTTCCTTTGCAATCTGACTTGGTGATACCCTGAGAACCCATCTGTGAAAGAGTAGACTTGCACCCCGGCTACTCCCTCAAAAATTTCTTCAGTAAAGGGGGTTGGGAAAGGATCGATGACACATACTGCATTAGATCCCTATAGTCAACATAGATTCTTATCCTTCCATCCTTCTTGATACTGATAACCATTGGGCTTATCCATTTTGATTCTTCCATTACCTCAATGATACTAGATGTTATCATCTTGTCTATTTCTTCCTTGACCCACATGTGCGTAAATTTGGATTCATCGATAAGGCCTCTTTGAATCAGGGTGCACACCTTCCTTCAACTTGATCTTCATCTCCCCTAAGGAATGGTGAACCTTTGAGTTCATGGTACCCATGAGGGAATAAATCTTGGAACTCACAATAGATCAATGACCTTTGAAACTTTTTTTTCGACCAATAGTCCCCAATGATAGCTTCCTTAGGTTTTGTTTTCATCCCAATGTTAACCTTATTTGTTTTCAAGGGCTCATGGTAGGTGTGTGCTCACTCATAGTGCTATCTATGACTTTCGTGCGTACCTTAGAATGGTTAACATCCAAAGTTTCCATTTCTTCTCCATCTACTACATAGACCATTTTCCTTTTTCTTTTTCCATGCATGCGTGCTCAAGTTGTACTTCCTGATTCTTCTTCATTGAGGCATGTCTCCAAATAAGGCTCACCCAATAACTCCAGTAGCCTATCCTCTACCATAACACTATCTCCCATCATAAGGCACTTGATTACTTGTAACACCTTATCTATTGATGGCTTTGTACTCCTATACTCGAAAATCTTGAATGAGATCAGCCCTGCCAACTCCTACCAATTACCTATTTGATGACACATCTCGAATGAATATACCATGCATGCACAACCTTGTAAGGTGGAATAAAACTTATGCACCCATAAAAAAGGTGGTAAACTTTGTGCTTCCCATCAGGCCTTCTCACATGCTTGGATATGAAATGAGGTGGTCTCTTTACCATGGTAGTCTTGTATGACCAGTGGGCATGCATTTGTTCTAGAGAACCTTATAAAGAATGTGATTCTTACCTCATGCCATTCTAGGAGGCTCTCTCGATGTGTAGCCCACCAGTGCATTGTAGTTTTGAGTAGGTTATAATTAAGCATTCCCCTTCTCTCATCCTCATTCTTCCATTGAGCCTCCATTTCCACAAGAAAATTTCAGGATATGCTCCTCAGAGTAACTTGGAAACTTCTTCCCTCTAGGCACTTGACTGAGCACACCTTTATTACCCTTATTACAGATCCTCTCAACTATCACCCAATCAACTCATAAGTCCCATGCACCCAATTTTTGCATGCCATACTAGTGGTATCACTCAAGGACTGAGCATCTTCAAACTGGATAACTCCCTCATGGGATGAATTATCTTAGGATCTCTGATGGAGCACATAGATTTTATCAAGGAATTCTTCTCCTAAGGGCTCAGTATAGGGCATTGACTTCCCATATGTAAAGGGATAATCACCCTTTCTTCCTTGTTCTCAAAGATGATATACCCTTTGTTAAACCAGTAGGTCAACATTGTTCTTGTAACACCATGGGTGCCCAAAAATGCTGGAAAGTTGTCTTCCTCGGTGAGTGCCAAGACTTCAAAGTCTCCAGTGAACTTGGCCCCTTGAATGGTGATAACTGCATCCTTTAGGACTCAATGGGCATTTCCTTAGTCTTTTTTCCATATACAACACATTGAAGATGGTTGTAATGTGGGCCTTCCCATTTGATGCCAGGCATCTAAGGTAAGAACATTGACCTCTACTCCATGTGTGATGAGAGGATATTACTTAGAAGCCATCCATCAACAACCACATTCAAAGTAATCTCCTTATCATAGTCAAGGTTGTGAGGAGGAAGGTTTGCATGTAAAACCTACCTTTGCACTCTACTCTAGCGCGTGGTACCTTCTCTCTAGCCATTCTCCTAGCAAGGGAATAATATTCTCTTGCCTTAACATCCTACATACTTCCTTGACCTCATCCAGGTCATCCTTTGGAGCCTCGACATTCTTCCTTTTCTCCAACTACTTTGATTTCTCCTTTAGACATTGGATCTCCCCTTGTAAACTTTGAATCACATCCATAGTCTCTTGATACACCTCTTTTGATGAGAGGGTCTAGATACTTTCCATGTACCACTTCCTCTCTTGAAACTAGTGTCCTTTGTCTTGGCATCTCCCTAGTGCATGTGGCCTCTACTCACGTCATCACAGTATAAGTTCTAGCCCTGACTCACGTGCCACTCTTGGCATCCATTGTGAATCGGCCTTCTTGATGATCACCACCATCCCAAGTGCCTTTTTCCTTTCGGTGTTACTTGGTTCATATGCTCATAAATCTCTGGAAACTCTTTGTACTTATGTTTCTTTCCACACCATGAGCATTGTAACAGATCAGGACACTCACATTTGTAATGCTCTATAGATCCACAATTATAACAGGTTCCTCATGGGAACTCACTTCATCCTCCATCATGGTTATTATGACCATGAAATCCTCATGAAAACCTCTTCCACATGCTCCTCCATCTCATGCACCCTTCATATGATGATCATCATCCTTGGAACTACTTGCAAGACTAGTCTGGTGCACACACCAAGATCAATAACATCATGGATCGATCAATAGTCTATAATCCTTGGTATCATGGGTCATAGAGGTACAAATATTACAATAGCAAGAAACATTCTTGTGGATTGCATGTTGTAGTAGAGGGCACCTACTTGCATCATGATCCCCATGGAAAATTTCACATGATGTCTACCACTATAATGTGTACCAAATTTCGAGGAAACTATCCTTTGCATGCCCCTCCACTTCATAGTCTATACACCAAATCCCACTATGAACCTCATGTGTTGAGTTTAGATACTTCTCCAACTGCTTGGCCATTGTAGCAATAATTTGAGCCTCAGAAAAGGACTAACACCAGTATCAATGCTCCTAAAAGCTCTGCGTGTAGGGAAGCTTCAATGCCTCACGTGGGTCTTGTGAAAGTCTTGTGTGACAGAGATCCCTTCTAAATGGTGTTATCAATCCTTCAAAAAACCATTGAGCATGTTGAGAAGGATGAATGTCATAGGATAGTTTAGACAAGAGAGTCTTGAAAACACATCATCATCATACTCCCACACACTCTCTTCCATTCCCTGTTGGATCTCCTTCAGAGCATTGATGCTCTTCTTCTCAAACTCAGGGATATGGAACTCTACTAGGAAGGTGTTCTTCAATGTGGTGTAGTCTACCACCATCTGATGGGGGTCATACTTTCTATACCAACTATGTGTGCGCATCCCTTGTAATGTTGTTGCAAACTGACTTGCCTTCCACTCCGGGGTAGTGATCCCTTTTGCACACCATAGTAATTCACACTTGTGCACATGATCTATAACATCTTCAATACCCCTATAGTCTGGTAAGTGTAAAGACATCTCAAAAAATACTTGTGGAGGTGGTTGAGGCCCTTGTCCTCTGATCAGAGCCTTGGTTTCCTCCAGTGTTTTCCTCCTCCACGGTGTTTCCTCCTCCACTAGATCCAATGGATCCACTAGATCCACTAGGTCTTTAGGTCCTCTTCCTCACCCTAGATCCACGAGATCCACCTCATGTAGTGGAAAATGGCCTGAAGTGGTCATGCCAAGTGTTCCCAATGTCCCACTAAACTTGTGCATCGATGGTTTGTGATATTTTCCCACTACCAGTTGTGTGTCCCATGCCACTCCAGATGTGATACCCAAACCTTGTGTACTTGCACCTTGTCAAAAATTCCTCCAAATACGGAATGGATTACACAACCATGGATGTTCCAAATGAGAAATTATATCTCTGGTGTAGATCGAGTTACTCCCACCGATACCAACTGGGTTAACAATACTTCTCCCTTGATCTGGAAAACCAAGTGCCAGGGGTTGGTTAGGTGGGTTTAGATGTGCGTCGATGGCTCTCCTTTCTCCATGTGATGAAATCTCATCAGAAGTTGAAGGGATTCTCTCCACACTTTCCAAGATGGGGTAGCAGGACTACTCAAGTTCCACATCCTCTACGTGAACCTCAACTCCTTCCCATGCAACATGTCTGCCTCCATAGATCCATCACACTTGTAACCTCATGTTGTCTAGTCATCTCCCTTTCACATGAGCTTCATTATACTTGAGTCATCTCTCCTCCCTTTCCTTTTCATCCACAATGTCCACCATCTTCCTCCACCCTAGCTTCCTCTCCCAAGTGCTCAGAGAAGCTTATAGCCGGCCATGGGAAATGCCTCTAAACTCAAGGTAATGACCAAGATCTTCATAGCCAAAGGAATAACATGCAAAAAATGATCCTCTGGGATCCCTCAGAAACTCAAACTCAGCAACTTCTGGGAAAGAATATGTAGAAATGGCATATTCAAGAGTATAACTGGTCAACACTCCTTCCACTAGTGATCAACAACACGTGTCCAAGTCAGATCTACATCCTGTCAGCCTTTGATAGTCATCTTGGGTCCCATACATGTGATCTATAGTACTAGCTTGATCTAGATGCATATGTTGAAATCCATTCATATAGTTCTACTTGGAAAACAAACAGAAGAATGTCTCATATAACTCATGGTATAGGTTCTCTTCTACCCATCTACATGCATTGAACTCAGGTCAGTGTTGAATCTTTGAGAAAACTCATCCTCCATGCTCTTGAACCATGTTTCAACACTTTCCAAGGTTAGACATTCTGTCATCACACATCACAGGGACAAAATATGTATGCCATTTCTCACAAAAACTTTGAAAAGAGGTCCTGAAAATGGAACCAAGATGTAGTCATTTTTATACCCTTAGACCAATAGTCTAATCCCATGCATTGACCTATCACCCAATGGGCATTGGGTGCTCACCCGAGGCATGTGTGGGTGTCGAGTCTCTCCTTTATGTGAGTCTTGTGAGAATGCATCATCTTATGATAGAATATTCAAATGGAAATGAATAGAAAAGAACCATGCATCATTTTGAGAACCTAGATGAGTTATCACATCAATGCATCCATAGAAGAGAAATAACAAACAACATATGGAAATGGTTCATACATAAAGGAAATGCATAAGGATTATACTCATGAACACATATATGATTAGAACAGAGCCTTATATTCATATTAACATGTTCAATAACCACATTACATCCCTTGAAGTCATAACAGACCCTCATATATAACATGCAGAGCCAAGTCATGCATCAAAACTACACTATGTTCATCACATTACAAAGATGAATGCAGACCCATCCCTCTAAATATGCCATCACTCCTATATTTTCTCTAATCCCAACCCATAGAATCCTCCATGGTATTTCTACAGAGCTTTCCCCTTTTCCAATGCACTATTCTCTCTATAACTCTTCTATCTCCTCTTGGCCTCTCTTGTACACACTCTTTTCTACTATCCATGCACCTCAATATATAGCTTTCTTTCCTTCACCACCATGCCTTATGAGGTAATAGATCGGTTGTCCAAGTGTCAAGTGGTCCTCTAATGGAGCATGCCTCCTTTGATCTGAGCTCTCCACTCTGTGAAATGATGTTCTTCTGGAACCTTCCATCGCATGCATGGAATATTCCCTTTTTATCCTCCAATCACTCAGGTTGGCACCTTATCCACTCTGCATGCTAGAAGGGTCACATTTTTCTCATGTGCTACCAGGACATTGCAGGGCCCAACAAAACTTGGGAAAACATTATAGTTCTTGTGAGACCTACGAGAAAGAGGTGACTTTCTTTATTTTTAAAATCTCTTAACTACGATATATTTGTTATGATATTATCTATAGGAGGAACAAATCTACCAACAACCTATACAATTTCAATCAGATTTGAAAATAGTTTGATACAAGCTAGGAAATTATCTCATAGACCACTTATGTCATTATATCCTAAATTAACTAAAGATGCGCAACCTTTTATTTCTCCTATCCCTGAGCCAAACCCACAACCTATTGCTTCCACCTCAAAAAAATCCTTCTCAAAAAAATGAGGATGAATAAATAAAGGCTCTAATTACAAACTTGACAAAAAATATATATCTTTAGAGAAACAACAAGCCCAATCTTATAAGAATTATCAAAATCAAGGGCAATCTTCTAATCAGGGGTATCAACCATGGATAAATCAGCACTTTAATCAAAGATATGCATAAAACCAATAGAATAATAGATGGAATTCTCAAAATTATCCTCTTCCATTGGAATAATCCCTCCTCCACAAGCACTTCCTCCTCCTAGTTCAAGTTAGGCTTTAGTTCTTGTGTAAAACAATATGGCACAAGAAACATAGTGGTGTTTTCCATGTAATAATTTGCATAACCAGCTTGTTTGTGAAATAGAAATGCATCTTCAAGAATACATGGTTCAAATCTCTTCTATTCAACAAAAACTACTTCTAGAGGCACCAAATCTAACTACAAGTTCATATTTGAGCTCTAATAGAGCCCACTTAAATTTTTAAGTTTATGGAAAATTTTAGTGTGTGGAAAAGTTCTCCATTTGACCTATTGACTAAATTATAATTTATGGAAGCATGGGAGTTTTAATTCATGACCAAGATGGTTTTAGATCATGGTTTAGGCTTTAGGATCCCAAGTGTTCCCTATTTTTTAGGAATGGTCTTTGTGGATGAAATGAAAGCTTTAGGGAAATATTCTTGAAGAGATTTTTTTAGGTATATAATTTCACATTTGTGGTAATATGAGAACTTGATTATGTATATGAGATCAATATATTTCCACTGATATACAACACATGCATATTTGAGGTCATTCGATGTGGTTTTGAGCCTCGTCTTTGAGGTCTAGGGTTTGGTGCACAAGAAAAACCATATTATTGAGATGATTTCATGGAATGAGATGATGATGCAGATATTTCATGGTATGGTGGAAGCATGATAATGTATTTAATTATGTTCTTAAAGTGAGTCAAGGATTTAGTGATGTCCATGTAGGCACAAAGTAGTTTTTTTTTTTTGCATGAGAAGTATTTTTGTGTAATTACACCTATTGGAGACCTAATGAAGAAAATGGGGTATGAAGGTGATATGGACAATCTATATTGTCTTATGTATGATGTAATTATGATTTTTTTTTATATATTCCATATGAACGCTGAACTATATGATATAGATGCATGTGATTGTATATAAGCAAGTTGAGAAGGATCATTTGTGTGTGTTAGGATGATTGGCGTGTAGAGAATTTTGGAAGAGGGTATGAGTGGGTTTTGAGGGAATAGATGAAGCGTATGAGGCCTATAAAATCATGGAGAATTATTTTATGTTTCTGATCTGAAAATTATGAGCTTGAATAAGGTCATCCATACACGACCTAGTTGTAGAAGAATACCTAGTTCGTGTGAATGAGGATGAGTGAGCTAGAGAGCTGATTGAGGATGTGTTATAGATATTAGTGACCATGATGAGAGGGAATAAATTATTTTCTTAATGTTATGAGTATATTCTACAACTAGAGAGATAGGTCACTTTACCTAATCGTGCTTGGTGAAGAAGCCCTAGAGTGAAGAAGAAAAGAAGGTTGTTTTGTGAGAAGTATGGAGGTTTGAGCGAGCAAGAAGAAGTGTGTGAAGAGGTCGAGAGGGATGTAGAGAAAATTAGATAAGTGGAATGAGAAGTTGAGAAGAGTAGATGGGAAGATGTAAAAGCTAATATGACCTAATCAACACTCATAGGTGCATGCATTATTGAAGGAAAGAAAATAGTTTTAGAGTGTTTTGAGTGAAGAGGGCTGAAAAATTGATCACAATAAGTTGGTTGAAAAACAAGGAAATCTGGTGATATTCATAACCAAGTGGAGAAGTGGGTACTTGGTCATATTTGGGGGTTTTATACTCCTTATAGAGTGGGGTTCTCTACTAAATATGGGTTAGTGCTCCTTGTGGGGTTGGTGCCTCACTAATGTTATAGGGGTTGGTGTTCCTTCTGAAGTGGGCGCTTCACTAAAGAAATCTATGGTGTTGTGTAATATACACTGAGTACTTTATTTTGAGTAATATATGCATAGGTTTAATGGTTTTTATTCCCCTTGAGGTTTTCCCACTTTAATATGATGTTTATGTGTTCTCTCTTGTTTTATGCTTATGTGGATGGTTGATTTGTTGCTTGATGGTTTTCCATGATACTTAATATTTCTCATATAATGGCTAATGAATGCTAATAGGTTAAACACAATTGAAGTAAAAATTTGAAAGAACTGATTCACCCCCTTCAATAATTTTTCTTCTAACATAAATATTTCCCATGAAGCCCTTATGTGCTTCACTAGATTCCAAAACCCAAAAGATCACACCAATGTGGATGGATCTAGAACCACTTTTGCAAATAAGGACATATAATGAAAAAGAGAATAGGTGCCTCCAAAATATCCCCATATGCCAAAAAACTAAGTATGAGATGAATGAGTGCTACAATATGACAAAAATTGTTAACACTATAGAATTAGGAAATATTTATGTGACCCATAGATTTCTGAAACTAATCTTGAAGGTAAGTGTTGATGCAAAGACTGAATTAACACTTTCATGCCCTGTACTAATATGAATTGAGTATTTTGGATGTGATTTTTTTTTAGAAAATCTATATTCTTAGGTGAAAATATGAAAAATATAAAAAGATTTTGAAATTCTCCTGGTCGAGGAAAAGTGGGGGTGGGGGTGAAGACCATACTATATGGTTTTGGAAAAAGTATACAATTTTGACCCTATGATTAGTTTGCCAAAATTTTATGTATGAATACATTTCTGGGTGCCTGTACACTATCTAAACTTTCATATACCCAAATATCCCATTTATATCTATTGAAAATTTATAATAAACCTAGATAGATGCCCCCTCTTTTGAGGCATGTGCGAAAACCATGTTGAGCATGTGGGTCAAAATAAATATGTGTATTACTGAAAGATATGTATAAGGATATGAGTAGATTATTGAAGATGTTTCCACCTTGGACAAACTATACCTGTAAAAGGAAAGGTGTTCTAACCATGACATGTAACAAAATCAATGATATCAATAGATCAAAATTACATAAACGATAAAAATGGGAGTCTAAGCGCATATAAATACAACAATAGTGCAAACATATGTAAGAAGTATGAAAATAAAATCACACTAAATGCATAAATCCCATAAACATGGGAAAACCACAATGTCATAATATAATCAAGGCCCATAGGCCTACAAATAAAAATAAAAAATTGAAAACAAGATAAGCATGATGTTGCATATGTTTTTTTGTGTATGTTACTTCATGCTTATTTTCCTTACATGTGGGCTATGTGGCTTGATTTTCTTGCGACATTGTCATATTCCCATGTATAAAACATGATAATATTATGTAGTAGCCAACATGGGTAATGTGAAACAAGAGATGCGAATACTACACAAGGAAAATTTGTTAGTCCTATTAGTTTGAAAAAAATGGAACATGTTGCATATATTTGAGTGTACACGAGGAAGTTCAAATGAACTATAATATAACAATAACACCTAGAATTCGGAGGTATTCCCCTAAAAATGAGAATGTAAGGAAGAAATTATGCTCCTATAATCTTGTATTGACCTATGCATCTTGCATCTAGATCAATATACATAGTGAATGCATGTGTTTACAAAAACAAAACATGTTATCTATCAAACCAAATTGGAAAACAACATGTGTAATGTAAAGTGATAATAATGCAAGTAAGATGCACAAGTTCTAATGTTGCATATTTGTAAATATTTTATTTTTTTGTATTATCTTAGTGCATAAATATTTACAAATGAGGTGGGAATAAAGAGATCTATCCAATGAGAAAATATTGAGTAGGTGAATAAGATACCATAAAATATGGATATTTGGGCCTCAATGGTGATGAAAATTTGATTGGGATTATTGTAGTAACTATTATCACAAAATCAGAGCACCCTCTAATCTGCACAAGTGTATGTGCTTGATCTCATAGTGTGATTGGGTAACATGGGTACTATCTCCCAGTGTGGGATTTTCTACTTGAGATAGACCTTTAGAGAAGGTTGGTTCCTCTTCTTACTCCTAGTGTAAGATAACTTTAATCGAATAAAACAAATGACTATCTCTATCCTAATATTTATAAGGGACCAGAGAGAGAGAAATAATAATGAAAGTGAAAGAAAACTACACTAAAAGGTGATGCACCAAAATAAGGGCATGAGAATAACTCTCCAATGTGTGGAAATAGAGTTAAAAATGTAGATTAGAAAGGGTGATAATAGTTCTCCACAATCTAAAAAAACATTCATAAAAACATTTCCATGCACACATAATAATAATGAATCCCTACAACAACATAGAATAGACATAATACACCTGTAATAAGATTGAAGAGGTAATAAGAATGCAATTAAACACAGCAAGGGAAGATACATCCACAAACTTGCATCTATTGCTTCATTAGCATACACAATTCAAATAATTACAAAGTAAGGGCCTAGATCACCATGCAAGGAGTCCACTACAAATTCCTGTAGCACATTGGTTTCACAAAAAAAAATGGGTAGAGTTTTTCTACTCAAATCATCCTCCCTTTCAAATGAGAGAAAACCCCAATTTATAGAAAAATGGAGAAGAGGAAAGGGAGACAAGAAATCTCCAATCTAGCTTTTGCATCAATTGCAAGGTACCCAAATTAGGTGAAAAACACAATTTTCAACTGTAAAATCCTCCCCATACTGCCCATAACTTGTAGCAGTGGAGAAATGGCCATCCATGCCCATTAATTGCACTTTCACCCACCATCCAACTACCCTTTTGAAACAGGTTCATTTTCTACAAAATACACCTTCAAAACTCCATCAATCCTCGAAATTTTTATGTATTTACGTAGATCTCAAAGCCACAATTCCAATGAAAACAATTTTGTGCAATTTGGCTGAGAAACACAAAATTTATGGCCTCTTGAGTAGGTGCATTTGGTGTTGTCGAGACATTTCTTCATTGTTACGGGACTATGCATTTAATTCTTTGCTAGAAAAGACAATTCAATAAATCTCTCTCTCCTTTCTAATGTTTCTTCATCATGTTAAATTCCTCAAGAAAATAATATTTTGCGGGGCTATAATTTATTCTCCATTATTGCAATTGAGTTGGGAAGGATTTAATTTAATACTTGGCAATTAAATATTGCCATATCTGTCAGCTCGGCCGAGCTGGCTCTTAGCTCATGATGTCAAGCCTCCTTAGAATGTAACGAGTTTTCCCTCTCATGTCAAGACAAATCATATGTGTTATACATCAGACCCCTTCTTATTTGTATTGGTATGTAGTTCATGCCCTTCAAGATCCACTCATACATCAATCTTTATATTGATCGATCCATACATGTCTCGCTTTATGTTTCATTGCCACCTTGTATTGCACTAACGACATGCCAACTCGGATCATCAAAATCCACCTCGAATTATCTATCACAACCTTGGTATGGGCCATTTAGATTCACTAATTCCTTTTATATGTGGGTATTTCAGATTTATTAGGCCTATGATGTAGAACTCCAACTCGGGCCACTTGATTCTTCCATGGCTGATTCACCCGCCTCAAGCTTCCAACACATGATCATCCCATGGGCCATACGGGATCTTAAACCTTGCAACTTGATCCCCTATAACTCATTTTGGTGGGACCATCACCACCTTGACTCCATATGGAGTCCCCACGCAGCTTTTGGGGTCTCTCCTACTCTTGACCTTTTGAATTTGTAGCGAGGGGCCACATGGTGACCCCATGAAACTCGTCTCCTTCGCCCGCATGGGCCCATAATGAGACTCACTGATTCAATATATTCCTCTACCAAATGTATTAAGCTCCTTGGCTCTTGTTCATTGTTATAACTCACTGCTCGAGCTTGTACCATGATTCCATGTCTCGGGAGAAAAATTTCCGCTATCCGATTGTGAGGAGCTCGATGTCACTACATGTTAGCTTGATCCTATAGCCATTTGACCCGAATATTTTTCCCTCATCATTTATTTTTCTCATTAGTGATTTAACTCACTATTCATATTTTTCATTCTTTGTTACAATGCAACTAACACGATGGACCATAATTTGTAGCTTGGATCTTTTGCAAGGACTCAATGCCTCATATTTCCATCATTGATTCACTCGTTCAAATAAAAATTAGTCGTTCAATTTTCCCACAAAAGGGTCTCGGCTTGTTTGGTAAGACATGGCTTGGTGAGTGACCTAAAGATTCCAGTTCCACAATGTATCCCACCTTTTTCTTTGTGAAGAAGATTGGATCATACGAGTAACATGGTATTTTCAAGGCAACGCTTGGCCTTTTGTGATGACTTGGCCCTTTTACACATAGCTCGATGGGATTCTAAATACCTCATGGATCCAAGTGCCAAAGCAATGGAAACACTTCTCGGTTTTGAAATATCCATCATAGTCCCTTTGAAGGAGTGTCTTGGTGGAATTCGGAGATCAACTCACCTAACTCCGTAAGCTCGGCTTAGAGCTTAGTTGGCTCTAAAAGCACCAAAGATGCAATCCTTTAATAATTCCTCTAACCTTCTCCAAACTTTGTCAAACATTTGGGTCTCTTGAGGTTCCTTAGCGAATTTATAGATTTTTGGAGGAGCCTCCTCCATGCAATATTTCTAGCTATCCAATTTCACCATAGTAGTGAAATTGGATAGCAATAACATGTAATAAATAAGGTTTAGTATACATAGCACTAACATCCATAGAATGGTGTTGATGTGGTGGAATATAGGAATGAGTATGTCGACCACTAGGATGTTATCAAGAGGATATAGAGGTAGTATGTGCACTAAAGGATTAGTGTGATTTCTTATGGGAACAAGATTAATGAGAAATAATGAAAGGGATTGCAATGTCACGAGGATTCCTCTATTCATGATATGTAAAGTGTGCAACCCAAGTCGATTAGGAGACCTAAGAGGATCAATACTAGGAGAGGAAATTTTTGTAATAAAGGGCACGGGAGAATCTCGAGAGATAGAAATAGAGTGTAGGAGTACTATCCGGGGAGTAGTGTATAAGTGTTAGGGCCTTGAGAGATATTGTGCACAAAAAAATATCTACCCATAGAAGGACTAGGAGGAGGAACTATAAAAGGATAACTAGGAACATTACGAGGTAAATATTTAAAGGGAATGCATCTAATGGTGATAACCTATTATTTATGGATAAAATTAATACATTGATGTATAAGTAAATGAATGGCCTTAAGTGTATGTCTCAAGTGATACCTAACTATAAGGAACCAAAAAAGAGTAGAAACAACTAATAATGAAACCAATATAGTAATAGGATGAATAATGATGGGTAGAGTGAAGTTTTGATAGCGAGTATTAGTATCAAGTGTAATATTATGCATAGAAATACCCAAATAATGAAGCAATGTGAGAGAAAAACATTTTCCTCATTGTGTAGATTGACCAAAACACCTCATATGGGTACATATTTAATAGAAATATGAATAAACAATTTATTTCAAATAAGTGTAGCATCGATATTAGAGTCATCAAAAGTGATGATTGGAGTAGAAGAGAGTGTATGATTAACTGTGCCAATAATTACATCTAAGGGGTGATCATATGAGGGTGGTGAAGGAACCACATAATAAGAATTATATACATTTGAAGAATATTTCATATTTTCATTCTTAGGAATTTAAACATTGAATATTTTTATCTTAGCATTATCCTTGATTGGTTGTGGAAATTTATTAGGCTCATCCCATTCAATACCATTATAATTTATAAGATCATGAATAACATGATGAAGGTTTAAATAATTGTTTATAGAGTACTTGACACACCAATGATAATCAAAATGGGAATTATAATTGAACTTATTACCTTGAGGTGTACTCATATAACCCTCAAATGGTGGAGGGAGATATATGAGAGAACACTGGAGAAATTCTTTCAATAAAATGTGAGGACATGGAAAGTGAGTAAATTGACAATGCACAGGATGTAATTGTAGCTTGATAGGATACGAGATATCATTAACAATGTATTTAGGAGAATATTTTGTCTCATTAGTGATGTAGAGCGGTTAGCCATTATGTCATGTATTCATTCAATGAATAGGATTCAATCATTAAATTATTCAAAATTATGCAAAAGGAGGATCATCAAGCTTCTCTAGATGCCTAACTTGGCTTAAAAATACAAGAATGACCAAATTTCACCCTAAAATGATAGAATTTAACCTAATACCATATACCAACACCATAATTTAATTTCTATTTCACTATCACAATGTTTCTTGATTAGGAAAACAATCACTTCTTCTTCTATTCCAAAATTGTCCTTCACTTTTTCACTAGCTCCTTTATAAAACCCAACAAATTTTCCTTTTAGCCTCACCATTGGTTTCCAATCCATTTATCATGTTCCATCACCTCAAATAATATTCAAACTAACCATTAAAATTGATTCACAACTATCAAAACCATTACCATATACTTATCCTACTCTAATTTCCATACTAGTGTTATTACGTCCACGTTCTTACTAGCATGAAGGTTAGAATGATCTATATCTCCCCATAAATAAGTGTAAACATCAAAAAATACCCTTTTTGGATGATAAATGTACCCCAAGTTTCATAATATGCCTCCTTTTATTCTTCTTGTTATCTCTACTTTTCTTCTCTAGTCTTTACTATAATTTCTAACCCTTGTATTAGGATTTTTATATCATAACTCCTCATGAAAGTGGTTTTAAACCATAAATGAAAATTTTTAAGCACCCATTTTCAATTTTTAACTTTGGATTGAATTTCAAGATTTAGTTCAAATTCCAAATCTCACTTCCTTTGTAAATGCACCTTCCTAATTAGGTTTCTTCTTGAGTTCACTTTATCTTCTGTCATAGATTCTGATAATTACTCCCTTAATTTCCTAAAATTATTTCATAATCCCTTTAACTGGTCTATTAGAATGTTATATTGAGAATTTAAAAGGAATCTTCATTGGTTTGGGCCCTCAAATCTAGTTTTCTATCTAAACCCTAATTGTAGCATTGTGTTTTCCGGGTAAGTGTAAGAAGCTATTATTGTAAAATGAATAATTATGTCAGTATTTATTCATTAATGGTTAGTCACATATATTGTTATAACCAACAATATATATGTATATATAATTTGTTATTTGCTAGAAGTAGTTAGTATGACTTCCTATTTAATAGGAAGTTGGTTTGCCTATTGTTGTGGCTATATAATAGCCAAATGCAATGTACAAAAACAACATAGAATAAAGAAGAAGTTTATTTGTTTATTATATACAACTTTTCTCGTACCTTTTCATTTGGTATCAAAGCAAGTTGAGTAATGGAAGAATTAAAATAGGGGAATTTGTCATGTGATTTTCTCCTCTTGATGAGGAAGATTAATGCCTCTGTGAACAAGAGTATTTATTGTAAAATATATTCATAGGAATTTTAGTTTGCATAGGATATTTGCAGTGATATGGTGATTTTTATATTGAAAAAAAAATTACAGAGTTCATTTATCATCTCTCTTGATCGCACTTTTTGTAGAGAAGGCAAATGTTTTGGTTGAGAAGGTTTTAACTCTGCCCAGGATCTTTTATTCTTGAACCACCCTTGGTTTCTTTTATTTTTGCATTGAAATCATCCCATGACACATATTTGGTATGCTAAGATTTGTACATAGGAATTTTCTCTTAAAACATTTGATATTAAAACATTAGTGGATCACCATTCAAATAGATCAATCAATTCTACCAATTCTATGAAGGATTCATGATGTTTTTATAAATATTTTCCTTTCATCATTTTTTACATGCAAGCTCAAAAATTTTATATGGATCCTCATATGGAGATATCAACTTGATGTCCCTGATTTTACCTTAATTTATGTTGCATGACCAAAAATTGTATCAATGTCTGTCAAAGGCTTTCCAAAAATGTGGTGTGACTAAGATATCACATTTCTACAGATCTCACCAATTTGAAATCCATGTGCATGTG